>OY726517.1:41851350-43207600 GCA_963383655.1 Bathymodiolus septemdierum | reverse complement strand
AATTAAGATGGAAATCCTATGCTTTATCAATATTCACAACACATGCTCATCATAAACACCAACATTATTATTTCCTCTGATTTGCCATCTTATGGTAGGTGTCAAACCAATAATTCACCAATCAGAACTTAGAACATATACAAAAGTAGTCCCTTTTAAAGAAAATAGTTCCTTTCGCTTTGTTGTATTGTGAAAAATACTGAATGGAATGGAATAATTAAAATTGATAATTGAAGTTAAATATATAAGGATTATTTTGATGGATTTAGTTGTATTTTAATACCACTATGGAGAATTTGATGCATGACCTATAAATATTGAATTTCCCGGGGATGACAGCTATTTTTAGAGTAGGTGTTTTCCATTGCCTGGCATTTCACTGCAAGACTTTAAACATCCCCTCATATTTTCACAGAACATAGAGGAATCATGTACTTTGCAGAAAATAGATGGTCTTGAAAAGGTTAAATTTTAGATAAAATAGTCAGGCAGGCTCGAAAAAACACAAATTTAGTAGAAAATGTAAAAGATATTAATCATAGGTTTCATACCTTATGATGTAATATTTTAGTACTCCCAAAACGACCGGATCATACCCATTGTGAATTAGACTATTTGTATTGACAATAAACTATGCATCAGTATTCTCAGTTAAGTTCAATATATAAAAAGTTAAGCTTTATGCTAAATCCTAATTGAATAAAAAAAATTATGTAAATGACAAATTTATTCTATCTTTTTTCCATTTTTTTTAATTACATGAAACATTTGAATTTATCAATTGCCTACATTTAATGTGAACTAATTAATTTTTCCAGTGGCACTGGAATATCCATTCTTGAATGCACCTTCGGGTTTCTCTTATGCGTATTTCATGGTTATTATAAGGATCACAGATCATACCACTAACTGTTTAAGAATCTATCTATATACAAAAATCCAGATTACATAGTATTTTCAATTAAACCCAATTTGCATTGCTTTACTGACTCTAAATATCATTATCACTTCCAAGATTACTAAGGTTCATCTCCCTCAGCCATAGGTGATCTTAGCTGATATAGACTATCCCCTTTAAGCTCTGTGGGTTTCTTGATACAGGAACTGTCAATTTCAATAATACAAATACCATATAAACCATGTTGGAGTCGATATTTTGACCGGAAGAATGTGTCATAATCCCATGATTCGACTGCAACTGACTATTAAGCAAATATTATATCGATATTGTCAAATAAAATTCATCGTATTGTAAATTAATATATCAGGATCGCTTTTAATCTTTTAACGTATTGTAGCTGCTATTATAAATGTTCTTAGTTACCTGTGGTAGTTGATCCAGTCGACGAGATAGTGGTTGTAGGGGGTGTTGTTGATGTTGGGCTTGTTATTGTGGTTGGTGGAGGAGTTGACGTTGGTTGTTCTGTTGTTGATGGAGTAGCCATAGTTGTTTCCCTACTTGTTGTTATCTTAGTTGTTGAAGGTAGAGGTGTTGTTGTTCCTTTACAAATAAAATTATTTCACTACATTTTTGTCCAATAAATATTTAAAATTGCAAATGTGATAGCAATTTGAATATTTGAATAGTACTGATTTGAATAAAACATGTGTGTTAAATAAGTGTAGCTACCTATAGAATTGATACGGCAACTTACATATGCCAGTAATGTATTTGTCAGTATATTCCAATTAGATAATGGGTCGTAATTCTCCTATAACAGCTATATTTACATCTATCATATGCTATCAGTGCCAATTATTACTACATCTCAACTTCAGTTCGTGGCAATGTGTACTCCATACAACGTCATGTGATTTCCGCTTGTGGCAATGTGTACTCCGTACAATGTCATGTGATCAAGTTTTTCAATGACTTGCTATAAGTTAGTGGTCTTAATTGGGTACCCATATTTCTTACTGAAATAGTACTGACCGACAAGAAAAACTGGAATATTGTTGAAAGTGGAATCAAAACTTCATCTATGATAAATCACAATTCAAAGCAACATTTATCTATAAAAATATACATATATATTTGTATATATAACCGATCATCTGTTGAAATATAAAGAAAAGTTGCAATGAGGTATATTTGTTATAGCTTACCTTCAATACAGGCTTTTACTTCAATGCTTAATATTACTGCTGTCAACACTGAATTGGTCTTCTGTATTGTAAATTTCACTGTTGTTGCCTTTACCGTTGCAGGTAATTCCTCAAGTCTATTTGGTGAAAATGGCTCATCACGCTTAATAATAAATTACAATACCAAATGTAAAAATATACTGAATGACTATTCGATTCAACACGAAAAAGTAAGGAGACATTAAAGCAGAAAATGACACACAACCTGACGATTGAACAACATGAACCATAGTGAGATGATTAACTAACGGAAATCTTTCTGGTGTATCATACACTTTGTGAAGTTGATCTGACGCCTACTTCAGTTAACTTTACATTAAATATTTATAAAGATATGACATTGCCGGCAATATGCCTCATACAAATTGAGACATTTATAACTCGCTAGTGATTAACCAGATCGTCCAATTAACAATATGCATTTCGGTTGATGGTACTAATTTACTATTGTACTACAAAAGTATTCATTTTTCTAGAATTATAACAAAGATATTAAACTAAAATAGAATAACAATAAGACAATAAATACCTTAGTCTGTAATCAAATTAAACTGTATACTTACCAATGGTGTCCAAACATTAGTGCCAACAGGTATATACTCTGCTTTCGTTATCTTGATGTTGTCTCCTTTGACCTCAATGGCTGTATATTCTGCCTCAACACTAACAGTTATTGTTATTGTAGAAACCTCTAGGGTTATAGGATTGTCGTTACTTGGATTAAGAATGGCTAGCAAATCTGCAGGATTGATAGCTGGATTAGTTGTAATAGAACCAGGAGGAACCCTGCTTGAGTCGGTCATTATGTTTACATCGTCACAAGGAGTAGATACCTCTGTTGTAGTAGGACTAGGCAGAGATGTAGTTGTAGTTGCTACTGTAGTACCTAAGGATAAAAATATAACAAAATTGTACCGTTCAGGTATATTATCTAAAGTCTAATCATTTTAATTCAACTAGGTCAAACGTTTGCCAACAACTACCAAAACAAAGTTGATTACTTCCTAGCTTCAATGCATATTTTCAGTGAGATAAATTTGCCTCACAAAATAAAAGAATTAAGATGGAAATCCTATGCTTTATCAATATTCACAACACATGCTCATTATAAGCACCAACATTATTATTTCCTCTGATTTGCCATCTTATGGTAGGTGTCAAACCAATAATTCACCAATCAGAACTTAGAATATATACAAAAGTAGTCCCGTTTAAAGAAAATAGTTCCTTTCGCTTTGTTGTATTGTGAAAAATACTGAATGGAATGGAATAATTAAAATTGATAATTGAAGTTAAATATATAAGGATTATTTTGATGGATTTAGTTGTATTTTAATACCACTATGGAGAATTTGATGCATGACCTATAAATATTGAATTTCCCGGGGATGACAGCTATTTTTAGAGTAAGTGTTTTCCATTGCCTGGCATTTCACTGCAAGACTTTAAACATCCCCTCATATTTTCACAGAACATAGAGGAATCATGTACTTTTCAGAAAATAGATGGTCTTGAAAAGGTTAAACTTAAGATAAAATAGCCAGGCAGGCTCGAAAAAATACAAATTTAGTAGAAAATGAAAAAGATATTAATCATAGGTTTCATACCTTATGATGTAATATTTTAGTACTCCCAGAACGACCGGATCATACCCATTGTGAATTAAACTATTTGTATTGACAATAAACTATGCATCAGTATTCTCAGTTAAGTTCAATATATAAAAAGTTAAGCTTTATGCTTAATCCTAATTGAATAAAAAAAATTATGTAAATGACAAATTTATTCTATCTTTTTTCCATTATTTTTATTACATGAAACTTTTGAATTTATCAATTGCCTACATTTAATGTGAACTAATTAATTTTTCCAGTGGCACTGGAATATCCATTCTTGAATGCACCTTCGGGTTTCTCTTATGCGTATTTCATGGTTATTATAAGGATCACAGATCATACCACTAACTGTTTAAAAATCTATCTATATACAAAAATCCAGATTACATAGTATTTTTAATTAAACCCAATTTGCATTGCTTTACTGGCTCTAAATATCATTATCACTTCCAAGATTACTAAGGTTCACCTCCCTCAGCCATAGGTGATCTTAGCTGATATAGACTATCCCCTTTAAGCTCTGTGGGTTTCTTGATACAGGAACTGTCAATTTCAATAATACAAATACCATATAAACCATGTTGGATTTCTTACTGAAATAGTACTAACAGACAAGAAAAACTGGAATATTGTTGAAAGTGGAATCAAAACTTCATCTATGATAAATCACAATTCAAAGCAACATTTATCTATAAAAATATATATATATATTTGTATAGATAACCGATCATCTGTTGAAATATAAAGAAAAGTTGCAATGAGGTATATTTGTTATAGCTTACCTTCAATACAGGCCTTTACTTCAATGCTTAATATTAATGCTGTCAACACTGAATTGGTCTTCTCTATTGTTAATATCACTGTTGTTGCCTTTACCGTTGCAGGTAATTCCTCAAGTTTATTTGGTGAAAGTGGCTCATCACGCTTAATAATAAATTACAATACCAAATGTAAAAATATACTGAATGACTATTCGATTCAACACGAAAAAATAAGGAGACATTAAAGCAGAAAATGACACACAACCTGACGATTGAACAACATGAACCATAGTGAGATGATCAACTAACGGCAGTCTTTCTGGTGTATCATGCACTTTGTGAAGTTGATCTGACGCCTACTTCAGTCAACTTTACATTAAATATTTATAAAGATATGACATTGCCAGCAATATGCCTCATACAAATTGAGACATTTATAACTCGTTAGTGATCAACCAGATCATCCAATTAACAAAATGCATTTCGGTTGATGGTACTAATTTACTATTGTACTACAAAAGTATTCATTTTTCTAGAATTATACTAAAGATATAAAACTAAAATAGAATAACAATAAGACAATAAATACCTTAGTCTGTAATCAAATCAAACTGTATACTTACCAATGGTGTCGAAACATTAGTGCCAACAGGTATATACTCTGCTTTCGTTATCTTGATGTTGTCTCCTTTGACCTCAATGGCTGTATATTCTGCCTCAACACTAACAGTTATTGTTATTGTAGAAACCTCTAGGGTTATAGGACTGTCGTTACTTGGATTAAGAATGGCTAGCAAATCTGCAGGATTGATAGCTGGATTAGTTGTAATAGAACCAGGAGGGACCCTGCTTGAGTCGGTCATTATGTTTACATCGTCACAAGGAGTAGATACCTCTGTTGTAGTAGGACTAGGTAGAGATGTAGTTGTAGTTGCTACTGTAGTACCTAAGGATAAAAATATAACAAAATTGTACCGTTCAAGTATATTATCTAAAGTCTAATCATTTTAATTCAACTAGGTCAAACGTTTGCCAACAACTAACAAAAACAAAGTTGATTACTTTCTAACTTCAATGCATATTTTCAGTGAGATAAATTTGCCTCACAAAATAAAAGAATTAAGATGGAAATCCTATGCTTTATCAATATTCACAACACATGCTCATCATAAACACCAACATTATTATTTCCTCTGATTTGCCATCTTATGGTAGGTGTCAAACCAATAATTCACCAATCAGAACTTAGAACATATACAAAAGTAGTCCCTTTTAAAGAAAATAGTTCCTTTCGCTTTGTTGTATTGTGAAAAATACTGAATGGAATGGAATAATTAAAATTGATAATTGAAGTTAAATATATAAGGATTATTTTGATGGATTTAGTTGTATTTTAATACCACTATGGAGAATTTGATGCATGACCTATAAATATTGAATTTCCCGGGGATGACAGCTATTTTTAGAGTAAGTGTTTTCCATTGCCTGGCATTTCACTGCAAGACTTTAAACATCCCCTCATATTTTCACAGAACATAGAGGAATCATGTACTTTTCAGAAAATAGATGGTCTTGAAAAGGTTAAACTTAAGATAAAATAGCCAGGCAGGCTCGAAAAAATACAAATTTAGTAGAAAATGAAAAAGATATTAATCATAGGTTTCATACCTTATGATGTAATATTTTAGTACTCCCAGAACGACCGGATCATACCCATTGTGAATTAAACTATTTGTATTGACAATAAACTATGCATCAGTATTCTCAGTTAAGTTCAATATATAAAAAGTTAAGCTTTATGCTTAATCCTAATTGAATAAAAAAAATTATGTAAATGACAAATTTATTCTATCTTTTTTCCATTATTTTTATTACATGAAACTTTTGAATTTATCAATTGCCTACATTTAATGTGAACTAATTAATTTTTCCAGTGGCACTGGAATATCCATTCTTGAATGCACCTTCGGGTTTCTCTTATGCGTATTTCATGGTTATTATAAGGATCACAGATCATACCACTAACTGTTTAAGAATCTATCTATATACAAAAATCCAGATTACATAGTATTTTTAATTAAACCCAATTTGCATTGCTTTATTGGCTCTAAATATCATTATCACTTCCAAGATTACTAAGGTTCACCTCCCTCAGCCATAGGTGATCTTAGCTGATATAGACTATCCCCGTTAAGCTCAGTGGGTTTCTTGATACAGGAACTGTCAATTTCAATAATACAAATACCATATAAACCATGTTGGAGTCGATATATTGACCGGAAGAATGTGTCATAATCCCATGATTCGACTACAACTGACTATTAAGCAAATATTATATTGATATTGTCAAATAAAACTCATTGTATTGTAAATTAATATATCAGGATCAGCTTTAATCTATTAACGTATATTCGTCCGTTTGTAGCTGCTATTATAAATTTTCTTAGTTACCTGTGGTAGTTGATCCAGTCGACGAGATAGTGGTTGTAGGGGATGTTGTTGATGTTGGGCTTGTTATTGTGGTTGGTGGAGGAGTTGACGTTGGTTGTTCTGTTGTTGATGGAGTAGCCATAGTTGTTTCCCCACTTGTTGTTGGCTTAGTTGTTGAAGGTAGAGGTGTTGTTGTTCCTTTACAAATAAAATTATTTCACTACATTTTTGTTCAATAAATATTTAAAATTGCAAATGTGATAGCAATTTGAATATTTGAATAGTACTGATTTGAATAAAACATGTGTGCTAAATAAGTGTAGCTACGGAATTGATACGGAAACTTACATATGCCAGTAATGTATTTGTCAGTATATTCCAATTAGATAATGGGTCGTAATTCTCCTATAACAGCTATATTTACATCTATCATATGCTATCAGTGCCAATTATTACTACATCTCAACTTCAGTTCGTGGCAATGTGTACTCCATACAACGCCATGTGACTTCCGCTTGCCGCAATGTGTACTCCGTACAACGTCATGTGATTTCCGCTTGTGGCAATGTGTACTCCGTACAATGTCATGTGATCAAGTTTTTCAATGACTTGCTATAAGTTAGTGGTCTTAATTGGGTACCCATATTTCTTACTGAAATAGTACTGACCGACAAGAAAAACTGGAATATTGTTGAAAGTGGAATCAAAACTTCATCTATGATAAATCACAATTCAAAGCAACATTTATCTATAAAAATATACATATATATTTGTATATATAACCGATCATCTGTTGAAATATAAAGAAAAGTTGCAATGAGGTATATTTGTTATAGCTTACCTTCAATACAGGCTTTTACTTCAATGCTTAATATTACTGCTGTCAACACTGAATTGGTCTTCTGTATTGTAAATTTCACTGTTGTTGCCTTTACCGTTGCAGGTAATTCCTCAAGTCTATTTGGTGAAAATGGCTCATCACGCTTAATAATAAATTACAATACCAAATGTAAAAATATACTGAATGACTATTCGATTCAACACGAAAAAGTAAGGAGACATTAAAGCAGAAAATGACACACAACCTGACGATTGAACAACATGAACCATAGTGAGATGATTAACTAACGGAAATCTTTCTGGTGTATCATACACTTTGTGAAGTTGATCTGACGCCTACTTCAGTTAACTTTACATTAAATATTTATAAAGATATGACATTGCCGGCAATATGCCTCATACAAATTGAGACATTTATAACTCGCTAGTGATTAACCAGATCGTCCAATTAACAATATGCATTTCGGTTGATGGTACTAATTTACTATTGTACTACAAAAGTATTCATTTTTCTAGAATTATAACAAAGATATTAAACTAAAATAGAATAACAATAAGACAATAAATACCTTAGTCTGTAATCAAATTAAACTGTATACTTACCAATGGTGTCCAAACATTAGTGCCAACAGGTATATACTCTGCTTTCGTTATCTTGATGTTGTCTCCTTTGACCTCAATGGCTGTATATTCTGCCTCAACACTAACAGTTATTGTTATTGTAGAAACCTCTAGGGTTATAGGATTGTCGTTACTTGGATTAAGAATGGCTAGCAAATCTGCAGGATTGATAGCTGGATTAGTTGTAATAGAACCAGGAGGGACCCTGCTTGAGTCGGTCATTATGTTTACATCGTCACAAGGAGTAGATACCTCTGTTGTAGTAGGACTAGGCAGAGATGTAGTTGTAGTTGCTACTGTAGTACCTAAGGATAAAAATATAACAAAATTGTACCGTTCAAGTATATTATCTAAAGTCTAATCATTTTAATTCAACTAGGTCAAACGTTTGCCAACAACTACCAAAAACAAAGTTGATTACTTCCTAGCTTCAATGCATATTTTCAGTGAGATAAATTTGCCTCACAAAATAAAAGAATTAAGATGGGAATCCTATGCTTTATCAATATTCACAACACATGCTCATTATAAACACCAACATTATTATTTCCTCTGATTTGCCATCTTATGGTAGGTGTCAAACCAATAATTCACCAATCAGAACTTAGAACATATACAAAAGTAGTCCCTTTTAAAGAAAATAGTTCCTTTCGCTTTGTTGTATTGTGAAAAATACTGAATGGAATGAAATAATTAAAATTGATAATTGAAGTTAAATATATAAGGATTATTTTGATGGATTTAGTTGTATTTTAATACCACTATGGAGAATTTGATGCATGACCTATAAATATTGAATTTCCCGGGGATGACAGCTATTTTTAGAGTAAGTGTTTTCCATTGCCTGGCATTTCACTGCAAGACTTTAAACATCCCCTAATATTTTCACAGAACATAGAGGAATCATGTACTTTGCAGAAAATAGATGGTCTTGAAAAGGTTAAACTTAAGATAAAATAGTCAGGCAGGCTCGAAAAAACACAAATTTAGTAGAAAATGTAAAAGATATTAATCATAGGTTTCATACCTTATGATGTAATATTTTAGTACTCCCAGAACGACCGGATCATACCCACTGTGAATTAGACTATTTGTATTGACAATAAACTATGCATCAGTATTCTCAGTTAAGTTCAATATATAAAAAGTTAAGCTTTATGCTAAATCCTAATTGAATAAAAAAAATTATGTAAATGACAAATTTATTCTATCTTTTTTCCATTTTTTTTAATTACATGAAACATTTGAATTTATCAATTGCCTACATTTAATGTGAACTAATTAATTTTTCCAGTGGCACTGGAATATCCATTCTTGAATGCACCTTCGGGTTTCTCTTATGCGTATTTCATGGTTATTATAAGGATCACAGATCATACCACTAACTGTTTAAGAATCTATCTATATACAAAAATCCAGATTACATAGTATTTTCAATTAAACCCAATTTGCATTGCTTTACTGGCTCTAAATATCATTATCACTTCCAAGATTACTAAGGTTCACCAGCCTCAGCCATAGGTGATCTTAGCTGATATATACTATCCCCTTTAAGCTCTGTGGGTTTCTTGATACAGGAACTGTCAATTTCAATAATACAAATACCATATAAACCATGTTGGAGTCGATATTTTGACCGGAAGAATGTGTCATAATCCCATGATTCGATTACAACTGACTATTAAGCAAATATTATATTGATATTGTCAAATAAAACTCATTGTATTGTAAATTAATATATCAGGATCGGCTTTAATCTATTAACGTATATTCGTCCGTTTGTAGCTGCTATTATAAATTTTCTTAGTTACCTGTGGTAGTTGATCCAGTCGACGAGATAGTGGTTGTAGGGGATGTTGTTGATGTTGGGCTTGTTATTGTGGTTGGTGGAGGAGTTGACGTTGGTTGTTCTGTTGTTGATGGAGCAGCCATAGTTGTTTCCCCACTTGTTGTTGCCTTAGTTGTTGAAGGTAGAGGTGTTGTTGTTCCTTTACAAATAAAATTATTTCACTACATTTTTGTTCAATAAATATTTAAAATTGCAAATGTGATAGCAATTTGAATATTTGAATAGTACTGATTTGAATAAAACATGTGTGCTAAATAAGTGTAGCTACGGAATTGATACGGAAACTTACATATGCCAGTAATGTATTTGTCAGTATATTCCAATTAGATAATGGGTCGTAATTCTCCTATAACAGCTATATTTACATCTATCATATGCTATCAGTGCCAATTATTACTACATCTCAACTTCAGTTCGTGGCAATGTGTACTCCATACAACGCCATGTGACTTCCTCTTGCCGCAATGTGTACTCCGTACAACGTCATGTGATTTCCGCTTGTGGCAATGTGTACCCCGTACAATGTCATGTGATCAAGTTTTTCAATGACTTGCTATAAGTTAGTGGTCTTAATTGGGTACCCATATTTCTTACTGAAATAGTACTGACCGACAAGAAAAACTGGAATATTGTTGAAAGTGGAATCAAAACTTCATCTATGATAAATCACAATTCAAAGCAACATTTATCTATAAAAATATACATATATATTTGTATATATAACCGATCATCTGTTGAAATATAAAGAAAAGTTGCAATGAGGTATATTTGTTATAGCTTACCTTCAATACAGGCTTTTACTTCAATGCTTAATATTACTGCTGTCAACACTGAATTGGTCTTCTCTATTGTAAATTTCACTGTTGTTGCCTTTACCGTTGCAGGTAATTCCTCAAGTCTATTTGGTGAAAATGGCTCATCACGCTTAATAATAAATTACAATACCAAATGTAAAAATATACTGAATGACTATTCGATTCAACACGAAAAAGTAAGGAGACATTAAAGCAGAAAATGACACACAACCTGACGATTGAACAACATGAACCATAGTGAGATGATTAACTAACGGAAGTCTTTCTGGTGTATCATACACTTTGTGAAGTTGATCTGACGCCTACTTCAGTTAACTTTACATTAAATATTTATAAAGATATGACATTGCCGGCAATATGCCTCATACAAATTGAGACATTTATAACTCGCTAGTGATTGACCAGATCGTCCAATTAACAATATGCATTTCGGTTGATGGTACTAATTTACTATTGTACTACAAAAGTATTCATTTTTCTAGAATTATAACAGATATTAAACTAAAATAGAATAACAATAAGACAATAAATACCTTAGTCTGTAATCAAATCAAACTGTATACTTACCAATGGTGTCCAAACATTAGTGCCAACAGGTATATACTCTGCTTTCGTTATCTTGATGTTGTCTCCTTTGACCTCAATGGCTGTATATTCTGCCTCAACACTAACAGTTATTGTTATTGTAGAAACCTCTAGGGTTATAGGATTGTCGTTACTTGGATTAAGAATGGCTAGCAAATCTGCAGGATTGATAGCTGGATTAGTTGCAATAGAACCAGGAGGGACCCTGCTTGAGTCGGTCATTATGTTTACATCGTCACAAGGAGTAGATACCTCTGTTGTAGTAGGACTAGGCAGAGATGTAGTTGTAGTTGCTACTGTAGTACCTAAGGATAAAAATATAACAAAATTGTACCGTTCAAGTATATTATCTAAAGTCTAATCATTTTAATTCAACTAGGTCAAACGTTTGCCAACAACTACCAAAAACAAAGTTGATTACTTCCTAGCTTCAATGCATATTTTCAGTGAGATAAATTTACCTCACAAAATAAAAGAATTAAGATGGAAATCCTATGCTTTATCAATATTCACAACACATGCTCATCATAAACACCAACATTATTATTTCCTCTGATTTGCCATCTTATGGTAGGTGTCAAACCAATAATTCACCAATCAGAACTTAGAACATATACAAAAGTAGTCCCTTTTAAAGAAAATAGTTCCTTTCGCTTTGTTGTATTGTGAAAAATACTGAATGGAATGGAATAATTAAAATTGATAATTGAAGTTAAATATATAAGGATTATTTTGATGGATTTAGTTGTATTTTAATACCACTATGGAGAATTTGATGCATGACCTATAAATATTGAATTTCCCGGGGATGACAGCTATTTTTAGAGTAGGTGTTTTCCATTGCCTGGCATTTCACTGCAAGACTTTAAACATCCCCTCATATTTTCACAGAACATAGAGGAATCATGTACTTTGCAGAAAATAGATGGTCTTGAAAAGGTTAAATTTTAGATAAAATAGTCAGGCAGGCTCGAAAAAACACAAATTTAGTAGAAAATGTAAAAGATATTAATCATAGGTTTCATACCTTATGATGTAATATTTTAGTACTCCCAAAACGACCGGATCATACCCATTGTGAATTAGACTATTTGTATTGACAATAAACTATGCATCAGTATTCTCAGTTAAGTTCAATATATAAAAAGTTAAGCTTTATGCTAAATCCTAATTGAATAAAAAAAATTATGTAAATGACAAATTTATTCTATCTTTTTTCCATTTTTTTTAATTACATGAAACATTTGAATTTATCAATTGCCTACATTTAATGTGAACTAATTAATTTTTCCAGTGGCACTGGAATATCCATTCTTGAATGCACCTTCGGGTTTCTCTTATGCGTATTTCATGGTTATTATAAGGATCACAGATCATACCACTAACTGTTTAAGAATCTATCTATATACAAAAATCCAGATTACATAGTATTTTCAATTAAACCCAATTTGCATTGCTTTACTGACTCTAAATATCATTATCACTTCCAAGATTACTAAGGTTCATCTCCCTCAGCCATAGGTGATCTTAGCTGATATAGACTATCCCCTTTAAGCTCTGTGGGTTTCTTGATACAGGAACTGTCAATTTCAATAATACAAATACCATATAAACCATGTTGGAGTCGATATTTTGACCGGAAGAATGTGTCATAATCCCATGATTCGACTGCAACTGACTATTAAGCAAATATTATATCGATATTGTCAAATAAAATTCATCGTATTGTAAATTAATATATCAGGATCGCTTTTAATCTTTTAACGTATTGTAGCTGCTATTATAAATGTTCTTAGTTACCTGTGGTAGTTGATCCAGTCGACGAGATAGTGGTTGTAGGGGGTGTTGTTGATGTTGGGCTTGTTATTGTGGTTGGTGGAGGAGTTGACGTTGGTTGTTCTGTTGTTGATGGAGTAGCCATAGTTGTTTCCCTACTTGTTGTTATCTTAGTTGTTGAAGGTAGAGGTGTTGTTGTTCCTTTACAAATAAAATTATTTCACTACATTTTTGTCCAATAAATATTTAAAATTGCAAATGTGATAGCAATTTGAATATTTGAATAGTACTGATTTGAATAAAACATGTGTGTTAAATAAGTGTAGCTACCTATAGAATTGATACGGCAACTTACATATGCCAGTAATGTATTTGTCAGTATATTCCAATTAGATAATGGGTCGTAATTCTCCTATAACAGCTATATTTACATCTATCATATGCTATCAGTGCCAATTATTACTACATCTCAACTTCAGTTCGTGGCAATGTGTACTCCATACAACGTCATGTGATTTCCGCTTGTGGCAATGTGTACTCCGTACAATGTCATGTGATCAAGTTTTTCAATGACTTGCTATAAGTTAGTGGTCTTAATTGGGTACCCATATTTCTTACTGAAATAGTACTGACCGACAAGAAAAACTGGAATATTGTTGAAAGTGGAATCAAAACTTCATCTATGATAAATCACAATTCAAAGCAACATTTATCTATAAAAATATACATATATATTTGTATATATAACCGATCATCTGTTGAAATATAAAGAAAAGTTGCAATGAGGTATATTTGTTATAGCTTACCTTCAATACAGGCTTTTACTTCAATGCTTAATATTACTGCTGTCAACACTGAATTGGTCTTCTGTATTGTAAATTTCACTGTTGTTGCCTTTACCGTTGCAGGTAATTCCTCAAGTCTATTTGGTGAAAATGGCTCATCACGCTTAATAATAAATTACAATACCAAATGTAAAAATATACTGAATGACTATTCGATTCAACACGAAAAAGTAAGGAGACATTAAAGCAGAAAATGACACACAACCTGACGATTGAACAACATGAACCATAGTGAGATGATTAACTAACGGAAATCTTTCTGGTGTATCATACACTTTGTGAAGTTGATCTGACGCCTACTTCAGTTAACTTTACATTAAATATTTATAAAGATATGACATTGCCGGCAATATGCCTCATACAAATTGAGACATTTATAACTCGCTAGTGATTAACCAGATCGTCCAATTAACAATATGCATTTCGGTTGATGGTACTAATTTACTATTGTACTACAAAAGTATTCATTTTTCTAGAATTATAACAAAGATATTAAACTAAAATAGAATAACAATAAGACAATAAATACCTTAGTCTGTAATCAAATTAAACTGTATACTTACCAATGGTGTCCAAACATTAGTGCCAACAGGTATATACTCTGCTTTCGTTATCTTGATGTTGTCTCCTTTGACCTCAATGGCTGTATATTCTGCCTCAACACTAACAGTTATTGTTATTGTAGAAACCTCTAGGGTTATAGGATTGTCGTTACTTGGATTAAGAATGGCTAGCAAATCTGCAGGATTGATAGCTGGATTAGTTGTAATAGAACCAGGAGGAACCCTGCTTGAGTCGGTCATTATGTTTACATCGTCACAAGGAGTAGATACCTCTGTTGTAGTAGGACTAGGCAGAGATGTAGTTGTAGTTGCTACTGTAGTACCTAAGGATAAAAATATAACAAAATTGTACCGTTCAGGTATATTATCTAAAGTCTAATCATTTTAATTCAACTAGGTCAAACGTTTGCCAACAACTACCAAAACAAAGTTGATTACTTCCTAGCTTCAATGCATATTTTCAGTGAGATAAATTTGCCTCACAAAATAAAAGAATTAAGATGGAAATCCTATGCTTTATCAATATTCACAACACATGCTCATTATAAGCACCAACATTATTATTTCCTCTGATTTGCCATCTTATGGTAGGTGTCAAACCAATAATTCACCAATCAGAACTTAGAATATATACAAAAGTAGTCCCTTTTAAAGAAAATAGTTCCTTTCGCTTTGTTGTATTGTGAAAAATACTGAATGGAATGAAATAATTAAAATTGATAATTGAAGTTAAATATATAAGGATTATTTTGATGGATTTAGTTGTATTTTAATACCACTATGGAGAATTTGATGCATGACCTATAAATATTGAATTTCCCGGGGATGACAGCTATTTTTAGAGTAGGTGTTTTCCATTGCCTGGCATTTCACTGCAAGACTTTAAACATCCCCTAATATTTTCACAGAACATAGAGGAATCGTGTACTTTGCAGAAAATAGATGGTCTTGAAAAGATTAAGCTTAAGATAAAATAGCCAGGCAGGCTCGAAAAAACACAAATTTAGTAGAAAATGTAAAAGATATTAATCATAGGTTTCATACCTTATGATGTAATATTTTAGTACTCCCAGAACGACCGGATCATACCCATTGTGAATTAAACTATTTGTATTGACAATAAACTATGCATCAGTATTCTCAGTTAAGTTCAATATATAAAAAGTTAAGCTTTATGCTTAATCCTAATTGAATAAAAAAAATTATGTAAATGACAAATTTATTCTATCTTTTTTCCATTATTTTTATTACATGAAACTTTTGAATTTATCATTGCCTACATTTAATGTGAACTAATTAATTTTTCCAGTGGCACTGGAATATCCATTCTTGAATGCACCTTCGGGTTTCTCTTATGCGTATTTCATGGTTATTATAAGGATCACAGATCATACCACTAACTGTTTAAAAATCTATCTATATACAAAAATCCAGATTACATAGTATTTTTAATTAAACCCAATTTGCATTGCTTTACTGGCTCTAAATATCATTATCACTTCCAAGATTACTAAGGTTCACCTCCCTCAGCCATAGGTGATCTTAGCTGATATAGACTATCCCCTTTAAGCTCTGTGGGTTTCTTGATACAGGAACTGTCAATTTCAATAATACAAATACCATATAAACCATGTTGGATTTCTTACTGAAATAGTACTAACAGACAAGAAAAACTGGAATATTGTTGAAAGTGGAATCAAAACTTCATCTATGATAAATCACAATTCAAAGCAACATTTATCTATAAAAATATATATATATATTTGTATAGATAACCGATCATCTGTTGAAATATAAAGAAAAGTTGCAATGAGGTATATTTGTTATAGCTTACCTTCAATACAGGCCTTTACTTCAATGCTTAATATTAATGCTGTCAACACTGAATTGGTCTTCTCTATTGTTAATATCACTGTTGTTGCCTTTACCGTTGCAGGTAATTCCTCAAGTTTATTTGGTGAAAGTGGCTCATCACGCTTAATAATAAATTACAATACCAAATGTAAAAATATACTGAATGACTATTCGATTCAACACGAAAAAATAAGGAGACATTAAAGCAGAAAATGACACACAACCTGACGATTGAACAACATGAACCATAGTGAGATGATCAACTAACGGCAGTCTTTCTGGTGTATCATGCACTTTGTGAAGTTGATCTGACGCCTACTTCAGTCAACTTTACATTAAATATTTATAAAGATATGACATTGCCAGCAATATGCCTCATACAAATTGAGACATTTATAACTCGTTAGTGATCAACCAGATCATCCAATTAACAAAATGCATTTCGGTTGATGGTACTAATTTACTATTGTACTACAAAAGTATTCATTTTTCTAGAATTATACTAAAGATATAAAACTAAAATAGAATAACAATAAGACAATAAATACCTTAGTCTGTAATCAAATCAAACTGTATACTTACCAATGGTGTCGAAACATTAGTGCCAACAGGTATATACTCTGCTTTCGTTATCTTGATGTTGTCTCCTTTGACCTCAATGGCTGTATATTCTGCCTCAACACTAACAGTTATTGTTATTGTAGAAACCTCTAGGGTTATAGGACTGTCGTTACTTGGATTAAGAATGGCTAGCAAATCTGCAGGATTGATTGCTGGATTAGTTGTAATAGAACCAGGAGGGACCCTGCTTGAGTCGGTCATTATGTTTACATCGTCACAAGGAGTAGATACCTCTGTTGTAGTAGGACTAGGCAGAGATGTAGTTGTAGTTGCTACTGTAGTACCTAAGGATAAAAATATAACAAAATTGTACCGTTCAAGTATATTATCTAAAGTCTAATCATTTTAATTCAACTAGGTCAAACGTTTGCCAACAACTAACAAAAACAAAGTTGATTACTTTCTAACTTCAATGCATATTTTCAGTGAGATAAATTTGCCTCACAAAATAAAAGAATTAAGATGGAAATCCTATGCTTTATCAATATTCACAACACATGCTCATCATAAACACCAACATTATTATTTCCTCTGATTTGCCATCTTATGGTAGGTGTCAAACCAATAATTCACCAATCAGAACTTAGAACATATACAAAAGTAGTCCCTTTTAAAGAAAATAGTTCCTTTCGCTTTGTTGTATTGTGAAAAATACTGAATGGAATGGAATAATTAAAATTGATAATTGAAGTTAAATATATAAGGATTATTTTGATGGATTTAGTTGTATTTTAATACCACTATGGAGAATTTGATGCATGACCTATAAATATTGAATTTCCCGGGGATGACAGCTATTTTTAGAGTAAGTGTTTTCCATTGCCTGGCATTTCACTGCAAGACTTTAAACATCCCCTCATATTTTCACAGAACATAGAGGAATCATGTACTTTTCAGAAAATAGATGGTCTTGAAAAGGTTAAACTTAAGATAAAATAGCCAGGCAGGCTCGAAAAAATACAAATTTAGTAGAAAATGAAAAAGATATTAATCATAGGTTTCATACCTTATGATGTAATATTTTAGTACTCCCAGAACGACCGGATCATACCCATTGTGAATTAAACTATTTGTATTGACAATAAACTATGCATCAGTATTCTCAGTTAAGTTCAATATATAAAAAGTTAAGCTTTATGCTTAATCCTAATTGAATAAAAAAAATTATGTAAATGACAAATTTATTCTATCTTTTTTCCATTATTTTTATTACATGAAACTTTTGAATTTATCAATTGCCTACATTTAATGTGAACTAATTAATTTTTCCAGTGGCACTGGAATATCCATTCTTGAATGCACCTTCGGGTTTCTCTTATGCGTATTTCATGGTTATTATAAGGATCACAGATCATACCACTAACTGTTTAAGAATCTATCTATATACAAAAATCCAGATTACATAGTATTTTTAATTAAACCCAATTTGCATTGCTTTATTGGCTCTAAATATCATTATCACTTCCAAGATTACTAAGGTTCACCTCCCTCAGCCATAGGTGATCTTAGCTGATATAGACTATCCCCGTTAAGCTCAGTGGGTTTCTTGATACAGGAACTGTCAATTTCAATAATACAAATACCATATAAACCATGTTGGAGTCGATATATTGACCGGAAGAATGTGTCATAATCCCATGATTCGACTACAACTGACTATTAAGCAAATATTATATTGATATTGTCAAATAAAACTCATTGTATTGTAAATTAATATATCAGGATCAGCTTTAATCTATTAACGTATATTCGTCCGTTTGTAGCTGCTATTATAAATTTTCTTAGTTACCTGTGGTAGTTGATCCAGTCGACGAGATAGTGGTTGTAGGGGATGTTGTTGATGTTGGGCTTGTTATTGTGGTTGGTGGAGGAGTTGACGTTGGTTGTTCTGTTGTTGATGGAGTAGCCATAGTTGTTTCCCCACTTGTTGTTGGCTTAGTTGTTGAAGGTAGAGGTGTTGTTGTTCCTTTACAAATAAAATTATTTCACTACATTTTTGTTCAATAAATATTTAAAATTGCAAATGTGATAGCAATTTGAATATTTGAATAGTACTGATTTGAATAAAACATGTGTGCTAAATAAGTGTAGCTACGGAATTGATACGGAAACTTACATATGCCAGTAATGTATTTGTCAGTATATTCCAATTAGATAATGGGTCGTAATTCTCCTATAACAGCTATATTTACATCTATCATATGCTATCAGTGCCAATTATTACTACATCTCAACTTCAGTTCGTGGCAATGTGTACTCCATACAACGCCATGTGACTTCCGCTTGCCGCAATGTGTACTCCGTACAACGTCATGTGATTTCCGCTTGTGGCAATGTGTACTCCGTACAATGTCATGTGATCAAGTTTTTCAATGACTTGCTATAAGTTAGTGGTCTTAATTGGGTACCCATATTTCTTACTGAAATAGTACTGACCGACAAGAAAAACTGGAATATTGTTGAAAGTGGAATCAAAACTTCATCTATGATAAATCACAATTCAAAGCAACATTTATCTATAAAAATATACATATATATTTGTATATATAACCGATCATCTGTTGAAATATAAAGAAAAGTTGCAATGAGGTATATTTGTTATAGCTTACCTTCAATACAGGCTTTTACTTCAATGCTTAATATTACTGCTGTCAACACTGAATTGGTCTTCTGTATTGTAAATTTCACTGTTGTTGCCTTTACCGTTGCAGGTAATTCCTCAAGTCTATTTGGTGAAAATGGCTCATCACGCTTAATAATAAATTACAATACCAAATGTAAAAATATACTGAATGACTATTCGATTCAACACGAAAAAGTAAGGAGACATTAAAGCAGAAAATGACACACAACCTGACGATTGAACAACATGAACCATAGTGAGATGATTAACTAACGGAAATCTTTCTGGTGTATCATACACTTTGTGAAGTTGATCTGACGCCTACTTCAGTTAACTTTACATTAAATATTTATAAAGATATGACATTGCCGGCAATATGCCTCATACAAATTGAGACATTTATAACTCGCTAGTGATTAACCAGATCGTCCAATTAACAATATGCATTTCGGTTGATGGTACTAATTTACTATTGTACTACAAAAGTATTCATTTTTCTAGAATTATAACAAAGATATTAAACTAAAATAGAATAACAATAAGACAATAAATACCTTAGTCTGTAATCAAATTAAACTGTATACTTACCAATGGTGTCCAAACATTAGTGCCAACAGGTATATACTCTGCTTTCGTTATCTTGATGTTGTCTCCTTTGACCTCAATGGCTGTATATTCTGCCTCAACACTAACAGTTATTGTTATTGTAGAAACCTCTAGGGTTATAGGATTGTCGTTACTTGGATTAAGAATGGCTAGCAAATCTGCAGGATTGATAGCTGGATTAGTTGTAATAGAACCAGGAGGGACCCTGCTTGAGTCGGTCATTATGTTTACATCGTCACAAGGAGTAGATACCTCTGTTGTAGTAGGACTAGGCAGAGATGTAGTTGTAGTTGCTACTGTAGTACCTAAGGATAAAAATATAACAAAATTGTACCGTTCAAGTATATTATCTAAAGTCTAATCATTTTAATTCAACTAGGTCAAACGTTTGCCAACAACTACCAAAAACAAAGTTGATTACTTCCAAGCTTCAATGCATATTTTCAGTGAGATAAATTTGCCTCACAAAATAAAAGAATTAAGATGGAAATCCTATGCTTTATCAATATTCACAACACATGCTCATTATAAACACCAACATTATTATTTCCTCTGATTTGCCATCTTATGGTAGGTGTCAAACCAATAATTCACCAATCAGAACTTAGAACATATACAAATGTAGTCCCTTTTAAAGAAAATAGTTCCTTTCGCTTTGTTGTATTGTGAAAAATACTGAATGGAATGGAATAATTAAAATTGATAATTGAAGTTAAATATATAAGGATTATTTTGATGGATTTAGTTTTATTTTAATACCACTATGGAGAATTTGATGCATGACCTATAAATATTGAATTTCCCGGGGATGACAGCTATTTTTAGAGTAAGTGTTTTCCATTGCCTGGCATTTCACTGCAAGACTTTAAACATCCCCTCATATTTTCACAGAACATAGAGGAATCATGTACTTTTCAGAAAATAGATGGTCTTGAAAAGGTTAAACTTCAGATAAAATAGCCAGGCAGGCTCGAAAAAACACAAATTTAGTAGAAAATGTAAAAGATATTAATCATAGGTTTCATACCTTATGATGTAATATTTTAGTACTCCCAGAACGACCGGATCATACCCATTGTGAATTAAACTATTTGTATTGACAATAAACTATGCATCAGTATTCTCAGTTAAGTTCAATATATAAAAAGTTAAGCTTTATGCTAAATCCTAATTGAATAAAAAAAATTATGTAAATGACAAATTTATTCTATCTTTTTTCCATTTTTTTTTATTACATGAAACATTTGAATTTATCAATTGCCTACATTTAATGTGAACTAATTAATTTTTCCAGTGGCACTGGAATATCCATTCTTGAATGCACCTTCGGGTTTCTCTTATGCGTATTTCATGGTTATTATAAGGATCACAGATCATACCACTAACTGTTTAATAATCTATCTATATACAAAAATCCAGATTACATAGTATTTTCAATTAAACCCAATTTGCATTGCTTTACTGGCTCTAAATATCATTATCACTTCCAAGATTACTAAGGTTCACCTCCCTCAGCCATAGGTGATCTTAGCTGATATAGACTATCCCCTTTAAGCTCAGTGGGTTTCTTGATACAGGAACTGTCAATTTCAATAATACAAATACCATATAAACCATGTTGGAGTCGATATATTGACCGGAAGAATGTGTCATAATCCCATGATTCGACTACAACTGACTATTAAGCAAATATTATATTGATATTGTCAAATAAAACTCATCGTATTGTAAATTAATATATCAGGATCGGCTTTAATCTATTAACGTATATTCGTCCGTTTGTAGCTGCTATTATAAATTTTCTTAGTTACCTGTGGTAGTTGATCCAGTCGACGAGATAGTGGTTGTAGGGGGTGTTGTTGATGTTGGGCTTGTTATTGTGGTTGGTGGAGGAGTTGACGTTGGTTGTTCTGTTGTTGATGGAGCAGCCATAGTTGTTTCCCCACTTGTTGTTGGCTTAGTTGTTGAAGGTAGAGGTGTTGTTGTTCCTTTACAAATAAAATTATTTCACTACATTTTTGTTCAATAAATATTTAAAATTGCAAATGTGATAGCAATTTGAATATTTGAATAGTACTGATTTGAATAAAACATGTGTGCTAAATAAGTGTAGCTATGGAATTGATACGGAAACTTACATATGCCAGTAATGTATTTGTCAGTATATTCCAATTAGATAATGGGTCGTAATTCTCCAATAACAGCTATATTTACATCTAGCATATGCTATCAGTGCCAATTATTACTACATCTCAACTTCAGTTCGTGGCAATGTGTACTCCATACAACGCCATGTGACTTCCGCTTGCCGCAATGTGTACTCCGTACAACGTCATGTGATTTCCGCTTGTGGCAATGTGTACTCCGTACAATGTCATGTGATCAAGTTTTTCAATGACTTGCTATAAGTTAGTGGTCTTAATTGGGTACCCATATTTCTTACTGAAATAGTACTGACCGACAAGAAAAACTGGAATATTGTTGAAAGTGGAATCAAAGCTTCATCTATGATAAATCACAATTCAAAGCAACATTTATCTATAAAAATATACATATATATTTGTATATATAACCGATCATCTGTTGAAATATAAAGAAAAGTTGCAATGAGGTATATTTGTTATAGCTTACCTTCAATACAGGCTTTTACTTCAATGCTTAATATTACTGCTGTCAACACTGAATTGGTCTTCTGTATTGTAAATTTCACTGTTGTTGCCTTTACCGTTGCAGGTAATTCCTCAAGTCTATTTGGTGAAAATGGCTCATCACGCTTAATAATAAATTACAATACCAAATGTAAAGATATACTGAATGACTATTCGATTCAACACGAAAAAGTAAGGAGACATTAAAGCAGAAAATGACACACAACCTGACGATTGAACAACATGAACCATAGTGAGATGATTAACTAACGGAAGTCTTTCTGGTGTATCATACACTTTGTGAAGTTGATCTGACGCCTACTTCAGTTAACTTTACATTAAATATTTATAAAGATATGACATTGCCGGCAATATGCCTCATACAAATTGAGACATTTATAACTCGCTAGTGATTAACCAGATCGTCCAATTAACAATATGTATTTCGGTTGATGGTACTAATTTACTATTGTACTACAAAAGTATTCATTTTTCTAGAATTATAACAAAGATATTAAACTAAAATAGAATAACAATAAGACAATAAATACCTTAGTCTGTAATCAAATCAAACTGCATACTTACCAATGGTGTCCAAACATTAGTGCCAACAGGTATATACTCTGCTTTCGTTATCTTGATGTTGTCTCCTTTGACCTCAATGGCTGTATATTCTGCCTCAACACTAACAGTTATTGTTATTGTAGAAACCTCTAGGGTTATAGGATTGTCGTTACTTGGATTAAGAATGGCTAGCAAATCTGCAGGATTGATAGCTGGATTAGTTGTAATAGAACCAGGAGGGACCCTGCTTGAGTCGGTCATTATGTTTACATCGTCACAAGGAGTAGATACCTCTGTTGTAGTAGGACTAGGCAGAGATGTAGTTGTAGTTGCTACTGTAGTACCTAAGGATAAAAATATAACAAAATTGTACCGTTCAAGTATATTATCTAAAGTATAATCATTTTAATTCAACTAGGTCAAACGTTTGCCAACAACTACCAAAAACAAAGTTGATTACTTCCTAGTTTCAATGCATATTTTCAGTGAGATAAAGTTGCCTCACAAAATAAAAGAATTAAGATGGAAATCCTATGCTTTATCAATATTCACAACACATGCTCATAATAAACACCAACATTATTATTTCCTCTGATTTGCCATCTTATGGTAGGTGTCAAACCAATAATTCACCAATCAGAATTTAGAACATATACAAATGTAGTCCCTTTTAAAGAAAATAGTTCCTTTCACTTTGTTGTATTGTGAAAAATACTGAATGGAATGGAATAATTAAAATTGATAATTGAAGTTAAATATATAAGGATTATTTTGATGGATTTAGTTGTATTTTAATACCACTATGGAGAATTTGATGCATGACCTATAATTATTGAATTTCCCGGGGATGACAGCTATTTTTAGAGTAAGTGTTTTCCATTGCCTGGCATTTCACTGCAAGACTTTAAACATCCCCTCATATTTTCACAGAACATAGAGGAATCATGTACTTTTCAGAAAATAGATGGTCTTGAAAAGTTAAACTTAAGATAAAATAGCCAGGCAGGCTCGAAAAAACACAAATTTAGTAGAAAATGTAAAAGATATTAATCATAGGTTTCATACCTTATGATGTAATATTTTAGTACTCCCAGAACGACCGGATCATACCCATTGTGAATTAAACTATTTGTATTGACAATAAACTATGCATCAGTATTTTCAGTTAAGTTCAATATATAAAAAGTTAAGCTTTATGCTAAATCCTAATTGAATAAAAAAAATTATCTAAATGACAAATTTATTCTATGTTTTTTCCATTTTTTTTGTTACATGACACATTTGAATTTATCAATTGCCTACATTTAATGTGAACTAATTAATTTTTCCAGTGGCACTGGAATATCCATTCTTGAATGCACCTTCGGGTTTCTCCTATGCGTATTTAATGGTTATTATAAGGATCACAGATCATACCACTAACTGTTTAAGAATCTGTCTATATACAAAAATCCAGATTACATAGTATTTTCAATTAAACCCAATTTGCATTGCTTTACTGGCTCTAAATATCATTATCACTTCCAAGATTACTAAGGTTCACCTCCCTCAGCCATAGGTGATCTTAGCTGATATAGACTATCCCCTTTAAGCTCTGTGGGTTTCTTGATACAGGAACTGTCAATTTCAATAATACAAATACCATATAAACCATGTTGGAGTCGATATTTTGACCGGAAGAATGTGTCATAATCCCATGATTCGATTACAACTGACTATTAAGCAAATATTATATTGATATTGTCAAATAAAACTCATTGTATTGTAAATTAATATATCAGGATCGGCTTTAATCTATTAACGTATATTCGTCCGTTTGTAGCTGCTATTATAAATTTTCTTAGTTACCTGTGGTAGTTGATCCAGTCGACGAGATAGTGGTTGTAGGGGGTGTTGTTGATGTTGTGCTTGTTATTGTGGTTGGTGGAGGAGTTGACGTTGGTTGTTCTGTTGTTGATGGAGTAGCCATAGTTGTTTCCCCACTTGTTGTTGGCTTAGTTGTTGAAGGTAGAGGTGTTGTTGTTCCTTTACAAATAAAATTATTTCACTACATTTTTGTCCAATAAATATTTAAAATTGCAAATGTGATAGCAATTTGAATATTTGAATAGTACTGATTTGAATAAAACATGTGTGCTAAATAAGTGTAGCTACCTATAGAATTGATACGGAAACTTACATATGCCAGTAATGTATTTGTCAGTATATTCCAATTAGATAATGGGTCGTAATTCTCCAATAACAGCTATATTTACATCTATCATATGCTATCAGTGCCAATTATGACTACATCTCAACTTCAGTTCGTGGCAATGTGTACTCCATACAACGCCATGTCACTTCCGCTTGCGGCAATGTGTACTCCGTACAACGTCATGTGATTTCCGCTTGTGGCAATGTGTACTCCGTACAATGTCATGTGATCAAGTTTTTCAATGACTTGCTATAAGTTAGTGGTCTTAATTGGGTACCCATATTTCTTACTGAAATAGTACTGACCGACAAGAAAAACTGGAATATTGTTGAAAGTGGAATCAAAACTTCATCTATGATAAATCACAATTCAAAGCAACATTTATCTATAAAAATATACATATATATTTGTATATATAACCGATCATCTGTTGAAATATAAAGAAAAGTTGCAATGAGGTATATTTGTTATAGCTTACCTTCAATACAGGCTTTTACTTCAATGCTTAATATTACTGCTGTCAACACTGAATTGGTCTTCTCTATTGTAAATTTCACTGTTGTTGCCTTTACCGTTGCAGGTAATTCCTCAAGTCTATTTGGTGAAAATGGCTCATCACGCTTAATAATAAATTACAATACCAAATGTAAAAATATACTGAATGACTATTCGATTCAACACGAAAAAGTGAGGAGACATTAAAGCAGAAAATGACACACAACCTGACGATTGAACAACATGAACCATAGTGAGATGATCAACTAACGGCAGTCTTTCTGGTGTATCATACACTTTGTGAAATTGATCTGACACCTACTTCAGTTAACTTTACATTAAATATTTATAAAGATATGACATTGCCTGCAATATGCCTCATACAAATTGAGACATGTATAACTCGTTAGTGATTAACCAGATCGTCCAATTAACAATATGCATTTCGGTTGATGGTACTAATTTACTATTGTACTACAAAAGTATTCATTTTTCTAGAATTATAACAAAGATATAAAACTAAAATAGAATAACAATAAGACAATAAATACCTTAGTCTGTAATCAAATCAAACTGTATACTTACCAATGGTGTCGAAACATTAGTGCCAACAGGTATATACTCTGCTTTCGTTATCTTGATGTTGTCTCCTTTGACCTCAATGGCTGTATATTCTGCCTCAACACTAACAGTTATTGTTATTGTAGAAACCTCTAGGGTTATAGGATTGTCGTTACTTGGATTAAGAATGGCTAGCAAATCTGCAGGATTGATTGCTGGATTAGTTGTAATAGAACCAGGAGGGACCCTGCTTGAGTCGGTCATTATGTTTACATCGTCACAAGGAGTAGATACCTCTGTTGTAGTAGGACTAGGCAGGGATGTAGTTGTAGTTGCTACTGTAGTACCTAAGGATAAAAATATAACAAAATTGTACCGTTCAAGTATATTATCTAAAGTCTAATCATTTTAATTCAACTAGGTCAAACGTTTGCCAACAACTACCAAAAACAAAGTTGATTACTTTCTAGCTTCAATGCATATTTTCAGTGAGATAAATTTGCCTCACAAAATAAAAGAATTAAGATGGAAATCCTGTGCTTTATCAATATTCACAACACATGCTCATTATAAACACCAACATTATTATTTCCTCTGATTTGCCATCTTATGGTAGGTGTCAAACCAATAATTCACCAATCAGAACTTAGAACATATACAAAAGTAGTCCCTTTTAAAGAAAATAGTTCCTTTCGCTTTGTTGTATTGTGAAAAATACTGAATGGAATGGAATAATTAAAATTGATAATTGAAGTTAGATATATAAGGATTATTTTGATGGATTTAGTTGTATTTTAATACCACTATGGAGAATTTGATGCATGACCTCTAAATATTGAATTTCCCGGGGATGACAGCTATTTTTAGAGTAGGTGTTTTCCATTGCATGGCATTTCACTGCATGACTTTAAACATCCCCTCATATTTTCACAGAACATAGAGGGATCATGTACTATTCAGAAAATAGATGGTCTTGAAAAGGTTAAACTTCAGATAAAATAGCCAGGCAGGCTCGAAAAAACACAAATTTAGTAGAAAATGTAAAAGATATTAATCATAGGTTTCACACCTTATGATGTAATATTTTAGTACTCCCAGAACGACCGGATCATACCCATTGTGAATTAAACTATTTGTATTGACAATAAACTATGCATCAGTATTCTCAGTTAAGCTCAATATATAAAAAGTTAAGCTTTATGCTAAATCCTAATTGAATAAAAAAAATTATGTAAATGACAAATTTATTCTATCTTTTTTCCATTTTTTTTATTACATGAAACATTTGAATTTATCAATTGCCTACATTTAATGTGAACTAATTAATTTTTCCAGTGGCACTGGAATATCCATTCTTGAATGCACCTTCGGGTTTCTCTTATGCGTATTTCATGGTTATTATAAGGATCACAGATCATACCACTAACTGTTTAAGAATCTATCTATATACAAAAATCCAGATTACATAGCATTTTCAATTAAACCCAATTTGTATTGCTTTACTGGCTCTCAATATCATTATCACTTCCAAGGTTACAAAGGTTCACCTCCCTCGGCCATAGGTGATCTTAGCTGATATAGACTATCCCATTTAAGCTCTGTGGGTTTCTTGATACAGGAACTGTCAATTTCAATAATACAAATACCATATAAACCATGTTGGATTTCTTACTGAAATAGTACTGACCGACAAGAAAAACTGGAATATTGTTGAAAGTGGAATCAAAACTTCATCTATGATAAATCACAATTCAAAGCAACATTTATCTATAAAAATATATATATATATTTGTATATATAACCGATCATCTGTTAAAATATAAAGAAAAGTTGCAATGAGGTATATTTGTTATAGCTTACCTTCAATACAGGCTTTTACTTTAATGCTTAATATTACTGCTGTCAACACTGAATTGGTCTTCTCTATTGTAAATTTCACTGTTGTTGCCTTTCCCGTTGCAGGTAATTCCTCAAGTCTATTTGGTGAAAATGGCTCATCACGCTTAATAATAAATTACAATACCAAATGTAAAAATATACTGAATGACTATTCGATTCAACACGAAAAAATAAGGAGACATTAAAGCAGAAAATGACACACAACCTGACGATTGAACAACATGAACCATAGTGAGGTGATCAACTAACGGTAGTCTTTCTGGTGTATCATGCACTTTGTGAAGTTGATCTGACGCCTACTTCAGTCAACTTTACATTAAATATTTATAAAGATATGACATTGCCAGCAATATGCCTCATACAAATTGAGACATTTATAACTCGTTAGTGATCAACCAGATCGTCCAATTAACAAAATGCATTTCGGTTGATGGTACTAATTTACTATTGTACTACAAAAGTATTCATTTTTCTAGAATTATAACAAAGATATAAAACTAAAATAGAATAACAATAAGACAATAAATACCTTAGTCTGTAATCAAATCAAACTACATACTTACCAATGGTGTCCAAACATTAGTGCCAACAGGTATATACTCTGCTTTCGTTATCTTGATGTTATCTCCTTTGACCTCAATGGCTGTATATTCTGCCTCAACACTAACAGTTATTGTTATTGTAGAAACCTCTAGGGTTATAGGATTGTCGTTACTTGGATTAAGAATGGCTAGCAAATCTGCAGGATTGATTGCTGGATTAGTTGTAATAGAACCAGGAAGGACCCTGCTTGAGTCGGTCATTATGTTTACATCGTCACAAGGAGTAGATACCTCTGTTGTAGTAGGACTAGGCAGGGATGTCGTTGTAGTTGCTACTGTAGTACCTAAGGATAAAAATATAACAAAATTGTACCGTTCAAGTATATTATCTAAAGTCTAATCATTTTAATTCAACTAGGTCAAACGTTTGCCAACAACTAACAAAAACAAAGTTGATTACTCCCTAGCTTCAATGCATATTTTCAGTGAGATAAATTTGCCTCACAAAATAAAAGAATTAAGATGGAAATCCTATGCTTTATCAATATTCACAACACATGCTCATTATAAACACCAACATTATTATTTCCTCTGATTTGCCATCTTATGGTAGGTGTCAAACCAATAATTCACCAATCAGAACTTAGAACATATACAAAAGTAGTCCCTTTTAAAGAAAATAGTTCTTTTCGCTTTGTTGTATTGTGAAAAATACTGAATGTAATGGAATAATTAAAATTGATAATTGAAGTTAAATATATAAGGATTATTTTGATGGATTTAGTTGTATTTTAATACCACTATGGAGAATTTGATGCATGACCTATAAATATTGAATTTCGCGGGGATGACAGCTATTTTTAGAGTAGGTGTTTTCCATTGCATGGCATTTCACTGCATGACTTTAAACATCCCCTCATATTTTCACAGAACATAGAGGAATCATGTACTTTTCAGAAAATAGATGGTCTTGAAAAGGTTAAACTTCAGAAAAAATAGCCAGGCAGGCTCGAAAAAACACAAATTTAGTAGAAAATGTAAAAGATATTAATCATGGGTTTCACACCTTATGATGTAATATTTTAGTACTCCCAGAACGACCGGATCATACCCATTGTGAATTAAACTATTTGTATTGACAATAAACTATGCATCAGTATTCTCAGTTAAGCTCAATATATAAAAAGTTAAGCTTTATGCTAAATCCTAATTGAATAAAAAAAATTATGTAAATGACAAATTTATTCTATCTTTTTTCCATTTTTTTTATTACATGAAACATTTGAATTTATCAATTGCCTACATTTAATGTGAACTAATAAATTTTTCCAGTGGCACTGGAATATCCATTCTTGAATGCACCTTCGGGTTTCTCTTATGCGTATTTCATGGTTATTATAAGGATCACAGATCATACCACTAACTGTTTAAGAATCTATCTATATACAAAACTCCAGATTACATAGTATTTTCAATTAAACCCAATTTGCATTGCTTTACTGGCTCTCAATATCATTATCACTTCCAAGATTACAAAGGTTCACCTCCCTCAGCCATAGGTGATCTTAGCTGATATAGACTATCCCCTTTAAGCTCTGTGGGTTTCTTGATACAGGAACTGTCAATTTCAATAATACAAATACCATATAAACCATGTTGGATTTCTTACTGAAATAGTACTGACCGACAAGAAAAACTGGAATATTGTTGATAGTGGAATCAAAACTTCATCTATGATAAATCACAATTCAAAGCAACATTTATCTATAAAAATATATATATATATTTGTATATATAACCGATCATCTGTTGAAATATAAAGAAAAGTTGCAATGAGGTATATTTGTTATAGCTTACCTTCAATACAGGCTTTTACTTCAATGCTTAATATTACTGCTGTCAACACTGAATTGGTCTTCTCTATTGTAAATTTCACTGTTGTTGCCTTTACCGTTGCAGGTAATTCCTCAAGTCTATTTGGTGAAAATGGCTCATCACGCTTAATAATAAATTACAATACCAAATGTAAAAATATACTGAATGACTATTCGATTCAACACGAAAAAATAAGGAGACATTAAAGCAGAAAATGACCCACAACCTGACGATTGAACAACATGAACCATAGTGAGATGATCAACTAACGGCAGTCTTTCTGGTGTATCATGCACTTTGTGAAGTTGATCTGACGCCTACTTCAGTCAACTTTACATTAAATATTTATAAAGATATGACATTGCCAGCAATATGCCTCATACAAATTGAGACATTTATAACTCGATAGTGATCAACCAGATCGTCCAATTAACAAAATGCATTTCGGTTGATGGTACTAATTTACTATTGTACTACAAAAGTATTCATTTTTCTAGAATTATAACAAAGATATAAAACTAAAATAGAATAACAATAAGACAATAAATACCTTAGTCTGTAATCAAATCAAACTGCATACTTACCAATGGTGTCCAAACATTAGTGTCAACAGGTATATACTCTGCTTTCGTTATCTTGATGTTGTCTCCTTTGACCTCAATGGCTGTATATTCTGCCTCAACACTAACAGTTATTGTTATTGTAGAAACCTCTAGGGTTATAGGATTGTCGTTACTTGGATTAAGAATGGCTAGCAAATCTGCAGGATTGATTGCTGGATTAGTTGTAATAGAACCAGGAGGGACCCTGCTTGAGTCGGTCATTATGTTTACATCGTCACAAGGAGTAGATACCTCTGTTGTAGTAGGACTAGGCAGGGGTGTAGTTGTAGTTGCTACTGTAGTACCTAAGGATAAAAATATAACAAAATTGTACCGTTCAAGTATATTATCTAAAGTATAATCATTTTAATTCAACTAGGTCAAACGTTTGCCAACAACTACCAAAAACAAAGTTGATTACTTCCTAGCTTCATTGCATATTTTCAGTGAGATAAATTTGCCTCACAAAATAAAAGAATTAAGATGGAAATCCTATGCTTTATCAATATTCACAACACATGCTCATTATAAACACCAACATTATTATTTCCTCTGATTTGCCATCTTACGGTAGGTGTCAAACCAATAATTCACCAATCAGAACTTAGAACATATACAAAAGTAGTCCCTTTTAAAGAAAATAGTTCCTTTCGCTTTGTTGTATTGTGAAAAATACTGAATGGAATGGAATAATTAAAATTGATAATTGAAGTTAAATATATAAGGATTATTTTGATGGATTTAGTTGTATTTTAATACCACTATGGAGAATTTGATGCATGACCTATAAATATTGAATTTCCCGGGGATGACAGCTTTTTTAGAGTAGGTGTTTTCCATTGCATGGCATTTCACTGCATGACTTTAAACATCCCCTCATATTTTCACAGAACATAGAGGAATCATGTACTTTTCAGAAAATAGATGGTCTTGAAAAGGTTAAACTTCAGAAAAAATAGCCAGGCAGGCTCGAAAAAACACAAATTTAGTAGAAAATGTAAAAGATATTAATCATAGGTTTCACACCTTATGATGTAATATTTTAGTACTCCCAGAACGACCGGATCATACCCATTGTGAATTAAACTATTTGTATTGACAATAAACTATGCATCAGTATTCTCAGTTAAGCTCAATATATAAAAAGTTAAGCTTTATGCTAAATCCTAATTGAATAAAAAAAATTATGTAAATGACAAATTTATTCTATCTTTTTTCCATTTTTTTTTATTACATGAAACATTTGAATTTATCAATTGCCTACATTTAATGTGAACTAATTAATTTTTCCAGTGGCACTGGAATATCCATTCTTGAATGCACCTTCGGGTTTCTCTTATGCGTATTTCATGGTTATTATAAGGATCACAGATCATACCACTAACTGTTTAAGAATCTATCTATATACAAAAATCCAGATTACATAGCATTTTCAATTAAACCCAATTTGTATTGCTTTACTGGCTCTCAATATCATTATCACTTCCAAGATTACAAAGGTTCACCTCCCTCAGCCATAGGTGATCTTAGCTGATATAGACTATCCCCTTTAAGCTCTGTGGGTTTCTTGATACAGGAACTGTCAATTTCAATAATACAAATACCATATAAACCATGTTGGATTTCTTACTGAAATAGTACTGACCGACAAGAAAAACTGGAATATTGTTGAAAGTGGAATCAAAACTTCATCTATGATAAATCACAATTCAAAGCAACATTTATCTATAAAAATATATATATATATTTGTATATATAACCGATCATCTGTTAAAATATAAAGAAAAGTTGCAATGAGGTATATTTGTTATAGCTTACCTTCAATACAGGCTTTTACTTTAATGCTTAATATTACTGCTGTCAACACTGAATTGGTCTTCTCTATTGTAAATTTCACTGTTGTTGCCTTTCCCGTTGCAGGTAATTCCTCAAGTCTATTTGGTGAAAATGGCTCATCACGCTTAATAATAAATTACAATACCAAATGTAAAAATATACTGAATGACTATTCGATTCAACACGAAAAAATAAGGAGACATTAAAGCAGAAAATGACACACAACCTGACGATTGAACAACATGAACCATAGTGAGGTGATCAACTAACGGCAGTCTTTCTGGTGTATCATGCACTTTGTGAAGTTGATCTGACGCCTACTTCAGTCAACTTTACATTAAATATTTATAAAGATATGACATTGCCAGCAATATGCCTCATACAAATTGAGACATTTATAACTCGTTAGTGATCAATCAGATCGTCCAATTAACAAAATGCATTTCGGTTGATGGTACTAATTTACTATTGTACTACAAAAGTATTCATTTTTCTAGAATTATAACAAAGATATAAAACTAAAATAGAATAACAATAAGACAATAAATACCTTAGTCTGTAATCAAATCAAACTACATACTTACCAATGGTGTCCAAACATTAGTGCCAACAGGTATATACTCTGCTTTCGTTATCTTGATATTATCTCCTTTGACCTCAATGGCTGTATATTCTGCCTCAACACTAACAGTTATTGTTATTGTAGAAACCTCTAGGGTTATAGGATTGTCGTTACTTGGATTAAGAATGGCTAGCAAATCTGCAGGATTGATTGCTGGATTAGTTGTAATAGAACCAGGAAGGACCCTGCTTGAGTCGGTCATTATGTTTACATCGTCACAAGGAGTAGATACCTCTGTTGTAGTAGGACTAGGCAGGGATGTAGTTGTAGTTGCTACTGTAGTACCTAAGGATAAAAATATAACAAAATTGTACCGTTCAAGTATATTATCTAAAGTATAATCATTTTAATTCAACTAGGTCAAACGTTTGCCAACAACTAACAAAAACAAAGTTGATTACTTCCTAGCTTCAATGCATATTTTCAGTGAGATAAATTTGCCTCACAAAATAAAAGAATTAAGATGGAAATCCTATGCTTTATCAATATTCACAACACATGCTCATTATAAACACCAACATTATTATTTCCTCTGATTTGCCATCTTATGGTAGGTGTCAAACCAATAATTCACCAATCAGAACTTAGAACATATACAAAAGTAGTCCCTTTTAAAGAAAATAGTTCTTTTCGCTTTGTTGTATTGTGAAAAATACTGAATGGAATGGAATAATTAAAATTGATAATTGAAGTTAAATATATAAGGATTATTTTGATGGATTTAGTTGCATTTTAATACCACTATGGAGAATTTGATGCATGACTTATAAATATTGAATTTCCCGGGGATGACAGCTATTTTTAGAGTAGGTGTTTTCCATTGCCTGGCATTACACTGTAAGACTTTAAACATCCCCTAATATTTTCACAGAACATAGAGGAATCATGTACGTTGCAGAAAATAGATGGTCTTGAAAAGGTTAAACTTCAGATAAAATAGCCAGGCAGGCTCGAAAAAACACAAATTTAGTAGAAAATGTAAAAGATATTAATCATAGGTTTCATACCTTATGATGTAATATTTTAGTACTCCCAGAACGACCGGATCATACCCATTGTGAATTAAACTATTTGTATTGACAATAAACTATGCATCAGTATTCTCAGTTAAGCTCAATATATAAAAAGTTAAGCTTTATGCTAAATCCTAATTGAATAAAAAAAATTATGTAAATGACAAATTTATTCTATCTTTTTTCCATTTTTTTTATTACATGAAACATTTGAATTTATCAATTGCCTACATTTAATGTGAACTAATTAATTTTTCCAGTGGCACTGGAATATCCATTCTTGAATGCACCTTCGGGTTTCTCTTATGCGTATTTCATGGTTATTATAAGGATCACAGATCATACCACTAACTGTTTAAGAATCTATCTATATACAAAAATCCAGATTACATAGTATTTTCAATTAAACCCAATTTGCATTGCTTTACTGGCTCTCAATATCATTATCACTTCCAAGATTACTAAGGTTCACCTCCCTCAGCCATAGGTGATCTTAGCTGATATAGACTATCCCCTTTAAGCTCTGTGGGTTTCTTGATACAGGAACTGTCAATTTCAATAATACAAATACCATATAAACCATGTTGGATTTCTTACTGAAATAGTACTGACCGACAAGAAAAACTGGAATATTGTTGAAAGTGGAATCAAAACTTCATCTATGATAAATCACAATTCAAAGCAACATTTATCTATAAAAATATATATATATATTTGTATATATAACCGATCATCTGTTAAAATATAAAGAAAAGTTGCAATGAGGTATATTTGTTATAGCTTACCTTCAATACAGGCTTTTACTTCAATGCTTAATATTACTGCTGTCAACACTGAATTGGTCTTCTCTATTGTAAATTTCACTGTTGTTGCCTTTACCGTTGCAGGTAATTCCTCAAGTCTATTTGGTGAAAATGGCTCATCACGCTTAATAATAAATTACAATACCAAATGTAAAAATATACTGAATGACTATTCGATTCAACACGAAAAAATAAGGAGACATTAAAGCAGAAAATGACACACAACCTGACGATTGAACAACATGAACCATAGTGAGATGATCAACTAACGGCAGTCTTTCTGGTGTATCATGCACTTTGTGAAGTTGATCTGACGCCTACTTCAGTCAACTTTACATTAAATATTTATAAAGATATGACATTGCCAGCAATATGCCTCATACAAATTGAGACATTTATAACTCGTTAGTGATCAACCAGATCGTCCAATTAACAAAATGCATTTCGGTTGATGGTACTAATTTACTATTGTACTACAAAAGTATTCATTTTTCTAGAATTATAACAAAGATATAAAACTAAAATAGAATAACAATAAGACAATAAATACCTTAGTCTGTAATCAAATCAAACTGCATACTTACCAATGGTGTCCAAACATTAGTGCCAACAGGTATATACTCTGCTTTCGTTATCTTGATGTTGTCTCCTTTGACCTCAATGGCTGTATATTCTGCCTCAACACTAACAGTTATTGTTATTGTAGAAACCTCTAGGGTTATAGGATTGTCGTTACTTGGATTAAGAATGGCTAGCAAATCTGCAGGATTGATTGCTGGATTAGTTGTAATAGAACCAGGAGGGACCCTGCTTGAGTCGGTCATTATGTTTACATCGTCACAAGGAGTAGATACCTCTGTTGTAGTAGGACTAGGCAGGGGTGTAGTTGTAGTTGCTACTGTAGTACCTAAGGATAAAAATATAACAAAATTGTACCGTTCAAGTATATTATCTAAAGTCTAATCATTTTAATTCAACTAGGTCAAACGTTTGCCAACAACTAACAAAAACAAAGTTGATTACTTCCTAGCTTCAATGCATATTTTCAGTGAGATAAATTTGCCTCACAAAATAAAAGAATTAAGATGGAAATCCTATGCTTTATCAATATTCACAACACATGCTCATTATAAACACCAACATTATTATTTCCTCTGATTTGCCATCTTATGGTAGGTGTCAAACCAATAATTCACCAATCAGAACTTAGAACATATACAAAAGTAGTCCCTTTTAAAGAAAATAGTTCCTTTCGCTTTGTTGTATTGTGAAAAATACTGAATGGAATGGAATAATTAAAATTGATAATTGAAGTTAAATATATAAGGATTATTTTGATGGATTTAGTTGTATTTTAATACCACTATGGAGAATTTGATGCATGACTTATAAATATTAAATTTCCCGGGGATGACAGCTATTTTTAGAGTAGGTGTTTTCCATTGCATGGCAATTCACTGCAAGACTTTAAACATCCCCTCATATTTTCACAGAACATAGAGGAATCATGTACTTTTCAGAAAATAGATGGTCTTGAAAAGGTTAAACTTCAGAAAAAATAGCCAGGCAGGCTCGAAAAAACACAAATTTAGTAGAAAATGTAAAAGATATTAATCATAGGTTTCACACCTTATGATGTAATATTTTAGTACTCCCAGGACGACCGGATCATACCCATTGTGAATTAAACTATTTGTATTGACAATAAACTATGCATCAGTATTCTCAGTTAAGCTCAATATATAAAAAGTTAAGCTTTATGCTAAATCCTAATTGAATAAAAAAAATTATGTAAATGACAAATTTATTCTATCTTTTTTCCATTTTTTTATTACATGAAACATTTGAATTTATCAATTGCCTACATTTAATGTGAACTAATTAATTTTTCCAGTGGCACTGGAATATCCATTCTTGAATGCACCTTCGGGTTTCTCTTATGCGTATTTCATGGTTATTATAAGGATCACAGATCATACCACTAACTGTTTAAGAATCTATCTATATACAAAAATCCAGATTACATAGCATTTTCAATTAAACCCAATTTGTATTGCTTTACTGGCTCTCAATATCATTATCACTTCCAAGATTACAAAGGTTCACCTCCCTCAGCCATAGGTGATCTTAGCTGATATAGAATATCCCCTTTAAGCTCTGTGGGTTTCTTGATACAGGAACTGTCAATTTCAATAATACAAATACCATATAAACCATGTTGGAGTCGATATTTTGACCGGAAGAATGTGTCATAATCCCATCATTTGACTACAACTGACTATTAAGCAAATATTATATTGATATTGTCAAATAAAACTCATTGTATTGTAAATTAATATATCAGGATCGGTTTAAATTTTTTAACGTATATTCGTCCGTTTGTAGCTGCTATTATAAATTTTCTTAGTTACCTGTGGTAGTTGATCCAGTCGACGAGATAGTGGTTGTAAGGGGTGTTGTTGATGTTGGGTTTGTTATTGTGGTTGGTGGAGGAGTTGACGTTGGTTGTTCTGTTGTTGATGTTAAGCTTGTTATTGTGGTTGGTGGAGGATTTGACGTTGTTTGTAGGGGATGTTGTTGATGTTGGACTTGTTATTGTGGTTGGTGGAGGAGTTGACGTTGTTTGTAGGGGGTGTTGTTGATGTTGGGCTTGTTATTGTGGTTGGTGGAGGAGTTGACGTTGTTTGTAGGGGGGTGTTGTTGATGTTGGGCTTGTTATTGTGGTTGGTGGAGGAGTTGACCTTGTTTGTAGGGGATGTTGTTGATGTTGGGCTTGTTATTGTGATTGGTGGAGGAGTTGACGTTGGTTGTTCTGTTGTTGATGTTAGGATAGTTATTGTGGTTGGTGGAGGAGTTGACGTTGTTTGTAGGGGTTGTTGTTGATGTTGGGCTTGTTATTGTGGTTGGTGGAGGAGTTGACGTTGGTTGTTCTGTTGTTGATGTTGGGCTTGTTATTGTGGTTGGTGGAGGAGTTGACATTGTTTGTAGGGGGTGTTGTTGATGTTGGGCTTGCTATTGTGGTTGGTGGAAGAGTTGACGTTGGTTGTTCTGTTGTTGATGTTGGGCTTGTTATTGTGGTTGGTGGAGGAGTTGACGTTGTTTGTAGGGGGTGTTGTTGATGTTGGGCTTGTAATTGTGGTTAATGGAGGAGTTGACGTTGTTTGTAGAGGGTGTTGTTGATGTTGGGCTTGTAATTGTGGTTGGTGGAGGAGTTGACGTTGGTTGTTCTGTTCTTGATGTTGGGCTTGTTATTGTGGTTGGTGGAGGAGTTGACGTTGTTTGTAGAGGGTGTTGTTGATGTTGGGCTTGTTATTGTGGTTGGTGGAGGAGTTGACGTTGGTTGTTCTGTTGTTGATGTTGGGCTTGTTATTGTGGTTGGTGGAGGAGTTGACGTTGGTTGTTCTATTGTTGATGTTGGGCTTGTTATGGTGGTTGGTGGAGGAGTTGACGTTGGTTGTAGGGGGTGTAGTTGATGTTGTGCTTAATATTGTGGTTAGTGGAGGAGTTGACGTTGATTGTAGGGGGTGTAGTTGATGTTGTGCTTGTTATTGTGGTTGGTGGAGGAGTTGACGTTGTTTGTAGGGGGTGTTGTTGATGTTGAGCTTGTTATTGTGGTTGGTGGAGGAGTTGACGTTGGTTGTTCTGTTGTTGATGTTGGGCTTGTTATTGTGGTTGGTGGAGGAGTTGACGTTGGTTGTTCTATTGTTGATGTTGGGCTTGTTATTGTGGTTGGTGGAGGAGTTGACGTTGGTTGTTCTATTGTTGATGTTGGGCTTGTTATTGTGGTTGGTGGAGGAGTTGACGTTGTTTGTAGGGGGTGTTGTTGATGTTGGGCTTGTTATTGTGGTTGGTGGAGGAGTTGACCTTGTTTGTAGGGGGTGTTGTTGATGTTGGGCTTGTTATTGTGATTGGTGGAGGAGTTGACGTTGGTTGTTCTGTTGTTGATGTTAGGATAGTTATTGTGGTTGGTGGAGGAGTTGACGTTGTTTGTAGGGGTTGTTGTTGATGTTGGGCTTGTTATTGTGGTTGGTGGAGGAGTTGACGTTGGTTGTTCTGTTGTTGATGTTGGGCTTGTTATTGTGGTTGGTGGAGGAGTTGACATTGTTTGTAGGGGGTGTTGTTGATGTTGGGCTTGCTATTGTGGTTGGTGGAAGAGTTGACGTTGGTTGTTCTGTTGTTGATGTTGGGCTTGTTATTGTGGTTGGTGGAGGAGTTGACGTTGTTTGTAGGGGGTGTTGTTGATGTTGGGCTTGTAATTGTGGTTGGTGGAGGAGTTGACGTTGTTTGTAGAGGGTGTTGTTGATGTTGGGCTTGTAATTGTGGTTGGTGGAGGAGTTGACGTTGGTTGTTCTGTTCTTGATGTTGGGCTTGTTATTGTGGTTGGTGGAGGAGTTGACGTTGTTTGTAGAGGGTGTTGTTGATGTTGGGCTTGTTATTGTGGTTGGTGGAGGAGTTGACGTTGGTTGTTCTGTTGTTGATGTTGGGCTTGTTATTGTGGTTGGTGGAGGAGTTGACGTTGGTTGTTCTATTGTTGATGTTGGGCTTGTTATGGTGGTTGGTGGAGGAGTTGACGTTGGTTGTAGGGGGTGTAGTTGATGTTGTGCTTAATATTGTGGTTAGTGGAGGAGTTGACGTTGATTGTAGGGGGTGTAGTTGATGTTGTGCTTGTTATTGTGGTTGGTGGAGGAGTTGACGTTGTTTGTAGGGGGTGTTGTTGATGTTGAGCTTGTTATTGTGGTTGGTGGAGGAGTTGACGTTGGTTGTTCTGTTGTTGATGTTGGGCTTGTTATTGTGGTTGGTGGAGGAGTTGACGTTGGTTGTTCTATTGTTGATGTTGGGCTTGTTATTGTGGTTGGTGGAGGAGTTGACGTTGGTTGTTCTATTGTTGATGTTGTGCTTGTTATTGTGGTTGGTGGAGGAGTTGACGTTGTTTGTAGGGGGTGTTGTTGATGTTGAGCTTGTTATTGTGGTTGGTGGAGGAGTTGACGTTGGTTGTTCTGTTGTTGATGTTGGGCTTGTTATTGTGGTTGGTGGAGGAGTTGACGTTGGTTGTTCTATTGTTGATGTTGGGTTGTTATTGTGATTGGTGGAGGAGTTGACGTTGGTTGTTCTGTTGTTGATGTTGAGCTTGTTATTGTGGTTGGTGGAGGAGTTGCCGTTGGTTGTTCTGTTGTTGATGTTGGGCTTGTTATTGTGGTTGGTGGAGGAGTTGCCGTTGGTTGTTCTGTTGTTGATGTTGGGCTTGTTATTGTGGTTGGTGGAGGAGTTGACGTTGTTTGTAGGGGGTGTTGTTGATGTTGGTCTTGTTATTGTGGTTGGTGGAGGAGTTGACGTTGGTTGTTCTGTTTTGCTGTTGGACTTGTTATTGTGGTTGGTGAAGGAGTTGACGTTGCTTGTAGGGGATGTTGTTGATGTTGGGCTTGTTATTGTGGTTGGTGGAGGAGTTGACGTTGGTTGTTCTGTTTTGCTGTTGGACTTGTTATTGTGGTTGGTGAAGGAGTTGACGTTGTTTGTAGAGGGTGTTGTTGATGTTGGGCTTGTAATTGTGGTTGGTGGAGGAGTTGACGTTGGTTGTTCTGTTCTTGATGTTGGGCTTGTTATTGTGGTTGGTGGAGGAGTTGACGTTGTTTGTAGAGGGTGTTGTTGATGTTGGGCTTGTTATTGTGGTTGGTGGAGGAGTTGACGTTGGTTGTTCTGTTGTTGATGTTGGGCTTGTTATTGTGGTTGGTGGAGGAGTTGACGTTGGTTGTTCTATTGTTGATGTTGGGCTTGTTATGGTGGTTGGTGGAGGAGTTGACGTTGGTTGTAGGGGGTGTAGTTGATGTTGTGCTTAATATTGTGGTTAGTGGAGGAGTTGACGTTGATTGTAGGGGGTGTAGTTGATGTTGTGCTTGTTATTGTGGTTGGTGGAGGAGTTGACGTTGTTTGTAGGGGGTGTTGTTGATGTTGAGCTTGTTATTGTGGTTGGTGGAGGAGTTGACGTTGGTTGTTCTGTTGTTGATGGTGGGCTTGTTATTGTGGTTGGTGGAGGAGTTGACGTTGGTTGTTCTATTGTTGATGTTGGGCTTGTTATTGTGGTTGGTGGAGGAGTTGACGTTGGTTGTTCTATTGTTGATGTTGTGCTTGTTATTGTGGTTGGTGGAGGAGTTGACGTTGTTTGTAGGGGGTGTTGTTGATGTTGAGCTTGTTATTGTGGTTGGTGGAGGAGTTGACGTTGGTTGTTCTGTTGTTGATGTTGGGCTTGTTATTGTGGTTGGTGGAGGAGTTGACGTTGGTTGTTCTATTGTTGATGTTGGGTTGTTATTGTGATTGGTGGAGGAGTTGACGTTGGTTGTTCTGTTGTTGATGTTGAGCTTGTTATTGTGGTTGGTGGAGGAGTTGACGTTGGTTGTTCTGTTGTTGATGTTGGGCTTGTTATTGTGGTTGGTGGAGGAGTTGCCGTTGGTTGTTCTGTTGTTGATGTTGGGCTTGTTATTGTGGTTGGTGGAGGAGTTGACGTTGTTTGTAGGGGGTGTTTTTGATGTTGGGCTTGTTATTGTGGTTGGTGGAGGAGTTGACGTTGGTTGTTCTGTTTTGCTGTTGGACTTGTTATTGTGGTTGGTGAAGGAGTTGACGTTGCTTGTAGGGGATGTTGTTGATGTTGGGCTTGTTATTGTGGTTGGTGGAGGAGTTGACGTTGGTTGTTCTGTTTTGCTGTTGGACTTGTTATTGTGGTTGGTGAAGGAGTTGACGTTGCTTGTAGGGGGTGTTGTTGATGTTGGGCTTGTTATTGTGGTTGGTGGAGGAGTTGACGTTGGTTGTTCTGTTTTGCTGTTGGACTTGTTATTGTGGTTGGTGGAGGAGTTAACGTTGTTTGTAGGGGGTGTTGTTGATGTTGGGCTTGTTATTGTGGTTGGTGGAGGAGTTGACGTTGGTTGTTCTGTTTTGCTGTTGGACTTGTTATTGTGGTTGGTGAAGGAGTTGACGTTGCTTGTAGGGGTGTTGTTGATGTTGGGCTTGTTATTGTTGTTGGTGGAGGAATTGACGTTGGTTGTTCTGTTGTTGATGTTGGGCTTCTTATTGTGGTTGGTGGAGGAGTTGACGTTGTTTGTACGGGGTGTTGTTGATGTTGGACTTGTTATTGTGGTTGGTGGAGGAGTTGACGTTGTTTGTAGGGGGTGTTGTTGATGTTGGGCTTGTTATTGTGGTTGGTGGAGGAGTTGACGTTGTTTGTAGGAGGTATTGTAGATGTTGGGCTTGTTATTGTGGCTGGTGGAGGAGTTGACGTTGTTTGTAGGGGGTGTTGTTGATGTTGGGATTGTTATTGTGGTTGGTGGAGGAGTTGACGTAGTTTGTAGGGGGCGTTGTTGATGTTGGGCTTGTTATTGTGGTTGGTGGAGGAGTTGACGTTGGTTGTTCTGTTGTTGATGTTGGGCTTGTTATTGTGGTTGCTGGAGGAGTTGACGTTGTTTGTAGGGGGTGTTGTTGATGTTGGGCTTGTTATTGTGGTTGGTGGAGGAGTTGACGTTGTTTGTAGGGGGTGTTGTTGATGATGAGCTTGTTATTGTGGTTGGTGGAGGAGTTGACGTTGGTTGTTCTGTTGTTGATGTTGGGCTTGTTATTGTGGTTGGTGGAGGAGTTGACGTTGTTTGTAGGGGGTGTTGTTGATGTTGGACTTGCTATTGTGGTTGGTGGAGGAGTTGACGTTGCTTGTAGGGGGTGTTGTTGATGTTGGGCTTGTTATTGTGGTTGGTGGAGGAGTTCACGTTGGCTGAAAGGGGTGTTGCTGATGTTGGGCTTGTTATTGTGGTTATTGGAGGAGTTGACGTTGGTTGTTCTGTTGTTGATGTTGGGCTTGTTATTGTGGTTGGTGGAGGAGTTGACGTTGTTTATAGGGGGCTTTGTTGATGTTGGGCTTGTTATTGTGGTTGGTGGAAGAGTTGACGTTGTTTGTAGGGGGCTTTGTTGATGTTGGGCTTGTTATTGTGGTTGGTGGAGGAGTTGACATTGGTTGTTTTGTTGTTGATGTTGTGCTTGTTATTGTGGTTGGTGGAGGAGTTGACGTTGGTTGTTCTGTTGTTGATGTTGGGCTTGTTGTGGTTGGTGGAGGAGTTGACGTTGTTTGTAGGGGTTGTTGTTGATGTTGGGCTTGTCATTGTGGTTGGTGGAGGAGTTGACGTTGGTTGTTCTGTTTTGCTGTTGGACTTGTTATTGTGGTTGGTGAAGGAGTTGACGTTGCTTGTAGGGGATGTTGTTGATGTTGGGCTTGTTATTGTGGTTGGTGGAGGAGTTGACGTTGGTTGTTCTGTTTTGCTGTTGGACTTGTTATTGTGGTTGGTGAAGGAGTTGACGTTGCTTGTAGGGGGTGTTGTTGATGTTGGGCTTGTTATTGTGGTTGGTGGAGGAGTTGACGTTGGTTGTTCTGTTTTGCTGTTGGACTTGTTATTGTGGTTGGTGGAGGAGTTAACGTTGTTTGTAGGGGGTGTTGTTGATGTTGGGCTTGTTATTGTGGTTGGTGGAGGAGTTGACGTTGGTTGTTCTGTTTTGCTGTTGGACTTGTTATTGTGGTTGGTGAAGGAGTTGACGTTGCTTGTAGGGGTGTTGTTGATGTTGGGCTTGTTATTGTTGTTGGTGGAGGAATTGACGTTGGTTGTTCTGTTGTTGATGTTGGGCTTCTTATTGTGGTTGGTGGAGGAGTTGACGTTGTTTGTACGGGGTGTTGTTGATGTTGGACTTGTTATTGTGGTTGGTGGAGGAGTTGACGTTGTTTGTAGGGGGTGTTGTTGATGTTGGGCTTGTTATTGTGGTTGGTGGAGGAGTTGACGTTGTTTGTAGGAGGTATTGTAGATGTTGGGCTTGTTATTGTGGCTGGTGGAGGAGTTGACGTTGTTTGTAGGGGGTGTTGTTGATGTTGGGATTGTTATTGTGGTTGGTGGAGGAGTTGACGTAGTTTGTAGGGGGCGTTGTTGATGTTGGGCTTGTTATTGTGGTTGGTGGAGGAGTTGACGTTGGTTGTTCTGTTGTTGATGTTGGGCTTGTTATTGTGGTTGCTGGAGGAGTTGACGTTGTTTGTAGGGGGTGTTGTTGATGTTGGGCTTGTTATTGTGGTTGGTGGAGGAGTTGACGTTGTTTGTAGGGGGTGTTGTTGATGTTGAGCTTGTTATTGTGGTTGGTGGAGGAGTTGACGTTGGTTGTTCTGTTGTTGATGTTGGGCTTGTTATTGTGGTTGGTGGAGGAGTTGACGTTGTTTGTAGGGGGTGTTGTTGATGTTGGACTTGCTATTGTGGTTGGTGGAGGAGTTGACGTTGCTTGTAGGGGGTGTTGTTGATGTTGGGCTTGTTATTGTGGTTGGTGGAGGAGTTCACGTTGGCTGAAAGGGGTGTTGCTGATGTTGGGTTTGTTATTGTGGTTATTGGAGGAGTTGACGTTGGTTGTTCTGTTGTTGATGTTGGGCTTGTTATTGTGGTTGGTGGAGGAGTTGACGTTGTTTATAGGGGGCTTTGTTGATGTTGGGCTTGTTATTGTGGTTGGTGGAAGAGTTGACGTTGTTTGTAGGGGGCTTTGTTGATGTTGGGCTTGTTATTGTGGTTGGTGGAGGAGTTGACATTGGTTGTTTTGTTGTTGATTTTGTGCTTGTTATTGTGGTTGGTGGAGGAGTTGACGTTGGTTGTTCTGTTGTTGATGTTGGGCTTGTTGTGGTTGGTGGAGGAGTTGACGTTGTTTGTAGGGGTTGTTGTTGATGTTGGGCTTGTCATTGTGGTTGGTGGAGGAGTTGACGTTGGTTGTTCTGTTGTTGATGTTGGAGGAGTTGACGTTGGTTGTTCTGTTGTTGGTGTTCGAGGAGTTGACGTTGTTTGTATGATTGTTGTTGATGTTGGGCTTGTTATTGTGGTTGGTGGAGGAGTTGACGTTGTTTGTAGGGGGTGTTGTTAATGTTGGGCTTGTTATTGTGGTTGGTGGAGGAGTTGACGTTGTTTGTAGGGGGTGTTGTTAATGTTGGGCTTGTTATTGTGGTTGGTGGAGGAGTTGACGTTGTTTGTAGGGGATGTTGTTGATGTTGGGCTTGTTATTGTGGTTGGTGGAGGAGTTGACGTTGGTTGTTCTGTTGTTGATGTTGGAGGAGTTGACGTTGGTTGTTCTATTGTTGATGTTGAGCTTGTAATTGTGGTTGGTGGAGGAGTTGACGTTGATTGTTCTGTTGTTGATGTTGGGCTTGTTATTGTGGTTGGTGGAGGAGTTGACGTTGGTTGTAGAGGGTGTTGTTGATGTTGGATTTGTTATTGTGGTTGGTGGAGGAGTTGACGTTGGTTGTTCTGTTGTTGATGTTGGGCTTGTTATTGTGGCTGGGGGAGGAGTTGACGTTGGTTGTTGAAGGTGTTGTTGATGTTGTGCTTGTTATTGTGGTTGGTGGAGAAGTTGACGTTGTTTGTAGGGGGTGTTGTTGATTTTGGGCTTGTTATTGTGGTTGGTGGAGAAGTTGACGTTGTTTGTAGAGGGTGTTGTTGATTATGGGCTTGTTATTGTGGTTGGTGGAGGAGTTGACGTTGGTTGTTCTGTTGTTGATGTTGGGCTTGTTATTGTGGTTGGTGCAGAAGTTGACGTTGGTTATCGATTTTGCCTCTGTTTCTACAATTTCTCTGTTGAGTGATGGAACTGTTACACTAGTGGAGTAGGAATTTCTTACCCTACCGGAGCACCTGAATTCACCCCCGGATTTTACTGGGGTTCGTGTTACTCGATCTTTAGTTCTATATGTATGTTTTGTCGATCGTTGTTTGTCCTTTTGTACTTTTTTTTTGCCATTGTATTGTCTGTTCTTCTTCGATATACGGTTTCTGATTGCCCCTTTGGTATCTTCAAACTCTTCTTACATCAATACATACAACACGCTTAATTCCTATCAACTTCACATATAATTGTGACGAATTATGCTTTCTTGAGAATTAATGGGAACATTTGTGTCACAACTTCCTTCAGCTTAAGTTAAATAAATTATCTGTTCAGTATTATTGCTTGTCATTAGATGGAGATGCAAATATACATTTTATGTCGATTGAAATTTTTATTTTCTATAGTTGCCACTCTTTTTCCAACTTCAAAAAGAAGAAATAAATAAAGATGTAATACTGAGAGATGCCTCGGTGAATATCATGTTATATGGGTTTGTTCTCTAGGCTGTCTCACACCCATGTCTTTGTTGTATATACTGTATATATGTTTATATCTATTCTGTATTTGTTATATGTATATTTATGTCTTCTCTGTACCGTTGTATATGGTTTATGAGAATAAAGATGATTGATTGATTAAGTATAGTTGTAAGCTGTTATTATATTTAATAGCTTGGTAAATTATAATGGATTGCAATATTCTATTCTTAGCTGATTGTGAAAAAAATATATTTGCAACAAATAAGATGAACTTATCACTTAGATCATGACTCATGCCTATTAGATCAATTTCACAAACATCTGACACAACAACAAAGTAAAAATATAGAAAAATTGAGACTATGTAAATAGCTAACCTGTTGTTGTTTCTCCTTGTGTTATCATAGCTGATGTAGTGGGCTCTACAATGAAAAATGAAAGATGTGTACAAATGTCAAATACGTCTGGTCACACTATTCGTAAGATGAAGTTCTCGTATTTTATATTTACAGTCAGATGTTGTGTTGGACTCGATTTTACTTCAGCAACCGAGAATTTGGGTTAACCGATATAAATTGAGCCAATAACAGCTACAGAACATGTTACACTGTCAGCCAATAACAGCTACAAAAACATGTTACACTGTCAGCCAATAACAGCTACAAAAACATACTACCCTGCCAACCAATAACTGCTACAAAAACATGTTACACTGTATATACTTTGTTGATAATGAAAGGTTTATTTTTTGTTCCATGTTCATGAATCATAAATAAAAAATGGAAGTTCCATTTTGAAAATAAAGCTCATATAAAGGAACAAATACATGAGATAAGCTAAAGAACATTTCTGTCATTTCTTTCCTGTTACGAAGAATTTAACATGTATTTCACTAAAGATTATAAGCAGTCAGTTGTGAGAAAATGAGATCCTACATAAACAACACCTTATATTTTTAATTATTTAGGCTCTTGATATCATGTTGAATATTTACATCTCACTTCCTCACAAATCAACTATCTTTGTATTATTCTATTATTAATTCAGGAATACATGTACATTATTTCAACATACAACAGATTTGTAGGAGATGGAACACCAAGCATACACACATGCTTTGTATTTATTTTGTGAGGCTCTTGAAAAGCATGTTTGATATTCTGTCGTTTCATTTCCATGACAAAAAAAAAGAAAAGAAAAGCACTATCTAATAGGAAATGAAACTCCAAAAATACAAACATGTTTAATTTTACCTAATTTCGTGAGGCTCTGGAATAACATGTTTGACATTTGATATTTCATTTCCTATCATTTTAAGAACTTAAATTTGAATTAGATTTAAAGCTTAAAACAAACAGTGGTGAGAAACTGAGATCCTAAATAAACAACATGTTATATTTTTAATTATTTAGGCTCTTGATAACATGTTGAATATTTACATCTCACTTCCTCACAAATCAACTATCATTGTATTATTCTATTATTAATTATGAAATACATGTATCTTATTTCAACATACAACAGATTTGTAGAAGATGGAACACCAAGGATACACATATGCTTTATTATATTTATTTACTGAGGCTCTTGAAAAGCATGTTTGATATTCTGGCGTTTCATTTCCGTGAACAAAAATAAACCAAAAAAGAACACTACCAAATAGGAAATAAAACTCCAAAAATACAAACATGTTTAATTTTTCCAAATTTCGTGAGGCTTTGGAATAACATGCTTGACATTTGATGTTTCATTTCCTGTCATAAAGACCTTAAAATGGAATTAGATTTAAAGCTTAAAACAAGCAGTAATGAGAAACTGAGATCTTAAATAAATAACATGTTATATTATTAATTACTTAGGCTCTTGATAGCATGTTAAATATTTACATCTCACTTCCTCACCAATCAACCATCATTGTATTACATGTATTCTATTATTAATTATGAAAATTTATTTCCTGAAAAAAAAGACATTAATAATGTATATTAGTTCAACATACAACATATTTGTAGGAGATGGAAAACCTAGGATACACACATGCTTTATGATATTTATTTACTGAGGCTCTTGAAAAGAAAAGCATGTTTGATATTCTGGTGTTTCATTTCCGTGAACAAAAATAAACCAAAAAAGAACACTACCAAATAGGAAATAAAACTCCAAAAATACAAACATATTTGATTTTTCCAAATTTCGTGAGGCTCTGAAATAACATGCTTGAAATTTGGTGTTTCACTTCCTGATGGAACACCAAGGATGCACACATGCTTTATTATATATATTTTGTGAGGCTCTTGAAAAGGATGTTTGATATTTTAGCGTTTCATTTCCGGGAACAAATATAAACAACAAAAAAACACAATCAAAGGAGAAATGGAACACCAAGAATACAAACATGTTTTATTATATTTATTTTCTGAGGCTCTTGAAAAGCATGTTTGATATTCTGGCATTTTATTTTCATGGCCAAAAATAAACAAAAAACAAAAATGGAACAGAAAAAATTCAAACATGTTTAATTTTTTCCAAATTTCATGAGGCTCTGGAATAACATGCTTGACATTTGATGTTTCATTTCCTGTCATTAAGAACTTAGAATTGAATTATATTTAAAGCTTAAAACAAGCAGTAGTGTGAAAATGAGATCCTAAATAAGCAACATGTTATATTTTTGATTATTTAGGCTCTTGATAACATGTTAAATATTTACATCTCACTTCCTCACATTTATGGAATACATGTACCTTATTTCAACATACAACAGATTTGTAGGAGATGGAACACCAAGCATACACACATGCTTTATAATATTTATTTTGTGAGGCTCTTGAAAAGCATGTTTGATATTCTGGGGTTTCATTTCCTCTAACAAAAACAAAGAAAAGAAAAACACTATCAAATAGGAAATGGAATACCAAAAATACAAACATGTTTAATTTTTCCAAATTTCGTGAGGCTCTGGAATAACATGCTTGACATTTGGTGTTTCATTTCCTGTCATAAAGACCTTAAATGGAATTAGATTTAAAGCTTAAAACAAGCAGTGGTGAGAAAATGAGATCCTATATAAGCAACATGTTATATTTTTAATTATTTAGGCTCTTGATAACATGCTAAATATTTACATCTCACTTCCTCACAAATCAACTATCATTGTATTATTCTATTATTAATTATGGAATACATGTATATTAGTTCAACATACAACAGATTTGTAGGAGATGGAACACCAAGCATACACACATGCTTTATGATATTTATTTACTGAGGCTCTTGAAAAGAAAAGCATGTTTGATATTCTGGTGTTTCATTTCCGTGAACAAAAATAAACCAAAAACGAACACTACCAAATAGTAAATAAAACTCCAAAAATACAAACATATTTAATTTTTGCAAATTTCGTGAGACTCTGGAATAACATGTTTGACATTTGGTGTTTCATTTCTTGTCATTTTAAGAACTTAAAATTGAATTATTAGACTTAAAACAAGCAGTAATGAGAAACTGAGATTCTAAATAAACAACATGTTATATTTTTAATTACTTAGGCTCTTGATAACATGTTAAATATTTACATCTCACTTCCTCACAAATCAACCATCATTGTATTATTCTATTATTAATTATGAAATACATGTATATTAGTTCAACATACAACAAAAGATTTGTAAGAGATGGAACACCAAGGATACCGACATGCTTTATTTTTATTTTGTGAGGCTCTTGAAAAGCATGTTTGATATTCTGGCGTTTCATTTCCGTGAACAAAAATAAACCAAAAAAGAACACTACCAAATAGAAAATAAAACTCCAAAAATACAAACATGTTTAATTTTTCCAAATTTCGTGAGGCTCTGGAATAACATGCTTGACATTTGATGTTTCATTTCCTGTCATAAAGATCTTAAAATGGAATTAGATTTAAAGCTTAAAACAAGCAGTAATGAGAAACTGAGATCTTAAATAAATAACATGTTATATTATTAATTACTTAGGCTCTTGATAACATGTTAAATATTTACATCTCACTTCCTCAAAAATCAACCATCATTGTATTACATGTATTCTATTATTAATTATGAAAATTAATTTCCTGAAAAAAAGACATTGATAATGTATTGAAATAGCTTAATTATATTATCATTTCCTGTCATTTAAGAACTTAAAATTGAATTAGATTTAAAGCTTAATACAAACAGTGGTGAGAAACCGAGATTTCCATGAACAAAAACGGAACATGAGAAATTAAAGGAAGACATATACATGTATTGTATTTTGTGAGTCTCCAAGCTAGGCGTTTTACTATTTGTTTCTCATTTTCCTGTAAACTGGAAAAAAATGAGAGTAAATATTTAGATGCTTTTAATATTATGTAACTACGGTAACATACATACAAATCCATTCGCAGCAAATTACACATGGTTATAAATTGATTCTAGATATGAACAGAAATTGTTAAAAATATGAAATACAAAGTAAATAAAAATACTTACCAGTCGTATGTAGCAAACTAAACTGTGTGATATAGATTAGGAATAATTGCAAATACGTGTTAATTATATTTCAATATTTCAATCGAATGTCTACATATATAACAAGATATAAAAAAAGGTGTCTGTTAATATTTTTTTTCATGAAATTATTTCCGATAAAATAGTGGTATATTAATATTTTATTTTTCAAGGACATGTAAGTATTACAACAGACAATGGGTACATAATAAGATGTCAGTGTATCAACCCTAACGGGAGGTCAGACTAGTCACCTGTCCTGAAAATAAAAGGAGGCAATAAAAAATAAATACTTACCCACTGTGAAGTTTATTATATGACCTAAGTTCACCATCATTTCTTTCACCCTTTACATAATACAGTGAGAGTTCCACTCAATCATACCATAACCTGCAAATGCTGTGGTTCAAATAGAAACGTATAGAGTGTCATGACTACAAATAACTTACATTTACATCGTTTTGTTGTTGTTGGCTTTAAGCGCTGTCAAAATCACCCTGTCTCAATCATACCATAACCTGCAAATACTGTGGTTCAAATAAAAACATATATACTGCATGACTACAAATAACTTACCTTTACTTGGTTTTGTTGTTGTTGACTTTAGGCGTTGTAACAATCACCTTGTCGAGTCTTAATGTTCTGTTCAGTTATAAATGTGTACCTAAAAATACTTACCGTTCCCGAAATTATAACAATACCAATATTTAATCCTTCTCTGGAAACATCAGGTCTTTGTTTACAGATCCGTAAATGTACTCTCTTCTCTTCTCTTCTGTACTAGATGGGTGTTATAAAAATACCTGTCTTTTTCTGAAATATAGCATGTCTTAAAAACAAAAAGGCTCGAAAAGTATTATATTATTTTAAGGATTTCATGCTTTAAAACTATCCTTTAACAAAGTACATTATGTAGGTAAAAGGTTTTGGTGATATGAGGAATGGAGTAAAAAGTTAAAAAAAATCGACCAATCATCACAGGGTACATCAGAGTGAATATGGTATAAAACCACGATCCTAGTAGAGTTGCCATTTCGTTGTCACTTTTATTCATGCTCTATTCTGTGAGTATCAACAAGCTCTGTATTGTCTGCATAGATGAACCTAAAAATATAATAAAACCATAATATATATCAACATGATAGATCTAGTGGAGCACGAACTGCTTACCCTTCCGGAGCACCTAAGATCATCCTTAGTTTTTAGTGGGGTTCGTGTTACTCGATCTTTAGTTTTATATGTATGTTTTGTAGATCGTTGTTTGTCCTTTTGTCTTTTGGCCATTGCGTTGTCTGTTCTTCTTCAATGCACGGATTCTGATTTACTCCTTTGGTATCTTCAAACTCTTCTTGTTAATTATTTAGAGATAAAGCGGGTAGAGGTGTACAAAGAACATATATTCACACCCTGTCTTAGTGGGTTTCGCGTTGCTCGATCTTTAATTTTCTGTGCAATGTCTTGTAGATCGTTGTTTGTCCCTTTTGTCTCTTTTCTTTTGACCATTGCATTGTATCTTCTTCTTTGATTTACGGCTTCTGATTACACTTTTGGTATCTTCAAACTTTTCTTTTGAAGGTAACAGTAAATTCTCTCCTACCTTGAACATTGAATAGCAAAGAAGAACTACAATGATTAAACCATGCAAGTGAAGTAGCACTTTATTGCTTTCTTAATAAGGGTGATAATATGATTTCTTAAATTTCCATTAAATTAAGAAGTTTCTTGACTGCGCTAAGAAATTGAAAATCATTTCAAAATAAATTCTTTATATGTAAAATGTTACTTACAATTATTTACCATTCATCTTCATGGTAATGCATTGCTCTCCCTTTTCTTTATTCCCATAACAATGTTTTATATTGCAACTGAAAAATTGTATGTCCAGCATATAAATCTACAATTCAAGCTAATCAATTATAATTTTGAACATTGTGATTTAATAAAATATAACAGTATCAACGGTCACATTTTAAATTATTTCTGTTTTAATTTTAATTTTATCAATTTTTGTTTTTCTATTAAATTATTTTTTTATTTTTTATTTTATTCATTTATTCATTTTTTTGGGGGGAGGGGGGGGGTTTGCTACTGAAAAAGATATTCAAATCGGAATTACATCGAGTGCGGTAGATCGTGGGTTCGAGTCCCACTCGAGGCAAATCAAATGAATATAAAATTGGTATTTGTTGGTTCTCTGCTGAGCATGCATCATTAAGGAGAAAGAGCAAAGGCTGGTTGGCTCGGAATCAGAATAATGTGTCCGAGTGGAGCAACATGTCTACCCGCGGACTGTTGTTTCAGTGATCTAGCACTATACAAATCCAACTCAGCGTGTGGGTCTAGTACAAAGCGAACCTCATCATCATTTCATTGAAATTAACTTGTTCTCGCCATGACGTAGCTGAAAAATTGCTGAATTGGCTTTAAACAACAATCACTCACTCACTCATTCAAAACGAAATTTGCTGGATTTCAAAAGGAAAAGTGAATTCGATTCATGACAGTAACTTCAACATGGGTTGTTTCTCACAAAATCCTTTATTGTTACAAAATATGTCTGTTGCTGCCTTTCCACAAAGCAAGCAGCATTAATTAGTAAGAGAAAAGACTGCAAAAGTATTATCAATGTATTAAGGTTTTGAACGAAATGTATTGTATTTAGTGTTGAAGCTGTATGTTTTCAAAATTGTTAATCTATAAAATTTATTAAGAATTATAGAGAAAAATTATATTTCATTTTGCTTTTGTTGATAATTTTTTTTTTATCAGAATCGAATATGAATTTAGTTTAGCATAACATTTTGAAAAAGCGTAGATTTTCCAGCACCTGTATTAATTATTCTAATTAACGAGTTTATCCAACTCGAAATCCCGCTTCCACCTCTAGACTTAGACAGATGGAAGGGGTGCACTGTACTTAGATAAATCATTGCATAAAATTTATATACTTAACCTGTTTTTACCTGTAAAGAAACGTTACCTGCAAATGTAATGTACTTGACAGACTTTAAATTTCAAGAAAACTGAGGTTTAAAAATATTCAATGAATCCATTCTAAAATTCCTTTTTTAATATATTCGAAATCATTCTGATTGTTTTATATTTTATCAAAATGTAAATAAATGCAAATTAAACCGTCCGTTATTTTCGTAAATTATTTTTTAAAATAAACTTTACAAAATTGTTTGAATTCTCGACTTCAGAAATACTTTATATTATAGAGGAATATATATAAGATTTACAAAAGAAATGATCTTGAAACATTTCAGCATGCAGTCATTATGGAATTTTGTTATTATTTTTTCTGATAATCATGGTAGTTGTGGAATTTATTTTATATTGAATAATAAATCTGTTATTAAGAGTAAAAAATGAATTCATTCTACAGTTTTTCGGGGTTGGGGGGGGGGGGGGGGGAGGGTTTCTTTTTAATATATAGATATTGCTAAATATTCAATAATCGATTTATGTTCATAAATCTATTTTCGAATGCTAAGCAATACCCGTTTTAAGCATAACAGCCAGAACGTCGGAGTTTTTTTTCATTGTTTATTATAATATCTATCAATATTGCTTTATATTCGAAAATCGATTAATGAACATTAATAAGATTATTAATAAATGCTTAAATGGTTTATTTATATGAATATATTACCGGGTTAACAATAATTTAGATACTAAATTTATCAAAAATTATCTATTCTCAAAATACATAAAAAGTAAAACTCACATTTTCAAATAATCGGCAGCGTTATGCATGGTCCTTCTTTTTCTTTGCTCAGTCTGGAATACATGATCGTGCAACTGATGTCAGACATCTACAACATTAATAAAACCACCCTAGTGACTAGTCAAATATATATACAATATACGTACATTGTCGGTAAATATAAAATTTATTTGTACGAGCTTTAGAAACAGGCAGAATAGCGAGCCTTCGGCGAGCTTTTCAGGCCTGTTTCGCAGCGAGTACAAATGAATTTTATATTTAACGACAATGTACGTATTTTGTGTTTATCCTGCAATGTCAAAAAAGTCGGAAAATTTGTCAGATTTAAACAAAAAGGACAGAAACAAGCGTCATTTCTCGCCTTTCCTAAATGTTGTCACGGGTGTCTTCTTCGTGGTCCGCGTTACATTAGTACCAGTTTTATACTTGTCTGCGCCCTCCGCTGTACATAGCTACAGGGTACCAGGAAAGTTTATTCGTAGGCTGAAAAGTTTATTCGTATAGTACGAAAAGTTTATTCGTCTAGTACGAATAAAGCAAAAAATTATTCGTATAGCATATTTGTACACCAAATGTACTGATTGCAGGATAAATATATTATACTACAATACGATGTCAATTCACACATGTTGCAACATTTCAAATTATATTCTCGCTTTTGCAAGTTTCCTCTTGCATAAATTTTATCTATGGATAAAACGCATCTTCGAAATTGAATTTTTATGAAGTCAAAAGAAATATGACAAACGCCATCAGATGAATTAGTAACATATGTTATTTACAAATTTGTTATTAGAAAATATAATGGAAAGGAGAGATTTCTATACAATTTCATTTTTTTTTCCTATTTGAAAAACTGGAAATACATGACGGAATTTAATATAAACAAATTGATATCTGTTGAGTAAAACTGTTATGGTAGAAGTATCAAATTCAATAAACAATGATACATTCACATGGACACATCTCAAAGGTGTCAGCATTCCGTTGTATTTTTTCTTTTCAATTTAACAGGAGAGACATAGGAGTGAACCTGAAAGTGGGGGCAAACTTTAGAAGTGTACCGGAAAGTAGAGGACAAAGTTTTTAGATAAACTGACAAATAACATGCCGAAAAGTGGGGGGGGGCAAACTTTAAAAACTGAAAAATTTACAAAGAGGTCTTCCCTTACCCACCATGGTCCACGATCAGGATTTCAGTATTATAACCTGGCAACTCCCCACATACAAATCGAGAGAGCTCCCCCTATCTGCCAACCTCTTGGAACGAGCTGGGCAACTATGTGGTCTTGAACCTTAGGAACCTTCACCAGTACCCAGTAAACAGACTCTTCATACGGTAGCAAAATCGTAACCATGGTGTTGTCCAGATTTTAAAGATATAATTGAATATGGCAGATTTCATATATACATGTAGGATAATGAGAATATGTAAAGTTAGTCATATTTTTCAACCAATCCCTTACAAACATATTTTAGATTAAAAAAAATACCCGTCCCATTTCTTTCCTTAGTTTAATCTACGACAATGCCATCAGTTTCTTTCTTTCTTTATTTTTTTTTTTTCATGAATTTTGTTGATGAAAAAAATTATATCTATGCCGTTTTGGTTCCAGCCAGTTTGTTGATTTAGAGACAAAAAATTACCATCACCACGATACAAAAATTGGGGAATCTTTGTAGATGACTTCGACGATGAAGTCTAAGAAGGACAGACAACATAATGGCCAACAGAAAAAATGACAAAAGGACAAACAATCATCTACAAAGCACCACACAGAAAACTACAGATTAAATAACAGGAACCCAATAAAAACCGGGAATGAAGTTATGTGTTCCGGCAGGGTTATGTGTTCCGGCAGGGTTAGCAGTTGCTGCTCTACATGTGCCACCCATTATATTACTGTTAAACGACAAGAACATCATATGATATAAAAATCGTGTTGGACACCAGTATGCGTAAATAATTACAAATAGCATAAAAAGATCAGAAACCCTCTATATAATACATGGATGTAGCGATGAACCAAACATCTTTTTTACGCGGAATCGCAGCAGATATCCAAAGACGGAACGAAAACCGTGAAGACGTGCAATTTGACAAAATGAACAGCACAAACCCCACTGAGACAAGTATGAAAACGATGGGACCTAGGTGTACCGGAATGTATGCAATCCCTACTCCACACGTGGCATTCGTCGTGTTACTTGTGCTACAAACCCAGTGACAAGTCACGAATGGAGAATGTGGCATTTGTCGTGTTACTTGTGCTACAAACCCAGTGACAAGTCACGAATGGGGAATGTGGTATTCGTCGTATTACTTGTGCTACAAACCCAGTGACAAGTCACGAATGGAGAATGTGGCATTCGTCGTATTACTTGTGCTACAAACCCAGCGACAAGTCACGAATGGAGAATGTGGCATTCGTCGTATTACTTGTGCTACAAACCCAGTGACAAGTCACGAATGGGGAATGTGGCATTCGTCGTGTTACTTGTGCTACAAACCCAGTGACAAGTCACGAATGGGGAATGTGACATTCGTCGTGTTACTTGTGCTACAAACCCAGTGACAAGTCACGAATGGGGAATGTGACATTCGTCGCATTACTTGTGCTACAAACCCAGTGACAAGTCACGAATGGGGAATGTGGCATTCGTCGTGTTACTTGTGCTACAAACCCAGTGACAAGTCACGATTGGGGAATGTGGCATTCGTCGTGCTACTTGTGCTACAAACCCAGTGACAAGTCACGAATGGAGAATGTGACATTCGTCGTATTACTTGTGCTACAAACCCAGTGACAAGTCACGAATGGGGAATGTGGCATTCGTCGTGTTACTTGTGCTACAAACCCAGTGACAAGTCACGAATGGGGAATGTGGCATTCGTCGTATTACTTGTGCTACAAACCCAGTGACAAGTCACGAATGGGGAATGTGGCATTCGTCGTGTTACTTGTGCTACAAACCCAGTGACAAGTCACGAATGGGGAATGTGGCATTCGTCGTGTTACTTGTGCTACAAACCCAGTGACAAGTCACGAATGGGGAAGCGACCTGATTGTGATTACTATTTTGATTAGCAACATTCCAGCACCAACATATGAAGTATATGGGTCATTATCAAAAAACACGCACTTTCTGTTATTGCGCAATTAAAAGACAAATATCAACCAAACTGATTGGAGAAAACATGTTTTGCATGAAGGCACATCAGCTTTCTATAGTTTTACCATCTAAATCCAGATTGGTCCAATTGCGAATTTATACTAGCTTACACGAAGACCTGTTTTTTTCCTTGGTGGTACGTGTTATTTTTCCAGAATGACTTACTTTTGGTCATTTGTACTATTCAGATGTTATGATTTTATTCGATCTTTATATTATTTTTGAACTATTCCTAAAACTCTAATAGCACAACATTAATTTTTGTTTGATATATATTGAAATTTAAAAAGGAAATTAGCAAAAACCTGCTGTTATAGATTTTCATGTCTGTGGTGTTACCCTTCCTATTAAGGCTGGTAAGAGTTATCTGTCTTGTCATATTTGAAGCAAAAAGAATTTCTCCCTTTGCTTATTTCCTGTTTCATGACATGTGCAGACGACAAAAACAAAAGTGATCCATAAACTAATATAGAGCCGAAAAGGTACGTGCGATTGGTATAGTATATACATTTTATGTCTGTGGTGTATTTCTCACTACTTCTTTTTGTTAGAATTGAACAAAATGTAAAAATATACAATACATTACATTTGGTATTCTTCACAGGATATACATATAAAATATAGTCAGGGAGAAATTATTTTCCTTTTATCCTGAAAATACTTACCTGTTTTCTGTGGTGTTACTGTCAATGGTGTTACCATAAAGATTGTGTAACACCACAGATATTTAGCATTAAAATTGTGAATAAACACATTGTTCCATAAACAGTAATATACAGAACAAAATATTGCTCTTTAACCTATGCAAAAATGTTTTTCAAACATCGTCATTAACGTGTAAGATATAGTTTAACAAGCTGATGGGAGTATACTTTTTAGACCTGGTAACACCAGGGGCATGTCTTCATAACACCATGGACAAAACTGATATTGCTCATGCATCAAACCAATATGTTGAAAATTGAATATTGTACTGAAAACATTAAGAAAACAACAAATATAGGTTGATAGTTGTGTTTTTTTTCTTGAATTAAATGTTTACATTCATGAAGATGTCCCTGGTGTTACTTTTGTCATTTGTGGTGTTACCTCTTGTCAGTGGTGTTACCCCATGTAAATTGTTTCATAAAAAGGATAAATGACATAATTGAAGTAAATTATATTATAGTTGAATAAAGTTGACTTTGATAACTATGTATAAGTCATCTTTTCTTTATATAAGGTGAAACAAAATACAATTATGAAAACTTGTTTGTTTCATAATGCAGCTTAAATGGAATTCCACAACTACATATCCAAATATTGTGGAAAAAAACTAGTGCTCCAAAGAAAATATCCTACATTATGCATAATTTCCCTGTATATTATGCATGTAACCACTTTTTACATAAAAATTATTTTTCATTTTCCTAAAAAGAATAATTTTATGTTGGTAACACCACGGACTGAAATGTATTAGGGGGTGCTACATATCTAGAAATAGTTATTTTCATGGTGGTTTTCCTGACTGCATATTATGTAAATATGTCATTGTAATGTAGGAAAAACTAATAGGCTAAAGCAAAACGGGAACGAAAATATTTGATGTCACCAAAATATGAACAGGAAAAAGTGCGTGTATTTTGATAATGACCCATATAACTCTCAGTTGAAACGATATTCTAAGGCTTGTGGTTCCTATCATGAATTCCGTGATTGGTTGCTGCTAACAAGGAACCTACTGAACCATGGGTTCCTCCTAGTGGTTACGTTGAACTCATCAAGGAAAGGAGGGTGTTTCTGTAATGGAGGACGTGCTTTCATATGTGTCTTGTTATTCAATATTCAATTATTTTCATGCTTTTTCCAACAGATTACATGCACAGTGTCCTTTACATGCAAGTGTTGATCAAGTAATGATATATGTATAAAATTAGCCCCTTATCAACAAAACGAATATTGCGAATTCATGGTCAGACCAGTGTCTCCATACAAACCCAGTCCTAAGAACTCTTACCCCTGTTACACTCTCCAAATTGAATTTGGTTTAATTTAGATAAAATATTTTCAAGGATGAGAACAAGACTCAAGATTATACCGACAATGTTTTATTCAATGCACCTGGTTCAATGTTTTTCCCTATGCAGGACCCCCATGCACGTAATTATAGACAGTGAACCGTATGTAAGACTCGTATCTTATTGGACTGTATAAAAACGACAAACATAAGGCGGTGTTCATTCATTACTTTCCTGAATTAATAAACAAAAATGTATCGGTTCCAGAAATAGTCAGATCTAATTTATTCAAAGCTGTTCGTAATAATGATGGTTGCCCATCAAAGAAAGAATATCACAAGGAAAGATTACTTTCAAGAACTAAAAGTGTTGAAAATAAACTTACGAACGAATGTTTTGTTTTATTTCGTACAACCGAAGGCGAATGCTTGGTAGTGGGTATATCAAAAGGTCAAAAAAAACTGTGAAAAACTGTGCGCTTAGTATATCCATGCAAGAAGTGTTTGTAAAACTTAAAGGGTCTCAAGATTTCTTGAAGACAAAAACATAGTCTGACTTATTTTTCTCGAAGAAAGATATTGTAGAATTAAAACAAAATCGAGATAAAACTAAAACTCGTCTCGTTGAAAAGGGTAAAGAGCTGAAATTCGTTCAGAAATTAATAAGACGCACTTTCATCAAATATGCACTTCTTAAAGAAAAACATAGACTTTATAAAGCAAGAATGAGACTTGTCAAACTATGAAATATAAAAACTGGGTTGTATACATAAATTCTGATATGAAGTCTAATAAATGGAATAAAAACGTAGAAATCAAATTTAGTGCGCACGACGCGTTTCTAGAATAACCCTCATCAGGTACGCTCAATATCGAAAGATTCAAAAGCCAATAACTTAAAAGTGCTTGGAGCAATAAAACCAAATTCGGCTAAGGTCACATATGCCTGGGTAGAAGAAGAGTTTGAAGATACTCCGTAAATTGAAGAAGAACAGACAACGCAATGGCCAAAAGAAAAAGTACAATTTAAGGAGAACCTTAGTCTTGATTTAAAAAAATAATAATATTTAGGAACTGGAAATTTAAATAATAAACATATCTAAATTTTCCGAAATTTATGAGGATATAATTGCGCTTGATTGTAAACAAAACAAGACGCATAATGGGTTATTGAAAATGATAAATAAGTAATCCAGAAAATGAATGCACGAATACAGTCAAATGCTTTGATGAAGAAAATGTTAACCATATTGTACAGGTTCATTCAACGATTAAAGGAGCAAATAATGACATTACAAGATTTGAAGCATTGACAGGAGAAATCATAGTAAGTGCAATGCGGTTTTAAAATCTACAGAATCGTCTGTCAGTCGTGTGAATAATGCACAGAAGCATGATTCGAATTTGATTAAATCGTATAAATCGGCAGTAAAAACCAAAATCATAGACACAAACAAATATTATGAATCCGATGATTGTGATTATGTCCTGTCCGAAACGCACTCAATTCTGACACTAGTAAAACAGATCTAACATCGACTATTAATGGTCGAAATGATGAAATAACTACCATAAATACACAGAAAAAGAATTCCGGAGGGAAAAGCGAGCATATGCGTCCCCACTCGAATATTGATAAAACTGAGGGATATTGTCCATACACTGACTTACAAAAACAACCGGGGGATGAACAACAACAAACACGTGTATATTTTCCGAGATCACATCGTGAGAGTGGAGATTTCATAGGTGTAAACGCATAACATTTATTTAGATGTTATGTATTTGAAATAGAGATATCTAATATAATGCACACGACGTGTTTCTGGAATAATCTTCATCAGGTACACTCAAAATCGAAAGGTTGTAAAAATCAAAAAGCTCTTTAGGAGCCAGTAAGCCAAAGGGCCTAAACAGGATAGTCAGAATTGGCTAAAGGAGCCGTCGTGACCATGATCGTATGGTAGTTGGATTTACAACTACCTATGCAATCAGTGCCTATCACCACTGATGTGTGGGTTCGAATCTCGACCAGGACGAGGTGTACAACATTATGTGATAAAGTTTGTCAGTGACTTGCGGCAGGTCGGTGGTTTTCTCCGGGTCCTCCGGTTTCCTCCACCGTCCAATAAAACTGTCCGCCATGATATAGCTGAAATATTGTTGAAAGTGGCACTAAGCATCATCAATCAAACAAACAAAAAAACTAAAGTCACCCAGCCATCAACTTAACATTAGAACGTATGTCATTAACTGATTTCAGAAATAATCTTTGTTGTAACATTATCAATGTACTAAGTAATATAAACTCCAGTGTATATCTCCGTGGATTATCAGAATTGGAACTTTTTCACACTATGCTAAGAGGCATAATTCATTTTGATTCATTTTGAAGAACTGTAATTATTTGGCTTTCCAATCTTTCGATTTTGAGCGTGCCTGATGAAGGTTATTCCAGAAACGCGTCGTGCGCACTAAATTTGATATCTACGGTTTTATTACAGGTCCGAGCTAAGTATGTCAAATTTGTTTGCGAGATCGTTGTTTGTCCTTTAGTCCTTTATCTTGTGATCATTAAATTGTCTGTCCTTCTTCAATTTACGGATTCTGATTACCCTTTGGTATCTTAGATTTACGGCTTCTGATTACCCCTTTGGTATCTTAGATTTACGGCTTCTGATTACCCCTTTGGTATCTTAGATTTACGGCTTCTGATTACCCCTTTGGTATCTTAGATTTACGGCTTCTGATTACCCCTTTGGTATCTTAGATTTACGCTTCTCATTACCCCTTTGGTATCTTCAAGCTTTTCTTATAATACATCAAACATTCATTACTCCTCATAATTTAACTTTTAATAATTCACGCTTAATGTACAATTTCTTTCTTCTTATATATATATACATTTTTTTTATATATTTCTGAAAATTAAGTTGACAAATTTTTGTTCTTCCCTCGGCGGGATTTGAACTCACATCATTGGTACACTGCAGCACCCATCGCTTAACCTTATGTCCTTATATATATACGTTTGTGATGTTTATATATACTCATATGTTGTACTCTTCTTAATAGAAAGAAATAAATACTAGTATAATAATTAGCAATGAATAGCATTACATCTAGCCATAATTGAGATACTAATTACCAAAAATTATTTATTCTCAAAATGAAATAAAAACAAAACTCACAGTTTTCAAATAATCGGCAGCGTTATGCATGGTCCTTCTTTTTCCTTATTCAGTCTGGAATAAATGATCGAGCAACTGATGTCAGACATCTACAACATTAATAAAACCATCCTAGTTACTAGTCAAATATATATTTTATACTACAATACGATGTCAATTCACACATGTTGCAACATTTCAAATTATATTCTCGCTTTTACCAATTTCCCCTTGCATAATTTTTATCAATAGACAAAACGCATCTTCGAAAATGAATTTTTATGAAGTCAAAAGAAATATGACAAACGCCATCAGATGAATTAGTAACATATGTTATTTACAAAATATGCTATCAGATAATATAATGGAAAGGAGAGATTTCTATACAATTTTCTTTTTATTCTATTTGGAAAAACTAGAAATACGTGAAAGAATTTAATATAAAATAATAATATCTGTTGAGTCAGTAAAACTGTTCTGGTAGATGCAACAGCAATCAATGACACATTCACATGGACACACCTCAAATACAAATGGATAATGAACATTCTATATAAACAAGAGGTTCATCTGATACACTGTTTTTGGTTTTAGCTAGTTTATTAATCGGGTTTGCAACTAGATTAACTCGACGGGTGCCACTAGTGGAGCAGGAACTGCTACCCTTCCGGAGCACCTGAGTTCACCCCCGGTTTTTAGTGGGGTTCGTGCTACTCGATCTTTAGTTTTATGTGTATGTTTTGTAGATCGTTGTTTTTGTCCTTTTGTACTCTTTCTTTTGGCCATTCATTGTGTTGTCTGTTCTTCTTCGATATACGGATTTTGATTTCCCCTTTGGTATCTTCAAACTCTTTCTGTAATTATCTTGTTTTTTTCTGATGTAACAACATTCAACTACACATGGAGTATAGTTGATATGATATTCCAGAACTTGTGGTTCCTATCATGATTTCTGTGATATAGGGTTCCTAGTGGTTAAGCTGAAGTCATCACTTCGAAAGCATTACGGTCGCCACCGTGACTTAGTTAACCGTTAAGGAATATATGCGTCAGAAATGATTGCGGATGTGCTTACTATTTACTCCCATTTGCTTTGTCGGGAGTTCATGCTTAATTAATAGTATTTGTATTTATTTACGCATACTAACGTCCAACACGATTTCAATATCAGATTAGCTGTGTGACAATCAACATTAGCGCGACGTGTATCATTGCTGGTGCGGGAACTTCTTACCCTTCCGGAGCACCTGACTTCCGCCCCCCCCCCCTCCCCCCCCCCCCCCCCCCCCCCCCCCCCCCAAGTTATTAGTAAAGGTTCGTGTTGCTCAATCTTTGGTGTTCAATGTGATGTTTTGTAGATCTTTGCTTGTCTTTTGTCCTCTTTCGTTTAGCCATTGTGTTGTCTGTTCTACGATTTACGGCTGTGATATCTTGGAAGTTTCTATGGCTTATTAAAAAATGATTACAAGTTTTCTGATTAGATTTGATTTTTTGTGTTTTAACGCCACTTTCAGCAATATTTCAGCTATATCATGGCGACCAGTTTTAGTGGACAAGATTTATGCAACATGTTTGTGGGGACGTTTGACAGCTTGCTAAATAATAGAGTTTTGTACATTTCTACTTCTGTTAACAGCGTTTATAGTGCGGACTCTGAAAAATTCGGGCTTCTTTTTCTGCTCATTTTGGTACAGAAGTACAGAATGTATTACACGGAACAGTTACGTACAAAATAATGGACAAAGTTTTACTTTCAATGTATAAAAAAGAAATATGCACGTTTTTATTCTTTATTTCTTTTGAATAACTGATGATGTGTGACACGTTGACATCTTGAAAACAGCTCACTTGGCTAAAAGTTTAATGTAAAGTACACGTAATTTACCATCACTTTCATTGATATTATTTTATTAAATTATTATCAGATTTTATTAGATTTATATACATTTCTTATCTAAAAATCACAATTAAATCAATGTAATATATAAATAAAATAAAATTTAATCTTATTATTTTATATTTTATGTGAATTTTTGCGTAACACATTAATGTTTGTAGCATTAATTATATTTATATCATTCTTTCTTTACACAAATCAGTTCGTATTCATATTTTCATTTATGTCTGGGACATCCTAAGCGAAGATAATGCTAAGACAGCTTTGATATACAATCTCAGAAATGTCCTAGGATAGTCCTATCAGTGTTCTAAAACATGTCATAAGACATGTCTTAGGTAAGTTAGGACATATCTTAGTATACTTTCATTAACACGGCCCCTGGGCCGGTTGGTTTGTGTCAGTGCTACCTAGTCTATTTAAGGATTGATCTCAATTTTTTTTCGGTTCATGAAGAAATAAACTCAAAAATGTGGTACACACCCTTGCGTAACGTGTACCACATTTTTGAGTTTATTTCGAATGAACCGAACACAAAATTGTGCCAAATTGTGCCATTTTTCAACCAGAAGAAGCAGAAATATTTAAAGATTATTTGTTTATTTGAGCATGATTTTCTGTTAGATTGCCTTTATTTTGTTATGATTTAAAGACAATTTTTGTTTTCTGACGTCAAATTTGCTATATATTTTAACCAAAATAAAATCGGAAAAATCAACATTTGTGTTTAAATCACCAGAAAACAAAAACCATGCTGACAAAAATTTCTATCAGAAAAACAAATAAAATTCAAAGAATTCTTCGTGTCTTCAAATAAATTTCATAGAAATCTGCCCAGAGATAGCTTTAAAATATTTTTTTGAAAAAATGCGGTTTTATATGTAATATATAGTAAAAAATCGAATACTTATGTCCATGGACTGTACCAAATGTCGCTAGACGGTTTTTATGTTTAATGATCATGATCACTCAATCAGTACTAAGAAATATGACATAATATCTAGATTATAGTATCCTTTAAATTGATACAAAGTCAATGTTTTAGGTTAAACTGCTCAGTATATTAAATATTAAATTTTAAGCCACTAGTAACGCGGAAATTTCTCATTTCTTCTCCGTTTTTTGGATCCGAATTTAACACTCTCACGATATTTCCTCACCGATGGAAACATTCACATTCATTCATTCGCAAGAGAATATAACCACATAACCGATAGTTATCTACAGAATGTTAGAAGGCCTTTTTGGAGAGGTCGAAACACAATCCTCTCAGCCGTTGAGTGTAAATAAACCTGGTTTAACACCACCTCCAAGACCTAGATATCAGTGTGGGTTAGCAGGAATCAACAACCAAGGGGCAACGTGTTATCTCAATTCCTTACTCCAGACATTACTGTTTACTCCAGAATTTCGTGGTAATTTAAGCTGTTAAATAATGAATGTAGAGATTTCTGAATTGACATTTTTAATCTTGTAATCTTTTGATATTTGTGCAAATAATTCTGAGTCTGAGCTCTCCTAGTCCTACCACAGCGACAGGGCCTTCCTTGTCACTATCCACGTAAATATACTATCAATGCATAAACATGTACAAGGGCAGACACCTTTTTTACCCCCGCTCACTTCAAGTTGTGTTTGTTTTTTAAATTCCTTCTAATATATTCAAAACCCTGTTTGGTTCAACTCCCAAGACCTTATATTCTTTTCAAAAAATATCATGACCTCCCCTCAACTACCTCTAGGCTCATGTGAAGGCGCAGCGGTCATTTTTGTCAGGAATTCGCCTGAGTAGAGAACTCCATAGAACCAAAGTGAAAGTAACAGTGCCACCTATTAAAAAAACAGAAGTTCGGAACTCTCAGGGTATTAGCTTTGAGGTAATGAAAATACCGTTAAGATTCAAATAACATTAAATGGTATTTTCCTTACCTCAAAGCTAAAATCCTGAGAGTTCCGAACTTCCGTTTTTTTATAGGTAGCACTGTTACTTTCACTTTGGGTCCATGGAGTTCTCTACTCAGGCGAATTTCTGACAAAAATGACCGCTGCGCCTTCACAAGAGATAGTCGAGGGGAGGTCATGATATTTTTTGAAAAGAATAAGGTCTTGGGAGTTGAACCAAACAGGGTTTTGAATATATTAGAAGGAATTTAAAAAACAAACACGACTTGAAGCGAGCAGGGGTACAAAAGGTGTCCGCCCTTGTACATGTTTATGCATTGATAGTATATTTACGTGGATAGTGACAAGGCCCTGTGGTCCTACAGTCAATTAAGAAATAAATCATGGAAACCAGAATGTGTTGGGAGTTTTAACATGGATTGGTGGATATTAGTATTTTATCCCAAGCCAGAAGCGAGGGATAAAATTTACTAATATCTGCTAATCCATGTTAAAACTCAAAACACATTCTGGCTTCCATGATTTATTTTGATTCTGATATGTTTAAGAGTACAAATATGGTAGTATACTTTTATTGGATGACGATAATTTATATTTACGTTTGCGGAAAATGTCGCACACAATTTATGCTGCCAATGGAAAAGTCAGTCACATTCACCGGCGCATGTGCTAATGAGATCAGGGCTCCCACTACTTTGAAATCAGAGGGAGAAGTGACTTCTCTTTCAGGTGCTGACAAAAGAGAAGTGAGAGACAACAGGGAGAAGTGGTGAGAGTACAGGGAGAAGTGATGAGAGTACAGGGAGAAGTCAAAATATTTCTCTAATTGTACCACTTTTCACATTCGCGGGGCATTATCATGGCATTCGTATGTTATAATGTACTTGTTATGAATTAAGGTATATTCAGTAGTTGTTTAATTCCTTGTTTTTGTTAGCATATCATCTCTCTGATTTACATATGTCCTTGTATTTGTTTTTTGTTTGTTTGTATTAAATAAACCCTTTTCAGATTCTTTGTTTTGTCTTGCAGATGATAAAGGCACATATATGATAGTCAACTATTGTCCAATAAATAATAAATAAATAAAATTGAATAATTATTTAATCAAATTTTAATGAGTGTATATTATTTACATTGCTGATTGATATTGATTGATATTGATTAAGAAACTAATCATATCCACAAAGTTAACAATCCCTTTGGATAGCCGCCATCAAACCCCAAATAAACGAAATGAAACAATACCGACGTTATTTTCCCGAGTACGGATCCGTAGTACAGTTTTTATATTTGTAACTGTTTCGATTATGTCCCTTTACAATGGCGGTTTGAAAAACGAAAATTTTGTAGTAAAAATATACCGATGTTTTACTATTAAAACAGTTAAAATTAGCAAAGCAACTTGGTAAAATTACAGGGCGACTTCCACTTCTCTTTTGGCACTAGTACAAAGCGAAATGTGAGCAGCCACAAGGCGACTTCTTCGCCCGAATCGCCCTCCAGCGTGAGCCCTGGAGATTATACCGAATGGAGAACTCGCTTGTTTGTTAAATCGAAAGAAGGAGGTTATGTTAGAATAGCCATTTTACACTCTCCTGATTTGATTCTATTAAGAGCAAGTGTGACACGAGAAGCAGGCGATAGATAGGCTAGTCATAACTCCAGAAAGCTTTTGTTTAAGCCGAAATACAATGCATAGACACTGAAAGGAACCTGTAAATATTTTGGTTTCCAAAATTGTTAATCGTGTAGCAAAAAAAAACCGCATGGTCATGTATAATAAAGATTGTCATAATACTGCGATAATTATTTTTTCATTTTGAGGCAAAATCTGATTGTGATAAAGACTTGATTGATCTAGAACAATCATAAACGTAAACTCCGCGAGATGTATATGATATCTTTACCGCGTAAACGTCAATAGTAAATACAATACGTCAGAGTAGACATGACATCATGGTAAAGACAATGCATGTTTGTTTCCAGAGTACATGTACATTTCTGATTCAAATATAGAATGGCTTTGTCACAAATGTCAAAATACTTCTGAATACTCCAAAGAATTTTACTAAATTATTTGATCACACATTAATAAGTTTTTAGAAGTGGAAGCAATCATGATTTTTGTTTTGCACATGATCTAAATCATTTAGATGAAATGGAAGTTTATCCGCCATTTAAAATGGCAGATAAACTTCCGTTTCCATTTTTTTTATAGTTATTAATAGTAACAACACTGTAGAAAGATGTATGGATGGTAGACAGCCTCTATTATGACAAGGGAGATAGTGTTCCAGCAGATTTCCTCTATTGTGACAAGGGAGATAGTGTTCCAGCAGATTTCCTCTATTGTGACAAGGGAGATAGTGTTCCAGCAGATTTCCTCTATTATGACAAGGGAGATAGTGTTCCAGCAGATTTCCTCTATTGTGACAAGGGAGATAGTGTTCCAGCAGATTTCCTCTATTATGACAAGGGAGATAGTGTTCCAGCAGATTTCCTCTATTGTGACAAGGGAGATAGTGTTCCAGCAGATTTCCTCTATTATGACAAGGGAGATAGTGTTCCAGCAGATTTCCTCTATTATGACAAGGGAGATAGTGTTCCAGCAGATTTCCTCTATTATGACAAGGGAGGTAGTGTTCCGGCAGATTTCCTCTATTGTGACAAGGGAGATAGTGTTCCAGCAGATTTCCTCTATTATGACAAGGGAGATAGTGTTCCAGCAGATTTCCTCTATTGTGACAAGGGAGATAGTGTTCCAGCAGATTTCCTCTATTATGACAAGGGAGATAGTGTTCCAGCAGATTTCCTCTATTGTGACAAGGGAGATAGTATTACACCAGATTTCCTCTATTGTGACAAGGGCGATAGTATTACACCAGATTTCCTCTATTGTGACAAGGGAGATAGTGTTCCAGCAGATTTCCTCTATTGTGACAAGGGAGATAGTATTACACCAGATTTCCTCTATTGTGACAAGGGCGATAGTATTACACCAGATTTCCTCTATTGTGACAAGGGAGATAGTGTTCCAGCAGATTTCCTCTATTGTGACAAGGGAGATAGTATTACACCAGATTTCCTCTATTGTGACAAGGGCGATAGTATTACACCAGATTTCCTCTATTGTGACAAGGGAGATAGTGTTCCAGCAGATTTCCTCTATTGTGACAAGGGAGATAGTATTATACCAGATTTCCTCTATTGTGACAAGGGCGATAGTATTACACCAGATTTCCTCTATTGTGACAAGGGAGATAGTGTTCCAGCAGATTTCCTCTATTGTGACAAGGGAGATAGTATTACACCAGATTTCCTCTATTATGACAAGGGAGATAGTGTTCCAGCAGATTTCCTCTATTGTGACAAGGGAGATAGTGTTCCAGCAGATTTCCTCTATTATGACAAGGGAGATAGTGTTCCAGCAGATTTCCTCTATTGTGACAAGGGAGATAGTATTACACCAGATTTCCTCTATTGTGACAAGGGCGATAGTATTACACCAGATTTCCTCTATTGTGACAAGGGAGATAGTGTTCCAGCAGATTTCCTCTATTGTGACAAGGGAGATAGTATTACACCAGATTTCCTCTATTGTGACAAGGGCGATAGTATTACACCAGATTTCCTCTATTGTGACAAGGGAGATAGTGTTCCAGCAGATTTCCTCTATTGTGACAAGGGAGATAGTATTACACCAGATTTCCTCTATTGTGACAAGGGAGATAGTGTTCCAGCAGATTTTCTCTATTGTGACAAGGGAGATAGTATTACACCAGATTTCCTCTATTGTGACAAAGGAGATAGTGTTCCAGCAGATTTCCTCTATTGTGACAAGGGCGATAGTATTACACCAGATTTTCCTCAGTATCAGTTATGGTTTTCAGGTTAATCTTGATTTCATACAGTAAAACTGGTAGAGGATGACTGTTGACTTGCTGTTGTCATATCATTCTATGCCTTGTGTAGTTCTTTATTTATTTTAAAATACACAATGTAGTACAATAACAAAAATGTGATTTTATTTTATAGTGTCTTTGTTTAGTTTGGGAGAAGAGGAACTGGGAAGTTTTGAATGGAAAGAATGGAAAGATCAACACAGTAAAAAGGTATTTAAATGGTTATTTTCACACCATGTACACTAAATCAAAGCTTGAATAAATCAATATTCTAGGGTTAACATGTCTAATGCCACTTTCAACAATATTTCAGTTGTGGTCAGTTTTATTGAGGGGGGAAACCGCTCACATAATGTTGTATCAAGTCGACCTCACCATCATTATTTGAACAAACTTCTTATGAATGACAAAATGGCATTTACAACAAGAAGAGTAAAGATACCAAAGGGGTAATCAGAATCTGTAAATCTAAGATACCAAAGGGGTAATCAGAATCTGTAAATCTAAGATACCAAAGGGGTAATCAGAATCTGTAAATCTAAGATACCAAAGGGGTAATCAGAATCTGTAAATCTAAGATACCAAAGGGAGGTAATCAGAATCTGTAAATCTAAGATACCAAAGGGGTAATCAGAATCTGTAAATCTAAGATACCAAAGGGGTAATCAGAATCTGTGAATCTAAGATACCAAAGGGGTAATCAGAATCTGTAAATCTAAGATACCAAAGGGGTAATCAGAATCTGTAAATCTAAGATACCAAAGGGAGGTAATCAGAATCTGTAAATCTAAGATACCAAAGGGGTAATCAGAATCTGTAAATCTAAGATACCAAAGGGGTAATCAGAATCTGTGAATCTAAGATACCAAAGGGGTAATCAGAATCTGTAAATCTAAGATACCAAAGGGGTAATCAGAATCTGTAAATCTAAGATACCAAAGGGAGGTAATCAGAATCTGTAAATCTAAGATACCAAAGGGGTAATCAGAATCTGTAAATCTAAGATACCAAAGGGGTAATCAGAATCTGTGAATCTAAGATACCAAAGGGGTAATCAGAATCTGTAAATCTAAGATACCAAAGGGGTAATCAGAATCTGTAAATCTAAGATACCAAAGGGGTAATCAGAATCTGTGAATCTAAGATACCAAAGGGGTAATCAGAATCTGTAAATCTAAGATACCAAAGGGAGGTAATCAGAATCTGTAAATCGAAGGACAGAAAACACAATGGTCAAAAGATACCAAAGGGATAATCATAATCTGTAAATCGAAGGGCAGACAACACAATGGTCAAAAGATACCAAAGGGGTAATCAGAATCTGTAAATCAAGGACAGACAACTCAATGGCCAAAAGATACCAAAGGGTAATCAGAATCTGTAAATCGAAGGACAGAAAACACAATGGTCAAAAGAAAAAGGACAAACAATGATCTACAAAACACTACACAGAAAACTAAAAATTGAGCAACACAAACCCCACTAAAAACCGGAGGTGAAGTAAGGTGCTCCGGAAGGGTGAGCCATTCCTGCTCCACTAGTGGCATCTGTCGTGTTGCTCTAGTTACAAACCCGGTGATAAGTCATGAATGAGAAAAGGACCGGGAAGTGTTTATGACAAGTGGAACAGTCCCGTGGTCATTTTTTTTCTTAAACTGATAGTTCTGCTATCTAACTGAAAGAAAAAAGTTTCAGGACAAGTGTCTAATTTTGCATGCCAGCATACAAAATGTACATGTTATCAGATGGCTTAAAGATGAAGGTGTGATATGGTACTATTCTTAAATTACACAAATTACTTTACTAACAGAGATGTCAGTTTTTCTATTATGCACAGTTTAAAACCTCCCGACTGGATAAACATGACCTACAAAACAGCAAAGTATACATGGTAACTCTAAAACTACAAAAGAACAAATAATTAATAAAAATGAATAATGAACAGTGTCAGACTGAAAAGGTTTCTAGAGTGAGTGAGTGAGTGATTGTTGTTTAATGCCAATTCAGCTATTTTTCAGCTATATCATGGTGAGAATAAGTTAATTTTCAATGAGATGATGATGATGATGATGAGGTCTGCTTTGTACTAGACCATCACGCTTAGTTGGATTTTTATAGTGCTAGCTCACAGTCTGTGGATAGACATGTCACCTCACTCTGACACATTTTACTGATTTCGAGCCAACCAGTCTTTGCTCTTTCTCCTTAATGCTGCATGCTTAGCGGAGAAGCAGCAAATACCAATTTTATAGTCTTTGGTTTTGACCCAATCGGGGCTCGAACCCACAATCTACCACACCAGAGTCGAACACGCTAACCATTACACCACCAATGCGGTTAAAAGGTTTCTAGAAGGACAAGGAATGTAGGTAATTAGTTGTTAATGACCAAGTCATGTTAAGTTCTTTAAGATGGCTAAATTAGGCCTAAATCTGAATGCAAATATTTCTTGGAACCTAATAAGAAATGTTCAATGTTCCAGGTCACTATATGGGTATATTTTTATAAGGGAGATAACTCTAGTGATTGCTGATATTTCATTCTTTGATTATTTTAGGTACGTGTCATTCCAATACAACTGCAGAGATTATTTACACGACTTCTCTTGAGTGATCAACAGAGTGTTTCTACAACAGAACTTACAGACAGTTTTGGATGGAATAATAACGAGGTATGTTTGAGCGTTTGTTTGACCTTTATGTTTGTATAAAAAGGCTTTCGATACTGTGTGGCATGATGGCTTGTGGTACAAGTTACTTATGTGTAATATAATGGGTAAAATGTACCATGTAATTTTAAACTTGTATAATAATATAAAATCAAGCATTGTTTATAACGATTCTGTTTCAAATTTCTTCCCATGTTTAAGCGGTGTTAGACAAGGTGAAAATTTATATCTTTTTTGTTCGTATTATATCTAAATGATTTAAAGAATTTTTTGATAATCAAAAATGCACACGGCGTTAAAAGCATTTCCGAAGACTTCGAAAACAAATTACAAATTTATGTGAAATTATTCACTATTCTTTATGCCAACGATACAGTACTGCTGAAGAATTGCAGTCAGAGTTAAATTATTTTTACGAATATTGTGAAAAATGGAACTTAAAAGTAAACAAAAGAAAATCCAAAGTCATGGTTATTTCAAAGGGGAGGTTACCGATAAATTTAAATTTTAAAATGAATAATATAGAATTAGAAATAGTAAGTGAATTCATATACTTGGGTACAATGTTTCAAAGAACAGGATCTTTCAAGAAAAATTAATTTAATCTTGCGGAGAAGGCCTCTAAAGCTATGTATGACATTTTAAACAAGGGAAGAGTATACAATTTATCTGTAAGTTGTCAATTGGATTTATTTGATAAAATAATTATACCAATGTTAACCTATGGATCAGAGATATGGGGATACGAAAATATTGGCATATTAGAAAAACTACATGTAATATTTTGTAAACTGTTGCTTAATTTGAAAACTTCAACACCAAATTTTATGCTATATGGTGAACTCGGTAGATACCCTCTGAATATAACAGTAAAGCTAAAAAAAAATTCATTCTGGTCGAAATTAATTGACGGAAAGCAATAAAAATCTATTGATTATTGTATTTGAAAACTGATGGAAATAATACTTTTTCATGGATTAGAATTGTTAATTCTAAGACTATACTTGATGACTTTGGTTATTCAAACGTTTGACATACTCAAAATTTGGAAAGCATTAAGCTTAGATTAACCGACCAGTTCAAGCAAAAGTGGCATTCTGCTTTGTAAATATCTCCAAAAGCACTGAGCTATAGGTTATTCAAGGCGGAATTAAGATTTGAAAAATATTTAAACGTCTTAAATGACAAAAATAGATTTACGTTTTGTAGATTTAGAACATCTAATCATAGATTATCGATTGAAGTACTTAGTAGGGCACTGGGCAAATGTAGAAAGACTCAATAGACTGTGTCAGCTATGTCAACCTCGAAAGATTGGTGACGAATTTCATTATGTATTACAGTGTCCAAACTTTGCAAGTGAAAGAAAATATCTTATTCCAAAATATTTTTTCAACAGGCCAAGTGCATTAAAACTGTCATCATTAAAGATTCATTATTTAACAAAAAGAAACCTGAAACTATTCGTAAATTATGTAAACTTATTGATATGATAAATAAGAAAATCAGTTCTCCTTGAAAAAAACCCATCACACCTCTGTTAGTATTAGTATCATTTGTATTTAATTTTTAATCATTTTTTTCATTCAATGTACACCCATAATCTTGATAATTGATGTAATGATATGTATTTACTTTGTATTAATTTGAACTCTCTCACTCTGTAACCTTTGTATCATTGGTTTAGAGAATGAAGTTATTATTATATAGTTATTATTTATAGCTCACCTGAACCAAAAGGTCATGTGGGGTATTGCCGTCACATGACATCCATTGTCTGTCATCATCGTCATCATCCATAAACTTTTTACATTTTAATATTCTTCCCTAAAACCACTGGGCCAATTGGAACCAAAGTTGGTAGGAATGTTCATTGGATGGTCCCCAACAATTGGCGAACAATTAAACAATTTGATTTTTTTTTTATTTTCATCCAATTTTAATGCAGTCTTTTGCAAAGTGTTCATCTTAATGGGTACTTGCTATTTTATTTCGAAAAGGGGTCTAAAAGGGACCAAAATTTTGCATATTTGAAAGGTACATTGTATATAGAATTTGTATTTTTCATTAAATTTTGATGTGGTTTTTTTAACATCAGGTCCTATATAAAAATGAATATAATATTTTTTCTTCATGTCTAGACTTCATTGAACATTGGATAAAAACATGCATATGAATAATCAGATGAGTGATACAGGCTCAGGTGAACCTCTAGTTTGTATTCAGATCGTCTCCCTTACTGGAATCATGATCGGGCTAATCGGATGTTGCTGGTTTAACATGTATAGGTGATTATAGTAAGCAGGCCTTTCAATAAGGAATGGTACCAGATACTTTTACCCACCTAAATGGTCTTTGGTACCTGCTGATTTATAAAAGTGTTGTATAAGATAGATCATACTCATGAAAATTGTTCAAATTTTAATAAAAAATACCACCTGTAAATAGTGAAGTACTGGTAGACTTGACAAATATTGAAATCCCTGAATAAGGCCCTTGTTTTACATTCTTTTTAGCTTAAATACATTTTATTAATATTAATTTCAGGAATTACAACAACACGATGTGCAAGAATTGAATCGTATTTTATTCAGTGCAATTGAAGCCTCGTTAGTGGGAACTTCAGGGAAGGATTTGATCGGTAGATTGTATCATGGCACTCTTGTTAATCAAGTAAGGAAGTACAGTCAAACCTGTATTAAGAGGTCACCTTTGGGACAAAGAAAAAGTGGCCTTATAAGACAGGAGACCTCTTAAAAGAGGTTCTATTCATACGAAATTTACTACAACCGGACAAGAAAAGGGTGACCTTTTAATACAGGTGACTGCTTAATAGAGATGACCGCATGGGCAGGTTTGACTGTACTTATATTCTGAAAAGGCCAAATAACTCTTATGCTTAGTCCTGGCTCAATCAAAACATCTGCATATAGTCCAATCCTATTGCCACTTTTTCCTTGTGACAATCAAAATATCTATTTATAGTGACACATCCTAGTGCCACTTTTTACGTATTTGGTTTATTATTTATTATTACTTTTATTTGTTAAAGAGGCCATCATGGTGGTGATCATCTGGTAGTTGGATTTAAAACTACCTGTGCAATCACCACTATACGTTGTGAGTTCGAACCTCACTCAGATGAGGTGTACTCGATACAACATTATGTAATAAAGTTTGTCAGTGACTTACCGTCACTTATGGCAAGTCGGTGGGTTTTTTTCGGGTCCTCCGGTTTCCTCCACCAATAAAACTGACCGCCATGATATAAATGAAATATTGTTGAAAGTGTCGTTAAATACCATAAACAATGCAATTTATTCTTATCATGTAATATTAGGTAAAATATGTTAAAACAACTATGACTTTTAACTGATCTTTTTATTAATTTTCTTTGCAGATTATTTGCAGCGAATGTGGAAAAATAAGTGAACGTGAGGTATGGCTAAATGGTAGTATCCAAAATTGTTATTTCTGTTCATAATTATAGACTTGTTGGATTTTTGTAGAAACAATATTAGTATATTTGTATATTAGTACAACCTGGTAAAGAATTTTAACTAATATGTCCACTTTTTTTGTTCTTTTACTCTGTAAAAATTAAAGTGACTTTTCAATCTACATTAAAATAGTCATATTATATTTCTTTACAAAACTGACACAAGAGCTTTCTTTCCTGTCAAGAAAATTTGCAAGTCAACTAATTCAAAGCAAAATATAACAGAACTATTTTGTTGTCTTAATTAGAATTAACGTGTATTATCAGCATTTAGAGTAAACTCGTGTCTCTCTTTGATGAAGGGGGCCGTCGTGATCTAGATAATGATGAAGACCTTTAGCAAGTTGTAGATTATGTCACTATACTTTGAATTAAAATTGAATGATATACAAATTTAAATATGAACCTGAGCTCAGATAATTATTGTAAGCATTCAGTAGCTATAGATCTTGTTCAGTTATATCATGGTGTGATGGAGGAAACCATAGTTACCAGATTTCAGTGGAATTATCAGAATGAAAATGAACTCAGATAATTATTTTAAGCGTTCAGTAGCAATAAACCTTGACATGTGTTTTTTGTTTTTTTTTTACTTTTCAGGAGGATTTCCTAGATTTAACAATCACTGTAGCTGGCAATAGTAGTTTAGAAGATGGACTTTGTGCCAGCTATCTGGATATGGAGAGCTTGGATGGCAAAAATCAATACAAATGTGAACAATGTAACAAACTAGTCAATGCCAAAAAAGTAAGTATATCTTCTACTTCTCCTGCTTCTACCAAATACTGACCTTCTTCATCAAGTTGAAGATTATGTCAGAGGTTGCACTACTACCAAATACTGACCTTCTTCATCAAGTTGAAGATTATGTCAGAGGTTGCACTACTACCAAATACTGACCTTCTTCATCAAGTTGAAGATTATGTCAGAGGTTGCACTACTACCAAATACTGACCTTCTTCATCAAGTTGAAGATTATGTCAGAGGTTGCACTACTACCAAATACTGACCTTCTTCATCAAGTTGAAGATTATGTCAGAGGTTGCACTACTACCAAATACTGACCTTCTTCATCAAGTTGAAGATTATGTCAGAGGTTGCACATGACAATTTAAAAGGGTTAAGGATAAAACATTATAGAGTTCATAAATTAGTAGTGACAGCAGCTTAGAATGTTTCAACAGAGCGACTCATAACTATGGGGAATGTGCTAGTCGATTCCAGTCAGATATTGTACAAGGGGAAAAGGATTTTTTTTTTTTATCTTTGTTGAGTCTTACAAGGAGGGATATTGAAAGAGTGCATGTTATATGATTGTCTCAAGGGAGGCTTAAGTCTGTCTGTCTTAGTAATAACTCAGGGTTCACCACACTTGCAAAAAATAGGGAGACTTGACTTCTCCCTCAGAGACATGTTTTCGCAAAAATGTTGGGGTTTTTTTTCATATTTTTTTTTTATATTTGCATTTGAAGTGTGTCTTTGTTAATATCTTGTTAATATCCTTCATATTTAACATTAAATTCATGTTTTTTATTTGTATTATCATCATTGATCTTATATTTATTCATTTTTGCCTTGAAATTTGTAAAGATATCGTGTCGTGACATCTGCTCGGCCATGCAATAAAATCGTACATAAACACAGAGGGAATTCTTTTAAACTTCAAAATTACAAGATGAGATTAAAACAGATAAGATTGAATTGAATAAATTCCATGCAAGTAAAAAAGATCCTTTTTTACCATTAAATGTCTTTTTTTCCTGATCAGTATGCTTGTTAAATATGTTTTAAATGATGGTATTTCCCAAGCATTTTCACCTTTCCGGTTTGTTGATGTAACCGTCATCACAGATCATGACCTTTTCTGGAATGTAGACCAAGCAAATTGTATTTTAAAATACTTTGAAAATATGATGATTGGTCATTCAGATTCCACCATTTTCTAGAAAATGGCTGATTTTACTGGGAAAATACAAACAAGTGCTCTCCATTAGTCACAAAATGGCAGATTATTTTGCATTTCCACTGCTGCTTTAATAACAAATATACCCCTTACTTCTTGGGGTAATGAAATAATATTCACAGAGAAGGTATAAAAAGAATTAATTTAACAGCAATAATCAAAATTTATAGCATAAATTGAACAGAGAATTATATTAAATCAGACAGAAAAATGAGATTATCTGGGGGGGGAAAAAACCTGTCATTATTACAAATAGCATCAACAAAACTGTATTGTTACCACTCTGTGATAATAAATGTGATTGAAATAAACAGAAATCAGTCATTAATTGTTTTACAAAAATATGGCAGTATGTAGTCAGTCTAATATATTGCATTGACAAAGACAAAAACACCAAATTCACTGGATTAAATATTTTATTATATGGGTAAGCAAGTTCAATGTTTGCAACAAATAATTAATTTTTAAAACTTCAATTTCAAACTATTTGAAAAAAAACATCTTTTGAAATTTTTCAGACAAAACAATTACACAGAAAAAGCTAAAATACTATACTTTCTTAATCTGGTTGACTTTTTAAGCTTGGTTGGCCTATGACAAAATCCCATGAGTTATTTACCACTGACCAGCCTTATGTGATGTAATACAGAAACAAGACAGTTCGGCACCCGTTGAAAAAGACAGTTCGGCACCAAGACATTTCGGTACCGTCGAAAAAAAGTGTCAAATCGGCACCGCATTTTCTTTCAAACAAACGTGATTACCTTTTTAAAAATAAAATCAACGAAAATTTTAAAAAAACATCAATGATCGTTTAAATGCAATCAAAACATAATTTATTTAAATATTCTTTAAAAGAAGCCATTATTAACTTAATTAAGATCAAAAGCAGTGATCAAATGTTTACAGCTTGTGTTTGCATTGGTGATTGTTTGCTTTCTAGATGATCCGGCCTTAAAACAATCCGGCCTTACAAAAAAACAAATGTGGCCTTAATTGATACGGCCTTGGTTAATGCGGCCTCAGTTAAGAATGATGTGTATCTATGGATATATACGATACATACGATAACACGACACATTGTGATGATTTGAGTAAATAATTAATTAATTAATTTGTCTATCAGGTACCATATAGCATGCTTTTTTTTTGTTTACACAGTGACAGAAAAATATTAGAAAATTAACGTATGTAGACGTAATTTTAATAAATAGATTAGTAAAAATATAATAAAACAAAAACGAATCGCGAGAAGACATTAAACATTTGAACAAGGATTTGAATCACAAATTTTTTTTTTTTATAATGATTTATTTTGGAAAAAAGTGGGGGTGTTTTTATCAAAAGTGAGGCGTTTTGGTAAAAAGTATGGGCGAAATGATTTCCATCATTATTACCAAAAATTACTAATTAAAAAATTGTTAAAATAATAACGATTTATTATGGGTTTTCATATTCAGTTACGAGTAAATCTTGTGACATCTAGAAAACAGATATCAAAACATCAGAATCAAGGCTATTGGAAGTTTTGTACGTAAAATCAAAGAAAAAAACACAAGTGCCAAACTGTCTTGGTGCCGAAATGTCTCACACAGGTGCCGAAGTGTCCTGGTGCTGAATTGTCCCGGTGCCGAAGTGTCTAGCATTCACGTAATACGACGCCATTTGGAAAAAGGGTAGTAAACAAATATGGGTCAGTGTGTCATTATTATCGATCTTTTTTCCATGGAACTTTACACATGTGAGCAAGAATAGATGAGGAACATAATTAAAAAGAAAAAATGTTTACTTTTCAAACATGAAAAAAAATAATCAAACATTATCCAATGACTGGCCGACTTATTGTCACACGGGGATATATGAATGACCTCTAAATGTTCGTTTCCTTCCCCCGATTTCTTAGGTCCCCAATACCGTCGTGTTTAAAACTTGACAATGTGATTGTTTATCTTTTAAAAAGCTACAAATAACTCAAGTTTTGTTAAAATAATATAACACAATTCAACGGCTGATTTGGTACAGGAAGCGTATGTTTGTATATTTTTAGATTTAGGATTTAATTTTCACCTGGAATTTCATCAGTGCAAATTACTGAAGTTTGCTGTGATTCTTTTGTGTCAACAAATTAAACCTTCTTATTGCTTGAATAAAACCTTTTCCTCTTATTTTAATGTATCTTCCCATTGATTACAATTGTTTTGACAATCAGCTTTACCATAAAACGAAGATTATTTGCAAGAAAAGAGTGACTTGCAAAAAGAAACAAGGCGACTAATTTCGCTTTACAGTCAAGGGAGAACGACTTCAGCCGATATAGGGCAACAATTTCGTCCACTTCGCCTGATAGCTACGTTTTCTTTTGCTATTTTATACATCACAACAAGTCAAGCATCTTTACACCTGTCTTCAAGACAACACCAGTTCAAGTGTTGTAACATGTCAACAACACTAGATGTGTTTCGCTCTCTGTTGGTGATGAATCTACCAGCCCTGTGTTTTTGGACCATTTCTAGTTGATCGATTTTGCCTTTATTGTAGAGATCGCAGGAAGAACAAGCATACTCAAGTGATGATCTTGCTAGATAATTATAGGCTTGTTCCTTTACCGAGGTCGAACTGATGTAAAGATTTTGATGGAGAAAGCCAAGCATATTATTAACCTACGTGCAGACGTTATTTACAGGGTTTTCCATTTTAAATTTTAACAGATTGTTACTACAAGATATTTGGCTTCTTCTAGTGACTCAAGTGGTTGACCATTTGAGGGTGTAGTTGAATTTGATACGGTCTTTATTTCGATTACAGAAAAGATGTTACATTTGTCTGGATGAAGAGATTTTTTTTCCATTTTCCTTCCCATATTACATATTTGTCGAGATCTTGTTGCAAATGTTGTCCATCATTAGAGGATTTTATAGCCATGTATGCAATGATGTTGTTTCCAAATAGTCATGTTGGAGCTTAGACCGGCTGGAATAACTTTTATATAACGGGTGATTTTCAAAAAAATGAAGACTTTGTGTGACATAGAGGGTGAAATTTCAAATTGGACAAATTGACATAATTTTGGTCGTAAAATAATGTCAATATGATATATTTTTCAGATTCAGTTGCTCAGTGCAATATATGAAAACAAAAAATTCTTTTTTCAACTTTTATTAGCAACAAAGTGTTAAAATGATAACAAATACAGACTTACTTCCTCAAAGATATCATTTTCTTTTGAGTATGGTAAAAGACCTAAATGTATTTCCATTTGATAATGATATGAAATAGGCACATTTTGGTACCAAACTTTGTATATATCATGAGAAAACAGTTTCAGTATATCAAAGAAACACTATTTTTACTGTATATTTTAAAAAATCTGGTAATTAAAGTTTTCATACAAGCATAAAAAATATGATCTAATGAGGCTTAATAGTTGTAAATCAATTATTTATATATGCCTAATAAATATAACAAAAGTTAAGTTAAGTTGATCATTGGTGGTAAAAACTAGAGGTAACCAAATGAAAATACTGTCCATTTTTTTATGTTTTGTCACACGCCTGGCACATTTTTCTAAAAGATAAATACACCAAATATCAAGCTAAATGCAATCATTGTTGGTCACAATAACTTTTTTAAGTAGTAGTACATAATCTATTTTGACTGAAAAAAGGTTTCCCTTGAATATATTTCATTTTTGCATTGCTATGATGTTATTTCAATCATATTTTATCATATTCTAAGTAATACTATCATAATTATAAAAAATGACAACTCAATTTTCAACCATTTATACATCTTTTCAAGAGTATAGTGCTTATTGAGAATTAAATAATTCCCTGAGACAATTACAAGCAGTTTTATGGAGGTTATATGCTTACAAAATAATCTATTTCTTAAATAAAATTGTCACACTCCTGACTACCTCTCGAAAATAAATCTGTCGAGCTGAAAATAATACAACCAACTTATTCTTTCCAAACAAAAAGTTATATTTCTTCAAAAGCTTATATTTCTTACAGTTAACAGTAAATATTAAAAGAAGATTCAAAATTATGTTTTTGTTTTTTCTAATGATTAGTGTGCTAAATATTTGCCCTTTAGGAATTTATCTCATCAAAAATGGTTAAAATGGATTTGAAATTTATTAAAACTAGCAATAGATCATCTTTTCTTAGTATAAAATTACTTTTTAGTGGTTTTCAAAATTAGTTTCCCCATGTTTCTCAATAATTTACTCTGCAAAAAAACTTCCTACTGCAATTGCAATCGACATTTAATGTTTTTATGTCAGGAGTGTGACATATTACTGTTGAATGAAAAATTATTGATAAATTTTCAAAAATGCTATATTAAAAGAATGAAAATGTTTTATGAAAGGCAAGATATATTAAAGTAAGTATTCTGTTCATCTAAAGCAACATACATCAATTTTTCATTTTAAAAAAATCCATATTTTGACATAATTTAAGAAAATATAACCCTTTATCATCACTTATTATGAGAAAGGTGTCATGCAATATACAAAAATACTACAATTATTATTTATTGTTTATATGTAATTAAATTGAAAACATTGTGGAAGTTTGTAGAAGCATGGTTTATTTAATTTTTTATTTAAAAGATATGCCTTTTATATCTTTATTCTCATAAAGCCAATGTATAACAATGGTACAGAGATATAACAATAAAATCAAAATAACAACAACTATTTACAACATATATATAAATTAGGAGAGAGGTTACAAAGGATTAAGAGCCTGGAGGACAAACACCGGTATTGATAGCACTTATAAAATGACAGAGTTTCTTCAGTATTGGTTTTCTTTTACTTGACATAAGTTCAGAAAATTTGATAATATTATGTCTATATATGAAATAATTTAACAGTGACTGCTTACGTTTTTGGTTAAAATAAATACATTCAAAAATATAATGGTATTCATCTCCAATTTGGGATCTATTACATAATATACATTTACAATTTTCTCTTGGAATGTTCTGCCATCGCCCTGTTTCGATGGGGAGTTTATTATTTGTTGTTCTAAATCTGCAAAGCAAAATTGCATCTTTTATTTCTAAAATATTTAAATATTCTTCATATTTAAACTCTGTTTTAAATGTTTTATAATTTATGGCTTTAGGTGAATTTTGTACTAAAGAATTCCAATTTTGAAGAAACTGATCCTCTAATCGCTGTTTAATTACACATTTCAAATAATCTACATTGTCAAAAAGTTCTGTTTCCCATATATTTGGGAAGCCACACTCATTAAATATTTGTTTTACAAACAATATCCAACTAAACTGCATATTATGATTTTCATTCAATTGACGACATAGACTATACAATATATTAGAATACTTTGTTTGTTTACCAACTATAAGTCTTGCCCAGTAACATACGGTTCTGATTTTAATATCAATATATATAGGGTATCGCCCTAGTTCACCATACACCATATAGCTAGGCGTTGATGTTTTTAAATTTAAAAGAATCTTACAAAATTTTAGATGTATTTTTTCCAGAATATCATTGTTACTAAAGCCCCACACTTCACAGCCATATAACAGGATGGGTTTAATCATTTTGTCAAATAGATCAAGTAGACATTTTATTGATAGTTTATACATTCTTCCCATTTTCAAAACTTCATACATAGCTTTTAGTGCTTTATCAGCTAGATGTTTTTTTGTTAAACTAAAATTTCCTGTTCTAGTAAAAATAATCCCAAGATAGTTAAAATTTTTAACTATCTCAAGATTTAGATTATCATAGCTGAAGCTCAAATTTTGTGGTAATCTCCCATTTCCAAACACCATTACTTTGGTTTTATCTGCATTTACTTTTAATTTCCACAAATTACAATATTCATAAAAAGCATCCAGTTGAGTTTGGAGATCATTTGCTGTCTCAGCTAACAATGCAGTGTCATCAGCATATAACAGAATAAAAAGTTAAGGTAAATGTCTAAATTGTTTTCTATTTCATCTGAGATAGTTTGTAGTCCTGTAACATTTTTGTTTTCTAAAAAAAAGTGTCAATGTCATTTAAAAACAATGAAAAAAGAAAAGGGGACAGGTTTTCTCCTTGTCTGACTCCATTTGCACAATCAAAGTATTCTGATATACAATTATTATATGAGATACAAGATTTTATACTATCATACATATTAATAATAACATTATACATTTTGCCATTGATTTTATTTAACATCATTTTATAGAAAAGCCCTTCCCTCCATACCTTATCAAAGGCCTTTTCGAAATCTATAAAGGCACAAAATAATTTCCTTTTTTTAAGTTTTATTATTTGGAAAAACGAAAAGAGAGTGAAAATGTTATCTATAGTTGAATAATTTTGGCGAAATCCGAATTGGTTTTCTTTTATAAGTCTGTATTCCTCAGAAAATTTATTGAGTCTTGTATTCAGAATTGATGTAAATAATTTTCCCAAGCAACTTACAATTGTGATAGGCCTATAGTTCTTGGGTTCATAAATATCGCCTTTATTCTTATAAATAGGCTTGATTGTACCAATCAACCAAATATGAGGAACAAAACCCTTATCAAAGATAATGTTAAATAACTTCTCATAAATATTTATAAATTGATTTGATGTCGACTTGATGTATTCGTTTATAATTTCATCCTCACCACAAGCTTTTTCATTCTTTAATTTTTGTATACATTTTAAAATTTCTTCCTTTGAGATATAGGCGTTTATGTGTTCATTGATTGGTTCATTCTGTAGAATATTAACCTCTGGTAAGCCGTTGTTGCCATCAAAAATGTCTCTTGTATTCAAATTTTGAAAAAAATCATAAAGTTTATCAATTTCAATATTCGGTTGCTTCTTTCTTTTACCTTTGTTCAAAAGTTTCCAAAATTCTTTAGGATTGTTTTTACTCATATTTTGTATATCTTCTGAAAATTTCTTTCGATAATTTTTATATTTTCTGTCCAATGTATGTTTGTAATGTTTTTCAGCGTCAATCATAGCTAAGCGATTTTGTGGAGAAGTTGAACGTTTAAAACGTTTCTTAAGTTTTCTGTAGTTTTGACGTGCAAATCTACAGTCTAAATCAAACCAGGGTTTATTTTCTTTTTTGAAAGTATTATTCTTGTTTTTTTCCTTAACATTATAAGTTCCAAAAGTTTTTTGGCCAGATGTGACAAATATATTACATAAATTTTCTATCAATATGTCAACAGTATCTTGAGTAATCATATCTTTTTCTGTACCACATAGAGTAAGCATATGTTCTAATTCTAACATTTTTTCAATATCAATATTGTTCTGAAAATGAATTTGTTTTTGGGGGTCCCATCTTTTAGTTTTTATTATATTTTCAACAGTATGGTTCCGAGAATCCACATATTCATCTTTGCTGCTTTGTGAAAAATTATCAGAAGAAAAACATATCGTAATAGGCGAGTGAACATCTGAATATAGCTTACTAGAATCAAGGATGTCAAAATCTTTGAATGATTTCAGCAAATATGGACTACTAATACAGTAATCTACTACACTGGCGTTTCTACAAGTAAATCTTCCAATATTTTTATCCTTACCTACTCTACCATTCACTATAAATAGGCTATTACCTTTACAAAATTCTAACAACATATTTCCATACCTATTTCTTATCATATCCATACTACTTCGTTCAACAGGGAGAGACAATGATTCTAATACTTCAGTATAGTTATCGACATAATCTGAAATATTATTATTATTATGATTGTTGTCATCTAGAATAATAAAATCATCACAATTACTTGTCCTTGCATTAAAATCCCCGACAAGGCAAATATATTTCGAAATATTTAAAAGTGATAAGTATTCTTGTTGAATTTCATTAAATGCTTCGTCTGATGAGTACTTTGTGTATTCAGGAGGTATATAAACTACACCAAAAATTACCGGTTGGTCTAGTTTGAATAACCCCCCCTTACACTTAAACCACAGAACATATTTACAACTAGTTTCTTTTATTTCAATCATGTTCACTAAAGTGTCTCTATATCCGACCATAATCCCACCTGACCGACGATAAGCTATATTCTTTCGGTTTTTCATTATGAACTTAAAACCAGGAAAATTAATAACATCCAAGTCGTCAGTTTTTGTCTCGACAAAACATAAGATTCATGATTTCTAATCATGTTTTGAAATTCCGGATACTGCAACCTTGACTTGATCCCACAACAGTTCAAACTTAACAAATTAATACAATTATTATTAGAATCATTGACTGACCTATTGACAGTTATATCATTAGAATCACTGATTGACATATTGACAGTTATATCATTAGAATCACTGATTGACCTATTGACAGTTATATCACTAGAATCACTGATTGACATATTGACAGTTATATCATTAGAATCACTGATTGACCTATTGACAGTTATATCACTAGAATCACTGATTGACCTATTGACAGTTATATCACTAGAATCACTGATTGACCTATTGACAGTTATATCACTAGAATCACTGATTGACCTATTGACAGTTATATCATTAGAATCACTGACTGACCTATTGACAGTTATATCACTAGAATCACTGATTGACCTATTGACAGTTATATCACTAGAATCACTGATTGACATATTGACAGTTATATCATTAGAATCACTGATTGACCTATTGACAGTTATATCACTAGAATCACTGATTGACCTATTGACAGTTATATCACTAGAATCACTGATTGACCTATTGACAGTTATATCACTAGAATCACTGATTGACCTATTGACAGTTATATCATTAGAATCACTGACTGACCTATTGACAGTTATATCACTAGAATCACTGATTGACCTATTGACAGTTATATCACTAGAATCACTGATTGACCTATTGACAGTTATATCACTAGAATCACTGATTGACCTATTGACAGTTATATCACTAGAATCACTGATTGACCTATTGACAGTTATATCACTAGAATCACTGATTGACCTATTGACAGTTATATCACTAGAATCACTGATTGACCTATTGACAGTTATATCATTAGAATCACTGATTGACCTATTGACAGTTATATCATAACTATGACTAGTATTTACAGTTATACATGTATGACGAGACTCATCACTACAATCAACAATAGAATTATTACAATTACTTGCATTTTGTTTATAATCAATAACAACAGATATATCATTAATTTTATAAAAATTATATATATTGTTAGAATATTCTTCTTCTACTTCAACTGTAAGTTCATAATCATTACCGTCTATTAAATTATGTAATATTTCTTTAGATTCATATTGAGTAACAACATAATTAATATTATTTATATTGTCAGTGTTATTTTCACTGTAAACTGTACATATATTATTATAAATAACTTTGTTATCACGGCATTTAACACAATTACAATCTTTTCGTAAATTACATAACAGTTCATTGGTTAATTGTTCTCCATGGCTGTGCTAATAATGATTACTATCATTCAATAACGGGGGGGTATCTGATGGGCGTGGACGCTTGTATGGTCTGTTGGCCTCCTTCGGTGTTGTCAAGAGCGAGTCACGGTATCCGTACTTCTTTGCTGATGTAGCATTTGTATTTTCGTTGTCATTTTCGTCTTGACAGTATAGTATTCCATCGATAAATAGTTTGTCCCTTACTAGCACGACATGTTTTCCCTGTTTCCTAGCCTCTTTTTGAATTGGATACAGCTTCTTTCGTCTTTCCTCTATTGCATTTGGAAACTGCTCGTGAATATTATTAAAAGTGTCACACTCCTGACATTAGTTATTTTGATTTCCTAGCTATGATATGTCATATATCAGAGCTATTTCCAACTTTTTTCTTTGATTGGGTCGGGAGCTTTTGGAAAATAAAGAAAATTGTGAACTATTAAAGCATACAACATAATACTATACAACTAAGATAAAATGTCACACTCCTGACATTTTTTGTGTCTTTCCTTATGTAAGCCCAATTTTACAACTGTCATATTCATCCAGTCTAATACTACTAAATTATTATAACTAATGTTTTTTTACAACATATTTTGACTTTTCTGAACTAATTAGTCTCAACAATGAAAAACTATTAAGGTTTAATTTGACATTTGTACAGTTTTCCAAGTTAAATTTATTCACGTACACTAATTTAAAAAATATAATAATTTTTTGTTGCAAAATCATAGGGTCACAAAACATCTAGATATTTGAAGTAAAATGGTATGAAATTATAGAATACCATCTTTCTTTAATATATTTTTTATTTTATTTTTTTTATGATCAAGGTAAGTTAAGGCAATTTAAAGTTTGTCACGCTAAAACGTCACACTCCTGACAAATTTGACCAGTTTTTAAGAGGATAACTTTATAACCGGAATAGCAATCTCCATGACACTTTGCATGAAGATAACTCTTACTGTTGTGCTTGTTTTAAGATATTTACCTTTCTTTCATATCATTTAATATTCAAATTATTCTCTGAAAATGAAAAATCTTCATTTTTTTGAAAATCACCCTAATACAGAAATAGACTAGGACCTAAGACTGACCCTTGGGGCACTCCAGATTCAACAGGATACAAAGGTTGATTTTTCACTTTCCATTATCACAGCTTGTGTCCAGTTTTTAAAAAGTTTTCAATGCATGCATTCACTTTACCCTCAATTCTGTAGTTGTGTAATTTATGTAGAAGATGAGAATGGCTAACCTTATCAGGTGACCCTCCATTACTTCATTATTTAATGAATAGAAACAAACAAATAAAAGGCATAGAAAATATTTTCTTTTAAAAACATGAACAGAACTTCCTTAGAAATATGAGATTTATATCAGTTTTAATTTTAGGGTGCACGATTGAGAAGTTTACCAGAGATTTTAACGATTTCTCTGTTGCGGTTTAGTTTTGACTTTCAAAAGATGGAAAGATACAAGGTATAGTTTCTGTAATATAAATATATGTCTTATTATATTTATTTATTTTTTTTGGAGGGAGGGGGGGGGGGGGGAAGCATCTTATAGTATTGTAGTTGGGTGTAGAAACAGTGATTCCTGCTTGTAGAATGTTGAGTTTGAAGATACCAAAGGGGTAATCAGAATCCTTAAATCGAAGAAGGTCAGACAACACAATGGCCAATAGAAAAAGGACAAACAGCGATATACAAAACATAGATCGAGTATCACAAACTCCACTAAAAACTGGGGGTGAACTCAGGTGCTCCGGAAGGGTAAACAGTTGCGGCTCCACTAGTGTGACCGGTCTTGTTAATCTAGTTACAAACCCAGTGATAAGAGGAAAGTATGGTGAAGTGCATTTAAAGAAAATCTATATTTTAAAGAAGATTTATTTCTTCTATGTGTGAACACATACTGACATTTAATGAAGACAATTTTGACAGTTTGGCCACCCAGAATGCATCTTGAAATGTTTAACTTGCCTGTCTGAGTAGTCCTTATATCAAAATGTTTTTATCTTGCTTGTGTTAGACTGCATCAGTGGTCATAATGTTTAGCGTGCTTGCCTCGAGTGTGGTAGATCGTGGGATCGAGCCCCGGTTGGGTCAAGCGAAAGACTATAAAATGGTATTTGTGGCTTCTCCACTGAGTACGCAGTATTAAGGAGAACAGACAAAGACTGGTTGGCTCGGAATCAGGATAATGTGTTCGAGTGGGGCGACATGTCTATCCGCGGTCTGTTGTTGCAGTGAGCTAGCACTTTAAAAACCCTACTAAGCATGTTGGTCTAGTACAAAGGGGAACTCTTCATCATCTCATTTAAAATTAATTTGTTCTGACCATGATGGCGTTAAATAACAATCCCTCATTCCTTGTGTTAGATATATGTTTAAATGGAATAACCATAATACTAAGCTATTGAGTATTGATATTTTATTCAGGAGACAGGGAAGATGGTGTTTCCATACACAGTGGATATGGATCCTTATTGCGAAAAGGTAGAAAAAATTAATTACTTCTGGCTACAGACAGTATTTTGCCAATCTTGACCACCAACACATGTGAATTGCGTTATCATGCACAAATTTTTTCTAAAATTTTCTTGACAGATAAGTAATGATGTAATAACACATAGAATAATTAATTGTTTGTTAAAAAAAAAGAACCAAATTTCTTGTGTTAATTTAAACAATATTTATTTAGAAAATAATCAGAAAATACAGTACATCAAACATAGTAAATACAGATAGGATTCAGAAACAAGCAATTCTTGTGTTGACATGATTTGGTACTTGGAGAGATAGGGTTGCCAGCCAATAGTGTTCAGATTTATGTTTAATCTAATAAAAAATTTGGTGTTATGACTCGGTATTGATATTATTTGGTGGTATGACTCGGTATTGATATAATATGGTGTTGCAATTCAGTATTGATGTAATTTGATGCTGAACCAACTGGTGAAAAACTTTATAAAATATCAACTCTCCAGGCATATTCTGAGAGATATCCTGTCTTGAAAGACCACATTTTACTTTAAGAAAGTATCGCCTCTGAACCTGTTGCACTGTAAACCTGTAATATCCTAATAGTATTTTACGGGAAACGTGTTCAAGTCATGAATGAAATGGGAAAGAAGGTGATATCTGATTCTTCTGAAGAACGGGGTAATGTGTGACAATCAGTTTGGGATATACATGTTTTTACATTATTGTACATGTATGATAAGCATATTCCACGTGAGATACCAGTGTGAGATAATAATAATCAGTGATGGTCGAGAATGTGAGATGGGACAATTCCACATGAGGATTAACGAGGATTTGCAGTATTTCTTATTTCTTTCACTAAAAGATTGGTTGGTTTATGGTGCTTAAAGCCACTTTCAACAATATTTCAGTTATGTCGTGGCAGGCAGTTTTATTGGAGGAAACCGGAATACCCGGAGAAAACCACCAATCTGTCGCAAGTCACTGAAAAACTTTATCACATAATGTTGTATTGAGTACACCATGCTATGAACGGGGTTTGAACTCACAACTTTAATGATGATAGACACTGATTGCACAGGTAGTTTTAAATCCAACTACCATACGATCACGACCACAACGTCCCCTTGCCCCAATAGAAGTCTATTAATACCACTTTACATTGTATTTACAGAAAGTTGATTCAGCAGAATATGACTTATTTTCTGTTGTGATACATAAAGGTGGAGCTTATGGTGGACACTACCATGCATTTATAAGGGATGTAGACTCACTCGGTAAATGGACTCATCCAGTAAGTCATGTGATCTTTACAGTAAATACAGTTAAACCTTCCCATGCAGTCACCTCTTAAGCAGGCACCTGTATTAAAAGGTCACATTTTTCTTGTCCTGTCAAATAAAATTTTATATGAATTAAACCTCTTAAGAGGTCACCTGTATTAAAAGGTCACATTTTTCTTGTCCTGTCATATAAAATTTTATATGAATTAAACCTCTTTTAAGAGGGCACCTGTATTAAAAGGTCACATTTTTCTTGTCCTGTCATATAAAATTTTATATGAATTAAACCTCTTTCAAGAGGTCACCTGTCTTATAAGGTCACATTTTCTTTGTCTCAATGTGATCTCTTATTACATTATTTCCTGTGCACATTATGTTATATGAGTAACTTTATTTTCTGGTTAACAGGTCAATCTTTTGAGAGAGAAAATATAAGGTTCATAGCTAGGGCATAGCAAAAATAATTATTAGCTCAAATGTTCAAAGGCCAAGGTGGCTTTTAGTAACATGCTTTCTTTTACTCTTTTCAATATTCTACTGTTAAATTGCTCAACAAAATGCAACCAAGCATGGCAGACATGATCCTTAGGAAGATGAGATTCAAATTTGTACAAATGAATTTGATCCACCATTGAAAGGAGCTAGTGGGGGTCATAAATTAGGTAGATCTTAAAAAAATCTATATACAGTCAAACCTGTATATAAAGGCCACTCAAGGGAACCTGAAAATATGGCCTTTATGAGCAGTTGCCTTTTATATACAGGCTAATATTATATGCTCTATTCATTAATGGGAAAAATGAGACTGACCTTTATAGACTGTGATTTGTTTGATTGTATACTATATAAGTGATACAACCCATGTGAGCCTCTATTTATTACAATTATACTGTAGATTTGTCTTGATATTTAAACTTGACTAAATGTGGAATATGTCCAGAAACCAAACATTAATATATACATTGATAGGCTGTATAATTCTCCCTACCTAGATTGTCCCATCCTTGTCTCCCAGTTGAAATTCATCTTTTTGAAGGTGTTTTTCTTTAGGGGGAAGAATGATAGAGATGTTTTTTTAATCAGGAATAATTTTTATGCAGTTTAATGAAACTTTTTTGCTTTTCTAAATTATATACACTCAAACCTGCCCATGTGGTCACCTCTATTAAGCAGTCACCTGCATTGAAAGGCCACCTTTTTCTTGTCCTGTGATAGAAAATTTTATATGAATTGAACCTCTTTTAAAGGGTCACTTGTCTTATAAGGCCACTTTTTATTTGTCCCATAGGTGACCTCTTAATACAGGTTTGACTACATACATGTTTTGCTTATTTGGTCTTTTAAAAAAAATATTGGTTATATGTTAACAGTGTTTACGACGCCACATTCAAAAATATTTTCAGTTCTACTGGGGTTTTATTGGTCGAGGAACCGTGAAGAAAATCACCAGTGACTGTTAAAACTTTATCAAGCATAAGGAAAGTTTGAAGATACCAAAGGGATAATTAGAATCCGTAAATCGAAGCAGGACAAACAACAATTTACAAAGCATTGCACATAAAACTAAAGATCGATTAACACGACCCCCCACTAAAAACTATAACTTTTCTTGTGCAAGGAAATAAACTCACAACATATTGGTAGGGACTGACTACACAGCCCTCGATGTGTTAGTATAGTACGAAGCAGGCATAATCATCATCCGATGTGTTAATATTGTACAAAGCAGGCATAATCATCATCTCATCTAAGCTAAATTGTTCTAGCCATGATATAGCTTAAGCATTTCTCACTAGGCATTAAACCAACACTCGCCCGTTAATCATATTTTTACTTGCTTCCAAAGACTTTTGAATTATTTGACTTTGGAATCAGATTAGGAGCATATCTGCATAGATGCCAACCATTACGATTTTTCCGTAATTTTTACGAATTTCGGGCCAATGTTACGGTCAACAGTCTACTTGTTACGGATTTTCGATTATTGCCAGCCCGGAACCGTTCACCATTTAAATATCATTGTGATCATTTAGACGCTTCATTGTCTGTTAAAATCGCGTAGCAATAAGCGCTCGAGGGATTCCGATTATAAAATACTTATGGGTTTCTCAGGACTATCTATAGTAGAAAACGATCTATCCATTTCTTGTTCGATCCCGAGTAGTTAATGAACACAGCACGTTTTTTGTCAATTTCACGATGTCTGAGGGAACAAGTGATGCTTCTGCAGCGAAGAAAAGGAAACTGGGACAACGAATATTGTATTGAGTTCCCTTGCCTTATGAAATAGACATGGGAACATTATGGCCTATTGCAAATATTGCAAACAAGACTTTTCCATTCAGCACAATGGTTGGGATGATTGTCAGCACCACAATGTAGTACGATTATGGTAAAATTTTATGAAATATTATGATTACTGAAAAAAATCACAAATTACTGACATCTCAATGTTTTTTTACTGATTGCACCAAAAAGGGGTCGGCATCTATGATATCTGATGAAGTAAAAAGAAACGTAGATATCTAATTAAGTGTGCACGACGCGTTTCTGAACTAACCTTCATCGTGTACGCTTAAAATCATAAGATTGGAAAGCCAAATAATTTAAATTTTTGGGAGCAATAAAACCAAAGGGCCTAAACAGGATAGCCAAAATTGGCTACTGTCACCTAGATGCCTGAGGGAGGAGAACCTTAGCTAAAAAAATAATTGTATTATTTAGGAAGGTTATTATAAAAGTTATTCTAGAGAGGCACAGCACACACTAACTTCAATATCAACATTTAATTTTAGGATGAAGAAAGCATTCAGCTTCCGACAGATCCCAGTACTGGTGAAGTAGATTACATTGAGGTAGATTCCCCTGTAGATTTGATACAGGCCATCTTAGTACGAAGTAAAACCCTCACAATAGACAAACTATGTGCTGTAAGTATTAAGGTTTATGGTATATGGTTAACGCCACTTTCAACAATGTTTAAGTCATATCGTGACAGTCAGTGTTATTGGTGGAGAAAACTGGAGAAAACCACCGATCTGTCGCAAGTCACTGACAAACTTTATCACATAATGTTGTATCAAGTACACCTCACCTGAGCGGGGTTCGAACTCACAATTTCAGTGGTAAGTATTCAAGGTTGGCATTTTACTCACATGTGGAAAACACTTGCATGACTGCATTATTTCACTAAGATGGGAGGTTTGGGCCTATAAAACTAGTTAAATCTCGACACTTTTTATTAAAGTGTCTGTACCAAGCCTGGAAAGTGCACAATGATGTATTTTTGTGTTTGGGGTACAAAAAAAAATGTATCAATTTTGCCTCAGAGAAGATTAGTTATTAACTAACTGTGTAACCCTCTACAAGTAAAGAATTTATTTTACTATTATTTATAATTATGTCTACGATTTTGATATTTGATTTTAGAATTGTTCCTACTGTGTGTTATTTATTTTTTTCATTTTATTTGTATTTATTTATAGCATACATAATTTATTCTTACACAATAAATCTGCATAATTTCAGGTATTTCTTGTTTTCATATTCATTAATGTGATGATAATAATTTAAAGATTATAGGGGCCGTCATGGTCATGATCGTATGGCAGTTGGATTTACAACTACCTGTGCAATCAGTGCCTATCACCACTAAAGTTGTGAGATAGAACCCCGTTCATGGTGAGGTGTACTTGATACAACATTATGTGATAAAGTTTATCAGTGACTTGAGACAGGTCAGTGGTTTTCTCCAGGTACTCCGGTTTCCTTCACGATAAAACTTGCTGCCACGACAAAACTGAAATATTGTTGAAAGTGGCATTAAACACCATAAACCCAACCTAATCTAAAGATTTGTGAAATTTCAGAGTAGAATTGTAATGTCTTCACATGTTTGTTCATTCTTAAATGTTGATCTAATAGACCAAGATTTTCATTGTCCACTGCATTTTTAGACAACAGAGTTGATTGGTGTAATTTAGTGTTTACCATATCATTATTTTATAATTCTAACATGACGTCCTTCTTTCGCTTTGTGAAAAAACGAGCAATTTATCGATTCGGTATAATCTCATTGGCACATGTGCCGGTGCATGTGACTGACTTTTCCGTCATAAATGTACATGTTGATGAATTATCGTCTGCTCGAATTTGGCAGCATAAATTGTGTGCGACATATTCCGCAGATGTAAATATAAATAACCGTCTTTCAATCAAAGTATGCTACCGTATTTGTACTCTTAGACATATCAGAATCGAAATAATTCATGGAAGCCAGAATGTGTTTTGAGTTTTAACATGGGTTAGTAAATTTTATCCCTCGCCTCTGGGTCGGGATAAAATACTAATATCCGCCAACCCATGTTAAAACTCAAAACACATTCTGGCTTCCATGATTCATTTCTTAATTAACAGAGTAAACAAACATCATGATGCAAAATAAATCATCATATCATAAAGACCATCATCACTTGTCGTTCCGTCTTCTGTCTGTTAACTTTTCACATTTGAATCTTCTCCGCTGAAACCACTTGGCCAAAGGAACCGAAACTTTGTAGGAAGCACCTATTGAAGATCATCTATAAAGGATACTCATTTCATCCCGATCCGTTAACAAACATGGAGTCGCAAGGCAATTTTTGTTTCTCGGTTGGTTGAATTCTAAAAATCTTCTCCTCTGAAACCGTATGGCCAAATAAAGCGAAATGTTATGGAAAGCAGGTCCTCTAGAAGATATCCTCATTTCATCCCGATTGGACAAAAAACATGGTCACCATAGGCAATTCTTGTTTTTGTTGAATGGATTGTGATGAGTGCTTTCGGCAGTATGTCGACAGATTTTCTCTATCAACGCTCTTTAAGTCCTCCTAGTTTAATGTGTTACAATTGAACATAGGATCCTATGTAAAAACCAATATAATAAATTTTCTTAAAATCTAGACTTCATTGAACATTGAACATAAACTGCATATGAATAAAGCGATACAGGCTCAGGTGAGCCTCTTAGTTTTTTTATTGTATTTTGTGGTTTAATTGTTTATCTTGTTTAACTTGCAGGAGATTAGTAAACAAACTGGAGTGTCATGGAATAAAAGATTCAAGAAACACTATGGACCAATTGTAAAGGTAAAACATATTGATAGATTAAATATGTCAACATAGTAAATATGACGGATAAAACCGGGGATGTTCGAACTTTTCACTTGCTTATTTGTTTTTATTCAGATGAAATCATAATAAAATGATAACCAATCACATTGTCAATATTTTATTTAAGCCTATCACCAATCCCTTAACCATATTGAAAGGTTTTCTCAGATTGGTTGAAAGTGTAAGACGCTTTGTGGTGCCAATATTTAAATTTCATCATTGTTTACAAAATACTAAACACTTGTTTACCATATAAAGAAAGTTTGCTATCATAACCCTGAAAAGCAAAGATATCCTTTTCAATAGATTTTATTTGTTTTAGTTTAACAGTTGTTCTTGTTTGAATGATGTTTTTTTGGTAACAAATTCAATGAAATGCTTTGTCTGAACATCCCCACACCTGTCCTAAGTTCCCACACTACCTTAATTTATGCTTTAGGGTGCTCTTCCTCTGTTCGCATCAGAAAATATGCATGACCGATAGCTTAAAATATTCCAAATTTATATGTTTATCATATTTCTGTTCACAAACAATACAAATTTCTATAAATATAAACATCCCTGGTTTTATCCTAGTACTTGCTAGCAAATTTTTTATTTCTAGTTTACATTAATTAAACGCACATTTTAAGCAGGTGTCATGGATTCACATTAATATTGTGAATTTACTGTAAGCAGATTAAAAAATACATATATATATATATTATGTATTAGCAAAAATGTACTAGAAACATTAAAAGTTTTTACTATAGAAATAAGTTATCTCCCATTTATTGTTTGTTGAATTGGTTTATAAACTACATGTGTTTGAATTTCTATTTGAGTTATCTCCCATTTATTATTTGCTGAATTGGTGTATAAACTGCATGTGTTTGAATTTCTATTTGAGTTATCTCCCATTTATTTTGTTTGCTGAATTAGTTTTAGTTTAAGCATATTCTATTTGCCATTTAAATAGACAAAATGGATCAGACACAAATTAAACAAACTTATTACAATTTGTTACATTAAATAAGTACTTAAAAGGCATGCAATTACTATATCTAACACTAATAACGAATCAATGATGAATATTTACAAAGAGAAGGAAAAATAAAATTAAGATGAATTCATATGATGTGCATGTTCACCCAATTCAATTCCAGTTATACCAGTTATACGATAAGGAATCTTTTTGAACATTTAATATAATCAAAAACATATTTAAATATAATACAATTTTGTTCATAAGTTAAATTTACATTGCCACATGTCAGAAATTTGATATCTAGAGAATAGCAGGTTGTAACCATGTTGAGATTATCTCTCAATGTAGTTCTGGCTTGTAAGTATATTGGACAATTAAAAAAGAAATGTTTTAAATTTTCAAGGGCAGTACCACATCGACAAGATGGGTTAGATACAATTCCTACTCGAAATAAATCATAATTTAAAAACGATGCTGAACTTCTTAGCGGCGTTAAAATAATATTCAAATTGCGAGGAACAGCATGATTTTCAGTTTCATCAATTTTCTTTAATTCTGATTTAAATTTTGATAAGGTATCAACACTTTGAATAGTGTTATTTAAACTATTCCACATTTTTAATGTGGAGGGGATAAAAGAATCTCTAGTTGAAGTCTACAGAAAGGTAAAATAATATCATTCCAATTTCTCAATGGATACACTGATGTACTTTGCATAGTGGGTGGAATCAATGTACAAAGATAATTAGGGGTATTTTTATTAACTATATTATAAAAAAGTTGTACTTTCCTTCTCTTCCGTCTCATAGATAGTAATTCCCAACCTGTCTATATATAAAATTTCAGTTTTTGTGAAAATAGGTAAGCCTGTAACAACCCTGGCAGCTTCCAGTTGAAGTTGTTCTAATTTTTGTGAATTTCCAATCCCACAGTTATCCCATAGTTCACACGCATATTCAAAAAAGTGGTCTATTATATGCAAGATATAGTTTATCTAAATTAGTGTGACTAAGACGGTACTTCAAACTACTCTGAATATGCTGAATTGGTGTATAAACTGCATGTATTTCAATTTCTATTTGAGTTGTTTCCCATTTATTGTTTGCTGAATTGATTTATAAACTACACGTGTTTCAATTTCTATTTGATTTCAGTTTCTGGAGAAGAACAAAGATGTGTTTATTTTTGACACAGCCACTAACCAAGTATCACTAGATACAGGTAGTCATGGGAAACCTAAGGAAAAAAGAGGGGAAAACCTTCAAGATGGAGGCACTGTAACTCAACCTAGGAACAAAAGGTAAAATTGATAGAATTTAAAACAAAATTCATATTTTGAATTCAAAATGTTGATAGCATTAATAAAAATCTGAGAAATATGAAAAGTTCTAAACTGGTACCAGTTATAAATAGATTTAAATTATTTATCTTTTGCTCTTAATAGTGCCCTCACATGGACACTAAACTAAATGGTCATAAGAAGGGTTTGAAGATACCAAAGGGGGGTAATCAGAAGCCATATTTTAAAGAAGGACAAACATACAATCACCAAAAGGAAAGGAACAAAAAGGACAAACAATCAACAACAAAATACTATCCAAAAAGATTGAGATGTGCGAACTCAATCAAAAAATGGAGGTGAACTCAGATATTACGGAAGGGTAAGGAGTTCCTGCTCCACTAGTGACACCTGTCATATTGCTGTTAAATGATACGAACATCATCTGATATGGAAATTTATTTTGGACGCCAATATATGTACATGTAAATAAATACAAATTCTCCAGCTTCCCATAAAATATACACCTCAACAATATACAGGTATACATTTTAGTGAATTTGCCATGCATTCCAGAATATAATGACAAGATTGCAAGTGTCATTTAAATATTTTAGACCACAGACACCTACTCCACAACCTGGTCAGGCTTGGTTTAATTTTGATGACTCCAGAGTTTATCCTATAAGAGAAAAGGAGATAGAGAAGCAGTTTTCAGGAAAAGAGAGTGCATACATGTTGTTTTATAGGAAGAAGACCTTGATACGACCAAAAGATGGTAAACAAAGTTGAAATTCACTCTAGATGTTATTCATTTACCTTATTCAATTATTAATGGTTAAGGTCATGGTGTTTAAGGTCACTTTCAACAATATTTCAGCTATATCGTGGCTGTCAGTTTTATTGGTGGAGGAAACCGGAGTGCCCAGAGAAAACCACCGACCTGTTGCACGTCACTAACAAACTTTATCACATAATGTTGTATCGAGGTACACCTCACCGTGAGATGGATTCGAACTCACAACGCTAGTGGTGATAGTCACTGATTACACAGATAGTTGTAAATCCTACTACCATACGACCACGACGACCCCTTTAGTTATTAATGATGTATAATAGGTGTTATTAAGGTAAGATGTAGCGAATGATGTTACATCAAGAGTTGTCTTTCTTGACGTTATCATATTTCTTACCCGTTTTACAACTTGAGGCAATAAACGTTTTCTTATATCATGCTTTGTCTAACTTTGATTATTATACACGTATTAAGCTTATGCTGTATTTGAATTCAACTAGTAGCAATTAAAAGGCAAAAAAAATTCTTTGTAGGTAAATAAACTACACCGTGCAGCCTTGAATGTTTAGTAACAAAAAATGAAACAATACAAAAATAGGTTGTAAACAAAGAAATATTATTATAGCCTCTCATTTGAAATGTAAAATTGAAAAAAAAAATCTTTGACTGCATGAGTAATTATGGCAAACGTGATAAGCCTCTTGCCCTCTGGATTTGACATAACAACAAGCCCCAAATCCCTACTAATTATTTTTTTTCAAACAATGCTGAACAACAGAAATGTGTATTCATTTTGACTTACCTTGTCTCAGAATATAAATTTCTTTGTACAGGAACAGGTAGAAAGGAAAGGGTTGCTGAAGATTTAACCTGCTCCGTGTCAAATACTTATTTTATATTCCGAGATAATGCATATTATAATCCATAAAAAATAAAGTGAAATTTTTATAAGAAAACTAGCAAAAACATTGCCTGACTCCATATCATGTCATGGAAATGTAAATCCAAGAGGTCATATAGAGAGGTCATCGTCATTAATGTATTTTTTTATTCCAGTCGAAGGAAATCCAGCCTTTGCGGTACCTGATATTTGTATTGCTGATGTTGTAGAAGAAAATATTTACTTGCAACAAAAAAGGTATACAATTATAAATTGTATTGTCAATTAGTTGTTAGATATACGTTTTTAAACTGAACTGACCTTAAGTTTCTGTGAACTTTTTCCATTTCTCGTCGATCGTTAACACATGGGGGCCATTGTGGTCTTGATCATATGATAGTTGTATTTACAACTACCTTTACAATCAGTGCCTATCACCACTAAAGTTGTTGAAAGTGGTGTTAAACACCATCAAACAAACATTGTCAAATATATACTACATGTATATGATTGAACACAAGTTTTACAACTTATAAAAAGTTCTCCCCGGTATCCTATAAACATAGTTCTGACGGAGAGCATGACGGATAAAAAGTATATAAGCATTTATAATATAGAAAAAATAACAGTTAAATAAAATCGGGGGGGGGGGGGGGGGGGGGGGAAGGGGGGTATGTTCCTTCAGTGAATGACCTACTGTTCTTAATGAATGTTTATACTGCATTTGCTGACATAATATTTTATGCCTGGTCTTCTTGAGAGTCTCCAAATAATAAAGTTCTAGTAACTCTCTGAAAGTTAAGTGACAGCAGTTGTTGTCATATACATGTAATGTATTGTAAATTGTGGAAAGAAGGGTTTAAAATGATATTTTAATAACTTCTATCCCATATAATATTTCTTATCATGTTTACAAAGCAATGACATGTGTTTATTTCAGACACGAATATGAGATGGAAGTGAACAAAATAACAGTACAAATCCACTTTGGTCAAAGCTATGATTACCACTCTGGGGCTTTACATCAAGTACCAGATCAATGTGGATGGATGGAACTCATCATTGACAGAAGGAAAACAATAGCTGATCTCAAAACAGCCATTAAAGAGGTGCATACATATTAATATATTTAGGATGAATTTAAAATTAGTTTGGTATTAATTTGTCATAAACCAAACGGATTGGGGGGGGTGTCATGGTTGTGTTTGTATGGTGGTTGGATTTACAACTACTTGTGCAATCAGTGCCTATCACCACTACTAAAGTTGTGAGTTTAGATCCCGCTCATGGCAAGGTGTACTCGATACAACAGTATGTAATAAAGTTTGTCAGTGATTTGCGACAGGTCGGTGGTTTTCTCCGGGTACTCCGTTTTCCCCAAACCAATGAAACAACACCACAATATAATTGAAATATCATTGAAAATGGTGTTAAACACCATAACCCTAAACCATCGGACAAGTACTTTCAAGAAATAGCAAAAAGTTTTAAAGAGATGTACTTATGTTGTGTAAGTCTGTGGAAATGACTCATTAGAATTTAGAGATGAAATGAGTTGTCATTGTTTAACTCAAAGTGAGCAATTACTCTGACATTTCATTGTGAGTACAAGTTATTCTTTGATCAATTACTCTGACATTTCATTGTGAGTACAAGTTACTCTTTGATCAATTACTCTGACATTTCATTGTGAGTACAAGTTATTCTTTGATCAATTACTCTGACATTTCATTGTGAGTACAAGTTACTCTTTGATCAATTACTCTGACATTTCATTGTGAGTACAAGTTACTCTTTGATCAATTACTCTGACATTTCATTGTGAGTACAAGTTACTCTTTGATCAATTACTCTGACATTTCATTGTGAGTACAAGTTACTCTTTGATCAATTACTCTGACATTTCATTGTGAGTACAAGTTACTCTTTGATCAATTACTCTGACATTTCATTGTGAGTACAAGTTACTCTTCGATCAATTACTCTGACATTTCATTGTGAGTACAAGTTACTCTTTGATCAATTACTCTGACATTTCATTGTGAGTACAAGTTACTCTTTGATCAATTACTCTGACATTTCATTGTGAGTACAAGTTACTCTTTGATCAATTACTCTGACATTTCATTGTGAGTACAAGTTATTCTTTGATGAGACGATGATGATGCCTGCTTAAGGTGGTACCATACACTACAGGGAGATAACTCTTTAAAATCAGTTGAACGTTTTGATCATATGATGTTTGTATGCAGATTTCAAGCATCTCGGTGATCAAAACCACAGAGAGAAAAGCTGCTATGTGGCTAGTGAATTTATAGCTCTGAGTCTGTTGGTTGGAATTTGTTAAAATTTTGATATTTATTACAGTGGATATATTCAAACACACTGCCAAAAAAATAAGAAAATTAAACGAGCAGATCAAGTTTTACCAGAAGTGTATGATACCACCTTAAGTGTGTCGAATTTTAGTAGTGTTATAGAACTTAAACAAGAGATCGAAAGTAGTTATATGACTCTGCTCAGACACATTTAACTAGGTTCAGTGCCAACCGGTCTTTGTCTAACTTCTTATTTCTACATGTATAGCGGTTAAGAACTTTATAGCAATTAAATAGTCTTTGATATGACCCAAACATGGTTATGAGCCAATATTGTTAACATTGGAACTTGGAAGCCATTACATCCCCAAGATCATTGAAACTCCAGCATGGTAATCATGATGCTAACAAGAAAATGGCTTATAAATCAATACTGTACATATATATCATAATAATTTTGACAATACAGAAGTGAAAAAGTTTAAATTGAGTCAATATTCTTATGTTTCAGTTAGGAGGAAAAATGGCACCAGAAACATTTGTTATACAGATGTTAAAAGAGTTACCAGCTGGCCATCATCTGTATGACTTTATTTCTGGTAGGAAAAGTCATAGTATTATGAAAAGAAAATTCAAACAGTGATGATCATTAATTCCACAAATATCAAAAATATCAACAATTGCCTCTCTCTTATCTTAATTCTCTGAACACAAAAAAAGACCATGACATATGACGTAGGAAATCCAGGTCCTGACTTAGGACAGATGTCTGTCCCTAATCTAAATTAGAGTGAATTTAATTCCCACTACATGTTTCATCTTTTATGTAAAGCCAACAAAAATCATTGAGTAAATGAAAATTATTTAGTAAGGCATAACAGAATAAATTGTGTAGCCTCCTATTCTCCTTATTACTTCATGATTGTTCGGTTTCATGGTGTTTAATGCCACTTTCAACAATATTTCAATTATACCTTGGTGGTCAGTTTTATTGGCAGAGGTAACCGGAGTACTCTGAGAAAACCACTGACCTGCCGCAAGTCACTGACAAACTTTATTACATTATGTTGTATAGAGTACACCTTGCTTGAGCAGGATTCGAACTCACAACATTAGTGGTGATAGGCACTAATTGCATAGGTTGTTATAAATCCAACTACCATAAAACGAAAAAACAGATAAAAAGAATTAGTTCAACTGTGTTTCATGAAAAAGGATGGCTGAAGTAGATGCTAATCTTATTTTGTAAAAATAACAGAAAGTTCTTTGCAACTGATATCATCAAAATTCTTGAATTTTTTATTGACAACATATTTGTTATGTTTGGTGGATGTATTTTTCAACATATTCGGCATTTCTATGGGTACACACTGTGCTCCTTTTCTTGCCTACTTGTTCCCTTATTCATATGAGGCAGACTTTATACAAGGGAGTTTCACGTCCCGCTATATATATGATGTCCTTTCACTATATAATTCTAAGAATAGTATACCTACATTCCAATTTTGAAAATAGAATTAAATGTTAACTTGTGGAACAATAGAGGGCTGCATGAATCCAACTTGCTGACAGCAGACAAATTCTGAGAGTCTTTTTAATTGTTTGTTTAGGTGATCAAGGTATGACAAAATATATTTCGTGTATGGCAAGACTGAACTCAGAGGGTTAGGGTTATGGTGATTAACAATATTTTAGCTATATCTTGGCGATCAGTTATACGATCACGACCACAACGGCCCCCATTGACTAGAAAAAAAAACAGTACATGAAATATAAAAGAGACTGATGGCCTGTAAATTCATGTAACTTATATTATTTCTTAAATGTATATTCTTCTCGTAGGTGATGACGGCAAGTTGATAAAAGATCTGTGTGTAGATGATGGCACAATGCTATTTATATGGGATGGTTTTGAGGTTTGTGCCATATTATATAATAATAGAAAACATTTTAACCCTCTAGGGAACCCCAATGTATTTAAATAGGTCCTAGTTTCTGCACTTTAATGGGTCATGTAAAGGATTGTCTCTTGTTTTGAGAGTGCCATGTATCTAACATGTAGGGGCTGCCATGCAATCAGTGCCTATCACCATTAAAGTTGTGAGTTTGAATCCGCTCATGGTGAGATGTACTCGATACAACATTATGTGATAAAGTTTGTCAGTAACTTGTGGCATGTCACAGTTGTCTGTGAATTTCTCCGGTTTCCTCCACCAATAAAGCCGACCGCCACGATATAGCTGAAATATCATTGAAAAACGTGTTAAATACCATAACCCTAACCCCTTAACTAGAGGTTGCTCGTGATAATTTAAATACACAAACTTGCTCGATGGATGGGTCATGTAAATGAGTGTCTCTTGTGTGGAGAATGTGTTAGAGGGAAAAAGACATAATACATCATGATGACCAATAGTTTGTTAAGAGTGACTGTTGATGCTTCATTGCAAGGCCAACATTTCCTACCCTTCCCAGCTTCTCCCCTTTTATTTGTAATAATCAAAATATCAATTCACAGAGTTAAGCACAGGTGATACCTTTACTGATATAAATATATCACATAGATAACATACTCACAGTACACCAGGGTCCGGATGGCTCAATGAGTTAGGTAGCTGAATTACCTAACAACTCATACAAGCCTATCACCAATACGTGCCCGGCTTTGTAAATTACAAAAAATAGTGCACTCGACTCGCAGTCGCAAGTGATAAAGTTTACCAGTTGCTTGCCCATGGTCGGTGGTTCTCTCCAGGTACTCCGGATTCTTCCACCACTAAAACTGTTCGCCATGATATAGCTGAAATATTGCTGAAAGTGGCGTTAAAACACAAAAAATCAATCAAATCGATCACAGTACACCTTTTTCTGTTGCCATTTTATTTTTATATTTTCCTGCAAAACAAATATTTTTGTAACACACTTTCTGATTGGTTGCAGTTATTGCAGGATACATCCATTTGAAATCGTCAAGGTGTGAAAACAAAAATCCAGGTAACTCCCATCAAGAGTGGAGGGATGGGGCTACCGAAGATGTAGTGTTAATGTTTGTCTATCTTCCTAACTGTCATTCTATTATATGTATTCATAAAAAAAACTTTTTTTGAAAAGAGGACCTTTGCCGTAGTCGTGATCGTATGGTAGTTGGATGAACAACTACCTGTGCGATCAGTGCCAATCGCCACTAAAGTTGTGAGTTCTAACCCTGTTCATGGCTAGGTGTACTCTATACAACATTATGTGATAAAGTTTGTCAGTGACTTGCAACAGGTCAGTGGTTTTCGCCGGGTACTCCGGTTTCCTCCACCAATAAAACTGACCGCCACGATATAGCTGAAATATTGTTGAAAGTGGCATTAAACACCATAGACCTAAAAATAAAGCTTTCCTCACACAGAAAATAATTGTATGTTTTAAATGAAGCAGATACGAAGAAGATGCCATTGAATGACTTCAATGAAGGATGTATGGATAGAAATCAGTGCCGTATTTATTGACCATATTTGCAGTTTTCTAATTATATGTATGTTTTGCAGCTTTAGGACTATTCCAAAAATAGTTGAATGGGGGTGGTAGGGTTGGAATTTGTATGGTTAGTGTGTGTTGAAAAATAGTTCCTTCCAGCAAACCCACCTACTGTAATATAAGTTTTATGTTATAACAATATTATGGATGGTATGCCTTCATCTTGTAGATAAATGGAGAGACCGTCCCTTCAGGAAAGGAATGTGAACCTATCTTGTTGAACATATCATATGGCAATGGACAGTTGTTCATTAGAGGGTTTGCCAAGTGTATGACCTTGGAAGAATTTAAGGTTGTTGTCAGTGAGAAAACGGGTATTGGTGTTAAAAACTTGAAATTTAAAAGAATGGTTGGTCAAGGTGAGAAATATATTAGATTAAGATTGACAGTCACATTGATTAAAATAACATGTAGTGAGAGGCGGGGGGGGGGTCTTGATTTATGAAGAGATCCTCTCAAAAATAAACAGAAGGAGCAATCAAGAATGGACAATCAAGAGAAACTGGCAGCAAAGGGTACACAAGACGAAGAAAAACACAACACAATATATGTTGGCCACCACTATACACAAACAAACACAAATAATGTAAATAAGACATGGGCCCTCCTACAGACAACTGGAGGTAAAGACGAACCGAACATCGTTTTTATCAAAGTGATTCATAGGCTAATTACCCTCTTTTTTATACTTGGTTCTCCAATGGCAAAACATATATAAACAAGCAATAAAAAACTAAACAGATTCGCTTTCATTCAAAAAAGACCATATACAACCAGGGGCGGATCCAGGATTTGTGGTTAGGGGGGGAGGGGCGTGAGTAGGCAAGGGGTCTGGGGACCACGTCCTCAGCGGGTCCAAGACAGAGCCCTGGTAGGGGGACCAGGGGGCAAAGCCCCCCGGAAGCTCTAGGGATTTGAGGAATTACAGATATTTATTTGAACGACAATTTTGAACCAACCACACCATTTTTATCAGACCAAAAAAACTTGACTTTGAGTCTTATTTTTGTTGGATAATTGTTAACAGTATGTTTTTGTCAGATTATAAGAACCTAAAGTAAAACTTTTCTTTAACAACCGTGATGCGAATTGTTCAACTCATGACTGATCGATCATGATATTTTAACCCTTCAAAGAACTATTAGTTTAGTTTTAACGCATTCCTCATTTCACTAATTGGTCTGTACTTTAGGTGCTTGTCCTTTCGGGTGGTTCTAGTTAATACTGCCCGTCCGGATGGAGCTTTTCTTTTCGTCGTTTGATTCATTCATTGAAAATGTATGATTCGATCGTTCTTGTTTATAGACAAACAAAAACGGAATTTGTCAATACATGAACTTGTTGTTGATTTCTGATAAGCTAACGTTACTGGGTCATTATCAAAATACACGCACTTTTCTGTTATTATGCAATTAAAAGACAAATATCAACCAAACTGATTAGAGAAAACATGTTTTGCATGAAGGCACATCAGCCCTCTATAGTTTTACTATCTAAATCCATATTGGTCCAATTGCGAATTTGTACTTGTTACACGAAGACCTGTTGTTTCCTTGGTGTTACGTGTTATTTTTCCAGAATGACTTACATCTGGTCAATTGTACTATTCAGATGTAATGATTTTATTCGATCTTTATATTATTTTTGAACTATTCCTAAAACTCTAATAGCACAGCATTATTTTTGCTTGATATATATTGAAATTTAAAAAAAAATTTAGCAAAAACCTGCTGTTATAGATTTTCATGTCTGTGGTGTTACCCTTCCTATTAAGGCTGGTAAGAGTCATCTGTCTTGTCATATTTGAAGCAAAAATAGTTTCTCCCTTTGCTTATTTCCTGTTTCATGACATGTGCAGACTATAAAAACAAAAGTGATCCATAAACTAATATAGAGCCGAAAAGGTACGTGCAATTGGTATAGTATATAAATTTTATGTCTGTGGTGTACTTCTTTTTGTTAGAATTGAACAAAATGTAAAAATATACAATACATTACATTTGGTATTCTTCACAGGATATACATACAAAATATAGTCAGGGAGATATTATTTTCCTTTTATCCCGAAAATACTTACCCGTTGTCTGTGGTGTTACTGTCAATGGTGTTACCATCAAGATTGTGTAACACCACAGACATTTAGCATTAAAATTGTGAATAAACACATTATTCCATAAACAGTAATATTCAGAACAAAATATTCCTCTTTAACCTATGCAGAAAATTTTTTCAAGCATCGTCATTTACTTATAAGATATAGTTTAAGGAGCTGATGGGAGTATACTGTTTAGACCTGGTAACACCAGGGGCATATCTTCATAACACCATGGACATATCTTCATAACACCATGGACAAAACTGATATTGTTCATGCATTAAACCAATATGTTGAAAAACTGAATATTGTACTGAAAACATTTCTTGAATTAAATGTTTACATTCATGAAGATGTCCCTGGTGTTACTTTTGTTATCTGTGGTTTTACCTCTTGTCAATAGTGTTACCTCATGTAAATTGTTTCATACAAAGGATAAATGACATAATTGAAGTAAATTATATTATAGTTGAATAAAGTTGACTTTGATAACTAATTTTAACTATGTATAAGTCATCTTTTCTTTAAATAAAGTGAAACAAAATACAATTATGAAAACTTGTTTGTTTGATAATGCAGCTTACATGGAATTTTTTTTTTCATGGTGGTTTTCCCGACTGCATATTATGTGAATATGTCATTGTAATGTAGGAAAAACTAATAGGTTAAAGCAAAACGGGAACGAAAATATTTGATGTCACCAAAATATGAACAGGAAAAAGTGCGTGTATTTTGATAATGACCCTACTAAATTAGATGATCAGAATCGTTTCATGCAGCATTAATGTTAACATATTCGCCTTTGTTTGTCTATAAACAAGAACGAATCATACATTTTCAATGAATGAACCAACGACGAAACGAAAAGCTTCATCCGGACGGACAGTATACTGATCATTTATCAATGGGTAGAGCTTTTTAGAATGATATCCCAAATTTACTCCTAATATCATTACTATTCATTTTGACTTGCAGGTCACGAGTTAACCATTCATGAAAAAGTTGTTTGTTTTAGGGGGGGGGGGGGGGGGGGGGGGGGCGCATGCCCCCTCTAAATCCGCCTCTGACAACTGTATCACAAAAACTAAGGACAACATAGACATTGAGTATACAATAACATGGTCAATGAATGCTCGTTGTTATCTAAGTACTACCTTGGTAGTTAGAATATGTTGCTTAGAGACCATCACTCTAGGGAGAAAAAAGTCATAGCTTATATTGTTTGTCAACTAATTTCACCCCAGTGTTGCCCTTTTATCTAAAATGAGCTGTTGTTTGTCAAATTATTTCAATTACTTATTCAACATGCCCAGCTGTATGCTTAAATGAGCCGTATTGAAGGTATCACTATCAGTAGTGTATCTGACAGACAGAGATTTTGAATATTGTTTAACATCAAACTGATAAATAAAACTAGGATCATTTGCAAGAGAGCTGGGGCAGGGGCTATCTCAATTCTAGTATAATATTAAACCTGTGATATATATGCTTTTCGACAAAAGTTAAGCACCACTTGATTTATGTCATAAATATCTTTTTTTGAACATTTTTTTTAATTGTTATTGCTGTAACGAATATCTGTATACATAAGCTTTATTTAAATGTATAACACGTCATGTCATCCATTGTACGTCATAAACTTTCATGTTTAAATCTTCTCCTCTGAAACCACTAAACCAAATTAAGCCAAATTTGGTTGTGATGGTCCTGGTGTAGTCCCCTTTCAAAATTATGTTTGACAGTCCCATCCTCCATTCAAGAGGGTGGCCATAGTTAAAATAGAAATTTCCTGAATTTGTGAATTGCTGCATTATTACAAGTCAAAATGAAATCAAATTTTAGCTTCAGCTACATGGCAATGAGGAGTTTAACATGTTTTCCGGGTTTTTCCATGAAATTTATATTTCAGTCGATGTATACCATTTATGCTAATTAGGCATATTTTAATAAAAGATTACATTTAAATCTTCTCCTCTGAAACTGCAGAACCAAATTAAATCAAATTTGGGTAGGATGGTCGTTGGGTGATTCTCTTTCAAATTTTTGTCCGACTGCCCTGCCCTCCATTCAAGGTGGTGACTGTTACTGAAAATGGAAATTTCTTCAATTGTCTATTGTTGCTTTGTAATGAGTCAAAATGAGCTCAAATTTTAATTGGGGTTGCATGGCATTGAGTAGTTAAGCATATTTTGATTTAAAAAAAATCACATTAAGATTTTCTGCTTAGAAACTTGATCTGAAATGTTCTTTGGTTGGTCCATTTTCTAAATTATGTGTGACACCCCCATTTTCTATAAAATTTAGAAGTCAAATAGAAAACCAGGTGAGTGAATACAGACTATTGAGAGCTTCTTGTTTTTTTAGATACTAATCCAAAATGGATAGAGTTTACAAATGACTTGTTGAACACAACACTGGAAATGTTGAAGTTTAAAGATGGCGATGAAATTATTGTGGAAGACAAACTAGAGTAAGTTTTGAATGTAAGACTTAGATTTTAGCTCACCTGACCCAAAGAATCATGTGAGGTATATGCTCCTTTGTAAAATATGTATATTTTGTGTTTATTGGAAATCCAAGATGACTGCCACTGCAGGACATTGTTTTGTAATAGAATCATATAATGAAAAAAAAAATCCAAGTTACTAGAAATAGATTTAATTTTTTGTATGGATTGAAAAATCCAAAGTTGGCTGACTTCATACTACAGACACTGTTTAAATATGTGAATGTGAATTTGAGTTAAGTTACTATAAAGTCAAGCTCATCTATTAGTTAAATGATATATAGGTTTTTCTGATCGTTATCCAAAGTTTTATATGTTTTGTTGACTCTAAATCTATAACTGAAATAGTTTTCATAAATTTTCAAACTGAGATAGTTCCTGTCGTTAGGTATAGTCACCCGTTGCCCGAATTAAGCATGAACTGTTCAAAAATAGTAAGCATTAATCATCCAATCAAAACAAAGCATTTTCATATGTTATGTAATAATACATTTTTTTGAAGGTCATCAAAGTCAGATAGAAGTCTTCACAGCAGAATAAAATTGTCTTACCCTATCTTTGTGGAGAACCGCTGTAGCGAAGTAAGTATACATTTTGAAATTAATTTATCCTGTCTTTGTAGTGAAGTAAGTTTACATTGTAGAATTCAATTTATGCTGTGTTTGTGGAGAACCTTTGTGGTGAAGTCAAACCTAAAAGACAGATAAAAAGAATTAGTTCCACTGTGTTTCGTGAAAAAAGATGGCCGAAGTAGATGCTAATCTTATGTTGTTAAAATACCAGAAAGTTCTTTGCAACTGATATCATCAAAATTCTTGAATTTTTTATTGACAGCATATTTTTTATGTTTGTTGGACATATTTTTCAACATATTTAGCATTCCTTAGGATACCTACTGTGTTCCTCTTCATCACAACTTGTTCCTTTATTTGTATGAAGCAGACTTCATACAGGGGCTTCTGAAGAAAATCATAAGAAAGCTGGCTTGATTCTCTAATTTCACATTCTACTGTATAGATGATGTCCTTTCACTAAGTAATTCTAAGAATAGTATACCTACATTCAAACCTGCATATAAAGGCCACTCAAGGGAACCTGAAAATATGGTCTTTATGAGCGGTTGCCCTTTAGATACAGGTTAAAATTATATGCACTATTCATTAATGGGAAAAATGAGACAGTCCTTTATAGACAGTGATTTGTTATATATAGGTGCCCTTTAAGGCAGGTTTGACTATACATTCAAATTTTGAAAATAATTAATATTAACTTGTGGGAAAATAGAGCACTGCATGAATCCAATTTGCTGACAGCAGACGAATTCTGAGTGTCTTTTTAATTGTTTTTTGGGTGGTCAAGGAATGACAAAATATATTGAAGAGATTTTGTGTTATTTCGTGTGTGGCAAGACTGATCTCATAGAGGGTTATGGTTTGGTGTTTAACACCACTTTCAACAATATTTCAGTTGTGGTGGTCAGTTAAATTGATGGAGGAAACCGGAGTACCCGGAGAAAATCACGACCTGCCGCAAGTAACTGACAAACTTTATGACATAATGTTGTATCGAGTACACTTCGTCTGAGCATGGGAAAATAGAGTACAGCATAAATACAATTTTCTGACAGCAGAAAAATTCTGAGTCTTTTTAATTGTTTTTTAGGTGAATAAGAAATGACAAAATAATATATTGAAGAGATTTTAAGTAGTTTCTCGCATGGCAAGACCGACCTTATAGAAGTATATTGGGTGATCATGTGATCTTAAGTAAAAAGTTAATGATGTAGATCTATACTTAATGATTCAGTATTGTTTGATTTTCAATTGTTTTCTTTTGTTTACAGGTTTTACATGATGGGAATAGGAGAATGAGACTTGAAGTAACTGCTGATATGGTAAGATACATGAAGCTTAAGGGTGCTAGTAACTACTGATATGGTAAGATACATGAAGCTTAAGGGTGCTAGTAACTACTGATATGGTAAGATACATGAAGCTTAAGGGTGCTAGTAACTACTGATATGGTAAGATACATGAAGCTTAAGGAAGCTAGTAACTACTGATATGATAAGATACATGAAGCTTAAGGGTGCTAGTAACTACTGATATGGTAAGATACATGAAGCTTAAGGGCGCTAGTAACTACTGCTATGATAAGATACATGAAGCTTAAGAGTGCTAGTTACTACTGATATGGTAAGATACATGAAGCTTAAGAGTGCTAGTAACTACTGATATGGTAAGATACATGAAGCTTAAGAGTGCTAGTAACTACTGATATGGTAAGATACATGAAGCTTAAGAGTGCTAGTAACTACTGATATGGTAAGATACATGAAGCTTAAGGGTGCTAGTAACTACTGATATGGTAAGATACATGAAGCTTAAGGGTGCTAGTAACTACTGATATGATAAGATACATGAAGCTTAAGAGTGCTAGTAACTACTGATATGATAAGATACATGAAGCTTAAGAGTGCTAGTAACTACTGATATGGTAAGATACATGAAGCTTAAGAGTGCTAGTAACTACTGATATGGTAAGATACATGAAGCTTAAGAGTGCTAGTAACTACTGATATGGTAAAATACATGAAACTTAAGAGTGCTAGTAACTACTGATATGATAAGATACATGAAGCTTAAGAGTGCTAGTAACTACTGATATGATAAGATACATGAAGCTTAAGGGTGCTAGTAACTACTGATATGGTAAGATACATGAAGCTTAAGGGTGCTAGTAACTACTGATATGGTAAGATACATGAAGCTTAAGGGTGCTAGTAACTACTGATATGGTAAGATACATGAAGCTTAAGAGTGCTAGTAACTACTGATATGGTAAGATACATGAAGCTTAAGGGTGCTAGTAACTACTGATATGGTAAGATACATGAAACTTAAGAGTGCTAGTAACTACTGATATGGTAAGATACATGAAGCTTAAGGGTGCTAGTTACTACTGATATGGTAAGATACATGAAGCTTAAGAGTGCTAGTAACTACTGATATGGTAAGATACATGAAGCTTAAGGGTGCTAGTAACTACTGATATGGTAAGATACATGAAGCTTAAGGGTGCTAGTAACTACTGATATGGTAAGATACATGAAGCTTAAGGGTGCTAGTAACTACTGATATGGTAAGATACATGAAGCTTAAGAGTGCTAGTAACTACTGATATGGTAAGTTACATGAAGCTTAAGGGTGCTAGTAACTACTGATATGGTAAGATACATGAAGCTTAAGAGTGCTAGTTACTACTGATATGATAAGATACATGAAGCTTAAGAGTGCTAGTAACTACTGATATGGTAAGTTACATGAAGCTTAAGGGTGCTAGTAACTACTGATATGGTAAGTTACATGAAGCTTAAGAGTGCTAGTAACTACTGATATGGTAAGATACATGAAGCTTAAGGGTGCTAGTTACTACTGATATGATAAGATACATGAAGCTTAAGGGTGCTAGTAACTACTGATATGGTAAGATACATGAAGCTTAAGAGTGCTAGTAACTACTGATATGATAAGATACATGAAGTTTAAGGGTGCTAGTAACTACTGATATGGTAAGATACATGAAGCTTAAGGGTGCTAGTAACTACTGATATGGTAAGATACATGAAGCTTAAGGGTGCTAGTTACTACTGATATGATAAGATACATGAAGCTTAAGGGTGCTAGTAACTACTGATATGATAAGATACATGAAGCTTAAGAGTGCTAGTAACTACTGATATGGTAAGATACATGAAGCTTAAGGGTGCTAGTAACTACTGATATGATAAGATACATGAAGCTTAAGAGTGCTAGTAACTACTGATATGGTAAGTTACATGAAGCTTAAGGGTGCTAGTAACTACTGATATGATAAGATACATGAAGCTTAAGAGTGCTAGTAACTACTGATATGGTAAGATACATGAAGCTTAAGAGTGCTAGTAACTACTGATATGGTAAGATACATGAAGCTTAAGGGTGCTAGTTACTACTGATATGATAAGATACATGAAGCTTAAGGGTGCTAGTAACTACTGATATGATAAGATACATGAAGCTTAAGAGTGCTAGTAACTACTGATATGGTAAGATACATGAAGCTTAAGGGTGCTAGTAACTACTGATATGATAAGATACATGAAGCTTAAGAGTGCTAGTAACTACTGATATGGTAAGATACATGAAGCTTAAGAGTGCTAGTAACTACTGATATGATAAGATACATGAAGCTTAAGGGTGCTAGTAACTACTGATATGGTAAGATACATGAAGCTTAAGGGTGCTAGTAACTACTGATATGGTAAGATACATGAAGCTTAAGGGTGCTAGTAACTACTGATATGGTAAGATACATGAAGCTTAAGAGTGCTAGTAACTACTGATATGGTAAGATACATGAAGCTTAAGGGTGCTAGTAACTACTGATATGGTAAGATACATGAAGCTTAAGGGTGCTAGTAACTACTGATATGGTAAGATACATGAAGCTTAAGAGTGCTAGTAACTACTGATATGGTAAGATACATGAAGCTTAAGGGTGCTAGTAACTACTGATATGGTAAGATACATGAAGCTTAAGAGTGCTAGTAACTACTGATATGGTAAGATACATGAAGCTTAAGAGTGCTAGTAACTACTGATATGGTAAGATACATGAAGCTTAAGGGTGCTAGTAACTACTGATATGGTAAGATACATGAAGCTTAAGAGTGCTAGTAACTACTGATATGGTAAGATACATGAAGCTTAAGGGTGCTAGTAACTACTGATATGGTAAGATACATGAAGCTTAAGAGTGCTAGTAACTACTGATATGGTAAGATACATGAAGCTTAGAGTGCTAGTAACTACTGATATGGTAAGATACATGAAGCTTAAGAGTGCTAGTAACTACTGATATGGTAAGATACATGAAGCTTAAGAGTGCTAGTAACTACTGATATGGTAAGATACATGAAGCTTAAGGGTGCTAGTAACTACTGATATGGTAAGATACATGAAGCTTAAGAGTGCTAGTAACTACTGATATGGTAAGATACATGAAGCTTAAGGGTGCTAGTAACTACTGATATGGTAAGATACATGAAGCTTAAGAGTGCTAGTAACTACTGATATGGTAAGATACATGAAACTTAAGAGTGCTAGTAACTACTGATATGGTAAGATACATGAAACTTAAGAGTGCTAGTAACTACTGATATGGTAAGATACATGAAGCTTAAGGGTGCTAGTAACTACTGATATGGTAAGATACATGAAGCTTAAGGGTGCTAGTAACTACTGATATGGTAAGATACATGAAACTTAAGAGTGCTAGTTACTACTGATATGGTAAGATACATGAAGCTTAAGAGTGCTAGTTACTACTGATATGGTAAGATACATGAAGCTTAAGAGTGCTAGTAACTACTGATATGATAAGATACATGAAGCTTAAGGGTGCTAGTAACTACTGATATGGTAAGATACATGAAGCTTAAGGGTGCTAGTTACTACTGATATGGTAAGTTACATGAAGCTTAAGAGTGCTAGTAACTACTGATATGGTAAGATACATGAAGCTTAAGAGTGCTAGTAACTACTGATATGGTAAGATACATGAAACTTCAGGGTGCTAGTAACTACTGATATGGTAAGATACATAAAGCTTAAGAGTGCTAGTAACTACTGATATGGTAAGATACATGAAGCTTAAGGGTGCTAGTAACTACTGATATGGTAAGATACATGAAGCTTAAGGGTGCTAGTAACTACTGATATGGTAAGATACATGAAGCTTAAGGGTGCTAGTAACTACTGATATGGTAAGATACATGAAGCTTAAGAGTGCTAGTAACTACTGATATGGTAAGATACATGAAGCTTAAGAGTGCTAGTAACTACTGATATGGTAAGATACATGAAGCTTAAGAGTGCTAGTAACTACTGATATGGTAAGATACATAAAGCTTAAGAGTGCTAGTAACTACTGATATGGTAAGATACATGAAACTTCAGGGTGCTAGTAACTACTGATATGGTAAGATACATGAAGCTTAAGAGTGCTAGTAACTACTGATATGGTAAGATACATGAAGCTTAAGAGTGCTAGTAACTACTGATATGGTAAGATACATGAAGCTTAAGAGTGCTAGTAACTACTGATATGGTAAGATACATGAAGCTTAAGGGTGCTAGTAACTACTGATATGGTAAGATACATGAAGCTTAAGGGTGCTAGTAACTACTGATATGGTAAGATACATGAAGCTTAAGGGTGCTAGTAACTACTGATATGGTAAGATACATGAAGCTTAAGGGTGCTAGTAACTACTGATATGGTAAGATACATGAAGCTTAAGAGTGCTAGTAACTACTGATATGGTAAGATACATGAAGCTTAAGGGTGCTAGTAACTACTGATATGATAAGATACATGAAGCTTAAGAGTGCTAGTAACTACTGATATGGTAAGATACATGAAGCTTAAGGGTGCTAGTAACTACTGATATGGTAAGATACATGAAGCTTAAGAGTGCTAGTAACTACTGATATGGTAAGATACATGAAGCTTAAGGGTGCTAGTAACTACTGATATGGTAAGATACATGAAGCTTAAGAGTGCTAGTAACTACTGATATGGTAAGATACATGAAGCTTAAGGGCGCTAGTAACTACTGATATGATAAGATACATGAAGCTTAAGAGTGCTAGTTACTACTGATATGGTAAGATACATGAAGCTTAAGAGTGCTAGTAACTACTGATATGGTAAGATACATGAAGCTTAAGGGTGCTAGTAACTACTGATATGGTAAGATACATGAAGCTTAAGGGTGCTAGTAACTACTGATATGGTAAGATACATGAAGCTTAAGGGTGCTAGTAACTACTGATATGGTAAGATACATGAAGCTTAAGAGTGCTAGTAACTACTGATATGGTAAGATACATGAAGCTTAAGGGTGCTAGTAACTACTGATATGGTAAGATACATGAAGCTTAAGAGTGCTAGTAACTACTGATATGGTAAGATACATGAAGCTTAAGAGTGCTAGTAACTACTGATATGGTAAGATACATGAAGCTTAAGAGTGCTAGTAACTACTGATATGGTAAGATACATGAAACTTCAGGGTGCTAGTAACTACTGATATGGTAAGATACATGAAGCTTAAGAGTGCTAGTAACTACTGATATGGTAAGATACATGAAGCTTAAGAGTGCTAGTAACTACTGATATGGTAAGATACATGAAGCTTAAGAGTGCTAGTAACTACTGATATGGTAAGATACATGAAGCTTAAGGGTGCTAGTAACTACTGATATGGTAAGATACATGAAGCTTAAGGGTGCTAGTAACTACTGATATGGTAAGATACATGAAGCTTAAGGGTGCTAGTAACTACTGATATGGTAAGATACATGAAGCTTAAGGGTGCTAGTAACTACTGATATGGTAAGATACATGAAGCTTAAGAGTGCTAGTAACTACTGATATGGTAAGATACATGAAGCTTAAGGGTGCTAGTAACTACTGATATGATAAGATACATGAAGCTTAAGAGTGCTAGTAACTACTGATATGGTAAGATACATGAAGCTTAAGGGTGCTAGTAACTACTGATATGGTAAGATACATGAAGCTTAAGAGTGCTAGTAACTACTGATATGGTAAGATACATGAAGCTTAAGGGTGCTAGTAACTACTGATATGGTAAGATACATGAAGCTTAAGAGTGCTAGTAACTACTGATATGGTAAGATACATGAAGCTTAAGGGCGCTAGTAACTACTGATATGATAAGATACATGAAGCTTAAGAGTGCTAGTTACTACTGATATGGTAAGATACATGAAGCTTAAGAGTGCTAGTAACTACTGATATGGTAAGATACATGAAGCTTAAGAGTGCTAGTAACTACTGATATGATAAGATACATGAAGCTTAAGAGTGCTAGTAACTACTGATATGGTAAGATACATGAAGCTTAAGAGTGCTAGTAACTACTGATATGGTAAGATACATGAAGCTTAAGGGTGCTAGTAACTACTGATATGGTAAGATACATGAAGCTTAAGGGTGCTAGTAACTACTGATATGGTAAGATACATGAAGCTTAAGGGTGCTAGTAACTACTGATATGGTAAGATACATGAAGCTTAAGAGTGCTAGTAACTACTGATATGGTAAGATACATGAAGCTTAAGGGTGCTAGTAACTACTGATATGGTAAGATACATGAAGCTTAAGAGTGCTAGTAACTACTGATATGGTAAGATACATGAAGCTTAAGAGTGCTAGTAACTACTGATATGGTAAGATACATGAAGCTTAAGAGTGCTAGTAACTACTGATATGGTAAGATACATGAAGCTTAAGGGTGCTAGTAACTACTGATATGGTAAGATACATGAAGCTTAAGGGTGCTAGTAACTACTGATATGGTAAGATACATGAAGCTTAAGGGTGCTAGTAACTACTGATATGGTAAGATACATGAAGCTTAAGGGTGCTAGTAACTACTGATATGGTAAGATACATGAAGCTTAAGGGTGCTAGTAACTACTGATATGGTAAGATACATGAAGCTTAAGAGTGCTAGTAACTACTGATATGGTAAGATACATGAAGCTTAAGAGTGCTAGTAACTACTGATATGGTAAGATACATGAAGCTTAAGAGTGCTAGTAACTACTGATATGGTAAGATACATGAAGCTTAAGGGTGCTAGTAACTACTGATATGGTAAGATACATGAAGCTTAAGGGTGCTAGTAACTACTGATATGGTAAGATACATGAAGCTTAAGAGTGCTAGTAACTACTGATATGGTAAGATACATGAAGCTTAAGGGTGCTAGTAACTACTGATATGGTAAGATACATGAAGCTTAAGAGTGCTAGTAACTACTGATATGGTAAGATACATGAAGCTTAAGGGTGCTAGTAACTACTGATATGGTAAGATACATGAAGCTTAAGGGTGCTAGTAACTACTGATATGGTAAGATACATGAAGCTTAAGAGTGCTAGTAACTACTGATATGGTAAGATACATGAAGCTTAAGAGTGCTAGTAACTACTGATATGGTAAGATACATGAAACTTCAGGGTGCTAGTAACTACTGATATGGTAAGATACATGAAGCTTAAGAGTGCTAGTAACTACTGATATGGTAAGATACATGAAGCTTAAGGGTGCTAGTAACTACTGATATGGTAAGATACATGAAGCTTAAGAGTGCTAGTAACTACTGATATGGTAAGATACATGAAGCTTAAGAGTGCTAGTAACTACTGATATGGTAAGATACATGAAGCTTAAGAGTGCTAGTAACTACTGATATGGTAAGATACATGAAGCTTAAGAGTGCTAGTAACTACTGATATGGTAAGATACATGAAGCTTAAGGAAGCTAGTTACTACTGATATGGTAAGATACATGAAGCTTAAGGAAGCTAGTAACTACTGATATGGTAAGATACATGAAGCTTAAGGGCGCTAGTAACTACTGATATGGTAAGATACATGAAGCTTAAGGGTGCTAGTAACTACTGATATGATAAGATACATGAAGCTTAAGAGTGCTAGTAACTACTGATATGGTAAGATACATGAAACTTCAGGGTGCTAGTAACTACTGATATGGTAAGATACATGAAGCTTAAGAGTGCTAGTAACTACTGATATGGTAAGATACATGAAGCTTAAGGGTGCTAGTAACTACTGATATGGTAAGATACATGAAGCTTAAGAGTGCTAGTAACTACTGATATGGTAAGTTACATGAAGCTTAAGAGTGCTAGTAACTACTGATATGGTAAGATACATGAAGCTTAAGAGTGCTAGTAACTACTGATATGGTAAGTTACATGAAGCTTAAGGAAGCTAGTTACTACTGATATGGTAAGATACATGAAGCTTAAGGATGCTAGTAACTACTGATATGGTAAGATACATGAAGCTTAAGGGTGCTAGTAACTACTGATATGGTAAGATACATGAAGCTTAAGGGTGCTAGTAACTACTGATATGATAAGATACATGAAGCTTAAGAGTGCTAGTTACTACTGATATGGTAAGTTACATGAAGCTTAAGGGTGCTAGTAACTACTGATATGGTAAGATACATGAAGCTTAAGGGTGCTAGTAACTACTGATATGATAAGATACATGAAGCTTAAGAGTGCTAGTTACTACTGATATGGTAAGTTACATGAAGCTTAAGGGTGCTAGTAACTACTGATATGGTAAGATACATGAAGCTTAAGGGTGCTAGTAACTACTGATATGATAAGATACATGAAGCTTAAGAGTGCTAGTTACTACTGATATGGTAAGTTACATGAAGCTTAAGAGTGCTAGTAACTACTGATATGGTAAGATACATGAAGCTTAAGGGTGCTAGTAACTACTGATATGGTAAGATACATGAAGCTTAAGAGTGCTAGTAACTACTGATATGGTAAGATACATGAAGCTTAAGGGTGCTAGTAACTACTGATATGGTAAGATACATGAAGCTTAAGGGTGCTAGTAACTACTGATATGATAAGATACATGAAGCTTAAGAGTGCTAGTAACTACTGATATGGTAAGTTACATGAAGCTTAAGAGTGCTAGTAACTACTGATATGGTAAGATACATGAAGCTTAAGAGTGCTAGTAACTACTGATATGGTAAGTTACATGAAGCTTAAGGGTGCTAGTAACTACTGATATGGTAAGATACATGAAGCTTAAGAGTGCTAGTAACTACTGATATGGTAAGATACATGAAGCTTAAGGGTGCTAGTTACTACTGATATGATAAGATACATGAAGCTTAAGAGTGCTAGTAACTACTGATATGGTAAGATACATGAAGCTTAAGAGTGCTAGTAACTACTGATATGGTAAGTTACATGAAGCTTAAGAGTGCTAGTAACTACTGATATGGTAAGATACATGAAGCTTAAGAGTGCTAGTAACTACTGATATGGTAAGATACATGAAGCTTAAGAGTGCTAGTAACTACTGATATGGTAAGTTACATGAAGCTTAAGGGTGCTAGTAACTACTGATATGGTAAGATACATGAAGCTTAAGAGTGCTAGTAACTACTGATATGGTAAGATACATGAAGCTTAAGAGTGCTAGTAACTACTGATATGGTAAGATACATGAAGCTTAAGGGTGCTAGTAACTACTGATATGGTAAGATACATGAAGCTTAAGAGTGCTAGTAACTACTGATATGGTAAGTTACATGAAGCTTAAGAGTGCTAGTAACTACTGATATGATAAGATACATGAAGCTTAAGAGTGCTAGTAACTACTGATATGGTAAGATACATGAAGCTTAAGGGTGCTAGTAACTACTGATATGATAAGATACATGAAGCTTAAGGGTGCTAGTTACTACTGATATGGTAAGATACATGAAGCTTAAGGGTGCTATAATTGTAGCTTGTAAAAGTTTAAAACTATAAATCATGTTCAGACTCCTGTTTATATACAGGATTTGGGCTTTTTCATGATTCCAATTTATTCAGGATTGATTGTAAACTTTTTAATTATTTGGCTTTTGAATATTTTGCCTGTCAAGGTACCTGATGAAGGGTATTCCAGAAGCTCATTTTGTGTGCGCTAAATTTGATATCTACGTTTCATTACTATCACTGGGTCTGCTGTTGAACTTTTAGTCCAAGAGGGTATAATTCACCCATGAAGGTGACCTGATAAAGGTTATTCCAAAAATATGTTTTTATTAGACAAGTTTCACTGCTTTGAATTTGATGTTTTCTTGTTTTGCCTTTTTTATATGTACCATAGGTCAAACCAACGACTATAAAATTGGTATTTGTTCCTTCTCTGCTAAGCACGCAGCATTAAGGAGTAAGAGCAAAGACTGGTTGGCTCAGAATCAGAATAATATGTCAGAGTGGAGCGACATGTCTCTCCATGGACTGTTGTTTCAGCACTATACAAATTTTAACTCAGTGTGTTGGTCTAGAACAAAGCGGACCTCATCATCATCTCATTGAAAATTAACCTGTTCTCACCATGATATTGCTGAAAAATTACTGAGTTGGCGTTAAACAACAATCACTCACTATATGTAACATATGTTTTCATGACATTATTTATATTACAGACCTTGAGTGAAGTTAAATCTGCTGCTCTGTTGAAGTTTTGTATCACTGATTTTGTTGATGGTGCACGTCTCCGTATTGACCACGATACCCTAGGATTAAGATCACCGTGTATGTAATGTTTCATTTAATATCCACTCTGGTAATTAGTTAACTGTAATGTAAAGAAATAGGGTTCATTTGTAGCTATCCACATTACCATGCTGTGACATTCCACTGGTATCAATTAATATTAAAAACAAATTAAAACAAATATTCTTCAAACTTAACAGAAATGTTTATATGGGTTATATTTGAAAAATACAAAAAATAAAAATTTCATTAGAAATATACTTTAATACTTTAAGAAGAGTTTGAAGATAAGAAAGGGGTACCTTGGTAATCAGAATCCGTAAATCAAAGAAGAACAGACAAAACAAAGGTCTAAAGAGAAAGAAAAGAAGGACAAACAAAGATCTACTAAACACTACACAGAAAACTAAGCTAAAGTTTCAGCAACGCAAACCCCTGAAAACCGGGGATGAACTCGGGGGCTCCGGAAGGGTAAGCCATTCCTGCTCCACTAGTGGCACCCATTGTGCTACTTAAAGATTGCCTTACAAAGAGTCAAATGTTTACTGCCTATGAATGAGTTTATTAAGAAATTTAATATATTTGATTTTTAATTTTAGTATATGAGAACCTAACATTGGTTGATGCCAATATAGTGAAGGGAACCAGTTTAGTTATAGAACCAGGACCAGCACCAAGCAGTAACCAGGTAAAGTGTCCACTATAGAGAGGGGTACACTATCATTGCAAAATTACCTTGAATAAAAAATGACACGTCACAAGAGCATAAACATTGTATTTCCTGAACATCAACAGTTTCCAGTTTATATTCACAGAGGGTTCGAATCCTGCTCCTGGCAAGGTGTACTCAATACAGCATTATGTGATCAAGTTTGTCAGTGACTTGCGAAAAGCCGATGGTTTTCTCGGGGTACTTCAGTTTCCTCCACCAATGAAACTGACCACCACGATATAACTGTAATATTGTTGATAGTGGCATTAAGCACCATAAACCAAACCATCCTTGTTTTAAACATGTATGTATTTTTTGGTTTAGATGACCTTGACCTTCACTCCTGGTGACCCTAGTACTGACCTTGTAGATATGGAGATTACGGTTGACAAAATGACAACTGTTGGTGACTGTTTACAGTATGTGATCTTCAAAGCAGGACAAACAGGTAATATCTATATATAGCTCACTGATTACATTTATTTATCCTGCACTTATTCTATTTGAGCAGGCATATTGCATTGACTGGATAAAGTTTTGTTATATACTGTCATTGACCGAAAAATAGCTTTTTCTGGTACCTCTGTCACCTGTTACATGTTGAGCTTTGGGAACCTAGTTCTAAATCCATTTCACTTCCTTTTGACAGATAATATAAAAAGGGGCAATCAAGGGATAATTATATAATTCTATTGTTTAAAAATATAAACGTGGATCGATTAATGTGATTTTTCAGCAGGATAAGCACAATCTTAATATGGTGTCTTAACACATGAAGGTTATTTGTATTTGGTGAAAAAGAGGGGAAAGGCTTGGTGAGCCTCACCTTTATCCCAGTTTTTTTTAAGCCTCATACGCATAAACTTTATATTTTAAGACACTGCACGCTAAAATGTGTCCTTCTAATTGTTGTTTGTTGAAATGTGTCTTTTCTAATTGTTATTCGCTAAAATGTATTCTTTGTCATCATTTTTGCCTTTAATCGTATCAAATATGGCATTAGAGTAATTTTTATTTATGTTTGTCACATAGACCTCATTCACTAATCATTTAACTAAACCAAGTCATTGCCAAGTAATAAAAACACCAACAAATACCCCCAAAAAACTGACTGCAGTCCACCCTTTTTCTTCTTTTTTTTTTTAAATGTTTGGGGGTTTAATTCTGTTACATTCTCTTTACTTGTATTTTTAGATGACGGTTGGCATTTACAGAAAACAAACTGGTGTGGTGAAGCAGCAGAGGTCTTGGATGACCTTGAATTGACCTTAGAAATGAGCTTAGTTAACCATGGTGATCACCTTCTTTTGGTTAAAGGAAAACTTCCTCCAAAGGTAATATACCATGTATTAGGCATAGTTGACCATAGCAGGTTTTGGCTATCCTGTTTAGGCCCTTTGGTTTTCATGCTTCCAAAACTTATTTAAAATTAAAATTATTTGGTTTACCAATCTTTTGACTTTGAGCATACCCTATTGGCCTAATGAAGTTTATTCCAGAAACGTGTAGTCCACACTAAATTTGATATCTATGTTTGTATTTTCTAAGTTTTAATCCTTTTCTCTATTGAACACGTGGGGCCAAAATTCAATTCAAACATGACACAGAATTTTCTGCACATTTTTTTCAAAATTTAATGTCTTATTTGTATGCACTTTTTCCATTTAATTCCTTAGTAAAATTCCTGTCTGAAGTGTTCCAAGAGATTTATTGTAGCTTTTAGTGTTTCAGACCAAAAAATAACAACATCCAGTGGTTTTTTTTAAATTTAAGTCATATTTTAATGGGTTACAGTTGAACAGGACTGACTCTCTGTGAAATTGAGCATAGCAAGATTTCTCAATATTTAGACTTCATTGAATATTGAACACAAACTGTGTATGAATAATCAGGTGAGTGAAACAGGTTACGGTGAACCTCTAGTTATCAATTATTTCATCTTACTAACATGTACTGATGTATATTTAAAAAATGGCATAATACCTCGGATGTGGATTCAAGCCCTGATACCCACCTTAAGTGTTACGATTTCCAGTTAGTTTGTTATATCTGTGTGGGCTTTTCTCTGGTAACTAAAATATTACTAAAAGTTATAATAAACACCTACAATAACACTTGACGCTTGAATTGACATCATGCATGTTTAAACATTATATTTTTTTATTTTCAGGGTTTTGTACGAATTTCAATGTGGCTTTATCCTTCCCCACGAAAACCTTTTTGTGACGTGGCAGGTAATACAGCAAGTGGTATGTTTAGTTGGTTAACCAATCAGATTCAGGGTAATATTACTTGTTGTTTGATTATTGTCATAAAAATGTATATATCGAATTTAGTTTCTGCAGAAACCTTTCATCAGGTACACTCAAAGCCAAAATATTGAAAAACAAAAACAAGTAAGTCTTTGGAAGCAAGAGAATGAAAGGGTCTAAACAGGATAGCTACTTATTGTTTTAATTTTGTCATAATATCTTAGGAGAAATAAAAAAATATTGCTATATCATAAGATGACCTTAGCCGATTTTGGCTATCTGGTTTAGACCATTTAGTTTTATTGCTCCCAACCATTTTAAATCATTTGAATTTCCTATTTTTTGGCTTTAAGCATACGTGTTGCAGGTTATTCCAGAAACTTGTTTTTTTTATTTAAAAAAATTATTGAAGTGTGATGGTTACCAGTCAACAGGTTTTTCATTAACTTTAGTGTATATGTTGTGCACATCATACAAACTTGTCAGTGAATTACCTGCTTAATCCGTCGTGAACGTATGGCAGTTGTAAAAACAACTACCTATACAATCCGTGCCCATTACAACTAACGTTGTCAGTTCAAATCTCGTCCAGGCGAGGTGTACTTGATACAACATAATGTGATAAACTTTGTCAGTGACATGAGGCAGGTCGTTGATTTTCTCTGGGTACTCCGGTTACCTCTACCAATAAAACTGATCTTTACGATATAACTGAAATATTGTTGAAAGTGGAGTTAAACACCATAACCCCTGCTTAATCCAGATTACAGAGTGACATACATGAAAACGTTGGTTGAGCTTCCAGAAGGGTTTGATCACAGGTCAAATAGGGGGTTGTTGAATTCTGTTCTTCACAGAAAAAAAGTCGTTGAATATATGTAATTTTATGGCCATTTAGTTCTATTTCCATGTTGGTTTGTTTGATGGTGTTTAACGCCACTTTCAACAATATTTTAGTTATATCGTGGCGGTCAGTTTAATTGGTGGAGGAAACCGGAGGACTCGGAGAAAACCATCGACCTGTCACAAGTCACTAACAAACTTTATCAGATAATGTTGTACACATTGCCCTGATCAAGATTCGAACTCACAACATCAGTGGTGATAGGCACTGATTGCATAGGTAGCTGTAAATCCAACTACCAGACGATCACAGTCATGACGACCCCTGTATGTCCAGGTTGGGGACACTATTAAGAGCCAATGGATAAATAATTTGAATCTCTCAAAACTTCAGATTGCCCAAAACAAAACTGTTAGATTTATAAAAAAAAAACAAAAAAAACTCAGATCCAAGATGTAGTGTGCGCCAACCATAACTGTCAAGTATTGGATTTCTAATCATTGAAACAAGAGTAAAGCAATTAAGATTAGGACTTGCACATAAAATCTACAACAACAAGTGTCCAGCATATTTAAAACACAATTTTAGAAAAATCGACAAACACCACAGATATAACAGTAGATCAAGTCAATTCTATTTCGTAGTTCCAAAAATTAAAGGACTGGAATCTTCATCTTTTTTCTTTAAGGCTATTAAAGGTTGAAGCACGCTTTCAAATAGCATGCATAAAAGCATTAAATGACCACGATTCATTCAAAGCTGCAGTTAAACAACATCTGAAAAATAAGTAAATGTATGTCTTTTGATATACAGTCAAACCTGCCTATGTGGTCACTTGTATTAAATGGTCATATTTATCTTGTCTTCTCATAGAAAATTTCATATGAATTGAACCTCTTTTAGAAGGTCACCTGTATTATAAGGCCACTTTATTTTTGTCCTTAAGGTGACCTCTTAATACAGGTTTGACTAATTAATGTCAATTCAATTTATGCCATGCTTCCTCTTAACATTCATTTAATTTAAGTGATATACACTTAAAGGACCCCATTAGAAATCAGCAAAAACACTTTCATGTGTCATCCTTGAAAGGATATCAACTTATAAGTGTATTTTAGCCTTGACATATTTGTTTTATTTCATATTTCATACACTTGTATATAGTTTGTATCGATTCCTAAATGAATTTTACCTTTACCTTATCTATTTATAATTGGTACCAGGAGCCCATCGTAGCCTTGATCGTATGGTAGTTGGATTTACAACATCGTATGCAATCAGTGCTTATCTCCACTGATGTTGTGAGTTTGAATCTCCCATCAGGGGGAGGTGTACAACAATTTGTGATAAAGTTTGTCAGTGCCTTGCGACAGGTCGGTGGTTTTCTCCGGGTCTCCGGATTCCTCCACCAATAAAACTGACCGCCAGGATATAACTGAAATATTGGTGAAAGTGGCATTAAACACCATCAAGCAAACATTTCGATATTGTAAGTAGCAAATATATACGTGCTTTCATCAGTAATCATGACCATGATGGCCCTCAAATATAATTTACTCTCTATATATTTGTTTTACAGGTTTATTTAAATCTAACAGTAATGAACCAGGTATCAGTGTGACAGAAGAACCAGTCTACCTCGGAGATGTTGAAGTAGCATTAACAATCACTTTAGAAGAATTTAAACTACAAATCCTTACATTACCATTATTATCAGAGCTTTCAGTACTAACACATGCCTTCCTACGTGTTAGAATTATGGAGTCGGGATGTTTATCTACAGTTTTAAAGGGAGCTAATCAAACTTTGCAGTGAGTTCTTACAAGATAAGAAATGCAGTGAAGCATGACCAAGTCAGAATAAAAATCTATACTCAACAAATTATTAGATGTAATCCAAATGTGTAATATTTCTAATATGGGCATCAGGCTACTATTGGTTACATGTCTAATATGGGCATCAGGCTATTGTTGGTTACATGTCTAATATGGGCATCAGGCTACTGTTGATTACATGTCTAATGTGGACATCAGGCTACTATTGGTTACATGTCTAATGTGGGCATCAGGCTATTATTGGTTACATGTCTAATGTGGGCATCAGGCTACTATTGGTTACATGTCTAATATGGACATCAGGCTACTATTGGTTACATGTCTAATGTGGGCATCAGGCTACTATTGGTTACATGTCTAATATGGGCATCAGGCTACAATTGGTTACATGTCTAATGTGGGCATCAGGCTACTATTGGTTACATGTCTAATGTGGTCATCAGGCTACTATTGGTTACATGTCTAATGTGGGCATCAGGCTATTATTGGTTACATGTCTAATGTGGGCATCAGGCTACTATTGGTTACATGTCTAATGTGAGCATCAGGCTACTATTGGTTACATGTCTAATGTGGGCATCAGGCTACTATTGGTTACATGTCTAATATGGACATCAGGCTACTATTGGTTACATGTCTAATGTGGGCATCAGGCTACTATTGGTTACATGTCTAATATGGGCATCAGGCTACAATTGGTTACATGTCTAATGTGGGCATCAGGCTACTATTGGTTACATGTCTAATGTGGTCATCAGGCTACTATTGGTTACATGTCTAATGTGGGCATCAGGCTATTATTGGTTACATGTCTAATGTGGGCATCAGGCTACTATTGGTTACATGTCTAATGTGAGCATCAGGCTACTATTGGTTACATGTCTAATGTGGGCATCAGGCTACTATTGGTTACATGTCTAATGTGGACATCAGGCTACTATTGGTTACATGTCTAATATGGAGATCAGGCTACTATTGGTTACATGTCTAATGTGGGAATCAGGCTACTATTGGTTACATGTCTAATGTGGACATCAGGCTACTATTGGTTACATGTCTAATATGGAGATCAGGCTACTATTGGTTACATGTCTAATGTGGATATCAGGCTACTATTGGTTACATGTCTAATGTGGGCATCAGGCTACTATTGGTTACATGTCTAATGTGGGCATCAGGCTACTATTGGTTACATGTCTAATGTGGACATCAGGCTACTATTGGTTACATGTCTAATATGGAGATCAGGCTACTATTGGTTACATGTCTAATGTGGACATCAGGCTACTATTGGTTACATGTCTAATATGGATATCAGGCTACTATTGGTTACATGTCTAATGTGGGCATCAGGCTACTATTGGTTACATGTCTAATGTGGGCATCAGGCTACTATTGGTTACATGTCTAATGTGGGCATCAGGCTACTATTGGTTACATGTCTAATATGGATATCAGGCTACTATTGGTTACATGTCTAATGTGGGCATCAGGCTACTATTGGTTACATGTCTAATGTGGGCATCAGGCTACTATTGGTTACATGTCTAATGTGGGCATCAGGCTACTATTGGTTACATGTCTAATGTGGGCATCAGGCTACTATTGGTTACATGTCTAATGTGGGCATCAGGCTACTATTGGTTACATGTCTAATGTGGGCATCAGGCTACTATTGGTTACATGTCTAATGTGGACATCAACTTACAGTGGTATATTCTTTTCACTATCAAGCAAAATAAAGATATTTAAGATGTGTTATGCATACTAAATTTGATATCTACATTTTTATTAAGCTTCTTTTTAATAATTTTGCATATATATATTTTTATTACTAAGAACAGAGTTGAAGATTGATATTTTGGTGGGGTTTTTTTCAGGAAGCTAAAATTAAAATCTTGTTCTAAGCTAGCAGTACAAATTCTGGAAGAGGAAGAAAATTTAAAGTAAGATTTAGCATAGATTGTATAGCATGTTTATGGGCGTGTCACAATTTGTGACATATTTTGCGACTTTTTTTTTTGTCAGTGACTTGCGACAGGTCTGTGGTGTTCTCAGTGTACTCCAGTTTCCTCCACCAATAACACTGAGCGCCACGATATAAAGTGAAATATTGTTGAAAATGGCGTTAAGCACCATAAATCTACCCTTAACCTACGGCCAACTATTAATACCAACTTTTGGGAGAGATGACTCTTAATACTTTTAATAGTAATCATTACATTATGGATACCCCAGCCCCCATAATATGTTCTTATTGTAATCGTTAAATCTATAAATATCATATTTAATTTATTTAATTAATTTGGAGTGGCCTTAGAGTAACATTGTCTATAAGCCTACAGGGATTACTTATGAGTTGAAATGGGTGTGCTATTGACAAATTTTGAAATTAGGTAATCATCACCCTGTCACTACCGTAATTTAGCCCAAATCAGTGGACCATGTCTGTGTGTTTCAAAGTTGATTGTAAAATATCATTTCAAGTTGAATTGTGAGAAATTATGAGATGAGATTATTATGACATAACATGTCGATGTACATTTTGAAGTTGAGTTGGGTTGAGTGTGTGAGTGATTGTTGTTTAATGCCAAATGAGCAATTTTTCAGTTATATCATGTCATTCAATGACATGGTTTCCGCTTTGTACTAGACCAACACACTGAATTGGATTTTTATAGTGCTAGCTCACTAAACAATAGTCTGTTGCTCCACTCCGACACATTATCCTAATCACGAGCCAACCTAGACCAAATAATCTGTCTCTTGTGTGTCTATATTTGTCATTATATATTTCCTTTTTATTATTTGGACAAAAAAAAAAATGTCCAAATAATAAAACGGAAATTTATAAGGGACCGACCATTTAACTTGAAGGGGGGGGTTATGGTTTTTTTGTTTCGTTCAGAAATTTTTTTTCGGACAACACGAGAGTTAGAATTTTTATTTTTGTCGCACTAAGCACAATTTTTTTTTCCAGAATTCAACATTAGGTTATATGACAAAAACTGAATCAGAATATTTTTTTCAGCAGCATTGGGAATCCGAAATGTTTTTTAGAAAAAAACCATAACCCCCCCTTTCAAGTTAAATGGTCGTTCCCTAATGACAAATATAGACACACAAGAGACAGATTAATCGGTCTAGAGCCAACCCGTCTTTGTACTTACTCCTTGATACCGCATGGTGTTAGTGGAGAAGCAACGAATACCAATCTTGTCTTGGGTTTGACCCAACCACCAGGAATAACAAGTTGAATTTTTATATTGTTGAATTATATTGCAGTGTAAACCAGATGCTATTGTCTGTGAAACAAAGGATTCCAAATACTAGAGAGTACCTTCCTGCGGTAGAGGTAATCTGGGACACTTCACAAGGCCCAACCATTCACAACCTTCAACACACAATAGAAGACTTTCTATTTATACCTGTAGAACATGTGGGCATGGCTAAGCATTTCCCAAAGAGATTTGATTGGTTAATTATTAAAGAAAATCAAAATAAGGTTTGTATGAATAAGAAGTTATACATGATTACATTTTGTGTCAATCTAATTTAAAAAAAAATCAGTTATGATCCTTAATCTTAATAAGAAATATGAGAATATTAGGATTGTAATCTTTCATCTCTATCTCCTTCATTATAATAATTTGTGATCTCAACTTAGGTATATGGCTCCAAACTTGAGTAATCATAACACATTCCTTACCTTATAGGTCCCATACCAATTTCTTAAGGACCCGGATGGCAAGTGATTAAGGCAGTTGACCTTTGACTACAAGTGTATCACCACTAATGTTGATTTATTCCCAGATACCCACCTCATCTCAAAGTTTCGTGATACCTACCAAGGGACAGAGGCTTCACTCGTCAATTTATAATATATATCCTGATTCTCTTCCCCCATTTGAAACTGTGTAATGATTAGCGTGCTCAATTAGTGGGATCAAACCAAATAGTATAAAATTGGTAATTTCCTGCTTCTCTGCTAAGCATGGAACATTAAAGAATAAGAGCAAATGAGCAAAGACTGGTTGGCCGAGAATCAGGATTATGTGTCCGAGTGGAGCGACATGTCTACCCACAGACTGTTGTATTAGCAAGCTAGCAGTATTAAAATCCAACTAAGCGTATTGGTCAAGTACTAATCTGATATTGTCATGATCATCTCATCAAATGTAACTTGTTCTCCCCATAATATGGCTGAAAAATTGCACATTTGGCATTAAACAATTACTCACTCATTTACTCCCCCAATAGGGGCCGTCGTGGCCGTGATTGTATGGTAGTTGGGTATACAACTACCCATGCAATCAGTGCCTATCACCACTCATGTTGTGAGTTCGGATCTCGATCAGGGCGAGATGTAAAACAGTATGTGATAAGCTTGTCAGTGACTTGCGACAGGTCGGTGATTTTCTCCAGGTCCTCCGGTTTCTGCCACGATATAACTGAAATATTGTCGAAAGTCGCGTTTAGCACCATCAAACAAACAAATAAACAAACACCCCCAACAAGTCTGGTAGTCACAATATAGCTGATAAATTGTTGAAAGTTACAAATATATCATTAAACTCAACTGCAAGCTAGGGGCCGTTTCACACCCATTTTAGAGTATGAATTATTCTCATTGTTTGAAGATCCTACTACTGTGACTGTTTAATGTAGAACAGCAATAAAAGTGCTCTTCCTTACTTTAATTTGTGTCCAAGTGTTCATTTACATGTATATCCTCTCTTACTAACCTAGCCCTGTTTCTGAGTTAGTGTGCTTACCTCATATGCAGTAGATCCTGGGTTCAAGCCCTGATCGGGTCAAACCAAAGTCTATGAAATTGGTATTTGTTGCTTCTCCACTAACCACACAGCATTAAAGAGAAAGAGTAAAGACTGGTTGGCTCGGAATCAGGATAATGTTTCCGAGTGGGATGACATGTCTACCCGTGGACTGTTGTTTCAGTGAGCTAGCACTATAAAAATCCAACAAAGAGTGTTGGTCTAGTACAAAGCGGACCTCATCATTATCTCATTGAAAATTAAGTTGGTCTCGCCATGATATTGCTGAAAAATTGCTGAGTTTGGCGTTATTCACTCACTCACTCTTTAAAAAAATCATATCTTTTCACTCTACACCTATAATTTGATCATACATGTAGCAAGAGTAATGCAATTTGTGTCATACTGTAATTATTTGTATTGCAGTCCTGTGGTAAAGGCAAAAAGAAAACACAGAAAACAAATCTACGAAATAGTCCATACAACCTACAGGATGGCAATGTCATCGGTGTCAAGGTAAATCAAGGTTTTTGAGTTTGAACATATTTCATTTCCAATTCAAACTTCGAAATTAAGAGCTCGATAAATATTTGTCCCCATATACAGTCAAATCTGTATTAAGAGGTCACCCTTGGGACTAAGAAAAAGTGACCTTATAAAACAGGTGACCTCTTAAATGAGGTTCAATTCATATGAAATTTTCTATGACATGACAAGAAAAAGGTGACCTTTTAGTATAGGTGACTGCTTAATAGAGGTTACCTTATGGGCAGATTTGACTATATGTATTGACTGTAGCAGGGAGATCCACGAATTTATATATCCATGGAGACATAATGTTTACTCAAGCCATAAAAATAAGAATCAACGAATTTAAATGCTTTCACAGTAGTTGAATCTAATGTTGATTTGGTTGGTTTGGTTGGTTTTATGGTGTTTAATGCCACTTTCAACAATATTTCAGTTATATCGTGGAGGTCAATTTTATTGGTGGAGGAAACCAGAGGACCCGGAGAAAACCACTGACCTGTCGCAAGTCACTGACAAACTTAATCACATAATGTTGTACACCCTGCCCTGATCGAGATTCGAACTCACAACAAACCTAATGTTGAAGTAGAAAGGATCAATGATTTTACTTTGAAGCAAGCAAGTATTCAAGTTATGTGAGGTATATAAAGTTTATAACAACTACAAAGGGAACAACCTTTTTTTAGAATTCAAGATAACAAGATGTGACTGTAGCTGAAGTATTGCTTTCAAGTAAAGACTTTTTAACTTCTTCAGTGAGAGTACGGTTAGCATGCTCACCTTGAATGTGGTAAATCATGGGTTAGAGTCTCAGTAAAGTTAAACCAGACTTATAAAATTTGTATTTGTTGCTCTTCCACTAAACATGCAGCACTACTGAATAAGAGCAAAGACTGGTTGGCTCGCAATCTGAATAATATGTCTAAGTGTAGCAACATGTGGACTGTTGTTTCAGTGAACTAACACTATAACAATTCAACTAAACGTATTAGTCCAGTATAGCTGTGGAACCGTAGCCCTTTATGGTCCTTTTTTTTTTCTTTTTCTTTTTGGTCCGCCAAATAAAAAAGGACCATAAAGTGCTACGGTTCCGCAGCTAAGTCCAGTACAAAGTGGACATCATCATGAATATTTCATCAAATATAACTTAGTCTCGCCATGAAATAGCTGAAAAATGGCTAATTTGGCATTAAACAATAACCACTGGCTCACTCAAGATTTTTTCAAAATACCACATACCACCACATTTTGTAACTGCAAAAGAAATAATTTATGGAGGGGTCGTCGTGGCCGTGACCGTATGGTAGTTGGATTTACAACTACTTATGCAATCAGTGCCCACTGATGTTATGAGTTCGAATCTCGATCATGGCGAGGTGTAGAACATTATGTGATAAAGTTTGTCAGTGACTTGCGACAGGTTTGTGGTTTTCTCCGGGTACTCCGGTTTCCTTCACCAATAAAACTGACCGCCACAATATAACTGAAATATTGTTGAAAGTGGCGTTAAACATCATCAAACAAACAAAAACCACAATAATTTATGGAATCTGTAGGTTTTTGTTCTCTTTTTTTTTTTGTAGAATCGTTCAATGGAATTTGAAAGAAAAGATGATTATGGTACTATAGAGGATGATATTGGAAGGACAGAATTACAAAGGCAGGCAGAGGAAAAGAAAAAACAGTATGTACATTATAGTCAAACCTGTCTTAACCGAACTCCCTTTGAACTGACAGATTTGTTCAGGGGTTTGATTTACACAGGTTCAAATTGCATAGACATTTAATAGATGGGACTGTAAAGTCTGTTTGGTTTAGGCAGGTTCAGTTTAGACAGGTTTTTGGTTTACTCAGGTTCAGTTTAGACAGGTTTTTGGTTTACTCAGGTTTGGTTTAGACAGGTTTTTGGTTTGCTCAGGTTTGGTTTACTCAGGTTCGGTTTAGACAGGTTTTTGGTTTACTCAGGTTTGGTTTAGACAGGTTTTTAGTTTACTCAGGTTTGGTTTACTCAGGTTCAGTTTAGACAGGTTTTTGGTTTACTCAGGTTCAGTTTAGACAGGTTTTTGGTTTACTCAGGTTTGGTTTACTCAGGTTCGGTTTAGACAGGTTTTTGGTTTACTCACGTTTGGTTTAGACAGGTTTTTAGTTTACTCAGGTTTGATTTAGACAGGTTCAGTTTAGGCAAGTTTTTGGTTTACTCAGGTTTGGTTTAGACAGGTTTTTGGTTTACTCAGATTCAGTTTAGACAGGTTTGTGGTTTACTCAGATTCAGTTTAGACAGGTTTGTGGTTTACTCAGGTTTAGTTTAGACAGGTTTTTGGTTTACTCAGGTTCAGTTTAGGCAAGTTTTTGGTTTACTCAGGTTCAGTTTAGACAGGTTTGTGGTTTACTCAGGTTTGGTTTAGACAGGTTTTTGGTTTACTCAGGTTCAATTTAGACAAGTTTTTGGTTTACTCAGATTTGGTTTACTCAGGTTCAGTTTAGACAGGTTTGTGGTTTACTCAGGTTTGGTTTAGACAGGTTTTTGGTTTACTCAGGTTCAGTTTAGACAAGTTTTTGGTTTACTCAGGTTTGGTTTAGACAGGTTTTTGGTTTACTCAGGTTCAGTTTAGACAGGTTTGTGGTTTACTCAGGTTTGGTTTAGACAGGTTTTTGGTTTACTCAGGTTCAGTTTAGACAAGTTTTTGGTTTACTCAGGTTTGGTTTAGACAGGTTTTTGGTTTACTCAGGTTCAGTTTAGACAGGTTATTGGTTTACTCAGGTTTGGTTTACTCAGGTTCAGTTTAGACAAGTTTTTGGTTTACTCAGGTTCGGCTTAGACAGGTTTTTGGTTTACTCAGGTTTGTGGTTTACTCAGGTTTGGTTTAGACAGGTTTTTGGTTTACTCGGGTTCAGTTTAGGCAAGTTTTTGGTTTACTCAGGTTTGGTTTAGACAGGTTTTTGGTTTACTCAGGTTCAGTTTAGACAGGTTTGTGGTTTACTCAGGTTTGGTTTAGACAGGTTTTTGGTTTACTCAGGTTCAATTTAGACAAGTTTTTGGTTTACTCAGGTTTGGTTTACTCAGGTTCAGTTTAGACAGGTTTGTTGTTTACTCAGGTTTGGTTTAGACAGGTTTTTGGTTTACTCAGGTTCAGTTTAGACAAGTTTTTGGTTTACTCAGGTTTGGTTTAGACAGGTTTTTGGTTTACTCAGGTTCAGTTTAGACAGGTTTGTGGTTTACTCAGGTTTGGTTTAGACAGGTGTTTGGTTTACTCAGGTTCAGTTTAGACAAGTTTTTGGTTTACTCAGGTTTGATTTAGACAGGTTTTTGGTTTACTCAGGTTCAGTTTAGACAGGTTATTGGTTTACTCAGGTTTGGTTTACTCAGGTTCAGTTTAGACAAGTTTTTGGTTTACTCAGGTTTGGTTTAGACAGGTTTTTGGTTTACTCAGGTTTGGTTTAGACAGGTTTTTGGTTTACTCAGGTTTGGTTTAGACAGGTTATTGGTTTACTCAGGTTTGGTTTAGACAGGTTATTGGTTTACTCAGGTTTGGTTTACTCAGGTTCAGTTTAGACAAGTTTTTGGTTTACTCAGGTTTGGTTTAGACAGGTTTTTGGTTTACTCAGGTTTGGTTTAGACAGGTTATTGGTTTACTCAGGTTTGGTTTACTCAAGTTCAGTTTAGACAAGTTTTTGGTTTACTCAGGTTTGGTTTAGACAGGTTATTGGTTTACTCAGGTTTGGTTTACTCAGGTTCAGTTTAGACAAGTTTTTGGTTTACTCAGGTTTGATTTAGACAGGTTTTTGGTTTACTCAGGTTCAGTTTAGACAGGTTATTGGTTTACTCAGGTTTGGTTTACTCAGGTTCAGTTTAGACAAGTTTTTGGTTTACTCAGGTTCGGCTTAGACAGGTTTTTGGTTTACTCAGGTTCAGTTTAGACAGGTTTGTGGTTTACTCAGGTTTGGTTTAGACAGGTTTTTGGTTTACTCGGGTTCAGTTTAGGCAAGTTTTTGGTTTACTCAGGTTTGGCTTAGACAGGTTTTTGGTTTACTCAGGTTCAGTTTAGACAGGTTTGTGGTTTACTCAGGTTTGGTTTAGACAGGTTTTTGGTTTACTCAGGTTCAGTTTAGACAAGTTTTTGGTTTACTCAGGTTTGGTTTAGACAGGTTTTTGGTTTACTCAGGTTCAGTTTAGACAGGTTTGTGGTTTACTCAGGTTTGGTTTAGACAGGTTTTTGGTTTACTCAGGTTCAGTTTAGACAAGTTTTTGGTTTACTCAGGTTTGGTTTAGACAGGTTTTTGGTTTACTCAGGTTCAGTTTAGACAGGTTTGTGGTTTACTCAGGTTTGGTTTAGACAGGTTTTTGGTTTACTCAGGTTTGGTTTAGACAAGTTTTTGGTTTACTCAGGTTTGGTTTAGACAGGTTTTTGATTTACTCAGGTTCAGTTTAGACAGGTTATTGGTTTACTCAGGTTTGGTTTACTCAGGTTCAGTTTAGACAAGTTTTTGGTTTACTCAGGTTCGGCTTAGACAGGTTTTTGGTTTACTCAGGTTCAGTTTAGACAGGTTTGTGGTTTACTCAGGTTTGGTTTAGACAGGTTTGTGGTTTACTCAGGTTTGGTTTAGACAGGTTTTTGGTTTACTCGGGTTCAGTTTAGGCAAGTTTTTGGTTTACTCAGGTTTGGCTTAGACAGGTTTTTGGTTTACTCAGGTTCAGTTTAGACAGGTTTGTGGTTTACTCAGGTTTGGTTTAGACAGGTTTTTGGTTTACTCAGGTTCAGTTTAGACAAGTTTTTGGTTTACTCAGGTTTGGTTTAGACAGGTTTTTGGTTTACTCAGGTTCAGTTTAGACAGGTTTGTGGTTTACTCAGGTTTGGTTTAGACAGGTTTTTGGTTTACTCAGGTTCAGTTTAGACAAGTTTTTGGTTTACTCAGGTTTGGTTTAGACAGGTTTTTGGTTTACTCAGGTTCAGTTTAGACAGGTTTGTGGTTTACTCAGGTTTGGTTTAGACAGGTTTTTGGTTTACTCAGGTTTGGTTTAGACAAGTTTTTGGTTTACTCAGGTTTGGTTTAGACAGGTTTTTGATTTACTCAGGTTCAGTTTAGACAGGTTATTGGTTTACTCAGGTTTGGTTTACTCAGGTTCAGTTTAGACAAGTTTTTGGTTTACTCAGGTTCGGCTTAGACAGGTTTTTGGTTTACTCAGGTTCAGTTTAGACAGGTTTGTGGTTTACTCAGGTTTGGTTTAGACAGGTTTTTGGTTTACTCAGGTTTGGTTTTAGACAGGTTTCACTGTATATTGCTCTTTTTTATTTTTTTTATTTCTTTCCTTCACCACAAAGTAATATCCTGCACATAACCCTTCAGCAAAACCAAAATATGCTTTAATTAAAAGTGCCCTCAGAAAAAACAAGCCCTGCACATAGCCCCACAACAACAACAAAATTAAAAGACCCTCATTTCACTGTACATACTTGAAAAGGATACACAAACAAGTCACGTAAAAAACAAAGCAAATAAAAAGTAAATCATGGATGTTCACATTGTGTTCTTGTGATAGCTCAGTTCATGCAGAGTTACGGTTGATGTTCATCTCACAATTTATTTGGCTGGTCACCTACAAATACGATCTTCTTCTGGAAAGAATTAGCGTCTTATTTAAAGAAAGATATGGTATTTGTATTATGTACCACAAGGCGTATCTGTTATATCCCAGGCACACAAAACCGCATTCCCCAGAGAAAGCAACCAACCTGCTGCAAGTCTTTGACAAACTTTATCACATAATGTTGTATCGAGTACAGCTGTACACGAGTTGGATTCAAACTCACAACTTTAGTGGTGATAGGTACTGATTGCGCAGGTAGTTGTAAATCCAACTACCATATTAATTTATTTGAAATGATTTTTTATCCTCTCCAATTCAACGAAAGGAAATATAACAAAATATGGTACATGAATACTTTGATTACTTGAAGCCTTTTCTATTTGATGTACATGTATATATTTTACACCAAAAACTTTAAAATTGGTATTTGTTGCTTCTCCGCTAAGCACACAGCATTAAAGAGAAAGGGCAAAGACTGGTTGGCTCGGAATCAGAATAATGTGTCCGAGTGGAGTGACATGTCTACCCAATGACTGTTGTTTCAGTGAGCTAGCACTATAAAAGTCCAACTCAGCGTGTTGGTCTAGTACAAAGCGGACCTCATCATCATCATCTCATTGAAAATTAACTTGTTCTCGCCATGATATAGCTGAAAAATTGATGAATTGGCATTAAGCAACAATCACTCACTCATTAACTCACTGTATATATTTTACAGAAGAGAAGAAAATAAAAAATACCAAGATGCCTTAGATTGTACAACGTCCAGATCACGTCGACCTGAAGTAGCGCTGACAATAAAAGTTGGCGATTTTAGATAATATCATGTACTTGAATACTTACCGTAGATGAAAAAAAAGCTGTTTAAGTTAACTGTGATAATATTATGTAATATTGTACAACGTCCAGATCACGTCGACCTGAAGTAGTGCTGACAATAAAAGTTGGCGATTTTAGATAATATCATGTACTTGAATACTTACCGTAGATGAAAAAATAGCTGTTTAAGTTAACTGTGATAATATTATGTAATATTGTACAACGTCCAGATCACGTCGACCTGAAGTAGCGCTGACAATAAAAGTTGGCGATTTTAGATAATATCATGTACTTGAATACTTACCGTAGATGAAAAAATTGCTGTTTAAGTTAACTGATAATATTATGTAATATTGTACAACGCCCAGATCACGTCGACCTGAAGTAGCGCTGACAATAAAAGTTGGCGATTTTAGATAATATCACGTACATCAATAATTACCATAGATGAAAAAAAGCTGTTTAAGTTAACTGTGATAATATTATGTATTATTAACCAATGTAACAAAATACGTAGGAAACTGACCAGTTAATACATATTCTTTAAGTGGTATTTATACAGGTCTTTATACAGGAGTGGGCATGCACACTTAGCAATAAGCAAATAAAATGGCAGACGACATAACTGACACTTTCTACAGTTCCTAAAATGCCTGAAATTCCTCCTCGAAAGTCCGATAGGTATGCTAAATCATATATATATATATGTCTGAGACAACAACCCAACCGCCCCTTAATAGTATTGAATTAAATAGGTTGTATTTTTCAAACATTGAAATGTGGAATGTGTCGGAGACAACCACCCTTTAATAGTATTGAATAAAATTGGTTGTATTTTCACATTGGTGTATGGTTACTGAAAGTATCATGAAATGGGTGTTTTGATATTTATCCTACATTATTTCCTCGTACAAGCATTGAAATGTGGAATGTGTCTGAGACAACCACCCCTTCATATTGCATTTATTGGTTGTATTTTACATATTAGTGTATTGGTTAATATTGGATGTTTTGATATTGGTTGTATTTTACACATTGGTGTATTGGTTAATAAAGGTATCATGAAATGGGTGTTTTGATATTAATCCTGTATTATGTCCTCGTACAGTCGTATTGAGTCTTGTACAGCTGTATTGACCTGAGGCAATGCCGAGTACAGTCGTATTGAGTCTTGTACAGCTGTATTGACCCGAGGCAATGCCGAGTACAGTCATATTGAGTCTTGTACAGCTGTATTGACCCGAGGCAATGCCGAGTACAGTCGTATTGAGTCTTGTACAGCTGTATTGACCCGAGGCAATGCCGAGTACAGTCGTATTGAGTCTTGTACAGCTGTATTGACCCGAGGCAATGCCGAGTACAGTCGTATTGAGTCTTGTACAGCTGTATTGACCCGAGGCAATGCCGAGTACAGTCGTATTGAGTCTTGTACAGCTGTTTTGACCCGAGGCAATGCCGAGTACAGTCGTATTGAGTCTTGTACAGCTGTATTGACCCGAGGCAATGCCGAGTACAGTCGTATTGAGTCTTGTACAGCTGTATTGACCCGAGGCAACACCGAGAGACACATGGGCAGGACCTAAGATTCTATTTTTTTATATGACTTACTGGTAATGTAATAATAATATTGGTGGATTGTTTTGTTTTCACAAAAAATATTGACAGGACCTAAGATTCTATTTTTTTATATGACTTACTGGTAATGTAATAATAATATTGGTGGATTGTTTTGTTTTCACAAAAAATATTGACAGGACCTAAGATTCTATTTTTTTATATGACTTACTGGTAATGTAATAATAATATTGGTGGATTGTTTTGTTTTCACAAAAAATATTGACAGGACCTAAGATTCTATTTTTTTATATGACTTACTGGTAATGTAATAATAATATTGGTGGATTGTTTTGTTTTCACAAAAAATATTGACAGGACCTAAGATTCTATTTTTTTATATGACTTACTGGTAATGTAATAATAATATTGGTGGATTGTTTTGTTTTCACAAAAAATATTGACAGGACCTAAGATTCTATTTTTTTATATGACTTACTGGTAATGTAATAATAATATTGGTGGATTGTTTTGTTTTCACAAAACATATTGACATTACTTTCATTGTAAATTCCATACTCTTTAAATCTGTTTACTATTTGCTGATTCTAATAGAAAATAATCGGTGTCATATGGTATTTTGAACCCCTGAAAAATCGACTCAAAATACTAAATACCATATGACTCCGTTTTCATCTTTTACCCGGTCTTATTCAAATGTCACATGAGCTAGTGTTGTCACATTGTGTCTGTCGTCCGTAAACGTTCAATCGTCTTCTCTGAAACCAAAAGACCAATTGAAACAAAACTAGACATGAAATTGAATGTTCCTTAGATTATCCTGTATAATTTGTTTTTCATATTAATGCGTAAGATGGCAACATCCTTATGGTAAGAGGTCGTCATGGTTGTGATTGTATGGTAGTTGGATGTACAACTACCTATGCAATCAGTGCTTACCACCACTAACATTGCGAGTTCGAATCCTGCTCATGGCAAGGTGTACTCGATACAACATTATGTTATAAAGTTTGTCAGTGACTTGCGACACGTCGGTGCTTTTCTCCAATACTCCAGTTTCCTTCACCAACAAAGCTGATCGCCACAATATAGCTGAAATATTGTTGAAAGTGGCGTTAAACACCATAACCCTTAACTCTTATCCATAATAATGGGATACACATTAAATGCTAATGTTTCAAATAGTGAGATCAGAAAACTGGTCTAGTATACTAAGGAATCAGAGAAGCATTTTTACAATAATAATAACTTTTCTCTAGTACCATAGATCATTTTTTTAAATGGCCATTTTTTATACTTCTACAGAACCTGTTTTCTATTAATTACACTATTATTTTGTTTTTTATGACATGTTATATTTCTAGTTTATTTAATAAAACTAATAAAAAGTAAACATCTATTATTTTGTTATTTTTTATCAGTCCATTATATAATAGTCAAACCTGTATTAAGAGGTCACCTCTAGGTTCAATTCATAATAAATTTTCTATGAAAGAACATGAAAATGGTGTTCTTTAAATACAGGTGACTGCTTAATAGAGGTAACCACATGAGCAGGTTTTACTGTATTTCTAGATTTAACCATTACAATAAGAACATATTATTAACGGGGTGGGGGTATGCATAATGTAATTATTACTGAAAAGGTCTATACAGAATTATCTCCCTCAAAAGTTGGTGTTAATAGTTGACCAGGAGAGTTTGGGACATTTTCAAACTCTGTTTTAATTATTACATAGATTTTTCTCCCCAGAAAATTAGCTTAATCTCATGTTTCCTCCAGAAAAAAATGAGATCATTGCCATTTTCTCCCCATGATGATGCTTAATTCTATTATCCAGACTTCCTGGCATTTCAAAATTGAAGGAGGTTAAAACAATCAGGAATCCTCTGGATTTCACCTCTATTTCAATAGAAATTTTGAATTTTATTTTTATAGTTTAAAATAAACCTGTCATATATATAATATGATGTAAATCAAAATAGAGATCTGACATAGCTTCAACAAGAACTGACCGCCATGATATAACCGAAATATTGTTGAAATTGACCTTAAACACTATAAACCAAACCAAATTTAACTTCTGTCGATTAGATATCAAATAATTACTTGGCATGATATATTTAGATATCAAATCATTACTTGGCATGATATATTTAGATATCAAATCATTACTTGGCATGATATATTTAGATATCAAATCATTACTTGGCATGATATATTTAGATATCAAATAATTACTTGGCATGATATATAGAATCCTGACGATTTTGCTTGGCTTCACCTAACATTTTCTTAATATCTCAAATGCTGATCATTGATTGGTCAATTAAATGATGTGTTGTCAGTGTTGTTAATAGGAAAAGAGAATGGTAATTTTCTTGACCTTCCCTAAAAACATTTTATTTACCAATGAAAGGCACCCAATAAGGACAGAATAATCAGTTACAATCGTTACAGAAACACAATAAGATATAGATCTTAACTGAAATTAAAACTGATTTGGTTGGTTGGTTTTATGGTGTTTAAGGCCACTTTCAACAATATTTCAGTTATTTCGTGGCGGTCAGTTTTATTGACCGAGGAAACCAGAGAAAACCACCGACCTGTCGTAAGTCGCTGACAAACTTTTATCACATAATGTTGTACACCTCGACCTGATCGGGATTTGAACCCACAACATCAGTGGTGATAGGCACTGATTACATAGGTAGTTTTAAATCCAACTACCATACGATCACGGCCACGACGCCCCTATAACTGATTTGAGTGATTTTGATAACATTCAACAAAACATAGCACTAAAGGAGAATACCCAGTGTCATCCTTTAATCTCTGATGAGTAATATATGACAGCACACATCTTGACAAATAGAACTCCATTAATAAACAAGTGTTAGTAACGAAAAATGTTTTTTGGCACATACAGTGAAATATCCCTATGCTGAACTTCCTTGTGACCAGCTTTTTGTGTTCGTAATAGACAGGTGTTCGGTTTATACAGGTTATATTAACAAAGATTTCCAACATTGGAACTTTATTCAAAGTTCGGTTTATACAGAATTCTGTTTAGACATGTCTCGCTGTACATGTTTTTACAGTCAACCCTGTATATAAAGACCACTCAAGGGAACCTGAAAGTGAGGCCTTGATGAGCAGCTACCCTTTACATACAGGTTAAAATTGTATATACTATTCATTAATGGGAAAAATAAGACTACCCTTTATAGACAGTGATTTGTTATATAGAGGTGCCTTGAAAGGCAGGTTTGATTGTATTTTAAACTATATTTATTCTAAGGAACAACTCTGTGTACATGATTATGAAGAATTTAATTTCTAATTATATTTAAAAGGGACAGCTGTGGTGATGATCATATGGTAGTTCAACTTACAACTACCTATGAAATCAGTTCCCATCATCATTAAGGTGGTGAGATCGAATGCTGCTCGTGGCGATGTGTACTTGATACAACATTTTATGATAAAGTAGTCTGTGACTTGCAGGAGATCTGCGGTTTTCTCCGGGTACTCCGATTTCCTCCACCAATAAAACTAACTGCCACGATATACATGTGCAACTGAAATATTGTTGAAAGTGGCGTTAAACACCATAACCCTAAGATTATTCTATACTATGACAATGACTGTACATTGGTGGGATCACTTGAACTTTATGATTGCAATACTTGTCAGTGTTGATGTTTACTGAGGTATCATGATTTATGGCTGTCGGTGTCAATGTTTACCAAGGTAATTAGTCTTTGACTCATTGATGTGATGTGTGGGGAATGCGACCATGCCCATTATTCGGATGGGTGAGATCATGCCTACATACCCCTTTCCCCAAAATGAGCATAATGAACGAAGCTGGCTATGGTACTCCCCATGTGTAGACCCCCAGTATAAAACAGGTATGAAAATACCAAATCTGTGTTAAGTCATTCACTTGATAACAGGGCATATTACATATTTTATTGAAGTTCAAGATCAATAACAAAGCATTGATAAAAAAAAAAGAAGTTAATTTACTTTAAAATCAAGAGAATACTGCATTAATATTAAATGCCAATGTTGTTGTTTGGATGGTCTGGGTTTTGGGTCTGAGTTGATGTTGCTCTCTGGGTGGTAGGAGCTCTGGTCTGAGTTGATGCTGTTCTCTGGGTGGTAGGAGTTCTGGTCTGAGTTGATGCTACTCTCTGGGTGGTAGGAGCTCTGGTTTGAGTTGATGCTACTCTCTGGGTGGTAGGAGCTCTGGTTTGAGTTGATGCTGTTCTCTGGGTGGTAGGAGCTCTGGTCTGAGTTGATGCTGCCTTCTGGGTGGTAGGAGTTCTGGTCTGCGTTGATGCTGTTGTCTGTGTGGTAGGAGCTCTGGTCTGAGTTGATGCTGCTTTCTGGATGGTAGGAGCTCTGGTCTGAGTTGATGCTGTTCTCTGGGTGGTAGGAGCTCTGGTCTGAGTTGATGCTACTCTCTGGGTGGTAGGAGCTCTGGTTTAAGTTTATGCTGCTGTCTGGATTGTAGGAGCTCTTGTCTGAGTTGATGCTGCTTTCTGGGTGGTAGGAGCTCTGGTCAGAGTTGATGTTGCTGTAGGGGTGGTAGGAGCTGTGGTCTGATGCTGCTGTCCTGGTGGTAGGAGCTCTGATCCGAGTTGATGCTGTTGTCTGGGTGGTAGGAGCTCTGGTCTGAGTTGATGCTGTTGTCTGGGTGGTAGGAGCTCTGGTCTGAGTTGATGCTGCTGTCTGGGTAGTTGGAGCTCTGGTCTGAGTTGATGCTGCTGTCCGGGTGGTAGGAGCTCTGTTCTGAGTTGATGTAGCTCTCTGGGTTATCGAAGCTCTGTTCTAAGTTGATGCTGCTGTCTGGGTGGTAGGAGCTTTGGTATAAGTTGATGTTGCTGTCTGGGTGGTAGGAGCTCTGCTCTGAGTTGATGTTGCTGTCTGGGTGGTAGGAGCTCTGGTCTGACTTAATGCTGTTATCTGTGTGGTAGGAGTTCTGGTCTGAGTTGATGCTGCTCTCTGGGTGGTAGGAGCTCTGGTCTGAGTTGATGCTGTTGTCTGGGTGGTAGGAGCTTTGGTCTGAGTTGATGCTGCTCTCTGGGTGGTAGGAGCTTTGGTCTGAGTTGATGCTATTGTCTGGGTGGTAGGAGCTTTGGTCCGAGTTGATGCTGCTCTTTGGGTGGTATGAGGTCTGGTCTGAGTTGATGCTGCTCTCTGGGTGGTAGGAGCTCTGGTCTGAGTTGATGCTGTTGTCTGGGTGGTAGGAGCTCTGGTCTGAGTTCATGCTGCTCTCTGGGTGGTAGGAGGTCTGGTCTGAGTTGATGTTGCTCTCTGTGTGGTAGGAGCTCTGGTCTGAGTTGATGCTGTTGTCTGGATGATGGGTGTTCTGGTTAGAGTTGATGTTGCTGTCTGTGCGGTATGAACTCTGGTCTGATTTGATACTGCTCTCTGGGTGGTAGGAGCTCTGGTCTGAGTTGATGCTGCTCTCTGGGCGGTAGGAGTTCTGGTCTAGAGTTGATGCTGTTGTCTGTGTGATAGGAGCTCTGGTCTGAGTTGATGCTGCTGTCTGGGTGGTAGGAGCTCTGGTCTGAGTTGAAGTTGTTGTTGGGATGGTCTGTGTTTGGGTCTGAGTTGATGCTACTGTCTGACTGGTCTGACTGTCTGACAGGCACTTGTTTCATTCAAAAAATATATGCCCCCTCCTCTTCCTTACTTCAAGGTAAACATCTACCCTTTTCCCCTTCCCCACTTCGCCTCAATATTTTTCGCTGGTTTACTTTTTAAGTTCGGTTGGCCTATGACAAAATCATGTGCTTTATTGACCTTTGACCGACTTTATGTGACGTAATAGGACGCCATTTGGAAAAAGGGTAGTAAAATTAACAAATATATAAGCCAGTTTTTTTCTTTAAACACAAACACTGGAATGTATACATGCAGGGGCGGATCCAGGATTACAAGTTAGGGGGGTGCACTTAAAAAAAATTGCGCCGAGCGGAGGGAGGCACGAAAATGTTTGGGGTATTTCGTGTGAAAAATCAAGATTTTACGCCAAAAAATCATATTTTTTCCAATTTTAGGGGGCGCCCCTGACATGTATATATACAAATTCGTTGGTACAAATAGGGAAGTTTTGATATAAAAAAAAAGGAGGGGCTTTTTGGTAAGATAATTTTTTTTTTAAAGAGAGATTTTTGAAACTTTTGTTTTATCAATGACCCTTAAAAAGCTGCTATGTAAAATAAGTTAAAATCTTGACTGACCACTTCATGTGGGTAATATTTAAAAAAAAAAAAAAAAAGGATTCCCTCTGTTGCTAGGATTTTCCTGTTGTCATGACAGGGAATTATGGGTATGATATGTTTTTGATGCCGCCATATTTGAAAACAGCATTGTGTAAGTAAGGTTGATTTCACCACTGGAATCGGAAATTTTATCAATATATGCTAAATGTCAGTTCAAAATGGGGAAAAATCAAGTGAAATGAGAAGCTCTACTTGTTTTTTGTTCATGTTGAACTACAACATATGGGTCATTAAAAAAAAAGATGAATCGCAGAGGTTCGTTTATTGAAAATTGTGGGCGTATACCATCAATGGGAGGTGATTAATACACATTATCCAACACAATTTTGTGTTGGATAATGACCCCCCATTGATAGTATATATACGCCCACAAATCACACTAAACGAACCCCCGTGGTGGAATTTCTGAATAATCAATGTTTTGATTTCTAAATGACTAAAAACGAAATGATTCTTAATGTGATTGAACATTGTAATTTGTAACAAGGACGTATATACGTCCTTGATTGTAGGAAGTAAACTCAGGAATACACAATCAAAGTAGTTACAAATTAAAGCTGAATCAACAAATACAGGTCACACCCTAACATTTGTAGGAAGTAAAGTCAGGAATACACAATCAAAATAGTTACAAATTAATGCTGAATCAACAAATACAGCCTTATAGGTCACACCCTAACACTCAGTATCAGTTCCATATGAACATAGTTGTTTGTTTTAACTGCACATAAAAATTGTTTCATTAAAATATATAAATAAACAAAATTACTAGACATGATCAAAGGTTTGAAATAATTTAAATGTCCTCTGTATTGTATTGTATCAAGGAGATAATTGCAAACTCAGGGCTGCCTAGTGTTACCATTGGAAATCAGTAAGCGCTAATAACATAGCCTTGTTTAACCTACATCAGCCCCCTACCCTATAATCCGCTGCCAACATGGTGGTGGAATGCCAATAATAGTGTGGTAGATCATGGGTTTGTTGCACCGGTCGGGTCAAACCAAAGAGTATAAAATTGGTCTTTGTTGCTTCTCTGCTAAGCATGCAGCCTTAAGGAGAAAGAGCAAAGACTGGTTGGCTCGGAATCGGGATAATGTGTCCGAGTGGAGCAACATGTCTATCCATGGACTCATTGTTGTTTCAATGAGCTAGCACTATGAAAATCCAACTAAGCATGTTGGTCTTGTATAAAGCTGACCTCATCATCATCTCATTGAAAATTAACTTGTTCTTGCCATGACATAGCTGAAAAATTGCTGAGTTGACATTAAATAACAATCACTCAAATTCTTAATTTAAAACATTACAAAGTATGGTGTATTATTATATAAATATATCAAGAACAGATCTCAATTTACAACGGTAGTTACTGTACCTATCTATTCTTATCAACCTTTTCTTCAGATTCAAAGTCAAATTACAGCATTAACTAAAGTAATGTATAAATAGTTATTTGTCTTTATCCAAATTAGAGGTGTGTGGCCATGGGGGGGTTTCACAATGACACAGCACAGAAGTTCAATTTTTATCATGAAAGATAAATCAGATTATTATTTTTTTGACAGTTTTTTTTTGGTTAAAATTTGGCATCACGAATTTAAAAAGAACCATAGCCCACCTCCCCTAAAAGTTAACTGGTTGTTTCCTTAAATCCTATTCTGAAGGCAAGCCTATATCAATAAAGGTAAGCAGACACAGATAATGGTAAAGCAAGTTTTTGTATGTATGGAACAAACAGTCAAGGAAACTGTTAAACTCACAAGTACAAGTTTGTACCAGTACTCCAAATTCCTCTAACCAGAACACAGTATAAGTGGAGACAGCATTCTAATTGGACGATTTTACAACACAAATACAAAAGTCGCTCTCAAAATGTAATAATTTGGAATTTGTATGTGTGTGTTGTTTTTGTTTTACATCAATATATATGTCGGCTATTTTCATGATGAAAATGAACACACATATTATAACAAATCACTATAAAACTGTAAAAAAAAACTGTCAACATTACATTCAATTCTCATCATAACATTTTTACATTGTACAAAATGTAAATACAAATGAAATTATTATTATCTGTTTTCAAAATAATGTTCCATATTTTCAACTTCAGTTATTGTAGTTAGTAGTTTTTATGACTTTTGAAAATAGTTCCCTTATACAGGCATGGCAGAATGCCTGTGCCCTTCATTGACTGATGGTACAATTCCCAGGATAACCTTTTGACCAATGACATGGGTCTGTCTAAATGAAATGAACACATAATGTAATCGGAGTTCAAAATTATGTAGGTCTGAGGTCCATGGTCTTTCGCTATTGTCTTCAGACTTGCATATGTGTATTAGCTGTGTTCACGGACCTTCTGATTTTCATATTCTGTATGCAACTATGACAATCAGGGTAGACTATTCCTCAGAAAAATGAGGGCTTATTTATTTTGTGAAATAGTTATATAGAGAAATTGTTATGAATATTGGCAGTGAATCTAGTGCCTAGTGATTAAAATCAATGAAACGCCCTCTAAAACATTTTAGCCTGTCAAAACTATTCTTAGAGAAATTGTTATGCATATTGACAGTGAATCTAGCGCCTAGTGATTAAAATCAATGAAACACCCTCTAAAACATTTTCGCCTGTCAAAACTATTCTTAGACACCATAATCCCTTAATGTACCCCAAAGTGATCTGCATCTGATGCACCTTTTGGTTATATCTTCTCACAACAATGTAAACCTAGACAATCGAAAAGGTATGCAGGGTTTATTGATAACTGCTTAAAATGTTCTGAAAAAAAAATAGGACCTTCTGAACAATTATATGGACCTTCAGGATTTCAAACTGAATGGTCCAAGATCTTTTCACATTAAAAATTAATTTTGAACCTCTGATAATTATTTATACATGTTTATATTTTATTCTAGATTTCACCACTCTCAAGATGTCTTCGTTTGGTGATTTATTCAAGTGTCTCAATATAAAGAAGAAATTGAAGAAGAAAAAGAACAAGAAGAATGATAAAAATCAAGAAAACAGGATAGAGAAGTATTCAAGAGACTTGTCTGATGGACAGGTCACAGATTCGTGTAATAGAAATCAACAAAACAGGATAGAGAAGTATTCAAGAGACCTGTCTGGTAGACAGATCACAGAATCATGTAATAGAAATCAACAAAACAGGATAGAGAAGTATTCAAGAGACTTGTCTGGTAGACAGATCACAGAATCATGTAATAGAAATCAACAAAACAGGATAGAGAAGTATTCAAGAGACTTGTCTGGTAGACAGATCACAGAATCATGTAATAGAAATCAACAAAACAGGATAGAGAAGTATTCAAGAGACTTGTCTGGTAGACAGATCACAGAATCATGTAATAGAAATCAACAAAACAGGATAGAGAAGTATTCAAGAGACCTGTCTGGTGGACAGATCACAGAATCATGTAATAGAAATCAACAAAACAGGATAGAGAAGTATTCAAGAGACCTGTCTGGTGGACAGATCACAGAATCATGTAATAGAAATCAACAAAACAGGATAGAGAAGTATTCAAGAGACCTGTCTGGTGGACAGATCACAGAATCATGTAATAGAAATCAACAAAACAGGATAGAGAAGTATTCAAGAGACTTGTCTGATGGACAGATCACAGAATCATGTAATAGAAATCAACAAAACAGGATAGAGAAGTATTCAAGAGACTTGTCTGGTAGACAGATCACAGAATCATGTAATAGAAATGCACTGAATTCAGTGAGATCTGATTCTGGTTGGTTTAATATAACACTGAGTCCTGTAAAAATGGATGGTACTGATGAGATGACGATGCTGTCGCGTAACAAGACGCCGGAAATTTCTGATAACATTCAAAATTCTCAGAAAGAAACAGTATCTGTTAGCATTGGCACTCAAGACAGTCCAGATAATGCTTTCCATGTAGGCAGTCTGTGTTTACAGCCACATGTAGACAGTCTATGTTATGATGTAGAACAGTCTTGTACAGATAATTATAAACCATTTGATCAAGTCATGCATTTTGCCCATTATGGGGACTATGTCAGTCATTTACAAAGAAATAAAATATTTACTGACGTTACTGTTAGTATAGGAACAGAAATATATGCTGCCCATCGTATGAGCCTTGCATGTGTGAGTGGGTTATTTGCAGACATTTTTTACATTCAAAGAAACAAGCAGTATACTGTAATAAGACTACAAGGAGTTAAACCAGTGACTTTTGAGGTATTACTACAATATATCTACAACGGTGTATTGCCAATCACATCTGAAGTTATTGGTGATTTGTTGACAATGGCAGAGATTCTGAGAATTCCGATAATGAAACCTCTGTTGAATGATTATATGGAAAGTCTACCTTTGTTGCATGCATTGGAGATTTTAATAAAGGAAAAATTATTTGGACCACTTTATGACAAAACAATGTTTGCTATTGGTGAACAATTCAATACTTTAAGGCTTGAAGTTGGGTTCTTGGACATTGACATTGAGACAATGCTTATCATACTAATCAGTGATCTTTTAAACATTTCTTCTGAACTTGACGTCTTTAAGGCTGCTATAAGATGGATTGAACACAATATTACGCATAGAAAGCAACAACTTCTCAAGCTGATGAAATGTGTTCGATTTCCTTTAATGGCACCGTGTGAGCTGTTTCATTGTTATGAACTCGCAAGTCTCCTTTTAGAAAACAACGATTGTAGGCAAATGATACTGGAGGCAAATTGGATTGTATCAGCACATATGTTACAAAAAGAGGACCCGTTTAAGTTCATGGTACCAACCCCTCGCATCACAACGACAAGGGCACCATTACAAAATGGCAATGAAGAGTTATATCAAACTAACTCTATTGGAAATGTAAATTTTGTGGTTAACTTAAAAGCACCAACACAAAATAAGGAAAAATCAGAATTGTCACCTACGACAGGCGAAATTATTGTACTAGGAGGCTTCTTCCCACAATCTAATAGAACAGATATTTCAGCAAAGTCAATAGACAAATACCACAGTGATGACAATGAATGGAAACACTACAATGAATTTCCGGAGCCTAGACTTCATTTTGCAGCTACAATTCAAAATGGAACCGTTTATTTGACAGGAGGTTTTGACCCTAGATTGAAAGTCAAACCTTCAGTACCTACCACCGATGCGTTTATCTTGGAAACCAGGACTTGTATATGGATAAAAATTGTGCCAATGAACACAGCAAGAATGTACCATTCCTTAGCTTCTCTTAATGGAATGATATATGCAATAGGGGGACAAGATGGAAACAACAGAGTATTAAACACAGTAGAATGTTACAACCCAAAGACGGACAACTGGGTCTTCGTTAAACCCATGTCTCAAGCACGGCTAGCTGCATCGACAGGTGTTATTGATGGCAAGTTATATTCAGCTGGAGGTTACGGAGAAAGCATAAGAAGACCAATTCTTGACACTGTGGAATGTTTTAATCCGAAGAAAAACAAATGGCAGTTTAAGAACAAACTGCGTTTTCCTCGTGGCCATGCTAGTATCGTCACTGTGAATGACAAATTGTATCTATGTGGTGGTGTCACCAAATCATTTGTCAACCATAATTCTGTTATCAGCAGTGTACCTAGTATAGATGTATACAACAAGGAACAGGATGTTTGGGAACATTGTTCTGACATGGTGATAGCTCGCCACAGTGCTGGAACTGCCTCTGTTGGATCTTTGATATACATAATTGGAGGGGCAACTACACAGTACAATAGAATTTTCAGATCTGTGGAATGTTTTGACACTGATACAAAGACTTGGGTCTCTGGTGTCAAAGACCTACCTTATCCTTCCAAATGGATACAATGTCTTTCTCTGAATTAATTTCTATTCTGAAACTGATCACTTGAAACAATACAAGACTAACCGGATTTATTTATTTACATCAGAAATTTAACGGAAAATGAAAAGATATAGCAAAATTACACATCTCTATCAACGTGAAAATATATAAGATTGAATTTGTTATTATATGTATTAATAGTTTGAAGATGTAGTTTTATTACGAAAGATTAAATCTGTGAAGCCGAGTTCTTGGACATTGATATCATACTAAGCACAGTCATTCCCAAGGTCCATCTGACATGTGGCAATGTCCAGTAAAAATTGGTTTGATCCAGTAAAAGGTTATTCATTACTGGACCAAATGTGGAGCATGTGAATGTCCTATAAACTTGGTGCTGGGTCCAGTAATTTGTACTCCTTTACTGGACTGAATGTCCATTCAACTTCAATTTACCTTGGGAAACACTGTAATCAGTCATAATTTAAACATTTCTTCTGAACTTGATGTCTTCAAAGCTGCTATAAGGTGGCTTGAACACAATATTATGCATAGAAAGCAGCAACTTCTCAAGCTGATGAAATGTGTTCGATTTCCTTTAATGACACAAGTTGAACTGTTCCATTGAAATGAACTCATAAAGAAAACGCATGCATGCAAATGATACTGGAGGCAAATTGGATTGTATCAGCACGGATGTTGCAAAAAGAGGACCCGTTTAGCTTGATTGTGCCAAACCCTCGCATCACGACAATGGCTGGCACCATTACAAGATGGGAAAGAAGAGTTATATAAAGCTAACTATTGGAAATGTAAATTTTGTGGTTAACCCACAATCACCAACACAAAATAAGGAAAAATCAGAATGGTCACATAGGAATGATGCAAATGATACTGAAGGCAAATTGAATTTGTTATTATATTTATTAATAGTTTGAAGATTAAATCGATGTATCATGTATTTTTAAAAGATTAAATCTGTTGGAAGTAACAGTAATGATTTCTTGTCTTAAGAGTATTTGTTTTTATCCAACAAATTCTACCTTCCTAGCAATTAGTACGGTAACTAGGAGCATTCTTTGCATGACCCTGTTTTTGTACTGTCATGCTTATGTTGTCTTTCATTTTTGTGATAGTAGGAGGTCTTTTTGAATGGAAGTGAATCTGTGCAGGTTTTTTTTATCATTTGTTTATATATGTGGTGTTGTTGGAGATCCAGTTATCAAAAAGGGAGGGTTGGGGTCCCATTAACTGGTTTAACCCCACCACAGTGTGTGCCTGTCCCCAGCTAGGACCTGGATTTCCTTGTAGTGGTCTTTTTAGGGTTCAGTGAGTTAAGGTCAGAAGTGATTGCACGTTTTGTTGATATTGGTGATGATTGTTTTGACCATCACTCCCTTTAAAATTTCTTTTCCTAAAATAAACAAAAACAATATGCACATGAAAGTCACTTGAAAAGGGCTTTGTATCCGAAGGGAAATAATAGGATATCCAATAACAAATGTTTTGTGACGGGAACCAATTAATGTTAAATGTTAGTGAAAATGAAACTTTTAACTTTATGAACTGGTTTCATTTTCTCTGTTGAAAGAAAGGTACAGTGGAAAAAAAAGTATAACCATTAAGTTTTCTGGTGTTTAACACCACTTTCAGCAATATTTCAGTTGTATCTGGTGGTCAATTTTATTGATGGAGGAAACCACTGACAAATTTTGTCACATAATGTTGTATCGAGTACACCTCGCCATGAACGGGGTTCGAACTCACACCTCCAGTGGTGATGGACACTGATTCCACAGGTAATTGTAAATCCAACTGCAATACGACCACGACGGCCCTTTACAGACATTAATATAATACTTATATAAGTGAAGTTTGAAGATATCAAAGGGTAGATACGATAACGTAACCCTCATTCCAGTTAGGAGCAAAAGCGGACTGAGGGTTACGTTATCGTATCTAATCAATGGGGTAATCAGAAGCCGAAAATGAAAGGAGAGACAACACAATGGCTAGAAGGAAGTAATGATGTTCAAAATACTACACAGAAAACTAAAGATCGAGCAATACGACACCAGTATACGTGAATAAATACAAATAACGTCAATTAAATCATGAAACCCCTATAGCTACAAAGCAAATAGGAGTCGAGTCGATCGAACATCGTTTTTACCCGGAAATCGTAGGGCATCACAACAAGGAACTAAACACGAAGACATGTAATTTGACAACACGAATCTCACTGGAAAAACGAGGGCAAACAGCTGGTCAGGAAGGATAAGCTATTCCTACTCCACATGTGGCATCCATCTTGTTACAAACCCGGGGATAAGTCATTCAATGGGGAAAGGGTCGAATTGTGACTACGACAAATGAAACATCCGTCGTCATTTGTGACTAGTACATTCTGTAACGGTTAACTAATTCACGGTGACGACCTTCCGAAGTGATTTCTTCAACTAACTACCACTACCAAAAAAAAATCAACAAAAACTGATCATGGAAACACACTTTTTAACTTTTAAATCGCAAAACACATAATACATGTAATTGGAAGTTAGGATTATGGTGTTTAACGCCACTTTGAACATTATTTCAGTTGTATTGTGGCGGTCAGTTTTATTGCCGCGAGTCACTGCAACTTTATAATGTTATAATGTATCGAGTACACCTCGCTATGATCGGGGTTTGAATCTACAACGTTAGTGATGATTGGCACTGATTACACATGTAGTTGTAAATCCAACTATCATACGATCACGACTCCTCCGGATAAGGTAATATACAATACAATACATAATGTGTACAGATATTTAATTGTCAATCAAGGCGCCCTTAGCAGGGGCGGATCCAGGATTTTGTGTTAGGGGGGACGAAAGTCGGCGAGGGGTCTGGGGACCGCTTAAAGTCTCCAGCGGGTCTGCCCTGGTAGGGGGCCCCGGAAGCTCCTGGGTTTTGAGTATTTAGGAAGCTTTTCCGTCGACAATTTTTAAGCATTTTGTGAATGTGATGAAGTGTAGTAAAACGCATGAATCTTCTCCAAAAAATTTCAAATAGTTTCTAAGCAGTGAGTGTAAATTAAAGGGAGATGTCACTTGAAATTATCTATCTGGAGCTGTGACTCCCCTGATTTCCTTATCACGCCGGGTATTCGTATACTCGGAACAGGTGCGGACACTTTGAACGTTTTCTTTGGCCAATTTTGAATTTTTGGACACTACAGACCGTGGAGCATGACGGCAACGGAACACTGAACAGCATGCTCCGCGGTCTGTAGTGTCCAAAAATTCAAAATTGTCCAATGAAAACGTTCAAAATAACTAGCTTGCACCGAGTTTCCGAATACCTCGGCGTGCTATATTAGCCAATTTGCTCATGTTTCTCTGTTGAAAATGGGGTAATTTGTATTGAAGTGTTTGTAGAATGGATGGATTTTGATCAAATTAATGTCTAAGGGATTATAAGATCACTTTGTTTTCTGATTAATCGTCGACTGCTTCAAAAGTTCAAAAGTAATTAGATAAACTAAAAGGGCAATGCAACGGGTAAAAATATATAATGATCTATTACATTTAACAGGCGAATGAATGAATGCTGATATGCTTAATAGAGAAACGGAAGACCGCCACCCCCTCTCTTTCTCTCTCTCACTTTTTTTCCTTCTTTTTTTATAGGAGGGGGGGCTAACGTCACCTCCGCCCCCCTCTGGATCCGCCACTGCTTACTCTGTTACTGGCAGTAAAGTCAATATGAATTGGTGATTAGGGTTTTGGTTTTTAACGCCACTTTCAACAATATTCCAGCTATATCGTGGCGGTCAGTTTTATTGTTGGAGAAAATCGCCTACCTGCCGTATGTCACTGACAAACTTTATATGAATTGATTACAATTGACGATTTCAAATGAAAATTACTGTTAACGACGTCGCCTTACAAGGGGTAAATTTCAGTGAACCCTCGGTTCTTATGATGTTTGGTTAAATGATTTTAATTTTGAAAAAATGTGGGTTCTTTTTTTATCAAGTGCATGTATTGTGGGTGGGCTTGGCAGGAGGTGTTTTAACCTGTTGCCAACGTATCACTCGTCTTGGTGTAATGGATATAGCTTTTGTTCTGTTTAATATATCTTCAACATTTCTTCTTTATTTAGAGTGTTGCTTGCTATTTTTCAAAATACATAAGTAAGTAAGTTAAATAGATTAATTAGAACAAAACATATATCGATATCAATAAGAAGAGTGATACGTCAATCGTAACTACTCGACCATTCTCGCTACCCTGCAAATAACCTCGTATGCATTAGGCGTATAAATCGCACTACTTTTCACATGTCAGGTACATGAAATTTTGATAAAGTTATATTTTAAACAATTTTCTATATTTCAATTAAAGTTTTAATTAGCTTTGCACGATTAGATTTTACTTAGTATGTCTTCCATATTGGATTTTCGTGGACTATATTTTTGTGCGGCTTAACTTAACTTAACTTCCGGCAAACAATTTAAGAAGAATTTCTACTATGTACGTACGAGGTTATTTGCAGGGTAGCGAGAATGGCCGAGTAGTTACGATCGAGTGATACGTCTATCACATTAAACAGTGGTGTATGGTTAGCGAGCGAGCCTATGATGCACTAGATCGTGGGTTTGAACCCGGTTAGGGTCGAACCAAAGATTATATAAAATATAAAATTGGTGTGTGTTGCTTCCTTTCTAAGGAGTAAGAGCATAGACTGGTTGGCTGAGAATCAGAATATTGTGTCCGAGTGGAGCAACATGTCCACCCTCGGACTGTTGTTTCAGTGAGCTAGCGCTGTTAAAATCCAACTCTCAGTGTGTTGGTATAGTACAAAACGGATCTCGTCATCATCTCATTGACAATTAACTTGTTCTCGCCATGATATTGCTGACAAATTGCTGCATTGGCGCTAAACAACAAGCACTCGATCAATATTTTTTTCAATAAAATGTCAAATAATTTATTCTTTAGGTACCGTGCTTCACTTCCAATTGCAATTCCAAACACGCCGAGTTCAAAACTGGATAGCCTTAATGGTCATTTATAAGTCACATAACATTTCTTATACTTCTGGCACTTTACATAAGACAACTTTGAAACGACTTTCCTGCCTTTTTATACGACCACAAAAATGTTGCGGTGGTATTATGCTATGGCGTTGTCATATTTGTCGTCCGTCCGTCTGTAGACAAAATGATTTCCGTGCGATAACATTAGTTGTAATTACCGGATCCTTCTGAATTTTTAACACTATGATACTTGGCACTAAATACAGGTGGTATCGTAAACCTACCTGTTTGCAAACAAGAGATGTTTGTTATTTGTATATGGAGAGCTTACTTTTCATCTGATTTTAAAGAGATTTTTTGAATTAATTCTTTATGAAAATCCTTTTCAGAAAAAAGGCATACGGTTATGTAACTATTATCATTTTTGGACATAAAAGAGGTAAAGAAAATCACATTTTACCTCGCATTACCCAAAGTCATGTGAGATATTGTCATCATTTGGCGTCCGTCATCGGTGGCAGCATCGTTGTATGTAAACGCTTAAATCTTAATCTTCTCTGAAACCACTAGGCCAATTGGAATCAACCTTCGTACAAATGGCCAATAGATTTGTTGATCGAAAGTAAACAAAAGAAACAAGATACCTAAGGCACTAGGCCAATTGGAACCAAACTTGATAGGAATGCTCATTGGATGATCCTCTAAAACATTTATGTTTCGTGGTTGAGCGGAAGTACATAAAAGAAACAAGAGGCAGAATGGTGTCAAAAAGGGTGTTGTCAGTTTTTAATCTTCTCTGAAACCACTTGGCCAGTTGGAACCAAATGTGGTAAGAATGTTCTTTGAATGATCCTCTAAAACGTTTATATGTTTCTTGCATTTGTTCATCGGAAGTACAAAAAGAATCTATAGAGGCCCAATGTGTTGTCTGTTTTTAATCATCTCGGAAACATTCACAGAACCAATTGGAACCAATCTGGGTAGGAATGTTTACTGGATGGTCCTCTGAAAAGTTTGTTTTTGTTGATCGAAGGTACAAAGAGAAACAAGAGGCCCGATGGTGTCAAAAAGGGTGTTGTCTGTTTTGATTCTTCGTCTCTGAAACCACTGGGCCAGTTGATACCAAACTTGGTTTGAATGTTCATTGGATGGTCCTCTAGAAAGTTTATGTTTTTGTGTTGATCAGAAATGCAGAAAAGAAACAAGAGGCACAAATGTGTCAAAAAAGGTGCTGTCTGTTATTAATCTTCGTCTCTGAAACCACTGGGTCAATTAGAACCAAACTTGGTAGAAATATTCACTGGAATGTTCTGTAAAAAGTTTCTTTTTGTTGATCGGAAGTACACGAAAGAAACAAGAGGCCCAAATGTGTCAAAAAGGGTCACGTGTTGTCTGTTTTTGTATATGGGGCGTTTATTTTTCAACCAATCTTGATTGGTTTTTATACTTTATGCTACTTATAAAATTATATTTATGGGCTTTACTGAGGGGGGTAAACAATTTGTTTCAATTCCGATTTTTTTTTTATTTTTTAGATTCCTTGCGATATTTCCTTCCTGCATTTGTTGCCTACCAGATTTGGCCTAGCTCTTGTGGTTTCCGAGATATAATGGGGTTGCGTGGAGTTAATAGGGATTTTTTCCTTACTTAAAGGGGCATTAGCTACGATTTTGACCAAAAAAATTATGTTTTGAAAATTGGTAAATAGCTTTAAAATGATGAAATAAAGGTAAATATTTCAAATTAAACAGCTTATCGTACCACTTTTCGCCTTTTGAGAACGAGAATTACCATCGATTTATAATTTCCTTGCAAGCAAATAATTTGACCTCGTTTTCTCCGTATGCAACTGACCTTACTAGTGACAGGTAAATACGAATAATTTGTATTTTGTCGCTTATTAACTGCAAACTTTCGTGGTTCTTTGTCCGTAATTTACGCCGACTAAAAGCAGATTCACAGAAAATAAGAAATAAGTGCATTGTTGTACTGATTTAATGACGAATCGGCAAACTCTGTAAACAATGCCGATAATTAATAAGATGGCGTCCATTTCTTGATGATTTCAAAACACGAGCAGTTGCACCTTTTTTCCCCGATGCGCGTACATTTCATAACATTTATAAGTTACAGAAATACGTTTTATTAAGGCATCAATCATATCTGATAGTTTTTATGGTTAACAAAAAATTACGATTTTGGCAGATAATGCCCCTTTAAGTCGGATTTGTACGCAGTTTTTTCTCTTTAATTCTTTTGATAAATTCCTGACTCATGGGGTATGACAAAAGTTTTGTTGTACCTTTTACCATTTCAGAAATATGAGAATACCAAAAGTCCTATTTTTATGGATTAAAGATTAACATATTATGACTCCATGTGAAATGAATCAAAAGAATTCTCTGAACATCTAGACTGAATGAATGATGAACAGGTGAGCGATGCAATCAAATAATATACCATATGATTGTTGTGTAGCTTTTAAAGCATTATTTACTTTATTCTTTTTGAAATAGGAGGTGTCGTGATCGTATGATATTTGTGCAATCGGTGCTTATCACCACTAAAGTTGTGAGTTCGAATCTCGCTCATGGCGAGCTGTACTCGATGTCACATTATGTGATAAAGTTTGTCAGTGACTTGCGACAGGTCGGTGGTTTTCTCCATATACTCCGTTGTCCTCCACCAATAAAACTGACTGCCACAATATAGATGATATATTGTTGAAAGTGGTGCTAAACACCATAACCCTAACCATTTATATTTAAAGCATCTAGCATATTACATATTGTACATAAGATATCTGTGTTTTCATTACTCATTAACTATATATCGCCACGATATAACTGAAATATTGTTGAAAGTGGCGTTAAACACCATTACTTTAATCATTAACCATATAGAGAGAGATTGGTTATATCCATGCTTTGAGGTATTGAAATAGTTTGTATAAATGGTTCTGTGAATTGAGTTTCTAATGTCTGATTGCAAAATAGCTCTTCGTCACAGTATGAATTTTATAAATACTTTCGTTAATGCTTTAGAATTATATCTTATATATTAAATCAGTCTAATTATGTGAGAAAATGCATAATTTCAAATCTTTATTAAAAATTCATTTTTCAAAATGTTAAAAATGTAAATCCACATAAAAAATATGAATGTTTTAAACTACATTGAACACTATAGACTGAAAATTGGTTGAGGGGTCAAGAAGTTGTTATTTTTGTTACTTTTTTGGCCATAGTCTTCAATTGTGAAATCATTATTGATCATGCAAATCAAATTAGGGGTTGAAACACCATTAATTAGCTTGACGAACACTCCCCCCCCCCCCCCCCCCCCCCCCCCCCCCCCCCCCCCCCCAAAAAAAGACAATCCCATACACAACACATGAACTCGCTAGAGGTTTTCGACGTCCCAAATTATAGCTAGGGTTCTTTGGCAATAACTATATACAATGTACTAGTATCATTTCTTTTCACTTTGAGTAACTTGAGTTTTTAGCTTTCGTGTTTGTGTTTCATATTTTGATGGTCGTGTCCTCATGGTCCTTGATCCCGAGGTAACCTATGACTGATCATGATCCGACGCCTTAGATCTTGAATTAGTCATTTCGGTAACCTTCATCGACTATTTAGATCATTATTCTATACTATGACAATTACGAGATGTACCTTTGTGTTCTGTGTACCGCTAATTAGGAGATAACTGTATTGTTTTTGACAATTGATGGCGTGAAATTGTCAAATATAATACACATTATCTCCATTCTAATTGCCACAGTATTGACAAGATGACGTAAGCGGTAATCGGCTAAAATTCTAAAAATATCTCATGATATTCCAACTGTGGAATTGATACCTTGAAAATTACAGCATTGTCCAATCACAAAACAGGAATATTAAACAACTACATTAGAATGTTTAGGTTATGGATGGTTTATGGTGTTTTACACCACTTTCAACAATATCTCAGTTATATCGTGGCGGTCAGTTTTATTGCCAGAGTACCCGGAGAGTTTCACCGACCTGTCGTAAGTCACTGACAAACTTATCACATAATTTTGTATCGAATACACCGCGCCATGTTTAGATGTCCGTGTTGATGTTTACTGGGGTAACTTGATTTATGACTGTGCGTCGACGTTTACCAAGGTAAACCTTTGACTCGGTGATGTTATTTGTGAGGAATGTGACAATGCCCATTATTCGGGTGGGTAATATCATGTTTACCCTACGTAACCCTTCCCCAAAAAATGGGCCAGATGAACGAAACTGGCTGTGAGACATCGGCCCCTTTGTAGACCCCCAGTTTAAACAAAATACGAAACTCGTGTTAAAAGTCATTGACTTCGTTAATTAGCATCACGTTAAACTGTCTATAATCACTTTAATCTTGTACTCGAAACATTTAATCTCTCTGAGAATATCGGTAATTTAATGCCCCTACAGTAAATACGGAATTAAATATTTAATTGGCTTTGAAGTCGGTACTTTGAACCGGGTTGTAATTATTTTTTAACAACCCGATGATCATTTGAGTATGTCTTTATTATTATTATTATTAGGGACATATAAACCAGTAGATTATATGTCCTTATTATCATTATTATTGAAATACATGCATTCTCTGACAGCAATTTGTGCATGGAAAACACATGTACTGCTCATGGGCAGGTAAAACTTGTATTGTTTTAGTAAAAAAACGTTGGAAATTTATTGTTATTGATATCGTAGATGGGCCATCGTGGTCGTGATTGTATGGTAGTTTGGTTTATAGCTACCTATGTAATCAGTGCCTATCACCACTAACGTTGTGAGTTCGAATCCCGATCAGACTAGGTTTACACAATACAACATTATGTGAAAAGTTTATCAGTGACTTGCGACAGGTCGGTAGTTTACTCCACCAATAAAAACTGACCGCCATGGTATAACTGAAATATTGTTGAAAGTTGTGTTAAACACCATAATCCTAACTCCATAATTCTAGTCTCAAATTGATATTGGCTGTATATGTCAAATTTAATGTGTTGAAATGGGAATGTAAAAAAAAGCGTTGCATTTTTTATCGGAACTTTTTATTTTTTTCGTAATGTATATTATAACTAAAGATAAATTTCCTACTTTCAAATCAATTAATCAATCAATCAGTTTTATTTTCGTATACGTACAGGTAAACAAGGCAGCTTGTGGCAAAACATACAATAAACATATAAAGAAATAACCAGGAGCTGCATGTTTTGTTAAAGTACCCAGTCCTCAGTCCCCCCCACCCCAAAAGAGGAGCCAAGATCTTGAACCTTTTGGAAAATTTGTTTTTTAAGTAATGAATATTTGACGATAATCCGAAATGTACCTTATTTTTCCCGACCACATATTATATCATGATATGGATTACATCTCAGATAGACTTCAGCGTATTTCAATTTACATTTTTGTTTGCTCTGCATGTAGTTGCTGCGATATAATACTATCCAAGATATGAAACACATTGGTCTTAAAATATGCTTCTAACTCTGAACTACATAGTGGTTGCTCATTTTTATCAATGAAGTGTAAACCTAAGGCAGGTCAGTGGTTTTCTCCGGGTCCTCCGGTTTCCCCCACCAAAAAAACTGACCGCCACGATACAACTGTCAAGAATGGCGATAGATTCTCGTAAGATTTCTTGTCAGTTATTAGTGCCGTCTTAACGCATGGGTATGCTGGGCGGTTGCCCGGAGCCCCACGAGCATATGGGCCCCCATACTACTAATCTACATATGTTGTGTACAGCATGTTTATTAATGTTTAAACTCATATTTTGTTGGAAATACCAATACAATAAATATAATGTTTAATTTTATCGACCATTAAATTTTTAATCCGGTGAGTGGTTGTGAAGGCAGGGGCCAAGTGCACTGCTTTGCCCGGGTGCCTATGATGCTGTTAAAACTGTACTTTCGGTTCAGACGTACTGTAAGTTCAAACAGGACCGACATCATGAGGTGCGGGACCCAACGCTGTTCTCTGTAGAACATGCAGTGGGGCTGTTGTGTATGCTTGAACAGCCGAGGGTAGATAACTCCAGCTCGCAATCGGCAAACCTCGGGTGAGTCCGCTATGATGGAGGAATCAGCCGAAGTTGCGACGAGTGCTCCAGTTCGGTGCCCCTTAAGCGCGGGGCTGACCCTTAGTTCAACAGTGTGAGCGGTAGGTTGTTATATAGCTGTGGAGCCGTATCTCATGTTGTCTCCACACACCCATCCCCCCTTTGGGTGACCATAGGAGCTACTACACAACAGCAAGGTCGTTATATATAGATCTATTGGACGTAAATTTTGACATCAAAGTAAAATCGTATGTCATTGAAACAGATGTAAGATTTCAATCAAAGCATACCATACATAAATTAGTGAGAATAATTAAACAGACAGATAAAGGAACACAATGTACGATTTAAATGTCATTCAGCAAATAATCTAAGGAATGTATGTCTGACTTCTTGCTACTTAAATCTGTTTAAATCGTATTAGTTCAATATTGTTGTTTAAATTTTATTAATTATTGTGTTCTTTTATTGCGTTTAATATTTGAAATACTTGGGATTAACGATATAGCTGAAATTGTTGAAAGTGGCGTTAAACACCATAAGCCAGCCAGACTTGGGATTAATTTAAAATATTAATATATAATGTACGTATTAAATATTTTAAAACAAAGACGCTTGAATACCGTTTTATTCTTTTTTCCCCGTTTCTTTCAAAACCTGAGGTATCTATATCCGCTCTTAGTGAAACGAAATTGGTGCAAGCAACTCGTGTAACACAGACTGTATTTTCTTTCTTTTTCTCTCAAAAGATTTTTTTTTCTTTTTTTTCGAATGTTATTTTTCACAGAGGTTGGAGAGTGTGAATTGTGTTTATGAGTTCATTAACGAGATCGTCTTCGAGCAATAATTTCTTTACAAGAAGACAAGTATTTGGGTAAGTACAATGTTTATTTGTTTGTTTGATTGTGTTTAACGCCACTGTCAACAATATTTCAATTGTACCGTAGCGGTCAGTTTTTTTGGTGGAGGAAACCGGAGGACCCGGAGAGAACCACTGACCTGTCGCAAGTCATTGACAAACTTTATCACATAATGTTGTACACCTCGCCCTGATCGAGATTCGAACTCATAACATCAGTGGTGATAGACACCGATTACATAGGTAGTTGTAAATCCAACTATCATACGATCACGGTCACGACAGCCCCTGGTAAGTACATTTTGTACAATGTAATTCGCAATACTCCTAGGGTCGTCGTAGTCGTGAACGTATGATAGTTGGATTTACATCTACCAGTGCAGTCAGTACCTATCACCACTAAAGTTATGAGTTCGAATCCCGCTAATGGCGAGGTGTACTCGATACAACTCTGATAAAATTTGTCAATGACTTGTGGCAGGTCGGTGGGTTTCTCCGCGTAAAACTGACCGCCACGATGTATGGAACTGAAATATTAATTGTTGAAAGCGGCGTTTACACCATAAACCAACCAACCAAAACCTATTTGAATTGATTAAATATTAGCATGGGACCATATGTGAAATTAATAAATCATAAATGAACATTAATTGTATGAATAGACAGATGGGCGATACAAGCTTAAGTGAGCCTCTGGTTTAATTTAGGCCCCCTTTTCAGCATATGCTACATGCCCCCATACTAACTGGCACTGGGCAGACATAATTGTGACAGCTGTACAAAATGAACAACCACGAAATTATTGGGAACTGACGGGAGTTATTTCAACAATATTTCAGTTATATCGTGGCGGCATGGGGAATTGAAGATATACATCGAAACAGTTTTAAGAATATATGAAGAAGTATTAAAACAATCATGGTGTTCAGTAAATAATTATGATGAATTGGTAGTGATTTTTTACTCCCAGTTTAAAACTTCTGTGTTGATCAATTGTCATACAAATACCAACTCCATTGAGTGTACAGTTTGGGAATACATATTTTGTGACTTGCGTGTATCGAACCACTGCTGGACTTTTAAAAGTCTGGTTGAAGTTTCAAAGCTTATCCTCGTCCCACCCGGTTACGGTGATCACATGTACTCTGGGAGTGGCGCGGTGCCCCCTTTTTCCAAAAACTTCAAAAAAAGTTGTGTCGTACCCTTCAGCTATTATTTTCAGCTTTATTATACCTTTAGCTAATCTGATATCACGACAAAATTACCCTTTCTATTCCAAAATGTCGTTTAAAAAAATCCATCATCGATTTATATCTATTTACCTGTTTCCGAGGTCTGGAATATGGGCTATTCAGCCCCTTGGACCCTTCTATGTTACGTAACGGTGTGTATATTTCCCATTGCGTAACAATCATCGTACGAAATGACCCAAATCCCCATATATACCAAATTATGTCGGTCACTTCGTGCGATGATTGTTAGAGGTCCCTGTAAGTTGTAACCCAGATTCATGGTCGATGACTATTTTCATGTTGGGACGAGCCTGGGAGACAGTGTCAGTATTTATTTTTTTACATCTGTGTGTCCATATTTCAACTGTCTGTTATTAACAGTTGTGAACAAAATCTCATACATGTGGATTTTGAAAAACTCTAAAGATCTTTTGGATAACCTGAAATCAAGATCTTTCTCTCAGGTATCCTCCATCAAAACTTTTGATTTTTCAACTCTATATACCACCCTACCGCATGACAAATTAAAAACCCGCTTAAAAGAAACAATTCATAAAGATTTTAGTCATAGAAACTATGGCTCAAAATGTGTTGTGTTAGGCTACAATTCCACATATTTTTCAAACAAAATTCAAAAAGGTAAAACATGCTACTCCGAGGAACAAGTGATCAGTATGCTGGAGTTCCTCATCGATAACATATTTGTCTCCTTTGGAGGAACACTGTTTCAGCAGGTCGTCGGCATACCAATGGGTACGAATTGTGCCCCTCTTCTAGCCGATTTATTTTTATACTCATACGAGTCGGAGTTTCTTCAAAAGCTTGTAAAAGATAAGAAGATTCATGAGGCTAGAGCCTTTAATTTCACATACAGGTATATTGATGACGTTTTATCTATCAATAATTCTAGATTTGCAGAATTTCTTCCATTGATATATCATCCAGAGCTGGAAGTTAAAGAGACCACCGACACAGCTTCGTCCGCATCATTTTTGGACTTGTACCTCGAATTTGACGACAGTGGTCAACCCAGTACTAAAATTTATGATAAACGGGATGACTTCAATTTTAAAATCATAAATTTTCCAAACATGTGCAGCAATATACCAGCTTCTCCTGCATATGGTGTTTAGATCTCGCAATTGATTCGCTATGCAAGGGCCAGTAGCAATTATTCTGATTTCCTGAAACGTCATCTTCATCTGAGAAACAGGCTACTGGACCAGGGCTATAAAAAGATTCGCCTTATTCGATCTCTTAAAAAGTTTATATTCCGATACCAAGATCTTGTCGAAATATATTCCGTCTCTGCAGAAACGATTATAAGCGATGCATTTTCATATAGTGAAAATGTATAAAGATAAAGAAGTCAAAAAATGTCAAGGATATTTTTTATCAATGTGTGATGTAAAAATATTTTTGACATTTACGTCACCGAATATGGTACTGCTTTGACAACTATTTTACCTATTTTGTTCCTGTATTTAAATACTGTTATAGTGACAGCAGGAACCTTTTAACCGTAATGAGAGCGGGAGGTTTGGCGCCTTAAAATCTGATTCAACCCACCATTTCTTTAGAAATGCCTGTACCAAGTCAGGGTCATTACGGTTTTCACAGTTTTCCGGTTGTTGACTGATTTTGTCTGTTTATATAATTATGAGTTTTTACTTTCCCTTTGTAAGATTGTTCGGAGTTCGGTAATTTTGTTATTACCCTTATTCATAGCGATTTTAATAAATATTATAAATATAATAAAGAACGAAGTCCTTTTAACGGTAGGCTGTCCGATTTTTCCTCCTTTCTATATTGATTGATAGCCAAATATCTGTTCACCGGAAGTTAAAAAAATAAAAAAAAAATAGATCAATTAATATTTAGAAACGCAAAAGAAATATATTTCAATGAAAAATTCCCAATTCTTTAATTATTTACTCTATGCAAAATCGAAATAAACTTGAAATAAAATTCTAATAAAAAAATCTCTTTCTACGAAACTCTCGACGGAAGAGCGGCGTATGTAAAATTAACGGAACAGCCATAACAAATCGGCTACAAAATTCATTCAAAATAAAAGATAATAACTTGTACGGATCATCGTATTATTGCAATTTTAGGACTTCGTCCTTCAAACAGGTGGCCTGTCTCACCATATTAATCTTTATTGCAAATAAAACCCTTGCGGGTAAAGCAATTCAATACAATACAAACATTACAAAACATGTATACATGAACAACATAAAGAAATGTCATATATTCATAGTTAAAGTTATACATTGACCAATGTGAACCTCATTTTCGCAATTTTAACGATTGCTTTATATAGTCAACAACACTGGGCAAAAATTCTTGATCAGGAATTAATATAATTTTTACTTGGGGAAAAAAAGTCCAGTTGGTCGAAATTATCATGATACTTTTTAATATTATTTATTAAAACATTTCTAAGATTATTATTTATTTGGCATTGTAGAAAAAAATGAATCTCATCATCTAGTACTTTAGTTTACAAGTTTTACCGAGTCTTTGATGTCTGGGAATTTTCTTGTATCTACTTAGTTCAATTTCTAATCGTTCTAGATTTAGTTAACAGCTGTCGATTGTTAATTTTGTTTTTGTTTTAAATGGTCTTCTAGTTTAAATACTTTGTTCTACTCCATAGCACATTTAAGTAAACAAAACAAACGTGGGAATTTAATTCTTAAAATAACAACCAATCAAATACGCGCAAAGTTAAAAGTTTTAAATACATGACCAATGAATGATCGTGTTAAATATATTCTGATAAGAAATCAGCGGCCATTTTTCACTTTCCATAAATCACATGATGGCAAAGTGCGTTACATTTGACTACATAAGGACGCGTGTCAACACCATGTTGATATAAAAAGATGTGTATGTGTATTTAACTTAAAGAATTCATTGAATAACTACGATATATCTCCGTCTTTGTACTAAGAAAAAATATTTTAATTTTGTGTTCACAGAACCGTAACTAACGACGCTTGATAGTTTCATCAACAAAACCAAAAAACACAGACCAGACAAAAAATAGTGATGTGAATTTTAGCGTACTGAAGTCATAGGCTATTGTTTACTAACGGACAATGTCAAAGCATGACTTGTTATCCTACAAGATTGTCGTGGTTGGTGATGGTGGTGTGGGGAAGTCGGCCCTCACTATCCAGTTCTTCCAGAAAATGTTTGTAGAAGATTACGACCCGACCATCGAAGATTCCTACATACAACACACAGAGATTGATGGCAAGATGTGTATTTTAGATGGTAAGGTTATACACCTCAATACTTATAAATAACAATACAAATTCACCTTTATTTCATTCTCGTCATTAGTTCATGGGAGTCGTGAGCCTAGTTCTAAACCATACATTTAACATTTTTATTGGATTTTTTTTCAATGAAATTCAAATTTTATTAATTTTAGTAATTAGAAGAAACGAAAATATCCAATAAAAACGTTAGATAGATTAATTATAAGAGGTTTAATGTTGTATAACAGTTAAAGGGCCGTCGAAAAGCCTGAAAAGGGGTCTGGTTACATGTATCTATCTGAACTGCAAGAGGATGCACGATCAACTACTTATACACAGTAATAATAAAGGTGCCATTCTAGAGTATAGTACTTTGATTTTGAATACCGAAATCCTGATTGCCATTTTGGTTTTGAATACTGGTCGAGGACCAATTATCACAATTTTTCTTACATGTTTTTCAACTTTTTGTCAGATTCTTTCTATGTCGTTCAGAACATTCTTTCAAATGACCAGTTATTTTAAACGTTACCCTTGGATTTAATGGACTATAGGAAATGTTTATAATTTTTCTGCACATATCACACTTAATCAGGAAGGAACAGTACCAATTATCACCATCTTAATAGATATGGAAAATGAGGTGTAAATCAACAGTGAAATTTAAAAAAAGGCATCTTAAAACAAAAGCATAAGGTGTCGTCATTGTTCAGCAATCTTTAGTACACCCATTTGATATTTTTATTCCCTGCATATGATAAAGCATGGAGCATATAGTTTTTCGGTTTGTCTGTTTGTTCGTCCATCCTTCTTCAATAAATGTGAATGCAGCTCCTCTGAGGTCGTTGGTTCGATAAGTTTCGTATTTGGTAGGATGATTCATCATGATGTGTAGTTGATCATATTATCCCGCCATTCTGATTCCACGATTTTTATAGGTGGTATGGAACTTTATTGTTTTCATACAATTTCAATGTACATGTATACTTTGTGAACGTAACTCCTCTGAGCTCGTTGGTCACAAGGGTTTTGAATTGATAATAAGCCATGTACAGTACATGTATTTGTCATAATCTTCAAGTTCTTATTACTTTTTATACATGTATTTGGAAAAATTTCAGAGTGGAATATAATTTTCATGGTGAGTTAATTATCTATATAGCATTAAACAGGATCATTGGGAGGCAAACATTTAAAGCAAAATTTATATCGGATAATCCAGATCCCATCAGAATCTTAAACTAATAACTTGTCTCTTATTCCTAAAGAATATCTTTGTCATGCCTCATCACATAATTACATGTAACAGTAACAGATCGTTGTACATACAGTCATTACAAGTAATTCTGTCCACAAACATGACCTGAAGGAGGTGAAGTCATAATTAAATCAATAATTCTAATGTTCCTGTCAATTCCATACACACTGACTGTGTACTGCTGCATATACATATAGTATTTAGATTTTTCCTTCAGTGTTTTTTTAATTTGATATATTTAGTTCTAAGTCAATCTAGTTAAAATTAGATCTATGTTTGTTGTATCTTTTTTTTTTAACTTTAATTTTTATTTCTTTAGAAATACAGCTAGTCAAACCTGTATATAAAGGCCACTCAAGGGAACCTGAAAATGTGGCCTTTATGAGCAGTTGCCCTTTATATACAGGTTAAAATTATATGCACTAAAAGTCTATTCAGTAATGGGAAAAATGAAGACCAGATGCTCAAGTTCAACGAATGTTGGTTATTTGAACTATTTTATAATTTTTATGATGTACAGTACGTGTATAAAGTTATTCATTCACACATTGTATTACTGATGACCCCCCCCCCCCCCCCCCCCCACATTTCCACTGTATTTATTATGTCCCTATGTCTCTCACCCTACCTTAACCACTAAATATGTACATTGTCAAACAATACAATGAAGTTATTATGTACAATTCTCAATGTCATTTAAACCTCCGGAACGGTACTGTACATATTTTATATCTATTTTCTAATGGTAACAAATATATCCTATTTTATCCTTCAATATATAAACACTAACTATAAGTCTATCATAAAGCTGTCATGATGTTACAGCTCATAAATTTTACTGGGTAACATGTTTAAATGATTGAATGATCCACCACCTACTGTGCTGACCAATTTACTACTATCAAAGGATATAGTCCATAAAATATAACAGGATTGTCCTTTTTCAAATTTAGACCCCATGCAGACATTTTAGAGGCAAAGTTTTGTTGTTGTTTTTTAAACAGGGGCCTGCTTTCATTTGATAGAAAAAAAACTGACAATTTAAGAATAAAGACAATTTTTCATATTATATACCAGGATTATCCTTTTCAATTTTAGAGGCAAAGTTATTTTTGAAAAGAGGAGCCTGCTTTTATTTTATGAATAGAAAAAGCTTACAATTTAAAAATAAAGAAAAAATTTCATAAAATATAACAGGGTTTAGAAAAGCAGACATTTTAGAGACAATTTTTTTTTCCAAAAAGAGGAACCTTCTTTCATTTGATAGAAAAAGCTGACAATTTAAAAATAAAGAAAAAAATTCATAAAATATATATTAACATAACAGGATTGTCCTTTTCATTCAAATTTAGACATCATGTATTTTAGAGGCAAAGTTTTGTTGTTTTTTTTTAAAAACAGGGGCCTGCTTTTATTTTATAGAAAAAGCTTCCAATTTAAAAAATAGAGAAAAGTTTTCTAGGATCACAATATAAATAGCAAGTGACTCAGTTCTTTTTAAGCCACTGAAATACTCAATATTGGTATATATTACATTGCATGCCAAAATATTCATTCCATTACGGTAAATACAGGTCTCGGTTGGCTCTAACTAAAGACTATAAAATCATCACTATAAAAATCCAACTAACCACATCGGTCTGGTATAAAGCGGATACCATCATCTCATCGAATGTAACTTGTTCTCGCCATGATATTGCTGAAAAATTGTTCACTTGGTGTTAAAAAATCAAACATGAACGATCACTCTCCTGTTTCTCCTGCATAGGTACATTGAATTACTTTTGCGGCGAGGGTGTTATCAATGTCAGGTTATGTGGTTAGGTCAGTTTCTCCATTATCATGATCATATATCATAGGTGCTCTATACTTGGTCATAACATTGATCATATTAGTGTTTACAAATGTACATATCAACCAGTCCTTGGCCTCATTTTCACCATCCATTGACTTTGTTGAATTTATGGGACATTTTCATAACTAGGTTAGTTTCTCTATTGCTATACAACCTAGACTTACTATGTTTGGTCCACATATTGATCATGGAGGATACAAAAATGTACATGTGACCTGACCATGACCTTATTTTTACAGTCTACCGACATTGCTAAATTTAGGTCAAGTTTTTGTGATAACAGGTATTTCAGTTTCTCTAATCTCTATTGCCATACAATCTAGGCTCACTATATTTGATCCACACAATGATGATAGAGGGTTGCACATATCTTAGCTTAACTTAATTATAGTCTTGTGGTCAGGTCTTTCAATAAGGGGTGGTACCAGGTACTTCTACCTACTTAAAATGGTAATTGGTACCTCCTAATTTCACGATATAGCTGAAATATTATTGAAAGTGACGTTAAACACCATAACCTAATGGTAGTAACCCCTAATTCAAAGAGTGTTGCATAAGATATTCATGAAAAATGTTTAAATTTTAAGAAAAAGTACTGTTTCAGCCCTGTAAATAGTGAAGTACAGGTACACTTGAAAGCTCTGTATTGTACCTATATATTGACTTAGTCTAGTTTATTTTTGTGAGAAAAAAATAATTTCACACAAATGATTTGCAGGGGGCAGGTGAGACATACAGTAGATCTGTGTACACTTGTTACACTGTATGATTGACAGTCCTGACAAATTTTACACATTTGTGGTATGTACATATCACACTTGAAGCAGACTTTGCCTTAGAGGCAAAAAACAAAATTTTTTTTTTAGTGCATGACATGTTTTAAATTATATCCTGTTGACTGTTAAACTACTGTTGACCGAATACATTTATTTTGTTCAAAAATTTATGCTAGTTCCTACATTTAAGATTTGTTGTACTTTTCGTACTCTTGTCAAATATCAAAATAAATATAAGTACAAGAAAATGTAATAATATAACACCGAACAGATGATCTAGGCAGGCAGTGATTCAGCCTGTTCTCAGGACATTTGCCAACCTAATTTCTCAAATTGTCCTGAAGAACTTTATAAAAATTAGTATAATTATTAAAGAATGTTCTGAAGAAATTTTGATAAAACTGTCAAATTTTGTCCTGAAAATTTCAAAGTCTAGCTGAAACACTGGACAGGTCTTCATTTTACATCTCTATAAAAGTAAGATAACTTGTAGCAATACTTGCAACTTTTCTAAGTGAGTCACTGGTCTTTGGGACTCACAATTTTTACAAAAAATAGCAAAGTGAAATAATCCACTTGTGTGACTTGCGACATTTTTTGTTGGATCTCGTTAAAATTTTATCCACAATGATCTCTGACATGTACATCAGTACATGTGTTCGTTGTATTCAACAAATATGGTTGAAAGTGGCATTAAACACCACAAACCCTAACCCTGTTCAACAAACAAATTCTCTATGACAAAAGTGATGCAATGTATCAAAAATAAACATCTTAAAGCATACATTTATGATACATTTGTAGATTACTTATTTCCATGATCCTTAGGCAAAAAAAATTACATGTGTTTCCGCTAACCCTACCAACCCTAAAGTTTTTTTTGCCATTTTTGAACAAGCACTATTAAAGTCAGAATGTGTCCCATGTAGAAACTAGCTAAAAAATATTAGAAAAAATAAAATCTTTTTCCTACCTAGCTACCGACCCTAATATTTTAGAGCATGTTAGCGGAAACACAGGTATTTTTTTTCTTGGCCTTATATTATTAGAACATGATTTTCATTTATTAATTAGAATTGACTTGTACATATCTACATTGTATATATTATGATCTAAATATTCTATATATATATAGTAGACATTAAGTCATTAACCCAGTTATGAACTCCTGTATAAAGTTCATTAGTACTCTACCTGGCTGGTGTAGAGTGTTCTTCAATCCTGACTTGAAACTTGTTGGTTTAATTTATTGTCCCTAATATATTAGGCCACACTTTTACATGGCATGATTTTGTTATGCATTACTTGACATGCATAACAAATAATGCCATGTAAACAGCTTAATGTAAGTCAGAGTAATGAGAAACATACATGTGTTACTGACATGCAGATTAGAACTTGTTCTATTCCTCATGTCAGGTCATGGCATTTTGACCAATCAAAACAAAGATAAACACATCATCATCAACATCACCACGGTGGAGTTCCAAAACAAAAGAATCAACATTTGCAGTTTAGAATTGAAATTATGCCTAAAAAAGAGGAATTATAATTGAGCAAAATGCAGATTCAGCGGTTATGTGAACTACCTGCTTATGATTTTGATATGCCATGTAAACAAGGAAACATGCATAACTAAATCATGCATGATTTGAAAGGCCGTGTAAACCCTCCAATACTAGTTTGTTAAAAAAAACATGACTGACCATTTTCATTAGTACTGTACGATTAGTCTGTACCTGGTGTAGAATATTCTTCAATACTGACTTAAAACTTGTTGGTGTAATATATAAAGGCCATATTTAAATTTTGTTTTTTTATTTTAAACCTGGACTGGGTTGCACAAATCCCAATTAAATTAAATTAAAACTTAATTGACACTTAAATTTACCTGAAATGTCCATGAAATTAATTTACACTTAAGATTAAATTGATTCTTAAGTATAATTGATGTTTGTGTAACTCAGTAATTATATACAGGCTCTGACATCCTGTACAATGCAATACATTTCCCTGGTCCCTTGGTGTGTCAGATTAGACAGGTTCTGACATCCTGTACAATCCGACACATTTCCTTGGTCCCTTGGTGTGTCAGATTAGACAGGTTCTGACATCCTGTACAATCCGACACATTTCCCTGGTCCCTTGGTGTGTCAGATTAGACAGGCTCTGACATCCTGTACAATGCGATACATTTCCCTGGTCCCTTGGTGTGTCAGATTAGACAGGCTCTGACATCCTGTACAATCCGACACATTTCCCTGGTCCCTTGGTGTGTCAGATTAGACAGGCTCTGACATCCTGTACAATCCGACACATTTCCCTGGTCCCTTGGTGTGTCAGATTAGACAGGTTCTGACATCCTGTACAATGTGATACATTTCCCTGGTCCCTTGGTGTGTCAGATTAGACAGGTTCTGACATCCTGTACAATGTGATACATTTCCCTGGTCCCTTGGTGTGTCAGATTAGACAGGTTCTGACATCCTGTACAATGCAATACATTTCCCTGGTCCCTTGGTGTGTCAGATTAGACAGGCTCTGACATCCTGTACAATGCAATACATTTCCCTGGTCCCTTGGTGTGTCAGATTAGACAGGCTCTGACATCCTGTACAATGTGATACATTTCCCTGGTCCCTTGGTGTGTCAGATTAGACAGGTTCTGACATCCTGTACAATGCGATACATTTCCCTGGTCCCTTGGTGTGTCAGATTAGACAGGTTCTGACATCCTGTACAATCAGACACATTTCCCTGATCCCTTGATGTGTCAGATTAGACAGGCTCTGACATCCTGTACAATGCAATACATTTCCCTGGTCCCTTGGTGTGTCAGATTAGACAGGTTCTGACATCCTGTACAATGTGATACATTTCCCTGGTCCCTTGGTGTGTCAGATTAGACAGGTTCTGACATCCTGTACAATGTGATACATTCCCTGGTCCCTTGGTGTGTCAGATTAGACAGGTTCTGACATCCTGTACAATGTGATACATTTCCCTGGTCCCTTGGTGTGTCAGATTAGACAGGTTCTGACATCCTGTACAATGCAATACATTTCCCTGGTCCCTTGGTGTGTCAGATTAGACAGGCTCTGACATCCTGTACAATGCAATACATTTCCCTGGTCCCTTGGTGTGTCAGATTAGACAGGCTCTGACATCCTGTACAATGTGATACATTTCCCTGGTCCCTTGGTGTGTCAGATTAGACAGGTTCTGACATCCTGTACAATGCGATACATTTCCCTGGTCCCTTGGTGTGTCAGATTAGACAGGTTCTGACATCCTGTACAATCAGACACATTTCCCTGATCCCTTGATGTGTCAGATTAGACAGGCTCTGACATCCTGTACAATGCAATACATTTCCCTGGTCCCTTGGTGTGTCAGATTAGACAGGTTCTGACATCCTGTACAATGTGATACATTTCCCTGGTCCCTTGGTGTGTCAGATTAGACAGGTTCTGACATCCTGTACAATGCGATACATTTCCCTGGTCCCTTGGTGTGTCAGATTAGACAGGTTCTGACATCCTGTACAATGCGATACATTTCCCTGGTCCCTTGGTGTGTCAGATTAGACAGGTTCTGACATCCTGTACAATCCGACACATTTCCCTGGTCCCTTGGTGTGTCAGATTAGACAGGTTCTGACATCCTGTACAATCCGACACATTTCCCTGGTCCCTTGGTGTGTCAGATTAGACAGGCTCTGACATCCTGTACAATGCGATACATTTCCCTGGTCCCTTGGTGTGTCAGATTAGACAGGCTCTGACATCCTGTACAATCCGACACATTTCCCTGGTCCCTTGGTGTGTCAGATTAGACAGGCTCTGACATCCTGTACAATCCGACACATTTCCCTGGTCCCTTGGTGTGTCAGATTAGACAGGTTCTGACATCCTGTACAATGTGATACATTTCCCTGGTCCCTTGGTGTGTCAGATTAGACAGGTTCTGACATCCTGTACAATGTGATACATTTCCCTGGTCCCTTGGTGTGTCAGATTAGACAGGTTCTGACATCCTGTACAATGCAATACATTTCCCTGGTCCCTTGGTGTGTCAGATTAGACAGGCTCTGACATCCTGTACAATGCAATACATTTCCATGGTCCCTTGGTGTGTCAGATTAGACAGGCTCTGACATCCTGTACAATGTGATACATTTCCCTGGTCCCTTGGTGTGTCAGATTAGACAGGCTCTGACATCCTGTACAATCCGACACATTTCCCTGGTCCCTTGGTGTGTCAGATTAGACAGGCTCTGACATCCTGTACAATCCGACACATTTCCCTGGTCCCTTGGTGTGTCAGATTAGACAGGTTCTGACATCCTGTACAATGTGATACATTTCCCTGGTCCCTTGGTGTGTCAGATTAGACAGGTTCTGACATCCTGTACAATGTGATACATTTCCCTGGTCCCTTGGTGTGTCAGATTAGACAGGTTCTGACATCCTGTACAATGCGATACATTTCCCTGGTCCCTTGGTGTGTCAGATTAGACAGGTTCTGACATCCTGTACAATCAGACACATTTCCCTGATCCCTTGATGTGTCAGATTAGACAGGCTCTGACATCCTGTACAATGCAATACATTTCCCTGGTCCCTTGGTGTGTCAGATTAGACAGGTTCTGACATCCTGTACAATCAGACACATTTCCCTGATCCCTTGATGTGTCAGATTAGACAGGTTCTGACATCCTGTACAATGTGATACATTTCCCTGGTCCCTTGGTGTGTCAGATTAGACAGGTTCTGACATCCTGTACAATGCGATACATTTCTCTGGTCCCTTGGTGTGTCAGATTAGACAGGTTCTGACATCCTGTACAATCAGACACATTTCCCTGATCCCTTGATGTGTCAGATTAGACAGGCTCTGACATCCTGTACAATGCAATACATTTCCCTGGTCCCTTGGTGTGTCAGATTAGACAGGTTCTGACATCCTGTACAATGTGATACATTTCCCTGGTCCCTTGGTGTGTCAGATTAGACAGGTTCTGACAGCCTGTACAATCCGATACATTTCCCTGGTCCCTTGGTGTGTCAGATTAGACAGGCTCTGACATCCTGTACAATGCAATACATTTCCCTGGTCCCTTGGTGTGTCAGATTAGACAGGCTCTGACATCCTGTACAATGCGACACATTTCCCTGGTCCCTTGGTGTGTCAGATTAGACAGGCTCTGACATCCTGTACAATGTGATACATTTCCCTGGTCCCTTGGTGTGTCAGATTAGACAGGTTCTGACATCCTGTACAATGCGATACATTTCCCTGGTCCCTTGGTGTGTCAGATTAGACAGGTTCTGACATCCTGTACAATGTGATACATTTCCCTGGTCCCTTGGTGTGTCAGATTAGACAGGTTCTGACATCCTGTACAATGTGATACATTTCCCTGGTCCCTTGGTGTGTCAGATTAGACAGGCTCTGACATCCTGTACAATGTGATACATTTCCCTGGTCCCTTGGTGTGTCAGATTAGACAGGTTCTGACATCCTGTACAATGCAATACATTTCCCTGATCCCTTGGTGTGTCAGATTAGACAGGTTCTGACATCCTGTACAATGCAATACATTTCCCTGGTCCCTTGGTGTGTCAGATTAGACAGGCTCTGACATCCTGTACAATGTGATACATTTCCCTGGTCCCTTGGTGTGTCAGATTAGACAGGTTCTGACATCCTGTACAATGCGATACATTTCCCTGGTCCGTTGGTGTGTCAGATTAGACAGGTTCTGACATCCTGTACAATGTGATACATTTCCCTGGTCCCTTGGTGTGTCAGATTAGACAGGTTCTGACATCCTGTACAATCCGACACATTTCCTTGGTCCCTTGGTGTGTCAGATTAGACAGGTTCTGACATCCTGTACAATGCGACACATTTCCCTGGTCCCTTGGTGTGTCAGATTAGACAGGCTCTGACATCCTGTACAATGTGATACATTTCCCTGGTCCCTTGGTGTGTCAGATTAGACAGGCTCTGACATCCTGTACAATGCAATACATTTCCCTGGTCCCTTGGTGTGTCAGATTAGACAGGTTCTGACATCCTGTACAATGCGATACATTTCCTTGGTCCCTTGGTGTGTCAGATTAGACAGGCTCTGACATCCTGTACAATGCAATACATTTCCCTGGTCCCTTGGTGTGTCAGATTAGACAGGCTCTGACATCCTGTACAATCCGACACATTTCCCTGGTCCCTTGGTGTGTCAGATTAGACAGGCTCTGACATCCTGTACAATCCGACACATTTCCCTGGTCCCTTGGTGTGTCAGATTAGACAGGTTCTGACATCCTGTACAATGTGATACATTTCCCTGGTCCCTTGGTGTGTCAGATTAGACAGGTTCTGACATCCTGTACAATGTGATACATTTCCCTGGTCCCTTGGTGTGTCAGATTAGACAGGTTCTGACATCCTGTACAATGCAATACATTTCCCTGGTCCCTTGGTGTGTCAGATTAGACAGGCTCTGACATCCTGTACAATGCAATACATTTCCCTGGTCCCTTGGTGTGTCAGATTAGACAGGCTCTGACATCCTGTACAATGTGATACATTTCCCTGGTCCCTTGGTGTGTCAGATTAGACAGGCTCTGACATCCTGTACAATCCGACACATTTCCCTGGTCCCTTGGTGTGTCAGATTAGACAGGCTCTGACATCCTGTACAATCCGACACATTTCCCTGGTCCCTTGGTGTGTCAGATTAGACAGGTTCTGACATCCTGTACAATGTGATACATTTCCCTGGTCCCTTGGTGTGTCAGATTAGACAGGTTCTGACATCCTGTACAATGTGATACATTTCCCTGGTCCCTTGGTGTGTCAGATTAGACAGGTTCTGACATCCTGTACAATGCGATACATTTCCCTGGTCCCTTGGTGTGTCAGATTAGACAGGTTCTGACATCCTGTACAATCAGACACATTTCCCTGATCCCTTGATGTGTCAGATTAGACAGGCTCTGACATCCTGTACAATGCAATACATTTCCCTGGTCCCTTGGTGTGTCAGATTAGACAGGTTCTGACATCCTGTACAATCAGACACATTTCCCTGATCCCTTGATGTGTCAGATTAGACAGGTTCTGACATCCTGTACAATGTGATACATTTCCCTGGTCCCTTGGTGTGTCAGATTAGACAGGTTCTGACATCCTGTACAATGCGATACATTTCTCTGGTCCCTTGGTGTGTCAGATTAGACAGGTTCTGACATCCTGTACAATCAGACACATTTCCCTGATCCCTTGATGTGTCAGATTAGACAGGCTCTGACATCCTGTACAATGCAATACATTTCCCTGGTCCCTTGGTGTGTCAGATTAGACAGGTTCTGACATCCTGTACAATGTGATACATTTCCCTGGTCCCTTGGTGTGTCAGATTAGACAGGTTCTGACAGCCTGTACAATCCGATACATTTCCCTGGTCCCTTGGTGTGTCAGATTAGACAGGCTCTGACATCCTGTACAATGCAATACATTTCCCTGGTCCCTTGGTGTGTCAGATTAGACAGGCTCTGACATCCTGTACAATGCGACACATTTCCCTGGTCCCTTGGTGTGTCAGATTAGACAGGCTCTGACATCCTGTACAATGTGATACATTTCCCTGGTCCCTTGGTGTGTCAGATTAGACAGGTTCTGACATCCTGTACAATGCGATACATTTCCCTGGTCCCTTGGTGTGTCAGATTAGACAGGTTCTGACATCCTGTACAATGTGATACATTTCCCTGGTCCCTTGGTGTGTCAGATTAGACAGGTTCTGACATCCTGTACAATGTGATACATTTCCCTGGTCCCTTGGTGTGTCAGATTAGACAGGCTCTGACATCCTGTACAATGTGATACATTTCCCTGGTCCCTTGGTGTGTCAGATTAGACAGGTTCTGACATCCTGTACAATGCAATACATTTCCCTGATCCCTTGGTGTGTCAGATTAGACAGGTTCTGACATCCTGTACAATGCAATACATTTCCCTGGTCCCTTGGTGTGTCAGATTAGACAGGCTCTGACATCCTGTACAATGTGATACATTTCCCTGGTCCCTTGGTGTGTCAGATTAGACAGGTTCTGACATCCTGTACAATGCGATACATTTCCCTGGTCCGTTGGTGTGTCAGATTAGACAGGTTCTGACATCCTGTACAATGTGATACATTTCCCTGGTCCCTTGGTGTGTCAGATTAGACAGGTTCTGACATCCTGTACAATCCGACACATTTCCTTGGTCCCTTGGTGTGTCAGATTAGACAGGTTCTGACATCCTGTACAATGCGACACATTTCCCTGGTCCCTTGGTGTGTCAGATTAGACAGGCTCTGACATCCTGTACAATGTGATACATTTCCCTGGTCCCTTGGTGTGTCAGATTAGACAGGCTCTGACATCCTGTACAATGCAATACATTTCCCTGGTCCCTTGGTGTGTCAGATTAGACAGGTTCTGACATCCTGTACAATGCGATACATTTCCTTGGTCCCTTGGTGTGTCAGATTAGACAGGCTCTGACATCCTGTACAATGCAATACATTTCCCTGGTCCCTTGGTGTGTCAGATTAGACAGGCTCCACTGTAATTATAAAATGGACAATTGTTATTATCTAAAAATTATTGATTTTACATGTAGTATATATGTTTTCTTCAGTGATATGATCTACATCTACCTATATGTAGATCATATCACTGAAGTAAACATATAACTACATGTATTAAAAACCAATCATTTTTAGATAATAACAAATGAAGAATAAGACATGTACTAGATTAAGTTGGTCATTAATTTTAGATGGACACTCATATTAAGATTAAACCACCCATGTAATTAGAAATGACATTTAAATACTCATTTACAAATACCCCCCAGTCTACAAACTTAAGAATACCACACAGGACAGTCATAATGTCTCATACAATGTATACAGTACATGTTCAAATCTCACATACATGTAAATAACACAGATTTATATAGCATGAATTATTATTGATTGTTTATTAACATACCTACAATGTATAGCCCAGGCCTTTCAATAAGGGGCAGTACCAGGTACTTTTACCTGCCTAAAATGGTCTTTGGTACCTTCTGATTTTAAAGAGTGTTCTATGAGATATTCATGAAAATTGTTCAAATTTTGATAAAAAGTACCACCTGTAAATAGCGAAGTACTGGTAGACTTGAAAAATATTGAAAGCCCTGAATTTTAGCCAGATCAAAATTTAACAGTCTTGTGCCACTGGGCCCCTGCTAACTTTTATCCCTGAAATGTCATATGAAACAGGGGCATATATTTGTGTGAGTGACTATTGTATTATGCCAAGTGAGCAATTTTCATAGCACTGCAAACAATTTGTGGTCATATTGCATTGTGAGTCTGTCATCATGGTATCCGCCTGTAGACAACTTTTGTTCTAGCTGACCTATTGTTCAGAATTTTTTATAATAAAGATCCTTTTGCACAGAATAAGAGTTTGTGTTGATTTGGGGTATTGTAGTCCTACCCATTTCCAAACAAGAGACCCTTGGGTGCCAAAATGGGTGTGTCTGTTCATGTTGATTTCAGAAAATATTTACAGTGGTCAGTGGACCAGCTAGAAGTAAACATGAAATAACTTTTTAAACCATTTAATAAACTATTTGAATTTTCAATAATTTAAATTTTAAAAAGTTATTTCTTGTTTGCTTTAGATAATAGCATTTTATATTCACTTAGTAGCCAGATTCAAGGTGTGTTATATTTATACCTGTCAAATAGAAAGAAGTAGGTGCAGATATTTAAATAGGATACTTAAAAATGAAAAGAAGAAAGTGCCCACTCAATTATCCACATCCTGTTTTGAAAGAGGATCAAAAATTGTATTATGTCAAATCAAAAAGTGTATTATGTAAATATAGTGTTATGCATTCATTTTGAATTGAATGAAATATATGGGTAACTGGTATTTAAAAACTGTTATTAATAAATACTGTACATTTATTTTTTTTTTAATTTAAAAATCTGTGAAGCATTAATTTTATGTAATCTCTTAGTACAAACAAAATTTCAAGATTTTATTTTAATAAATAAACCGAATATTTCCTTTTGATGTAAAAGAAAAAATCTTTGAGATTTTATTTGAAAAAAAAAGAATATTTCTTTATTATCACTTTGATATAAAATTTAAAAAATCTTCAAGATTTTATTCTAATAAATAAAAAAAATATTTCCTTATTATTACATTGATATATATATAAAAAAAAATTTCTTCGAGATTGTATTTTAAAGGGGCATTAGCTGCGATTTTGGCCAAGCAAATTATATGTTTTGGAAATTGGTAAATAGCATTAAAATGATGAAATAAAGGTAAATATTTCACATTAAACAGCTTATCGAACCACTTTTCGCCTTTTGAGAACGAAAATTACCATCGATTAGTTATTTCCTTGCAAGCAAATAATTTGACCTCGCTTTTTCCGTATGCAACTGACCTTACTAGTGACAGGTAAAAACGAATAATTTGTATTTTGTCTCTTATTAACTGCAAACTTGCATGGTTCTTTGTCCGTAATTAACACAGACTAAAAGCAGATTCACAAAAAATAAGAAATAAGTGCATTGTTGTACTGATTTAATGACGATTCGACAAGCTCCGTAAACAATGTCGATAATTGATAAGATGGCGTCCATCAAAACACGAGCAGTTACACAATTTTTCCCCGATGCGCGTACATTTCATAACATTTATAAGTTACAGAAACACGTTTTATTAAGGCATCAATCCTATCTGATAGTTTTTACGAGTATCAAAAATTTACGATTTGGCAGGTAATGCCCCTTTAATAAAAAAAAAAGGATATTTCCTTATTATCACTTTGATATAAAATTTAAAAAATCTTCAAGATTTTATTTTAATAAATAAAAAGAATATTTCCTTATTATTACATTGATATATATATATATATCCCAAAAAAAATACTTTGAGATTTTATTTGAAAAAAAATCCTTATTATCACTTTGATATAAAAAGAAATCTTCAAGATTTTATTTGAATTAAAAAAAAGAATATTTTTTTATTCCACATTTGTATACAGTCAAACCTGTATTAAGAGGTCACCTTTGGGACAAAGAAAAAGTGGCCTTATAAGACAGGTGACCTCTTTAAAGAGGTTCAATTCATATGAAATGCTCTATGACCGGACAAGCAAAAGGTGACCTTTTAATGCAGGTGGCTGCTTAATAGAGGTGACCACATGTGCAGGTTTGACTGTATATATAAAAAAAACCAATTGGCAATTCTTCGAGATTTAATTTTCATAAAAAAAGGATATTTCCTTATCACGTTGATATAAACAAAAATCGTAAAGAATATAACATAAAAAAAAATTGTCAGTTGTGTGACCTTACAAGAGAAGTCATTATATTAGTTAACTATTGAATATAATTGTGTTGTAGTTTATTATAGAAAGGAAGTCATATTAATTGCAAAATAGGATCGGCAATTCATTTGACACAATGACATATTTCCTTGTATTTGAAAGATTGTAATTTACACCCCTCTATTAGTCGAAGTGAACATTTAAAATTAAAGTACACTGTTATTTATCTGTTACAAAGTTTATAGGAGGAAGTTTTTGACAGACAAAATATAATAAAAAAAAAAACAAAAAGACGTAATGTAGGGTATAATTTAAGTACTCTAGTCAAACCTGCTTTAGTAACCACCTCTATTAAGCAATAACTGGTATTATTATACTTTACTATAGAAACCAAGCAAGAAATAGATATTTTAAAGTTTTATTCCATGGAACAAGAAATAACTCATTATTCCCACAGCAAACTGCACATACAAAATGTAGGTCAAATAACTGTGAGGGAATCTGCACATAGCACAAAATAACTGTTTGAAATTGGCACGCTTTTGCACGTCGAACCAATAACTAGTTATTTCCCTCAGCACGTCGAACCAATAACTAGTTATTTCCCTCAGCACGTCGAACCAATAACTAGTTATTTCCCTCATATTAGTTCAGTATAATAATACAGTTATGTCCTTCATGAGAAGTAATATCCATAATTATTAAATCTCGAAAGGGTTATTTTCACTCTGTCCTTCGGACCTCTGGGAAAATAACCCTTTCTCAATTTAATAATTATGGATATTAACTTCTCATGAAGGCCAGAATTGTATATTATGTGATCTTAAATTTTTATTTCCCTTCACAGTGCCAGAGCATTCCACTCATTTTCAAGTAGGAGGTGATAATCCTTAAGTAGTAGGGCAGAAATTTTTCTAGCCTTCCCCAGGGTCCGGTAAAAGGACCCTTTCCCACTGAAAAATATTTTAAAATCATACAAAATTCCCAAATTTATCATTCTTGCCCCCTTATTTTGATTCCCAATTTGAGCAATTTAGAGTGCAAAAGATAAACTAATATGCAAAACAAAGCCATATTTTACTTTCACTTTGACATTTTTTCATTTTTGAAAACAATGTAGACGAGGATAAAATGCAATTAAGCGGCCTGCTATGGAATTTCCTGCAGTGCATTTCATATCAAATAAGCCTGTATTAAGCGACCACCTGTCTAATGTGACCATATTTCACTGTTCCCTTCGAAGGTCACGTCAGACAGATTTGACTGTAAAAGATATTGTGTTGCACTTAGAGGTATGAAACATTTGTCTTCCCCCCTTAGGCATAAGTGACCTTGGCCGCCATAATTAAAAGGAGAAAATTCTTAAATTTGCCAATCTCACATTATTTCTGGCCAGGATCTATTTATATTTAAACTGTAAGAGCATAATTAGGAGCTGGTCCTCTAAGCCATACTGAAATATACTATTGTCATCTTTAGATAAAGGTTATGTCCAGGTGAGCGATTCTGGCTCAGTTGCATATGAGCCTCTTGTTTGTAAATATTACACTGACTATTTCAAGCTATTGGGTTGAATACAACATAATTTGCACATTGATTTGCCACTAAATAACTCTTGTTTGAATTCCCGTTTATTAATGTCTTGTCTCAATATTGTGTCTTCCTCACATCACGATTCGTTTTGAATTTACAGTGTAATTACAAAGCTTAATTGTTGCTTAAATGATGAATAATGACCACACAATGGCCATAGTAAAGGGAAGACAAAAATCTAGCAATTCTGGTCAGAAAACCTGCTACATGTATATCAACATGCAACACAATGTTATATTAAGGTACATTTGTATATTGATAAATGATGAATAATGGCCATAGAAAAGAGAAGACAAAAACTTAGCAATTCTCGTCAGAAAACCTGCTATATCAAATATCAACACAATGGGTATATTGATAACAGTTTTGATCATAAGAATAATAAATTCCCCATTGGTTTCTTGTATGTCTTGATCTTTCAGTAGTCTAGCTTGCAGAGTATCTTTCATTTAATTTGTTCTACCGTATGACAGGTTATATTTACATTGTAGCCATTTTGTATATAGCAAATAGTTCATGGCACTGAGGGTCATATGGCAGTATATGGACCGATCTGTCACCAAAAAGATATTATATGGACCGAAGCTTCTGAGGTCCATATAATATTTTTTTGGTGATGGACCGGTCCATATACTGCCATATGACCTGAAGTGACATGAACAATTTGCTATATTATACTTTTTATCTAAAATAATGCAGGTACCTGGCCGGTCCATATACAAAGACAAATAGGGAAAATAAAAACATAAAGTGTAATATATAGTTATATTCAGGGCCGGATTATGACCTTTTGGGGCCCCTAGATTAATGAAATTATAGGGCCCCCTCAGACAAATCTTGAGCCACCCTCTAACTCGCATGCACCTGTCTTGAAAAAAATATTAAAATATTATTCTCATTTTTCAACAAAAATGATTATATTTGAAAATCTTTTAGCAGGGCCTCCATGCTTGTCACATGTGGGGCCCTAGGCTTCAACCTATACTAGCCTATAGGATAATCTGCCGTGATTATGCAGTAATAATTTAATTTGATTTGAATACTGCAATCTGTGATACGCCTGGAGAAAATTTTGGTTATACATTTTGATAACCTGGGTTGATATTGTGACGTCACCAACATATTTATTTGCCAACGACAAATTGAAATAGTCTCATGAAATAATCGTAATTAAAATTGAGGAATCATTAAAATTTGTTGTAAATATTATATTATACTAAAGGAATATTTGAAATTTTGACCAGGTTATACTTGTATTGATCTACGATCTGATCACATAGATGTAGATTTCTGGTATTAATACATTCATCTTATTTACAGTTCTGGATACGGCGGGTCAAGAAGAATTCAGTGCTATGAGAGAACAATACATGAGAAAGGGGGATGGTTTCCTTTTGGTTTACTCTGTGACAGACAGGCAAAGTTATGAAAATGTACCCAGTTTTCACACACAAATTTTACGTGTGAAAGACAGGTTTGTAATGATAAAAATTAAACCATACCATACATTGTAAATGCTGTATGTTTTGTAGTTAAACAAGGGAGTTAATACATGTAGTAAAGAAGGGGAAATATCCAAATTCGGCATCTGCCACTCATTTGGGTGGGTTGTGGTGTTTAACGCCACTTTCAACAATACTTCAGTTATATCGTGGCGGTCAGTTTTATTGGTGGAGAAAAGAGAAGAAAACCACCAACCTGTCGCAAGTCACTGACAAACATTATCACATAATGTTTTATCGAGTACACCTCATCTGAATGGGATTCAAATTTACAACGTTAATGGTGATAGGTACTGTTTGCATAGGTATTTATAAATCCAACTGCCATATGATCACGACAGTGCCAGCCATGCATTTGGAAGAATTTAAGCACATCCAAATTTTTTTATTTTTCCTCTATGTTGCGACAATGTACATTACAACAGAACGTGTAGGCATGCTCACCACGGATGCAGTAGATCGTGGGTCGGTGCACCGTTCAGGTCAAACCACAGATTATGAAATTGGTATTTGTTGCTTCTCTGCTACGCATGCCACTTTAAAGAACTTTGTAGGCACTTGGAGTCAAGTAATTGTTACAGAGAGATTGGCTTAAATACACACTAACTGTCAAAATAATATACACGTATTGTATTTGTTTTTTATTGGTTGGTTGGTTTATGGTGTTTAATGCCACTTTAACAATATTTCAGTTATATCGTGGTGGTCAGTTTTATCGATGGAAGAAACCAGAGTACCTGCAGAAAACCACTGTCATGTCGCAAGTCACTGACAAACCTTTTCACACAATGTTGTATCGAGTACACCTCCCCCTGAGTGGGATTCGGACTGACAACATTAGTGTTAATAGGCATTGATTGTACAGGTAGTTATAAATCTAACTACCATACGACCACAACGACCCCGATTTATTTTTGAACAGAAATTGATTAATGATTCATAACATGTGTCAAAATTCGGAATACTTTAATTAACTAATTAATTAATTGGACTTTTTGGTATTTAATGGTCGTCTTGATTGGCTTTGACCCACACTAATGTTTTGTTTTTATACCTGTTTGATTCCAATTTATCACCAGTTGTTCCGCAATCATGTTTTCTTTAATAATCTGTTCAATACAACCCAGGTATTAACGTTATTTTTATACCCTCGCTCGACGAGAGTCGGATGGGGTATATAGGGATCCTCATGTCCATCCGTCCGTCACACTTTTGATTTCCGGATAATAATTAAAGTACCACTCAACCAAATCTTTTTAAACTTTCACACATTGCTGTGTACCATAAAATACAGGTTGAGTTTGATTATGGTGTATTTCACATTTACCGTTCATGAGTTATGGCCCTTTTTCTTTTAGAAAATAGGAACTTTTTAGGTTTCCGGATGATATTTAAAGTATGACTCAACCAAATCTTTTCAAACTTTAACACAATGCTATGGACTATTAAATACAGGTTAAATTCGATTACGGTGTATTTCACATTTACTGTTCCTGTGTTATGGCACTTTTTCTCTTCGAAAATGGGGACTTTTTAGGTTTCTGAATGATATTTAAAGTACCGCTCAACCAAATCTTTTCAAACTTTAGCACAATGCTGTATACCATAAAATACAGGTTAAGTTTGATTATGGTATATTTCACATTTACCGTTCATAAATAATTGTTACACCAGTTCATTTTCCCAGCATTCCTTTATTACAAGTGTGTTTCCATCATATGTCTTATAATCAGTGTTTTGATGTACGGTACATGTAAATAGTGAAAGAAAAAAGGAAAAGATTACAGGTAATCTGTTGTAATCTGATTTAAATTAATTTGGCAAGCAATAAAAAGTTTACTACATTGTCAATTACAAGAATTTGTAAATTTTTGATGGCCATGAAATGAATAAGTTGTAAGATAAATCACAACATGTTTCATTCCTTTCATTGCCTCATTCAAAATTTGGAATGCAGGGGTATCTGTGATCACCAGATCAACTTTCTTTTGTTTTCTTTAAAATCTTCAGATATGTGTTTGATACATTTGTTTGAATGAGTTAAAAGATAATGCTAAAATCGCAAAACGTTTCTTCAGTTTTCGCAAAATTAACCCACCACATGAACAGCTGGACTAAAATCACAAAACTACCCCCTGCGAAAAAATAACCATTATAGAGTATACTGTTACTCTCTAACTCATTTCCGATTCTTGTTGTTTTTGATCTTCATTCTTATTTCATTAGATTTATTCGTGTGATCGTAAATTTCGTGTATATTTATCTAAAATGCAGAAATAGTGAAAATTTCTCCCATACAAAAATATCCACTTTAACAGTACAGAGTATATCCAAGAAACAGGACAAAAAAAATCAAATGAAGCCACACTCCATTAAAAGTATTATTTGGGCAGATTACACTGTAAATACATTACAGTCAATAAGGGTAATAACAAAATTACCGAACTCCGAACAATCTTACAAAGGGAAAGTCAAAACTCATAATTATACAAACAGACAAAATCAGTCAACAACCGGAAAACTGTGAAAACTGCAACGACCCTGACTTATGTGACCTTCAAAGGGAGCATTGACAAAAGGTCACATTATCAGACAGGTGGTTGCTAGATATACAATGTAGGTTCAATTAATATGAAATGCATTCACTGTGAAGTGAAATTGAAATTGTCCACCTGTGATGTTATTCCTGGTGTCATGTTACTTCATGTTTATTACTGACTACCTGTGATGTTTTTCTTGGTGTCATGTTACTTCATGTTTATTACTGTCCACCTGTGATGTTATTCCTGGTGTTATTTTACTTCATGTTTATTACTGTCCACCTGTGATGTTTTTCTTGGTGTCATGTTACTTCATGTTTATTACTGACTACCTGTGATGTTAAGGTCACATAATACAAGTTATTGTTAAATAGAGGTGATCATTAACACAGTTTTGACTGTATCAACGTTTTTGTTTTCAGAGATGATTATCCTATGATACTGTGTGCTAACAAGGTAGACTTGGTTAGTTTGAGGAAGGTGTCGGAGGATGCAGGGCGAGACATGGCATCTCATTTACGGGTTTGTTTAAAATAATTCTACACTTGTTTATATATGATAACATTGAGACAATTTATAGAGAACGACAAAATAGACAAGTATATATATATATATACAGTAGAACTTGTGCAATACCGACACCTGAATTTTCCGACCTTGTGTGACATCCAACAAAAATTTATGGTGCCAAGGTATTTCTGTTAGCTAAAATAAAACCCAAGTATTCTGACATCCTGTACAATCTGACACATTTCCCTGGTCCCTTGGTGTGTCAGATTAGACAGGTTCCACTGGATATACTTATATAAATATGTTTACATCTTATAGTTATATACTCTTAACTTACACCATCAGTTAGAAAGTTTTACAGAGCAACAGAAAGTATCTGGTAAAACTTTCTAACTGATGGTGTAAGAGTGAGTGAGTGATTGTTGTTTAACACCAATTCAGCAATTTTTCAGCTATATCATGGTGAGAACAAGTTAATTTTAAATGAGATGATGATGAGATCCGCTTTGTTCTAGACCAACACGCTGAGTTGGATGTTTATAGTGCTAGCTCACTTAAACAACAGTCCATGGCTAGACTTGTCACTCCACTCAGACACATTATCCTGATTCTGAGCCAACCAGTCTTTGCTCTTACTCCTTAATGTTGCATGCTTAGTGGAGAAGCAACAAATACCAATTTTAAAGTCTTTGGTTTGACCTGACTGGGGCTCGAACTCACGATCTACTGCACTCAAGAAGAGCACGATAACCATTACACCACTGATGCGGTTAACTGATGGTGTAAGTTGAGTGTATATTGCTATAAGATGTAAACAGATTTTTTGTTTGTGCCTCTATGACTACACTTGGTCGTATAATAACTAAAAATGACATAAGATACTATCGTCTGTCATCGTACTATATCGTTATACATATACAGACAAACCTGTATATAAAAACCACTCAATGCAAGGGAACCTGAAAATGTGACCTTTATGAGCAGTTGCCCTTTATATACAGGTTAAAATTATATGCACAATTCATTAATGGGAAAAATGAGGCTGCCCTTTATAGAGAGTGAATTGTTATATAGAGGTGCCCTTTATAGACAGTGATTTGTTTTATAGAGGTGCCCTTTATAGACAGTGATTTGTTATATAGAGGTGCCCTTTATAGACAGTGATTTGTTATATAGAGGTGCCCTTTATAGACAGTGATTTGTTATATAGAGGTGCCCTTTATAGACAGTGATTTGTTATATAGAGGTGCCCTTTAAGGCAGGTTTGACTGTAAATCTTAGTTGTCAAAAAGCAGGGAAGCAATTTTTATTTTGCCATAAATAAAACAATAATTGATGATTCCTGTTAAGTATAGAATGAATTTAATTTTGATTGCAAGTAAGCAATGATGGAAAGGATTTGGTTAAATATTGTTTGATCCTAAATAACCAATAAGAAATATTATCCTGCAATGACAGCATTTACCGACCAATATAGCCTGCCTAATATTTTTTTTGATATTGGTCAGTTATAAATAGAACATACAAATGTAAGCTCCGCCCACATCGGGGCACATCGGGGGATATTGTTTTCAAATACATACACAAAATTATTTCAAATACTTTTATCATTGTCCAGTAAACGTTTATTTACGATTTAAAATTGCAGGATAAATACAATACATGTGCACTGTTGAAGCATATAGGTAAATATGTGTATTTCTAAACCTCATACACATATTATCTATATGCTTCGACAGTGCACAAGTATTGTATATTTATTGATGTTCAAGATACAGTGAAATCTGTCTAAACTGGACCTCCTTGGGACCACTTTATATGTTCGGAATAGACAGGTGTTTGGTTTATACCGGTTAAATGAAAAAAAGATTTCCTTCATTGCAACTTTATTTAGAGTTGGTTTATGCAGGATTCTGGTTTATTTAAGGTTCGATTTAGACAGGTTTCGCTGTACTTTGTGATTAATTTTGATATTTTATTTTGACAGATTCCTTACTTAGAAACCAGTGCTAAAGAATCCATAAATGTGGACCTTGCTTTTCATGAATTGGTTCGAGTCATAAGGTGAGTATTGAAACAGAATAACTTGGTCTTTTATGATAAAAGGGGAGGTGGGGGGTCTTTATAGACTGCTCAAGTAATAAAGAAATAGACCACAGTAATCCCTATAGGACTAAAGTAACAAAGATTGTATGGGATGATCTAAGTCATCTTTATGGGCCACTCGCAGCCACAAGTGATAAAGTTTACCAGTTGCTTGCCCATGGTAGGTGGTTCTCTTCGGGTACTCCGGCTTCTTCCACCACTAAAGCACGTCGCCATGATATAGCTGAAATAATGCTGAAAGTGGTGTTAAGCAGAGTAAATCAATCAATCTTTATGAGCCAAACGAATTCAATTTAAGACAATTACAATCACAGTCCTCGAAATGAAATTTTTGAATTGTTGGTCCGAATCAAATTTTTGAATTAATTTTTATATACATGTATATCTAAATAAAAATTGAAAGATTTACTGGTCTGAGCGAAGTTTTGCTCATCTTGGGCTGGAGGACCGGTGCTCATCTTGAGGACTGCAATCAAAGTGTAAAGAATAACAGTGAAATTCCTGTTGGTATTTATGTCAAGTATGGCCCCTATTTCCTCAATTCAAATGATTACTAGCTCATCTGACCCAAAGGGGTCATGTTAGCTATTGTCGTCACTTTGTATCTGTTTTCTGTAAATTTTTCACATTTCAATCTTTTTCTCCAAAAACCACTAGGCCCATTGGAACCAATCTTGGCAGGAATGTTCATTAGGTTGTACTTTTGGGATTTTGGTGCTGATTGGAAATTCAATATGGCTGCCATGGTCAATAATGTATTCTTATTGGCTGGGAAGATCTGATTATGTAATTTATGATATTGTAGGAATGTTCATTAGATAGTCCTATACTAGTTTTGAGTTTTAAGTGAATATAAAAGAATCCAGATGGCCACCACAGCAGTTTTTAACACAGGAGCATTTGAGAACATGAATAAAAGCTTCTTCTTAAAAACAAAAATCATGATTGATGCCAAACTGTACATGAAGTGTGCCATAAAGCTGACATTGTTTAAGTAGGTCAGAAATCCAAGATGATTGCCACTGTGGAAAAATGAATAATAGCTTTATCTCAGAAAGAAGAGAAATTATTGAAGCCAAACTGTATGTGAATAGTCATTTGATGGTCCCTTCCAAAATTTACATTTTTTTTACATGGATCGCAAATGCAAAATGAGGGTCTTTGCAGTTTTAACATAGAACCCTATGGGAAAATGAATAAAAGCTTTGAACAACAAACGTGATTGAACCAAAACTGTACATGAACAATGCATGGGGTCTTAAAAACCTGACATTTTTAACTTGATCAGATATCCAAGACGGCCGCCACTGCAGGATTTTGTTTTGAGCACCACTCGTAATCGGGTCACAAGATTAATCCTGGCCCCAGGGCAAATGTACAGTTAACTTTTTTGAATTGTTTAAAGAAAGGTGATCAAATATGTTAGTTGAAGGGTGTTATAATTTAATAGAGAAATGTTTATACAACACTTAAAATTTTGTCACCATTAGTGTTTGGTTTGGAAGGAAATATTATTACCGGAAGTTGCTAAAATCTTTTCAGAAATAATTATTGCTGTCGTTTTTACACGTGACATGCATTCAAAATCAAATCATTCACAAACATGTTCATGTGGATTATAATCCATTAAAAGTTATGCTCGTACTTATTTCGTCATTAAGATTGTCAACTGTCCCCTATGCAGTTGGTCTTGAAAGTCGAGGTCACTGGCGGACAGCATGGCTATATATCAATGTCAAACTGCTAACGAAGTATTCATTTTTCGTTGGATTCTTAATTTCGTGAATCAGCCTACCCACAAAAACAACGAAAATTGGTACCCCACGAATAAAAGTGAATTCACAGTATTATCTATCTGTTATCTATCAAAGATTCATGACTTGGGACAGACACACAAAAATGTGGCTGGGTTACACATGTTTTGTGAGAGCACCACACCACCAAAGAAAGCCAGAGAGACAGAGAGCGAGAGAGACAGAGAGCGGGAGAGACAGAGAGAGAAGGCCAGCGAGAGAGAGAGCAGAAGAGGGAGCGAGATAGAGAGAGTGGGAGTGAGAGACACAGACAAATACAACACAAAAGGAGACCAGAAAGTATTGAGCATTCAAGCGAGCGAGAGAGAGCGGGAGTGGGAGTGAGAGAGAGAGAGAGACAGACAGCAGGAGAGACAAAGAGAGAGAGAGAAAGGGAGAGAGAGAGAGAGAGCAGAAGAGTGAGAGCGGAAGAAAGAGCAAGCTGGAGAGAGAGAGTGAGGTAGCGGGACAGAGAAAGATAGAGAGCAGGAGAGGGAGGGCAGGGAAAGAGAGAGAGGGTAGGGGAGAGAAAGAGAGAGGGAGGGTGGGAGAGAGAGAAAGAGAGGGAGGGTGGGAGAGAGAGAGAGAGAGAGAGGGAGGGCTTGGGAGAGAAAGAGAGGATGGGAGAGAGATAGAGAAAGAGAGAGGGAGGATGGGGGAGAGAAAGAAAGAGAGAGAGGAAGGGTGGGGGAGAGAAAGAGAGAGAGGGAGGGTGGGGAGAAAGAGAGAGGGAGGGTGGGGGAGAGAAAGAGAGGGAGGGCAGGGGAGAGAAAGAGAGGGAGGGTGGGAGAGAGAGATGGAAAAAGAGAGAGAGGGAAGGTGGGGGAGAGAGAAAGAGGGAGGGCAGGGGAGAGAAAGAAAGAGAGAGGGGAGGTTGGGGGAGAGAAAGAGAGAGAGTGGGTAGCAGGACAGAGAAAGATAGAGAGAACAGGAGAGAGGGAGGGTGGGGAAAGAAAGAAATAGATGGTGGGGGAGAGAAAGAGAGAGGGAGGGTGGGAGAGAGATGGAGAAAGAGAGAGAGAGAGGGAGGACGGGGAAGAGAAAGGGTGAGGGAGGGGGAGGGTGGAGAGAAAGAGAGAGAGGGAGGGTGGGGGAGAGAGAGAATGAGTGGGGAGAGACTGAGTGGGAGGGAGAGAGAGAGGGCAGGAGAGAGAGATGGAGGGTGGGGGAGAGAAAGAGAGAGGACAGAAGAAAGAGAGATGGGGAAGAGAGATGGGGAGAGAGAAGGAGGATGGGAGAGAAAGAGAGAGGGAGGACTAGGGGGGTGGGGGAGAGAGAGAGAATGAGTGGGAGAGAGACCGAGTGGCAGGGAGAGAGAGGGGAGGGTGTGAGAGAGAGAGGGAGGGTGGGAAAGAGAGAGAGGGAGGGAGAAAGAGAGGGAGGGTGGGAGAGATAGAGGGAGGGCTTGGGATAGAAAGAGAGGGAGGGAGATAGAGAAAGAGAGGGAAGATGGGGGAGAGAATGAGAGGGAGGGCAGGGGAGAGAAAGAAAGAGAGGGAGGGTGGGGGAGAGAAAGAAAGAGTGAGGGTGGGGAGAAAGAGAGGGAGGGTGGAGGAGGGTGGGAAAGAGAGATAGAGAGAGGGAGGGTGGGGGAGAGAATGAGAGAGGGAGAGGGCGGTGGAGAGGGAGAATGAGTGGGAGAGACCGGGAGAGAGGGGGGGTTGGGGAGAGAGGGAGGGTGGTGGAGAGAGAGAATGAGTGGGAGAGAAACCAAGAGTGGCAGGGAGAAAGGGAGGGTGGGAGAGAGAGAGAGGGAGGATGGGAAAGAGAGAGAGGGAGGGTGGGGGAAAGAAAGAGAGAGGGAGGGTGGGGGAGAGAAAGAGAGGGAGGACAGGAGAGAGACCGAGAGTGGGAGGGCAGGGGAGAGGGAGGGTGGGGGAGAGGAAGGGTGGGAGAGAGAGAGGGAGGGCTTGGGAAAGAAAGAGAGGATGGAAGAGAGATAGAGAAAGAGAGAGGGAGGGTGGGGGAGAGAAAGAGAGGGAGGGCAGGGGAGAGAAAGAGAGAGGGAGGGTGGGGGAGAGAGAAAGAGAGAGGGAGGGTGGGGGAGAGAGAAAGGGAGGGTGGGAAAGAGAGATAGAGAGAGGGAGGGCAGGGGAGAGAAAGAGAGGGAGGGTGGGAAAGAGAGATAGAGAGAGAGGGAGGGCGGGAAAGAGAGATAGAGGGAGGGCAGGGGAAAGAAAGAGAGGGAGGGTGGGGGAGAGAAAGAGAGAGGGAGGGTGGGAGAGAAAGAGGGGAGGGAGGGCGGGAGAGAGAGAAAGAGAGGATGGGAGATAGGGAGGGTGGGGGAGAGAAAGAGAGGGAGGGCAGGGGAGAGAAAGAGAGAGGGGGGGTGGGGGAGAGAAAGAGAGAGGGAGGGCAGGGGAGAGAAAGAGAGAGGGAGGGCAGGGGAAAGACAAACGGAGGGTGGGGGAGATAAAGAGAGTGGTAGAGAGAAAGAGGGAGGGAGGGAGGGAGAGAGTAAATCACATTTGGAATTTTGAACAACAGCGGTAATAAAACATCATTTGCATGAATGGTGCTTGGAATGTCCTCTATTTGAAAAAATATGTCACAATGTGACTAAAACATGGATGCCAATTGGTAATTGATTTTTTTCTAATTGTTGCTTTTAATAAGAATGTAGAATTAACTACCCTTAATTTTCATTCATTTCTTGAGATGTTTAAGGATTGGAAATCATATTTAACAAATACAGTTTGAATGAATAATAAGAAAGCCAGAAAAAATTCTTTATAATAATTATTTATATGGTTCAAAGATTTAAAAAAACATTGATGCCATAATATACTATGTAAAAGAGGGGGTTAGGGTTATGGTGTTGAAAGCCACTTTCAACAATATTTCACAGTTAGTGTAAATCCTACTACCACATGATCACGAAAACGATGGCCCCTTTGTATAAGAGAATTTCTATATACATGATATACATGTAGTTTGCAATTAAATTCTTGTGGACTTGACTTATTCCACTTCATCCCATGAGGGACATGGGTAAACCCAGTTTCTTTCCACCTCGTCCTGTCTTGGGCTTTCCTCTTTGCCTCTCCCCATGTTGTATTTATGGCTGGCAGCTCTGAGATAATATCTCTGTGCCATGAGTTCTTTGGTCTACCTCTCTTTCTTTTTCCTTGGGGGTTCCATTCTTAGGCCTGAATTCTTGTGGAGTGCACTGAATATAGTGTTAGTGTTATGGTATTTAACGCCACTTTCAACAATATTTCAGTTAGTGGTTAGTTTTATTGGTGGATGAAACCGGAGTATCCGAAGATAAAACCATCGACCTGCTGCAGGTCACTGGCAACTTTATCACAAAATGTTGTATCGAGTACACAACGATAGTGGTGATGGGAACTGATTGCACTGAATAATAGGATGACATTTGTTAATAACTGTCAACATTGACTCGGGTATATATGAGGCTGTCGAGGCCGTGATCATATGGTAGTTAGATTTACAACTACCTATGCAATCAGTACCTATCACCACTGATGTTGTGAGCTCAAATCTCGATCAGGGCGAGGTGTACAACATTATGTGACAAAGTTTGTCAGTGACTTGCGACAGGTCGGTGGTTTTCTCCGGGTCCTCTGGTTTCCTCCACCAATAAAACTGACCGCCACGATATAACTGAAATATTGTTGAAAGTGGCATTAAACACCATCAAACAAACAAAAAGCATATTGTGTTCAGTTATGTAAAACTTAACAGCCACAGAAAAACAAATACCCATTTGTAAACTGTCTTAGGGATACAGGTTCCTAAGACCCTATGGGTTATATGGAGATTTATCTTAATTTAGGTTTTTTTCTGTTGAATTGCTTAGAAAAGTTGTTTAGACAGGTTTGTTTTAGCTTGTTTCAAAGATATCAGGGTACTGAAAGGGGAAAATGTCTAGTATATAAGTCCTATTTTAATGGGTTACAGGGTAACATAATTCTTTAAGTGTAAATGAATAAAGTATTTTTCTCAAAATTTAGACTTCATTAAACATTCAGCACAAACAGTGTATGAATAATCAGATGAACGATACAGGTTCAGGTGAACCTCTAGTTTTTTGAAATGCTAATGCGTTAGGGTTATGGTTATAGCACTAACAGCACCACTTTCAACACTATATCAGTTATATCGTGGCAGTCAGTTTTATTGGTGGAGGAACCCGGAGTACACGGAGAAAACCACTGACCTAATGCTAATGGTACAGTCAAACCTGTATTAAGAGGTCATCTTTGGGACAAAGAAAAAGTGGCTTTTAAGACAGGTGACCTCTTATAAGAGGTTCAATTCATATGAAATTTTCTATGACAGGACAAGAAAATATTACCTTTTAATAGAGGTGACTGCTTAATACAGGTGACTGCATGGACAGTTTGACTGTATATTATCAACTTGTTTATTTATTATATTTTAGAAAGCAACCTCCAGATTACAAGAAAGAAAGACGAAGAATGGGCAAGAACAAGAGGAAATGTACAATTCTGTGATGTTAACCAGTCCCACCATTAATTTACTTATAAATGTTGTTGTAATTTACATGATTTATTTACATACAAACATGTTTTATGAACTTTTTTAATTTTTGTTTGTTAAATATATTTATGCTGAAAGAATATCAGTATTTCAAGATTTGTTGAATCATTGTTTTAAATCAATATAAATAAATCTGCACTAATTCAACATGTAAGCATTTTAGGTTCATGGAAACACTCAACTTATTGCTTAGTATAATATTGGATACGTTGTCAATTTATTTTTGAGTAAAGGAATGCAATTTTCATTTGAACAGACGCCACGATTTAGCTGAAATACTGCTAATGTTGACGTTAAGCACCAATCAATCAATAAAACTCATTTGAACAGAACATTTAAACAAAATTGAATATTAGTAAGGGTTGCTTCAGGAAAGGTTTTGTGGACATTTTTGAATACATTTTGTTTTGTTCTCTTAACATCTACATAAGTCAAACGGTGCTATGAAAGAAACTTTTTCTTGTATAAAAATATAATAACTGCTTTTAAATTTGCCCCAGGTGTTTTATTTTCTGTAACAACTCTAAACAAGATCAACTTATTTGTGATAAATGCTGGTCTTTCTAGAATATGTACCCCCTGCTCCCAAAAAACCCAGCAATTTTTATAATTAAAAAGTGTGAAATATATAATGTAATGTTGCCTTTAACCTTATTGATTGATTTACAAGTCAGAAATTTGGTTGTATTGTCGTATAATATTCTAATCAATGTTTAATTCCAAGTCAAATGGAATATCACTCTACAATTTTATTCTAAGGCAAGTGGAAACCATTTTGAATGATGTGAAAAATGTGAATGAAAAGACATGTGATATTTCTAAAAAAAAAAAAAAAAAAAGAATAGCACTTGTATTGATTAACCAGCATTGTCTTCAGGGGAGCCAACTTAGTATCAACCAAAATAAATATTTATAGTTGTGATCAATGTTAAGGTTTGTATTTTAAAGGGGAGACAACTTAGTATAAACCAAAATAAATGATTGTTTATTTTATTTTTAGTTTGTGATCAATGTTAACGGGTTGTATTTTTAATGGAGACAACTTAGTATAAACCAAAATAATGATTGTTTATTTGTGATCAATGTTAATGACTAGTTTTAAGGGGAGAAAACTTAGTATAAACCAAAATAAATGATATTATACTTTATTTTTAGTTGTGATCAATGTTAAGGGGAGACAACTTAGTATAACTCAACATTTTATTTTTAGTTGTGATCAAATTTAAGAGGTGTATTTTTAAGAGAGAAAACTTAGTATAAACCAAAATAAATGATTGTTTATTTTATTTTTAGTTTGTGATCAATGTTAAGGGTCGTATTTTTATTGTTTGAATTGTCAGGTCACTGTTAATGATATGTCTTATCTATATTATACAATTTTATTTTATTTTGCAATTATCTTTGTTTATCTGAAGGAATTATATGATAAATATAATTGATTAAGGAATAATATGATAAATATAATTTGTTAAGGAATTATATGATAAATATAATTGATTAAGGAATAATGTGATAAATATAATTTGTTAAGGAATAATATGATAAATATAATTTGTTAAGGAATTATATGATAAATATAATTGATTAAGGAATAATATGATAAATATAATTTGTTAAGGAATTATATGATAAATATAATTGATTAAGGAATAATATGATAAATATAATTTGTTAAGGAATAATATGATAAATATAATTTGTTAAGGAATTATATGATAAATATAATTTGTTAAGGAATTATATGATAAATATAATTGATTAAGGAATAATATGATAAATATAATTTGTTAAGGAATTGTATGATAAATATAATTTGTTATGGAATATATGATAAATATAATTTATTAATGAATAATATGATAAATATAATTTGTTAAGGAATTTTATGATAAATATAATTTATTAAGGAATAATATAATAAATATAATTTGTTAAGAAATTATACGATAAATATAATTTGTTATGGAATTATATGATAAATATAATTTGTGAAGGAATTTTATGATAAATATAAATTTGTTCAGGAATTATATGATAAATATAATTTATTAAGGAATTATATGATAAATATAATTTGTTCAGGAATTATATGGTAAACATAGTTTGCTTGTTATAATAAATACATGTTATATATATACATTGTAATTTTAGAGTATTGTTGAGATGTTTAAAATTTTAATTCTGGTGCACAATTTATAGGGCTAATTTTTACATTTATGTATATTGGACATTTTTGTGATTTCTGTAATGGGACACAAATTTTGTTTTTCAACTGTAATTAATTTCACGATATAACTGAAATATTGTTGGAAGTGGAGTTAAACACCATAACCCTAACCCCTAATCAATGAAGTAAAAGTCCATAATACACTGATCTCAAGTAGATTCATTATGAAATAGCTGTTGTCTGTAATAATAGTTAGATGTAGAAACAAATAGCTTTTGTAGATGAAAATAATGTTCTAAATTTAGATTATTTAAAGCAATGACATGTTAAATAACATTTCCTCTGGTTTTAAGTATAAAGTAGGTTTTTATATTATAAAAAAAATAATCACATTTTTTAAAATTAGAATATGAATTAATTAGATATTTTTCTCACATTCTGCAAATCTACATTGCCATAATATAGCTGAAATACTGCTAAAGTTGGCATTAAACACCAATCAATGCTGCTAATGTTGGTGTTCAACACCAATGAATCAATCAATCAATCAAATCTACTTGATTTCTATTCATTCATTTTGTATATTTATCAATTATTTCTTTAGATATTTTGGTCATTACATTTATCGATGGTTTGTACATTTTTCCTTTGATCTTTACACATGATAATATCTATTATCGCTATTTTGTTTATTTTCCCTTTGATGTTTACGCTGAGATGATTCCAATTGTCAAGCACGCACGTAGTATTATCGCTGTTTTCTAATATGAAGTTTTAATGACGTCACATTACCAAATCCTTGATAAACATAATATCATAGCGATAAAATAATTAAGGATGTTTTTTAAAAATCGAGAACGTTTCTCAGTCATCTCGCCCTTCGATGAGAGATGACTGAGAAACGTCATCTCGTTTTAAAAAACATCGTTAATCACTTATTATCAAGCAACTAGCCTGATATTAACATAACATAAAATGATGTTAAATAATAACGTCACGTAACCAAATCATCAATAAGCATACTAACATTGATATGTTTTCCTCGAAATGGACTTTTATCACATCTCGGGCTTCACCTACAATGTGATATTGCTCTATCTCACATCTCAGGCTTCACCTACAATGTGATATTGCTCTTTCTCACATCTCAGGCTTCACCTACAATGTGATATTGCTCTTTCTCACATCTCAGGCTTCACCTACAATGTGATATTGCTCTATCTCACATCTCAGGCTTCACCTACAATGTGATATTGCTCTATCTCGCATCTCGGGCTTCACCTACAATGTGATATTGCTCTTTCTCACATCTCGGGCTTCACCTACAATGTGATATTGCTCTTTCTCACATCTCAGGCTTCACCTACAATGTGATATTGCTCTATCTCACATCTCAGGCTTCACCTACAATGTGATATTGCTCTATCTCACATATCGGGCTTCACCTACAATGTGATATTGCTCTAAGAAATCTATTCTTGCAAAAGCAAATATATATATATAAATATATAAAGTCTAAGGGAATCTACCAACCAACACTGAGGAAGGTCATTTGTTGATCGAAAATTTTGTCAATATATTTTTTGCAACACCTTTATCGGTATCGTTGCACAATCTTCTAGACTTCTATATATATATACGTCTGAAAATTAAACCAAACAGTGTTAGAATTAGATATATATATATATATAATTTCATCTTTTTGAAAACAAGTGAATAAACATTTGATTTTTTAAATATTTTAAAACCACTTAAGTCAGAAAATTCGCTATCAATAAATTCATATAACAGTATATTAATAAAACCTCAATATTTTGTATTTATATATTACTACTAAAACCAGACTTAGCACTGTGATAATACTTTATCTAAATATACAGAGATTTGTATGAAGAATGTAAAATATATTTAAAAAAAACATGTGAAAAATTTTAATGCCATGACTTGATCAAATTTTGTGTCCATTATATTTTTGTCTTTGCAACTACCACAGATCATTAAATCATTCGTTGTAGGTTTTTGCTTGTATTTATCACTCAATTTAGACAAAGTGTACATGTTAAAGTCTGTTCAAGTCCTATTAATATTTTGTTTTGTTTTCACAATTTGTTGCATGAATACTAGCGAGAATAAGCCAACTTTAGTTACATGGCAAAACCATATCTACAAACAAAACAGTGACCATAGCTATCGTCTAGGTATCGTAGTGCAATTTATTATCATTTTTTCTTATTACACAATATTTTGTTTTGATGAAAACTTTTATTTTTTGTATGTCCAGTCATAAATATTTTATTTATTTTGTCATTTATTGACCTGTCAAATTGTATTTCTACAAAGAGTTATCTCCCTTTTTTAAGGCCTAGCCATCTTACGAGATGATGTCATAAAAGTGGGTCATGTGACAAGGTGGTGATAAGATAGGTGTGTTGACTTACATTTGTTTACTAGTGGGGATGTCATGATGTTTATATTAAATGGAATAATCTAGTATAAATTTAAAAGTCGTTATCATATTGTAGTTGGATTTACAACTACCTATGCAATCAGTGCCTATCACCACTAACGTTGTGAGTTTGAACCCTGCTCAGGTGAGGTGTACTCGATACAACATTATGTGATACAATTTGTCAGCGACTTGTGACATGTCTGTGGTTTTCTCCGGGTACTCCGGTTTCTTCCAACAATAAAACTGACCACCACGATATAGCTGAAATATTGTTGAAAGTAGCATTAAACACCATAACCCTAACCTTCATATATTTATTAATTGGAGTCGTCTAGTGTAAATTTAAAAGGAAATCTTGGTTGACGAATGAAGCAAATGACAATGGGCCTTGAAAATTGGAGAAATACATGCATGTTGATTTGTATTAAATACATTTCCATTTGTACCAGGTGATGAAAGTGTTTCACTTTGATCAATCTTGTAAGAATATTGTTTTGGAGGTAAATTGTTATAATAATTCACAATTTCTCAAAGAAAAAAAAAAGAAGATCGAAACGGACAATTTAGATTACAAAATTAGAACACGGCTATTTTGTAGGCAAGAATGGCATGCTGAACACATTCTTTATAAACCTACCCATCCCTGGTACATGAAATAAATTGTTTGTTTTGAAAAATAGAATTACATTCCAGAAGTTAACCCTTGTCTTTTGTTATCTTATTAAAAATGTTATGGATTTATCTAGTAATCATGTTATTTTTAAGTTTTACCAATTTTAAGCTCATGATTGTTGGTTGTTTACACTGTGTAGAATTTCAAATGTTTCTAAATTACGTTCTTGTAGCATGGAAATACATTTACTGGGGGAATAACATCACGATTATAAGGGTGATGCCATTAGTTGTTTCAGAATTAAACCATAAATATTGTTTATGATAACTTTGATATAAATGGAACTGCAAATGTTTCTAATTTTTTTTTTATACAAGTTACAAATAAGAAGATTTTGAGATTTTGTTACCCATTTACCGGTATATTTAACCAATGATCTCGTATATTTTTTGCCATAAAATGCAAAACCTTAAATCATTTATATAGTATTTTATAGAATAGTAAGTGAACAAAAAAACATTATTAGGAGAAAAAAGTTCAAAATAATTGTAATAGTGTCATATGATTGTTGAAAACCTACCGTGTCAGAGTCAATAAAACTCTTTAAATCTTACATTGTCTTTTTAATGCTTTAATGCACCAGGAGAGATTCAGTTTTTATGGGGTATTGAAAATTCTGTTGTCTTATTGCAATAGAAGTAAAACTTTTCCTGTTTATCAGTTGGTGTTCAAGGTAAATACTGAAAGTGGTGTTAAACACCCAAAAAAATCAAATCGAGGTAAATAATCCTGATGAAAATACATGTACCAATACTAATTATGGACACATTGTCAAAGCAAGTGATTATAATTACAAATTGATGTCAATTGCACATTTCTAAAGAAGAAATTGTCATTTTATTTAGTATTGGTACACAAATTTTCATCAATAAAGAGTTTATTTTTTTTGTACAACAAAATTAATTGATCAACGATTGACTTCAATGAGACATTTAAACTTGCAATTGAATGAACTCCACAAAGGACAATAGGTGTTCTATTTATTCAAAGAATTCATCTTCGAAAAAAATATTTACCTAGAGGAACACCAACTGATATACAAACTAGAAAAGAAGTATGCCCGCACACTTGATAATTATGGACAAAGTTGTTTTATTAGGAGTGATTTAAAAAAAATGAAGTGTGTCTGTAAGACACAAATGATGCCCTCGCCCGACTTCATCGTGGGGGCATAAAAAAATGACTAGTCCAACTACCTGTCATTATCAAATATTTGATGAAAATCTAAATCCTGTAGACATGCACACCTCCATTATGTGTATGAACACCATACAAAATATTAAAGCTGTAGCTCCAAAACTGTAGGAGGAGATAGCCGAACAAACCATGTATCTATATCTGGACGGATGAACAAAATGACTTAATTCCAACTACCTGTCATTTTGGGAATATTTGATGAAAATCAAAATCCTGTGGACAGGCACACCTCCATTATGTGTAAAAACATCCTGCAAAATATTAAAGCTGTAGCTCTAAAACTGTAAGCCAGACAAACCATGTTCCCTTTATGCAGCTAGTACGAAAAAAATGACTCGAGTCCAACTACCTGTCATTTTGAGAATATTTGAAGAAAATCAAAATCCTGTGGACATGCACACCTCCATTATGTGTATAAACATCCTACAAAATATTAAAGCTGTAGCTCCAAAATTGTAGGAGGAGATAGCCAAACAAACCATGTATCTGTCCGGACGGACGAACTGATAAATTAATATGCCCCTCCCCCGACTCTTCGTTGTGGGGGCATAAAAAGGTTTACTTCCCTTGCAATAAATATACATTGTAATTATTTACTATAAAGACAGATTTATATTAGGAAAATATTGGAACAAATCAGATGGAAAAAATGTCTAGCATCTGTAAGCTTTTCACATTTTCAACTTTAGAATCACTGTATGCCCAGTCACCAAACAGCAATAATTGTTAATCCAGGGGTCTTAAAGCAGTGTTGTATCTTTTTGAAGCAATTAGAAATCCAAATGGTTGTCCTTGCCTCCGATTGGCCGAAACATTTTCAGACTTCTTCTTCTGAACCACTGCATGTGAAGTCAGCACTTTCCAGAAATGCTTAAAGAAGAATCGATTTTTAGTCCAATTTGAAATCCAACATGGCCACCTGTCTCGGATTGGCTCAGACAATTTACACTTAAAATTCAAGAACTGCATCAAGGTATAATGGTTAGGCTACTTGCCATGAATGCGATAGATTGTGGGTTTGAGTCAAACTAACTAAAATTGGAATGTTTTGCACTCTGCTAAGTATGCAGAATTAAGTAGTAAGAGCAACGACTGGCGACTAATCAGAATAAAGTGTCCGAGTGGATGTCATATCTACCCAGTGATTTTTCAGCGAGCTAGCACTATAAAAATCCAACTCTGCGTGTTGGTCTAGTACAAAGCTGACGTCACCATCTTCATCTTATCATCGTAATGTAAATTATTCTTGCCATGATATGGCTGAAAAATTGCTCATTTGGCATTATTTCATCACTCCCCAAAAATTCAACTTGAACAAAGAAAAAGTATGAAATGATATGGAAGGAAATGAACATGAGACTATCCAGCTCTACATTTAGAAACAAATTCGAAGTAAAGGAACAGCTGTTATATATTCAGTCACAGTAGGGTCTTCTAGTCTATATCTAAATATTTATTTGAAGTAAAAAAATTTTTAGTCTGTTCCCGACTTATACCACGCATGTTGAATTTCTTAACCATTCCAGCAACATTTCAATGTTCTACGCAATGCATCCTCTGTAGCTGCAGTTCTGGTCATGATCTACCTATGCAATCCGACAGCATCTATCACCACCAAGTTTGACAGCCACCAAATGGAGAGATAAGCTATAGAAGTTATACTTCACTATTGAAGAGATAAAAATCTAACCCGTTTTGTGTGTACATTTTGTTCAGTTGAATAATTTTATCAGGCTTCCAACAAGGAGTGAGCGAGCGATTGTTGTAACGCCAACTCAGCAATTTTTCAGCTATATCATGGCAAGAATAAGTTAATTTTTAATGAGATGATGAAGTCCACTTTGTTCTAGACCAACACTCGAAGTTGGATTTTTATAGTGCTAGCTCACTGCAACAACAGTCTGCGAATAGACATGTCGCTCCACTCAGACACATTATTCCGATTCCGAGCCAACCAGTCTTTGCTCTTACTCCTTGATGTTGCATGCTTAGTGGAGAAACAACAAATACCAATTTTATAGTCTTTGGTTTGACCCGAACCCATGATCTACCGCACTCAAGGCGAGCACGCTAACCATTACACCACCGATGTGGTTGCTTCCAACAAGTATGACAGATAAATTTTCAATATCTTTTAAATACTGCTTTATCCACATCGTTGCATGCATTTCCAGGATAGCTATTGGACCAGAGTTCACACCTGCTTTTTAGTGTTGCTCGATCTTCTGTGTAATGTTTTTCTTTTTGCCCATTTGGTATCTTCAAACTTTTCTTAGGAATAAAACATGATGCTACCAAATTACCTCCCTCCCACCATTTCTCAGAATTTGTTTCGTCGTACTTCATATAAAATGTGGCTATAATAACACTAAAACAAACATTAACTAGAATACTTTATTTCCGGCAGAAAGGAGAAACTGTTGCGATGTTGATAACAGTTTAGCCGTTGCAACTTGACAAAACATGCAATAACTGTAGCTTGTCCAGAATCTAATGTCATCTCAACAGAAATCTTGTAATTCTTACATTTGATATTATAATCAAACTTCATAATGCTGATGTATATATGTTAACAAGAATTTCATGGTCATCAATAATCAATAGATGATCATAATGCACAGAAAAAAACCGTATTAAAATTGAATGAAAAGTATGAAAATTAAAATGTTGCAATTTGACACTCGTTGACCTCTTTCATCATGGAAACTACAAGAGATGGAAAAAAATCTGTCAACATTCTACAGTAAGTCATCACTGCGATCAATTCACAGAAAAAAAATGGTATTTTTTTTTTATAGCCAAGGATCAGTGTTCAAAATTGAAAGGATCCGTCAACTAGAACTTATTGCACAGAAACCGCTCCATCAACAGACGTACGGACAATAAGAGTGTCATAACATAATACTACCGCAAAATGTTTGCGGTATAAAAGTAACTACTATCGCAAATGGGTTTTTTCACTGTTTACTGAATCAAGTCAACACCATTAACAAATAACTTCTGGTGTCTATGGAAATTAGTTTAGTATCGATGACATTAGATCTGAAATGGCTGAATGCGTTACCTATACTTAACTACATACTGAGGACGAAACTACAGTGGTTATATAAAAACTGAAACAATATATGTCCAATGTTGAGCCAAGTCTGTACTCCCAAGTTGTGTTTTTAAGAGAAAATGCAGCATCCTTATCTTCTTCACACCTTTACCACGTTTCAACAATAGCATAATTGAGGTAGATTTACCAAACTTTTCAATGGTATTAAAGGAATTTTAGTGCCTCTCCACTTTACATGAAACTGTTTAATAAGAAAATGTTTTGTCATTGTAGAAACAAAACAATGATCAAAACACAAAAATTTGGAAACTTGGGTATGCAAAAAGTTAAACAGTATGGCATTCTATTTATGGCCTGAAGGATTCTTGTTTGTACATTAATGCTATTGGAGGATTGTCTTGATTATTATCAAGTCTTGCGACAAAAATAAAGACAATTGAGAACCACCTACCCTGCAGTAAAATATTTCATGTAGCAAACTGTCAAAAAGAAAAATTCACTTTACACAGCTGGCATTTTCTCTTTTACAGAAATAAAGTATTTGGTAATTTATACACTAAATAATAAAACATATACTAAGATTACCATTCAAGAATTACTGGCCTAGTACAAACACAATGAAACTGTCTGACCGACAAGAAAATCAATGTTTTAAATTAATTCCTGCTTTCTAGACTTGGCTCAGTATAATTCCTTGCAAAAATTATAAGACAGGGGAAAAAATTAAATCACGCAGTATATTCAATAACTGTAAATTACCATTAAAGTTTACAAGAAATCTGTACATTCTAAACATGTTTTTTCTTTATCAAAGAACAGTGCAACAGGAAAATACACAAGAGTACAATCATTAAACAATTTTTCTGTTAGTGATACAGAAAGACATGTGTAATGTAATGTAAATACCGTCTCAAGGCATCATGGGACTGAATAATCCCATTCAACAACCTTTCTAGTTCTGTTTGTTGCATACTGTATATAATGGATTAATCAGTTTACTAACATGTAAATCATGATAAAGTGAAAAACATGTTTGAGATGCTCCCCACCAAGATTGTAAAGGAGCTCAACCAAGCAGTACCCTACAATTACTCTTATTTTATTGACGCAATTCTTGTCTTCTTTCTCTGGTTTGCTTATCGTGTTATTTCCCTTCAAGAAGAAAGTTGACTTAATTGGGTGTAAACAATTTTTTACAATCTAATGCTCATAGGACAAGATTTTTGTTTGTTTGTCAACAATAGGAATTATGTATGACAAGAGAGCCAAAAACAAAATAGTACACAATTTCAAGAGTAATTGAGTAATTCTAGTTTACTGCTTAGGTATAAAACTGTATAAAGGTAACTATTTAACTTTAAAAAAAAAACATTTAATTAATAACATCAAGTAACAAACGACTCTGAAAAAAAGACTGCTATTTACAATGCAGCCAAAGTTTGCTAAAAACAATGGATATTTGACATGCATCTTGCTGAGGTGTAATTAATGTGAAGTATTCAAAACTGTCAATTTTCCTCGCTACCTGCGACAAAAATCTATTTTTGGCAAGTGCCTTTTTCATCTTTATATTTATTTTCTTTTAACTTGTATTGTTCGACAGGTGTGTAATTCACTTTTGATTTCACGAGTTGTTGGTTAGTATTTAATGTTTAGAACATGATTAAATAAATACTTCACATACAGCGTTCCATAGAAAATTCATATACATGTATAATTAAGGTTATTTATAATTGTCAAAATTTCTTTTCAACAGATGGTGGCGACGACGTCGTAGAAAATTATAAAACGTTGCATAAGTCAGTTGGCATGGTTCAGTTACATGCTGCTTCAGTATATTTTTTTTGGGATCAAACTCAAATTATTAATGTACTCATTTCAATTTGCATGCAGTTGTATTTTTTGTTTAAGACTTGTGCAACTAAACGTATGAACATGTTCAACTAATCATGTGAAAATGTACTTTTGCAGTTAAATTCCTGGAGTCCAGAAATGTTGACAATTATGGAATACAAACTGTTTACTAATGGTTATCATTTTCTCCCAATGAGATAAACCATTAACAGATTTAGAAAATTGGTCATTTTCATAAATTTTGCACGTCGGTCATTTAAACCTTCTACATTTTTTAATCAATGAAAATGCCAATTTTTCAAAAGAACTTCATTTCGAATATATACAACTTGTAGTAAAACTGTAAGCTTATGCTCGACAGCATAAATTACAAGTCGGAGTTTTAAATTCACATAATGCTTTAAATATATTGCAAGACAACTTCGTATCATTTCAATAGATCTTCCACATTTTCTGAAATACAATTTGCTCGATTGATTGATGCTTTATCATGCTCAACACCAATTTTAGCAGTATTTCAGCTATATCGTGGCTTTAAATACAATTTGTCTATTTCTCCATCATACCAATGCAAGCTAAAAAAAAACAACAACCTTGCACATTTTTAAATGCAATTATAATCTTTTAATACAGCAAATTCTAATTCAGAAAACATGGAATCTCAACCCATTTACTAAATCAACCAGTGGGCCGAGTTATGCTTCAGTGGAATAGTTCTTACTTTGATATAACTTGTGCAATAGAAAATATGATGAAAATACCTCAATATTGTCACACAATCTTAAAAACTTTACTAGTATCCTGTTTGATTGTGATTTTACAGTAGTATCCCTCTTATAAAGCCTGCATTGAAAAAAATAGCCCGAGTTGTGGCCTTATAACAGGGGTACTACTGCATGTCTTCAATCATTTGCTATATATAAAAACGAAGGTCAATTCTATATATGTTGGCAAGTTCGACACCAAAACGTTGACACCTATTTAGTTTTAAAACTGTTGGAGGAACAGAAAGCATGTGTTATAATATATTACAATACCAATTTTAAATTCTTTGTTGAAATATGAATGTTTAGATTTAGGAGATTCTCATCCGTTTTAAATTTTTTTTTTTTAAATAAAGTTGGTTCCTTTTATTAGCAACATTATTACTTCTGTGGCGATTGAGTGATTGTTGTTTTAACGACAACTCATCAATTTTTCAGCTATATTATGACGAGAACAAGATGTGTGGCAATAGAAATTTAGACAAAGAAAACACACCCGAATACACAAAATGATAAATCCTTGCTGTTTTTTACTGACAATTCTTCATATTGGGCAACAGAAACATAAAGATATCGACTTACATCTTATGGACAAATTATTGTCCAAAAATGTATTTTTAATCTGCCATGTAGAGAATTACTGCGAACATTTACTGCAGTCTTTGCCTTAATTTTTTCCTCTTACTTGCCAGAAAGCCAAATTTAGAAATTTTTTCTATTTATTCAAACAAATTCTTTCATAATTTTCACTTGTCCGAGGCTTAGGGCAAGTGGGTTAGTGCAAAGACTGCTACCGTAGCAACAATATATATATATATCAGGTAAACAATACACACATTTAAGATTTTAGGCATACCAACAGATGAGAATCTCCTAATGACAAAATTCAAAATAATATAGATGCCTTTATGAACGGCAAGTTCAATAACAACAAAACAAGTTGTACTGAATATTGTAAGACCTGTATTTAGAACAGAATAGAATTGTTACCAAAGTGTTCTATATCAAGTGGCAATTGTTGGAAATAAAAATTCTAATTTTCATTTTTTTTTAATTGTCAACATATGGGCAAAAAAGCCACCCATAAAAACAGGTCATAAAAATTATAACAAAAAATGCTCTCAACAAGTATCAAAAATAAATTCTATTAAAAAAGACCATGTAAATCTCAAAAACAAAAAAACGATGGCCTTTTCTTTGTTCTTATTAAACCCCTTCCCCAACCCTCCAAAACCAAAACCAAAAAAAAAAAAAAAAAAAAAAAAATAAACCTCCAAGCTGATCATTAATACTTTCAAAATAATGCCCACACCACCAAACAGTGGTCATTTTTTTTGATGTCTTAGCCCCTGTAAAATGAGGCTATAACTGGGAGAGAATGAGAAACAATAAAAAATAAACCAACAATATGGCCAATTTAAAACTCGACATTATTTTTTATGATCGGCCCAATGGAGGTTAATCTCAATAATTTTAATTTCCATTTTGTTCTCGTCGCTGCCTCCTCTGTGGAGGTGGTCCTCCCATCCCCCCTTGTTGGCCTCTCTGGTTGACAAGAGATCTGATTCGTCTTTGGGCTGGCTGCATAGCATAAAAATGTCCAATAATAGATACAGGAACTTCTGTGTCGTCATTTGGATTTTGACTGTTGACCTCAGGCAGTTTAACAATAGCACCACTAACTCTCTGCATTTCACGTACCTGAAAATAGCATTGGTAGTAAATATCAGTTGGTCTGCCATGTGATAATATCAACTAAGAGATAAAATAGTATTGGTAGTAAATATCAGTTGGACTGCCATGTGATAATATTAACTAAGAGATATTAGAGGCAACTTACAACACCCTGCCAAAAAATACTTTTTAATATTTGGACTAGATAGTTCCAACTGCCTATTATTTAACTGCAAGTAAAGCATATTGCCACCATAAGACTATACAGTTCATAATAATAATGAAGTAGGGTTAGAAATCAATGTTTTTAACAGGTAGTTCAAAGGACTAGTGCAAGTGCAAAATTGCTAGTGTGACGATGTTTTGACTTTGGTGTCATTCTTCTTCTCGTATTTAGCAAGTGGAAAGATAGAACAGACAACCTGCGTCGCATAAATCATGTGTGACTTTTCCTACAAACGCATAAATTACAGTTTTTCTCATCGTGTACCACCATATTTGTACTGTTTTAATGTGGGTTGGCAGGATATTAGTAAATTTTATTCCTCACTACTGCTGATTGGGATAAAATACTAATATTCTGCCAACCCATGTTAAAACTAGCAACACAATACGACGTACATGAATCCTTTCTTAAACAAACTAGGGTGTAGGGATTACAATCTTTCCGACTTGCATTAGATACTAACTTATTTCTCATTTTTCTAGACCAAACGGACATTAAAATTTGTTTAAAATACAGAGTATATTTGATACATTTCTACTTACATTCTGTCCACCTTTCCCTATTATTCTTCCAACCATTGATCTAGGTACCATAACCTCTGACCTCAAGTGAACCTCTTCAATTCTCTGGAAACCTCCCTCAGTCTTTATCTTGTCAAATATATAGAATTGGGCCTACAATAAAATGAATTTTGATTCAATACTTAAAACAGTCATACCAATTGTTGTGTTGTTTTTTTTCTCCATTTTTGTCCACAATTGCCAGAATTAAAGTTAGTGAGTGAGTGATTGTTGTTTAAACTCCAAATGAAAATTTGTTCAGCTATAACAAGCTACATTCGATGAAATGATAATAATGTACACTTTGTACTAAATCAACATGCCAAGTTGGATTTTTTTTAGTGCTACCTTACTGAAAGTCTGCAGGTAGACATGTCACTCCATTCGGACGGACACATTATCCTGATTCCGAGCCAACCAGTCTTTGCTCTCGCTCCTTAATGCATCGTTCCTAGTAGAAAAGTAGCAAATTACCATTTTTTTAAGTATTCAACAAGGGCTTGAACCCACGGCCCACCGTACTAGAGGCAAGCACACGAACCATTATACCACCGATGCAGTTGCAAGAACTAAATAATACTTTTAAAATCAGTAACACACAAAAACACTTGTTGCCTATACTTGCTGCTTCTCTCACAGCTGTTTCTCCCAGTACGTCCATATGAAAACTCAGAAATGTTGTGTCGCTCACCTTTCATTCTGCTTTGAGGAAACTCAATACAGAACCTTCCATACATGTAGATGCTTCCTTCCAAGTTTCGGTTCACATGGCTAAGCAGTTTCAAACGAGAAGATTTTTAAGAAATCGACCAATCAGAAACAAGAACTGCATGTGGTGGCCATGTTTGCTAACCAATCGGGCAAAATGAGCAATCTTCATAGAGGACATTCCATAGATGCTTCCTACCAAGTTTCGGTGGTTTGTTAACCGATCGGGACGAAATGTGCAATCTTCATAGAGGACATTCCATAGATGATTCCTACCAAGTTTCGGTGGTAGCCATGTTTGTTAACCGATGGGGATGAAATGAGCAATCTTCATAGAGGACATTCCATAGATGCTTCCTACCAAGTTTCGGTTCATTTGGCCAAGCGGTTTCAGAGGAGAACATTTTTAAAAATCGGCCAATCAGAAACAGGAATTGCCTGTGGTGGCCATGTTTGGTAATGGATCATAACAAATTGTGCTCTCCTTAGAGAGGACCCTCCATAGATGCTTCCTACCTAGTTTCAGTTCATTTGGCGGAGGGTTTTCAGAGGAAAAGATTAAAATGTGAAAAGTAAACGGATGACAGACACCAAGTGATGGCAAAAGCTCATATTGCCTTTGGCAAGGTTTGCTAAAAAGAATATTAAAATCTGAATACCTACTTGTAATGTATAGAATAAACATGCTACACTATATCAGCATTAGTTAATTTCTAAGGGAGATAATGGCAAGAGTTATCTTTCTTTTAACAGAGGAGAAGATTTTTTTAGAAATCAACCTATCAGAAACAAGAATTGCATGTGGTGGCCATATTTGTTAACCGATCGGGACAAAATGAGCAATCCTTATAGAGGACCTTCCATAGATGCTTCCTACCAAGTGTCGGTTCATTTGGCCAGGCGGTTTCAGAGGAGAAGATTTTAAAAAAATCGATCAATCAGAAACAAGAATTGCCTGTGGCAGCCAAGTTGTTAATTGATCGGGACAAAATGTGTAATCTTTAGAGAGGACCTTCTATAGATGCTTCCTACCAAGTTTCAGTTCATTTGGCCAAGGGGTTTCAGAGGAGAAGATTAAAATGTGAAAAGCTAACGGATGCCAAGTGATGGCAAGGTGAGCTAAAAAGAGTTCTTAGTGGCAATAGTAAGATAGCTAAAAACTATCTATAAATGAATACCTCTTTCAACAATATTTCAGCTATATTGTTGCGGTCAATATTATTGGTGGAGGAAACCGGAGGACCTGGAGAAAACCACTGACTTGTCGCAAGTCACTGACAAATATCACATACTGTTGTATCAAGTACACCTCGCTAGGAACAGGCTCGAACTCGCAGCTTTAGTAGTGATAGGCACCGATTGCACAGGTAGTTGAAAATCCAACTACTATACGTTCACGACGGCCCCAAAATGCTGAAGAATCAAGGTCGTGTGATAACACACCTTCCATTGTGATTCAGCTGAACCTGTGAGTATAACTTTTCTTTCCTCCATTTGATTTGGTGGCCCTCCCTTACGGTCACCATTCATTTCTCCATTCTTCTGTGGCAGGATCTGTCAAAAAAAGAAAGAAAAAAAAATGTATATATATGTAAATCATCTAAAAGCCTCCTTTTAATTAAAATAAGATGCTTATTGCATTTTTTGTCTTTGATGATACACTAATATCACTTTTTTTAATTACGATCGGAAACACACATTTTTTTTTTTGGGCCTTACAATTAGATGTATGTTGAATTTTTGTGTGTCTTTTGACGGTACACTAATATTATCTAACGACATCCTGTATGTGGTCACTTCAGGGTTCCTACTTTCAATTGACCAATCAGCAATAAGCCTACTAAATCTTTGGGTATCAAAACCAGAATATACGCTAAAGAGCTGTTGTCCGACTACTCAATATATTCAACACACTTGCATTTGATTGGATGGTCATCAAAGTTGAATAACAGGGTTACATGACACGACCCCAGGATATTGTTTGATGCTACTGTATCACCAAAGAGTAAGTGATTAACGCAAAATCAGGAATTTTTCAGCTATATCATGACGAGAACAAGTTATATTCCATGAGATGATGATGATGTCTGCTTTGTACTAGATCAACACGCTTAGTTGGATTTTCAAAGTGCAAGTTCACTGAAACAATAGTCTGCGGGTAGACATGTCGCTTCACTTGGACACATTATCCCAATTCCCAGCCGCAAATCAGTTCAGACAGCTTTTTAATTATTTACTAAATTTGGGCATGGTAACTTCAATCTCGGCGAAAGAATGTTTTGATTAATCACAATTAACTTCTCCCAGAAGTCTCCCCACTTCTCCCTTTGAGCTCTCTGAAAGAGAAGTCACTTCTCCTTCTAATTTGAAAGTAGTGAGAGCCCTGTACCATTCAAGCGTACTGTTCCTCTTTATTTTTAAACGTCTCTACTGTCCGCTGTGGTTACAGATCGGATCGGAATGCGGACTTATACTGTACAAACCAAATGCATACCATGTCGCGCATGTCAGAAAGTCACGCTTTGTCCAGAAAAAAACATAATATTAAAACAAAATTTATTATTTTAACAAGGAACTTAAGAAAAATATTTAAAAAATGAAATGTTTCTTTTTTTGCTTCAAAGTATTTACTCAACTCGGAATGAGAGTGAAGTAAATGAGGAATCTAGTCAGTCTGAAGAAGTTGAGATAGGTACTAGAGGTGAAATCTGTACAGCATGATGAAGTACTAGAGAGCGAGACAGAGGACCGGTATGAAGCACATGAAAGAGTAGTAATGACAGAAAAGGCTATAAGTGATGCTGATTATGACTCAGGTGAAGAGATAGACTCTGATTTAGAAGAGAACAATGTATTTAGCAAACTGTTTGAATTTACAAGAGACTGAAATACCAATTAATCAGCTATTTTAAATTAACTTATTCTCTAAATAAATATAATTTCTATTATTTTTTATATATACGCCTGGGTCCAACAGGCTACTAGATTCATAATTTTAATTTTCACCCCTGAACACATATACATACTTTTCAGAAGCATGTCGCCACCCTTAGAAAAAAATTTTGTTTGCCATCAAAGGGTACCAGGTAATTCCTTCTAGAACAGCCCTTGAACAGTTTACATACCTTAATGCGAGCATTTGATAGCCTCATAATTTCTTTAATATTTGAACCTTTGCTGCCGATGACAGCTCCAACTGTGTTTTCTGGTATGTACAAGTATGTGACCTCTAACTCCTGCTGTGGGGGTACATTAGGTACAGCACCATAGATTCCTGGGTAGTAGTTTCCTTGTTGGCTTTCCTGAAATAAGTATTTTATAAGATTGAGATTAATTAATAGCTCTAAAACATGATAAAACAGGTTGAAAATTAATCCTCTCTTTTATTTCTTTATACATTTAATAATAGTGTTACAATTTAATCTTTCAACATTTCAATTAATCAAATTTAAAAACTCTTTACATCTTGTTTATTTATTATAAAATGCTTGATCCCTTCGATTGTAAATTGAAATTCTGATCAGTACCAAGAACTCACTTTGTAAAGTACAACCCAATGAACAATCATGCCATGTTTTGTTCCAATGGACCATGTGGTTTTGGAGATGAAGGTTGAAATATGAAGAGTTTCAGAAGACAAACACAAAGTGAAGACAAGACAATAGATGCCACTGGGACAGATTTATTGGGAGGGAGGTATGAATGTCACAGGAATAAGAGTTTATAATGGTTAAGGAAAGGAAATTTTAGCCTTGGAACAGGTGACCAATGACCACTACTAAAGGGCTATTGCTTGTTGAACAATTCTGAAAGTATTATTTAACATAGGAATAACTTATTTTCTTCCCGCAACCTTTCGACTGTTTTTACTTCTATGTTGCAATGCACATGCATCCCACAACATGAAGTCAGGAATTGATTTAGTAAATAATTTTAAATATTAAATCAATGCAATCAGACTGGGGCAGAATAATACATCCATCACAATGAATAGGCTTCCATTGTCTAATCATCATATTGCATTTTCTTTTAAGTACTGTGTCGCCCCACTCAAGACACATTATCCTGAATCCGAGCCAACCAGTCTTTGCTCTTTCTCCTTAATGCTTGGTGAAGAAACAACAAATACCAATTTCAGTCTTTGGTTAAATCTGATCGGGGCTCGAACCCACGATCTACCACACTTGAGACACGCAAACCATTACACCATCGATGCGGTTCACATCACAAAGAAGAGTGATACATCTATCACAGTAATTTATCACATCATGTCTCCGCCTACTCTATCAGCATCACTAAGAAGAGTGATACGTTCATCACAATAATTTATCGGACTGTACTGCAACAGATTGGTTCAAGCTTGCATACATTTGCAATTCATTCAATTCACTAATAAACTAAACACAACCTACCATTCCATAAGGAGGGAAATTCCTCATATTTTGATAGCCCATATTACTAGGTCCTGGACCCATCATACCCATTGGAGGCATACCACCAAACATATTCATTTGTTGCTGTAAAAAAAAAGAAGACAACATGACAATTATTAATTTCTCAGTTTTTGAGACTTGCCAAACTCGGCAAAGTAACGAAATTCTGGCCTTGTTTTGGCTGAAGTTTATCATGTAAACAGAGTATGGTTCCTCTGTGTGTTTACAAATTTCAGTGTGTTTATTTTGAACCAAATATTTACCTAAACATCGACAAATTTAATGTACCGGAATCGTTATGTATGCAGAATTAACGTTGACAATTTCGAAACTGTAAGCACATTGAAGACTGAATTGATAAGATCGGTTAAAACAACCCGATCAGGAATAATTAATTGATCGACGATATATATGGCGAAGCAAAGTTCATTCGTTTATTGAACTACACTGTAACAATGAATTTCTAGTTTTAATGTCATATGAAAATATGACAATTAATTAATATGCAAGCAATCAGACTGGGGCGGAATAATAAATCCTTCACAATCAGTAGGATATCTTATGTCCAATCATCATTTTGCCTGCATTTCTAGGATATAGATAAATAAATATCTCTTATTTGCATTTAAGCATTTAAAAAAATCATATTAAAATCTTATACTTGGAAATCAGTGATTGAAATGAAAGCAAATTGGACTTGAATGGTCTTTGGGGAGGGGGGAAGGAGGAGGAGAGCCATAGAGCCAAATTGGATTGGAATGTTTTTTTCATGGTCCAGTTCCCCATGTTCTTCATCCAAGATCATTGCATTTGCTAAATATTTTGGGTAACATCAGGGATCACATTTTCGACCGATCAATTGGCAACAGGCAAGCAATCAGACTGGGGCGGAATTATAAATCCTTCACAAACAATAGGATATATATGTCCAATCATCATGTTGCCAGCAGTTCTAGGAAACTAGAAAGATATATCCCTAGATAAAATACGATTCCAACCAACTTCAGATGAAATTGGTCCAGTTTTTTTTTCATAATATACTATAAGATGGACAACGTATGGCAGACGCCAAGTGATGGCAAAAGCAAACATTCCTCATTGGACCAAGTAAGCCCACTAGAGGCTAATTATTTTTATTCATATTCCCATAGTATCTTCCAAAATAATGTTTTATGGTGTGGGCCAACTAGGAAATTTTATTCAAATGCAAGTACAACTATTTTCAATTTTTCACCAGTTGTATTCACAGGAATTAAGCTACATATGTATATTAAAATTTGACAATGAATTATTGATATGCAATCAGACTGGGGCGGAATAATAAATCCTTCACAAACAATAGGATATCTATGTCCAATCATCATGTTGCCAGCAGTTCTAGGAAACTAGAGAAATACATATCCCTAGATAAAATAAGATTCCAACCAACTTCAGATGAAATTGGTCCAGTTTCCCCCCCCCCCCCCCCCCCCCCCCATAATTTACTACAAGGCCAAAAAAAATATATGTGTGTTTACGATCACATGTCAAAAAAATCTAGGGTCAGCATTTTTTTTTTTTTTTTACTATCGGCATAACTGGAAATAGTCGTTCCCGGTTCCGGAATCCTATATTTCATTTTCAAAATTTCCGGTAAGCCGTCATTTGTTGAAGATGTTTTACGACGAGTTACGCAGTTTTTCTACCTTCCTTGCTCTCAATTTCGACAAAAAGCTAGCCGTTGAAAAAATAAAACATTGCTGCTGATTAAAGAACAAAAATGATTATCCAAATTCTGTGTAGAAATTGATAGGGTCGCTAGCAAAAATTAGGGTCGAATAATTGGAGAGAAAAAAAGGTTAGGGTCGGTCAGGTGACCGCAAACACACATTTTTTTTGGGGGCCCCAAGATGGACAATGTATGGCAGACGTCAAGTGATGGCAAAAGCAAACATGCCCCATTGGGCCAGGTAAGCCCACTAGACTCACATATTTATTCAAGTACCTAGTTTCAAATAAAAATTATTTCTATTCATATTTCCATAGTATCTTCCAAAATAATGTCCTGTGGTGTGGGCTAACTAGCAAATTTTCGATCCCAAAAACACACAAAATTAAAAATGTTTATTTACAGCTAATGTAGAATATTTCGTCGAATAATAAAACCCCTTCATATAAAAGTCGCCTGTATATAGTGGTCATTTTATCAAACTCCCCCAGGTGATCACTATAAACAGGTTTGACTATATGAAAATTTGACAATGAATTATTGATATGCAATCAGACTGGGGCGGAATAATAAATCCTTCACAAACAATAGGATATCTATGTCCAATCATCATGTTGCCAGCAGTTCTAGGAAACTAGAGAAAGACATATCTCTAAATAAAATACGATTCCAACCAACTTCAGATGAAATTGGTCAAGTTTTTTCCCCCCATAATTTACTATAAGATGGACAACGTATGGCAGATGCCAAGTGATGGCAAAAGCAAACATGCCCCATTGGGCCAGGTAAGCCCACTAGAGGCTCACATATTTACCCAAGTACCTAGTTTCAAATAAAAATTATTTTTATTCATATTCCCATAGTATCTTCCAAAATAATGTCCTATGGTGTGGGCCAATTAGGAAATTTTATTCAAATGCAAGTACAACTATTTTCAAGTTTTCACCAGTTGTATTCACAGGAATTAAGCTACATATGTATATTAAAATTTGACAATGAATTATTGATATGCAATCAGACTGGGGCGGAATAATAAATCCTTCACAAACAATAGGATATCTATGTCCAATCATCATGTTGCCAGCAGTTCTAGAAAAGCATTGAAAAAAATTTCCTTGGATAAATGAAGATTCCAACCAACTTCAGATGAAATTGGCCAACCGTTCTGGGTTTTTTTTAACAATAATTTACGATCATACGGACAACTAACGACAGACGCTAAGTGATGGCAAAAGCTAACATAACCCTTTTGGCCAGGTTAGCCTACTAAAGGCTCACATATTTATTTATATGGTTTTGGCTAAAGCAAGTATCTAAGTTTCAAATAAAAAAAAATTCATTCATATTCCAAAATAATGTCCTATGGTGTGGGTCAATCAGGAAATTTTCAATCCACACATACAAAAGATGAAAACGACTTGATATTGAATTTCCCATATTCTTATACAGTTAAAAATATGTTCAGTTTTTTACCAGTAGGAATACAGGAAATAGTTATATGAAAATTTGACAATGAATTAATATGCGAGCAATCAGACTGGGGCGGAATAATAAATCCTTCATATACAATAGGTTATCTATGTCCAATCATCATTTTGCCACCATTTCCTGGTATCTTTAATTTTGTAGGGGTTGAATACAACAATCAAGGATGTGATTAACTTCAGCTTATTTCAATTAAAAAAAAAAAAAAAAAAAAAAAAAAAATGGCAATACACAACATCACCTGTGGGGTTCTGTCGAGTAATCTTTCATTCATCCTAGTCAAATAAAGTAGCGAATCAGACAACAGATACAATGTGTTCTTAGTTGCAGATCGATCAGTTGAAAATGTGACTAAATTTTTTAGCAATAGTAACCATGTTAGATGGAGGATATTGCCATTTGACATAACTTAATTTTTTTTGCTGTCAAGTAAAAAGGAAAAACAATGTTCTGCAAAACAATACACATTGGAATGTCAATATCATATATCCCCCCCCCCCCCCCCCCCCCCCCCCACCCCCCCCCAATGCAGAAATTGCCTGAACATGCTTAAATATTTTAATGCCACTTTACTGTTAATTTTTTTTTCTGATTAATGCCAATAGTCAATAGCAAACAGACTGGGGTGGAATAATAAATCCATCATATTAAGTAGGATTCTAATCCAATCATCATGTTGCCAACATTCCTAAATATTAATAAAACTAAGGTTTTCCACCCTCAAGCATAGGTGACCGTAGCTGATTTTGGTCATCCTGTTAAGTTCTTTGGCTTAATTGATCCCAAAAACTATAAATTATTTGGCATTCCAATCTTCTGATTTTGAACGTACATGATGAAGGTTATTCCCGAAACGTGTCGTGCACATGAAATTTGATATCATTTTCATTTCATTTCAAAACAGATTTAATGCTAAAGTTCTATCTGCAGGTCTGATAATGACTTACATTATAACTTTGAGCATCTTGATCTAAACATTTTCTCATTTTCTCGCTGAGTAATGCTTCGGCTTTGCTACAGCCATCCACTGACCCTGTGATTGTAATGACTCGATCAACATAGAAGTTGCTCATGTCTGTAGCACTGCCAAAATAAAAGTATTGAAAGCTAGATCTTAATTCTTCAAAAAGTAAATTTGCGTTCAAAATTTCATTTATATTTGAATTCCAAAATAAATGTATTGAAAGCTATCTCAATTCTTCAAAAAGTAAATTTGCATTCAAAATGTCATTTATATTTTAATTTCAAAATAAAAATATTGAAAGCTAGATCTCACCTTTCATTCTGCTTTGAGGAAACTTTACATGGAGTTTCCCACCAAATTTCGGTTCATTTGGCTAAGCAGTTTCAGAGAAGATTTTTAGAAATCGACCAACCAGAAACAAGAATTGCCTATGGCAGCCATGTTTGTTAATGGATCGGGACAAAATTAGCAAACTTTATAGAGTACCTTCCATATATGTTTCCTACAACGTTTCGGTTCATTTGGCAAAGCGGTTTCAGAGAAGAAGATTTTTAGAAATCGACTAATCAAAAACAAGAACTGCCTGTGGCAGCCATGTTTGTTAATGGATCGGGACGAAATGAGCAATCTTTATAGAGGACCTTCCATAGATGCTTCCTATCAAGTTTCGGTTCATTTGGCAATACCGTTTCAGAGGAGAAGAATTTTAAAAATCAGCCAATCAGAAACAAGAATTGTCTGTGGCGGCCATGTTTGTTAACGGATCGGGATGAAATGAGCAATCTTTACAGAGGATCTTCCATAGATGCTTCCTACCAAGTGTCGGTTCATTTGGCCAAGCGATTTCAGAGGAGACGATTTTTAAAAATCGGCCAATCAGAAACAAGAATTGCCTGTGGTGGCCATGTTTGTTAATGGATTGGGACAAAATGAGCAAACTTTATAGAGGACCTTCCATAGATGCTTCCTACCAAGTTTCAGTTCATTTGGCTAAGGGGTTTCAGAGGAGAAGATTAAAATGTGAAAAGTTAACGGATGACAGACGCCAAGTGATGACAAAAGCTCACATTGCCTTTGGCAAGGTGAGCTAACATGTAAATTTGCATTCAAAATTTCATTTGTATTGTTAATTAATAAATTAACATAATGGACTTATAATTTTTCTCTTGATGTAAATGGGTTGAGAGTCTAACAATTGAAATGGATCTTCAATATATGTTACAACATAGAATGTCTGAACCCCACAACAGATACACAAAAAACATATTTTCTTTACAACTAATAATACTATAGAAACAATTACTGTCCAATAAAAAAAAAAGAGGACAAAATGTCCCGTTCGTAATAAAAACCAGGGACAATTTACGAATATTTCTATTTGTCTTTCAATTGCATAAAATGGGGTGCATTTTCAAATTAAAGGGTCTTCCAGATGTAACCCTGCCACCGACGAAGCTTAAAAATAGGAAAATAAAATTTCATCTACGTATACAATTTAATACGAATGTTTTTGTCTATTGGTGCCAGTAGCAATTTATTTTGAGATACTATACCTAGATACAATGATGTGAGCTCCTGTTTGTTCCATGAAATTTTTGATGACATTTCCTTGCTTTCCGATGATTCTTCCACACACACTGTTTGGACATAATACTTTTAATGGATATTCTCTGAAAAATAAAAGTGTCATAGATGGCAACTACAATCTGAATTTCAAGATCTTTAATACTTCAGTTTTATCTCCCGAAGAAATCTTGTTTAATTTTTGTCAGTAGATCGAGTGATTGTTGTTTAATGCCAACCCAGCAATTTTTCAGCTATATCATGGCAATAACAAGTTAATTCTCAATGAGACGATGATGTGGTTCGTTTTGTTCTAAACCAACACGCCGAGTTGGATTTTTATAGTGCTAGCTCACTGAAACAAGTCCACGGATAGACATGTCGTCCAACTGGGACACATTATCCAGATTCCGAGCCAACCAGTCTTTGCTCTTTCACCTAAATGCTGCATGCTTAGTGGAGAAGCAACAAATATCAATTTTATAGTCTTTGGTTTGACCCAATTGCGGCTCCAACCCAAGATCAATCGCACGATCTATGGCTTTTTGATTTGGCATTGTATAAACATTTACAATGAAGAGAGATTGCTTTTACAATTATATTTTTTATGTCTGGATTAAAATTTATTTTTTGTTAATGATTATTTGTATTTTGTATCAAACAATGTTTAATCTGTTATGATGTTGTTTCCTTGGAATTGAATAACCGACTGACAAGATCATCAATTGTGACAATAGTATCTTATCCAATTCTTGTCAGTACAAGATAAAATTATCTGATACTACAGGCAGTGACTAGGTTTTAGTATTTTGTCTTGGGAAAATATTTTTACCTTGCATTTCTTACGATCTTGTCTTACTTTTGTCAGTACAAGATAAAATAAGTAATACTTAAGATATACCCCCCGCTCCCCACATCTGTCCAACCTATTTCCATAACCAAAACATTACCGATTGTTCCTACCAAAAATGAAAGGGACCCTCCTCTCTTCACCAGTAAGCTGCTGATAAAATTTCAAAACATTCTGAGAAACACTACTCAAGTTATCATACGACATAGCATAAAAATCTTATTTTCCGTCATAAGTCCAGTAACTCTGGAATGGCAAAAGTGAAAATAAACAAAAATGAAATAGATCCTCCTCTCTTCACCGGTAAGCTGCTGATAAAATTTCAAAACATTCCGAGAAATACTACTCAAGTTATCATACGACATAGGGTAAAAATCCTATTTTCCGTCATATCAAGTCCAATAACTGTGGAACGGCAAAAGTGAAAATCGTCAAAAATGAAAGGGATCCTCCTCTTTACCGGTAAGCTGCTGATAAAATTTCAAAACATTCTGAGAAACACTACTCAAGTTATCATATGACATAATATAGGGTAAAAATCCTATTTTCCGTCATATCAAGTCCAATATCTCTGGAACGGCAAAAGTGAAAATTGTCAAAAATGAAAGGGATCCTCCTCTCTTCACCTGTAAACAGCTGATAAAATTTTAAAAGATTCTAAGAAACACAACTCTACGACATAGGATTTTTCTACAGACGGACGGACATGGTGAAACCAGTATACCCTCCTACAACTTCGTTGCAGGGGGTATAATTATCTGGTACTCCAGGGTCCAGGCATTCACTAAGGTTTTGTATTTTGTCTTAAGAGAAACATTTTTATCTCAGATAACTTACCCTTTATTTAATGACTGTGCTTCTGTTTGTACAACCTTGTATATTTCTTTACATGCTTCCGTAGCACTTTCGGGACTACCTTTTATTGTGACTAACTGTAATAAAAATACATTGATTGATTGATTGACTGGGATTTAATGCCAACCTTAGCAGTATTTCAGCTATATCTTGGTCTGAATTTTTTTTATTATAAACTTGACACCTACCCTTAGAAATGAAACATTCTGGTCTAAAATAACTGGGGTTATCAGGAATGATTCTGGATAGAGAATAAGGTAGCTGAAACAATCTACACCCATTTCAAAAGTGTCATTTTTGACCTGTTCTGCAATTTTCGGAATTTCATTTTCACAGAAAAATAGCTGAAATCAGTTAAATAACTGAAAAAAATCATCCCTGGGTTATATGCACAGGGGCTAGGTGCGTCCGAAGAAAAAAAATAAAAAAATAAAAAATACTATATAATACTACAAGGGGGCGAACTCACTTGCTTCCATTTTTTTAAGTCGTCGTGTTAAATTGATCGTAACTTTGGAACGCCTTAATATTTTCAAAAAATGTTTCCACCAGTCGAAAGTCAAGTAATTTTCCTTTCCAAAGAGACCCCAATTGTTAGTGTAGACCTCCGAACTGCTGAGGTATCATACACGAACCACAACAAAACGGCGTGAAAATCCGAAGTCGTACACACGCTGGGTTGACCACTTCCCATCTGTGTACAGACTTTCCCATTCGTAAACGAGTCATTTTGACTGGCTAAATACTTTCATCCATTCAAATTATGATAAAATTTCTTACCTTACGCCAATTTATATGTCCTTTTAAGTCTGTTTTTGAAAGAAATCCCATTTGCATCCTTGACAAACGCCATAGACGTGAAAATTGAGAGAGTTCTAACGGGCTTTTTGATTGGCTGAGATGGTGGTTCAGCCAATCAAAAAGCCTGTTAGAACTCTCTCAATTTTCACGTCTATGGCGTTTGTCAAGGATGCAAATGGGATTTCTTTCAAAAACAGACTTAAAGGACATATAAATTGGCGTAAGGTAAGAAATTTTATCATAATTTGAATGGATGAAAGTATTTAGCCAGTCAAAATGACTCGTTTACGAATGGGAAAGTCTGTACACAGATGGGAAGTGGTCAACCCAGCGTTTGTACGACTTCGGATTTTCACGCCGTTTTGTTGTGGTTCGTGTATGATACCTCAGCAGTTCGGAGGTCTACACTAACAATTGGGGTCTCTTTGGAAAGGAAAATTACTTGACTTTCGACTGGTGGAAACATTTTTTGAAAATATTAAGGCGTTCCAAAGTTACGATCAATTTAACACGACGACTTAAAAAAATGGCAGCAAGTGAGTTCGCCCCCTTGTAGTATTATATAGTTTTTTTTTCTCGGACGCACCTAGCCCCTGTGGTTATATGTACAAATAAAAGAAACATTAAAAATACAAGGTTTCCTACAAGTCTGCCATGTATCTTTGCAATGAAAAAAACAACAACCAAGAGGTTCACCTGAGGATGCACCGCTCACCTAATAATGGATACAGATTGTGTTCATTATTCATTGAAATCTAGATTTTTTTTTTTTTTTTTAATAGAAAAATTACAATTTTCAATACAGCTTATCTGTTGGAACACTTCAGCAAGTAATTTTTCCAAGGAATTAAATGAAAAGCATACAAATAAGGCTTTCAATAAAATGAAGGGCTACGCAGAGAAAAGCATGATATTACTGCAGCATGTCAACAAGATGGGTATAAAAATTTGGTATTCCATTTGCTCACAGCGAGTAGAATTTCAGCTGGGTGATCAAATATCAACTGAAATTAACAATTCTGACATTGAAGTAAAATCCTGATTTCTGAATATATTTTCCGGATCTTTTTTGACACAATATACAGAAAAATATTTCATTGAAAAAACAACAACATTTGTCTCAGCCTAAATATTTATTGATATTAGTAATACAAACTGTAAAGTAAATAAGGGTAATAACAAAATTACCGAAATCCGAGCAATCTTACAAAGGGAAAGTCAAAACTCATAATTATATAATCAGACAAAATCAGTCAACAACCGGAAAACTGTGAAAACCGTAATGACCCTGACTTGGTACAGGCATTTCTAAAGAATTGGTGGGTTGAATCAGATTTTAAAGTGCCAAACCTCCCCCTTTCATTACGACTCAAAGTTTCCGGCTGTCACTATAACAGTATTTATAACAATACTTGAACAAAACAGGTAAAACAGTTGTCAAAGCTTGTAAATTATTTCAATTATAAATTTTCATTTTAATGTATCTTTATTTTTAGTCGATTCTCTAAAATTTTCCAAAAAGACGAGTCTTGGATCTTCAACAATTATTTTTTTTATAGCTCATTTTCATTTTAAATTAAGTATTTAATAAGCAATTCAATAAATTTCTATATAGTAACAGTGGCCATCTTATATGCAAGACAGGACTGTCACACAACTTTGCATAATCAGTGGAATATACCTGGATTATACATTGAACTACCAATTGTCCTGTGGCTACAGCTAAAGTTTGAGCATATTTTGACTTTAATAAACCAGCAATTGACAATTTTGAAAGGCGAGCACCCAAACAAAGTTGGGTTAAATTTAGTTCAGCGATTTCGGAGGAGCAGATTTAAATCGAAAAGTTCACAACATACAACGCAAACAAGGATACCAAGTTATGGCGGCAAAAGCTGAAATAGACTGGCTCGGTGAGCTAAAAAAAAAACTGTGCCCAATGAAATTAAAAGTAGCACCCTGGGTGACATCTGGTTAAAATTGTTATCCCTCCTTGAGTAAACAAACCACATGAATCATCACGAACATATAGACAAATAAAACTCTTTTGTAACAGTGATTTTAAACCAATTTGTGAGTGGATACTTGACTATAGCTTCCAAACTGAAACGAACAAGTGACTTGGAGAAAGAAAACTTGACAAATATGCAATATTTAGAATCAAGAATTGCTCATTACTGCAAAATTCTTCACCAGAATAAGATTAAATGAGAACTTCACAAATATCATTCGTACTATGTAACAAATCATTTAGATCTGGGTTAGTCAACCAGATACAATATTACCCAAAACAGCCATTTTCTTTGCAGGATCAATACAAAACGAGGAATCCCCTTAGAGAATCTAGCAAACATCATTTGTACTAGGTTACAAATCATTTGGACTAGCAGTTTCAGAGATGAAATGTAATTGCAAAGGATCTACAGACGATCCCAGCTAAGTTTGGTTCCAATTGGTGAAGAATCGGAAGAAAATGAGATACTTTTTTTTAAGGACCTTCCATATATGTATTTCATTTCAGCAAAGTTTGATTTCCAATTTCCAAGTAGTTTCAGGAGATTTTTATTAAAATATAATCAATCAGAAACTTGACTTGATCCTGGAACCCATGCTGTTTGACCAATCAGAACAAAGGAATTTGTTTTGTAGATCTTCCCATATCAGTCCTGCAAATATTGGGCACCAATGGGCCATGCAGTTTGAACAATTGGATCAAAATGAGGTACTTTGTAGAGGACATTCCATACTACATTCCTGCAAAGTTTGACTCTAGTTGGCCACATAACTTTAGAGAAGGCAAAAAAAAAAAAGAAGAGTATAAGTTCAATGACAGAAGCCTAGTGATGGCAATAGCTACATGATCCTTTGTCTGTAAAATAGGTTACCTAAATATCTAGTTTATTTTCTCGGCAATCCATTAATTTTGGTATCTTTTATTTTCCTCCCTCTAAATAATAATATTCACACACAGAAGCAGCATTCTCCACAGTATACAGAAATAAAAAGAGTGGCTATACATGCAGGGCATTCCACAACAGCCGGGCACCAGACAAATTGCCTGTCTTAATTGCATTTTCCCCCCAAGCTACTTTTGTTTTCAAAAACGAAAATGTCAAATATTGCTTTGTTTTGCAAGGATTATCACCCGAGTGGAATGCTCTGACATGACATGTCTACAGCACATAAAATATGAACCTCAACCATAATAATATTATACAATTATAGCCTTTTGATGAGGTCAATACATGGATTTATCGACCCCGATAAATTCATGTATTGACCAATATTAAAAGGCTATAATTGCTTTATTATTTTTTAAACACTGGAAAAAAGTAGGCTATAATTGTTTTATCATTTTTCAATATTATTATTATTTAAATATTAAAATTTTAGAATTTTTATGAAAACTGTTTTTTTTTTAAACTTTTTTTTAATTTTAGAATTTTGAACTTAATTTTTTAGTTTTTTTTTTAATTTTAGAATTTTGAAATTGTTGAAATTGGCGGGGATATTTGAATGCGAATCTATTTTTAGGAAACATGAGGTTTACAATTTTATTGTAGCATGCTAAACGTGTTTATATATTTTATCACGTGTCACAAATTCCTCCAATCAATGAAATCTAATTATAATGAAAAATAATAAGCTTTTATAAAGAGTTTAGAAATATTGTCTCCTCATTCCCAATTAGTATGCTACATACTCCAAACCCTGAAGAATAATATCTATTGAATATATATCATAGCAGAATAGAGTTGGTAATGAAAGGTTAAGTGTCCATTAAAATGAATGTACCAGTTAGAAGTCAGATGTCATTCTCATTATAAAAATGTCGTTTTTACAGAAAGGATATCTAAATAACAAAATTATCTCAAATTAAATCGAAAGTAAAAAACTTTTATTTAGTCGATATAAAATGTTTGTCGTCTCTCTTTTTTTTTTTATTTATCATCATTATTTTGTTTTGTTTTTGGCCTGATACACTAACATCTAACAACAGCCCATCTGAGGGTCACAACAGGGTTCATATTTTCAACTGACCAATAAGAGATGAATCTACCAAATCTTGAGGTATTAAAATTGATCACGAGCTGAGAGCTATTGTATGATTGGTCTTGCAATGAATGGATGGTCGAAGATGACTGAAAGGTTATCTGACTTGACCCCACATAGGATGTTGTTAGAAGTTAATGTATTTTACAAAATAAATAATAAACAAGGGCAACGCAAAGCGTGGCATATCCCCTCACTTAAAAATTTGACCTGGTGACCATGAAAATCAATAGGGTTCCAGATTCTCTTAAGAACTAAGTATGTACCAAGTTTGGTCAAAATCCATTGAAGGATGTTGATTCTAGAGTGTTCACAAGGATGTTACGGAAGGTTGGTAGCGTTACTATATCAATTCGCAACTTCGTTGGCGAGGGGATAATAAGATACAACAAACATCTTATTTAAATAGAACACTATGTTTATAGGTTGGTTTAGTGTTTAACGCCACTTTCAACAATATTTCAGGTACATCGTGATTGTTAGTTTTATTGGTGGAGGAAACCGGAGTACCCGGAGAAAACCACAGACAAACTTTATTACATAATATTGTATTGAGTACACCTTACTATGAATGGGATTCGAACTCACAACTCGAGTGGTGATAGGCACCAATTGCATAGGTAGTTGTAAATCCAACTATCATGACCATGAAGCCTTAAAGGAAACAGATGTTCATTTAATATCATATCAGAGAGTACTTCTACTTTAGCGGACCCTAACCCTATTGTTGTCATATCCACATGGTAACGAAATGAAAGGTTATGGATCATGCACGTTGATTAATACAATATCTGACTTCTGGGGTCCGCCAAAGTAGATTCTACCCTCTTATCACAGTATTGATTTCTCAATGTCACTTCTAAGTTCTGGTTCATTCATTTCTTGGAAGGTTACAGGAATGGAGAGTATAAATGCAGAAATAAGAAAGCATACAAACTATCTACAACTTACTGTTTCGGATGACAAGTGTTCTCTTTTATGAATATCAACTCTGAAAATGTAAGCAAATACTTAACTTACTGTTTCGGATGAAATGTTTTCTCTCCTATGAATATCAATTCTGAAAATGTAAGCAGAATACATTTCAGGACTCCATAGCAGTGATTCAGCTAGGCATCGGTCTCGGGACATTTGTCAAACTATTTCTCAAATTGTCCTGAAGAACTTTATAAAAATTATTTTAATTCTTACAGAATGTCATGAAGAAATTTTGATAAAACTGGCAATTGTCCACCCCTGAAGATTTCAAAGTCTAGCTGAAACACTGATGTTTTATAATTTTTTTTTTTTTCAATATAATTCTGATTACTTTGGTCAAATGAAATCTGGAAATGCACAAACTTGATCTGCAAAATGATTAAAGAGCATATATATGTAATGTTTATTATAAAATAAGCAGCAAGCAACTACAGTATGAGACAATATAAAGCATCTACTAAGTAATGTTCCATCAGACATAATCCTCAAATGTATGATAAAAAGTAGCCTGGTGCAGCGTAATGTATACAATAATTAAACTGCACGATTTCTTATGCAAATTTTCAGATCTAAATATAAAGTGCACCCTCGCCATATCCTCCCCTTCCCTAACACGGATGTTTTACAACTTTGGCGTTATCAAATTTGAATGCGTAAAGTATGCTTGTGCACAGCTTATGTGGACCTCAGTAAACAGTCTTTATCGACTCGAAGGTACGATAATAAGCATGTTTCGTGTCTTGTTCGGTCATATAATGCTTCAATGGATCGCTAACTGAATTATTAGTTCATGATACAACCTATCCTTCTCCGTAAACACATGTAACCACAAAATTTGTTCTCACACAGCACTACCTACATTTCAAAGTTAACAAAGACAATACACTTGCTTTTTCTAAGCATTATCACATCAAAGTTTGGTTCACTTTGGCCCAGTGATTCGTGTGAAGAAGATCAATATGACAACGGATGCCAAGTGATGGGAAAAGATCACTTGAGCCTTAGGCTCTGGTGAGCTAAAAACAACAACAGGAAAATATATCATACAGCTTGTTGTATATTATGTATGCAAAATTCCATACATAAATGTGCAGATTTCCAAGTTATGAAAATATTTTAAAATTCTTTCTAGATATTCTACACCCCACTGTGTATCATCTGTACACGGGAAATAGCTACTACTGAAACGTAACACACTGATATAGAAGTTGTCAAGGTAAGAAAGAAGTCGTTTTACTGCGAAAGCACAACATTTTCGTTGAAACTGTTAATATGGCAGATTCCAGATAAATACTGCTTATACTTTTTAGGCTCATATAATAAAGGAACTTCGTTAAAATTGCTTGATGCGTGATAATGCTCACCTAGTACTTCAGAAAACAACTTTCCCTCACAAAATGATGTAGACGCTTTCCATGAGTAAAACGTAACTGGAAAAGTAAAATTTAGTGACGAAACATCTGAAATTATATCCCCTTTGATACACTGTCAATTGGATTTGGAATTATAACAACATTAATATAGACATTAGTGTAGGGGTTTTAGCTGAAAATAATGTGTTTGTGTACGGGTTATAGCTACCGTACACTAAATTCGCTAAAACCTGTACACTTTCTGATCGTAAAAAGTATCCGCTTTCTCTTTAATGATGCAAAAATGAAATCAATTTTCGGTCACACTTAGTTGTTTATGTTGATTGAACCATATATCCGTAGTTTATGATTGACAAATGTATTAGCTACTCTTAGAATCATCTTTAAATGTCAGGAATGAGCAAGTTTCGTAAGTACTAGTGACACACATGTTTCGATTTTTAATCAATTACAGGACTGATCTTGTAAAGTGTTCGATAAATGTCACGAAATACTATTCCCGGACCTATAATAAACGCCATGTTATTAAAATATACAGTTTTAATCCTTAAAATTCGATTATTTCTTACCTGTTATGAATGTAAAATATTATCGCCCATTCCATGGTAGCTATTTCCCGTGTACAGATGATACACAGTGCACCCTTTTGGTGCCATTGATCCATTATATTTATTACATAAAAACATATTTAAATGCACATTTTTCAAAAACTACTAAACATATTTTCATCAAATAAATGTGTTTTTCCATTTTTTTTAATAAAACATATTCTTTCAAATTAAACGAAATAAATTTTGATTAGTACTTCCTGAAAAAAAAACTGATGTACCAGCTTACTATAATACAAAAAATATTAAATTGAATTTTTAAGTAAATACCTTGGGTAGGGTCATAAAATGGGGTGATCGGGTTACAGGAAACCAACATATTTGATGGCCTTATCACAAGAACAGAAACATTCATATAACTCTTTACAAAATTTATTTCTTTGTTAACACCTAATAATTTTATTATCTGAAATTTTCAATTCCAATATATTGTATATAACTCGTCACAAACACATGATCAATAGATTTGATACAAATCAGGTTCCAGCAACTGGAAAACTTTCTAAGAAAAGAGAAATTTTAATGCATTACCTTGCCCTCGTCTGTGTTGTGATGCCATGAATGGTTTGCCCCTGTCTTCCTATAACTGCACCAACAAATTCACTGCCGACCAACATTCTAAAATAAAATTTTAAATGTCTGTGATAATCCACCACCCATACCATTTTAAAAACAAACTGTATTGTAATATATATATTTATCAATACAGTGTGGGAAACCATTTTTTTCAAACACTCGCCAAAATGGCGAGTGGACTGAAACAAGTACATGCAAAAATGAAATAGAGCTCATGTTTGGCGAGTGACATTTTTATTAAACTCGCCAACAAATACCAAATACCGTATTTTACGGACGATATATCCCCCCCCCCCCCCCCCCCCCCAACAAGCTGTCTTCGACCTATACAAGGATGAAGTTAAAAAAATCTGGAACCCCTAAAAAAAATCTCGATAAAAATGACGATTTTGTTTACAGTATACCTTTATTTAGCTGTAGGTTTTTTTTCTGAATAAGAAGACTGAAATCATCAATGTTCTTGGTGTTATTTTTTTTTTATAAAAGTATACTAACAGGGGGTGCAATTCCGGGAAAAAAATGTTCAACATCCGAAAAAAAAAATCAATATTCAATGATTGAAGTGTTAGCGAAAATCAGTTCAATATTGTATTGTATAATAAAATATATACTATAAAAAATGTATGCTGTTGAAAAAAAATAAATATAAAATTATTATCACAAAATATAGCTTTTCCATCAAACACGAGCATGTGCACGAGGTTGTAGTAAACAATGACGGTTGCATTACATTTCACAATAAACGTGGAGAACAAGCTTTTTATACAAAATATACTGGAAAATAATTATCGATTTCGTTAAACTAGAATGTTCTACACTTGGTCAATTAGGAACAAATAAAATAATCACCATAGGTGAACTTCAGTCGGCACTTTAATATCCTGATCAGCCGATTGAAAATTTACTGGACTGAGACGATCACATAATTTGTGTACTATTACTAATATGAATAAAATGTTGGATAAATGACATGTAGTTAACAGAAGATTTAACTGTTTGGGAGCTATGATATTATAAAGCTGTAAACCAGTTATCGTGGCGAGCGTTTTCAAGTTCTTACTCGCCAGACCGGCGAGTATAAAGTGGATCTTACTTGCCACCCGAAATTTCCACTCGCCTTTGGCGAGCGGTCGTTTCCCACACTTGTCAATATAAAGTAACTCCCTAATCAAGGGGGCAGTCGGGGTCGTGATCATATGGTAGTTGAATATATAACTAACTACATATGCAATCAGTCCTCTATCGCCACTAACGTTGCGAATCACGCTTATGGTGAGGTGCACTCGATACAACATCATGTGATAAAGCTGGCCAGTGACTTGCGACAGGTTGGTGGTTTTCTCCGGTCAGTGGTGTTAAACACCATAATCCTAACCACAGCAATGCAATTCCATAAATCAGATACTGTGTTTACTTAATTTCATAGCAAGATCCACTTATTAGCAGCTTATGTAAGAACTTACTAAAGCTTGGTAGCTTTTAAAATGGGGAACTCCAGGATAAACCACATTAAAATTTGTGTCATGGATACCAGACAAGTTTGTGAATTTTTTTTTTTTTTTTTACAAATTTATACCTCAATGGAAATTCTGGCCGATTTTGTTGATTGTTCTGACCATTAGGTCTGCCTCCCATTCTTCTGTTGTTGATAAATGGAGGTCTGTTATTTGCAAAATCTACTTTCAATAATCTGTCCTGGAATTCAAATCCGTTTAAACCAGCTACTGCCCTGAAAATAAAGCAAAACATGATTTGTGTTTGTATTGTCGTTGGAAATCCAATTATCTGGTAAGTCTGGAAAATGGACAAAAAAGGCAATGGTTCTGAAGAAGCTGAAAAAGTGAAAAGTTTATGGCATAGACAGCACACACTATTCCACCAGAAAATCTAAGCTAAGCTAATAAAAAAGGTCAAACCGTTCCACAAAAAAACAATGCAACATTTTTATATATGGAAATTTATCCTAAAACTCGAGAGATTTATTTATATAACAAGAGTTATTTTGTGGTTGTTGGATTTAATAATATAAAGTCTTGTCTTTCTTTACATGACAATTTTCTTTTCTTTTAATGACCAAAGAACATCATTGTCTACTACCAAATTCCCCCTCTAAAATAACATTATGAGTTCGAATCCTGCTCATGTGAGGTGTACTCGATACAACATTATGTGATAAGTTTGTCAGTGACTTACAGCAGATCAGTGGTTTTCTCTGGTTTCCTCCACCAATAAAACTGATTGTCACGATATAACTGGAATATTGTTGAAAGTGGCATTAAACACCATAACCCCACCCCCCTCTAAAATACTTACTGCTGAGCTTGTTCGGGGGTCTCAAATGTTACATAAACTAAGGCCTCTGCACCTGCTGAAATAAAATAAAACAATGTTTATATTTGGTCAAAAATTCCAAAATCATTCTGTAATGCCATTATTAAAAAATGTTAAGATGTGGCACGTCCATGCATTTTATTATTTTTCTTCACAAGTGTTAATTCAAGAAATGATTTCAAATGACAGAAAAAAACCATGTAACTCTAATTACTGTTTCTTTCCTTGGAAAACTCAACAAAATATCCTAACTAGTAGTCAGTAAGCATTTATTTACCCTGAACTCTTCAAAATCAGATGAAAAAAAAAACTCTCCACATACAGTACAGGTAGTCATATTTCTATAAATGTCCCAATCCGTCATGTAAAGTCCGACAGTAACCCCAGGTACAATAAACAAGATCATATATTGATTGACCTGATTGATCTCCCGATTCAAATGATAACAAAGTGATAAAAGCTGGTTCGATGCTGCCACACTTCACTGCACGGGCAGTCAATTTGTTTACCTGTGTTTGCAAAATGTGTGTAATTTTATAAAAATAAATCGATGTTTAGTTAGGTGAAGCTATGTATATACACATACATGTATAAACGATAAATGGACAATGTTTTCTTTCTATTTCAGGAACAGGAGAGGATTCAATATTTTCTTCCAATATATATTTTTTTTCATTTAACTTTCCGGTGTTACTGTTTTTGTTCATCTTGTACATGTATTACTTTTCTAAGCCATTATTATTGCTACTGAAGGATGGATTCTTGACAATTAATTTTGTATCCTCTTGCTGTTAATATTTGACTGTTTGTCGCTTTTCATTGCCAATAAATGTGTGTCTTGTTATCGTTTTCCTTTGTTTTAGAAAGTGCTACTTTATGACCTCGAGTTCTATATTAAGAATTTTGTTGAAACCACAACTGAACTTTATCTTGTTTATTTTTAATTTCTCATTTTTGTTTCTTCTGTTGGGTTGAATTCAGTATGTATTGAATTATTCGTAAATACGGGCTACTTCTTAAATGTATTTTTTGTTTATAAGTTAAACCGCAGGCGTGGGTTTTTGAAGCACAGACTTTGCAGTGTTTAGTTGGTAAAGAGCAGATGTAAAATTTTTGCACCTCAGGGTCTCTTGTTTTACTTTAATTACCTTGTTCACATTTTTGTACGTTTCCAAATGGTGAGACTATACTTTCGGTTTCTTCCCGAGTCACGTGCGATGGTAAGTTTCTGATCTGTATCTTGTTGGATGGTTTCCTACTGGAAAAATTGAGTGGGAAAACAGTTAATTGTTTCAGTAAAAATGAATTTTCTTATTAAATACTGTTCATTTCAAGCCATGAAACATATCTTGTCGTTTTCTAGTACCAACAATTCCTGAACAGTTAATAATGATGTGCACTGCACCTGTATTTTTCTCATGCTGGACGATTGATTGCTAAACTGATCCCCAAATTATAAGGACACTCCGATCAAATTGTCTCTATCAGCTCTATTTATCCGATTACATTACAAACAATTATTTTGAATTTTGAAAAAAATAAAACAAAAAAACTGACCTCCTATTAGTTAGTACTGTATAATAATAAACGACATGAGAATATAATATAGCCATTTTCATTTTTTTTAAACAAAGAATCAGAATCATCATTTGTTCAGACTTTTATACGGATTAATCAGTCGAACAACTACAACCGATACAATCAGAGATCCTTACATTATAAAATTTTAACAAACACTTAATCTTGAGTAGAATTGATTGATTGATGGTGTTCAATGCCACTTTCAGCAATATTTCAGCTAAATCATGGCGACCAGTTTTAGTGGTGGAAAAAGCCAGAGTACCCAGAGAGAACCACTGACCATGTGCAAACAACTGGTAAACTTTATCACTTGCGACTGCAAGTCGAGTGCACCCTTTTTTGTAATTTACAAAGCTGGGCGTGAACCCACGCCGTATTGGTGATCAGAGTTGACGAAAACTTTTTTTCTGTCCGACTCATGGGCTTCGTGTCTGTCCCACCATTTTTTGTAATATTGTATATAACCTGTTAAATTTTGTTTTTTTATACAGAACTGAATGCAAGATTACCTATAGTCATGATCATTAAAAAATTCAATTACATGTTTTTCTGTATACATATTTTTATCTAAAAAGATAAGGCAGATATAGCCAACAATCTGTATCTAATGATTCGATCACGTTCCGAATATTACACATCAATGTCAGTTTCTGGTTTACCTACATTTTTAATTTCAGTTAAGAATATGAATCTGTTGTCATCTTCAATATATAAGCATCTCAAAACATATTTAATTAAACACAAACAATCTTTGATACATTGGGGAGTGTGGAAGTCAACTTATTTCTGTGCTCAGTAATATATTTTAGTTTTAATGTTCCACGTTTTGCAGGTGCTCGTTCCTATTAAAAGGATGTTTACATTTACGTATAGGAGTTTCGATTACAAAAAGGAACGTGTCGGTCTGACAGAATAAATAAACAAATTTCAAGTCTCTGTCTGACATTTTAATAAAACTGAAAACAGAATTTAATGCCATTGGCAGTGGAAACTGGGAGTGAATAAATTTCAATCGCCAACTGGACAACCACAAAATATTTTCGCGACGGACATTGGGACAGACATGGTTCATTAATTAATCGGACCGACGATTTTTGCCAACTCTGTGGGTGATAGGCTTGTACAAGTTGTTAGGTAATCCAACTACCTAACTCATTGAGCCACCCGGGCCCTATCTTGAGTAGGAAATGGGCTAATATTTTAAATGATGATCTGAATATATACTAAACGCTCTTAATCTGCCAATATAATCTTCATACGTTCAAAGAAAATTTCTCAAACCTTCTAAAGTGCAAATTGCATATGGTTTTGCTAGTTTTTGTACTCGGTAATGGTAACCATCTTGGGTTTTGACTGTATCATGGTAAAAGACTTTCTTCCTTTGATTGCAAGTCTATTTTCTTATAAGCAACATCCATATTGGATAAAAAAAAAAATGTCCAACTCACCCTCTCCTTGAGTTTGATGGTTCCACTTGCATGACGGATCCCAGCAAGTTATATTCTGAAAAGGAATTCAAATTTGCAATGAGCACTACAATCGTGTATTCTACTGAAATTTTACAACTGGTGATGATGCATGCCATGATGTGCTGCAGAACATCAGTTTTAATCTTGAAAATAACATTGAATAAGAAAAAAACATTTGACGAACGTTATAACAAGTTTTTTCCGAGCGAGTTGTCTCTTGAATGTCATCGAAAATTTGTGGACTTCAAAACTTGTTATTCACATTTTCATCAATATGTGATTTTCAAGCGAGTTGTCAAAAAATAGAATGCTTTGGAGACTACTTCGAGCAACAGGGCCAGGGTATCTATTAGTGGGGCACCGATCATCGGAAACATCGACTAATCAGTCGGACATCGTCATATGATCCGATGATCGATACTTAAACCATGTGGTCGATTCTGATTCTATAGTGTTTAAAATATATATGCTTAATTTCGTTCTTTGGTTGGTTTTTTTTTTGTCTCCATACTGACCAAAATATTGCAGTTTTATCCCAGCTGGGTTTTTTTTGCCCTCATACTGACAAACATCTGGCAATTTTGTCCAAGTGTACTTTTGAGACTCAGTCAATACACATATTTGGATTAGTCCATTATTTATCTACTTCCCGGAATAGTCCATTTTATATCAGGTGTTACACATATGGAAAAATTGTAGTTTGTAAATATATTATTTGATTTTATTCAAATCTTTACTTTTGTCAAACATATATTTGGAAACCCCGCGGGAACCCCGGGGTATAGAAATGGGACAGAGAGCTTCTTCGGCTTGAAGGGACGTCCGTCGGTTGTGCGGGATGCATAAATTCACAGCCAACCCGTCCTGCGGATGAGACGTAAATAAAACCGAGGTCCTGTGTTGAGAGATTGCCACCCTCTCCGCACATTAAAGAACCCAGTGTAACAGCTCATTATGAGCATAATATGCTCATGATGAGTGGTCCATAAGAGACCTGTTGCACTGGCAAAATTATCCGTCCCTACCCATCACCTTTCCTTGTTTCCAGTCCCGTGGTGTTTAAATTTTTAAATGTTCTCGTCCTGAATATAGCCGAGAAATTGCTCGCTGGACGTTAAACACCAATCAATCATATTTGGACTAGTCTATTATTTATCTATCTATATCAGGTGTTACACATATGGAAAACGATCTTTTGTTTTGTTCTATTTTAAAGTTAATGTTTACTAATGGAAAAATTATAGTTTATAAATTTATGATACAATTTTATTCATATCTTTACTTTTGTCAATCATACTCTTGAAATAAAGACTATTTGATTAATTATAGTCAGTAAATACATCTAGCAGGCAATTGTCACCGATGATCGATCGATGTTGATATAACGATCATCGATCTTGAAAATGTTACCGATTCCCATCACTAGTATCTATATTATATGATTTGTGTATGGCAAAGAAAAAAAAAGGCATACAACCAAGTAAAATGAATACATTCATATTGTAACGATCTCCGAACGTGTGCATCTGTTCGAAGTTACATGAATCTCGCCTAAATATCAAATTTCATAATGGAAAGTAGTCTAGAGATTCCTCTGCCATCCTACGGAGCGCTCTCCATAAGGAAAACAGCGAATTTGCCACTCCAACTCCGGGTTGGCACATTTCCACGTTTCGTGGCTATCGTATATTATTTTCTATCCAAAACCCTTATATAAATCGCTTCACCAATCATTTTTCTATTCATTCATAACCATCTTACCCTCAGAAAGTGGTGTTACACTCGATTACTGCACGATTTTCCCTTACAACCTCTCATTTTGCCATTTCACACCTACAAACGTGATCTCGTGATACTAACTGAATGATGACAGCAACGCATTGCATGATGGGAGCTACTTAATGCAAGCGCGCCAAATTATTTGCATACGTAAACAACATACAAATCACATGGAAGACGATATAAAGCGTATTCTGCAGGACAAACAGTTCCATCTACAGTTCAAATCAGAGCAGAATGAAATAACACAAAATGTGTTGGAAAGAAGATTCAATGGCAATGTTACCCACAGGCTTCGGAAAGAGCATGTGTTACGTTCCCCCCCTCTCATTTTGGACAAGGTAAGATCATATATGCAAATCATCAAATCCCAAGATACATTGCGGTAATCGTAGTTTTCTCGAAGTCATGTGACAAATGTTTGAAAGTGAAAGTAAGATGATTATGAATGAATAGAAAAATGATTGGTGAAGCAATTTATACAAGGGTTTCGGATAGAAAACAAAAATCTGATAGCCACCAAACATGGAAATGTGCCGACCCGGTGTTTTCCTTATGGAGAGCGCTTTGACGTCCCACGGCTCCAGCAAGTCAAACAAAAAGCCGTCGGACAGCAGAGAAATCTCGGACTAGATGGAAAGCACACGAAAATGTACCAACGAACCATAATTCTTTTTTGTGCAGCAACGTCCACGATTTTCGATTATCAACCTTGTCATCTATTATTAGCATCACTGCCAATTAAATAACCAACAATTCATCAGTTGACAATCATTTTACCATTTCTAAGAGATATAGCAGATTGGCTTGAGAGCTCAAAAAAGGCAAAATTGACAACCCCTAGCTCTGGGATTTAAAAAGAAGAAAATGAAGGGTCGTTGGACGTAGCTTCTGCAAAGAAAAAATTGATTGATCACATTTCTGCCAGGTATTTTCCAGAAAACTGTAGATGCAATAGTAATAAATAGTACAATGCTATTACTAAAACGAATTGTTCTGCAAGAGGTGCATTCCTCCCCTTTTTTCATTCAAATACAATAAAGCAGTACTAAATGTTTATAATCGCAACGCTTGCTACATATAATTTAATGAGGAAATTTGCAAGAAGGCATTTCATTCGGAGACTAGCGAACTAAAATACAACACGGCGTCATTTCTTTGTTAAAATCGATCTCGGTACCGGCAACATTCGGCCATCTTGAATATGATCACCATGTGCTTGCCATGCGGTTTGGAAGTTATCGCGCTTCCTGCAGATATTTACACGAAAAAGCAGCAGTATTAAACGAATTATACATTAATAACTTACGGTTAAGCTTGTCGATAGCTTTATCAACGTTCACTTGGTCTGCACAGTCCACAAAGGCGTAGTTTCTTTTCACTAAAATATTACCGGCAACTTCTATATCGTGTTCCTCAAAGAGGTCACGCAGCGTTCCTTCATTGACCGCTGGAGACAAGTTTCCACAATACACCCTAAACATGCTAGGCTGATCTAAAACAGACGAAAATAATAATTCCGATGTTAATAAAAGCAATTAATATACATTTAATGCACAAAGTTAATTATAAAACAATAAAAACAATGAACTTACAAAGTTATTGATGGCGTAGGAATCTCATGTGATGGACTGTTCCACTAACGGGTAGAAATGGAAAATATCACAATGAATGAAATTCATTAATCGCATAAATTTTAATACAATTACATAATATGTAACTCCGCATTGTATAATTTAATTTCTATTTACAATATTTGTTCAATTAAACGTCACTACTCTTCTATTTAATCGGATTTCAAAAATTGTACAACCTGACATTCTTTGTAGTGGAATAACCCTCATCAGTATCAGTAAATTTTCCACGTGATTGCAGATTCCGCGATATGGGATGCACACTATCATTACAAAAGATAGACTAAAACGTGCAGAGGATAAACCGATTAACACAAGATAGTTTTCATGTAAACCGACAGACTTAATTAATTAGTAATTAAAAATGTTGTAATTGAATGGCGTGAGGAACGAAGTCCGAGATCACCATCCCCCCTCTTCCCATGGAGTAAATGTTACTCCCAGCAGCTCTTTCATAACAGGACCTTTACCACTTTTCTGATAATAATGACAGACTTGAGAATAATATAGAATATGCTATATAAATTACTCCCAGAATATGCCTATATTTATAGACTAGAGACAATATTGTATTGGCACAAACGCAATTACAATAATTGGTAAAGGCCCATTGTAATACAATAGTAATAAAGATATGTATATATATATGCAATATATACTAAATTAACAACATAAATAACAATGTTATGACATAACTGTATTAAGATATACTATCTTTTCTAATGAAACATTACAGTTAAAATGCTATCAGTCGAGAATGGTCGAATATAGCGATCTTGACTGACAGCTGGACTTGCTAACCGGTTCGACTTCCGCCTCACCTATTAATAGACCATGAATGTTATGGATGTTACTTAACATGATTTCTAGTGGATCCAGTCCAAGCTAATCTTTCCTCAAGTCGTTGCGACCCCATATTATATATCATATATATTTAATCTGAAAAAAAAGCCGCATTCCATTTTTTTTTATGTATCAAGGAAGTGACCCACTCCTCAGTGTCAGACAGCAATCTTTCTATCCGCGAACAGTTACGAAACTGAACACTGTGAAGAGTGACTCTGTTGAGTCATTCAAATCAGCTGTCTCACTCATTAACCACTACTTCATCAATAATTCATGCATAGGCCTGTTTTTTAATTCTTAACCATTAACCTGGTTTAAACCTTTTTATGGTTTAGTGTTTTTCTACGGTGTGGTTTTAACCATACGCTTAAATGGTTAAAGAACATCTTAACCGGGATCGAAGCACGGTTGAATATGTTTGAACCTTGTTAATTACCAGTATATGTTTGTAATAGGAACATCTGTGTATTATAAACCCATTTCCAAGTTGTTTATTGACATTCTGCATTGTTGTATGTGTTTATAAAGAATTGAATTATTTTATTTGTTGTGTTTTGTGTTGTTTTTGTTTTGTTTGTGTGTTTAAGAGTTGAATTGTTTTATTTGTCAATGAAGAATTAATTTTAATTTGTTAAAAAATAATCAATGAACTCGAAAATTTCTTTTAAATATTGTTCTTCAGCCATTGCGTTTTTTTTTTTTTATCTATCTTAAACATGTTTATGGTTCATGATTTAAACATGTTTCAGGTTGTTTTCAACCGTAAACAAGCTTGAGAATAAAAAAACAGGCCTTATATAGTTTTCACAAGTAAAAAAAAAATACTCATTAAATTTCATTTTGTAAAGTAAAATTTTTAATTTTAGCACCTTATGCACAGTACATAGAACGTAATTGGCGGAATCTTCAGTTAGTTGAAGGCGGCCTCTTAAATGGTAGAAGGTTAGCTATCCATCAAAGCGCCATATCTGACCCTATTGGACTGATAAAGGACAGATGGTACTGTTAGACGGATCAACTTGCGTATGACCGGTTATCACCGAGGTCCTGTTCTCCAAAAAGCGCCATGAAACTAATAACGTATATAATAGCACCATTTATCCACGTCTTAGAAAAATGCTGCATGGTTGGTTGCATTTGTTAAAGATCTTCTTTTCAGAAATCAAACTATGATGTCTGTTAAGAGTACGTTGTAGACACCAAATACTGGTGCTAATACAACGGGATTAGACTATGAATTTTATTTTTATTAATTGTTTACATAATGTGTCAATCATCCTAGGGTTGTCCTGCATCAAATTTGTGTTTTTGGTGTCGATCCGTAATTTAAGATGGATTTTGGTGTACGAAATAAAAAAAATCCAACTTTCAACATGTTCCTATTTTCGTTCGAGTTATCTCTCTTTGAATATATAGATTATTTTTTTCCCTTTAATTTCAATTTATTTAATAATATGTTTTGCATTCAGGATTTTTGGTTTGGTTTATGGTTTATTGTGTTTAACGCCACTTTCAACAATATTTCAGTTATATCGAAGCGGTCAGTTTTATTGGTGGAGGAAACCGGAGTAGCTGGAGAAAAACACCGACCTGCCGCAAGTCACTGAAACTTTATCACAATGACATGATGTTGTATAGAGTACACCTCGCCATGAACGGGGTTCGAACTCACAACTTTAAATAGTGGTGATAGGAACTGATACAATTTTTTGCATTTATAATTATATTCTGTAAATGAAATTGTCATAAGACTGTAAAAGAAACAGAAAGACTGGTTTATATACAGGATATTTTATACTGCCATTAATCAATTCTTTTTATTCTCCAAGTCCAAACTAAAATGTACAATTATCATATGTAAGAAGAGTTTTAAGACACACAAGGAGTAATCAGAATTCCTAAATCGAACAAGAACAGACTACACAATGACTAAAAGAAAAAGAACAAAAAGAAAAACAAGAATCTACAAAAAAAAAAACTACACAGAAAACTAAAGATCGAGCAACACGAACCCCGCTAAAAACCGAGGGTGAACTCGTGTGCTCCAGAAGGATAAGCAGTTCATGCTCACTAGTGGTACCCGTCGTGTTGCTCCACAGTAGGAATAAATTATCGAGCTACCTTAGAAACTTGATGATATATTATTTTAGTGGTACTTTATCACACAGAAACTTTTTATGTTAGAGATACAAGCTCAACCATTGAGCCTCAGAATTGCATTTGATTTTATTTTAGAAATGACTTAATGTTATGGTTGGGAACATTTTGGCATTGCGTGTATTCAGCTTACATTTTTTTGGTGAGATTACGAAAAGGTGCTGTTGCTATGATTCTGTTTCGTTTTTTTACAACTTTGAACGATTTCGGTTCAATCAAGTTTTTTTTTCTCTTCGAGGTAACACCCAATATACTGTGTACGCACTGAAGACAATTTCTGAAATACAGTTTTCAAGATTCGTGGTAGAACGTGGGTCTTTGATTTACAGCATAATAATAACAAAAGAGACACTTTAAAATACTCTTGATGAAACTTTATAAATCGTGAAGAAAGTACTGAGGCGGATCCAGAGATTTTCATTAAAAAAAGGGGGGGAGGGGAGCTCGTTTTTTTAAAGAAAAAAAAATCGGATTTCAAAACAATTTGTTTTAAGAAAGAATCAAAAGATATCGAGGCGTAATTCAAAGCAAAACATGGTAAAAAGAAAAATAACAAGGACGAAATTTGAAATATTCTGTTAAAACACGTTTTACCAGTCTACTTAGCCAAGTCATACAACCAGTTTAACGATAGGCGATCGCTTCACAGAAAATTGCGATCTGCGAGATATATTGCCTCGAAATCGTTTAAAGGAACAAGTCGTCGAGAAGAGGAACCCAGTTGGTAACCACAGGATCGCCGACTGTCTGTTGAAAAACACACTCACCAAACAAAAATGCAGTCAATCAAAACCTCGAGCATTTTGAGAATATTAGTTTCAGAGAATTAGAGTGGTTTTATTTTCAAAATAAGATTTGGCCCTTCCTAAAACAAAGTAGTTGTATCTACGTTGTCTATTCTGTTAAATATGAAACACATTGAACTATTAATAACCTCTCTTTTAGTTTTGAGTGGGGATTAGTTGTGAAGAGTGCAATGTCAAACGTGTTAACGCAATTGCACGTGCACAGGGAGATGGACCCTTGATTGTATGTACTCGAACAGATAATTAGAATTGTTCAGAATCCACATCTGTGTCACACAACATCTTGAATAGCTAGTTATACTGAAGCCTGGTTTTGACCGGTGATAGAATAGATGTTAATAATTTGGAAAGAGGTTTCGTAGAGCAATTGGCAGATCCAGCAATATAACACTGTTTGTAAGAACACTTGTGCAATTTAGGTATCAGGTAGGAGTGTCGGAAGATCAAGTTCTTCATCTTTGGTTGATATTCCAAAAGAAACACAAAACAGACCTATGTACTACGAGAAAGTTTAAACAGCGATGGTAATCAGTTCCACCAATATCAACAAAACGAACAATCACCTTTCATGATTAGCTGAACTCACTGAACACCAAAAGATTACAAAATACACAGTATAAGAACCTGTGCGCCTGAAATCTGTTATTGACGTGCTCATCTGTTAACTGTATTACGGTTTCGGTGGAATTCGATATCTCACGCTTTCACGGCAAGGAAGTTTTTCTATGTTTTCATTAAATTCTAATAACCTGTATGTCCAGAAACTTGACAGAATTCGTATGATTGATTGATGCAAGGACTACATCTTTGTTTTTTAATGTATTAGCCCTATAGCATCATATTTATCATTTTAACAGATTCTTTTGAACAAGGATAAAATAAAATTGTCCCGTTTGACCCTTTATCCTTGAATAATATTCCCGATACTTGTGTTGGTAATGTCAATAGATATGAACACAGTTCATGCAAAATTACAGATATGAATACCTCAGCCTTGCCAAATAAATAGACATTTTAAAATATATTCAATGTAAGCTGTTTACAGTGTCGTCTGAAGACTGTTTGATGTGCCAAAAGGTACTGTTTTGAAGTATTTGGTGCCTTATTCATACTTTTATGATGCACTAATGAAGGCAATGAACTAAATAAGAAATTCTTTTAAGATCGTCGAATATAAGTAACGCTACCTGGCATCGAATTATATATTAAATGCTCAGTGAATTGCAAAGGAAGTCAAATAGCTGGATCATGTTGGCTTTGGGTAATCTTGCTAAAAAGCAGAAATCCAAACTTTAAAGCATTAACAACGACATAAATTATGCTACAGCAGTTTCAGATGTCGTATAACTGCTAATTTTCATGTACTGCAAATACCAAGTATATCACATTCAAGGCAGGCATTGCTTCCTTGTGCCGTAGTATACCCGATGAATCTAAGAATTCCGCCTAAACAGGTGATAAAGGCCATCTTGAAACTGAAATTGGTTCGAGCGTATGCTCCATGTTAAAGCCTTGCTTTAAGCTTAAAATGAAGTAGTTTCTTTTCATTAATTTGATTAAAAATAGTTCATTTCCTTACCTGAATTTATCTCTTTTATTTTCCACCTAATGCAGCTGTAATGAGTAGACCATTTGAATTTCTGGGAAGGGGGTTAGCTTGGAAGATCTAGAGAGATCAAATTATCTTTTTTAACTCGTTCGCCACTATTTTTTTTCCGCCAAAGCTGAGGAAATTTAACCTTTTTCATACAATTCATAATATGAGTGCGGATTGGGGAAATTTAAGGCTCATATAGTGCTAGAATAAAATTATGTGTATTTATTTTCACAAATATTAAGATAATCATATTTATTTGAAATATCAACAGCCCCCCTTCAGTTTTCCAATTTAAATCGATGTAATTAGTCATGCGCTTCATATAAAGAGAAATTATTTCCCATGTAGTAAAAAAAAGAACTATTAAAAGTCAAAGTAACTATGTATACAACGACTTTTTTTTACTACAAGATTTATCTAACGTTTCCACAGAATGGAACCTAAGCCATTTTTACCTAACCTTTCTTTGAATTAAAGCAAACGCGATATTGAATCCTTAAATAAGTATTCTGTCTGGCTCTGCCAATACGACATTCTTTCCAGCAAGAATATCATCTAAAGGTTTAAATTTGTAGTTTACTGTTGTATATTCTAAAACACCTTTCTTTCCGCAAAATTTTAATTTCTTAATATTAAATGTTTCTGCATTATGTTTCTCAATGAGGTGGTTGAATATGTCTTTGAATAAATCGAATTTTTCATTGCAATAATAGCATAGGTACCCGCTCTCCATTTTGCTACAAAGGACAACATATGCCATTATAAATCAATCTTATATGCATATGGCATCATCACCTAGTACACTGTTTTCCGTTTTGTTTAAAATGTAAGAGCAATAAAGCATAAATGTTACTGTTAGTTGATTATTAATAAATACAATTTTAGCACGTCAATCACGTTATGTACAAGACCGTTTTCAAACGCGACGTCAAACAGACTTACGCAGCTACAGCAAACAGCCGACAGCACACTCATTTTTTCAATCCAATTTTTTAGTAGAAAAAATTATGTTTTCTTTATCGCTTCTTTGTAAAAAGAATGCTTTTCACGTCCAAAACTGTCCGTGCAAATACAGTCTAAATTGGAAGCCATTTAGGCATAAAGAAATGGAATTTTTACCTTTTCTGGTAGTAACAACAAACGTTTGATACTCCATTCTGAATTTATTGCGTTATTTTATCCAAAGAAACTTTAGCGTCCGTTAGAGTAATGCATCATGTACATTCTGTAACTATTTTTACACAGATACATCGTACCTGTCGATAATAAATTCCGAAAAAACTTACCTGCTTTGAAAGCGTGGGCAGTCGATTTCCACCGAAACCGTAATGCAGTTTACAGAAGAGCACGTCAATAAGAGATTTCAGGCGCACAGGTTCCTATACTGTGATATAAGACGTTGGATATCCAGGTTCTGGCCTGAGACAAGCACAGAAAGGTGGCGGAGTAAACCGATTAATGAGACCCCAACCTTCCCCTCTTGATAACTGGATCTCCAACAGCAATACATATGATAGACCCAGATCGACGTCCACTCCTCACATCGGCGTCCACTGACGCCATTATCTCAAATCACGGTCCAATTTTAGGATATTCTCAAATCGGTGTCCTTTCCAAACTCTCTAATTGCCCGTTTACACGATCAAAGTTTGCCATCAAAAATAATTGTAACGACAGTTTAGTTTTTTTAATGTGTTTTGGGGGGGTTGGGGGGGGTTGGGGTGGGGGGGGGGGGGGGGGGGGGGGTGGAAGGGGGGGGGTGTTATTTAAGCATTTTCCCATTCTTAACAAAACAAAAGGCGAGATAGAAACCGGCAAAGATTCGTTTCCAACACACTAAAAATTACTAGAAATAGTAATAAATAAACAGATTCAACAAACGTCTAATTTTAATTCGATTGCATTGAACAGTACTCGTTCAAAAATCTTGGGGTTTATATAGATCTTTGAACAGGGAAGTCATTCAACTTTTCGCATAACACCATGACTGTTTGGTAAGTAGACACACCAACCTGATGCTCCATTTCCAACAAAACTGACGTGATTTAATGATTCATTATCATCTCTGCACTAATCGATTTTTGATCAACTACGTCACAACAAAATTTGAAACGTCACAACCATACAGACCAATATGTTGTTGACCTTTGTAAATGAATAATCTAAGCCGGATATTGTGTATGCTTTTTCATTTCATTTAATCATTAAGTAATTCATTCAGTCTTTGACGATCAATTTTGACATTTAGAAGTGGAATACGCAAGTTTCGTTTTATACAACTATACGAACTCTCTTGAATTACAATCGTAGTAAGGAGTTCATCGATCGTACACAGAACTTCAGAATAAGAATGAATGTTACCAAATATAGAATTCTAGACCTAATTGCAATTATTTGCTCTCCCAATAAAGGTTATAAAACAGTGCTTGCTATCGATTATTCAGAGCCAATGCTGATGTCAGAAATTTCTACTGGCTGTGGGTTTTACAATAACTTACTTAAGAAGCATCGTCACATAATTCGTATTATATGGAATTCTCCCTTAGACAATTGTGGATCTATTTGATAATACAGGGCAATAATATATATTTACTAATCACTTCGAATATGTTTGTACCAAGCAACATTGATTGATCGATAATTATTTAAGGAATATTTTCAATTTTTCAAAAAGGTTATACGATATAAGCTGGTTTGTGTCAGTTTACGCTTGATAAACCGCGAACTTGTTCAAACATTGAAATTATTCCTTGCAATTTAATATTTACAACAATATCTAACGATTCTTCGATTTTCAATTTCGATTATTTCATGGGACTATTTGAATTAGTCTTTTGCGAATGAATACGTTGGCGACGTCACAATATATGATCAACCCAAGTTAACCACTTGTTACAGTATGCACTAATGTTTTTCTCTAGGAAAATCAGCCAATCAGATTGCAGTATTCACATCAAATTAAATCATAATTATTTGACTGTGTAAACTATTTCACCAATTAACCGATAACCGTTTTTGATAAGATTGAATTTCAGTTGAATACCTATTTGAGAAAATGCTATATATAAAATACAGTGCCGGGAGATATCTGGTTTTACATATATCAAATTTGTACCATAAGAGATATCAAATTTGTACATGAGGAGATATTTGGTTTTCCATATATCAAACTTGTACAATAGGAGATATCTGGTTTTCCATATATCAGATTTGCATTATAGGAGATATCTGAGTTCCCATTTATCAAATTTGTACAGCAGGAGATATCTGGTTTTCCATTTATCAAATCTGTACAGTAGGAGATATCTGATTTTCCATTTATTAAATTTGTACAGCAGGAGATATCTGGTTTTCCATTTATCAAATCTGTACAGTAGGAGATATCTGGTTTTCCATTTATCAAATTTGTACAGCAGGAGATATCTGGTTTTCCATTTATCAAATTTGTACAGCAGGAGATATCTGGTTTTCTATATATCAAATCTGTACAGTAGGAGAGATCTGGTTTTCCATATATAAAATCTGTACAGTAGGAGATATCTGGTTTTCCATATATAAAATCTGTACAGTAGGAGATATCTGGTTTTCCAAATATCAAATTTGTACAGTAGAAGATATCTGGTTTTCTATATATCAAATGTGTACTGTAGGAGATATCTCGTTTTCTATATATCAAACTTGTACAGCAGGAGATATCTGGTTTTCTATATATCAAATGTGTACTGTAGGAGATATCTGGCTTTTCAAATATGAAAAATTGTGCAATAGAAGATATCTGGTTTTCAATTTATCAAATTTGTACAGCAGGAGATATCTAGTTTTCCCTATATCAAATGTGTACAGTAGGAGATATCTGGTTTTCCATATATCAAATTTGTACAGTAGGAGATATCTGGTTTTCAATGTACATGTATTAAATTTGTCCACTAGGAGATATCTTGTTTTTCATATATCAAATTTGTACAGTAGGAGATATCTGGCTTTCCATATCAAATTTGTACAGTAGGAGATGTCTGGCTTTCCATATCAAATTTGAACAGTAGGAGATATCCGGTTTTCCATTTCAAATTTGTACAGTAGGAAATATCTGGTTTTCCATATAGCAAATTTGTACAGTATGAGATATCTTGTTTTTCATATATCAAATTTGTACAGTAGGAGATATCTGGTTTTCTATATAGCAAACTTGTACAGTATGAGATATCCGGTTTTCCATTTCAAATTTGTACAGTAGGAAATATCTGGTTTTCCATATAACAAATTTGTACAGTATGAGATATCCGGTTTTCCAAATCAAATTTGTACAGTAGGAGATATCTTGTTTTTCATATATCAAATTGTTATAGTAGAAGATATCTGGTTTTCCCTTTATCAAATTTATACAGTAGGAGATATCTGGTTTCCCATATATCAAATTTGCACAGTATGAGATATCTGGTTTCCCATATATCAAATGTGTACAGTATGATATATCTGGTTTCCCATATATAAAATTTGCACAGTATGAGATATCTGGTTTCCCATATATCAAATTTGTACAGTAGGAGATATCTGGTTTTCTATATATCAGATTTGTATTATAGGAGATATCTGGGTTTCCATAGATCAAATATGTACAGTAGGAGATATCTGGTTTTCCATTTATCAAATTTGTACAGTAGGAGATATCTGGTTTTCCATTTATCAAATTTGTACAGCAGGAGATATCTGGTTTTCCATTTATCAAATTTGTACAGCAGGAGATATCTAGTTTCCCTAGATCAAATGTGTACAGTAGGAAATATCTGGCTTTCCATATCAAATTTGTACAGTAGGAGATGTCTGGCTTTCCATATCAAATTTGAACAGTAGGAGATATCCGGTTTTCCATTTCAAATTTGTACAGTAGGAAATATCTGGTTTTCCATATAGCAAATTTGTACAGTATGAGATATCTTGTTTTTCATATATCAAATTTGTACAGTAGGAGATATCTGGTTTTCTATATAGCAAACTTGTACAGTATGAGATATCCGGTTTTCCATTTCAAATTTGTACAGTATGAAATATCTGGTTTTCCATATAGCAAATTTGTACAGTATGAGATATCCGGTTTTCCAAATCAAATTTGTACAGTAGGAGATATCTTGTTTTTCATATATCAAATTGTTATAGTAGAAGATATCTGGTTTTCCCTTTATCAAATTTATACAGTAGGAGATATCTGGTTTCCCATATATCAAATTTGCACAGTATGAGATATCTGGTTTCCCATATATAAAATTTGCACAGTATGAGATATCTGGTTTCCCATATATCAAATTTGTACAGTAGCAGATATCTGGTTTTCCATTTATTACATTTATACAGTAGGAGATATCTGGTTTTCCAAATATCAAATGTGTACTGTAGGAGATATCTGGCTTTCCAAATATTCAAATTTGTACAGTAGGAGATATCTAGTTTTCCATATATCAAATTTGTACAGTAGGAGATATCTAGTTTTCTATATATCAAATTTGTACAATAGGAGATATCTCGTTTTCTATATATCAAATTTGTATAGTAGGAAATATCTGGTTTTCCATATATCAAATTTGTACAGTAGGAGATATCAGGTTTTCTATATATCAGATTTGTATTATAGGAGATATCTGGGTTTCCATAGATCAAATATGTACAGTAGGAGATATCTGGTTTTCCATATATCAAATCTGTACAGTAGGAGATATCTGGTTTTTCATTTATCAAATTTGTACAGCAGGAGATATCTGGTTTTCCATTTATCAAATTTGTACAGCAGGAGATATATAGTTTCCCTAGATCAAATGTGTACAGTAGGAGAGATTTGGTTTTCCATATATCAAATTTGTACAGTAGGATATATCTGGTTTTCCATTTATCAAATTTGTGCAGTAGGAGATATCTGGTTTTCCAAATCAAATTTGTACAGTAGGAGATATCTTGTTTTTCATATATCAGATTTGTATTATAGGAGATATCTGAGTTTCCATAGATCAAATATGTACAGTAGGAGATATCTGGTTTTCCATATATCAAATCTGTACAGTAGGAGATATCTGGTTTTCCATTTATCAAATTTGTACAGCAGGAGATATCTGGTTTTCCATTTATCAAATTTGTACAGCAGGAGATATATAGTTTCCCTAGATCAAATGTGTACAGTAGGAGAGATTTGGTTTTCCATATATCAAATTTGTACAGTAGGATATATCTGGTTTTCCATTTATCAAATTTGTGCAGTAGGAGATATCTGGTTTTCCAAATCAAATTTGTACAGTAGGAGATATCTTGTTTTTCATATATCAAATTTGTACAGTAGGAAATATCTGGTTTTCCATATATCAAATTTGTACAGTGGGAGATATCTAGTTTTCTATATATCAATTTTGTACAGTAGGAGATATCTAGTTTTCTATATATCAAATTTGTACAGTAGGAGATATCTGGTTTTCCATATATCAAATTTGTACAGTGGGAGATATCTAGTTTTCTATATATCAAATTTGTACAGTAGGAGATATCTTGTTTTTCATATATCAAATTTGTACAGTAGGAGATATCTGGTTTTCCATATATCAAATTTGTACAGTGGGAGATATCTAGTTTTCTATATATCAAATTTGTACAGTAGGAGATATCTAGTTTTCTATATATCAAATTTGTACAGTAGGAGATATCTGGTTTTCCATATATCAAATTTGTACAGTGGGAGATATCTAGTTTTCTATATATCAAATTTGTATAGTAGGAGATATCTAGTTTTCTATATAACAAATTTGTACAGTAGGAGATATCTGGTTTTCCATATATCAAATTTGTACAGTAGGAGATATCTGGTTTTCTATATATCAAATTTGTACAGTAGGAGATATCTAGTTTTCTATATATCAAATTTGTACAGTAGGAGATATCTAGTTTTCTATATATCAAATTTGTACAGTGGGAGATATCTGGTTTTCTATATATCAAATTTGTACAGTAGGAGATATCTGGTTTTCCATATATCAAATTTGTACAGTAGGAGATATCTAGTTTTCTATATATCAAATTTGTACAGTAGGAGATATCTAGTTTTCTATATATCAAATTTGTACAGTAGGAGATATCTAGTTTTCTATATATCAAATTTGTACAGTGGGAGATATCTGGTTTTCTATATATCAAATTTGTACAGTAGGAGATATCTGGTTTTCTATATATCAAATTTGTACAGTAGGAGATATCTAGTTTTCTATATATCAAATTTGTACAGTAGGAGATATTTAGTTTTCTATATATCAAATTTGTACAGTAGGAGATATCTGGTTTTCCATATATCAAATTTGTACAGTGGGAGATATCTAGTTTTCTATGTATCATATTTGTACAGTAGGAGATATCTAGTTTTCTATATATCAAATTTGCACAGTAGGAGATATCTGGTTTTCCATATATCAAATCTGTACAGTAGGAGATATCTGGTTTTCCATTTATCAAATTTGTACAGTAGGAGATATCTGGTTTTCCATATATTAAATTTGTACATTAGGAGATATCTAGTTTTCCATATATCAAATTTGTACAGTAGGAGATATCTCGTTTTCTATATATCAAATTTGTACAATAGGAAATATCTCGTTTTCTATATATCAAATTTGTACAGTAGGAGATATCTGGTTTTCCATATATCAGATTTGTATTATAGGAGATATCTGGGTTTCCATAGATCAAATATGTACAGTAGGAGATATCTGGTTTTCCATATATCAAATCTGTACAGTAGGAGATATCTGGTTTTCCATTTATCAAATTTGTACAGCAGGAGATATCTGGTTTTCCATTTATCAAATTTGTACAGCAGGAGATATATAGTTTCCCTAGATCAAATGTGTACAGTAGGAGAGATTTGGTTTTCCATATATCAAATTTGTACAGTAGGATATATCTGGTTTTCCATTTATCAAATTTGTGCAGTAGGAGATATCTGGTTTTCCAAATCAAATTTGTACAGTAGGAGATATCTTGTTTTTCATATATCAGATTTGTATTATAGGAGATATCTGGGTTTCCATAGATCAAATATGTACAGTAGGAGATATCTGGTTTTCCATATATCAAATCTGTACAGTAGGAGATATCTGGTTTTCCATTTATCAAATTTGTACAGCAGGAGATATCTGGTTTTCCATTTATCAAATTTGTACAGCAGGAGATATATAGTTTCCCTAGATCAAATGTGTACAGTAGGAGAGATTTGGTTTTCCATATATCAAATTTGTACAGTAGGAAATATCTGGTTTTCCATATATCAAATTTGTACAGTGGGAGATATCTAGTTTTCTATATATCAAATTTGTACAGTAGGAGATATCTAGTTTTCTATATATCAAATTTGTACAGTAGGAAATATCTGGTTTTCCATATATCAAATTTGTACAGTGGGAGATATCTAGTTTTCTATATATCAAATTTGTACAGTAGGAGATATCTGGTTTTCCATATATCAAATTTGTACAGTAGGAGATATCTAGTTTTCTATATATCAGATTTGTACAGTAGGAGATATCTAGTTTTCTATATATCAAATTTGCACAGTAGGAGATATCTGGTTTTCCATATATCAAATTTGTACAGTAGGAGATATCTAGTTTTCTATATATCAAATTTGTACAGTAGGAGATATCTAGTTTTCTATATATCAAATTTGTACAGTAGGAGATATCTGGTTTTCTATATATCAAATTTGTACAGTAGGAGATATCTAGTTTTCTATATATCAAATTTGTACAGTAGGAGATATTTAGTTTTCTATATATCAAATTTGTACAATAGGAGATATCTGGTTTTCCATATATCAAATTTGTACAGTGGGAGATATCTAGTTTTCTATATATCAAATTTGTACAGTAGGAGATATCTAGTTTTCTATATATCAAATTTGTACAGTAGGAGATATCTGGTTTTCCATATATCAAATTTGTACAGTGGGAGATATCTAGTTTTCTATATATCAAATTTGTACAGTAGGAGATATCTTGTTTTTCATATATCAAATTTGTACAGTAGGAGATATCTGGTTTTCCATATATCAAATTTGTACAGTGGGAGATATCTAGTTTTCTATATATCAAATTTGTACAGTAGGAGATATCTAGTTTTCTATATATCAAATTTGTACAGTAGGAGATATCTGGTTTTCCATATATCAAATTTGTACAGTGGGAGATATCTAGTTTTCTATATATCAAATTTGTATAGTAGGAGATATCTAGTTTTCTATATAACAAATTTGTACAGTAGGAGATATCTGGTTTTCCATATATCAAATTTGTACAGTAGGAGATATCTGGTTTTCTATATATCAAATTTGTACAGTAGGAGATATCTAGTTTTCTATATATCAAATTTGTACAGTAGGAGATATCTAGTTTTCTATATATCAAATTTGTACAGTGGGAGATATCTGGTTTTCTATATATCAAATTTGTACAGTAGGAGATATCTGGTTTTCCATATATCAAATTTGTACAGTAGGAGATATCTAGTTTTCTATATATCAAATTTGTACAGTAGGAGATATCTAGTTTTCTATATATCAAATTTGTACAGTAGGAGATATCTAGTTTTCTATATATCAAATTTGTACAGTGGGAGATATCTGGTTTTCTATATATCAAATTTGTACAGTAGGAGATATCTGGTTTTCTATATATCAAATTTGTACAGTAGGAGATATCTAGTTTTCTATATATCAAATTTGTACAGTAGGAGATATTTAGTTTTCTATATATCAAATTTGTACAGTAGGAGATATCTGGTTTTCCATATATCAAATTTGTACAGTGGGAGATATCTAGTTTTCTATGTATCATATTTGTACAGTAGGAGATATCTAGTTTTCTATATATCAAATTTGCACAGTAGGAGATATCTGGTTTTCCATATATCAAATCTGTACAGTAGGAGATATCTGGTTTTCCATTTATCAAATTTGTACAGTAGGAGATATCTGGTTTTCCATATATTAAATTTGTACATTAGGAGATATCTAGTTTTCCATATATCAAATTTGTACAGTAGGAGATATCTCGTTTTCTATATATCAAATTTGTACAATAGGAAATATCTCGTTTTCTATATATCAAATTTGTACAGTAGGAGATATCTGGTTTTCCATATATCAGATTTGTATTATAGGAGATATCTGGGTTTCCATAGATCAAATATGTACAGTAGGAGATATCTGGTTTTCCATATATCAAATCTGTACAGTAGGAGATATCTGGTTTTCCATTTATCAAATTTGTACAGCAGGAGATATCTGGTTTTCCATTTATCAAATTTGTACAGCAGGAGATATATAGTTTCCCTAGATCAAATGTGTACAGTAGGAGAGATTTGGTTTTCCATATATCAAATTTGTACAGTAGGATATATCTGGTTTTCCATTTATCAAATTTGTGCAGTAGGAGATATCTGGTTTTCCAAATCAAATTTGTACAGTAGGAGATATCTTGTTTTTCATATATCAGATTTGTATTATAAGAGATATCTGGGTTTCCATAGATCAAATATGTACAGTAGGAGATATCTGGTTTTCCATATATCAAATCTGTACAGTAGGAGATATCTGGTTTTCCATTTATCAAATTTGTACAGCAGGAGATATCTGGTTTTCCATTTATCAAATTTGTACAGCAGGAGATATATAGTTTCCCTAGATCAAATGTGTACAGTAGGAGAGATTTGGTTTTCCATATATCAAATTTGTACAGTAGGAAATATCTGGTTTTCCATATATCAAATTTGTACAGTGGGAGATATCTAGTTTTCTATATATCAAATTTGTACAGTAGGAGATATCTAGTTTTCTATATATCAAATTTGTACAGTAGGAAATATCTGGTTTTCCATATATCAAATTTGTACAGTGGGAGATATCTAGTTTTCTATATATCAAATTTGTACAGTAGGAGATATCTGGTTTTCCATATATCAAATTTGTACAGTAGGAGATATCTAGTTTTCTATATATCAGATTTGTACAGTAGGAGATATCTAGTTTTCTATATATCAAATTTGCACAGTAGGAGATATCTGGTTTTCCATATATCAAATTTGTACAGTAGGAGATATCTAGTTTTCTATATATCAAATTTGTACAGTAGGAGATATCTAGTTTTCTATATATCAAATTTGTACAGTAGGAGATATCTGGTTTTCTATATATCAAATTTGTACAGTAGGAGATATCTAGTTTTCTATATATCAAATTTGTACAGTAGGAGATATTTAGTTTTCTATATATCAAATTTGTACAATAGGAGATATCTGGTTTTCCATATATCAAATTTGTACAGTGGGAGATATCTAGTTTTCTATATATCAAATTTGTACAGTAGGAGATATCTAGTTTTCTATATATCAAATTTGTACAGTAGGAGATATCTGGTTTTCCATATATCAAATTTGTACAGTGGGAGATATCTAGTTTTCTATATATCAAATTTGTACAGTAGGAGATATCTAGTTTTCTATACATCAAATTTGTACAATGGGAGATATCTGGTTTTCTATATATCAAATTTGTACAGTATGAGATATCTGGTTTTCTATATATCAAATTTGCACAGTTGGAGATATCTAGTTTTCTATATATCAAATCTGTACAGTTGGAGATATCTAGTTTTCTATATATCAAATTTGTACAGTGGGAGATATCTAGTTTTCTATATATCAAATTTGTACAGTTGGAGATATCTGGTTTTCTATATATCAAATTTGTACAGTAGGAGATATCTGGTTTTCCATATATCAAATTTGTACAGTAGGAGATATCTAGTTTTCTATATATCAAATTTGTACAGTGGGAGATATCTAGTTTTCTATATATCAAATTTGTACAGTGGGAGATATCTAGTTTTCTATATATCAAATTTGTACAGTTGGAGATATCTAGTTTTCTATATATCAAATTTGTACAGTAGGAGATATCTGGTTTTCTATATATCAAATTTGTACAGTAGGAGATATCTGGTTTTCTATATATCAAATTTGTACAGTAGGAAATATCTGGTTTTCCATATATCAAATTTGTACAGTGGGAGATATCTAGTTTTCTATATATCAAATTTGTACAGTAGGAGATATCTAGTTTTCTATATATCAAATTTGTACAGTAGGAAATATCTGGTTTTCCATATATCAAATTTGTACAGTGGGAGATATCTAGTTTTCTATATATCAAATTTGTACAGTAGGAGATATCTTGTTTTTCATATATAAATTTGTACAGTAGGAGATATCTGGTTTTCCATATATCAAATTTGTACAGTGGGAGATATCTAGTTTTCTATATATCAAATTTGTACAGTAGGAGATATCTGGTTTTCTATATATCAAATTTGTACAGTAGGAGATATCTGGTTTTCCATATATCAAATTTGTACAGTAGGAGATATCTAGTTTTCTATATATCAGATTTGTACAGTAGGAGATATCTAGTTTTCTATATATCAAATTTGCACAGTAGGAGATATCTGGTTTTCCATATATCAAATTTGTACAGTAGGAGATATCTAGTTTTCTATATATCAAATTTGTACAGTAGGAGATATCTAGTTTTCTATATATCAAATTTGTACAGTAGGAGATATCTGGTTTTCTATATATCAAATTTGTACAGTAGGAGATATCTAGTTTTCTATATATCAAATTTGTACAGTAGGAGATATTTAGTTTTCTATATATCAAATTTGTACAATAGGAGATATCTGGTTTTCCATATATCAAATTTGTACAGTGGGAGATATCTAGTTTTCTATATATCAAATTTGTACAGTAGGAGATATCTAGTTTTCTATATATCAAATTTGTACAGTAGGAGATATCTGGTTTTCCATATATCAAATTTGTACAGTGGGAGATATCTAGTTTTCTATATATCAAATTTGTACAGTAGGAGATATCTAGTTTTCTATATATCAAATTTGTACAATGGGAGATATCTAGTTTTCTATATATCAAATTTGTACAGTATGAGATATCTGGTTTTCTATATATCAAATTTGCACAGTTGGAGATATCTAGTTTTCTATATATCAAATTTGTACAGTGGGAGATATCTAGTTTTCTATATATCAAATTTGTACAGTAGGAGATATCTAGTTTTCTATATATCAAATTTGTACAGTGGGAGATATCTAGTTTTCTATATATCAAATTTGTACAGTGGGAGATATCTAGTTTTCTATATATCAAATTTGTACAGTTGGAGATATCTAGTTTTCTATATATCAAATTTGTACAGTAGGAGATATCTGGTTTTCTATATATCAAATTTGTACAGTAGGAGATATCTGGTTTTCTATATATCAAATTTGTACAGTGGGAGATATCTAGTTTTCTATATATCAAATTTGTACAGTTGGAGATATCTAGTTTTCTATATATCAAATTTGTACAGTGGGAGATATCTAGTTTTCTATATATCAAATTTGTACAGTAGGAGATATCTGGTTTTCTATATATCAAATTTGTACAGTAGGAGATATCTGGTTTTCCATATATCAAATTTGTACAGTAGGAGATATCTGGTTTTCCATCTCTTTCCTATTGAAACTCTTATTTGATCTGACGATTTCTGTACTTTATGTGTATATGGTTATAAATTTCTTGATAATTTTTCAGTCATTATTTGCGTAGCCTTTAAAAATTGTTTCATAAAGAGCAAATGAAAGGAAATAAATTTGCTTATTAAATTATAAAATTACTATACGTATTAAGACATGTTGTATGATTGCTTGATTGGTTGGTGTTTAACGCCAACTTTAGCAGTATTTCAGCTATATCGTGGCGTGAACAAATTATATATACTAGACAACTACAAGACCCTAAAAAATAAAAGATACAACAATAGGGTTATATGATTTGATTTGATTTGATTTTGGTGTTTAACGCCACTTTCAGCAATATTTCAGCTATATCATGGCGACCAGTTTTAGTGGTGGAAGAAGCCGGAGTACCAGGAGAGAACCACCTACCATGGGCAAGCAACTGGTAAATTTTATCAGTTGCGGCTGCGAGTCGAGTACACCCTTTTTGTAATTTACAAAGCCGGGCGCGAACCCACGCCGTATTGGTGATAGGCTTGTATGTGTTGTTAGGTAATCCAACTATCAAACTCATTGAGCCACCAGTACAAAAAAAAAGAAACATTAAAAGGATAAAACCATATATTTAGAACGTATGTGATCTAACTATATTGTATGTAAAAGTTTAATGCAGATTTATTAAAATGCATACCAGTTTTAAAATATTACCTATAAAGACTAAGCCAAGGTGTACACTATTCTCTTCACTTGGTGTGTCACAAAGTAACACGACAGATACCACACGTGGAGCAGGAACAGCTTACACTGCCATAGCACATGATTTCATTCCTGGCTTTTAGTGAGAAGAGTTTGAAGATACCAAAGGGGTAATCAGAATCCGTATATCAAAGAAGAACAGACAACACAATGGCCAAAAGAAAAAGTACAAAAGGACAAACAACGATCAACCAAACATACATATAAAACTAAAGATCGAGTAATACGAACCCCACTAAAAACTGGGGGTGAACTAAGGTGCTCCGGAAGGGTAAACAGTTCCTACTCCACTAGTTACACCCGTCGTGTTAATCTAGTCAATGAAGCTGGTGTAGCTCGATTTTTAGTTTTGGGTTGTGTGACAGGTGAATAAGTGGACAACAATTTGGACCAAGACAATATATACTACATGTCTATGTACAACAGTTAATATTTATTTCCATATATTTCATTTAAAATGAAAACAAATATAAATTATTATTACTAATTTTGACTGAAATCTAAATTTAATTGGATATGATCATGATATTTCTTTATTTTTTTTATGTGTCGATCACGTCTTTCTCTAGAATAACTTTATGAAAATTCATATTGAAATTGTATATAATGTACCTTTATTAACAGGATTTTATTTTTTTCCTCCTGTCTCTTGAAATGGTAAAAAAAAGTGTGCAAAGTTAAAAGATCCTCAATTGAATTGTTTTCTCTGTATGTCAAGTGTGCAATATAGGAGAGGAATTAATTAAATGCATCATTTTCCCCTTCTGACTATGACAATAAATAGGGTAAATCCTTAAAAAGACGATTTAAAAAAGAGATAAGCTTGGGGAAGCTAAGTTCATTTTCAGAATTTAATTGATCAGTTTAATTAAATTATTGAGAAATAACAGAGGCAAGCTGGGGGATTTTATTGATGATCATCATGTTTGTTGCATGATAAGCAATCTTTTCATCAATAAGTAAGGTTGAATGATATATTATATAAGCTAATTATTACAATGTGCATGTAAAATTGAAATTAAAAATATTATGAACATTGCACTTTAAATTTATCCTAAAACTCACTTTGCATAAATAGAAAGTTTTCAAAACTTGACATTTATCTACATACAAATTATAACTTTCCCCCTTTTCTTTCATAATGATATACAATATAAGCTAATTATTACAATGTGCATGTAAAATTGAAATTAAAAATATTTTTTTACATTCCACTTTAAATTTATCCTAAAACTCACTTCGCATAAATAGAAAGTTTTCAAAACTTGACATTTATCTACATACAAATTATAACTTTTTCCCCTTTTCATTTATTCAAGCCATATATACATGTACTGGAACAAATTATCAGGTACTTTGGTCAAATAAACACCTAATTAATGTTAAATAAACAATCCTACAGGTAAGAAAATAAAAATTGGATAAATGGGAATACCTGATTTTCAAAAGTTGGATAAATGGATGTACCTTAAAACTGATAAGCACCTGACAAAAAAAACCCATAAAATATAAAATAAAATTCTAATTAAAAAAAAAATTAAAAAATAATAATAATAAAGATAACAAATAATAAGAATAAAAAATTAAATAATAAAAATTAAATTAAAAGAAATGAAATGAAATAGAATTAAAAAATCAAATAAGAATAAAAAAAAATGATATTAAAAAAAAATAAAAAAAAATAAAAAAATAAAATAATAACAATGTTATAGAAATGTTTATCACGTTTCTACAGTTTAAGTATAGGTAATATTTATCTGAAGAATAAAAGGTTTTGTTGTTGAATTGTTTTATCCCTCTGTTCTAAAGATAAAGCAAAGAAATCATCTGGCATAAGTTTTACTTTGTCCAGTAAAAGTAATCACGAGATAAAATCTGTTTGAAAAGTCCATGAAGGAATTATAAAAGTAAATATTTTAAGATTTGTTTTTAATAGGCCGAAAAATCCACGGTAAAGCTATTAAATTCCTGGATGTATTAAGAACATTAAAAATGATATACTGAATAAAATTATAAGAAATTTCAAATTTAAATAAAAAAACAATATTGAAGCAAATTTTAGTTTGTGTCATAATACTGAAAAAAATGTTTGGCCGAAAAAAATACAATGATCACTCCGTGTGACATTATATTATAAAAAGAACAATGGTTGTCATTTTAGTACGAACTATGCGACAACCTGTCAAAAATACCCACTCCTTACGGGTTTTACCAACTGTATTCCTCGCCATTAATTATTGGTAGGTCATTTCTTCAATCATGACTTATCACTGGGTTTGTATCAAGAGTAACATGACGGGTGTCACGCGTGGAGCAGGAACAGCTTTCCCTTCCGGGGCACTTGAGTTCACCCTTGGTTTTCAGTGGAGTTTGTGTTGCTCGATCTTTAGTATTCTCTGTAGTGTATTGTAGATCAATGTTTGTCCTTTTGTCCTTTTTCTTTTGGCCATGGTAGTGTCTGTCCTTCGATTTATGTCTGATGACTATCCCTTTGGTATCTTCAAATTGTTCTTAACATATATACAATAACACGATAACATACGGCAAAATCACACTATATAAAGCCTGTCTTTGCAGTCTGTTATTGTGAAGCCGTAAATAGACGACGGACAAACACTACCGTGGCCAAAAGAAAAAGGACAAATATATAATTTAATGAATCGAATTAGTCAAAGAAAAGTTCCACTGATCGAAGAAATCTGATATTGATATTAAAAGATTCAAAATGGAAATCTTATTGACAAAAGATTTTTTTTTGCGACAAGCTGCGCCAATAAAGTATACTCTGGTTAACCATTGCAGTGACGTCATGAAACCTACTTACTGCTAAATAAATTGCTTTTCTTACATATAAATAAACAATCTTCAAATTTATTTTAGATTAAAAAAAAGGGACAAATGATGCGAAATGCATTTTTTACATTTGCATTTTTTAACCTATCTGTACTTGTGCTATTCGGTATCGAGTCTGGATGACCTGGGGTTCGATCGCGGGTCGTGTCAATCTAAAGGATATATTTACCACTTATTGTAGTAATAACACAATTACCGAACTCCGAACAATCTAACAAAGGGAAAGTCAAAACTCATAAGTATATAAACAAACCAAAAAAAAAAAAAAAAAGATACAAGATTTCACATGGAGATCTACGTTTAGGTGAATTGCAAGTTTATAATTGAGCCAAATTTTGTAGCTTCATTTGGGCCTAATTTTGAAGTTTCATTTGGGCTAATTAATTATAAAAAAACTAATAAATAAATAAATAAAACTGAACGCCACGATATAACTGAAGTATTGTTGAAAGTGGCGTGAAACACCATAAACCTAACCCTATATACTCAGTTCGCCACACATAGTCCCTCTATAATTATGCAGATGATAACACTTTGTCATATGAAGGCCACAATCTGGATCAATTAATCACAGTACTTGAAAGAGACAGCCTAACTTTAATAGACTGGTTTACTGAAAACCAACTGAAAGCAAATCCAGACAAATTTCAAGCGATAGCAATTGGGAAAAAAAAACTAAAAATGAAAATACCTCTTTTAATCTTAATGGTAATATAATAAAATGCGAAGATGAGGTAAAACTTTTGGGAGTCACAATAGATTTTGAACTAAATTTTAATACTCATATAGCAAATATCTGTAAAAAAGCCTCAAGACAACTGAACATTTTAAAAAAGAATTGGTAAATACTTAACAAAACTTGGTAGACTTACAATATACTACTCTTATATTTGCTCGAACTTTAATTATTGCCCTGTAACATGGCACTTTTGCAGTGAACAAAATACAAACAAAATGGAAAAAATACAATTTAGAGCTCTGAAATTTATCTATGATGATACTGACAGCACATATGAAGAACTTTTAATAAAATTCAAATTACCCACTTTAAAAATCAGGCGAATTAGAACTATAGCCATTGAAACATTCAAAATTGTCAATAAAACCAGTCCTTTGTACTTACATGATTTAATTACAATTAAACAAAGTAAATATTCTTTCAGATACCAAAATACTGCTAGTATACCATCAACCAGAACAACTAGGTATGGTATTAAAACTTTTAAATATTTTGCTGCCAAAACATGGAATGAGCTACCAAACCACTTTAAACTGGAAAATTCTTTTAAACAATTCAAAAACTTGATTAATTCATGGAATGGTAGCTCATGCCACTGTAATGCTTGTAGATAGCTTTAAAGCATAATTTTATTTATTTATTTGTTTTGCTTATCTGTGATGCTTTTGAAATCTGTGCTTTGTTTTTAATTATAGTTACTTTTTAGGCTGCTTATTTTAATTTATTTACTTAGTGCTTGAAATTTTAAATTAATTAGTTTAAATTATTTTTTAATATAGATGTTTTAATTTTTGCTGGTATTTGTATGTACCCTGTATGTATGCATGTATGTTGTTTTTGTTATATGTATAGTCGATTTGAAAAGCTCTGTAGAGCTTGTGTTTTTTATGTATGTTGTGATATGTATCGACTCTAAATAAAACTTTATTTATTTATTTATTTATAGTCGTGCCCTGCTCACCTCGTCGTGCAACATATCAGTAAAAGGAAGCTAGTAAGAAATCTGGTTTTAAAATCTTATTAGGGTATATTGTAACAGTGTTAATTTTAACTTATTTTAATAAATATTTTTCTCATAAAATTTTAATACTATTCAAATTTTATTTAAAAAAAAATTCAATGATTTTTTTTTATAACGCAGATTACAATTTTATTGCTAACAGTCAAATTTTAAAATTAACAATGCAGAGAAAATAGTACAACAAAGAAAATTACACAGCTGAGTGGATAACATTGACACATAGGTGTTGCATTTTACCTGTCATCTAGATAGACAAATAAAAGGCATTATCCTTTACGTGTGAATAAATTTTCAACTGTTTCGTTCTTTAATAATAAATTAATTATGTTCAGGTAACATTCTGCTTAAATGTAGACTGACCTATGAATAAGAAAGAAAATAATTATTGTATGTGACAGTTTATAAATAGAAACACACTATTAAAGATGCAAATAGTTTTTAAAACGAATATTTTGCTTAATAAGAACTGATAATATCTGCATTTATTTTTTGTTTATTTCAGTTTTTCTTTCCCCCATAATTTTGTCCATTGGGTATATTACCTCTTTTCGGTATTTAGCATTACCATGTAACAATTTTTTTTTCAAATATCAACTTAATATCCTTGATTTGAGTAATAAATGGAATTTCCAGTATTTAGTCCTTTTCATTTAAAATATTCTTGCGTTGGATGTAAAACCATAAAACGGGTGTATTTTCGTCACAGCTGATTAAGGTACCAATCCTTATGATATTAAATCTTATTAACCATTTTCTTGGTTAACTTTTGCTTTAGCTAAGTGACGTAAATTACGGTGCTTTGAATAGGTTTATTTATACAATCACGCCCATTTTTGATATTTATAGAACATTAATAGCGGATTTAGGTTAGCATTCGGATAATTCATTAAAGAAAACAATTGACATGAAAAAGTTAAAAGAAGACTGACGTACGTATGCAATTTTAATATTACTTTTTGACAAACTGCAATTCTGGATATTTTTTAGGATTTAGATATCAACAAGATGCTATATCATAAAACCAAAGAACCACTGATTAATTTAGTACTTTGTTAAGGCTATTCGAACCACTGATTAATTTAGTACCTTGTTAAGGCTATTCGAACCACTGATTAATTTAGTACTTTGATAAGGCTATTCGAACCACTGATTATTTTAGTACTTTGTTAAGGCTATTCGAACCACTGATTAATTTTTTTGCAGATTTAGATATCAGCAAGATGTTATTATATCATGAAACCAAGAACCACTTATTAATTTAGTACATTGTCACGGCAATTCGAATCACTGATTAATTTAGTACTTTGTCAAAGGCAATTCGAACCACTGATTAATTTAGTACTTTGCCAAGGCAATGCGAACCACTGATTATTTTAGTACTTTATCAAGGCAATAGGATACACTGATTAACTTAGTATTTTGTCAAGGCAATTCGAACCACTGATTGATTTAGTACCTTGACAAGGTCATTTGAAATACTGATTAATTTAGCACTTTGTCAAGGCCATTCGAAACACTGATTAATTTAGTACTTTATCAAGGCAATTCGGACCATTGATTAATTTAGTACTCCATCAAGGTCATTCGAAACACTGATTAATTTAGTACTTTGTCAAGGCCTTTCGAACCAATGATTAATTTAGTACTGTGTCAAGGCCATTCGAACCTCTGATTGATTTAGTACTTTGTCAAGTCTATTCGAACTACTGATTAATTTAGTACTTTATCAAGACCATTCGCACCACTAATTGATTTAGTACTTTGTCAATGGTCATTCGAACCACTGATTACTTTAGCACTTCATCAAGGCCATTCGAAAGACTCATTACTTGAGTAATTTGTTAAGATATTCGAGCCATTGATTAATTTAGTTCTTTGTCAAGGCCATTCGAACCACTGATTAAATTAGTACTTTACCAAGACCATTCGAACCACTGATTAATTTAGTACTTCACCAAGGCCATTCGAACCACTGATTGATTTAGTACTTTGTCAATGCCATTCGAACCACTGATTAATTTAGTACTTCAGCCATTTGAACACTGATTAATTTAGTACTTTATCAAGGCCATTCGAACCACTGATTAATTTAATACTTCATCAAGGCCATTCGAAACACTGATTACTTGAGTAATTTGTTAAGGTATTTGAGCCACTGATTAATTTAGTTCTTTGTCAATGCCATTCGAACCACTGATTAATTTAGTACTTCACCAAGACCATTCGAACCACTGATTAATTTGGTACTTCATCAAGGCCATTCGAACACTGATTAATTTAGTACTTTGTCAAGGCCATTCGAATCACTGATTAATTTAGTACTTCATCAAGGCCATTCGAAACACTGATTAACTTAGTACTTTGTCAAAACCATTCGAACCACTGATTTCTTGAGTAATTTGTCAAGGTCATTCGAACCTCTGATTAATTTAGTACTTCACCAAGGCCATTCGAACCACTGATTAATTTAGTACTGCACCAAGGCCATTCGAACCACTGATTGATTTGGTACTTTGTCAAGGCCATTCGAACCACTGATTAATTTAGTACTTCATCAAGGCCATTCGAAACACTGATATATTTAGTACTTTCTCAAGGCTATTTGAGCCACTGATTGATTTAGTACTTCATCAAGGTCATTCGAACCACTGATTAATTTAGTACTTGATCAAGGCCATTCGAAACTCTTGACTAATTTAGTACTTCGCCAAGGCCATTCGAACCACTGATTAATTTAGTACTTTGTCAAGGCCATTCAAACCACTGATTAATTTAGTACTTTGTCAAGGTCATTCGGCATAAAACTTTCGGGTATGCAAAATATTCTGATTCGTCAATATTGGAATACGGGAAAGTTTTATGACCGCTTATGCCAGAACAGTCGACATGAGTGATACTACAGATGTTTCACGTAAATGTAATCACTAGTACTAGCTGCAGCAGCATGCACATCTCAAGAAGAGAAAATTGGGACAGACACACAGTTGCTAAATCATAACCTTTACGAAAAAGATTTTTCAATTATTTCATAAGTTTAGATTTGATTGATTGATTGTATTTAACGCCATTTTCAGCAATATTTCAGCTATATCATGGCGACCAATTATAGTGGTGAAAGAAGCCGGAGTACCCGGAGAGAACCACCGACCATAGGCAAGCAACTGATAAACTTTATCACTTGCGGCTGCGAGTCGAGTGCACCTTTTTTTGAAAAAACCCACGCCGTATTGGTGATAGGTTTATATGAGATGTTAGGTAACCCAGTTACCTAACAGACTGAGCCACCTGGACCCTTACAAGTTTAGATGTGTCAGACTTGAACCCTTTTGCTTTGTAAGTTACGTCCCTATAAAAACATGGATAGGAAGAATCGTTTTTGATCAGATCTCTGAATGTAGAATTGTATTTATACTGAACCGCAAAAGAAACGTGGTTTTTCTCAGAGTTGGCAAAAATCATTCTAATTACAAAATTGGTGATTTTTTTGTATGGAACAGGAAAATCGTCTTTAAATTAATCTTCGATTACATTTCTAAAAACATTTTACGGCTATCTGCGCACTTAACCTAGGCGAAAATATTGAGCCTCGAGAGGATCGTGGTGCATTTAAAAACAAAAACAAATGCAAATCTTATAGAACTCTGTACACAGGACAATATAAATGATAAGGACATTTTGGCAGCAAGAACAGACATAAACAAACTTCAGAATCAGGATCAGGGATTTTGTAAATCTGGTTATCTCGAACTTGGATAAGTAATTTATATGGATATTTCAAAGTAAAAACAATGTTTATTTGAAATAGCTTTCAGTTTAATTTTCCACATAACCTAAATATTAGTAGAAGAGATTGAAGATACCAAAGGGGTAATCTGAATCCGTAAATCGAAGATAATACTCCCGAGTAATATCATCTGTCTTTTGACTTCGTCACAACGGGTGCAACTGTATAATAAATACAAACGTAGATATCAAATTCAGTGTGTATGACGCGTTTCTGGAATAACCATCATCAGGTACTCTCAAAATCAAAAGACTGGAAAGACAAATAATTTAAATAAACGTTAGTAAGAACCGAAGTATTTAATTATTATTAAAACTAATGTTCTCCTCCCTCAGACATAGGTGACCGTAGCCGATTATGGCTATCATGTTTAAGCCCTTTGGCTTACTAGCAATCGTAACTACTCGGTCATTCTCGCTACCCTACAAATAACCTCGTACATAGATAGTAGAAATCCTTCTTAAATTGTTTACCGGAAGTTAAGCTGCACAAAAATATACCACGAAAATCCAATATGGAAGACATACTAAGTCAAATCTAATCATACAAAACTAATTAAAACTTTAACTTTTATCCATGAAAATAATTGAAATATAGAAAATTGTTTAAAATATAACTTTATCAAACTTTCATTTAACTGACATGTGAAAAGTAGTGCGATTTATACGCCTAATGCATACGAGGTTATTTGTAGGGTAGCGAGAATGGCCGAGTAGTTACGATTGGGCTTACTAGCTCTAAAAAAAATTAATTTATGTGGCTTTTATTCACCTTTTTGCATTTTTGTTTAGCAAGCTAACCTTCCATACAACTGTTGATTTTATCCAGTCACAGCTAATTCATTTCAATTTAAGTGAAACTGACACGTATTGATCACATTTCAACTCTTTTGACTGCTGTCCTTTTTGCACTGTTCAAAATCGGTCATAATTAGTCAGTCACATCTGTTTATGTCTTTATGACGTAATAAGTGCCTAAATTATAAATGATTCTAGAAAATCAAACACTTATTTTTTTTATTTAAACATTGACTGACCTAGTTCACGACAAGTACATAATCAAAAACCATATTCTAACATGCACCACCTCCTTCTTTCGCTTTGTTAACAAACGAGCGAGTTATCCATTCGGTATTATCTCATTTGCACATGCGCCGGTGAATGTGACTGACTTTTCCATTGGCAGCTATAAATTGTAACCCGAATAATGTCGATAGAGGGTGCATTATTATTCGAGTTACATAAATTGTGTGCGACATTTTCGCAAGCGTAAATATAAATTACCGTCTTCCAATCAAAGTATACTACCGTATTTGCACTCTTAGACATATCAGAATCGAAATAAATCATGGAAGCCAGAATGTGTTTTGAGTTTTAACATGGATTGGCGGATATTAGTAAATTTTATCCCTTGCTTCTGGCTCGGGATAAAATACTAATATCCGCCAATCCATGTTAAAACTCCCAACACATTTTGGCTTCCATGATTTATTTCTTAAATAGATTTTCCATCTAATGCATTGTTAGAATGGCAATATACATTTACACTTTTTTCAATGAGCCAGGATTTTATAAACAGGTGACTACTTAAGCGACATAAGTAACTTGAAAGTATACTCATCAATGGGTTGTGTTATGGATTTTAACGCAGCGTTCAACAATATTTCAGTTATATCGTGGCGGTCGGTTTGTATTGGTGGAGGAAACCGGAGTACCCGGAGAAAACCACCTACCGGTCGCAAGTCACTGACAAACTTTATCATATAATGTTGTATCGAGTGCACCTCGCTTGAGCGGATCCGAACTCACAACGTTAGTGATGTTAGGAACTGATTGCATAGGTAGTTATAAATCCAACTACCACACGACCACTACCACGACGATCCCTACAAGAATTTAAGAAATTAGCAACATTCCATATACATATTTATGATGTTTTGGATTTTGTACTCTTAGTTGTCTTTCTAGTTTTCTATTTAAATTGATTTAATAATAGATGACAATCTGTTAACTGCAGTATTATAGTATTTATATATCGATTACGTTTGTTTCTATTGCCCCCAGGTCCTTCAGAGATCATGATTAACTTTGACATACAGCCAGCAGTGATGTCCTGGTTTATTTATTTTTTTATTTTTCAATATGTGTAAAGCTATGACTATAGGTCATTTACCAACTGCTGGTAAATCGCTACATTTAATTAACATTGGATCATATATTTAATGAGTAGGCGAATTGGTGATTGTTGTTGAACGTCTATCTGTCAACAATAAGATGACGTGGAGAATGTTAATTAGTTACGTTTTGATGAGAAGATCAGCATGCTTTCTTTGCACTTAACCAACATATATATAAGACCTGGAATTTAACACAGCAGTCTCACAAAAACAAACGACAGTTCGTAGGTAAATTTACAGTCCCAAATCATGTAATTATTATTAAAACTAAGGTTCTCCTCCCTCAGGCATGAGTGACCGTAGCTAAGATGACTCCAGAAACGCGTCGTGCGCACTAAATTAGATATCTACGTTCTTATTAGATATTGTCGCACCACTCGGACACGTGTATTTGACCTCGATCTAACTAGACATTTTAATTACACCAAATGCATACCCTTAATGATGCGTAATTAAAAGAGGAACAATAAATAGCCCTTTTATTAGTCTTGTTTTTTCCCGAATCATGATCTTCCTCATATGAGGGGACCAGTTTAACAATTTCACGATATAGGCTCCTCACATGAGGGTACCAGTCTAACAATTTCACGATGTAGGCTGTGAGGCTAATAACAAACCTAAATACAGTCAGACCTGTCCATGTTGTCACTTCTATTAAGCAATCACCTGTATCTCATATGTATTAAACCTCTTTTAAGAGGCCACCTGTCTTATAAGGTAACTTTATCAATGTCTGAAAGGTGACCTCTTAAAACAGGTTCGACTGTACCATATGTTATGAATGTGAATTTTAAGTCAAATTATTAAGACATTTATATTTGGAATGGAACGCAAAAAAAAAAAAAAGAAAAAAAAATGGCGTGTGTATAAGAGACGCAATTATTTTTCTTGAAAATTTTGAGATATGATGATTTATATACTCAAACCAGGTCGCATATTTTCAAAGCCTGTTGAACAGTATCGGTGGTGTAATGGTTACCTTACTCTAAACTCATTGAAGAAAGTATGGAGACTCAAGTCGCGGGTATGGACAAAAAAAAATAGCCTTTCGTAGCGGCTTTAATGTGCATTCTTTTTTGACAAGTATTTAACGTCGAAAGAGCGCGACACTCTCCTAAACACTATGATCCACGGTCCAATATGCCAAATCGCAAACTGCAAAACCCCATGAAGAGGACATCCCATATTCTCCATCTTGAGACGTACTGGGCAGTGATGTTCTGTACATGATTGATTGATTGATTGATTTTTGGTGTTTAGCGCCACTTTCAACAATATTTCAGCTATATCATGGCGACCAGTTGTAGTGGTGGAAGAAGCCGGAATACCCGGAGAGAACCACCGACCGTGGGCAAGCAACTGGTAAACTTTATCACTTGTGGCTGCGAGTCGAGTGCCCCCTTTTTTGTAAGTTACAAAGCCGGGCGCGAACCCACGCAGTATTGTTGATAGGCTTGTATGAGTTGTTAGGTAATCCAACTACCTAACTCATTGAGCCACCCGGGCTCTATATATACATTAGAAGTTCATCTCAATTGCAAAAAGTTCATCCATATATATAGTCATACCTGTAAAGAGATTACCTTTGAGACAATGAAAAGGTGACCTTATAAGATAGATGACCTCTTAAAAGAGCCTTAATTCTTATGAAATTTTCTATGACAGAACAAGAACTGGTGATTGCTTAATTGAAGAGACCTAGGGCAGGTTTGACTATAGTATATATAGTGCTAATACTACAGGGTAGAATGTCTCGAAAGGCTACAAAAATTAGAGCAAAAAATCAATACTGATCAAAACACACGCATTTTTTTTTTAAATCTCTGAGTGAAGAACAAAGAGTAGCATGCTATATACAAAGGAATTGAAACACGTTTATGTCAGTATTTAAAGATTCATTTAAATGGGTTAAAAACTGAAAAAAAATATACCTTTTTATATTGTATATTTTATACATTTTTAGGTAAAAAGTAGATTTATTAAATTCGATTTTCCCCCGAAAACCCATTACAAGAAAGTTTGAAAAATATGCACATACTATTTCTGTATACTAAGATTTTTGCTTACCACAGAGATTAGAAAGCTCCAATACATAGCCGATCACAAATACATGTATTAGAATGAAATATTTTGTAAGAAACCAAATAAATATGAATCGTCTGAACAGAACAGTGGAATTTAAGATCTAAGCCTATTTACAAACGAAATAAAAAATCATAGTAATTTGTCAAAAAATATATTATGCAAATCTGTAAAGGTCTTATAGTACATTGTGTAAAATAAAATTGTGATACATATGCAGAAGAAACGATTGATTTGCTTTTTGATATTTGGTGTTTAACGCCACTTTCAGTAATATTTCAGCTATATCATGGCGACCAGTTTTAGTGGTGGAAGAAGCAGGAGTACCCGAAAAGAACCACCGACCATGGGCAAGCAACTGGTAAACTTTATCACTTGCGGCGCTGCGAGCCGAGTGCACCTTTATTTGTAATTTACAAAGCCGGGCGCGAACTCACGCCGTATTGGTGATAGGCTTGTATGAGTTGTTAGATAATTACCTAACTCATTAAGCCACCCGGGCCCTAGGAGAAACGAAATATTCTATAGCAATTAAAGTAAAGTTAAAATTGATAACTGATTAGAAATGAAGAAGCTGTTAAACATGAAATTGATCCCTCTGTGTCGAAATTCTGTTTATGGATATAAACTATCAAAGTGCAACCTGTCAAACATTAAGTTTTCAGTGTCCATTTCAACAATAGGTCAGTTATGTCATGCATAGGTAAATGTTGTAGCTTTCGACAACGGATGTTCTCTGTAAGAGAAAAACACAGACCTACCATAAGTTAAAGACAATACTATTGGGAAAAGAAACAAAAGATAAAATGACAACCAATAATCTACAAAATACTACACAAGATCGAGCAACACGAAAAACCGGGGGTGAACTAAAGAAACACATTTACAATCGTTTATATATCTATCACCATGTTTGGTCATCGATGCTGTATAAGGCTTGTATTTGTTTGATAATTTCTTGGCATTGTACAAAAAATTGATTTAAATTGCAAATACTACCACAGTTATTTTAACTACAACGATACACTTTAATAGTTTTATTGTGTCAAATATTAATACAGCTGTCAACTCTACAAAGTTTCCAAATAAAGTTTTTCTTAAATATTAAACACCAAACCTTCTGTTGCACCCATTAAGACATGTTTGAAGATACAAAAGGGGTATCCAGAATCCGTACATCGAAGAAGGACAGACAATACAATAGCCAAAAGAAAAAAGACTAAAGGACTAACTACGATCTACAAAGCATTAGCTAAAAAAAAATGAAAAGATCCAACAACACGAACTCCACTGAAAACCGATGGTGAACTCATGTGTTCCGGAAGGGTAGGCAGTTCTTGCTCCACATGTGTCATCCGTCGTGTTACTCTTGTTACAAACCCGGTGAGATTTCACATAATACTTCCACTGAGAGCAAATGAAATGCAAGTTTTCTTAAATGATTATCATATGAATGTGCAAAAAATGCAAGATTAAGTTGCACAAGGTTTTAAGATTAACTATTCTAAACGAAGACAATCTAAAATTGACAGTACTGTGTTGTGTCCAATACACCATTCGAAAGTTTGAAAGTGAGATAAAGAAACGACATATTTTTTTACTTGAGTAGTTGACCCATAGGATTACATGAAAAATTGAAGATACCAAAGGAGTAATCAGGAGCCGTAAATCGAAGAAGGACAGAAAATACAATGACCAAAAGTTTAACGCTACACTTAGCAATACTTCAGCTATATCATGACGACCAGGGTAGTGTTAGTGGTGGAAGAAGCCGGAGTACCCGGAGAGAACCATCGACCATGGGCAAGCAGCTGGTAAACTTTATCACTTGTGGCTGCGAGTCGAGTGCACCTTTTTTGTAATTTACAAAGCCGGCGCGAACCCACGCCGTATTGGTAATAGGATTGTATCAGTTGTTAGGTAATCCAACTACATAACTCATTGAGCCACCCGGGCCCTGCAAACAGTAGGACCAGCAACAAATATGAAATATGAAGATTTCATCATTAACATGGTGAAGACGTGTTAAGCAATGCCGCATTTAGATGAAGAGAGGTCATATACTATTTCGCTAGGACCCTCACAATCCCCCTCTCTCAGGACTAGAGGAAGATGGAACAGTGTTTAATCAATTTGAATAAAGACGATGATGATGATGGGTGTTTAAAATTCTGCAATATTCTGAAATGGAGTGCAACTGTGCAAAGAAAATTACTGAAGTGTTGTTTAGAGAGTACAGTGTTTAATAAATTTGAATAAAGACAAGGATGATGATGGGTGTTTAAAATTCTGCAATATTTTGAAATGGAGCGCAACTATGCAAAGAAAATTACTGAAGGGTTGTTTAGAAAGTACAGTGCGTTATGGGAGCATATGCATGAAAGTCAAGTGACAGTGTCAAAATTATTATACACCTTGACCCGAGGTCCCCTACATTGTGAAGCCATAGTCGTCAGCCTACCAAGCCTATAGGTAAATCCTCCACTGCTGTTAAGAATTTCCGCAGATAACTTGAAAACGTCACTAAGGCCAATTATTATCTTAGTATTAGCCTTTTACACTATGGTACTTACTGTAGGTAGAATATATATAGCACTGTTCTATATATAGTCACAGCAAGACTCTCTAAGCATTTTCACAAGTGTCCAAAGATATTTGTACGATGTTGCATTTATTTGACGACCTATGATTGGATAACATCATTCCTAAAAATAACGATAGAAAGGAGAGCCATATATGGAAATCTAGAGAATAAGATTAATACGCTTTACCTGGCCAGGAGCAAATTCCATTCATAAAAATAACGCGCAGTAACGAAATGATGCAGACGGAGAATTACAGAAGATCAGTGGGCGGTGCTTAACTTTGTGTAGTGACCATTACGTCTTTAGCCGTAGAATTCCATTCATAAAAATAACGATGCAGACGATAGATAAACTTGCAGGTATTTGACCAGGCTCTCTCTCTATATATATGTGTGTATTTTGAATAAGCATAATTAAACACAACTGCAAGAAAGATGATGATTTATATTTTCTTCTAAAATAACGTGCAGTTACGAAACGATGGAGGCGGAAAATTACAGAAGGTCAGTGGGCGGTGCTTAATTTTGTGTATTAACCATTACGTCTTTAGCCTTAGAATTTCCAAGAAAGTCCGTCAAACATAGTTCGTGGAAAAAACTTAGTTACTGTTTCAAGTTATAGATCAACAACATCGTACAAAAATGTTATAAGCTCCCGTGACCGACTATGGTTATTTAGACGGTAAGTAAATAGTTGAAGGGTTCGCGCTGGAGCGCTCACCCTTCAACGATTTACTGACCGTTTAAATAACGATAGACGGTCACTTAAATTAACTTATATTGACATCGTTTCAATTTTATATTGGTGAAATCAACTGAACTTCATATTTGTTATACATGTATGGGGGTTGGGTTGAGTACCATATGCAAAACTTTAAGACAGTTTTGTTGGTTAATCAAGGGGATATGACGTTTTTTTATGACAATGGACTTACAGTTTGCATTTTTAAGATAAGACGAGTTCTTGGAATTACACAAATTGCTTTCTCAATTTTACTCGGAATATACTAAATGTATACTGTATTAAGAGGTCACCTTTGGGACAAAGAAAAATTGGCCTTATAAGACATGTGACCCACTAAAAGAGGTTAAATTCATATGAAATGTTTTATGAGCAGACAAGAAAAAGATGACCTTTTAATACATGTTACTTCTAAATAGAGGTGATCGCATGGGCAGGTTAGACTGTATATACCAGAACGATTTAACCATCGCTGTTTTTAGTGTCAGAATAATGATTATCGGAACGACTGATACCAGTTCATTAATTATTAAGCAATTGTTAATTTAAAGAAATATATCAAAAGTATGAAGAGATCAGTTTCACTTAAACTTCTTTTTCACATACATAAAAAAATTATGAAATTCTGAGTTTTTGAGAATTTGCCGATTCGAAATATTTTGAACACAGCCTGTTGAATGACAAGTTACATTTAATGACAATACAACATATTTATTGTTACAATAATAAAAACAAATATATGTATGAATGTAAATAAAATAAAAACAAGTAGTTTGTAAAAATATACGAAACGTATAGGACAATAAAGTCCTTTATTTATCTATATCTATTTAAATAATTTAAAAGTACAAACAGGATATCACGTGACTTTAAAATTTAACACCACGCTATTTATAATTTATAGAGTAAGAAGAATTTGAGGATACCAAAGAGGTAAGCAGAAACCGTACATCGAAGAAGGACAGACAATACAATGACCAATATTTGACAAAGCTCAAAAGAAAAACAATGGTCTGCAAAACATTACAAAGGTTATGATATGGGAATTAACTTTATAATAATATGAATTTATCAATTGTAAGTTATACCTGCAATGTGTTTCACCCCGCCACCGAGGAAGTGGTGTACAAACTGATGGTTACCCTTGATTGTTTAATGTCAACACCATTTATCATATGATTACATTTTTAATTCCTAATCACATAATTAGCTCATGCAATGATTAAATGTGATTAGTTAATACATTGATTAAAACAGTTCAGCAACATAATTTAATCATGACATTAGTTAAGTATGTGATTAGGAATTACAAATGTAATTAGGGTTAATCATATGATTAGCTTAATCACAAAATCACAAGTTCAACAACGTTAACGGACCCCTGTTATGTTTTTAAAATTAATCTCGATACAACATTATGTGATAAAGTTTGTCAGTTACTTGCGACAGGTCGGTGGATTTCTCCGGGTACTCCGGTTTCTACCACCAATAGAACTGACCTCCACGATATAACTGAAATATTGTTGAAAGTGGTGTTTAACACCATAACCCTAAACCCCGAAATTAAAAATTATATAACAAATAAAATGTAAAATAAACTAAATAATTTGTTGTATTTTAATAGCCAATTGTTTTTTGCAGTGTTATATTTCTCATTTTGCAAATTAAAATTTTCAAACTGAATCTATAACATCAGCAGTACAAATGTCTATTGCGTTAAATTGTCGTCTTTGAGAAGCACTAAAAAAACTAACACTTACATTTCACAATTCTAAATAAGATATAGAATTAAAAAAACTGGCAATGGTGTTCCAGTGTTCTGATCATGATATATGCATATTCATGATTTATAAATTGCTGTGCTTCATCTTGGGATCAAAGACAATGTAATGTTTAGCTGGTATTAGTGATATGAAAATTTCATTTAATAAAGTTTTATTTTTCGATGAATTTTAATCACGTGTGTGGATTGCTACTGTATCGCTCAATACAGTGTAATATTTACAGCATATGTAACATAAAATGATTTTTGGCTATCATGCTTAGGCTATCATGATTAGGCTATCATGTTTAGGCTATCATGTTTAGGCTATCATGATTAGACTATCCTGTTTAGGCTATTCTGTTTAGGCTATCATGATTAGGCTATCATGTTTAGGCTATCCTGCTTAGGCTATCCTGCTTAGGCTATCCTGCTCAGGCTATCCTGTTTAGGCTATCCTGCTTAGGTTATCATGTTTAGGCTATCATGCTTAGGCTATCCTGTTTAGGCTATCATGTTTAGGCTATCATGATTAGGCTATCTTGCTTAGGCTATCCTGTTTAGGCTATCCTGTTTAGGCTATTCTGCTTAGGCTATCTTGTTTAGGCTATCCTGTTTAGGCTATCCTGCTTAGGCTTTCCTGCTTAGGCTATCATGTTTAGGCTATCATGTTTAAGTTATCATGATTAGGCTATCTTGTTTAGGCTATCCTGTTTAGGTTATCATGTTTAAGTTATCATGTTTAGGTTATCATGTTTAGATTATCATGTTTAGGCTATCATGTTTAGGCTATCCTGATTAGGCTATCCTGTTTAGGCTATCATGTTTAGGCTATCATGATTAGGCTATCATGTTTAGGCTATCCTGTTTAGGCTATTCTGTTTAGGCTATCCTGTTTAGGCTATCCTGTTTAGGCTATCATGCTTAGGCTATCCTGTTTAGGCTATCCTGCTTAGGCTATCATGCTTAGGCTATCCTGTTTAGGCTATCCTGTTTAGGCTATCATGCTTAGGCTATCATGATTAGGCTATCTTGCTTAGGCTATCCTGTTTAGGCTATCCTGTTTAGGCTATCCTGTTTAGGCTATCTTGTTTAGGCTATCCTGTTTAGGCTATCCTGTTTAGGCTATCATGTTTAAGTTATCATGATTAGGCTATCTTGTTTAGGCTATCCTGTTTAGGTTATCATGTTTAGGCTATCATGTTTAGGCTATCATGCTTAGGCTATCATGTTTAGGTTATCATGTTTAAGTTATCATGTTTAGGTTATCATGTTTAGGTTATCATGCTTAGTCTATCATACTTAGGCTATCATGTTTAGGTTATCATGTTTAGGCTATCATGTTTAGGTTATCATGTTTAAGTTATCATGTTTAGGTTATCATGCTTAGGCTATCATGTTTAAGTTATCATTCTTAGGTTATCATGTTTAAGTTATCATGTTTAGGTTATCATGTTTAAGTTATCATGTTTAGGTTATCATGCTTAGGTTATCATGTTTAGGTTATCATGTTTAGGCTATCATGTTTAAGTTATCATGTTTAGGCTATCATGTTTAGGTTATCATGCTTAGGCTATCATGTTTAGGCTATCATGTTTAGATTATCATGTTTAGGCTATCATGTTTAGGCTATCATGTTTAGGCTATCACGTTTATGCTATCATGTTTAGGTTATCATGCTTAGGCTATCATGTCTAGGCTATCATGTTTAGGCTATCCTGTTTAGGCCGTTTGGATTTCTTACTTCCAAAGACATTTACATTATTTGGCTTTCTGGTATTCCAGAATTATATAGAAACTGTATTACAAAGATAAGAATAAGTAGTCACAATTTAGCCATAGAAAGTGGAAGATTTACAGGTATTACAAGACTTAACAGACAGGTTTCGGAGCGATTCCAGACATAATGATAAGAATTGCTAGTCTATGGGAGTGTCCCACATTCAGGGCCCAAGTAAGGGGTCTCATAACTTAACCAGCACAGGACTTCGCTTGTCCTAAATCCGGCACTGTTTATGGTCAATCCTGAGGGTGAGTTGTGTATTTGAGTCATCCTTGACACTCCTCCAGTTGTTGCCCCTTTCGGAGAGGTTGCATTTCGTTGAGGAGAAAATATGTCATATTTAATATATACCCTTGGGTTCCTTCAGGGGTTAAGGCTATTGTGTTTTACGCCACTTTCAACAATATTTCAGTTCGTTCAATAAGAAACAATTGGATAGAACACAAATTTCACAACTTAGAAACGTCTTCTCCAATATTTCAGTTTTATTGGTGGATAGAACTGGAGAAAACCACAGACATGTCACAAGTCACTGACAAACTTTATCACATAATGTTGTATCGAGTACTGAAGCAAAGTAAAGAGTATCGAGTTCCAAACAAAGTGTGTTAAAATTAAGCGCAAAACACATTATTTTATTCACGGACCTTTATGGTCAGTAAAGCACATGAAATATAACCGCATTGTTTTACTATCGATGGTTTCTCGTCTTACACTTCATGATAATATTTCAGAGTTCGCGAAATTGCATATAAGCTTGATGGTCCTAGTTAAAAAAATGTAAGTCCTCATTAATTTTCTATTGCTAAATACCAATCTTGAGTCAGTCCTTATCAAAATTTACCCAAATTTTGCTGGTCATATCTGACAGGACTAACAATTTCCCGAACTTTGATATTTACTATTGTAATTATTTATTTTGTGGAGAGGACCCTTATAAATTGTTATAATTTGTGTCCAATCCAGTTGTTATAATATTTAAGAAATAATTCTCGGATGCCGGGCTCTATGCTTATTTTAGCATGGGTAGGCATTATATTTGTCATGATTTTACACCGAGCGATAGCGAGGTGTAAAATCTTGCCATTTTTTTTTTAATTTTACAATCTTGACAAATATAATGCCTATCCATGTTAAAATAAGCATAGAGCCCGGCATCCGAGAATTATTTCGATTCTAACGGGGCATTTACGGTAATTTTATGCTTTCAAGCGTACCTAGACAGAGGTTATTTTTGGGCACTGTTCCAATTACCTCCCGCTATTATTTACAAGCATATATAACGTTACAGAAGCTGTTCCAATTACCCCCCGCTATTATTTACAAGAATATATAATGCTACAGAAACGTTATAAAAATTGATAACGATCAAAAATTAGTTTCATCTGGGTTTTTTTTGTATTTTTATTATTTGTATTCTTTTAATTTAACATACATAAAGTACAAATATGCAAAATAAGCTGTCGATTAGATATGCCTTCTGCGCATGTGCTAGGGTGTTCTGTGCTATTTAGAGCCCTCTATTGTTTTCAAAACGAAAGTAGCACGCCATGTTAGAATTAACAATAAAATGTGTTTAATATAATCTGATAATATGCAAATGAATTGTTACAAATAAAAAAAAATGTACTGATGTGCATTACATTACATTTAACTAAGCATGGTAAATAGGTCTAACGCAGCACTTTATTATTACATAATGAATTATTTATCAATTGGGGTTACAGACTTCCCAAAAACCGTCGGTCCGTCGGTCCTGACCGGCAGAAATGCAGTAGGACCGACGATTTAAAAATATATATCGGACCGAATGTCCGGTAAAACATAGATATTTGAAAGGACCGGCGATTGAAATTTATTCCCTCCCAGTTTCCACTGCCAATGGCATTAAATTCCATTTTCAGTTTTATTAAAATGTCAGACAGAGACTTGAATTTTTTTTATTTATTCTGTCAGACCGACACGTTCCTTTTTGTAATCGAAACTCGTAAATGTAAACATCCTTTTAGTAGGAACCAGCACCTGCAAAACGTGGAACATTAAAACTTAAATATATTACTGAGCACAGAAATAAGTTGACTTCCACACTCCCCAAGTATCAAAGATTGCTTGTGTTTAATTAAATATGCTTTGAGATGCTTATATATTGAAGATGACAACAGATTCATATTCTCAACTAAAATTAAAAATGTAGGTAAACCGGAAACTGACATTGATATATAATATTCGGAACGTGATCGGACCATTAGATACGGATTGTTGGCTATATCTGCCTTATCTTTTTGGATAAAAATATGTATACAGAAAAACATTTAATTGAGTTGTTTAATGATCATGACTATAGGTAATCTTGCATTCAGTTCTGTATAAAAAAAATAATTGACAGGTTATATACAATATTACAAAATAATGGTGGGACAGACAGACAATCCCATGGGTAAGACAGAACCCCAGTTCCTGCCTGACCCAATGTCAGACAGAAAAAAAAAGTTTTCGCCAACTCTGTAATACCGAATGTTTGGTATAATAGTTATCTCAGATTTTGTCCGAAAGGCATTGATTAGTGTTTAATTTTATTTTTAAATTACATAATTTTCATTGTTTTCACCCCTTTTATACATTTCCGGTTTCAACCAAACCCATTTGTGAAGACGATCACGACACGATTGGTTATTTGTATATATAGTATCCAATGGCACGACGTCTTTCATACAACCATTGACCTATAGTACAAGGTCATCAAAACAACAAAACTGGAGACACACACTATAAAAGACATAACATATACAATTTTGAACAACACTGAAGACTAAAAATTGAATTACTTTAACCTCTATAAAAACCAGAGGTGAAATCAGGTGCCCAATTGCTAATACTAGGGTAAAACACTCTAAAAAGGCCAAACTAAACATTATGCACATGACAGTGAATTTTCTTAGGCTTTTTTTTCGGACCGGCAAAATATTTTTCGGTCTGACAAGATCTTCATGTCTGTCAGTCCGAATGACTGACAACTTCTCAGCAAGTTTCGGGAAGTCTGGTTAATGTTTTAACATCACATTTAATTTTAATGAATTGCATTGTATAATCTAGGAATGCTCCGACGTGAAACGACATTGTAGTGCCAATTTTGATATACAATCATGAATGTACTATGACTTTTTATTACGATGAATTATTTTCTTTTGATTTCAACGGGAGATATATTTTAATTTGAAATTTAATTATAAATAATATGGAATTTGTTTATAAATAGCATATAGTAGATTAAAAATCAAGTATCTAATAAATGTTAGGCAATCAAAAGTGGAAAATCCAGAGAAACTGGTAACATAGGGTACACAAGGCGAAGAAAAAATAAAAACAAAGCCACAACACAGTATGTGTTGGACACCACTATTACTACAATTTAAAGTAATGCGCAATTGTGTGTTTCATCAATGGAATCATTAATCATGAAAAACACAACAGAATGTGTGTTGGACACCAATATGCGCAAACAAAACACAAATAACGTAAATAAGACATTACACCCCCCCACCCCCCCACACACACAGACAAGTGGAGATAAAGACAAACCAGACATTGTTTGTTTAAATATATCAGAACACAGTAAAGTGCTATAGACCAATCAAGTAGCTTGTTGCTTTGTTTTTGTTGTTCTGACCTTAAATAAAACTTTTGAACTTTGAACTTTTTAACTATGAAGAACGTTACAAACCATGTGTGTGTTCTTAATAAGGGATTAAATGAGCACGTTTTATTGTGACAAGGCCATCAACGTGTCCAAACTCTGGAAGCATATACAGTGATACATGAGTGAACAATACATTTATTAATTGCAATATAAAGAAGAAGAAAAAACGCATATTATGAAGCAGCCGGCCGCGATACTGGTGTTACCAGTATTGTACACAATACTGTACACAATACTGGTTGTTACCAGTATTGTACACAATACTGGTATTACCAGTATTTTACCATAATCTTCCAGTATCTGCAATACTGGTACAGATACTGGTAAATACTAGTATCCCAGTATCTTCCAGAATTTTCCAGTATCTGCAATACTAGAAGATACGGGTCATTGCCAAAATATGAGTATTGCAGATACCGGAAGATTCTGGGAAATACTGGTTATACCAGTATTGCAGATACTGGAAGATTCTGGAAAATACTGGATATACCAGTATTGCAGATACTGGAAGATTCTGGAAAATACCGGTAATACCAGTATTGCAGATACTGGAAGATTCTGGAAAATACTGGTTATACCAGTATTGCAGATACTGGAAGATTAGGTACGAAGTTGCGGAATGTACTTGTATATTGTCGAATTCTATCCAGTGTAGCGACCAGTCTACATTTTCAATCACCGGCCCTTTTCAGGGCCACCAATATTATTAAAAAAGAAACTAAATTATGTGTTATTGTGTTTCATAAAGTTGCAGTTTAAACCCTAATGTCATGGTATAGATACAATCATGCATAATTCTCTTATTCCCTTTGCTAATTTTGGTAGCAGCCAATATTCAATCTTAAAATTAATAGCTACGGACAATCTGACATCCTCATACGTCATTTCTGCTGTACATGACATAAGAGGCAAAAGTCCTGTAATGTCAACATATTTTGTATGGCCCCTTAGAGTTTGATATATACTGGTGAATTCAGGATACTAGAGTTTCCAGTATTGTGTGTTTTACAATACTAGTATTACCAGTATTGCTGGATGAAGAATACTGGAGCTTCCAGTATTGTGTGTTTTACAATACTAGTATTACCAGTTTTGCTGGATGAATAATACTGGAGCTTCCAGTATCGTGTGTTTTACAATACTAGTATTACCAGTATTGTTGGATGAAGAATACTGGAGCTTCCGGTATTGTGCATAGATCAACGATTCTGGTATTCCAGTATTGTAAATGCACGATACTGGTACATCCAGTATTGTATATATACGATACTGGATTTCCGGTATTGCAACATTACAATAATGTGAAGCAGCCGGCCGCGATACTGGTATTACCAGTATCGCGGCCGGCTGCTTCACATTATCCGAAAAAAACCAATTAGAAATGTTGATTTTACCTAAATATCAATTAACTAATCTTTATAATTGCATTGAAAATTATTTTCCATTCTTGAAAATTACATACGGAAAAAATAGAATTAGACGGAGTGATTGTAAGTGCATCATTTGCACTCTCGTCTAAGTATTTTCTATGACAGAAATACTCATATTATTCACGAGCTATAAACAAGACAATAGCCTCCAATAACATGGTCAACACCAACAAATGATAACTAGTTTTGATATGACTAAAGTATTTCCAGTTTGTTAGTTCAATTGACTGCATTTCGGTTTTTTGTGGGGTCTGTGTTGCTCGTCTTTTAAGCTTTTTGTGTTGTCCTATTATGTGTATTTACGCTCTGAGTTCATTGTTAAAAACGATGTTCGGTTCGTCCTTACCTCAAGTTGTTTGTAGTAGGGTTCATGTCTTATTTATGTTATTTGTGTTTGTTTGCGCATAGTGATGTCCAACACATATTGTATTAAGTTTTTGTTTTGTTTTTCTTCGTCTTGTGTACCATGTGTGGCCGGTTTCTTTGGATTTTCAATTTTTTATTGCCCCTTCGGTATTCTCTAACGTTTATTTACATAGTTCATCATTTGGTAATATATTTAGCCATGCAAAGTATCAAACTCTTTGTCTGTCCATAAAAGCATTAATAGGTTCCCATCACAATCCACAGAAAACAGCACATTTGGGACCAAAAGCTTGGTGTTTAAAATGAGTTTAGCCATCTTGTACTGGCAATTCTCGATAGCTTCTGCACTAGGATTTGCAGCGCCAGAGGGTAATCATACAGCACAACCATTTGAAATAAAGGATCTAACAGCATAGACTCGTTCCAAAATTTATTTTGTTAAATTTCCATGCTCCTCTAAAGTAAAGATAATTTATAAAGATAACACTTTACTCCAGAATGCGTTTGTTAGCAATATACTTCAATGTGATAGTTTTATAGGTATAATACTTTTCGTTAGCATGTTTTTACAAAAGATAATATTTTACTATGATATTATTGTAAAGATAATACTAACAATTTAGAATATTTTTGTAAATATAATGCTTTGCTTTAGCATTGTTTGGTCGAGATATCATTTTATTTTGCATATTTTTGCAAAAATAAATTTTTACTTTGCCATATTTTTGTAATGATAAATCTTTGCTTTGCCATATTTTTGTCAAGATAAATCTTTGCTTTGCCATATTTTTGTAAATATAAATCTTTATTTTGCCATATTTTTGTAAAAATAAATCTTCACTTTGTCATATTTTTGCAAAGATAAATCTTTACTTTGCCATGTTTTTGCAAAGAAAAATCTTTGCTTTGTAATATTTTTGTAAAGAAAAATCTTTGCTTTGTGATATTTTTGTAAAGATAAATCTTTGCTTTGTCATAATTTTGTAAAGATAAATATTTACTTAGCCATATTTTTGTAAAGATAAATCATTGCTTTGTCATATTTGTGTAAAGATAAATATTAGCTTTGCCATATTTTTGCAAAGATAGATCTTTAATTTGCCATATTGTTTTAACGATAAATCTTTGCTTTGCCATATTTTTGTAAAGATAATACTTAACTTTGCCATATTTTTGTAAAGATAAATCTTTACTTTGCCATGTTTTTGTAAAGATAATACTTAACTTTGCCATATTGTTGTAAAGATAAATCTTTGCATTGCCATATTTTTGTAAAGATAAATGTTTGCTTTGTCATATTTTTGTAATGATAAATCTTTGCTTTGCCTTGTTTTTGCAAAGATAAATCTTTAGTTTGCCATATATTTGTAAAGATAAGTCTTTGCTTTGTCATATTTTTGTAAAGGTAAATCTTTACTTTGCCATATTTTTGTAAAGATAATACTTTGCTTTGCCATATTTTTGTAAAGATAAATCTTTACTTTGCCATATTTTTGTAATGATAAATCTTTACTTTGTCAAATTTTTTCCAAAATAAATCTTTACTTTGTCATATTTTTGCAAAGATAAATCTTCAGTTTGCAATTTTTTGCAAAGAATAATCTTTGCTTTGTAATATTTTTGTAAAGGAAAATCTTTGCTTTGTATTATTTTTGTAAAGAAAAATCTTTGCTTTGCCATATTTTCGCAGTAAAGATAAATCTTTGCTTTGTCATATTTTTGTAAAGAAACATACTTGCTTTGTAATATTTTTGTAAAGATAAATCTTTGCTTTGTCATATTTTGGTAAAGATAAATATTAACTTTGCCATATTTTTGTAAAGATAATTCATTGCTTTGTCATATTTTGAAAAGAAAAATATTTGCATTGCCATATTTTTGTAAAGATAAATCTTTGCTTTGCCATATTTTTGTAAAGATAAATATTTGCTTTGCCATATTTTTGTAACGATAAATCTTTGCTTTGCCATATTTTTGTAAAGATAATACTTAATTTTGCCATATTTTTGTGAAGATAAATCTTTAGTTTGCCATGTTTTTGTAAAGAAAAATCTTCAGTTTGCAATTTTTTGCAAAGAATAATCTTTGCTTTGTAATATTTTTGTAAAGGAAAATCTTTGCTTTGTATTATTTTTGTAAAGAAAAATCTTTGCTTTGCCATATTTTCGCAGTAAAGATAAATCTTTGCTTTGTCATATTTTTGTAAAGAAACATACTTGCTTTGTAATATTTTTGTAAAGATAAATCTTTGCTTTGTCATATTTTGGTAAAGATAAATATTAACTTTGCCATATTTTTGTAAAGATAATTCATTGCTTTGTCATATTTTGAAAAGAAAAATATTTGCATTGCCATATTTTTGTAAAGATAAATCTTTGCTTTGCCATATTTTTGTAAAGATAAATATTTGCTTTGCCATATTTTTGTAACGATAAATCTTTGCTTTGCCATATTTTTGTAAAGATAATACTTAATTTTGCCATATTTTTGTGAAGATAAATCTTTAGTTTGCCATGTTTTTGTAAAGAAAAATCTTTGCTTTGTAATATTTTGGTAAAGAAAAATCTTTGCTTTGTAATATTTTTGTAAAGATAAATCTTTGCTTGTCATATTTTTGTAAAGATAAATATTTATTTTGCCATATTTTTGTAAAGATAAATCATTGCTTTGTCATATTTTTGTAAAGAAAAATATTTGCTTTGCCATATTTTTGTAAAGATAAATCATTGCTTTGCCATATTTTTGTAAAGATAAATCTTTACTTTGCCATATTGTTGTAACGATAAATCTTTACTTTGCCATGTTTTTGTAAAGATAAATCTTTACTTTGCCATATTTTTGTCAAGATAAATCTCTGCTTTGCCATATTTTTGCAATGATAAATCTTTGCTTTGCCTTGTTTTTGCAAAGATAAATCTTTATATTGCCATATATTTGTAAAGATAAGTTTTTGCTATGATTATTTTAATAAGAAGTGAACTTTAGTGTGCAAAATTATGACAAGCGATCTTTTTCTTCATTTTCCATTCTTCTATGTTTCCATAACTATATTAATTTTGAAATATTTCAGTAGAGCATACTGACAATTACTACATTGTTTTTTACTCGTAATAAAGTATGTTATGTGTATATGTTATACTCGGTCATTGGCACCCCGCTAATAAACACCCCCGTTGTAAAGCGGAAGATTCTAAATAATATATATATATTACAATTTCAAAGAAAGTTTTTGACGGTCAAAAACCTTTTTTGAAATTGTAATGTCGCCATATTGGTTCGACATTTTATTTAATTAGACATTGATAAAATCCCTCGGTGGGACGAAAATTTTGTCATTCAACAAAGTGTTTAATTCTTTATCACTTTGTTTTGTGTATTTGGTGTTTTCAGACGTTTATAATTTATTTTACTTGTATAGTATCGTTATACCGTAACGATCCAACACCCCGTAAGATTGATCGTTCACACTGGTTTTTCAGACGTTGTATATATATCCCGTCGAGGGAAGAACAAAAATTTGACAGCTCAAAGACCTGATTCTAACACTGTTTGGTTTAATCTTCAGACGTATATATTATTTAGTAATAATTACATTACTTCAGTTTTTCATTGAAATGTTACAATATGATTGGTTATGAAGTGGTCACATGATTATAAAAGTGATGTTTCATATCCCAATGAAACTCAAATCCGAACTTGCACGTGCCTCCATGACGACGTCAGATGTAAACAATCAATGGCGTAGTAATTTCCAACAGCAAATAATCTAACACAAATAAAATTCACAACGAAAAATTCAACTATATTAAATTTTGGTGTGATTTAAATATAATTATAAGAATTGAATGCATTCTTTTGAAGTTTCATTGGGGTATGAAAGCGTTGATCGAACTACATTTTCAACATGAAGCGCTACCGCACTTCATTGAAAATGTACTTCGGTCAACGCTTTCATACCCCAATGAAACTTCAAAAGAATGCATTCAATTCTTAATTAACCTAGTATCACAAGTAACTTTGAAATCCAGTGGGACAGATATATTGTATGGTTGTCACCTGCTTAGATGTTTGTGTAATATACTTTATTTCCTGTGACTGCATAATGAATTCTTCATTATCCTATACACTATACTAATAATTGCTGAGTTAGATTGCTGTCAGATTATAATATTAAGTATATTTGTACCATCTACACACGCTAGACACATGTCTTATGTCTATCTCTAGATTGCCTTACGAGACAAGGTAACACTTCGACTATTGAAGCTATATTTTTATATAGCGGATGTGGTCGAGTGGTCTAGGGCGCTGGACATAAGATGCTGCTGTATATCAATGGTGTGATTTCAAATCCCGTCGAGGGAAGAACAAAAATTTGACAGCTCAAAGATCTAATTCTAACACTGTTTGGTTTAATTTTCAGACGTATATATATATATATATATTACAAAGGCATGCTAAAAATAAGCATTATGATTATAAAGATATGCTAAGTAAAGCATTATCTTTACAAAACTATTACAATGAAGTATAATGTTAATGAAGCACACTACAGCAAAGTATTAGTTTATATACATATAACTGCCATGCATTACCTTACAAAACATATTTCAGCAAATTATTATTTTTACAAAAACATTGAACAGCGAATATTTTCTCTCGAAAACAGCAAACATTTACCAACTATTAATCCACCCATGTATTATGATTTTCTTATATTCATTTGACGATTTTGTATTCTTTCTTTTTAATAGACTTCTTATGTAATTAAACCACAGGAATACTTTCTTTGAAAGCATTCTCTGAATAATATAAACCCCCTCTTATACAAAGTACAGTTCGAACGACCCATGGTATTCGAGCATTCCGAGTTCGAACTAGCGAAGTTCAACTGTACTCTTTTTAATTATGAAAAGAAAGCTTAAACATTGATGGTCAACAATTCCACCAATATAAAAAAAAAACAACCGAACAATTACCTCTCACCTCAACACATTGAACACAGAAAGAAGAAAAACACGACACATGACGTCCTGGTCCTGAGAAAGGCAGATGAATATGGCGGGGTTTTTAATTTTCAATTTAATATTTTATTGTACATATACCATAGGATTGGACAGCAATTTATATCAACTTATATGAAGTCCTCTCCTTACAAAATATACACATGAAATTATGACAGCAAAGCACAACACTAACTAAACTTTTCAAATTTTGACACTGATAAGAACAGATGAAAAGTTGCTGACTTAGCCCTAAAATTGTTTAGATTGATTTATTAAAGTTCGAACTTTTCCAAACATTTTGGTGTTGACATCATAACTATAGTCATTGTTCCCAAAAGTTTCAAAATGGCGGGATGGATCCGGTTAATGGGAACCCTACCCTCCCTATTTGTTGATTGGAAATCCAACACCCATACATATATAAACAAAAGATGAAAACCTGTACATATTTTGCTTCTATTCAAAAAGTCCATAGTCATGGCGAAAATGTGATTGCCATCCAGTATGTAATTCTTAATCTTGAGTATTGTCATCTGATACTTCACGCCCTTCAAATTTCAGAACTTTCAAATTAACATTATATTAAAGAACAAACGAATTTAGATAAATAAATGTACTCATTAAATATCAGCTGACTACGTTATAATATATATATGATATAATAATAAACACGAAAAGACCGCAAACACAGAAAATTATGTATATAATAATAATAATGCATAAACGTTAGAGAATACCGAAGGGGCAATCAAACCGGCAACATAGGGTACACAATACTTAGAGTTCACCCTCGGTTTTTAGTGGGCTTCGAGTTACTCGATCTTTAGTTTTATGTGTATGTTTTGTAGATCGTTGTTTATCCTTTTGTACTTTTTCCTTTGGACATTGTGTTGTCTGTTCTTCTTCGATATACGGATTCTGATTACCCCTTTGGTATCTTCAAACTCTTATTAATTATTTTAGATGAGGTCCTACCAAAACATGCTAAAACAAAATGTGCTCATTAAATATCAGCTGACTATATACAGTAAGAACACGAAAAGAACACAAAACATATATAAATAATAATAATAAATATAGGTTTACTTAAATATTTTAAATTAAGTCCTACCTTCAGTAGTTGGGATGGTTGCTGGAATTTCTGGTGCCTCGGCCATATCATTAATTATTAATAATCCACAGTATTAGTATAAGATACTATATAATTCTCTTGGAGTTGACTAAAGTGAGGTATAAACAACTACACGTGGTCTTTATATAAAGAGTTGTTTATATATATATGTGTTAGAGTGAAACATACACTATCTTGTGAGGAGAATATCGCATTATAAGGTCACGTTCGGGAAATAAGCCCATTACCATCATTGTCTTGACGTAATAAATGATGAAGAACTCAAACCGTCGCACAACGATGTATCCCATTGAAAAATTCCCTGGTTACTATGAAGCAGACAGGAATGACGTCACTTGACAACAACTAAAGTATAGATATAATACACAGCTAAAGGCATAGGAAAGAATAACGAGAAATCACGAAGAAATACTAAAGATATTCAGAAATATGGGAATTCCTCTGGAAATCATTTATAAATTTGGTTTATATAAATATCAATAATAAGATAGAATATATATATATGGAATAATTTAACACTGACAAATTCCGTAACACTATCCAATAGATGAAATACTACTACCAAATCGATTTTTATCTCTCATTGAATATTGTTTTAGTCAAAAACTAAGCTGTAATTATGGTTTTATTATATGTTTGTCAACCCCCCCATTTATATCCACTTCGGGCGGGGTGGGGGAGGGGGGCAGCTAAAAATTAATTATCTAATTAAGCAAAATTAACAGAAATATCTGAATTAATTCATGAAATCATATGTTCTTCTTTTGTTTTTGAGTACATCCATCGATAGTAAATATCAACAAAGTCATACATATGTATACACTCGTCTTAAATCTATGATAACATATTTATTCGTTATTTAGATCATTAGTTCCTCATGATTCTAGTGCCCCCTCCCTTAAAAGAAAAGCTTTGGATTAGTAAGATATATATAAGACAACTAACACTAACACTTGGCGTATTATACTTGTGCAGTATTATTGTCATTAGAACATATTCCTTCTAAGAAATTATTGAAAATGCTAAAGGAAAAAAAAGCCCAGCAATGGCAGACAAAACGGTCACCATTTTCCTGCTCCACTGGTTTGCGTCGTCGTGTTTCATTTCAAGCATCCGGCCAGGTGATAAACCATGTACGAGAGAAAAAGGACAGGATTCTGACTTCGACAAACAGAACGTAATGACACCACATAATAATGATAATAATAATAATAATAATAATAATTGGACACGTATATGATTCATATATAGAATAAAATACATAAATATTGATGTAGCATATCAGATACGTACACTTGAAGTAGCGGATCATTGCAGGACAGAGATACGTACAATCGAAGTGGTTAATCATTTTAGGACATCAGATACGTACAGTGGAAGTGGCGGATCATTGCAGGACATCAGATACGTACCGTCGAACTGGCGTATAATCTTAATAAGAGTTTGAAGATACCAAAGGGATAATCGTAAGCCGTAAGTCCAAGAAGGACAGACAACACAATGGCCAAATGAAAAAAAAAGAACAAAAGGACAAACAACGATCCACTAAACACTACACAGCAAACTGAAGATCGAGCAACACGAACCACACTAAATACTGGGAATGAACTCAGGTGCTCCGGAAGGGTAGGCAGTCCCTGCTCCACTAGTGGCACCCGTTGTGTTAATCTAGTTACATATCCGGTGATAAGTCTTGACGTCGATCTAAAATTGAAAATTTACCAGTGTTTTTTCTGTAGTTATGACACTATATGTATTTCATTACGTACTTTATATAATATTTTTCTATTAACAGTATTTCTTAATGTTCGAAACGTGGCATAGGAGAATTCTTGCATGCACGGGTGCATTTTGCAGATATCATAAAAAGAACGGTCTGCGGTGTGTTCGATTACGGAAAAGATGAACAGCTATTAAATCATTGAAAGGCGAAAAGGAAACAAGTCGTCATTAGTATAAAAGTAGAAACACGCACAGAGACAGAAAGTCAGTGCAACCAGAGAGACGATGCAAAACAGTTTGATCAACAAAACAGTCACGATCAGAGCCAGAACACACCTCACAGTGAGGTAGTACAAAAGGGGGATACATTTTTATATATACGGTCACTAACCAAGATATACTTTTTCTTGTACCTGATATACGTTGAGCGAGTTGCAGAGAACACCATGACGGAACTTGTTTCTGCAGTTTTAGCCTCTTTGACATTGCATGATAAACACAATATACGTACATTATCCATAAATATAAAATTAATTTGCACTTGCAGCAAAAAAAAAAAGAACATTTGGGTGAGTGAGTGAGTGAGTGTTGTTTAGCCCCAACTCAGCAATTTTTCAGCTATATCATGGCGAGAACAAGTTAATTTTCAATGAGATGATGATGATTTCTACTCTGTACTAGACCAACACGCTTAGTTGAATTTTTTTAGTGCAAGTTCACTGAAACAACAGTCCGCGGGTAGACATGTCGCTTCACTCGGACACATTATTCGAATTCCGAGCCAACCAGTATTTGCTCTTTCTCCTTAGTGATGCGTGCTTAGCGGAGAAGCAACAAACCAATTTTATAGTCTTTGGTTTGATCCGATGTGGGCTCGAACCCATTACATTTCTCACCTTTATTATTTTATTTGATGACAGTAATTACATTCAAGCCTCTATTGATCCACATCGGTGTTGCAATGGTTAGCGTGATCGCCTCAGGTGCGACCCCAGTCGAGTCAACAAAATTGATATTTGTTGCCTCTCTGCTAAGCACGTAGCATTAAGGAGAAAGAACAGACTAGTTGTCTCGGAGTCAGGAATAATGTTATCGAATTTGAATCTGCGTTTGTACGGTTTACTAATTAGATACCGGAAGTGTTCGGACAGTATGATATGTTGTTTAATTTTATGGAGTCTCTTTTAAAACTGTATTGAGTGATATTAACCATGTTAATACTCTTATTGAGTGCCACTCACCATATATATCATCATATCATGACAACAACTACCTTCATGTGAAGCAGGAATTACTTATTCCCCGAGAGTCACGACTGGGTGTTTGTTGGATTCATGTCATTCAATCTTTAGTTTTTTGTGTAGTGTATTGAGGATATTCATTCCTTAGTTTGCACTCTTCTTTTTTTTTGGCCATTGTATTGTCTGTTCTGCGATATACGGATTCTGAATACTCCATGTTTATCTTCAAACCTGTCTTATGCCTTCTTCAGTAAGGGGCGGACCATTTAACTTCCAGGGGGGGGGGGGGGGGGGTATGGTTTTTTTTCTAAAAAAATATTCTGATTCCCAATGTTGCTGAAGAAATATTCTGATTTTGGTGGAGGAAAAAAAAAAATAATCTGATTCAGAGTTTTGGTCATATAACCTTATGTTTTTAAATTCCTGAAAAAAAATTCGCGCTTGGCGCGATAAAAAATAAATATTCTAACTCGTGTTGACCGGAAATTTTTTTTCTGAAGAAAAAAAACCCCCCATAGTCCCCCCCCCCCCCCCCCCCCCCTGCAAGTTAAATGGTCGGTCCCCAACGCAATGGTATTTATACGTTTGTTGAGTGACAGTTACATGTCTCACCTTATTTCGTGACCATGTCCGCCATTGGCAATATATATATATATATATATATATATATATATATATATATATATATATATACACATGAGTGACAGTAATCATATCTGTGTACTTTAGTAACAATATACATTTATTGAGCAGCACCACACTACGCCACAACCGTTTGATTACTCTACCCATAACTCATAAAGAAGTGATTTAAATAGTAATCAAAATCTATCTGTTACATAATCTGCATCAACCTGATAATGACGACCGAAGATTAATTAATGATACATCGCCATTAAAAAATGAATGACATAATATATATTCAATAACTAAATTATTTCGCATGCTGCTCTTTAAATATAAGAAATACGGTTAAAATGAACATGATAATTCGTTATTGATATATCCGCTAATTTTACACACATCACTTTGTTTCCTGGAAGATTGCTTCCTGGTATAAAAACTGATGACGTGTATTATTACGCTTATCAGCGTTCATATAACACATATATTACGTTTTAAAAAGGTTTCATCGTCATTAAGGATATTAGAACATTGGATGCAAAATACAAATGCTGATTTAACCGTTTTAAATTTAAAAGAAAAAAGAACTTTACGTCTTATTCAAGTCATATAAAATTACTACTAATACACTTATGTTTTATATTGATTTTATTTTATTTGATTTTTTGTGTGTTTAACACCACTTTCAGCATTATTTCAGCTTGGCGACCAGGATTAGTGGTGGAAGAGACCGGAGAACACCGGAGAGAACCACCGACCATGGGCTAGCAACTGGTAAACTTTATCACTTGCGGCTGCGAGTCGAGTACACCCTGTTTGTACTTTACAAAGCCGGGCGCGAACCTACGCCGTATTAGTGTATGAGTTGCTATGTAATCCAATTACCCAACTCATTGAGCCACCGAACCCTTTTTATGTTTTATATTTCTCTGCTAATCAGAAATGAATACTGCAATGGGCTATCACATGCAAGCTAATTTTGAACGTATTATTGGTAATCACTAGCAAGCCAGTATATAACATACTATGGGAAAACACAAGCAAGCCAATATTGAGCATATTATGCGTTACCACCGGAAAGATAGTATAGGTCAACATAGAATATATCATGGGTCATCTCAAGGAGTTTAACATTGAACATATGGGCCATCAAAAGCACGCCATTTCTGACAATAGTATTGACCATACGATGGGTCATCAGAAGATATGAGAAAGTAATAGTAAGCCAATAAGGAACGTCAGTAAAACAACAATGTAGTCAAAAACAAGTTTATACGGAATATGTAATGGGTCACCAAAACAAGCTTATACAGAATATGTAATGGGTCACCAAAAACAAGCTTATACGGAATATGTAATGGGTCACCAAAAACAAGCTTATACGGAATATGTAATGGGTCACCAAAAACAAGCTTATACGGAATATGTAATGGGTCACCAAAAACAAGCTTATACGGAATATGTAATGGGTCACCAAAAACAAGCTTATACGGAATATGTAATGGGTCACCAAAAACAAGTTTATACGGAATATGTAATGGGTCACCAAAAACAAGCTTATACGGAATATGTAATGGGTCATCAAAAACAAGCTTATACAGAATATGTAATGGGTCACCAAAAACAAGTTTATACGGAATATGTAATGGGTCACCAAAAAACAAGCTTATACGGAATATGTAATGGGTCACCAAAAACAAGCTTATACGGAATATGTAATGGGTCACCAAAAACAAGCTTATACGGAATATGTAATGGGTCACCAAAACAAGCTTATACGGAATATGTAATGGGTCACCAAAAACAAGTTTATACGGAATATGTAATGGGTCACCAAAAACAAGCTTATACGGAATATGTAATGGGTCACCAAAAACAAGCTTATACGGAATATGTAATGGGTCACCAAAAACAAGCTTATACAGAATATGTAATGGGTCACCAAAAACAAGTTTATACGGAATATGTAATGGGTCACCAAAAACAAGCTTATACGGAATATGTAATGGGTCACCAAAAACAAGCTTATACGGAATATGTAATGGGTCACCAAAAACAAGCTTATACGGAATATGTAATGGGTCACCAAAAACAAGCTTATACGGAATATGTAATGGGTCACCAAAAACAAGTTTATACGGAATATGTAATGGGTCACCAAAAACAAGCTTATACGGAATATGTAATGGGTCACCAAAAACAAGCTTATACAGAATATGTAATGGGTCACCAAAAACAAGTTTATACGGAATATGTAATGGGTCACCAAAAACAAGCTTATACGGAAGATATGGAATCACCACAGGGAAGCCAACATGTAAGTTATTGTTATTCAATCGCAAGCCACCCAATAAGGAACATATTATGTTTAACAACAAGGAAATATTAGGAACAAATGCATTATCATAAGAAAGATAATAATGAAATAATATATTTCATTACAAGCAACCCAATGCAGAACAGATTTTATTTCCTTAAGCTATATATTAAGAATGACCCTACTATTGTACTATCCATGTTTATGTTATCATTCACTTTTGAGATAGTATGGGCTTTTTTAGTGGAAGCCAATATATGCTGTTTTTTAAACTCGTTTGTTTATATAGGCTCTGCCGTTATAGATCCAGTTATCAAGAAAGGAGGATTGAGATCCCATTAATCCACCACATTTTTAGCCTGTCCCAAGCCAGGACCCGGATGTCCAGCATCATATGTAGTGTTTTTTTTTGTATTCAGTGAGTTCAGTTAAGATGAGAGGCGATTGTTCGTTTTGTTGATATTGGTGGGCCATAACTGTTTAACCTTTCTTGAACTTACTGTTTAATTTTTCTATTTGGCTAGAAACTTATTTTGAATTTCGATGAACAGGCCATTCATCTTTTTTCTGAATATGGATGTAATCTGTGGAATCGGACCACATTTTCACTTTTTTTTTAGCCAATTACGGAAATTAGCAGATTTCGAGATTTTTTTTTATTAATTTGATTTTTTTTTTTTCAAATGAAATATTTCTTTATTTCATTTTATTTTTTCAAATGAAACATTTCTTTAATTTTCTTATCAGAGAGTGGAACTCTGTTTTTAAAAGCGGGAGATGATGCTACAGTCATACTTTATGCTATTTCCCTTGCTAATTAAAATTATTGTCTTTTTGAGAATGTTGAAGATTCAAGTACAGTAATCGGTAAATATTTTGATAACTCGGTAAAGGTCGTTAAATGTCTGGATGTGGCGATTTTCTCACATATGTTTCATTTAGAAATGTCAGAATTAATTTCCTGTGTTGAAAATTCATACATGCATGCATGCCTTTATATGTTTGATACTTTGTGTAGCTCGTAGTTTTGTAGTTAGTCTTCAAGTAATAAACATGTGAAAATATATACAGTCTAGGTTTGTGTTGGTGCCCCTTATTCAAGGGATCCAAATTGGATTTTATGCTTGGACTCTGGTATGGTGTATTGATCTAATGGTTAGTTCTCCGTGTTGCACATGAAAACCAATAAATGACAATACACAACACCCCAAACTACAACGCAACAGTACATATAATGTTTCATGTTATGGGATAACGGTTAATCTTCATGGTACACATAAGTCAATTGTCAAACAAATTGTGATTAATCGTCAAACAAAGAGATCATAATTAGCTCCAATTAAACTGAAAGCGACTTCTAGATGGAAAACTTCAATGTTTCCCTGTGTATATTACCGATAGAGTTTAGGTTATAATTTATTAAGAAAATAATTTAGGCCCTTTGGTTTTCCTGCTCTCAAAGATTTTATATTATTGGCTTACAAATATTTAGATTTTGAGCATACCTGATGAAGGTTATTCCAGAAACGCGTCATGCGTACTAAATTTGATATCTACGTGTTTATTTCATTCGATACAATTTGAAAAACTATGATATTTTCTATTCATATGTGAATTTCTGTATCTTTTACGCTTGTTTGGTTCCATTCTCTTTTGCTAAATATAATCTCATGAAAAATCTTATATTTGATTTGCAAACATTGACGTGCTTTACCAGACTATATCTAAACATTATAAATATGCTTGCAGAAACATAGAAGAGTTTGAAGATACCAAAGGGGCAACCAGAATCCACATATCGAGCAACTCGAACTCCACTTAATACCGGGGTGAACTCAGGTGATTCGGAAGGGGAAGCAGTTCATGCTCCGATGATACCACCGTCGTGTTTCTCTAGTTAAAAACCCGGTGATAAGTCATGAATGAGGATAGTGCTTAAGACATGTGGAACGATAAGTTCATTTGTAACACGGATATTCCGTAACAGTTAACCAAGATATAGTGGAGACCGTAAAACTTTCAAAGTGATAATTCCAACTTAACAATTAGGAACACAAACTTTTTCATATTAAGCTTCCTCTGCCTCATTTCATGACATTTACCTCAAATTTGAGACCAATGCTCAACTTCTACCAGCGTATGACAAAAGAGAGGGCTTACATTTTCCCGCACCTTGATAGTAGTATTTCATATATAATATATAGTGGAACAGTATTATGTCACTTGCGTACATATGATGAACGATGGTATTGGCAATTTGATTTTGGTTCAAAGCTTACTATTGTTACCCTATTGTGTATTACGATGACCTTGTGTGCCATCTAATATCTAAATGACTACATGCTCTTTTAATATGACAAATATTATAGATATGACAACAGTTCTGGGTTAGGGTTAGTGCTATGGTGTTTAAAGCCACTTTCAACAAATTTCAGTGGTATCGTGGTGGTTAGTTAAACGGTGGAGGAAACTGGAATACCAAGAGAAAACCACCGACCTGTACAAATCACACGCAAATTTTATCACATAATGTTATATCGAGTACACATACCAATGAACGGGATTCGAATTCGCAACTTTAGTGGTGATAGGCACTGATTGCATAGGTAGTTATAAATTCAATTACCATACGATCACGACCACGAAGACCCCTTTTAATAATACAAATGTATAATAACGCTGTCCACCCGGTTATATGCAAGGGTTGGCATTTTCCCCACATGTGGAAAATACTTGCATGCCCGCATCATTTCACTAGAAGGGGGATTTAGTCGCATAGAACTAGCTTAGCCCCTCCCTGTACGAAGCCATGAAAGTGGGCGGTCATGTATTTCGGATATCATCTTGAGGCGATCTCATCAAGGTAAAACCTTGACATTTTTAGACCTAGAGTTATAATTCCTAGAGTGTTTGTTTAATCTGTGGAGTGATTTGACCAAAGGTCATGATCATGTCTTCTACAAAGCTATTTGGAAGAAAGGGTGGACAGTTGGCCAAAGTCAGTTATTTGGAATGCTAACTAAACATTGGGCATCAGAGAAATTACCGTCTTCAGATAAATCATTGGAGCAAATAGTGCTACAATCTTCAAAGGAAGACAAGAAAATAGCACAGAGAAATTACCGTCTTCAGATAAATCATTGGAGCAAATAGTGCTATAATCTTCAAGGGAAGACAAGAATATAGCAACACCATATTCTATTCGAGAAGCAAATATGATGTGTTCGGGGTTTACAGTTTCAGAGACCATACTGTTTTTTAGTTGTTTTTTTAGTTTATAACTATTTTATTTGATCAATGATGCAAAGAGGATCAGACACAAGTTTTATCAACTTATGGAGTCTTCTCATATGTATATACAATCATTATTACATTATATTGAGAATGCACAAGAAAAATACAATTTAATCATATAACGGACAAAGCTAAAATTAATAAACGAATAAAAAGAAATGAGGAAAAAGTGTGTGTGTGTGTGTGTATGTGTGTGTGTGTGTTTGGATGCTGGATGATGTTTGGTTAGTACATTAAACGATTAGAAATCGCTTAGACCTTTTAATGAATAGAAAAACCGAATAAAAAATTAAGCAATTATCTGCATAACTTAAGGTTGCACTTCCTGATGTGAGTAGTGAAGTATTGATCAATTGAGACAAATAGCTTAGGCTGAGAAACATTTCATTTCTTATTTCAGAACATTGGCGCAAACAAAAAAGAAGTCGCTTACTGTTCAATAGGAATGGATTGATGACTGTAAGCTTTATCTAAATTCTGTATATCATTCCTAACGAAACATAGCCAAATGATGTTGGATCATTTTGAGGCTAACGGTCACCTGTGTAAATGGACTTAGAAAATTCTAAACTTTTTTTCTCAAAACAATCGATCTTAACCTGAACTAGGATATTTAAGATTATTTACTGATTTTGATCCTCTTGATTCTTTTCAAGATCTTGAGTTCTATTTGTTCCAGTACTTCGTTGTGATAAATATGCATATAATCCACCCGAAGGGTATGAATTACCCCCGAGATTAGACGGCATTGTTCACTTAATTAAATTAGTTTCTCTATTGTCCTTGGTGGTGTCAATAGGTTTGCCAACGACAACTCTAGCGACAACTGAGTAAATGACATATTGCTACCTTGGAAACCGATAAACATTCGGTCATTTTGAAACAAAATAAAACTTCAATTACAAAAACAATCCAACTCAGATCTCGGCAATCCGAGTACAAAACAAAAAGACAAAAAAACCCTTCCTTTTAACACAGCAATATACATTTTGTTACAGAATAACACAAAATGACCAAGATTTTAAACGCAAAAACCAAGAAACAAAGAAACGTACACTCCCTTCAAGAATAAAAGATGAATAAATAAATGCTAGAGAAAACCGAATGGCAATAAAAAATGGACAATCCACAGACACAGACAACATTCGGCACACAAGACGAAGACAAAACAAAAATACAACACAATATGAACTGGACACCACTGTGTGCAAGCAAACACAAATAACACAAATAAGACATGAGCGATGTTATTAAACAAATTCAATTTCACACATTATTTCCTCAGAAGATATCAGAATACAGGTCATTGTCATTTTTAATTACTAATGGTTGTTGCTATAATTGACTTTGGCTTAGGTTAAAGATTTGTTCAGTCCTGTTTTCATGTGTTTTCCTTTAAATTCCTCACGCAATTCTTTCCTGCATTTTCAAAAGAGATTCTACCCAGTGAAGATTTTTGCTGGACAATCATAATTTTCTGTTAAAACTGCTGCAAGAGGAAACTTGTATTCATGTTTATCCAATAGACGTGTCTATCCGCACACTGTTGTTTCAGTGAGATAGTACTAAAAAGAACTGCGCGTGTTGGTCTAGTACTAAGCGGACCTCATCATCATCTCATTTAAAACTAACTTGTTCTCGGCATAATACAGCTGGGTTGGAGTTAAACAACAATCACTCACTGGGAGTTTGTTAGAATAATCAGGTGAGCGATTCAGGTTCTTATGGGCCTCTGGTTGACATCAATCCATCATCGTCTGAATTATATATAAATATTTATAAATGCCCACGTATTACATAGTGATTTATTTTATCAAAAGATTCTCCTTGTCATAATAATATGACGTATGAAAATATTATAAATATCACAGAAATTTATTTTTCTAAAGGATCAAAGATCGTCAATACTACACACGATAAAACACATTATTTGATTTTAAAGTAATACCATCCTGGTCGTTGGCAATTCCGTTGAAATACGTTTACTTTATTAGTTTTTCAGGAATCAATTTGGATGCTTCTTTGCCATTCTCATTATTGAATATTGGTTCCTACGTCACCATTACAACACAGTAATGACGAGTAGTATCTGTGACGTCATTGTTAGATCGTTATAAAATTTTGAATGAGAGACTAATGAATGGAAGGTCAAATGAAATTTCGAAAAAAGTTGTGTCTGTAAATAAATGCAAATGATGGATTCGTCTGACGTCAGTATTTTTGTAGATCATTAATTTGATTACTTCTATGAAGAACGGAGAAATTGGATTACGTACCATTGTTGTGATAACACTGTACAATCATGAATGTAAGGTCTATTTGTAACGTAGGGAAACACGATTTTTCACCATATAAGGCAAGTAGAACATTAACCTTAATCATTAATCAAAGTAGCTATATAGTGTGTGTTTTTTTAATTTGATTTTCCTTGTTTTGATTATTGGCTATCAAATGTCCATATGAATCACTATGATTTTTTCCAATATTTTTCCAGTTTTCAATATTTCTACAATATCTAAAACCTTAATTTCACAAAGACAATCTTTATCTATTTTGCACACGAAAGAAATCATTAACTTCACCCAAAAATCTTTTTTTCACGCTGATTTAAACAGAATTTGCTTTGGAGGTATGTTCATATGACTGTTTCATTTTGCTTTTATGGTTATATGATATTGCCTATAATGCTATTTTTAGTGGTCACGGTTCGAATGTATTGATGTTCACTGGTGCTGAACAGATGATTGTAGCTTGACTTGTCGATTTACAGAAGTGTTTGTTCAACGGCAGAAGATTTACCATGAAAAATGATGGCAACATTATTAAACAGATTACTTATTTATTCACTTTTGAACTTCCATCCATATCACAACAAATTAATATCGGGCCATACAAGATGGAAGTTGCCCAATACATTCCATCCTCAACACGCTGCTTCCAATGCTAGAAGTTCGAGGACGGTAAACAATCTTGTAGGGGTCCTGCAATAAGATCAACAGTATATAAGACAAAATCAGCATCATCTTTCAGTCGAACCACCTCAAAATCTTTCAGTGAATATTTAATTACACAACCCAGCACATATTCCAAAAACACATAAAAAACCTCCAAACAACCGCAAAAAACTCGTCGGCCAGCTTAACCTCGTCAAAACCATCTGAATCAAGGCCAAAGCAATCGTCAACAGAAATCAGAGAGAGAGAGAGAGAGAGAGAGAGAGAGAGAGAGAGAGAGAGTTTAGTTCAACTCACAAAATTAGCATGTGGTTCATATCATGATTTCCTTTATAGATGGTTGTTGCTGGCAAGGAAGCTACTGAACCAAGTGTTCATAGTGGTTAAATTGAAGTCATTAATTCGAAGGTTTTATGATTTTGATTTGATTCGATTTTTGATGTTTAACACCACTTTAAGCAATATTTCAGCTATATCATGGCGACCAGTTTTAGTGGTGGAAGAAGTCGGAGTACCCGGAGAGAACCACCAACCATAGGCAAGCAACTGGTAAACTTTATCATTTGTGGCTGCGAGCCGAGTGCACCCTTTTTGTAATTTACATGTACAATATCCAATTGTTCTATTCCATATATATGTACATGTATAATATCCAATTGTTCTATTCCATATACATGTACATGTATAATATCCAATTGTTCTATTCCATATACATGTACATGTATAATATCCAATTGTTCTATTCCATATACATGTACATGTATAATATCCAATTGTTCTATTCCATATACATGTACATGTATAATATTCAATTGTTCTATTCCATATACATGTACATGTATAATATCCAATTGTTCTATTCCATATACATGTACATGTATACTATCCAATTGTTCTATTCCATATACATGTACATGTATACTATCCAATTGTTCTATTCCATATACATGTACATGTATAATATCCAATTGTTCTATTCCATATACATGTACATGTATAATATCCAATTGTTCTATTCCATATACATGTACATGTATAATATCAAATTGTTCTATTCCATATACATGTACATGTATAATATCCAATTGTTCTATTCCATATATATATTCAGACCTTTCTAAATGAAATATACTTTAAATTGCTGACAGGACCATTGGGACCACCAAATTCATACCAAATTGTACGATATGCATTCTTTACTTTGCCGAATAACACATAGTTATTTATCAAATAATGAGGAGCATCTACAATGTATTCCGTGTTATTCTAGTTATTCACATAGACATATTTTAATCGACTGCGTAGATGTTGCTGATGTTCATCAGACGTTCTACAACGTAAACATTTTATGAGAGATTTGTTTGCAAATGTCGCAGGCGACACAATTTTGAAATTCTTAAAGGAAATTGGTTTATATGCCAACATACGCTCTAAATATATGAATTTATCTCATTTATTTGTCGTTTCGTTGTACATATAACTAGATTGTTTTATGCACAAATATGTCTTATTTTTCAAGAATTTGTAGTTGAAATTAATTTATAAAATTTGTTCAGGCTAGGATATTGCTGAAATACTGCTAAAGTTTGCGTTAAACACCAATCAATCAATTAATTTCATCGTAGAGTGCGGTCATCAAGCCCTCGAACCGTTATATCAGAAACAGCTTAAAGAGGGTGGTATACGAGTGATTTGTCGTCTTATTATAGCAATTTTCCTTTGAAGTTGTCTATATAAAAAAATTAGAACAGATGCTAGTTGTAGACGCTCAGTCTCGATGTGATAGTGAAAAGGCGGATGTCGCAGGAAGCCCAGTTGCAGACGATTCTTATTTTAGAAAATACATCCGTTTCTGACAGTAAATTAAAGGACATACAGCATCAGAACGGTGATTTGCTCAAAATTATTGATTATCAAGAAAATTACATGAAATTACAGAAAGATGTTGAACGAGTTCTTTAACAAGCATCTGTTTATGTTATAATAATAGACCGAATATTATTTCATTCCTGATTTGCTAGACGGAACAAATAAACATTAGAGAAAACCGAAGCGGCAATCAAGAATGGACAATCCAGAGACACTGGCAACATTGGGTATACAAGACACAGGACGAAGACAAACAAAACAAAAACACAACACAGAAATCTTAAATGGGTGATCAACACGGACCCCACCAAATACCAGGTGCTCTCAAACGGTAATTAGTTCCTACTTCTTAAGTGTTACTCATATATACAGTCAAATCCGATAAAATCCTTGGCAGTGATAAAGGAAATATAAAATATATACGCTATACAAACAAGTAAAAGATCCATTGGTATGAATATTTCGTAACGGTCAAGCAGATTGTGATGACGATCGTAACATTTTTGTAGCGATGACTTCAACCTACGAGCGTTGTTTGCTTGTTTGAGCAGGCTTTGCGTCAGCACCTGAGCTTACGAACAAGCGTGCGAAACATTATCAAAATGGCATTCCAGAAACATTAATAGATATGCATAGTTGTACATTACTCTCCATTGAGTTGGCGTTAAACAACAATCACTCACTCACTCACTCCACTTAGTCTACATAGTGGAATGAACAATACATTAGACTAAGGAAGGGGTGGTTTCTTACTTAATGTAAACATTGGGTACGGTGATGGTGCTGGAGTTTTAAAAACACCACCATTCATATATTCTCTCAGCATGAAAACCATTCATGTATTCGAAGTACAAAATATATACCCATTCATATATACTCGGTTATTAGTAGTCCATTCATATATTATACTAAAATAAAAAATAAACACACATAGATCCAATTTGCACTTTAATATGTTAAATTATAACGCAATTATAAAAGAAATTGCATTAGAAATAAAATAGAAAGTCGCATGAGTTTGTAAGAGACATGACATATTGATATATCATAGCTGAAATATCCACATCCAATAAATTATTGAAGTTGAAAATCTACGACTCAATCAAGCTGTAAAAGTCTACCCATTATCACCGAGTTTGCAACTAGATTAACACGCCGGGTGCCACAGTAGAGCAGGAACTGCTTACCATTCCAGAGCACTTGAGTTCACTCCCGGTTTTTAGTGGGATTCGTGTTACTCGATCTTTAGTTTTATATGGTTTTTGTTGTAGATCGTTGTTTGTCCTTTTGTACTTTTGTCTTTTGGCCATTGTGTTGTCTGTTCTTCGATATACGGATTCTGATTACCCCTGTGGTATCTTCAAACTCTTCTAGATAGCGGCACGTCTGTGCATACTTCTATATAGGAAGTGACCCCTGTGCATTAGGTAGAGCAACATAATGATTTCCTAGAATGAGAAAAGTCATTACCGACTACGCACAATTGTGTCATATTTGCCAAATAAGGAGGGTTTCAAAAAAGAAAACAAAGCAAGTGATTGTATCCAACACCAACAGAACAATTTCAGGTCTGGCATATAAACTATTGCAGTCCTTGTCCACAGCACAAAAATCTAAAAAGATGAGAAACACGGACCCCACCAAAACCGAGGTGAATCCAGGAGCTCACAAATGGGAAGCAGTTCCTATTTATTTATAGACATCTGCCCTGGTTTTCGCATACTAGTATATTCAATAGTCAATTCCTTCTGGTCATCACAATACGCAACAACACTTACTTCGTATAGGGCTTGTCAAACATTAATATCTGATCAGGTTACAAACAAATACACAACTGTAGTGTGTAAATTGATAGAAGTTACACATACAGGAGTTTACACCAGCATTTGGTCGTCCTTGCTATGGGACATTTAAGCATCAACATAGCACATGGACTGAACCCTTACCAACCGAGATGCTAAGAGGAAAACAATTGAAAACTATAATACATTCAGTTGTATTTTCATTGAATTCATACGTTAACAACAGCATACATGTTTCTGCATTTGATTTTTTTTAAGCGTCCACATTTTTCACTAGTACGAATTCAACAAGACCCATTGAAAGACATTCCGATTAGTATAGATTCTTATTTCAAAGAGCTAACATATGAATTAATACAGCTGAATCTCGTTAAGTCAAAGTCAGTTTACTTGACATTTCGTTTAAGTCCCGTTTTAAACTGAGTGCTTTTCGAAATTTCACAACAATCCCGTGAACTTCGAGATAACGAGATTCAACTAATGGAGCAGGAACTGCCTACCCTTTCGGAGCACCTCAGTTCAGTTCCGGTGTTTAGTGGTGTTCGTGTACTCGACTTTTAGTTTTATATGTATGTTTTGTAGATCGTTATTTGTTCTTTTATGCTTTTTCTTCAATATATGGATTCTGATTACCTCTTTGGTATCTTCAAACTCTTCTTAAACACGATATACTTTTACAACACGCTATAACATCGGGTGTTAACCTAGAAAACTCTGAGAACCAACAAATGACTGAATTGAACTTATCTATTGACGAATATTTATATTTATAGCATGAATCAACCGGACCCGGAAGAAATCTTTGATGATTAATAATATCTCTACTCCACATTTAATCAAGAAACGTTTGAAGATACCAAAGGGGTAATCAGCAGCCGTAAATCGAAGAAGAATTTTAATATGAAAGGATTTGTACTCTAGATATGTTGATTACATGTGTTGTGGCAACTGTAGAGTTCATCTGTGTGTACTACTTATGTTACACGTGCAGTCAAGCCTGCCCATGCGTTCACCTCTACTAAGCAGTCATCTGAATTGAAAGGTCACCTTCTTTCTTGTCCTGTCATAGAAAATTTCACATGAATTGAACCTCTTTTAAGAGGTCACCTCTTTTATAAGGCCACTTTTTCTTTGTCCCAAGGGTGACCTCTTAAAACTGTTTTGACTATATATTTAAAAAAGACATTCAGGATTATTGTAATGGTAGGAACTGTCTCTCTAATCTGCTATAGGATTAGGGGGTTAGCATTATGGTGCTTAACGCCACTTTCAACAATATTTCAGTTATATTGTGGCGATCAGTTTTATTGGTTTTATCAGCAGTAGATATATTGCATTTCCAACGCAGATAGCTCTGTCAAAAACATGGTGAACAGGGTTAGGGTTATGATGCTTAACGCCACTTTCAACAATATTTCATTTATATCATGGCTATCAGATTGATTGGTGGAGGAAACAGGGGTACCCGGTGAAATCCACAGACCTGTCGTAAGTCAATGACAAACTTTATCACAAAATGTTGTATCGAGTACATTTCGCCTGAGCGGGATTCGAACTCACAACGTTAGTGGTGATAGGCACTGATTGCACAGGGAGTTGTAAATCTAAGTACCATACGATTACAACCACAACAGCTCCTCCTATTTAGAGGTTACCATGTGAATATTACAACTTGTATCAGCTCTTAATGAGTAAATGTTTATTAAGATTAGTTGTTGGTGGTCCGACCATTACACCCGTCTGTACTTTTACATGTAGAAATCAAAGCATCAACCATTAGGCAAATATTAGAGGAAGCTTTTAATTTTTTTAGGATAAACTGATTTACTGAATGTGAATTTGTGTTCATATAATTCTTATAGAATTGATCTATATCATTTCCGCGCGTTTTGATTGGATAAGAGCACTGTCACATGTTTGTTTTTGATTCGTTCATAACTCGATGAGCTTTTCAATCTACAAGTCATAACTAACAGGATCCACCATATTGAAAACGCAAAATTCTACATGTCATATTTACAACAATACACAAAAAAATTAAAATGCCTACCTTGCAAACTTATTTAGTTCAATTGTATCTAAATTGAAGAGTACACCAACCCAAAGAACGTCATGTTGTTAATGTGCCAAAGTCGTCAACATTTCGCGGAATTTTAATTAGTGCGATTTTTAGACCAGGGATATGCAAGAATACATTTTTATGATCAGTATTGGATAGAAGAATTTTTAGTATTAAACGGTTCTTTTCATGAGTTCATGCATGTGTAATCGGTGCGATGCACTCACAAACTTTACATACAGTAGAATTATATATTTTTTTCTATGTGATATTTCATAAAGAAAGGTTGGGCAGTGCAACCATGACAATCTGTTGAGTATACATACAAATACCGTGTACACACGGATCTAAAATCTAGGTGTGTTTTACTTGTACATTAATTAAGAAAGTCTTTAAGGTATTATTGAATATGACAAGCTGAATAAATTATGTGGTCTGCTATTCTCGTTGGTATCCCAACATTATACTTCATTTATATTGGCCAGTATTAAACAACAGTAACTTGTATTACATGAATAATAATGAATATCTAATAAACCATGTCTGACTACTGTGTGGATGATACTCTCGGGGACTAATAGTCCACCAGCAGTGATAGTAAATACAAACGTAGATATCAAATTTAGTGCGCACGACGCGTTTCTAGAATAACCTTCACGAATTACTCTCTAAATCGAAAACAATATAACAAACAAATCAGTTGCAACAATATGCAAAAGTGTGGATACTCTCTCACATACCAAAAATAGATTTATTTTCCATACCTGTTCTTATGTGTATGCAGTAAAGCGTATTAATCTTATTCTCTGGCTCTGCCTTCATCGTTATTTTTAGGAATGAGCTTATCCAATCATAAGTCGTTAAATAAATGCAACATCGCACAAACCTCGTTGACCGGTGTACAATTAGGCTTTCAATGAAACAAGATTAAAAAAAAAATAACTGATACACATCTACAATTGTGAAATAGTATTCTTATTCGGGATCTTAAAGCATCTTCGATATAAGTAAATAAATCAATTTACAAGATGTCCTACTTATAGGATAAGGGTTATATATGAAGTTTTCTGCCATATATTTACTGGGATAATGAACAAATTTGTATCTTATTTTTTTCTCTCTAAATTTTGGATTGACGTCAATTGACGTCAGAGAAAAGGTCAATGAACGGTCACTACACTAAGAGATTATTGACCGAAGGTTGACCTCTGAACTGTCAACAGACAGAACTAAATGTATAAATTTACCGTAATTTCGTCTCGGGTTTAAAAGGGATATTAAAGCTCATTTTGGTAATTTTTCGTATCTCATGAAAACTTGCAATTGGTTCAATAAATGATATTTATGAAACATTAACCTGGTTTTTATCAATGAAACTTTGTAAAAGTGACATAATTCGTTGATAATTCTGTCATATCTTGCAGTTTTTCCAATAATTGAATTTTTGCTTCCTGGACAAAAATTCATTTCGACCCGTGATATTTTAAGCGATATTAGGGATTATATGGGCGTGCAAAGTATTTTTGGATTGTTTTTACAATTAAATTGAAAAGAAACAACCTTCGTCACGAGTTGAAAAAATATATGTTAAAACGAGCTTTAACATCCCAGGAAATTTCTGTTTTAAGCTGAATATAATTAATCATAATTGAAGCACAAAAGATGATATATGATGAGAAAAACCACGTTTTCTATAAATTACAAAAATATATAACGGTAAATTCTAAAAATAAATATTGGACGTGAGCGATTGCATCACTATGCTATACAAACCTATTTATACCATGCCATTAAGACTGAATGTTAAATTCATTCAATGCAAAGCGTCTTAAGAACTATATCATCTGGGAAAAAATGACATAGCAACTCAACGACCATCTTTTGTTTTTAGTAATTCAGATACTATTAATTCATAGATTTCTGTCTATTTATAGATTATCTTCGCGGTTTTCTGGTTAACCATAGCAAGTTGTCGATCGATATTTGTTTAGCATCAAATGTTTGATTGCTTCTAAATATAGCAGTACGGTATCATCAATAGTTTCTACACATTTACACTACGCGTTAAATACGTCACATTATATGTTAGTTCTACGATTGCTAGTTGTGCGTGCTACGTCAGATGTTTATCATCACCTATAGTGCTTCGTCATTATCATACGTCATTTCATTAATGACATATTGTTACCAGAGAATGAAGCTATAAATCGTGCAGCCTCAATAATGATGTTTCGTAGGAATGGACGTAAGCTTAAGACGTAAAATTTGCTACGCGCAGTACTTCCTATAAATCTAATTTATAAAGTCATTTAACTTTGGCCTTCATATTAAAAATTGAAATGTATAAATGAGTTATGACGTAACGATTAATCTCAACCAATGGGCTATGAAGTATCATAGTTTGTAACGTTTGTGTTGCATCTTAATGTAAAACGTGAAGAAAAATAATAATATTCGACAGGTTTAACATTTTAGGAACATCAACAAAACAGAAATTACGTAAACAATATACATAAATGTACATTGTCGGCAAATATAAAATCTATTAATACGAACTTTAGAAACAGGATGAAAAGCGAGCCTCTGGTGAGTTTTACTATCCTCTTTCGAAATTTTATATTTACCTACAATGTATGTATATTGTGTCTGTGCTAAAATGACATGCATGCCAACAAATCTTAAATTTACACACAAAAAGGCAAAAACACTAATAGGGCATCATCATCGCGGTCCGCGTTCGACCAGCGTCAATTGCACTTCGCTCTACATTAAACACAGCGGGTATCATGATATATTAGAGTCTGCTAGAGGTATAAAGCAAACGCTTAAATACACACACCTTTATATCGGCAGTAAATGCACCTGATTAAAATATAAAACATATGGGTCGTCTGACTACATCGTGAAGGAACTCACTGTGAGCAATTGAGTTGGTGTTCCTAAACCCTTTGATGTTACCCAATTTTAGGATGGATTTTGGTATTCATCTCACGGATACGTTGTGGTCAGGTGGCATCATAGCTGGGTTAACATCCAGGACTGTCCTTAAGCCAATTGGGCCAATTGCACCAAATTGAGCCCCGAGCTAGAGTTATATACTCTCTATTGTTCAAGAACACACAACAACACACTACAGTGGGTTCCGCAGCTCCTAAGGCCGGTCCTGTTTACATATATCTGTGCAGTCGGTGCGTTCCATTACTGAATTTTGTGAGTTCTATTCTCTCCTCATGTGAAAAAGCTTGTCAGCTTGTGGCAGCTCCGAGGTGTTCCGTGATAATAAAACAGGCGCAGGGTTGGAAAATTACGCTAGTATTTATAGAACTGTGTTACTAAGTTGTCAAGTAGGATTCTCAAACGTCGGTCGACATGCAAATTAACAAATGATTCTGATTTAATGCGCTTATGCAAAAATAACAGTATATCGATCTGACAACAATACGTAGTAGAAAATTCAATCTGTGCATGCCTTTATGTGCATGTACCAAGCCTGGAGCTAGATTTCCAACGTCACATGCCCTGATCTTTTTCTTAATGTTAAATAAGTTGAAGTGATATATGATTGTTCGCTTTGTTGATATTGGTGGAATTGTTGACCATCACTGTTAAAAGAAGAGCTTGAAAATACCAAAGGAATAATCAGACTCCATAAACCCAAAGGGACATGCAACACAATGACCAAAATAAATAGAACAAAGGGATAAACAACTATCTACAAAACACTACACAGAAAACAAAAGATATACAGTAACACGAATCCCACGAAAAACCGGGAGTGAACTCAGGTGCTCCGGAAGGGAATACAAATGTGATACTACTCGCTAATATGTAGCTACTATTAAATTACTTGGTGGGAAATTTGGCTTTGTCATCTCTGTAGTTGTGTTTTACCACTATGTCCTATTTATAGCAACAGCAGCCATGTTGGTCAGTTGGAATGTTAAATGTGGGCAGATTTTATAAAATTGTTTCATATTTAAATATGATTAATAACTGGTTAATAAACTGGACAAACCCGATAATTAATTCCTACCCATAATCTTACTACGCAATTTAGCGGAAACTGAATTAGATTTTTTTTTAATAAAAGAAAGATTCTATTTTGCAACACGAAGCGGTTCATTATCACTGTTCATTAACTGGTGCCTATTATATACTAGACAGAAATAAAAATCGTACTTCCTAATGAATTACGCACAAATAACGTCATTTAAACGTAATAGTTTTTTTTTTTTTACATTTCATTTAAAGGAAAAGACCAGTCAGTTGAACAATTGTTATAATTCAATACATTGTAACTTTTTATTTGTAAATAACTAATTATTAAACAAAAAACACCTTTATTAACATTATTATACCGAATTAAAAATATGAATATTTGGAATTTCCTGTCGTAGTGTAAGCGGCCATGACATCTCTTCATGTGACGTCACTCAGTCAGATCATGTTAGTTGAATAAATAAATACATGTTTACTCTTCCCAACATCGTGCCCTTTTGGTTATGTTTTGATATCAGATCAACTGCAATACAATGTTTACAATTGTATATCGTCCTAACTTTTTTTTAATATTCCCATCCCATGTTGCATTTTCATAAAACAAATGAATTTATTTGTAGCTAGGGCATACCTGCCAAGTAATCCGTTTTCGTCGGGTCACACCCGGAAATCGAGTTTGTCACCCTCATTTCCCTGAACACCCGTCGGGGCACGGATTTCACTACGATGACCCAGAATCACCCGGAATTGTTCCAGATATTAGAAATATTTATTTATTCGGAAAATACCGGGATTTTACTTATCGAAAGGACAACAATCCGAATGGTCAACTACAATCAACAACAATATTTAATATACCTTCGAGGTAAGTAATTAGCGATGATTGGGTCTTTTACAATAAAGTTTTAATCCCCTTGTGGAAAGTTTGAGTTATTTTTACAACAAAAAAGTTAAATCATTTCTGCAATATGTCTACTGGAAGGAAGAGGTCCTTATCAGGGCCTGCTTATTCTTCACCCGCTAAGCGAAAGAAATATTTATGCAAATATCAAAAAGCTTGGGAAGCAGAATTTAGTTGGCTCAGTCACAGTGATCGTAGCGTAAATGATGCATATTGCATTGTTATCTATTGGATCCGGTGCAAAGAATGACCTGGCAAGGCATGCAGTCACAAAACCATATGCAGCTGGAGATGGTTCAAAGGAAATCAAAATCAATGTCTTTGTTTGTAACAATGCCAAACAATTCTTTGAAGAGTAAAACAACTTCTGCTGAAACTCAGTTTTGAAATTTCATAGCTGAACACAATATAGTGATTATAACCAGAGCTTAGAGTCTATGACATAGTTTATTGATACAGCTGTTTATTTGTGCATACATACATGTATGATCATTAATAATACATATTAAACTAGATATGATATCATACGATTTACAATAATTATGGCCGAAAATGTCGTTACGTGTTATGACCCTCATTTTCATTTAGGAATGAGGGTCATGACCCTGATTTGGTGTTTCAGAGGTTGGCAGGTATGAGTTAGGGGTATCTACGTATAATTTCATGTTTTACGTGAATGTCCGTAGGTTAAATAACAGTCAGTTTGAACTTATTTTATGCGTACACATGCTTTTTTCTTTTTTGCCGCCAATGCTATCGTACTTTCCCGTATTTTTTGGGGTCGATGTGTTGACAAGGATAGTCCTGACCGGTAATTACAAAAAAAAAATCTTCTCACACTTTCCCTTTTCGTTAGTGCAATAAAATGCTTGACATGAATCCACAATGATATTGTAAATATCAAATGATAAATATACGACGTTATTTTACGATTTACATAATTTCTAATGATAAAATTGCAACTGATCAATGATGATACCATACCTACTGTACGACGTTACGGGCAGGATAAATCCGAGAAAGGATTATGCCTTTTGTCTCCTCCACATTGAAGAGTTTTGAAAAATGGCGATCCCCATTATTTGGTGCTACAGGCAACTTCAATCACCAAATTCTACCTTACGGTATACTATTTTTAACAGTCATTACCACAAATGTCTTTTATTTACTGTCATTTAAATTTTCAGGCTAACTTGTTAAGACCATGGCCTTTTCCTTTAAAGAAACGTGTAGTATGCACTCTTGATCTTTTCTAAGATCATGAAAGTAAATATATTTCTACTTCTACCACGTACATACGGACAGCCTTATGGCAGATGTTGAAAATAAAAATGACAAAGGTTAAAATTATTTATATACGTATTTAATACAGGAGACCGCAGCCTTGAAGTAGATAGTAGACATGATCTAGAAAAGATCATGAAAGTAAATATATTTCTATTTCTACCTAATACTGACAGCATTCAACAAGCATTGATAAAAAAAACCTGCATTCCTATGGTATCACTGGTGATCTTCTACACTGGTTAGATGACTATGTCAGTGATTGAAAGTAAAAGGTATTTGTAAATAATGAATGTTTAAACCCAAATACTGTCAAAGCTGGTGTTCCCCAAGGATCAGTACTTGTGCCCCTTCTTTTTCTATACTCTACATAAACGATATAACAGACAACTTGGGTTATCTAGCATGCTTATTTGCGGATGAAACTTCACTATCTCACTCCGTCGAAATTATGAAATCTGCTATTAATAATGAATTATCAAAATTAAACGAATGGACAAAACTGTGGTTAGTAGATTTTAATCCTAAAAAGACTAAAGCCCTAGTTATCTCAACTAGTGCTGTACCACATATAGACCTACGATTTAATGGGGAACCGGTCGAAATTGTAAAAAAAAACCACAAACATTTGGGATTAACTTTTGCATCAGAAGGAAATTGGACAAATCATATTGATAACATTGTAAATGCCGCTTTCAAACAGGTTTATAATGTTCTCAGAAAACTAAAATTTACTCTTTCCAATCAAACTCTATCAAATATTTATCTTACCTTCATAAAGCCAACATTAGAATATGCTTGCGAGGTATGGGATGGGTGTTTCGAACGAGAAGTAGCAAAACTCGAAACAGTTCAATTCGAATCAGCTAGAATAGTCCTGGCCAACATTAGAATATGCTTGCGAGGTATGGGATGGCTGTTTCGAACGAGAAGTAGCAAAACTCGAAAAAGTTCAATTAGAATCAGCTAGAATAGTTTCAGGACTAACAAAATTTTGCAAGTAGACTGCCTTTACTATGAAACGGGATGGGAACCTTTGTCTTGTAGACGTAAATGTCGCAAACTGACAACATTTTACAAAATGCATAATAAATTATGTCCTCAATACTTGTGTAATTGTTTACCTCCTACAGTATCTAATATCAGTGAAAACTATACAACACCAAGAAGTAGACTCAGAATGTCTTTGACATCCTTTATACCATCTACTGTTTCATTATGGAACAATTTAGATCTAAATGTTAGAAATAGCCCAAATATATCATGTTTTAAATCTAGAATTAAAGAAAAAACTGTTAAATCTCCGGAGTATCATGGTGAAGGGTCTAGAAAACTAAGCATACTCTATGCTAGACTACGACATCAATGCAGCTCATTGAATTCTGATTTATATCGCATAAACATTATAAATGACCCAAAATGTCATTGTGGTGCACCGCATGAAGATTCAATTCATTATCTAATGGAATGTCCATTATACCAAAACGAAAGATATTGTCTTTTTAGAAACTTAAGAGAAACCCACAAAAATATAGAAACATTACTCTTAGGAAACGATGAAATTAATATAAACGAAAATTCTATTATATTCAATAAAGTTCGCGCATATATTAGACAAACGGAAAGATTCTAATCCGTGGTCGGTCATCTGGTCTACATCAATATCAATTTATTTCCCATGTTTCACTATATTGTGTTAAATATTATCTATATTTATGTATGTGCTAGATTTGTTGACATTATTATATGTGTGTTACTTGTAGGGAGAGGACAGTCCATAAGTTGTGATAACTTTTTGTCCAATCCCATTGCTGTTTTATTTGCAATAAAATAATATTAAACTAGTTAAAGATTATGTCAGATGTTGCACATGACCAATTGACAAAGGTTAAAACCAATTAGGGACGGACCATTTAACTTCCAGGGGAGGGGGGGGGGGGTTATGGTTTTTTTCTAAAAAAAATATTCTAATTCCCAATGTTGTTGAAAAAAATATTCTGATTTTGGTGGAGGAAAAAAAAATCTGATTCAGAGTTTTTGTCATATAACCTATTTCCTGCTTCGTGCGACAAAAAAAAAAATATTCTAACTCTCGTGTTGTCCGAAAATATTTTTCTGAACGAAACAAAAAACCATAACCCTCCCCTGCAAGTTAAATGGTCGGTCCCTTACAAGTTTCATTGATTAGTAATTGATAGCGGAGAAGGCAGCTTTCACAGTATAGGAACCTATGCGCCTGAAATCTCATATTGACGTGCTCTTCTGTAAACTGCATTACGATTACAGAATGTACATGATTCATTACTCTAACGGACGCTAAAGTTTCTTTGGATAAAATAACGCAACAAATTCAGAATGGAGTATCAAACGTTTGTTGTCACTACCAGAAAAGGTAAAAATTCCATTTCTTTATGCCTAAATGGCTTCCAATGTAGACTGTATTTGCACGGATAGTTTTGGATGTGAGAAGCATTCTTTTTACAAAGAAGTGATAAAGAAAACATAATTTTTCCTACTAAAAAATTGGATTGAAAAAATGAGTGTGCTGTCGGCTGTTTGCTGTGTAAGTCTGTATGACGTCGCGTTTGAAAACGGTCTGTAACCTGATTGACGTGCTAAATTTGTATTTATTAACAATCAACTAACATTTATGCTTTATTACTCTTACATTTCAAGCAAAACGGAAAACAGTGTACTAGGTGATGATGCCATATGCATATAAGATTGATTTTTAATGGCATATTTTGTCTTTTGTAGCAAAATGGAGAGCGGGTACTTATGCTATTATTGCAATGAAAAATTTGATTTATTCAGACATATTCAACCACCTCATTGAGAAACATAATGCAGAAACATTTAAGATTAAGAAATTAAAATTTTGCGAAAAGGAAGGTGTTTTAGGATATAAAACAGTAAACTACAAATTTAAGCCTTTAGATGATATTCTTGCTGGAAAGAATGTCGTATTGGCAGAGCCAGACAGAATACTTATTAAGGATTAATAAGGGTTGACAATTAGCAGTTATACGACATCTGAAACTGCTGTAGCATAATCTATGTCATTGGTAATGCTTTAAAGTTTGGATTTCGGCTTTTTAGCAAGATTACCCAAAGCCAACATGATCCAGCTATTTGACTTCCTTTGCAATTTACTGAGCATTTAATATATAATTCGATGCCAGGTAGCGTTACTTATATTCGACTATCTTAAAAGAATTTCTTATTTAGTTCATTGCCTTCATTAGTGCATCATAAAAGTATGAATAAAGCACCAAATACTTCTAAGCAGTACCTTTTGGCACATCAAACAGTCTTCAGACGACACTGTAAACAGCTTACATTGAATATATTTTAAAATGTCTATTTATTTGGTAATGCTGAAGTATTCATATCTGTAATTTTGCTTGAACTGTGTTCATATCTATTGACATTACCAACACAAGCATTGTGAATATTATTCAAGGATAAAGGGTCAAACGGGACAATCTTATTTTATCCTTGTTCAAAAGAACCTGTTAAAATGATAAATATGACGCTATAGGAGTAATACATTAAAACTAGAAGCTCCCAGGAGCATGTAATCGCTCACCTGGTTTTCAATTTGACATCGACAGTTGATAGAAAATGGGGGTGTTACACATAATTTTGAAAGTGGGCCATCCAAAGATCATTTTATCTCAAATTTCTAAGCAAAAGATTTTGATGTGATTTTTATCTCATAATATTCCTAAACGGAATATTCTGGCTGAAAAAATCTCACAGAAAAAACCGGAATATATGTTAAACTACTCATTGCCATGTAGCTGCAGTTAAAATTTGAGTTCCTTTTGATTTGTAATAAAGCAGAAATTGACAACTAAAGAATTTTCTATTTTTGGTAACAGCAGCCATTTTGAATGGAGGGCGGCGCTGTCGGACACAATATTGAAAAGGGACCACCCAACGACCATCCCAGCCAAATTTGCTTTAATTTGGTTCTGCGGTTTCAGAGGAGAAGATTTAAATGTGATCTTTTATCAAGATATGCCTAATTTGCATAATCGGTATAAATCGATTGAAAGAAAAACCTGGAATATATGCTAAACTACTCCTTGCCATGTAGCTGCAGTTAAAATTTGAGCTCATTTTGACTTATACTAAAGCAGCAATGGACAATTGAAGAAATTTCTATTTTTAGTAATAGCAGCCATCTTGAATGGAGGGCGGTGCTGTCGGACACAATTTTGAAAGGGACCCACTCAGGGACCATCGCTGCCAGGTTTTGTTTAATTTGGTTCAGTGGTTTCTGAGGAGAAGATTTAAATGTGATCTTTTATCAAAATATGCCTAATTTGCATAATCGGTATAAATCGGCTGAAAGAAAAATTTCACAGAAAAACCCGGTGTAGATGTTAAACTACTCCTTGCCATGTAGCTGCAGTTAAAATTTAAGCTCATTTTGACTTGTACTAAAGCAGCAATGGACAATTGAAGAAATTTCTATTTTTAGTAACAGCAGCCATCTTGAACGGAGGACGGTCGGAACAAAAAGTAACAACACTTGATAAGGACCTTGCAAGGAACATTTCTGCCAAGCATGGTTCCAATCCATCCAGTGGTTCTTGAGAAGAAGTTTATTTTACATATTTCCCATAGGGTCGCTATGTTAACTTATGTCCCCTGCTTTTGGCCATCTTGGATTTTCAATCGGTCCAAAAAGTAACAACACTTGGTTAGCAGCTTGCAATGATCATTCATGACAATTTTCTATTCCATCCTCCATGTAGTATTGGAAAAGAACATCATTAAAAATTTCAGCCAATCAGAGGCTTTTATGGCCCCTGGCAGCCATGTTGGATAACCGATCGTAACGAAAGTAACAACACTTGGTTAGACCATGCAAATGAACATTCCTGCCACGTTTGGTCCCATTTGCTTCAGTGGTTCTCTAGAAGAAGATTGAAATGTTTACGGACGGACGACGGACGTCAAGTGATGGCAATAGACAGGTGAGCTAAAAAACGAAGATGCAGTCCTTGCATCAATCAATCATACGCATTCTGTCAAGTTTCTGGACACACAGGCTATTAGAATTTAATGAAAACATAGAACAATTTACCTGACGTGAAAGCGTGAGATGTCGAATTCCACCGAAACCGTAATGCAGTTTACAGATGAGCACGTCAATAAGAGATTTCAGGCGCACATGTTCCTATACTGTGGCTTTGAATGTTTCAACCGAGCGACTCATACTTGTACTATGTTCTGGTATACATGTACGCTCATATACGATTTACACGTGTATCTTAACTTATAAGGAAAACATTACACATATCTTCCTAGTTTCCCACACAATGGTTATTTCTAGAGTAAAATGACTCCTTTTACAACTGGCAATACAAAGAAATAGACGGTAAATGACGTCATCAATGACATAGGTTGTTTTAGCGTGGGCACGATCAAAAGTAGAACAGATTGTTTGACGTACGAGTTTTCGTTTAAAGAAAGGGATTTCTCTGCCAGTATAATAGAGCAAGGAAGTCATTATCGTATTGGAGTGACAAGTATATTGACAAACATTGTGAAGTAAAGACAGACAACTTAGCTTGTAACATTGTAAGACTATGAAACAGTGGCGTCAATGGAACTGTGCTTCCCTGATTTGGAGGATGGACACGAGTGTTTAACATTCTAATGCAATTATAATGTAACGCGTATTTTCATTGGCTATCGAGAGCTGTGAAATCTGCAGTTGACATGCCTGAAGGAATGCTACATTGTATATTCATACGCCGAATTCACTTGTTTGTAAACAATATGGCTGACCCAGATATTTCCGACTATGAATTTGACGCTGACGACCTATTTAGGAGATAACTGTATTGTATTTTAAAATTTCACGGCATCAATTGGAGATTTGATGGTCGCAAATCGAGTTTACTGTCCATTGTAATGCAATACTGAACATACAAAGGTATTCTTGCATATCCCTGGGTCTAAAAATCACAAAAATTAAAATTCCAGGAAATATTGTTGAACGACTTTGGCACATAAACAACGTGACGTCATATGAAGACTTCCAGTTTAAAATGTAAAGATCAGACGTTATTTGGCTTCGTGTACGCTTCAATTTAGATAGAATTTAACTAAAATAAGTTTTCAAGGTAGGCATTTTAATAATTTTTGTGCATTGTTGTACATATAACATGTAGGGTTTCACGTTTTCAAGATGGCGAATCCTTAAGCAACTACATTACTATTGTTTTACCGGAAGGAATTTGAAAAGTGCATATATTTCGTTATTTATTTGCATGTTTTCAAACTAGTGTGTACATGTTGGGAGAATTTCATAAGAATAGGAATAACAGTACTGTTATTCCTTAATTATACGTCAATTGTATTTTTGGAGTCAGTTCTGTTGACATATTCAGTTTATACTAAACTCGTCATCAGAAACACTGGAAGATATGATTCAACTGAAGAAAAACAATCAAAGAGACATTGAAGACATTATAGGAACATTCTGATATTCGCTGCATATTAGACGATCTACCATGATAAAAAAGTGAGGAAAACATAAACAGTCTATGGAGTAAGAAATTTAGAGACATACTAATAGGGAAGATATAGTGTACATAGATGTAGATACTTTCTGGGTGTTAATGTTGCTATATATAGTAATTGTTGCTTAATTATTTAATTAGATATTTAAATCTTAATTGAGAGTGCTCCGCAGAACGGAGGAACGTACCAGTAACCAGTATGAAATCTGTGTTAAATGAGAAAACGTTAAAAACAACAAAAAGAATAAAACCGTAATACATGTGATACTACTCGTTAAAATGTAGCTACTATTAAAATGTTTGGTAAGAAATTCAGCTTTATCATCTATGTAATTGTGTTTTACCATTACCTGGGTATGTCCTCTTTATAATAACAACAGCCATGTTGGTCAGTTAGAAGGCTCCGGTGTCAGGTGAGCTAATCATTTCAATTGTATATTTAACAATGGAAAAATGGGTTTATAAATGCAATGTATTTAATATATAATTTGTTGCAAAACGTTACCAGAACATTGTTTTATATGAAGCGTCATCCGGTGCTGCATACAAAATTCCGTCAACGCTTTTAAACACTAATTGTAATCGGAGGAGATTTTAATGAAGATATTTCCAAAAGCAATAACTCAAGAAGAGCAAACAAATTGAAAAGCCTCATTTCGGACTGTGAACTGTGAACTACAAATGAATTTTCATGGACCTACATTTATCAATGTCAAAGTTTTAGACGTTTCAGAAATTGACTACTTTCTATACAAAACAAGTGCACAAGCTAATTGTCTCAACTGGAAAATTAAGCACATACATCTCCGTTTCTGACCATCATCCTATTAGACTTACAATTATTTACGATCTTACAAAGAAATCAGCCGGATTAAATCAACACATACAATCCAGCAACCAGATGGGACAAAATGGACCTTGAAAAATACGAATCAGAAATAAACAAAAATTTACCAAAGTTGAACTGAAGATCTTCTCAATTCAAAAACCCAGTCATTAACCCAAACTGTTAGAGACACCATGGACATATTATACAGCACAGCCGAGAAATGTTCACACCAAAGAAAATATGGAAAGAATAAATTGAAATTGAACATATGGAATAATAACATCAAATATGCGATTAAACACAATAAGATAGCTCACAAAGAATGGAAAGAAGCCGGCAAATCAAAATGCCCACAACACCCGTTAGTCCTCCGCAAAATTGAAACAAGGAAGATATACCGCTTGGAGATTAGAAAGCAGGAATCAAAACGAAAACATGAAGAAAGAGATAAAATCATTAATGCCCAGACCCATAACAAGAAAGTATTCTATCAGATGATAAGGAAGCAGAGAAACAACAGAAATGTTATAATAGATGATCTATACGTTGGCAATAACAATTATGATGACGATAACATACTTAAAGGTTGGCATGGACACTTCCAAAATTTAGCACAACCTGCTGATGACACACGTTACAACAATCAATATAAACAACAATGCCAAGCTGACTATAACAACATTAAGGACATTTATGAGAACATTCCTCCGAAAATCATAACAATGGAAGAACTGGAAAATGCAATAAAAGCAATCAACACTGGTAAATCTGAGAACATATATGGATTATCAATCGGAAATAATATATATGCAGGCGAAGACTTCCAACTATATATGCTAGATTTAATCAACAACATAATTTTACAATATTCCATCCCTGAGCTTATCAAAGTCGAACTTCTTTCACCCATATATAAAAACAAGGGAGACAAAAATGACTCCGAAAACTATAGAGGAATAGTGGTTCTCCCTATACTATGCAAAATACTAGAACATATAACAAGAAACAACTTTAGAACAATATTGACAAAGCAACAATCTCCATTGCAGTGAGGTTTTACAATAAATACATCCCCACTTAATGCCGCCATCGTCATAGAAGAGGTATATAGAGAGTACTCTGACAGACAAGCTCCATTCTACTTACCTTTGCTAGACGCTAAGTCTGCCATTGATGTGGTCGACATAGATATCTTGATGAGAAAGTTATTTTTATTAGCTATAGGCGTACAACCATCTACTTGGAAAATAATTGATGAACTTCACCAAAACACAAAGACATGTGTCAAATGGAAAAAAACAAACTTCTGAAACCTTCTCCAGTCACGAAGGAGTAAAACAAGGAGGCTTACTAAGTGCCGAATTATATAAATTATACATAGAAGACCTGCTCAAAACCTACGAGAACTCTAAACTTGGATGCCACATTGGAACATTAACTATTAATGCTATTGCATGTGCGAATGACATAGCCTTGGTGTGTGGCAACCCTTATGACTTACAAATTCATGTCATTCAAGCCGTAAATTACAGTGATACTCATCGATATAAACTCCCACTACAGAAAAGTGTGATTATTGAAATAAATAATACAAAAAGAAACCACAGAGATAGACAACCACCTAAAAAATCAACCAAAACAACATGCATGTGGTTGAAAAATCAGCTCATTTAGGGATATTAAGATCTAAGTCAAAGGAAAAAACTGAAGCCACACATATTGAACAAATTATCACAAAAGCAAGACAAACTACATACAGCTTACTATCTGCCGGATTTCATGGTGTAAATGGACTTGATCCGATGACATCTTTATCCTTATACAAAACTTATATTCAACCTGTTATCACATATGGCCTAGAAATTGTTCAACCAAAACAAAGCAATCTGGTAAAACTTGAGCTATTCCAAAAAAGTATACTCAAACAGATCCTGTCACTTCCAATTAATACACCAGATCCTACGGCTTATATCCTATCTGGACTACTACCAGTAGAAGCAATTATAGACATTAAATGCATGACTCTATTCAATAATATATGTAGACAACCTGATAATGCAATAGAAAAACAACTTGCAATGAGACAACTACTCAATAAGTCAACAGACAACAGAAGTTGGTTCATCAATATTAAGAAAATCTGAATATGAATTTTCTAATATCAACGAGTTATTGACAAATCCTATAATAAAGTTAAAATGGAAGTCGTCCGTTCAAAGAGCAGTAGAAAACTTTTGGACAGAAAAGATACGAGAAACAGCTACATGGTATCCATCACTAGAACATCTTAACAGCAAACTTTATTCATTAATATCATTGTGGTTAAATATCATTTACCACAATCCAAGTTGGAAAGAAAATCAAAGATAAAAAAGAGAAAGTTTTTGGATTCGCGAGTTACAAACATTACATCCAGCAGGCATAAATAAAAAGGCCTAAATCTTTTGTTTTTTAACTTTTTAACCAGTGCCTGGTCCTTAGCTAGTTGGTAAACTTCATCATTACATTTTCTCATTCTTTTCATATTGTTTTAAATTAGTGTACATATATACTTGAATAATATAAAGTATAAAGTTCAAGATTATGATTTTTAGTAATTTACGTCACGATAACTGATGGTCTCGTGACAATTTTTCAAATCAGATTACAGACGCTGATAAAGCTTGTCGGTCAAGCGAAATATCCGTCGATTTAATTATAATTACAGTCTTTTTGTAGACTTTATAGTTATTTTTGTTACATTTTAACATCTTTTTTTGATATCGTTGTGCTAACATTTTAGACGTTATATATACAGTGACTAACCCTGTGAATAAAGGTGAAGGATTTTCCCAATGTATATACAACATTAGCTTGGCTTGTAAATGGTGTAAGGTGATTGACGTATGCAACATTAATATAGTCACAGTCCTGTTTATACAGACCTGTGAATTGGTAATGGGGAATCAACTCATATGAAGTTGTCCGGAAGGACAGTCAAAGATTCAACGGTAAGGTAAGATAATACTACAAAAGATTACAATCATTTCTTAAAATAAAGCTGATAAAAATGAAATATGACGCAAACATTTGTCAGTGTTCAAGATAATAGAGCGATTGATTTGATGTTTAATGTCCAATAATACAGCTTTGCAATATGACGGATAGCCTCGCAAAAGTTTGCCAGAAACGGACTATCAACGACTACTCCTAAATATAACCAAGTGTTGTGTTATCTGCAAGGTTCGTAACAATCTACATTCACGACCATCACGAGACACTCATTTACATCAAAAGGACCATCGTGGTCGTATGGTAGTTGGATTTAAAACTACCAGTGCCTATATATATCTATCACCACTAACGTTGTGAGTTCCAATCATTCTCATAGCGTGGTGTACTCGATACAACGTTATGTGATAAAGTTTGTCAGTGACTTGCGACAAGACGGCGGTTTTCTCCGGATATTGCGGTTTCCTCCACCAATAAAACTTGACTGCTGCAAGTGTTGAAAGTGACATTAAGCACCATATCCCTAACTAATTCATGTCAAGTCCTAAGGGCGAGTTGTGTGTTTGATTCGACCTGCACACAACTGACGGGCACTTATTTCTGTGATAAGAGTTTCCAAATAAAATGTCTTAATGTTGAAACATCAGGTAATGGGATTGAGAAAATATAATAAAGTTGTGACATAACTGAAGACTTAGTGTTTTTCCCAGAAAAAATAAGAATTTGATCAGTTCATTTTTTATGTTATTTTATTAGTATTATGTGAAAATATTGAACTAAATGTTAGGGTTATGGTGTTTAACGGCACTTTCAATAATATTTCAGCTATATCGTGGTGGAGGAAACTTGAGTGCGTGCAGAAAACCACGGACCTGTCGCAAGTCACTGACAAACTTTATCACATAATTTTGTATCAACCACCTCGTCAAAAACGGGATTCCAACTCACAACACTAGTGGTGGTTGGCACTGACTGCTTAGGTACATGTAGTTCTGAATCAAACTATCATACGATCACGACCTCGACGGTCCCCTGGAAATAGAGCAAATTTCATCACGAAGTTGCTACTCTTTTCATGTTGTTTGTGTAGGTATGTATACAATGTTGTTATTGAGAGACAGCTCAGACAGGTAATATCTAGCACATATGTAGTAAGTTTTATTTTATACAGTGAAACCTGTCTAAACCGAACCCTGAATAAACCGGAATCTTGTATAAACCTAACTTTAAATAAAGTCCAAATATCTTTGTTAATTTAACCTCTATAACTTTCATCTGGATAATCCGAGTAATTGTGATGCAAGAACATTTCTCGAAACATTGACAGAACACGAACATTCGAAGTGCGACACATGTTTATGGGCATATATTTGATGTAGTTATAACAAGAGAGGACAGTTTAATCTTGTTTGAAACACCGCTTGTTCAAGATCCAAATCTTTGTGATAGAAAAAGGAAATCCATCGGGCGATCACTTTGCACTTATGAACAAAATCAATGTTTCAAAACCACCGAAACAGCGAAAAAACAATTACATACCGAAAGTACCGTGACATCGACATATCTGATTTAACTGATGACTTACGAAACATATCAAATCATGAGACCAACCAAGAGTCAGTTGAACAATTAGTAAAAACCTACAACTCTCAACTTGAATCAGTAATCGTCAAACACGCTCCAATTCAGTCTAAGACAATAACAATTAGACCTAATACTGAGTGGCATACCGACGAGCTGCGAAATTCTAAAAGGAAATGTCGGAGGGCGGAGCGCAAAATGCGGAAAACCAAATTGACTATTCATCAGCAATTGTACAAAGAAAAATGCATTCAGACTTAAACAAACAGCTTCTGAAATGTAAGCGAGACTATTATTCCAACAAAATTGCCGAGATCAGTAACAATCGGAAACAATTACACAGAATAACTAGTGATATAATAGGAAACAAGCGTGAAGTGGTTCTGTCGTCGTATCAGAATGAAAAGGATTTATCAAACAGATTTTGTGAATTCTTTCTTGGCAAAATTGACACTATTCGTAGTGGATTATGTGCATCGATCGGCGAAATGTCGGGAATAAGGGATTTTTTATCAGCTGAGCATGAATTCGAGGGTGAGAATTTACATGTTTTATCTCCTGCAACACTTGACGAAGTCAGAAAAATTATTTTGAAAGCGCCATCTAAATCTTGCAAACTGGACCCCTTGCCGACACACCTTCTCAAACAGTGCTTAGATACTCTAGCACCTGTAATTACGAGGCTAGTGAACATGTCGTTGGTTGAATCGAGCGTACCTTCAACTTTCAAAAAAGCAGTTGTGAGGCCATTACTAATGAAACCAAGCCTCAACAAAGAAGTTCTAAAAAAAATACCGCCCGGTGTCAAACTTGCCATTTATATCCAAAGTTGTCGAGAGTTGTCGCCACAAGAATTGAATCTCATATTATGTTGAACTCTTTACACGACGATATGCAGTCAGCCTATCGCACCGGTCATTCGACTGAACAGCACTGCTCCGTGTTCATCATGACATTAATACCTATGCACTAGACAATAATGCTTGTGTAATCTTACTGATGTTGGATCTCTCAGCAGCGTTTGACGTCATCGATCACGACATTCTTTTCGATCGTCTTCAGTATTCTGTTGGTATATCTGGTTCAGCGTTGTCTTGGATTCACTCGTACTTGACGGATAGGTGATCACAGTGTGTTTCCATTGGATCTGTTCACTCGGACAATATGGTTCTGAAACATGGCGTTCCACAGGGATCCGTGCTTGGTCCGAGACTTTATTCCACGTTTTCCAAACCTGTTGGCAACATCTAAGAAACATGATATGGCATACCACTGCTATGCACACGATACTCAAATTTACCAAGTTATCAAACCATTAAATAACTGGGATGACATTTCCGATCGTCTGGAGGCTTGTTTATTTGATATTAAATCTTGGATGTGTACGAATATGTTAAAGTTGAACCAAGATAAGACCGAATTGATCGTTTTTGCTCCAAAACACAAAGTCAAAAGTCTTACTAAGTTACAATTTAATTTCGATGGAGCTATACTTAGTGAATCGTCCCGTGTTCGAAACCTAGGAGTTTTTTTTCGACCAAACCCTCAGTATGGAGCAACATGGCTCGGCAATTACCAAATCCTGTTTTCATCAGATTCGGAACATAGGAAGGATTCAATCCTATATAACGGTGGACGCTTGCAAAACTTTAGTATGCTCTCTTGTAACGTTCTGGATTATGGTAATGCATTAATGTATGGTGTGAACGCCTAAATTGTATCCAAACTTCAGTGTGTTCAGAACACTGCCGACAAGCTAGTAACTCGCAAAAAGAAATATGAACATATAACTCCCACACTTGTGGCTCTTCACTGGTTACCATTTAAATTCTGATGCCAGTATAAACTGTTACTGTATGCATTCAAAGCCTGGCATGGACTTGCCTCTTCTTATCTTGGGGAACTCATACATTTTTACAAACCGGCGTGATCCTTGCGATCTCAAAGTGCTGCATTAATTGAAATGCCAAAAAATGCACGAACTAAAATATATGGTGAGCGGAGGTTTGATGTGGCGGCCAGGACTCTGTGGAATAGCCTTCCATCAAGTCTTCGAAATGAACAATCTCTTGAGGCATTTAAAAAGGGACTAAAGACTCATTTATTCAAAATCGCTTTTGTGAAATGAGTATAGTTTTAAATCTGTGATTGACTGTTTTAACTGGTGCTGTTCTGCTACAATATTGTTTTATACTTTTGATTTTAATTTGTTGTCTTTTTGTACAGTTGAGTATTAATTTTTAATTCTTACTGTGATTCATTGTCTTTGCGTAATATATTTTTATTAATTTTTAGTTACATTCACTGATTTCGATAGCCAAGTTTATTTATTATTCAATTTCATGTCCATTTTTATACCTTTATTTTAATTAATATTTTTAGATATGTTTTCCCCAATTCTCTTATAATACGCAATTTTCTTCTTTTTAATTCAATTTGGTTAAGCTTTTTGAGTCTTAAAGTTTTTATATCGGTATTTGATTATAAATTGGGCATGCTTTTAAATGTATTGTTCTTACTTCACTTATTTTTCTTATTTATGTACAAATTTGTGTATATTTTAAACATGTAAAGCACTTAAGAGTAATTGTATTGTTATATAATGCACTATAAAAATGCCTTGTAATAATAATAATAATAATAATATAAACCAAACACCTGTCTATTCCAAACATAAAAGTTTGGTTCAGACACTGTAGTAACTACAATGTATATACTTATTACTAATGACTGTCCCGAGTTCCCAAGCCTCAGCTCATTCATACACTGTTTGGGATCAAACAAGTTTGTAGTTTTTGATAACAAACTTTTTATTCATTTTTCCCTGGTTGAACAATGTCCTGCTGTATCTGTCAAATTTCAGTTCCACAAAATAACTTAGAGACTCAGTTGGCTGAGAATGTGACGCTCACCTGTTTAACAACCAGACACAAGAATTACTTATGGTGGGCATGTTTGTTAGTGGTTCAGGATGAATTAAGCGATCTTAATAGAGGAACTTCTATTGATGCCTCCTACCAAGTGTCAGTTCATTTGGCCAAGCGGTTTCAGGAAATAAGATTTTTAGATATCAACCATTCAGAAACAAGAATTACCTATTGAGGCCATGTTTTTCAAGGACTGGAAAGAAAAGAGGAATCTTTTAGAGGACCTTCCATAGATGCTTCATACCAAGTTTATTTGGCTAAGCGATTTCAGAAGAAGATTAAAATGTGAAAAGTTAACAGACAACGGACACCAAGTGATGGAAAAAACTCACATTACCTTTGGCAGGGTGAACTAAAAAGACAATCCAATGACTATTCATGTACTGTTTTGATTCAATCTATTTTCAAGTCTCTAAGAATTGTTTTCCCCCCCATTTTTCCATAGGTTCTTATATTCAACTCATTTTCAGTTTGGGTTCAATAAAATTTCTAGTTTCTGAGAAAAATTATTTTGCCATTTTCCCATATCTATGTTAAAACTATGTTTTCCGATTGCAGCCTTCTTAGATTTCTGATTAACACATTTTGTCAAGGACCATCCCAGGTACATTCAAGCCAAGCCTGCTTTGAAATGGTTCATTGGTTTCAAATTGGAAAATTAAAAAAATATTTTTCCACTTGGGTCCTATTGTAAATTTGTTCTGCGATGGTGGCTGTCTTGGATTTTTCATTGACACACAAACTGTTAGGACCATTCAATGATTATTCATGTTCAGTTTGGGTTCAATCAAATTTCTAATTTCTGAGAAAAAAATATTTTCCCCATATACAGCACGCACAGCACGATTTAGCAAGAAATCACTCGGGTCCGACGTCGGTGAAATCAAGAAAATGTCGTAGAAATTAAAAAAAAGGTCGGTGTTTACACTGCGAAATGTTCGAGAAAAATCGAACACGGTGATTTACTATAAAACGCCGACATTGACGATTAGACGCCGCGAAATAAAGGAATGGGATATTAACCTTTATTTGTACATTTGTATGTTCTTGAGACTGTCATTTTTGATAATATGAATGATTCATAGCAAATACTTATTTTCTTTTTCAGGTGTGCAAGCTATGTGATCATTTTTCGTTCTTTAATTCTGATATTTGCTTTTGTTTTAATCTATTATGTTAAGAAAACAATGCCGGTACAAACATTTAGTATTATGTGATCATTACCATTTATAAGCTTGTGTTGTATTATTTTGTTAATTAAAATAAACTTGATCTTTTGAATGCAAGCTTGGTATCCCGAGTTAATTTGCTTTCGGGTGTTCAATTAATGTCGACTTGGCACGCACGTGACTTAAGTTCACCAATTACAAAAGTTTCTAGATCCCCAAAAGCACGCTTTGATCGATAGCATGTGGAAAGCTTTCTAGATTCTCATTCACGTGAAAAATATGTGTACAAATCAGAAATGGATCTTTTATTAAAGGTAAAATGACACGTGGCTTGCAAGGGGATTAACGACATACAAATACGAAAAAGCATGTTTGCTTTAGATAAAAAATTACATCGATTTTTTTTCTTTTCAATCTTTCTCGGTGTGTTTTTAAATCAATCCCTCTGCCTCAGGTAACTGTGTATTTGACCTTTTAGTGACCGAGTTCAATGTGTGCACTAGATAAAAATAGACACATCCGTACATTGATAAAACACAGGTGATTATCAACTCGTGAGAAAAAAAAAAAATAACATCGATATAAACCAATCGAAATGTTGGGATTGGACAAGGATTTATATAGTAGGACTACTATATAAATCCTTGGATTAGATAATATACGCAAAACAAGATGCGTGCTCAGCCTCATATATCCTATAAATAAAATGTATGCCATACTGGCATCCCTGAAAAAAAACCGTTATCAAATTGAAATATAAAGTACGAAATAGTAAAAAAACAACTAAGCAACAAAAAACAAAAGAACACATGAAGTGCAGTTACATGTATGTGTATACACGTATGATTTTCGCCGCAGTGTTGTCACCGACAATTAAAATATTTCACCAACATTTAGGTCCTAATTTGTAAATTTTCGCGATGAAAGATTCACCGTGATTTCACCGACATTTTACGGTGATTTTATGACATATCACTGACATTTCACCGCGAAAAAACACTGACCAAGGTGATTTCTTGCTAAAACGCGCTGTGCGTGCTGTACATGTAGTCCAATGCTAAAATAATGTCCTGGAATGGTGGCCATCTTGGATTTCCAATCCACAAAAAAAACCATACTGGTAAACTTTTTAGATTGTAATATATACCAAGTAACATTTTTCCACTCCATGTGCAGTTTCAGAGAAGATTTTTGAAACAATCAAAAAGCATAATTGGCCCTAGCAACAATAATGGATTTCCTTAGCAGATTTTGGCTATCCTGTTTAGGCACTTGGTTTTTTGCTCCCAAAACTTTAAATTATTTGGCTTTTCAATCTTTCGATATTGAGCGTACCTGATGAAGGTTATTCCAGAAACACGTTGTGTGCACTAAATTTGATATTTATGTTTTTATTACAAATGAAACGAAAATAATATACAATGTGAGGGTTACCCAAGTATAGTTCTAAATGGGTATCCAAGTAAAATTTCTACCAAGTATGGTTCCAAATGGACAAGTGGTTTGTGAGAAATAGATTAAAATGTAAGGGTTTATGTAAGATGATGCCAATGACAGATGCCAAGTGATGGCAATAGCTCATCTGACATAAAAAGTGGGAGCTGACAATTTCAGAAATTATACATGCCACTTTTAATATATAAAAAGAAATACACAATTTAATTTTGATTCTTTTTATCATTTGTCTATAACTTCCTCTTAATAACTGTGTATTCCTACATAACATCATTATCACATGTAAGCGTTAGCTTTGTGCTTTGGTAAGAAGTGAAATCCCTCTGGTACTGGCCCTAACAGCATCTCACTGTAAAAAGAGGGAAACAAAGTTATTTTTGTAAAATAAATTTTGACTCAATTTTGATTTTTTTTTAACACAGTTCATTTTTCTGTTTAAATTATACATACATACCACTTAGTCAGAATATTAAATAACTGATGTTTGCTAATGCAAATGTATGTCAACATATCATCATATTTATGTCAAGGAACCAAGCCCTAAGAGAACACACTTAATCAAGATCAAAGAGAACACACTTAACACAGCTCTACAACATACTTAACCAGCTCTAGGAGAACACACTTAACCCAGCTCTTAGATAATACACTTAATCCAGATCTAAGACTAAGAGAACACACTTAACCCAGCTCTTAGATAATACACTTAATCCAGATCTAAGAGAACACACTTAACCCAGCTCTTAGATAATACACTTAATCCAGGTCTAAGAGAACACACTTAACACAGCTCTACAACATACTTAACCCAGCTCTAGGAGAACACACTTAACCCAGCTCTTAGATAATACACTTAACCCAGCTCTTAGATAATACACTTAACCCAGCTCTTAGATAATACACTTAATCCAGATCTAAGAGAACACACTTAACCCAGCTCTAGGAAAACACACTTAACCCAGCTCTTAGATAATACACTTAACCCAGCTCTTAGATAATACACTTAATCCAGATCTAAGAGAACACACTTAACCCAGCTCTAGGAGAACACACTTAACCCAGCTCTTAGATAATACACTTAATCCAGGTCTAAGAGAACACACTTAACCCAGCTCTAGGAGAACACACTTAACCTAGGTCTAAGAGAACACACTTAACCCAGCTCTAGGAAAACACACCTAACCAAGCTCTAATAGAACACTTACCCCATATCTAGAACAAACTTAAATCAGGTCTAAGAGAACACACAATCTAGCTCAAAGAGAACACACTTAACCCAGCATTTGAAGAACACACTTAACCAAGCTCTAAGAGAACACTTACCCCATCTCTAGAACAAACTTAAATCAGGTCTAAGAGAACACACAATCTAGCTCAAAGAGAACACACTTAACCCAGCATTTGAAGAACACACTTAACCAAGCTCTAAGAGAACACTTAACCCATCTCTAGGAGAACAAACTTAAATCAGGTCTAAGAGAACACTTAACCCATCTCTAGGAGAACAAACTTAACCTAGGTCTAAGAGAACACTTAACCCATCTCTAGGAGAACAAATTTAACCTAGGTCTAAGAGAACACACTTAACCCAGCATTAGAAGAACACACTTAACTCACCTCTAAGAGAACATGCTTAACCAAGCTCTAGGAGAACATGCCTAACCCAGCTTTAAGACAATAGCAAATTTATTTACGACCCATCAATAACCCATTAAGTTGATCATTTTGCAAAATACTGTATTAAAATTTGATGAACTAAAAAAGCAAAAAATTTGAAATTTTCCCCCTTTTATATCAAAAGTAGAAGTAGTTACATAAAACACTATGCATCTTTTTCTGAAAGGAATATTCCTAAGGAATTTATTTTAAAAAAACCACTTCAAAATCAGATAAAAAATAAGCTTTCCATGTGCAAATAACAGAAGCATCCAATTTTGCCCCTTTGAGCCTCTTGTTTGGGATAGGGTAGGGTTACAATACCACAAATCCATATGTGTTCAAAATTCAGAAGGATCTGTCAAATACAACTTCAATTATCACACAGAAACCATTCTGTCTACAGACGCATGACAGCACCATCACATAATATGCCCGTAAAATTGTGTGGTCGTATAAAAATGTCAAGTACAAACCAAAGAGCTAAAACTTAAACGAGTTAATCAAATACTCCATATGGGAGAAAATCTAGTATGTATTAAAACCTTAAACAATTTAATTTAACCCTTACCTAATTTTGATCCAATCACCACAATTTGGACTAGATAACAAAGTTTCTAGGTCACTACGACCTACATACTTTGGTGGTCTCTCATTTATCTTCTGTGGCACCCTTTCTAGCACCCCAACAGGAATGTACCTACAATGTAAATAGATTTTATAACTTTCTCATAAAACTTAAGAAAATTTGGACCCATAAAACTAGTTTTACCTGTCCACTTTTTATTGAAGTGCCTGTACCAAGCCAGGAAAGAGAGTAGTCATGTATATGTATGTTAGGGGTATCCACTTTACCTCTGTTTCTATGATTATCTCAATTTGGAACTATTCTGACAGCTCAGTATTAACAAGATGAACTGTGAGCTAATGCTCACTTATGAAACTCCCGCTCTTTGGCAAACAGGAAGTAGGAATCTGACGGGTCAAAAAACGCTTCCCACGATATGGGGTACCTATATGAAACTTGTGACCAAATATCCGATTTCTGCCATCAATAGTTGCTGAGAAAAATGCGATTAAAAATGAGCATATATGTTCAATGTGTATAAAAATCAACAAAGTCGGCAAACAGGAAGTAGGAATCTGATGGGTCCAAAAACGCTTCCCACGATATGGGGTACCTATATGAAGCTTGTGACCAAATATCAGATCTCTGTCATCAATAGTTGCTGAGAAAAAAGTGACGAAAAATGTGCATACATGTATATGTTCAATGTGTATAGAAACCAACTAAGTCGGCAAACAGGAAGTAGGAATCTGACGGGTTCAAAAACGCTTCCAACGATATGGGGTACCTATATGAAGCTTGTGACCAAATATCAGATTTCTGCCATCAATAGTTGCTGAGAAAACTGTGACGAAAAATGTGCATATATGTTCAATGTGTATAAAAACCAACTAATTCAGCAAACAGAAAGTAGGAATCTGACAGGTCCAAAACCGCTACCCACAATATGGTATACCTATATGATGCTTGTGACCAAATATCAGATTTTACTGAGAAAAATGCGACGAAAAAATATCTTGGACGGACGGAAAGACGGAAGGATGGACAGAGGTAAAACAGTATACCCCCCTCCTCCTTCAGGAAGCGGGGGTATAATTACATTATTTTGGAACTGTAAATTTCAATAAGAAATATATCTTATAAACTATTTAAGTGCCGAAGCACTGACTACTTGGGGGATGATACCCTTAGGGATGAATAGATCATCAACAGAGGTATCAACTCAGTGATAGTAATAAAAATGTGATTATAAATGGAGAAAAAACGTATCACACTGAGGAACAAAATCTAATAGAAAAATCATAGAAACAGACGGAAAATTTATACATCTAACACACACATACAGTACAGTCAGAGACATACCATGATAAATCACTGTGATAGACGTATCACTCTTCTTAGTGATACTGATATATCTTTTGGTCTGTTTAATCTATTTACTTACTTTCTTGTGCATTTTGGGTGATAGCAAGTAACACTCTAAATACAAACGAAATTATGAAGATATATTAAACAGAACAAAAGATATATCAGTATCACTAAGATGAGTGATACGTCTATCACAGTGATTTATCACGGTATGTCTCTGACTGTACTGTACATGACCACACAAATTCTTGGCTTGATACAGGTACTTAAAACAAAGTGGTGGAGATACAGTAGTTTTATGTCCCTAAACATCTCTTCGTTGTGAATTATGCAGTCATGGAAGTGTTTTCCACATGTCAGTACATTAATGTCAACCCTCACATACAACTGGGTGAGCATCGTTGTCTTAAAGAACTTGAACTTTACATATGATACATTTCATCTTCATGACACAGAAGTTGTCATAGGTATAATATTGCCTTAAACATTATTTAAATATAAGATAAATACAGAAGGCCATCGAAAGACATAACAGTGAAAAAAGTCAACTTTGAACCAAAATCATAGTGCCAATGTCATCTTTCGTCATCTGTAGGCAAGTGACAGAAACCTAGGTGTCGAAATCTTCTGAACAACATTTTGAAAGATAAGATGAGCTGATTCTTTAAAACTTCTTGACTTTATAGTTTAGACAGTGACATTGTAAAAAGTCAGAATAAAAATTTGCAAGCTTGAGCGTAACATACAAGTTGTGAAATATAAACTCCATATGTGAGTGGTGGTGTTGGTATATTACTATCAAGGTGTTAAAAACTTATAATGACAAAAATTTAGGTTGTCTATTTTGTCATAGATTCTGGTGGAATGTTGACCATTGGTATACAATTTAAGGTAAAGGTCAAGAAATGAGGCAAAGGAAGCTGTTACTGTAGTTTCTTTTATCTCCAGACATTTTTAGTGTGCACGACATGCTTCTGGAGTAACCTTCATCAAGTACTCAAAACTCAAATGTGTTTCCTCTATCAAATAAAACTGACCACCACAATATTACTGAAATATCAACTACCTATGCAATCAGTGATCACCACTGATGTTGTGAGTTCGAATCTCGATCAGGACGAGGTGTACAACATTATGAGATAAAGTTTGTCAGTGACTTGCGACAGGTCGGTGGTTTTCTCCAGGTCCTCCACCAATAGAACTGACCGCCACGATATAATTGAAATATTGTTGAAAGTGGTGTTAAACACTATCAAACAAACAAACAAACAAAGCTTTATACCTGTAAAGGAAAGATAACCACTCCAATAGAAATCTTCTTGTCGTTTCAACACCCTGTTGATCAGAGCCCCAGTGTTCCAGTCCATTGTTGACAAAAGATTTCAACATATCAAATCGTTCATTTGCTGAAATGTCCCAATGTCTTTTCTCCTTTATTTCTGTAAAAATCCAAGGCTTGATCAGTCCTCCTCTGAAAAATAAAACCATTAAGTAATTTTGAAGAACATACTCATCCTAGGCTTGATCAGTGCTCCTCTGAAAAACAATTTTGTTTATCAGGTTTAATGATTTCATGTATAATAAAAGGCTGTTGGCCACGTATACCCCAGAGCCAAGATTACTCTGTAAGTTCAAATATTGAAATTATCCTGGAATAACTTCAGTAAGAAGTGTAAAGAAGGCATACGGTTATTACCATATATCGGACGTTTAACGTGCAAGTTATCATACGGAAACCACAAAGTACAAAAAAATGGGGCATTACCCTGGTAAGAATTGTCGAAAAATCCTCATTATCGGATTTGACCAAGATACTCCTAAGATACAATTACATACCACACCTAGCTTCAATCCAACTTTTAAAGATTATTTTCTAACTGTGTATTACAATGCAAGGTTTGGTGAGTAAATTTAAGATATAAACTGTAATACCAAATGATATTAAGACTAAACAATACGCTTGAAATTAATCAGCGGGGAATCAACTACATGCTGTATATAATTACTCTTACCCAATAAAAAAAAAACTCTCCCCAAAAATAACCACAGAATTATATATTTGATTTGTACACTATTTCCTTAGAGACATAAGATTACTAACACCTTGTCACGATTCTGTTACATTTTACAGACTGAATCATAGAAATTAAATTTGATATCTTCTTAATCCCCACAGGAAAGAAATAAAATACAATATCCTAAAACAAGAAATACTGACTAATTTCATTGTGGCAATAATCCTTTAATTTTTAAAAAATTTTTATTACATGCTATGAAATCATTATTAATCATGGGGTTCTAATTTTTGCTGATTTTGTGGTCCACTTAAACCACGAAAATCAAAATCCAACGAAATACAATTTTCACATTGATTGTTGTCTGTAATGTTTGAAAACATCTATTCAAGAACTCATGGATCAATGCATTTTGTAGAAACCACGATAATTGGTGCCAAAGAATAAAAGTACTTTTACAGTATATAGAAATAGATATTAGGTCAATGGTTACATTTTTCCCTTTTATATTAGAAATTGCAATATCTTTTTAAAAAATTTTTTTATAATACAACATATTACTTTTCTTAATAAATCTTGTACATAAATATTAAAATGAACACTATTATATTAAGACACAGTTGAGTTACTGGCAAGTTATTAGGTACTACAGACACATGGTTACCATGGCAATGGTGTCGATTTTGAAAATTTCAAACCCTAAGTGCACAACTACACATCCCAAAGATAATTCCTTTGAAATTCATTACAATCGGATCTAAAATATATTTTTAATCTTTCATGGTTACCATGGTAACAGCAGTCATTTTAAAAATATCAAACCCTGTGAAGTTTCATTAGAATCGGACCAAAACAATATTTTTTCCTGAAGAAAAAAAATTCCTCCAAAGGATTCTATAGCTATAGCAAACCCCCTATTGCAAAATTTCAATTCTTTATGCACAACTAGATACATAGATCTATCATCATACCAAACTCCAAGATCATTGGACCTATGGTTTCTGAGAACCGCTGCAGTCAACTTCACATGTTACAGAAAGAAAGAAGAATAATAATGATAATAATAATAATAAGAAATGGAGCAAAAACAATAAGTCTCCAAACTTTGGGAGACTTAATTAGTGTCAATCACCATTAAACCAGAGGCTCCCTGTAGCCTGTAATCAATAACCTGGTTTTCAAATTTTAGCCGATTCTTTTTTTGCCATTTAATGAAATTGCTAGATAGTAATGACAGCCATCTTGGATGTAGAGTGGGGTGTCACACATAATTTTGAAAGTGGGCTAACCCAAATTAATTTGAGCAAAATTTCTGAGCAGAAGATATTAATGTGATTTTTTTTTATCAAAATATGCATAATCGGTATAAAAAGGATGAAAGAAAAATTTCACAGAAAAATCAAGAAAACATCTTGAACTACTCATTGTCATGCAGCTGCAGTTTAAATTTGAGCTCATTTTGACTCATAATAACGTAGCAAAAGACATTCAAAGAGTTTGCCATCTTAAAAGTTGACTGTTGACACAATTTTTAAAGGGGGTCATCACAGCCAAATGTGGTTTAATATGCTCAGTGGTTTCATAGGAGAAAATTTATGTCTAATTTTCATAAGCGGTCTAAACTACCAGAACAACAAATCACACAGAAAATCCAGGAATATATGTTAAACTACCCATTGCTAATAAGTAGCTGTAGTTAAAACTTGAGCTCAACTTATAATAAAGCAACAAGACAATTACAGAAATTTCAATTGTTAGTAACAGACCCCATCTTGACTGTCAGACATAATTTTGAAAAGGAACAATTCCAGTAAAATTCTGTTTAAATTGGTTCAGTAGTTTCAAAGGAAAAGATTTAAAATTTGTGTTTTATCAAAATATGCCTAATTTGCATAATTGTTAGAAATCCACTGAAAGAAAAAAAAATTCACAGAAAAAAAACCCAGAATATATGTTAAACTACTCACTGCCATGAAGCTACAGTTGTATTTTGAGCTCATTTGGACTACTGCAAGCTAAGGTTGCACTTTTAGTGGCCACTTAGTGTGATAAATGAAACACCTTTAATTTTTCCAAATTTTAATTGTTTTTGAACAACATCATACCTACAAGATTCCAACTGATCAGGGATAGTTTCCATCATTTTGATTGAAAAAATATATTTAAAGATAATGCTGTCAAAAAATCTGTACGTATAATCACTTATGATTATTATTTTTTTCCCTCTAGTTTGCTTTCAACTCTATAGAACAACCAGGGCTTTCTGGTAAGATATCTTTTTATAATTTTCCCATTTTTCAAGCTGCCTCAAAATAATTGTTGATATTTTCTCTTTAAGAATCACACAAGCTAAACTATTTTTCATTTAACATAGTGATAATGAAATTTTACTATTCTTTTAACCAATAATTTTTTTTATTAAGATATATGATACATAAAATTCACAATATACTATTTTTAAAATGTCTGATTTTCCATATTCTTGTCCCATACGTAAGATTTAATTGACCATGATTAGTAAAATTAAATGAAACAATAACATTCTATATTAAAATCTTCCAATTGTTTCAAAGAAATAAGGTGATGAAAATTGTAAACTAAACCTTTTACATAAATTTGATATAAAAATGATCAGAAAAAAATCACCAAATAAGTCTTTTTTTTTTAAAAGAAACAACACATTTATATTAACTCCTGTTTCTTGCAAAAAAAAAAAAAAAAAAAAAATTTGACTTAATAAACTGATTACATTATGACATCTACATTTTGTATAGTGTTCAGAATTAAAATTGTAGCATTTGACTCATTCTTATAAGGATAAAATAACACTTTTTACAATTATGTTCCATACGTAAGATTTTATAGCCTATATATAGAAGTAAAATTAAATAATCCAGAAACATTCTATTTAAATCTTCTAAGTGTTTCAGAGTAGTAAGGTGGTAGAAATAATATATTAGACCTTTTAAGCTTATTTTATATGAAACAATCAGCATTGGTTCACCAGATAGCTATTCTTTTTTCCAAAAAAGAAGCAAATACAAATACCAATTCTTGTTTCTTGCAAAAAATAAACAAATTTTAGACTGACTAAGCTGATTTAACTAAGTAGTCAACACATTGTATAGTATTCAGAATTAAAATTGTAGCATTTGACATATTCTTACAAGAAAAACTTGATATTTTCTTGTCATACATATATAGGACTATATAGTGTAATCCAAACATCTTGCATATGGGACAAAAGTTTGCAATATTTATTTTGTTGTGGATTTCACTTACATTTAATTTAGAAAGTAATGAAATGTTGTCTAATTTTTTAGTTTTCTTCTTTTTTACAAATGTGACTGTTTATTTAGCTTATTTTTGACAAAATGGGAATATTTTGTTAAGTTTGGGAAGAAAGAGCAAACACTCTTACATCTCTATAAACAACTTTGTGGATGGATATAAGGAGTTAATCCAATGTTTATGTAGTCATCAGTGTATTAGAAATGTAATGATGCAAAGAATGCAAGTCAGTAAAGGAATTTAAGAGAAAATATTCTACCTTACGTATGGGACAAAAAAAAGTGTTAGTATGGGACATTTCAAATTGACTTTGATGTCTTATCTTGTCTACATTAATTGGTGATAGTCAAAACCAAAGTTATTTATACTTAGGTACCTTGATACCATTCAAGTTAAAAGTGAGATCTTATATTTCAAGTATGTACTTTTCATGGAAATATGGCTTGCGTATGGGACAGCATGGGTTTCGGAAAATGTCTTTTCAAACTTTGAAGACTTGAATTAAAAAAATGATCAGAATTCTTTCCATTTTTTCTTGTCACAGTTCTTCCTCACACTCTCAACAAAAGAATAACTGTATCTAATGTAGATAAATAAGAAGATGATCACATATAATTCCTTGTTAATCTTGTGAATGACTATTTTGTTAAAAACGATTACATACCATCATATTTCGGTTAACATCTTCTCAGATAAGGATATTATATTGAAGTGCTACATGTTATATACCAAAAGAAACTAGAGAAAATTCTCTATAAACTGAAGCTGACCGTAACTTTGCTATTCCTGAGAGAAAAATGTATTACACTTTAAAAAAATGGGAAAATATGAAGTGGTCACTCGCTACAGGCATTTTTGGTTAATTTTTGGGTATGTATGAGCCTGTATTTCCATAACTGATCATAATAGACCATTGAAAGTTATCTATTGTTTAGACCCCATAATGCACCAAGTTTAAACATATCATTCATTTATATTATATTACAACATATCATTTGCTGATCAATTACACAATATCCTTTAAAAAGTACAACCTTAGCTTGCAGTAGTTCGTTTGAACTCATAATAAAGCAGCAACAAACAATTAAAGACATTTCTATTTTTAAAACACTGCTCATAATATGATTCATTGAGAATTTTACTTTAGCTTACTTATACCTTTACAGATTACAGCAGTTTTCACACTAACGCACTTGCCCGAAGCCCAGGACAAGCAAAAATGGATTCGGACAAGTGAAAATTATGAAAGAATTTGTTTGAATAAATAGAACTTTTTTTTCTTAATTTGGCTTTCGGACAAGTAGGTGAAAAACCTTAAGGCAAAGAATGTTCCAGAATTACTTCATTCTGTATTGCTGATATAAAAATAATTTACATTTGATACATTATGAATGTATTATAAATATCTTTGTGATTTCTGGTTTTATTTTCAGGGATTAAAGTCAGAAAGACTGATTTTTTTTTAAAATTCTGTAAATATATCAATATAGCCTTTATAGTGGCTGTGAAATGTAGAATAGCAATAAAAGATCTAGAGCTGTTCCTTTATTTTTAATTTGTTTCTAAATGTAGAGTTGGATAGTCTTTTCTTACTAGAATTATATTCTTTGTTCAAGTAACCACGTCGGTTGTGTTATGGTTAGCGTGCTCGCCTCAAGTGTGGTAGATCGTGGGTTTGAGCCCCGATTGGGTCAAACCAAAGACAATAAAATTGCTATTTGTTGCTTCTCTGCTAAGCATGCAGTATAAATGAGAAAGAACAAAGACTGGTTGACTCGGAATCAGGATAATGTCTCTGCGTGGGGCGACATGTCAATCTGCGAACTGTTGTTTCAGTGAGCTAGCACTATAAAAATCCAACTATGTGTGTTGGTCTAGTACAAAGTGGATCTCATTGAAAATTTACTTGTTTTCGCAATGATATATCTGATAGCTGAAAAGTTAGAGTTAAACAACAATCACTCACTCACTCTTTGTTCAAATTTAAGTTTTAGGAAAATCAGAGTTATCTTTCTTTGTTCATTGCTCAAGTTGAAAATCCCCCATCAGAAAATGATATGAATGTAAATGAATTTATAGTTTATCCTATGTTAACGATACAGCTAAAATGATGTTCTCTCCATAAGAAAAAGATATTGGTTTCCCTAATGAAACATATTTGGAATGTCTGGTGACAGTTTTTCTGGAAAAGAAGTAAAAAATCAAGAATCCCTAGATGAACATCTATCATTAGTCTGGTGACTTCAAATGAAGTAGTTTTGGATTTAATAAAAGTCTAAAATGTCTCATCCAATCAGAGGCTAGAGTGGCCATGTTGGATTTTGAATTGTTCTGAATAACAACAACACTTCTTGAGGACCTCTAGAGGAACATTTCTGCAATTTTGCTGACTTCACCTGCAGTAGTTCTGGAGATGAATTAGTAAATGATTCGGTCAATCAAGATGCCAGAACAGCCATCTTGGATAAAGGACAGATGGATGCCAAACACTTTTTTGATCAGAAGAGCTCAACTCAGCTAAAAAACCCTCAAAATCAGATGTAAAATAAACTTTTCATGTACAAATAACAGAAACATCCATCATTGAAACCAGAGGGTCTCTTGTTTGGAAGTGTGGAGGGTTATACAATACACAATTTGTTGTTTTCTCTCTGCATCGCTAAAATATGATCATTAATATCGTCTTCAAATAATTTCATTCTTTACAACTTTTAAAGATTGCAATATCATTATCACATCTGTACTTAATATTGGGAGTTTACGACGGTTATATACAAAAGTTTTTGAGATAGATTCTAAAGAGTAGGATTAGGGTTACGTTGTTTAATGCCACTTTCAACAATATTTCAGTTATATCATGTTGTTCTTTATTGGTGGAGGAAACCAGAGTACCCGGAAAAAACCACAACCTGTCACAAGTCACTGACAAACTTTATAACATAATGTTGTATCCAGTACACCTCGCCATCAACAAGGTTCGAATTCGCAACTTTAATGGCAATAGTCTAAAGAGTAAGACTGAAAGGAGAACAATCATCGTTAAATGCAGAAAGTGGAATAACAAGGCAAAATTTGTAACAATTCCGCTAAAAACGGAATGGATCGGGATGAAATGTGCAATCTTTATAGAGGACCTGAGATTGATGCTTCCAACCAAGTTTCTGATCAAGTTTTAGAGGAGAAGATTAAAATGTAAAAAGTTAACGGATGACGGACAACAAGTGATGGCAAAAGCTCACATTGCCTTTGGCAAGGTGAGCTAAAAACCAAATACAGTCAAACCTGCCTATGCAGTCACCTCTATTAAGCAGTCACCTGTATTAAAAGGTCACCTTTTTTTTGTCCTGTCATAGTAAATTTTATATGAATTGAACCTCTTTTAAGAGGTTACCTGTCTTATAAGGCCATTTTTTCTTAGTCCCATGGGTGACCTCTTAATAAAGGTTTGACTGTACATACTTGACCTGTGTATAGTGGTCAAAACATTGTGTAAAAATATCGAAAAATATTTGGCCAATGGAAACTTGTTTGAGCATGTAAATCAAAACAGGATGGACAGATGGAAAGACTGACAAGGGTAAGACTGAATGTTGTTTACATGCTTCACTGTTTTTCCCAGGAGCTTATAATCGATCACCTGTTATTTATTTGGACTTCTAAATCTCATAGAAAAAATTCAGAACACAAATGTTATATTTTTTTTAGTTCATTCCAGCTCAACATTAATATATTTTTTTTACCATTTAAAGAAATTTCTATTTTTAGTATTGGCAGCCATCTTGGATGAAGGGGGAGGTAATTTTTTAAAGTGGACAAACCAGAGATCATCTCAACCCAATCTAGTTTAATTCTATTTAGTGGTTTATAAGAAAAAGATTTTAATGGGATTTTTTTTTATTAAAATAATTCTTATTTGCACAATTGGTATAACTCAGTTGGAAAAAAAAACATTTCACAGAAAAACCCTGAAGATTTAATGAACTACTCATAGCCATGCTCAATTTGACTTTAAATAAAGCAATTTAGGTCAATAAAAGAAATATATATTTTTAGTAATAATAGCAATGCATCTTGGATGGAGGGATAATTATGCAACACCATCTCAGTCCAATATGGTATCATTTGGATCAACGGTTTCTGAGAAAAATGTTATGTGATTTTTATTAAATTAAGCCCAATTGGCATAATTAGCATAAATCAGGTGAAAGAAAACAAAATCATAGAAAAAAATCTCGAACATATTTAATTACTCATTGCCATGCAAGATGCAGTTAAAATTTTAGTTCATTTTGACTTGCAATAAAGCTGAAATAGTCAATTGAAGAAATTTATAATTTGGTAAAACCAGCCAGTTTGTATTGAGGGTGGGGCTACCACATTTTTGAAATGGGATCATCCTAGCAATGCTTGGTATAATTTTGCTAAGTGGTTTCAGAGAAGATTATCAAATAATTTTTGGTCAAAATGAGCTGAATTTACATATTTTTGTAAGATATCGGCAAAACCAGTAGCATTTGTTATACTAATCGGTCACATTTCAGCTCTATTGGTGATAAATGTCGCTGTATTGGCTCATTAAGCATTTTTTACCTTTAGTAACAACAGCCATGTTGGTTGGAGGGCAGATTTATCAAACACAATTTTATACAAGAATGCCCTAAGGATCATTCAGACCGATTTTGGTTCAAAGTGATGCCAGTGGAGATTTTTAATAGTTTATAGACGACAACAACAAGCGATGTGACAAGCGGGGACAGCAAGTGATGGTAAAAGTTCATGTGACCCTTTGAGGTCAGGTGACCCAAAAAAGTAATCAAACCTTGCAATCATGCATCCTTTGACCTGTGTTTCTTTGATGTGTCTGTCTAAATCTTCATATGACAATATATCACCATTCCCTGTCAAATTAATTAATGCAGTTTAAATAGTTAGTGATCAGTGATCGTTGCCATGTAAGCAATTTTTCAGATAAATTTATGGCAAGTATATTATTAATTTTTAATGAGATGATATTTATGTCTGTTTTGTACCAGACCAACATAAGGAGTTAGATAGACATAATGTTCCACTTCTTTGTCAATACTGGTACGTTTCTTACCATTTACTCTATGTGAAGCAGGTACCAAAAAAGCTTTATTTTGGTCAGCCACCGTACATAAATGTATAACAAAAATCCTGTGATTTCCAATTCCAATCAATGCTTCATTAATGCACAAGGTAAGATTTTGTTTTATAGTCATAGTAGAATAAACAGACCAGGTTCCAAATACAAATGTATTGTGGAAAGAACATGTTTGTTTGTCAATTTTCATCCAAAGAAAACAGTATTAATTTGTGAAATCTGTCATCTGTGAATAAAATCAGCTGTTGTTGACAATGAATGGAGGTGATAATGATAACCAAATGAATTATGAACTACCTGTGCAATCAGTGCCTATCACCACTAAAGTTGTGAGTTTGCATCGTGCTCATGGCGAGGTGTACTCAATACAACATTATGTGATCAAGTGTGTCAGTGATTTCTCTAGGTACTCCAGTTTCCTCAACTAATAAAACTGACTGCCATGATGTAACTGAAATATTGTTGAAAGTGGCATTAAACATCATAACCCTAACACCGGAACATAGGTAAAATTTTAAAACACAACCCCAGAAAGTATGTTGGCTAACATGTATGCATAATTGAATGATCTTTTTTTAGCACTGACTACATTTCCTATTTATAAATATCAGTAAGTCTTACCAAAGAGGGGCATAGGGTCACAGATGACTGCACACTGATCTATATATTCCCAATCTGCAGATTTAGTGTATCTTTGCTCTCTGGATCTTCCATGGATCTGAAAACAATAAGAAATTAGTAATAATTAGTAAATTGCAAAGAAAATTGTACTGCAGTCCCAATGCCATCTAATATAATAAAGGCAATAATAGGCTTTCAGGCCATGCTTTAAATATACTTGCTTGCTGTACCGGAACAAGGGAAATTGATGGTGTATGGTGTTATCACCACTTTCAACAATATTGAACAAGTGTATATTAGAAGCCAGTGTGGATACAGTATTTTGCTTGACACAATAATTTGTTGAACACAGCAACGTAATTTGCTGGACCCACTGTAATTTGCTGGACCCACTGTAATTTGCTGGACCCACTGTAATTTGCTGGATCCACTGTAATTTGCTGGACTCACTGTAATTTGCTGGACCCACTGTAATTTACTGGACCCACTGTAATTTGCTGGACCCACTGTAATTTGCTGGACCCACTGTAATTGGGACATTTGTCTCATTGACAATTGGCAATTATATTATGAAATGTTAACATGAAATCGAATAAAAAAAATGCATGTGTTTTTCATTTCCATCAAAATTCACTAATATACCAATTAAGTTACATAATGTACTTACAGTTGCCATGGAAACTCCCCAATCACGTAATTTTGGAGCAATAAGATGAGCAATATTTTTATTGTCCATAATTCCAACCCTCATCTTTACAGTAAGGGGAATGTCTAACACAGATTTCATACTCCTGATAATCTGTTCAAATTTATTACTTTTACCCATCAATGCACATCCCTCACCCTGTAAATAAATAAGACATCAAACTGTAAAAAAATACAACAAAAAGAGACTTAAATACTGTTGACAAATTATAGTCTGTGCAACTAAGAATTATTCATCTAATCATTATATCTCACTGTATATGAATCCTTTCTATTGGATCATGGCTATGGTGTTTATGCCACTTTCAACTATATTTCAGCTATATCGTGGCAGTCAGTTTTATTGGTGGAGGAACTGGAGTACCCAGAGAAACCACAGATCTCGTCTGAGTGGGATTCGAACTCTCAATTGTTAGTGGCGATAGGCACTGATTAGATCATAGAAGTCACATGATCTTTAACAATTGTATATGTGTTCAGTAACAACCATATTGTCTAGCAGATGAGTATAAAAATAAATCGGCTAGAAGAGGGGCACAATTAGTACCCATTGGTATGCCGACGACCTGCTGAAACAGTATCCTTCTAAACGAGACAAATATGTTTGGGTTTCATCAGAGGTGTGAAAATAGTATTTTCACCCTCAACAATCCCTATTTTATTTCAACGGATGATGTGACAGTAGTACTGTTCAATTATTAAATCACAAAGTTTATAGACGATGATGGATGGAAAGGAGGGAGAGTTAGGATTATGGTGTCTAACACCACTTTCAACAATATTTCAGTTATATCGGTGGCCGTTGAATGAAAAGGATGAAAATTATTGTGTGGTTATTACAAAAAAATCAAAAAAAAAATCACCTTTTTGTACAATAAATCAATAGGACAGCCACAATTCAGGTCTATAAAGTCTGCCTCTAAATTATCGTTGATTAACTGTGAACATCTTGTCAATGTGTCAGCCCATCCTCCACAAATCTAAAAAAACAAAAAACAAGGCAATGTCATAATGTTCAGCATACCATGCCCCGCCCCTACATATATTAAACTGAGATCCAGTTATTAAAACAGGACGTTTGGCATCTCATTTAATTGGTTTAACCCCACCACATTTTTTTGCCTGTCCCAAGCCAGGACCTGAATTTCCAACGTCATATATTGTACTCTTATTTTGTTATTTTGAGTTAAAGTAAGAGGTGATTGTTCGTTTTGTTGATATGATGGAATTGTTGACCATCACCGTTTAATCTTTCTTTACATTATCTTATTAATACAATAATTTAACACTATATTCATGACAATATTATAGACAATAACATTCAGTAATAAAATTCTTTCATGGATTTGTATTATGACGTTTCTTTTTAACAATACAGTCAAACCTGTATTAAGGTGGTACCTAACACTACAGGGAGATAACTCTTTAAAATCAGTTGAATGTTTTGATAATATGATGTTTGTATGCAGATTTCAAGCATCTCGGTGATCAAAACCACAGAGAGAAAAACTGCTATGTGGCTAGTGAATTTATAGCTCTGAGTCTGTTGGTTGGAATTTGTTAAAATTTTGATATTTATTGCAGTGGATATATTCAAACACACTGCCAAAAAATTAAGGAAATTAAACGAGCAGATCAAATTTTACCTGAAGTGTATGGTACCACCTTAAGAGAACACCTTTGGGACCATGAAAAATTGATGTTATAAGACAGGTGACCTCTTAAGAGAGGTTCAATTTATATGAAATTTTCTACAACAAGACCAGAAAAAGATGACTGCATGGACAGGTTTAAATGTATAGTTATCCTGATGATGGTGTACTAGACACTGACACGTAGATCTAAAGTATAAACATCCAGCAATCCAATGAGGACGGTTAGGGTTATGGTGATTAACGCCACTTTCAACAATACTTCAGTTACATCATGAAGGTCAGTTTTATTTGTGGAGGAAACTGGAGAACCGGAGAAAACCATCGACCTGCCGTAAGTCACTGACAAACTTTATCACATAACGTAGTATCGAGTACACCTCGCCATGAGCATGGTTCAAACTCACAACGTTACTGGCGATAGGCACTGATTGCATAGGTAGTTGTAAATCCAATTCCCATATGATCACGACCTTGACTGCCCCTGTTTACATTAATAAAAATATTGCAAGGATTGTAAGTGATCTTAAAAATTCCAGCATTCTGAATTAGTGATTGTTGTTTAACGCCAATTCAGCAATTGTTCAGCTATATCATGGCGAGAACAAGTTAATTTTCAATGAAATGATGATGAAATCCGCTTTGTTCTAGACCAACAAGCTGCTAGCTCACTGAAACAACACTTCGTGGTGAGACATGTCGCTCCACTCGGACATATTATCCTGATTCCAAGCCAACCGCTCTTTGCTATTTCTCCTTAATGCTGCACGCTTAGCGGAGAAGCAACAAATACCAATTACCAGTCTTTGGTTTGACCCAATCGGGGCTCGAATCCAGGATCTACCGCACTCGAGGCGAGCATGCTAATCATTACGGCACCGATGCGGCTTAGCATTCTGACAAGAAATATTATCAATGTAAAGTGCACTTAAGAAAATTGCGTAAATCTGAAATTAGCATCATTCAATGTTTTTATGGTAAATATTTAAATTTACCTGAATACCAAAAAGATCCTCAGACTTGTGCCTTTTGAGTAACGCCCACTCTGACATTTGGCCTTGCAAGATGTTGGTTGCCATGGCCATCTCACTACATGTAATGTCTGCCCCGTAAGTCTTACAGATCCTTCTAAATGGAAGATTTCCCACCTATAAAATACACACATTTTATATATACATGCAATTAAATATATTTTAATTAAATTGACCAAAAATGGTAGGCATTAAAAATTCAAACAAGATTACAAATTGATCACTTGCCAAATATAATATTGCTTCTATTTAATAGAAGCATAAACTTGATGAAATCAACCAAGAATATTATGCAAAAGAGATCTTAAATATTATAGTTAAAACAAGGGCAACGCAAAGCGTGGCGTATCCCCTTGCCTAAAAATTTGACCCTGTGACCTTGACCTTTGACCTAGAAAATCAATAGGGTTCCAGATTCTCTTAAGGACTATGTATGTACCAAGTTTGGTCAAAATCCATTGAAAGATGTTGATTCTAGAGTGTTCACAAGGATGTTATGCGGTAAAAATTTGACCCCTTGACCTTTGACCTTGAAAATCAATAGGGTTCCAGACTCTCCTAAAGACTAAGCATGTACCAAGTTTGGTGAAAATCCATTGAATGATGTTGATTCTAGTGTTCACAAGGATGTCACACGGTAAAAATTTGACCCAGTGCCCTTGACCTTTGACCTTGAAAAACAATAGGGTTCCAGATTCTCTTAAGGACTAAGCATGTACCAAGTTTGGTCAATATCCATTGAAGGATGTTGATTCTAGAGTGTTCACAAGGATGTCACATGGTAAAAATTTGACCCGGTGACCTTGACCTTTGACCTATGACCTTGGAAATCAATAGGGTTCCAGATTCTCTTAAGGACTAAGTGTGTACCAAGTTTGGTCAAAATCCATTGAAGGATGTTGATTCTAGAGTGTTCACAAGGATGTTATGGAAGGACGGACGGACGGAAGCGTTACTATATCCCTTCGCAACTTCGTTGGCGAGGGGATAATCAAGCTGTTTAATAAAAGATACAATGCATACATGTTGACATTAATTGAACTTAAAGCAGGTCTTCTAATTTCTTTGCTTAAATAAACTTACTGTTGTCAATGGAGCTAGGTACAATTTGTTTGAAAAATCTATCTGAAAAAAATATATAGGTAGAAGATAAGACATTTAGTATTAATTATAAAAATGTAGATAAAGAATTTAGTGTGAACGATGCATTTCTGGAATATTGGATATTTGATACAGTATATTATATATCATGTCCTTAATATTGTATACATATTCACTTACAATGCAATTAAGGATTGGTTTGCTTTTTTAGGTTTAGGGTTATGGTGTTTAATTCCACTTTCAACAATATTTCAGTTATATCGTGGCGGTCAGTTTTATTGGTGAAGGAAACTGGAGTACACGGAGAAAGCCACCGACCTGTCGCAAGTCACTGAAAACTTTATCACATAATGTTGTATCGAGTACACCTTGTCATGAGTTGGATTCAAACTCACAACTTTAGTGGTGATAGTCACTGATTGCATAGGTAGTTGTACATCCAACTACCATATGATCATGACCACGACGGGCCCTCAAAATATATATTATGTCCTTAATATTGCATACATATTCATTTACAATGTAATTCAGGATTGGAATTTACTACCTGATTTGATCAAATCCAGCAGTGATCTACAAACATTTTAGAAAGAAGTTAAATTTCACTGGAAATGTACCAGTGAGGAATTGGAGAGAGATGTCATTTCATATTAATAGAAAGTATTTTAAATGATTCATTATCCATTCTTGTTAAGTAATCCCACATTCCCACTCGTTGATGATTGACCTTTTATTTAAATACCCACTTTAGCTATTATTTGTAAAGGACACTGTTGGGTTATCCTCGATTGACAATTATCAACATTTAAAGTTTTACTTCTAGATGAATTAGAAATTTTTAATCACTTAATATGTGGACTGTTGATATATTTTCAATCTAAATATATTTGACCTTTTACAAAATGTACTCGTCAGCTTTAAATCTAAAAAATGAAAAACACTGAATATTTCAGCATTTATATATTAGATGTACTGATAGTCCCCTTCAAGAAAGACCATCCTCCTTATAAGGCGACTTTTTCATTACAGATGAGGTGGTCTTATAAGAGAGGGACTACAGTGCTGTATATTGTTATCTTATTTCATTAAAATGTTGTTAAAATATATTTGAAATATCATGTAAAACACAGCTACGTACAATTTTCTTTTCCTGGTTCCGTAACATTATTGGCCCTTCTCCAGTATCACAGACTACCACATTTGTAGATCCTTGCGACGAATTAGCGCTACATCCATTTGTTCCTGCATCTAAAGAATTTGTGGATTGTGATGCAACTCTTTCCTGAGTTTTTTCCTGACACCATTTTTTTATTTGACACACATTATCATTTGCCTTTGAGAAGTCATATTTTTTCTTCCATAGTTTGACTTGTAGCTCTTTTTCTAACACATTCAGTGTTATTTTGTCTTTGCAGACTTTTTCAAACAATTCAGTGTTAATAATATTCTTTGATTCATCTGAAATGTGCATTTTACCGAATCGACAAGCCAGTCCATAGTGACATTTACCAAAGGTTAAAAAATTATGACATTCCGGTCCAATATCAGCTGGCTTTTTCTCCATGAACTGTTTGATATCATGACTAAATTTACATTTTTCTCCAAAACTACAAACTCTCTGGTGTAAAACAGATGGACATAACTTATCCTCGGCTTGTATACGTTTGTTGACAGGTCTTTGTTTGTTTCTTCCCTTTAATTTTACTTTTTTCTGTGGTGATCCATCTCCATCAGCTTTATTTTGGTCTTCTGATGAATCCTTGATTTTTCCTTAAATAGAGATAGTAGGAAATTATCACATATATATGATTCTTTTGTATTAATAGTGAGTGAGTGATTGTTGTTTAACGTCAATTCAGCAATTTTTCAGCTATATCATGGCGAGAACAAGTTAATTTTCAATGAAATGATGATGATGAGGTCTGCTTTGTTCTAGACCAAAACGCTGAGTTGGATTTTTATAGTGCTAGCTCACTGAAACAACAGTTCGCGTTAGACATGTAGATCCATGAGGACAACCAGTCTTTGCTCTTTCTCCTTAATGCTGCATGCTTAGTGGAGAAGCAACAAATACCAATTTCATAGTCTCTGGTTTGACGCGACCAGGGCTCGAATCCACGATATACCGCACTTGAGGCGAGCATGCTAACCATTACGTCACCGGTGTGGTAGGGAAGCGATTCAAGGTAATATAAAGCCTAAAATAAAATTTTATTTGTTTGGCGTTGCCGCCCGACCCACTGAAAAACTTGCCACCCAAATTATTTTATTTGCGTTTCAGACAATTTTTTTTAATTATTTAAAAAATCGGAATCGCATCGGAATTTCGATCGTTTCCACGGCGTTTGTTCCGGGCTTTATTTATTTCAAATCTCGATCGCAAAAGCGCTTGATGTACACTGTATTGTGAGCAAACGCTTAAACGACATAGAATAGAAAATGGTCTGCTTTAAACGAAAATAATGTCGAAGAGGCCGGCAGTGGAAAGCATCCCCCTATGCTGCAAATGCATCAGTTAAGGGGGTGAACATTTTATCAAAAATAAGATCTTCAGTTATTCTATGGATGAAACATGGGAGGACGTTCTGAAAGACCTTTTAGAAGACTCAAATGTAAAAAAAAAAATCCCTACCTACCTACCCGCCTGCTGATAGTTTGGGTTGGCAATGCCAAATAAACAATATTTTAAGGGTGGCCTAAACAATGAGTAGATGATGAAATACAAATTCTTCATATAAATCTATTTAAATGAACTGCTCCTACTCAACATGAATGCAACAAACGACAAAAATAAAATGTGTAGCTAAACTTTTTGGAGTTTGTGACATTTTAACGGCCGTTTTGGCATTTGAAGTGGTCAAATTGGCAGACGGCCGGTTCTTTGGGAAAATGCTGTAGAATAGTATCTCATCTTTATTTACACCCATATCCTTTCTTGCTAATAGTACAATGAACCAACCAACATTTTCTTGTTTGAAACAATTACATGACCATTACTTCTTTCATAGCATTATGTATCTTACTTTTCAATGACTCTGATTCCTCGAGTTTGGATTTTGTTGCTTCTGACAAGAATTCTTTTGCTATTTCTGGTTTGTAATCCAACACTAAATACCTGGAATTAAAAAAAAATCAATTCATTAATTTACCATAATTCAGTCAAAAGGCTTGCTTGCTTATACCTGTTGCACCACCAGTGTGGTACCTTGGTGGTGCATAGGCCACTGACGACAGTCCTCCACCTTGTTCTGTTTTGTGACATATGTTCCAGATCTTGCCATCTATAACCCCCTATCTCCATCTCAGCAATAAGATCTCTGCTCCAGGTATTTCTTGGTCTTCCTCTTTCACGTTTTCCCTGAGGGTTCCACTGTAGGGCTTGCCTAGCGATGTTGGGTTTCGGCTTCCTCAGTGTGTGCCCTATCCACCTCCATTTTCTCCTTTTCAATTCTTCCTCAACTGGTGGCTGGTTGGTCTTTTGCCAGAGCTCTTTGTTGGAAATCTTCTCAGGCCATCTTATGTTGAGGATGCGCCTGAGACAGTTGTTAATGAATACTTGGAGTTTGTGTAGGAGACTTTTAGTAGTTTTCCAGGTTTCAGCTCCATATAATAGTCAGTCAAAATAATAAAAATAAATTCAGAATAATAATGCTTTTCATCCATTGGTTATTCTTGTTCATTGTTGTCTGGGTTCAATCAAAGTTACAATTTTGAGAAAATGTTTTTCATTCTCTCTTTGGTATATCGTATGCTTAAACTATGAATTGATGTTACAGCCAACTTGAATTTCCGATCAACAAAATCAAGAAACATCTTGTAAAAGACATTCCAAGGCACATTCCAGCAGTTTGTTCAAGGATTTAAATCTTGTACGGGACCGGAGTACCCGGAGAAAACCATTGACCTGTCTAGTCATTTATCACATAATGTTGTTACAATGTATCGAGTACACCTCGCAAGATCGTGACAACTTCAGTGGTGATAGGCACTTATTGCATAGGTAGTTGTAAATCCAACTAACATACGGTCACGATCATGACGAGCCCTGAAATATAATTTATGTACATGTAGATAATTTTGCTAAACTATACCATTACTTACTCTTGTTTAATGGCAGCTACTCCAGATTTGTACGACTGCTTGCTGGATACCACATTTTCATTTCCTGTTGCCATCTATTGTAAATAAAAAAAATCTTTGAAATAAATTATATGTACGGTAAGAAAAGTTTGAAGATACCAAATGGGGTAATAAGAAGTAGTAAATCTAAGGTTAAGAAGGACATAAGATACAATGGCCAAACAATGATCTACAAAACACTACATAGAAAATGGTAGAAATATGGTAAATGTGCCCGTTAAATTTCTCTTGTCCAATCGCAACGTATGAATTACTTCCCCCAGGCTTCTGGCAAGTGGGTTACGTCGAAGACTGCAGTATCAGGTAATAAGGCATTCCAAAGGACAAATGTATTCATGATGGAAGAAGTTGAATTTGAAGTAGTCAGTGGATGTGCTGAATGTTTGGAATTGAAGACTATGCCTGCATCGTGTGAGTGATGTCTAACTCCAAGGAGAGATATAGAGGTTTGGATTGATGGCAACCAGATTGTGTTATTTTGTACAGCATAGTGGTTTTGGTGATGTTTCTGCATGTTTCAAGGGAATATATTGTAGGTAGTCCAGCATAGATGTCACACTACTACTGAGGGCTAGTGAGTAGTGTTGTGGAATCTACCTGTTATCTGGTCCTGGATGCTCTGCGTTGAACTTTTTCGATTTCTGTTTGTTTTGCTTTTTTTTGCTCCACGATTAAGAGAAATTTTGGAAACCTAAATATTTACATGTTCCTTTCAGTGTATTTATGACAATATGACTATCCTATCTATCGCTCACTTCTCAGCACATGTAGCATCGTGTTATGGGTTTTCCGATATAGCGATTAACAGTGTTAACCCTTCATTCATATGACGATTGGAATTTTCAAAGAATGGCTAGTTAAATATTTCTTTGTACATAAGATTGTTTTAAAGCCATTCTTGTATTTTAATATACTCTCGATTATCTGGAAACTTTTGCTGTCAGTAAAATGGCGTCATCTGTTTTCGTATGAAGTAAAAACAGGGCCGATATACAGGATGGAAACAAATATAAAATCCGGAAATGGTTGGTTTTAAAATTTCATGGTTCTGGCCATCTACCAAATCATACTACATCTAAATAAAATAACAGAATGTTTGAAAATGACCACTTTCAAAATTGTGTTTACTTTTGACGTTTTTTTAAGTGCTGAAACCACAATGCACTGCAAAGTGACATGTATTTTATATAAGAAACAGGCACATTTCAGTCAGCTCTTTTGTTTACAAGTACGATCAGTGACCCCATGACAGTTACATGACAGGAAGAGCAGGTGTCTGAGAGGCAGGCGACATAGTTAAATTTTATATAGCCCTTCTGGATTTTTTTCCAGCTACTTTATAAATGAAGTAAATTTTTAGCATTACAAAAAGTATGGTTCAGTAGGTAGGTTCACTGTTTTTGGTACTTACGTCTTTAAAAGCAAACTTTAACATCTTTTACAGATGTCACGCTGTAGTCTTGTTTATGTTCCAGAAATAGAAACCGGAGGACACGTCAAAAATAATGCGTGCACTGTGGAAATCAAAATAAAATGGATAAAATGAAAACAAGCATAAGAAAAAAGGGGTAATCAAATTAATATTTTGTATGAAATTAAAAAGTAAATATATAAATTATAATATACGCTTTTTGAAATTATTACTATACGATTTAAAGTGAAGTAATAATGATGAAAAGTGTGCCTAACTTATAAGAAAGAACTTAACTTTGAATGTGACATCTTAAGGTGCATTTTTCAATTCTGTTTTATTTTATTTATTTTTTGTTTGTTAAATTGTAAAACAAATTAACATTTTTTGTCGGTCAATTTCTTTATAGGGATCTGCAGTGAAGATGAAAAGGAATTTAAGTTTTATCAAATTAAAACATCTGAATTTCTTTATCTGAAAAAAAAGTTTCATGAGGAACCTAATATCACTATTTGCTCCCAGGTTTCAGATACGTGAACCGGATGGACATTTTTCACCCCATTTGTCTTCTTTTTTCAATTTCTTTGCTAGGATTTCATAGTTTTATATTGATTTATTCTTTAATTTTACTGATATGTTTTTGAAGATTAATTAAAATTTAATATTGACGTGATAAGGAAGTGGTAGCACTTTCTAGACTTGTAGTCTGCTGAAGGTCGACCGTGTCAACAGCGATGCGATGCTTCCCGGGTTTGGCACTTAGACAGTCGTGTCATTTTGCAACAAAGGTGTTAAATTCATATTGTAGAAAGATAACTATCATTATAACTGATAGTTAACTGTGTATTGCATAACAAGTTATAGCAAATACATCACTAAAACACAAAAATTTAATTTATGTATTGGGTTGATTCTTAAATGTATTTGATTTGCAATATGACAGTTAAACTCTACCCCCTTCGCACAAAGGGTTAAAAATGATAAAAATATATATAACTGAATTATAATGACAAAAAACTAAAAGAAAAAAAAATCGCTGAATTTTGTTGCAGGACATGTCGTTCATTTTTACTTCTTACAGAATCAAGATTTATCTCTTTGTAAATTGTTAATTATTTTATGCGGCTTATACATGAAAAACAATAATTCCTACACTGCTCACTTTGTTCCCGTTTCCTTTGTTTATAGTATTTAAACTTTCATTTAAGACAACATTTAACTCTGTTTTTTTTTTCTTTCTATGTTACCCTCTATTATTCCTCCACATATTTGCTACTCTATATCATTGTGCAAATGATTGATTTTTTGGTCAATTGCATAAGTGCTCCCCACATCATAAAAATATGCGACTTTGTGAAGTGAAGACAATAAATGTCAATATTCGAATGGAACTCAGTTCTTTTGTACAAAATATATACCGTTAGTAAAAAATGTGTGTCGAGGGTTTCCATACCGACCGTTTTTTTTGCGTACCCTGCTTTGTATTGAAATTCTGCCACATAAGCAAGGTTAAAATCTGAATAGCTACAGATCGATTTGTTAGCCCACATCTGGTAAAATGGCTAATTCTTTAATTTTTATAATATTGATGACCGTATAGATTTGTCCGACCTGGTGCTGAGCTTTGTGATTCTGAACAATTTAAACAATAACCGTTTAAGTTCGATTCAATAATCCATATTTCGAAATATTCGACCAAAATCACGGGAATAAACCATACAATATCAACTGAAGCGTGTTTATCTAATCCAATTATGAATACTGATTAATCGTAACTAGTGTAAACAACCGATTGTTGCACTTTATTAATGGCGAACGATAACTAGGTAATCACCGATTTCTGAAAACGTCTATAGATAGTCCTGAGAATCCCTAAAGGATTAAATAATCGAAATCCCTCAAGCGCTTATCATTACGAGATTTTAACATACAATGAAGCGTCTAAATGATCACAATGATATTTAAATGGGGAACGGTTCCGGGCCGGCCATAATCGGAAATCCGTAACAAGTAGACTGTTGACCGTAACACCGTAATTTTGGCCTGAAATTCGTAACAATTACGGAAAAATCGTAATGGTTGGCATCTATGAACTAGTCATTCTTAGAAAATTCCAATCGTCATATGAATGAAGGGTTAACACTGTTAATCGCTATATCGGAAAATCGATAATAGCACGAAAACCGGTACCAGGTCGTTTCGCCCCGAATCCCGTTCGCCCCGAATCCTGTTCGCCCCCTGAGTCGTTTCGCCCCTATTCCCCTTCGCCCCTGGTCGTTTCACCCCAATTTATTAATAGTGCTTTAAAAAATGAAATATTGAAAATACCATTTTAATACCATTGCAAATATTCGTAAAATTTCTTTGAACAATACACACTGTTTGGTATCGCTTCCGGTTTAGCAGAAAAAAACCAATTAATGACATATTTTAACCTTTGCAAAGGAGATAAGAACCACAGAGTATTTTACCGTCCTTTACCTATGAATTTCCCTGTAAAACCATACGAAATCTGATATTTATTATTGTTAAATATCCGAGAAATTATCATATGAAGGAGAGTTTCGTCGTATTTTGTTGCCATTCTGTACAGCAACAGTATTTTGCAAAAAAATATTGTGAAGTCATTTCTGGATAGGACCGCGTTGTAGCTCTGCCGAGACACAAGTTTGTCACAGGAGCTACATTATTGCAGCTAGGGTAATTGGAAACACAAATATGGCAAAAAAAAGCATTTTGGTTTTTTAATATTTTATTTATATTATATAACAACTTTATAATAAATTACAAAACAGTTCATACACTAGCACACTTGAACAAGCACAAATACAAAGTCTTTACAAGTCTGGAACCCCGTACAGATGGCTGACAGTCTTCAAGAAGTTGGACGTAGTTATGTTATTTCTTTCGTATTTGGACCAGGCATCCTCAAGACGTTGTTGTAGCACTGTATAGTGGCGATCTGTGTTCCGGTTCAGATCTTCGGCAGCCACACTTGCATATACTAGTTGCGCCTCTCTTCTTAGTTTGCCAGATAATCGAAAGTGTATTAAAATACAAGAATGGCTTTAAAAACAATCTTATGTACAAAGAAATATTTAACTAGCCATTCTTTGAAAATTCCAATCGTCATATGAATGAAGGGTTAACACTGCTAATCGCTATATCGGAAAATCTATAATAGTACGAAAACCCACAACACGATGCTAATAAATAAATAATTATCAAAAAATTGTCGAAAAAGACTTCATCTATTATAATATAATAGCAATTAAGTGGGGCGAATCGACTCACTTTCTGGGGCGAACAGGTCAGCGGGGCGAAACGACCCGGGGCGAACAGGTCATCGGGGCGAAACGACCCAGATTCCGAAAACCGATAACACGATGCTACTAGAATAGAATATGTTTATTTGTCAATTAAAGACGCCCATGACAGGCAGTATAATGTTGGTTAAAAGCTCAACAGAGCTTATGTTGTTTTAACCATGCCGACTCTAAATAATGCTTATGTATTATTTATTTATTTATTATTTGTAGCACATGGTCATGGACCTAGACCTAGGCCTCGATTTGCGGCTTCAGAATATCCCCTTTTTTGGTATCTTCAAACATATGACAATATACAGCCTGATACACGATAGAAAAGTTGAAGTTCAATATTGGTTAAACCTACGATCACATGGGAAAAATCACAGAAAAACACATGCACACACGTATATCATGGAGTATTTTGGTTTTCAGACGACTTCATCATTTTTCATTTCCGGTGTACCATATTACCAACAAAATAAAACAAATAGACAAAGTAATAAAACGGTCCTATAAATTGTTAATATAAGATTATCTATTTTTAATATATGCAGCCAGACAGTGACAAATATGAGCCATTATATTTAAGAACATGTGTAGTAATACAATATTACTATAACATGGTTGTATAAATTTTTGTGTATATATTTATTTTTCAAAATTTGTAAGCGTAGGCATGCGCCGGAAAATAATGTTCAGTATGTTGAGCGCTATTCCGTAACTAAAGAAGAGAAGAAGAAGAAGAGATATATAATATAGTCTACATATGATTAATTACAAACTGTTAAGGTTTTTTTAATTCCTTTATAACATCTGTTTTCATAGTAATGATTGTAGTTGTCATGTAAATAATAAAATGAATGCTAGTGTGGGATCTGGTGAAGACGAAGATGGGCCATTATCCCTATATTCTACGCTTGCTGATCATATTATGCTATTTCTTCTGCGGTATCCAAGATAACTTTGGGTTTTTAAGTAATATCTTTTTATATACCAGAGAGGTCGGTTTCTTAACTGCTATACCGTACCAGTTTGGAACCTGGTTTGGACTCTTGTGAAGAAAAATGAGAGATCGTGGTATTTAATATGGGCTTGCGTATGAGTGTACGTGTCCCTTGAGCTCTCTATTTCCACTGAGATTCTTATGTTTTCATTGCTACCAGTGAATCACAGTCTAGCCCAAGCTTCAAATTATCGGTGATTTGTTCCTCTTGCCATATATTACCTACGTTATTCAGTGGCGTAGCTTCCATTGAGGCAACCGAGGCATTGAGCCATTACTTAAAATGTCGGTGGCTTCCCAGACCCACCTGCCTCTGTAATATTTGACCCCAAGCTACGCCCGCGACATATATCCCTATATCCCAATAAACCCGATATTTTTTTTGTTAATTGCTATCGTAAAATATAATACAGTAATTTATAAGAATAATGTTATTATTATATTATGGTTCTCGTTTATTATTTTTAAGAATCTACAGTTGGAGTGTATTCTCCATTACTTATTTTAATGACAACTGAAAATATTATTGACACAATCTGACAATCAAAAGATCTACAAAGATATTATTTTTTAGTAAACACAAAGACAAATTATTTTATTTGCAGAGTATGTTCAATTTATAAATGTTTATTTACTTGTGCTTGTTGATGTTGGAATTAATCATTTACTAAAAAAATCTACCCATCCCATCACCTCAATAAATTAACATGAATTTTGATGAATGTGATATTAGCCATTGTTATTGACGTGAATTGTTACTTTAGATATTTAGAGTAATGGAAAACAAAATGCACCTAAATGTGCCAAAGCATAATAATAATAATAATAATTCTCTCTCTCTCTCTCTCTCAAATAATTTTTTACTTTTAGGAAAGATATTTTATCATAATAATCAATCATAAATTGTAAGAACACATTTTTTTTTTTTTTATTGTAGTTGACTTGAGCATTTCCCATTTATTGGAATGCATCTGAAATATGTCTACTGCCAAGTAATAATTTGTAGTAAACAATATTGTCTATGTAGTAACACTAGACTATAAATATCTACTAGGATTTCTACAATAACAAAAATTGCTACAGTAAAATAGTGAGTGAGTGATTGTTGTTTAACGCCAATTCACCAATTTTCCCCCTTCTATGTCATGGTGAGAACAAATTAATTTTCAGTGAGATGATGATGAAGTCCGCTTTGTACTAGACCAACACGCTAAGTTGGATTTTTATATTGCTAGCTCCCTGAAACACGCGGATAAACATGGCGCTCCACTCTGACACATTATTCTGATTCCGAGCCAACCAGTCTTTGATCTTTCTCTTGCTGCGTGCTTAGCGGAGAAGCAACACATATCAATTTTATAGCTTTGGTTTGATCCGACCGGGGCTCGAACCCACGACTTACCACACTGGAGGCGAGCACGCTAATCATTACTCCACCGATGCGGTTAATAGTAAAATACAAATGTTATTTGAACCATGGTTTGAAATAAAAAAAAATAAAAAAAAAATAAAAAAGGGTTATGGTTAGGGGGTGAAGAGTTACGGTTAGGGGCGGGGAAAGGGTTAGGGGAGGAAAGGGTTATGAACTATTTTATAATATATAAAACTAGTCTAGTTTTCAGGCGAAGCTCAGCTAAAGTAGGCCACTGTAAGGTGTTTATCATGGCCGTTTTACTGCTGGTGTAATCATAGTTATTTTGTACGTAGCGAGCCACCCTACGTTGTACTTTTTCTAATTTTTGTTGCTGGTCTTTTGTATGGGGGTCCCAAACACTGCAGCTGTATTCTAGTTTGGGACGTACCAGCGCTTGATATGCTCTAGACTTAATCTCAGTATTTGCCACTTTAAGGTTTCGTTTTAAAAAGCCCAGTGATTTATTTCCATTTGATGTAATATTGTCAATGTGTTTGTTCCATTTGAGATTCGATTGTAGTGCGACACCCAGGTATTTTGCAGATGATACAAACACATTAGCTGACAACATGACAGTAAATGTAGAAGAGAATATCAAGAAATCTAGAAGAAGCGCTCAGGGTTTATTTGAAGGAGGATTCCATGGCAACAATGGACTAGATCCTGAAACTCTAATACATTTATTTAACACATACATAACGCCAGTGTTAATGTACGGTATGGAACTAATTATCCCAAAAACCACACCTCTAGAACAGCTAGAACGATATCAAAAGAAGCTTCTCAAACAACTACTATCATTACCACCGAATACACCCGACCCTGCAGTTTATTTACTATCCGGAACATTACCAGTTGAGGCTCAACTACATATACGAGCATTAAATTTCTTCAACAACATCTGTAACCAAGAAGAGAAAAGCATAGAAAAATTACTAGCAAGACAACAACTAAGAACAAAAACCATCAACAGTAACAGCTGGTTTATAAGAATTAAGAAAATGTTGATAAAATACAACCTGCAAGACCTAGAGTACTACTTGGACAATCCTATGACAAAAAGGCTGTGGATAACATCAATAAAGAGAGAAATTCAAAATTACTGGCAAGAACTCATAACTTCAATGGCTTCATACTACTTGGGATTGAAATACCTGAATTCCGCAGATTACCGACGGTAAATATACATCCACTATTGAAAGTTAAATGCTCATCATCTATAGAAATAAGTAGAATTCCACCAAAACTGAAAATGTTAACAGGAACATATATACTGCAAACTATTCGAACAATAATGTATAGTGACGAAGATGCGAAATATCAACTATGCAAAGTAGAACCTGAAACTTTGGAACACTTAATGCTGGACTGCCCAGAGCTATCAAATATCCGAAACCCGATCTTACGTCAGATTCAGGATATATTCCTTCATCATACCGAATATGACCTATGTCAACAATCAACATCAGTTCAAATGCAAATACTACTAGACATCATCAGAATATCGAAAGTGTTAAAATTTAAAGATGACCAAATCAGACAAATCGAATATCAAATAAGGAGACTACTATATGCACTCCACAGTGAGAGATACAAAATGTTGAACATCCATTGGAAATTAAAGAAAAGGGAAAAAAAACCACAAAAAAACCGGCGCTATACAGCCACCATCATTATTGATCGGTTGTGCAAATACAGTAACAAGATAAGATTTTAGACTCATTATTGACCGCGTATAATTATAGTTTTATATTTTAAAAATCATGTATATGGATATTATATTTTACACAAGGAACGTCAACTATCTTAAACTTTATAGTGTTTTAGCAGAGACTTTTTATCTTGGATTTATTACATTTTATGCGTGTGAACCGTTTATATATCATGGACTTTTATGGATTATTATTAATATTTTATGCTGCACTTGTAAATACTACACATGGTTTTATTGGATATGGGATGTTCTACATGCCAAATGGCATGGTTATCCTTAGAAGGATGTGAAGATACAGAGGTAAGGTAAGGATACAGATTCAAGAGTGTGATTTTGTAGGATGTAGTCATGATTAATGGTATTTTTCTTTTGTGATATAGAGAGTTTTGTACACTTATCCGGGTGGAAAGCCATTAGCCAATCTGACTCCCTCTGAGCTGCGGCATCTAAATCATGTTGGAGTTTTTGACATTCTTGATGTGATTTAATTTCTCGATATATTATGCTGTCATCAGCAAATAGTCTGAGTTTACTGTATTTTAGATATTCTGGTAAATCATTTATGTAGATTAAAAATAGAATCGGCCCCAGGACAGCGCCTTGGGGAACACCTGATGTCACTGGGACTGATGTTGAAGAGGTGCCATTTATGACTACAGTTTGTGTTCTCTCAGATAAACATGCTTTAATCCAGTTTAATATATCTTTTTGGATACCATAGTATTTTAATTTATATAGGAGACGACAATGAGGAACTTTATCAAATGCTTTAGCAAAATCCATTATTATTAAGTCAGTTTGTTTATTACAGTTATTACTTTTTGCCAGTTCTTGTATGAAGTCTATGAGTTGTGTTTCACAGTTTATTTACTACAGTTATTACTTTTTGTCAGTTCTTGTATGAAGTCTATGAGTTGTGTTTCACAGTTTGTTTACTACAGTTATTACTTTTTGCCAGTTCTTGTATGAAGTCTATGAGTTGTGTTTCACAGTTTATTTACTACAGTTATTACTTTTTGTCAGTTCTTGTATGAAGTCTATGAGTTGTGTTTCACAGTTTGTTTACTACAGTTATTACTTTTTGCCAGTTCTTGTATGAAGTCTATGACTTGTGTTTCACAGTTTGTTTACTACAGTTATTGCTTTTTGCCAGTTCTTGTATGAAGTCTATGAGTTGTGTTTCACAGTTTGTTTACTACAGTTATTACTTTTTGCCAGTTCTTGTATGAAGTCTATGAGTTGTGTTTCACAGTTTGTTTACTACAGTTATTACTTTTTGCCAGTTCTTGTATGAAGTCTATGATTTGTGTTTCACAGGAGCGAGTTTTTCTGAAACCATGTTGGAGGTTGCATAATATTTTATTATTTTCCAGGTGTGACATGATGTTACTTGTGATAATATGCTCCATTAGGTTACAGCAAATACATGTTAACGATATAGGTCTGTAATTTACATGTTAACGATATAGGTCTGTAATTTACATGTTAACGATATAGGTCTGTAATTTACATGTTAACGATATAGGTCTGTAATTTACATGTTAACGATATAGGTCTGTAATTTACATGTTAACGATATAGGTCTGTAATTTACATGTTAACGATATAGGTCTGTAATTTACATGTTAACGATATAGGTCTGTAATTTACATGTTAACGATATAGGTCTGTAATTTACATGTTAACGATATAGGTCTGTAATTTACATGTTAACGATATAGGTCTGTAATTTACATGTTAACGATATAGGTCTGTAATTTACATGTTAACGATATAGGTCTGTAATTTACATGTTAACGATATAGGTCTGTAATTTACATGTTAACGATATAGGTCTGTAATTTACATGTTAACGATATAGGTCTGTAATTTACATGTTAACGATATAGGTCTGTAATTTACATGTTAACGATATAGGTCTGTAATTTACATGTTAACGATATAGGTCTGTAATTTACATGTTAACGATATAGGTCTGTAATTTACATGTTAACGATATAGGTCTGTAATTTACATGTTAACGATATAGGTCTGTAATTTACATGTTAACGATATAGGTCTGTAATTTACATGTTAACGATATAGGTCTGTAATTTACATGTTAACGATATAGGTCTGTAATTTACATGTTAACGATATAGGTCTGTAATTTACATGTTAACGATATAGGTCTGTAATTTACATGTTAACGATATAGGTCTGTAATTTACATGTTAACGATATAGGTCTGTAATTTACATGTTAACGATATAGGTCTGTAATTTACATGTTAACGATATAGGTCTGTAATTTACATGTTAACGATATAGGTCTGTAATTTGCATGTTAACGATATAGGTCTGTAATTTACATGTTAACGATATAGGTCTGTAATTTACATGTTAACGATATAGGTCTGTAATTTACATGTTAACGATATAGGTCTGTAATTTACATGTTAACGATATAGGTCTGTAATTTACATGTTAACGATATAGGTCTGTAATTTACATGTTAACGATATAGGTCTGTAATTTACATGTTAACGATATAGGTCTGTAATTTACATGTTAACGATATAGGTCTGTAATTTACATGTTAACGATATAGGTCTGTAATGTACATGTTAACGAAATAGGTCTGTAATGTACATGTTAACGATATAGGTCTGTAATGTACATGTTAACGATATAGGTCTGTAATGTACATGTTAACGATATAGGTCTGTAGTTTACATGTTAACGATATAGGTCTGTAATTTACATGTTAACGATATAGGTCTGTAATTTACATGTTAACGATATAGGTCTGTAATTTACATGTTAACGATATAGGTCTGTAATTTACATGTTAACGATATAGGTCTGTAATTTACATGTTAACGATATAGGTCTGTAATTTACATGTTAACGATATAGGTCTGTAATTTACATGTTAACGATATAGGTCTGTAATTTACATGTTAACGATATAGGTCTGTAATTTACATGTTTATATTGTTCTCCTTTTTTAAATGCCGGAGCAACGTTTGCGTGTTTCCAATCTTTTGGTGTTTCTCCTGTTTCAAATGATTTAAGAAAAAATTCAGTTAATTTGCAATTTGATCTTTTAGTTCTTTCAATACACGGCCATTGATGTTGTCTGGCCCGCAAGCTTTGTGTTGATTTAGGTTTGCTAACAATTTATTGATTCCTGTTTCACTGATGTGTATAGATGGCATTTGAGGGTGAGGACTTGGACCTTTGTCTGTAATATTTAGATCTGTTTCATTGGTAAATACAGATTGGATTTGTTGATTTAAAATGTTTGCTTTTTCTTCTGTCTCTGTAATTAATTTACCTTCCTTTTTTAGTGGGGCGACCCCTGAGTTATCAGAACGGGTGCTTTGATGTAACTAAAGAGGTTTTTAGGTTTTGAATCAAACTGGCCTGGTTCATTGATTGGTTAGTCGCATATGATTTTAGTTCCAGTATGCTGCTCGCACTTCTTTTTGTACAGCATTTTTAAGCTTTTTAAATTTTTCAGGATGTTTCTTTCTGTTATTATATGCTTTATTTTTCTTTTTAATAAGTTTTGGTAAATTATGTGTTACCCATGTAAGGCGATGTTTATAAGTGATCATCTTATGTGGAACATTGCTTTCAATACATGTAATCAGTTCGGTTTTGAAAACATTTTTTTGTAGGTCTGATTTTATATTTTCCCAGTTTGCTTTATTGAACTTCATAATTTCTCTGGGAACTTCACTTACTCTTTTAAGCCATGTATCTAACTCTATGTACACAATATCATGGTCTGCTTTTCCTATGGGAGGTAATGTTGTAACTTTGTTAACACTAGATGGATTTGTTACAAGGAATAAGTCAAGTGTTCTGTCTTTTCTGGTTGGTTTGTCTACTGTTTGATGTAAGTTATGATCATCAATCATGTCTAGGAGTTGATTATGTATTTTTGGTTCTGGTTTTCCGGAAACGAATGATGAGACAGACCAATCAATATGACCAAGGTTAAAATATCCACCAAGCCATATATTAGAAGCATGGTACATTTTTAGCCTGTTTAAGGATTCATCTAGATTATCAAGAGATTTGCCATCTTCTGATGGGGGTCTATAATAAGAACATATAATTATCTTTTTTGTTCCAGCGATATTTATTTCCGCCCAGACAATCTCACAATCGGTCTGTAATTCCTTGATCTCAGAGCTAATAAACTCTTTCGAAATAGCAATTAAAACTCCTCCATGATTTGAATTAGCTCCATTTCCATCTTGAGATCTATCCCTCCTATAGACATTATACATGTTAGGAGGAAAGAGCTCATTTGAGTCGATAACATAATTCTATACCCTTACGACTGTTCATAACGCTCTCGAATTATTTTACCATAGCCACTTGTAATTTTTATCAATATAAAGGAAAAAAACCGTCAGTCCAAAATAAATTTATATAAGGGTAATAACAAAATTACCGAACTCCGAACAATCTTACAAAGGGAAAGTCAAAACTCATAAGTATATATTTTTTTATCATGGATCGACGGTTTTTTCTTTTATATTGATAGAAATTAAAGTGACTGTAATTTTACATCCGACTTCTGATCTCCGATATTTCTTTTTGAAGTCTTATCTTTGACACACAGAGTCCAGTTATTATTTTTGTTGTTGTTGTTGTAAACAATGCGCTAAAATATTCATCTCTCACAACGGGAAACCGTTTGAAAGCTTGAATTTGGTAATGTTCATAAAATGGTCATCATTTTTCAATTTCAGTTTTGAAATTATCGTTTACTAGTTAATCAACGACATCTTGTAATCATGTAGTGGGTTTGTTTTTGGTCATAATAAACAATACAACTCAACTGAGTTCCTGTAAGATGATCAAGTATGAAATAACACTGCAATACACAGAATTCATAAAATATACGTGGTAAGGGAAGTAACTCTAATTCAGAATTAAAACAGTCCAATCAACACAACCAATTCTCAATTTTCCTAATGAGTTGATATTATATAAGTAAACTATAAGATTAATTGTATATCTATTCATATACATTTACATCCACGTTAAATAAATCTATTCATGTACATTTACATCCACGTTAAATAAATCTATTCATGTACATTTACATCCACGTTAAATAAATCTATTCATGTACATTTACATCCACGTTAAATAAATCTATTCATGTACATTTACATGCACGTTAAATAAATCTATTTATGTACATTTACATCCATGTTAAATAAATCTATTCATGTACATTTACATCCATGTTAAATAAATCTATTCATGTACATTTACATCCACGTTAAATAAATCTATTCATGTGCATTTACATTCATGCATGTATTATGATATTTTTAAAAGTAAAATATGAAGACCAGTATGTTTTGGGTAAACATTGTGTATAACGAGTGCGAATAGAAAAAAAGAGAATAAACATTCCCCAAATTGAAAATAGAAATCAAAGTACTGAGTGCACTGCCAACTTCCTAACACCCATATCGTAATTCATATACATGTATATGCCGGTAAGGTAATTCATCAAATACATGTATGTATTCTAAATGTTTAGAACATAATTTTACTGACATATATAAGTTTTAATCGAATGCAGAAGAATTTGTTGTGGGGAAAGCAATTTATTACACAACTGTAATGAAATGAAAACACCGGTGCTTTCTTGACAACATTATTTTCATGAGTCCCTATTGTAAATAATAAATGGGTTACATGTGATTAAGTTAAAATGTGTCCCACTTCCACATGTAGAAAAACCAATGCACTGACCTAATGACTGCACCATACATTCCGTTGATTATTTAATAAACACCAGTAACGTAATTCACTAAAATTATTTTTTAACTTTTATGTAATGTTTTTACAATTAATTTAAATTATGAGAATAATGTTTAGTTCCATGCATGTTTTTTTTCTTTCTTTCTTTCTTTGTTTATTTGTTTATTTTTTTTTGTTTATTTTTTATTTTTTTTTATCTATCTCTGGAATTCAGCGAAATGACTGAGTGGAATATGTAAATAATGCCCAACCAGTTATGAGCACCAACGACTCTGTATTTGCATATGGAAAACGTCATTTTTTGTACAAACTACTTTCGTGATGGTGTATTCAATCCTGTGTATGATGGCTGGCAGACTGTTTTTCTGGTCAGAAGCGACGATTTATGCTGATACAGACTTGTAACATAGTGTGGAAGCACAAGACGCCCAAGGATACACACATAGGTTTGGAAATCATGCCTTTGTAGCAAGTATTTATGATGACACATGGTATATATGTAAGGTGTTAGAGTATGACTCTGGTGATGGTGAACACCCATTATCGTTCATGAAGAAATGTAACCCAGTAAGTCACACAATGAAATAACCCTGAGGAAGTGAAGAATTGTTGGTTATTGAGGACATATTTATGTGTCCTGTTCAGGATCAAAAACAAATTGGAATGTATTCCAGGATGTATAAAATTACATCTGAAGATTTCAAGCGAATCACTGATTTGATGCCTGAGAGTTAATGTACCCCAAAAAGTCGCAACCCCATGAATTACATTATTATTGTGAACTATGTTATCAGGAGTTTATTGACATAAAATATGTTTCATGATGATATTTATAGTTATTATACGTTTCAAATTCAATGTTTACTATTCAACGTTTATATTTTAACAGCGTTAGTTGATTTTCAATTGTTTTGCTTGCTGAACTGAGAACATTTCTGACCGAAACGTCTCTCATTTCTAACATGATATGGTAGTATTACGTAAAAGGAAGGAATCACTATCATGAATTTTCATTAATTCATTATTCAGCTCTTGAATCTTTATCATTCTTTTAAGAGGAGTCAGGACTCTTACCTTTTTGTGAACTACGTGATCTATGTGAAGTACGTTACTGTTCAATTTGAGTCTTGTGTGGATTAAATTGGTGATCTCATGTCATTATTAAAGCAATGTCTATTTTCCTATATGTTCGTGTCGCCTAACAGTAACACGACGGATGTCACAGGAACTGCTAACCCTTCCAGTGCACCTGAATTCACCCCGGTATTTATAGTGGGGTTCGTGTTGCTCCATCTTTAGTTTTTTGTGAAATGTTTTGTAGATTGGTGTTTGTCCTTTTGTCCTCTTTTCTTTTAGACATTCGATTTACGGCTTTTGATTACTCCTTTGGCATCTTCCAACTTTTCTTGTAAGTAACCTATCGTCAACATTAGATGTGTTTCACTGTCTGTTGACATCCTTGCGTTGGACCATTTCGGGATGATCGAGTTGGCCTTTATTGTTGGGATTCATGACAGAACTAGCATTCTCCAGTTTAAAGATTCATAGTCTTGTTCATTTTACGGAGGTCGAATCGATGTTAAGGTTTCGACTTACGAAGCCAAGCGTTTTATTGACTTTCCACACAGGATATATACACGGCTTGTCTAATTGTTAGTTCAGTATATTTGGCTTTTTGTAATGACTGAAGGGGGTGACCATAGAGGATGCTGTTAATTTTGATCGGGTTTTTATTTCGAGTTACAGACATTTGTCTCGAGGCCAATCGTTTTATTGGCTTTCGCACAGAGGTTATTTACATGGCTTGTCTTATTGTTAGACCCAGATATTTGGCTTTTTCTAATGACTTAAGGGGGTGACCATGGAGAATGTTGTTAATTTTGATCGGATTTTTATATGAGTGACAGATATGTTCTAAGGAAAAGTAATTTTCCATCTCCATTCCCATATTACAAGTTTGTCGAGATATATTGCAAATGTTGGGCATCGATAGTGGATTTATTGATATAAGTATGCAATTGTGTCGTGTGCAAATTGTCGTGCGGTGGAGTTTAGATCCACCGGTATGTCTAAAGTTCTGCGCATGTGACCTTCTCAACGTCATTTGTTTACCTACATAATTTATTTTAAGAACGTTTGAAAATACCAAAGGGGTAACCAGAAGCCGTAAATCCTAGTTCTAATAATAAAACCCTAAATGCTCGCTTACTCGCAAGGGTTATAACGGGATGCCATTACACGTAATGGAGCAGCCGCCGAGATTTTTTCCGCTCGCTTACAGAGTTTCTGACGCCTGCATTTATCAATAATAAGACATAACCCTTCCTTTTGTCCATTATTATAACAAGTTTTTATCACCTACCAGTAATTTAGAATGTAATTCCCACAAAATAAAAATATCTCTCTGAACATTTTGAATTTCGTCATTTCCGGCCTCACTATTTGAATGTCGATACCATATTTGGCGATTTGAGGAGCGAATGTTTACATCAGCGTGTAGTAAGAAATACCATATTTAGAAAAGCTCCGCCTTCCGTAGTTTCCGGTTATGGAAAACGATCGATAAATTTGAACAAGGTTGTTGCTACCTTTGAAAAGCATATATTTCTCAGCCAAACCGATCTAACAAGGACTGGGGTCATCAGTAATAGTTATAATGAAATGTTTGAAGCGTAAATAGTGAATTTTTATGTTTCAACTGCAACTTTGTTTTGCTCCATTGTGACGAATAGGACCGCGTTGTAGCTCTGCCGAGACACAAGTTTGTCACAGGAGCTACATTATTGCAGCTAGTAAATCCAAGAAAGATTAACAATACAATGTCCAAAAGAAAAAGGACAAAAAGACAATCAAAGTTCAACAAACATTACACAAAAAACTAAAGACCGAACAAAACGAACCTCACTAAAATCCGGGGTGAACTCGGGTGCCCCGGAATAGTGAACAATTCCTGCTCCATATGTGGCAATCGTCGTGTTAAGATTGTTACAATCTCTGTGTTATAGCTGCAATACTGCTCATGTAAGGTTAAACAGCAATCAACCAATCAATTAATTAAAATAATAAATTTTTTGAGAAATTTACAATTAAATCAGAATAATTCTATATAATGAAGATTTGACAAATTTCATAATAAATTTATAAAAGTACAAAACGTATCATGTTATTGAATAAAAACAACAAATCAATATTTCATTATTTTATCATTTAAAGTAAACATGAAGTTTGTCGTAATAATGACATTTATGTCAATAAGACAAGCTGAGAAATTACGGAGTACGATATGATGATATTTGATATTTAAAGGCAACGGGCATTCACACTCATTACATTACAGATTTAAATACAAGTGTTAAGAATAGATGGTTATAATGTGGTCTGTCAGTCAGGTTGTATCAATCAAATTGTGAAATAAATAAGTGTTGTTATTATATCTCTCTATAGGTTATCTTATTAAAAAGACATGCTCACTTTACTACCGCACCTTGATTGCGGCAGATCGTGGGTTCGAGCCCCGATTGGGTTTAACCAAACACTATATAAATGGTGTTTTTTGTTTCCCTGCTAAGCTCCCAGCATTAAGGAGAAAGAGCAATGACTGGTTGGCTCGGAATCATGATAATGTGTCCGAGTGGGGCGACATGTCTATCCGCGGACTGTTGTTTCAGCGAGCTAGCACTATGCAATTCCAACTCAGCGTGTTGCACTAGAACAAAGAGGACTTCATCATCATCTCATTGAAAATTAACCTGTTCTCGCCATGATGTAGCTGAAAAGAAAATTACTGAGTTGGCGTTAAACAACAATCACTCACACGCTCATTGGAGGAAACACTGTAATGATCATTCAAAGTTCTCCTGATATTTCAATTATGCCAAACTAAGATGCGAAACCCGCAGATGGCAATAACAAACATGGCGAGCAGGACAAGTTCTGTGGCAGTGTAGTTTCTTATGCTGTTCTGTATATTAAAACACATATTAACTGGAGAAATAGTACAAAAGAGATGATTTCAATTTTCACAATTATGAACATTCCATTTTTATATAACAACATTCCTACAGCACCTGCATATGAAGTATATATCTCTCAGCTGATCCGATATCCCAGAGCTTGTCATTCCTATCATGATTTTGTTGATAGAGAGTAGCTGCTAAAAAATGAAACAACATTAAACTAAGGGTTCGTAGGGGCTATGTTGAAGTCATCACTTCGAAAGTTTTGTGATCGCCACCATATGTTACAAATGACCACGGATATGTTCCGCTTATTGTAATCACAATCCGGTCATTTCCTAATTCATGAGTTAATCATCGGGTTTGTTACAAGAGTTACACGATGGGTGCCATATGTGGAGCTTATCCTTCTTGAGCACATGAGTTCCTTTCGGGTTTTTAGTGGAGTTTGTGTTGCTCGATCTTTAATTTTCTGTAGTTTTTTTTAGGTTCATCGTATGTCCTTTCATTCTTCTTTTGGCCATTGCATTGACTGTCCTTCGATTTACGGCTTCTGATTACCCCTTTGGTATCTTCAATCTAAAGAAGTAGTTCCTGCAGGGTTTAACTATTCGTGGAGTAAGGAAAATTAAAAAGAATGATACTAAAAAGTGGCATATATACTGGTATCTTGTAAGGCACTAATATCACATACCAAATAATGATTTTATTTAATGATTTGATTTTTGCTGTTTAACGCCACTTTCAGCAATATTTCAGCTATATCATGGTGACCAGTTTTAGTGGTGGATGAAGGCGGAGTACCCGGAGAGAACCATCGAACATGGGCAAGCAACTGGTAAACTTTTTAACTTACGGCTGCAAGTCGAGTGCATCTTTTTTTTTGTAATTTAGAAAGCCGGGCGCGAACCCACGCCAAATAATGAAATGAAACTTTAAGACCTCACGATCTACGTATGATGATCTATAATAAATTAATATCAACAAAACGAATAACTATCTCTTGCACAAATCATTGAACACAAACAAAAATCATAACATATGCTAAAGGACATAGATATCCAAGTTATGGGTTGTTTCCCTGTCAAAACCCACGAACATTCCTCCTCTGTGGCCATATTAGCTAAATATAAACAAAAAAATATCACTTACATGTGATAAACAAACTAGATGTGCCAAGTGCAACCTCGATAATAAGTCATTCATCTACCAATTAATGTCATGTTAAGTTAAAACATTGAATGAGTGAGTAATTGTTGTTTAACGCCAAAATGAGCAATGTTTCAGCTCTTTCATGGAGAGAACAAGTTACATTCGATGAGATTATAGTGATGTCCGCTTTGTACTAGACCAACACACTTATAATGGGACTTTTATAACTAACTAAAGCAGCAGTCCGCGGGTAGACATGTCACCCAACTCGGACATATTATTTTGATTTCAAGCCAGTATTTTCTCTTTCTGCTTAATGATGCATGCTTAGTGGAAAGGCAACAAATACCAGTTTCATAGTTTTTGACAGACAAATCCCGATCTCGAATAATTCACAATCAGCTGCAGAAACGTCCTATAGAATGCATATGCGTCGTCCGAGACCATCAAAAGATGTCATAATACGGTAACACCAACAATATATGAAATAAATGTTAGAGAAAACAGAAAGGACAATCCAGAGAAACAGGCACAAGACACCAAGCAAAGACGAATAAACAAAAAAACACATAACACAGAAAACTGAAAAGGAGAGCAACACAGGAAAATACATTTATAATAAAAAAAAAAAGTAAAAAAACGGGTGAACCCAGGTGCTCGCGAAGGGTAAAAACGGTTCCTGATTTTTATAAAACATTTCATTTCGAATCATACAGTCAAATTTCATCTACACATCCCAACACATCTTCCAAAACACGAAGAGTGTCATATTTTGATTGTTTATTTTCAGCTTGTCGATGTCATGGCAATTATCTATAGCAATCAAAAACCTAAGTAAGCAAAATTAAAAACGCTTTTGAAAAGCAGAAAAAGATGAAATTAATATTAGCAACATATATGATACATATACATGTACATGTTGTCTGGATTAGGACGCCAGTCTCTGTGTGATACAATGAATACACCTCATAGTAGAGAGAGGAAGTTTCTTCCTCTAACAGAGGTAAGGGTAGCTGTATCCCTCTACCCTCTCTTGGCAATAAAGAGAAGATACGTCCATACAAAGGAACCATTCGACCCCCAAAGTGAATACCATTATCTAATAGATTGTCGAGGTCTTAATTTTTTTTATTGAAATTACCTCACTAGATCTTCTACCAATGGTCTTTTGTCCTCAGTAATCTTATTTAAAGAAAAGTGATAACATAACTTTGAAAATGCATTCCATGTAACAGAACTTATGTAGATGAGGATGAAAGAGCTACAGGCTATTTAACAATCCTCGTTAGAGATAACCATCTACATGGTTCTGTTTATCTCAACACAGATCAGACGGCAGTTGCTGTACGAATCTCTTTCAATAAAACTATTACATTTTGTTCCGTTTATATTCCACCTAATTCATCATTCAGCTTGGCAAAAAAGGTTGGTCGATTGCCTACCCCAGTTATTATCATGGGCGAGTTTAATGGACATAGTCTCTTACGGGGTAATAAACAAACTAATGACAAAGGCAAAACATTGAAGACTGTCAGGAAGGATTATATATTTGCACATATGAAGGATTTGAAATACATACAACATTATGTGATAAAGTTTGTCAGTCACTTGCGAGAGGTCTGTGGTTTTCTCCGGGCACCCCTGTTTCCTCCACCAATAAAACTGAACGCCGCGATATTCTAATTGAAATATTGTTGAAAGTGGCGTTAAACACCATAGCCTTAATCCTAATCCCATATGCATCCTGGGAATGGGTCTTATTCAACTATCACTGCAATATGTATGTTGCCATCAAGTAACGTGGCATTTCCGAAACACACGAAACATTCATTTACGTCACGTCCTAAGGGAGAGTTGGGCATTGTATTCTTCGTCCAACCCAAAAAATCGGATTCCCCTTTTTGAGGTATATATCATGCAGCACCAAATTGGGTCATTTCTCTATACCCCGAGTTCCCTCAGGCTACAACTTAGTTTTTAAGCTGATGTTACTCTATCAAATGAAATGTTTTGTAATACTGTTCCTACCTTCGCGTTACATTAACATAATATATTCGATTATACATTATGTAAAATTTCGTACGCCACGATATAGCTAAAATATTGCTAATAAAAACGTAGATATCAAATTTAGTGCGCACGACGCGTTTCTGGAATAACCTTCATCAGGTACGCCCAAAATTGAAAGATTCGAAAGCCAAATAATTTAAAGTTTTGGGAACAATAAAACCAAAGGGCCTAAACAGGATAGCCAAAATCGGCTAAGGTCACCTATGCCTGAGGGAGGAGAACCTTAGTTTTATTAATAATTACATTATTTAGGAACTGTAAATTTCAGCAATAAATATATCTAATAAACTATGGCAGTGCCGAAGCACTGACTACTGGGCGGATGATACCCTCGGGGACTAATAGTCCACGAGCAGAGCTAACGTTTGCGCTAAGCACTAACCAATCAATCTTAAATCTCGTTAAAAAAATACGACCACGTACAACTTATTTGAACCGAGAAAATTAAACAAAATCGTTCAAATGATATTTCAAATAGCCATTCATGTAACATAAATATTTGAACCAGTTAAAAAAATGTTATGAATCAATACATAAGATGAAAGGAAAAAACTAATAATGTCAAGTTCACGTTGTATTTATAATGTTTAATTAACCAGGTTATATGACTTAAATGCGTAAGCAGTTTATAACAGTGACCCACATTCTATATCTGTACCACTTCACAATATTGATGTCATAGACACATTACAAGTTTTGTTCATATGACATGACCGGAAAGTTTAAGTAAACGGTCTTCATTATGTATATAACCCATACTTGCAATTTGTACACACGTAACTAACTTCCAGAAATAGTATCTACTGGAAACAGCGATCTCGCTACCAATTTTATTTGGGAGTTGCTGTGTCGATATTTCACGCTTCAATAATTTTGTTTTGTCTTTCCGGATTGTGACGTAATTTGTTAGATTTATTCTTCCTCCTTATTGATATTTTATCATTGTCACTATATGACCTTTTGACACAGTTGATATTATCATACACTGTACTTTACCTTGTTTCAACAGTTAGTGCAAAGGTCAACATTTAAATACCTTACACCAGCATTTCTAAAGAAGGGTCTCGTAAAATATTCCATATACTATTTCAGTTAATATGAGACAGGCACAACCTGTTTAAGGGCGAAGTCTATATCCAACATTTGGCTGTCTTAAAAGAGAGGCATGAGAGGCGAATGGCATGCCTCCTAAAATTGAATAACTAGAAGAAATGTTTCCATAATACACGTATGCCCCCGCCTAACAGGAAGTTGATGTCTAAAGAGGGGATAAAAAAACGATGTGGGAGGAAAGGTTTCTGAAGGGGATTAGGGGGTTATTGAATGTGCCTATGCATGTATGTTGCAATGTCTGAAAATGGTTTTCTGAGGTTTTTACCATTTATACTTTTTCGAGTTTCTCATAGCATGAAGTGTTAAAACATGATGGGGCGACCATTTGTTTTTTAAGAGGGGGGCTTGAAATATTTTGACCCAGAAGTAGTTGACAATTTGTCGAAAATAAAAATTCTGATATCAAAGTCATTTGTTCAGATTTACATATTTTTTGTCACAATGTGAGTGTGCAAGATAAAGGGTAAGAACAGGTCCAGCAGATATCAAGTAGGTCCACTGAATGTATTTTTGCAGGACCTAGAATCGACCTAATGTCAACAACATTTTTATTTTATATAGTTAAGGGTTTTGGGCTTATCAAAAGGGGAATGAGGGTCAAACGAAAATGCAATCATTTTAAATGCAATCAAGGTTTTTCAAGCAAAGCTGCTTGCCATGAAAAGAAAAAAAACTTACCTGTCATCAGGGAATTATGAAAATATGTAAAATCAACACTAAAATTTTACTATGAAAATTTAATAAATAATAAGCTCTCAAAATTAGACCAAAAAAGTAAATTATATTTATTCTCAAATTTAAAACAAAATTTATCAATGGAAAGTTACTTAACTATATCTAATTTTGAATACAGAAAGCTTAGAATTAGTGAACACAACCTATTAATAGAAAAGTGGAGACATTTAAATATTCGGAGAGAGCAACGTTTATGCTCACACTGTAAGTGTATAGATGACGAGAAACATTTTCTTTTACATTGCACGATAAATCTGAATTGAGGTCTTCTTTTTAAAACATTTTGAACAACGAAAATCAAATTTTTAATAACTTATCAGAATCAGAAAAAACTTTCATATATTTTAAGCCCATCAACACCATCTCAAGTAAATAAACTGGGTTCCTTTTTAAAAAAGTCATTAGAACTGAGGACAGGGGACTCCTAACATATTTACTTGAAAATGTCGATTTTATGTTCTCTTTGTTACATGTTTATTTATATAATTTGTATAATTGTCACAAACTGTATTGTTTAATGACAATACAATTTTGAATTGAATTGAATTGAATATAAAACTTGTTTTATAATTCCCTGCTGTCATGCTTGTCTTGTCAGAATCATTTCATGTTTTTGAATCGGGGATAGTATGTAGATGTAACATATTCCCTAGCCGAAGACGAAGGCGAGCTGCTCTTTCTATTTGACACCAGCTCACACAAAGTATTCAGAGAGGAGAATCATCCTTTCAGGGGAAATGCATGGACTTTCATGAAATTCATCCCAGGGTTGCATACGACCTGGCACATGTGTGTATTTCATGATCAGTACACACTAACAAATGACGTACTACACATAACGCTTTGTGTGGATATTATAAGTTTTCTTTTAGAATTTTCATTTGAGTTTATTTGAATTTTTCAGAATATAAACAATAAGAGATTTCAGGATTTCTCATTGAAATAAATGTTATTGCGATTTTAAATACTATTTTGTTCAATATTTTTACACTTCCGGTGAAAAGATATTTGGCTATGAATACAATAGTCACGTGACTATTATTCGTATAACCTATAGTTAAAAGGGCCTCGCCCTTTATTATATATCCAACTACCATACGTTCACAACCACGGCGGCCTTCACATTGACATATAAAGCACAGAGTCAAATCATAGATAGACAACAAGAACTAAGCTGCTTTTAATTATCGAAGTAGCAGGTATCCCAGTCCTGCTACAATAATGTGATCAATTAGGGACCGACCATTTAACTTGCAGGGGGGGTTATGGTTTTTTGTTTCGTTCAGAAATTTTTTTCGGTCAACACGAGAGTTAGAATATTTATTTTTTTTGTCGCGCAAAGCGCAATTTTTTTTCTCCAGAATTCAACATTAGGTTATATGACAAAAACTCTGAATCAGATTTTTTTTATCCTCCCTCCACCAAAATCAGAATATTTTTTTCAGCAACATTGAGAATCAGAATATTTTTCTAGAAAAAAACCATAACCCCCCTCCTCCCCTTCAAGTTAAATGATCGTTCCCTTAGTGCCCTTTTTGATTATAAAGCAAAATTTCACTCGGAGAACCAAACTCACTTGTGATAAGTCAAGGTCTAATTGATTTCATTAATTTAATGCCGTCACCTTTTATTGAAGTGCCTTTGCCAAGCCAGGAAAGTGAGCGTTCATGTATTTGTGCATAAGAGGTATCAATTTTGCATCTGTCTACGATTTTGATATTTGATTTTGGAATTGTGCCGACATTGTGGTATTTTTTGGTTTTGTATTTGTATTGCGTATAGGTGTATCCAACAATTCTTCACCACATGTATATATGAATAACCTGGCAAGTGTCTTATAAGAGAAATGAACTTGCATACCCTCCGAGAGTACACGTGTTCACCCAGGGATTCTTGGCGGGGTCCATGTTGTTCATCTTTTTAGATTTCTATATTGTGTTTGTTTTGTTTGTCATAGTCAGGATCATATTTACATAGACTTCATCCGTTGGTAAATCTGATCACCTTTTTGTACTAGTACATTAATACTTATAGTATTCTGTGTCACACAAGTTTTCTAAAGTGACACCAGAAAGATTGAATCTGGTACAACTTAAATTCAAGAATCATCTACACCTCATTTGAGTGGTTTCAATATAGTATAATAAAGGTTTATGCATTTGTCAACAACGATTGAGCATTTTATTTTACCGGAAGTGTAAATTGTAAGCAATTAATTGGATGTTTGGAATTCTTCTTAATTTCATAGATAAATAAAACGCTTACAAGCAGACAACATAGACAACTTCGTCATACTAAATTCACAAATAAATCACAGAAAATCCTAAATAAACGTTAGAGAAACCGAGGAGAAATCAATAATGAACAATCCAGAGACACTGGCAACATCGGGTACCAAAGACACATGACGAAGACAAGCACCACAAAAACACACCACAACACGTGTTGGACACTACCATACACAACACACAAGACTGAAACAAACATAACAAAAAACACAACACAATGTGTGTTGGACACAACCATATACAGCACACAAGACGAAGACAAACAAAACAAAAAACACAACACAATGTATGTTGGACACCACTATACGCAAACAAACACAAATAACGTAAATAAGACCTTGGAAGAAAGTTGCTGTTAAAAATGTAGATATAAAATTAAGGAATCTAGTAACCAACCTCGTACTCCCTCGCCCCCGCGTTAATAAACGGCCACCTCGTAATGTTAAATCACCGTAGAGAAAAACTAAGACGTATTCACTGTTTCACATTGTCAAGGGAGCATGCAAAACTTGGGACCATTTACCATAAGGTGGAGTACTGTATTTAGTTTTCAATGAATAAAGGCATGGAATGAGTACCTAAACTTATCGGTTTCTAAGAACTTCCTAGTTGGGGCCAAATTTCATAGACTTGTTTCCGAATGGGTTATGGTTATGAGGTCATTGATACCAATTAGAATTACGAAATTGCCAAATGCTCAACGAAACCTCTTTCCACATTATTGATATATATTCTGTTAGCGGTCAAAACCGGGCTTCAGAGTTACTGATATACTAGCTACTCAAGGGGTGGTGTGAATCAGATGTGGATTCTGAAGAACTCTAGAGATCTGTTAGAGTACATACAATCGATGCCCCTCTCATAATACAATAACATTAAAACATTTCAATCTACACTATTATTCCCCACTCTAATCCTAAAGATAGATTAAAAGAATTAGTTCAACTTTGGTTCATAAACAAGAACGGTCAACGTAGATACAAATACCCCGGGACCTTGTTTTAAGTAAGGAAATGTTAGAGAAAACAGAAGGGGCAATGAAGAATGGACATTCCAGAGACAATGGCAACATTAAGACGAGACAAATCTTATTTGGTAGATAAAACACTATGATTCTAATAAAAGTTCTCTGAAATAAAATGCTCGAGTTTTTGATTCACAATATATTTATTTTACTTTGTGGAGGTGGACAGTCGTCATTGCTAAGGGTGCTAACTACTCCTCTTCTCGCAGACTTATTCTTGTCGTATGAGGCAGAAATCATGGAGGGGCTTCATAAGAAAAACGAGAACCCCCCCCCCCCCTTGTTTAACGTAACATCTGTGTCACACATGACCATAGACATGTTAACTTTGGCGTAATCATAATCCCCTCCTTTCCCCATTCATGACATGCAATCGGATTTTTTAACAATAGTAACACATAGACAACTGGTTGGGCAGGAACTGCTTACGCTCCGGGAGCACCAGAGTTCACCCCCGGTTTTCAGTGGGGTTCGTGTTACTCGATCTTTAGTTTTATATGTATGTTTTGTAGATCGTTGTTTGTCCTTTTGTACTTTTTCTTTTGGCCATTGTGTTGTCTGTTCTTCTTCGATATAAGGATTCTGATTACCCCTTTGGTATATGCAAACTCTTCTTATTGACAATTGTTTTGACTTTTTATCCTTTTGTTTTGTCCATTGTATTGTTTGTTCTTCCATTGACGGGTTCTCGTTACCCCTTAGGTATCTTGGCTTTATTAATCTTAGTTGCATATTATTTTGAAAGCAATATAATGTATAGACAATAATAAAACAAAAACTTATAAAATCCAAACGATAAAATAAAACATGCACATACATATATTGTATGAAACTTTAAAAACAAAGTCTGGTGTTATATACTTATCTGTGATTGTATTAGCTACTTTCATTGTTTACATGTAGTTCAATAAACCAGATTACAAAATAATTTGTGGACTTCCCCTTTATTATATACTGAATTGCTAAAGAAACGTTGGCAAGTCATTTCATGCAGATTCTAAAGTGTTTGTTCTTGGTTCATTTTTGTCAACAATACATTACAGATTTAGAAGAGCTGGTTTTCTCCTGGTACTCCGGTTTCCGTCACCAATAAAACTGACCGCCACAATATAACTGAAATATTATTCAAAGTAGAGTGTTATGCCCCATAAGCCCCACCCTGATTTAGAAAAGATGAGGAAAGGAATTCAATATGGTACATGTCTTCCATTGGTGTTGTCTATTGCATGAACGAGGCGGTTTATGAAAGCTACAATAATACGAACCAAAACCCTCATCAAATTCAGCTGCAGTTTTCGGCCTTGGTTTGACTTCATTAACAGCTGCAGTTCTCGGCCTTGGTTTGACTTCATTTAGAGCTGCAGTTGTCGGCGTTGGTTTGTCTTCATTAAGAGCTGCAGTTGTCGGCCTTGATCTGCCTTCATTGAGATCTGCAGTTGATGGCCTTGGTTTGACTTCATTAAGATCTGCAGTTGTCGATCTTGGTTTGAGTTCATTAAGTCGTCCTTGAATCTGATGCCACATATATTCAATCGTATTTAAGTTCAGACTAAGAGTAGACCGCGGAATAACCTCCATGTTATTTGCTGATGAAAGTCTCTTTTGGATCTTGCAGAAAGAATTCCGATGACGTGCGAAATATGATCCCATATGAGATCTTACAACTTGCCTTATGTAACGAGCGGTACAACCCACCACATTACCGCTGTCGATGTTCTGAAAGATGACAAGTCAAGTTTGAAGTTTGGTCTGCCCCATGAGCCTCTTTCCTAATATAATATTAGGCGCATTTATACACTGTTTGCTAAGACCACAATTTTCCAGAACACGTAGAAATGAAAACCAATGTTTTTATTGTAGGTACGATCACAAAACAGATTAAATAAACTCTCTCACAATTCTGTTTCTTTTAAACCACACTTGAAAAGAAAAGAGTTAGCAGTAATTCTATGTGAAAGCTTGAATTGAAAGTTTTGATGTATGTATCGCTTCTTGAAGGAATACATAGGAAAGACTAAACATAAATCCAATAATATATTTGTACTGCTAATTCATGTGTTCATTTATTTTGTGACAAAACTGGACTTTTATATTGTATAAACATAATTCATAAAAATATCTGCACGTTTTATTTTTTCGTTTTTTAATCTGTCAACATCTGTGCAGATTCCTATATCTGAAATATTTTGTCCATCCCATTAGGACTGTACCAATAACACCGTCTTAAAGAAACAGTATGATTTGCACGAGCTTTTCATGTTTTCCATTCTGTGCTTGTAAATGCGATCTACCCACAACCCTCTCGAGACCCAATTTCCTCGCCTAACTTAAGTACACAGTCAACCGTAAAATGTTTTTGTATAGGAGAATGTCCAAGTAACTCTCCATTCCTTAAAAATAATGGAGCCGAGGCCCCTTTGGGGCCGAGGCCCATTGTTTTTAAGGAATGGAGAGATACGAGGACATTCTCCAACTTAAAATCCACCCATTGTACTTTATTAATTGTATTAATTATTAATCTTGTAACAAAAAAAAAGTCTGTGTTTATTATCTAAAGTATAAAGAGAACAATAACTCCGCCCTTGTCCACATTGTTCATAACTCTCCATTCCTTGAAAATAATGGAGAGTTTAGACAATAGATTTACATCACAGGCGGATTTTAAAGAAATGTAATCGAGGGTTCATTATACAGATGCTTTATCTGTTCCACACGAAAAAGAATCACAAATTTTGCATTTAGAATGATTGTTTTGCAAACTTTGAAATAAAAAGACGTTCCTTTAGCGGTTCAGTATAATTGTATTAACGATATTCACGTGTTCCAATTAGGAATGATTTTGCTTAAACCGATTAAAAAAGTCATGGCAAGTGATTACAAATCTGTAGCGGTCATAAATCTGTATTTCATCTGGGGGAATTATACAGGAGGATAATAACATTACACAACCTTGAATACATGACCGAACACGCTCCTGGGTACCGGCGACAGTTCCCAGGGCTCAACTATCAGAGCTGTCCTATGTTGACAGAAAGGGTTGCCTTCATAATGAATGAGTTGTCAGGTTATAATACACAAGAGCTGTACCATGGACCAGAGTTTGTAACGTGATTGGAACTTGCCATGCACGCTCCCTTGAACGTCAGAAAGGCTACATTTTTCGTCTCCATACTTTTCCAATGACCGTCAAAAGACGTCGCTCTGCTATTCCCATCCCCCTCCCTGGTTTCCATATAAGATTCTTTTAGATATTGTTGAACTTGTACTATATTTCATCATGAATATGAATTAAATATTTGCCGCTTGGAAACAACCCATGAACAATCAACCGAACACAACCATTTGATTACTATAGAAACAAGGAAGCTAAAGATACCAATTTGAACGTAAATATACAAGTACCACACATCTATTTAAGTATACCGCATCGGTGGTGTAATGGTTAGCGTGCTCGCCTCGAGTGCGGTAGATCGTGAGTTCTAGTCCCGATCGGCTCAAACCAAAGACTGAAATTGGTATTTGTTGCTTCTCCACTAAGTACGTGGCATTAAGGAGAAAGAGCAAAGACGGGTTGGCTCGGAATCAGGATAATGTGTCCGAGTGGGGTGACATGTCTATCCGTGGACTCTTGTTTCAGTGAACTAGCACTATAAAAATCAAACTATGCGTGTTGGTCTAATACATAATGGACCTCCTCGTCATTTCATTGAAAATTTTACTTGTTCTCGCCATGATATAGCTAAAATATTGCTGAGTTAGCATTACAAAGGATCACTCACTTACTCATCATTTCATCTAGAAAGATAACTGTATTGTATTTGAAAATTTCACGGCATAAATTGGAGATTTGATGATCGCAAATTGAGTTTACTGGCGACGCGGAAGCGGATGCCGCGAAATTTTCAAATACAATACAGTTATCTCCATTCTAATGTAATCATGTGTATAGATGTGTATTGCCACATTATTGACAAGATGACGTAAGCGTAAACAGCTAAAATTCTAAAAATATGTTATGCTATTTCAACCGTGGAATTGATACCGTGAAAATTACAGCATTGTCCAATCACAAACCAGGAATATTAAACAACTACATTAGAATGAAAATTAACTTGCTCTCAAAATAATATAGCTGAAAAATTGCTGAGTTGACGTTAAACAACAATCACTCACTCACATTGTTAATTTAATAAGTAAACTTCAAGTTGAGCGAAATTGTTGATTTTGAAATCAGGCCACATGATTCCAATCTCTTGCACGATACAGATGTTCAAGGTTTCGATCCGAGTAACATACTTTAATAACAAACCTCAAATTGTTATACATTTGCAGGCCCCCCCCCCCCCTCCCCTCTAAAATTGGAAAAAATATGATTTTTTGTCGTAAAATCGTGATTTTTCACACGAAATACTCCAACAATTTTCGCGCCTCCCTCCGCAATTGGAAAAAATATGATTTTTTGGCGTAAAATCTTGATTTTTTACACGAAATACCCCAAATATTTTCGCGCTTCCCTCCGCTCGGCGCAATGTTTTTAAGTGCCCCCCCCCCCCCGACTTGAAATCCTGAATCCACCCCTGATTTGTGTATATTTACTTATACATTTGATAAGTAATTTGTTTGTAAATATTTATTTAAATTATTTGTAATCTTTTAAGTTTAAAATTAATAAGTACTTAATAACATCAAACAAACTGATTTGATAGTTACAGTCAAGCCTGTATTAAGCGGTTACCGTTTTGGTATTAAGAAAAAAAAGACAGGTGACCTCTTAAAGGGATATTGTCTGCCAGCTGCGTAATTTTTTCATACCCAAAATTATTGTCGATATCCGTACTGACCTTCATAAAATGAAGATTAAACACCGAATTATTGATGAATACGCTCCGAAACGTTGTTTTTTTCGACTAAAAAAGCTGACCATTGTTACCGGAAGCTAATTAATTATGCACTGACCTGGGCGAGGCCAACTCTATTTATTTATCTATTTTTATGTCAGTAGCCCGGATGCTGCAGCATGGATATTGAGGTAAGTTTCTATAAAAGTTGAGGAAAAAAACTATTTGCGAACCGATTGTATCTAAAAGACGTAGAATAAATGATTTCTGTATCAGGAATAGATTTTCTTTGATGAAAACTACATACCTTAACAGATTCAGCCGATATTTCCACGATAACCATTGAAAACATGCCAGGAGGCACCCCATGGGGACAAGCTCAACTACCTATTTTCGATCGGAAATTTTTGCCGGCGTTAAAAATAACTAAATTATTTTTTTTCTTCTTATAAGTTATGAAGTTGTTCCCCCGAGATTTTGATACACGTGTTAAATTAATTTATTTTAGCCAGTTTTACCGACAATATGAAAACAGAGACATACATGTAGAACACAGTGAAATACATGTCTGATGAAAACGAATGACGTAGCCAGTGTTGTTTTATTTGTTAATTGACTGGAATGTTTCAGAGAAATTTGGGCTGGATTAGAAACAAAAGAGACCTTACTTCTAGTTCCACAAGACAGTTGCTGCAAAATAATGTGGGACTGACCATTTACCTTGAAGGGGGCTATGTCACGTTTTTTCGCCGTAGAAATGTTTTTTTCAGACGCCACAGAAATCATATTTTCTTATTTTCCGGCGAAGTGCCAATCTAATTAAAACAAGATGAACTGTGATCTAATGCTCACTTATGATACCCCTGCCACTTCCTATGATATGGGGTACCTATATGAAGCTTGTGACCAAATACCAGATTTCTGCCATCAATAGTTGTCGAGAAAAATGTGCATATATGTTCAATGTGGATAAAAATCAACTAAGTCGGCAAACAGGAAGTAGGAATCTGATGGTTCCAAAAACGCTTCCCACGATATGGCATACCTATGTGAAGCTTGTGACCAAATATCAGATTTCTGCCATCAATAGTTGCTGAGAAAAATGTGACGAAAAATATTTTGGAAGGACGGACGGACAGAGGTAAAACAGTATACCCCCTCCCCCTTCGGGGAGCGGGGGTATAATTAGATCTAAAATAGGGAGCAAGCGCGTAGATCTAATTTTAATTAGATTGGCGAAGTGCTGGAATAATTTTTTTCTCCTGTCCAGCCAAATTTTGTTCTTCAAGATTCAGAATCAAAATAATGTTTTAGGAAAAAAAACATAAAATTAAAATTGAATGGCTTGAGGGGTAAATTGATAAAAAAAAAATTGCAAGACCAAAATGGTTCTCCCATATACCAACAAAAAAACGAAATAAAACTGTGGTCATTTTTTTTATTTCTCTAAACTGAATTCGTGCAAACTATTTCACTTATAATGAATTATATTTCTTTTTTAAATAGAGCTCATTTTTCTAGATGAATGTATAACCATCTGTCTTTACTCTGTTTTTATTAAATCTCTTGTCTTTATTTATTACAGGACTTTGATCGGATTGTCCTTGATGAGGCAGTGTTGGGGGTTGCTAGAATGTTTCGAGAGGAACTTGTAGTAATGCCCCATGACGAGGATTACAACAGATCCAATAGGTATATATATATATATGCAGCCTACCGCCAGTATACCATTTGGGCACATGGCCGACTTGGAGCTGAGGTCAGACGTGTGATCCCAAGCTGTTGTACTTGGAAAATTACGGACAAGTATCCTGATCTATATGGAAAATACAAGGGTTTCATTCCTAGACGATTTAATTAAAACTTGTTCATGAAATATTTTGTATTTTATCCCATATACCCTAATGATAAAGTTTACCACTTGCTTCCCTATGGTCGGTGGTTGTCCGGGTACTCTGGCTTCCTCCACCACTAAAACTGGTCGCCATGATATAGCTGAAATATTGCTGAAAGTGGCGTTAAAACACCAAAAATAAAAAATTAATCAACCCTAATGAGTTGTTAATATCACAAGTTGGTCAGTTGGAATTGTAAATTTAATTTGAAAGTTTTGCCATCTTATTATTATTTTTTTGTTCTATCAGCACTGACAACTTCTTTTAAAATGGACTGACAGTCTTTTATATAATTCAAAACCAAACTTGGCAGAGATGTTTTCTATGAGGTCATATATATAGCTACACAAGAGTTGTTACTTTTGTGCAGATTCGTCAAAAAACATGGCCACCATGTGACTTTGAAAATTCTGATTGGTCGATTTTCAAGAAACTTCTTCTCAAGAACCGCTGAAGGGATTGAATTGAAATCTGGTATATATGTTCCTATGAATGTCTTTAACATGTGTTGTTACTGTTTGCGCCATTTGAAAATTCAAAATGGCCACCAGTGGAGGTCAAAGTTTGCATTGAAACCCTATGGGAAACAACATTTTCATCTTCTTCTTGAGAACAGCCGAACAGAATTTAACCAAACTTGGCAGAGATGTTTCTTGTGAGGTCCTAAAAAGTTGTCCTGGTTTGTACTAACTAGACCAACACACTGAGTGCTATCATTATTGTGCATTGGACAATTTGTAATGCCCATTATCCTGACTTGGGTACTTTTCTGCTCTAAATGTGCAGAACTTCTGTTAGACCAGGAAAAACAAAGAGTGACAATCTAAATTTATTTTATGCGACAATATAGTCAATTGTTTTGTCTTGGTCTTCAAATCTGGATTTCTGAGATGCTACAATATTATCCCGAGTTGGAGGTTGTGGAATTGGTGCAAGATGGACCGAGATTCTTCTGGGATCATCTACTTCCAACTGCACACGTTAATTCATTCCTTCATTATCTTGCAGTCTCATACAAATGATGACCCTTAATAGTCTTGGAGCACAGGAATATGACTTGTCAACTTTAACAGGCTGCACAGACCATCTAGCTGTCTTTTTGTTGTAACTTCTCTGCCACCTGAAGTAGAAAAATACATACAATGTAATTCACAAGAATAAAACAATAGAATTGAGATTATGATCTATGGAGCCCTAACTTTCAATTCAAGATGAATATCTCGAATGTATAGTGAATGAGCAACTAAACATATCATTACAAGTCCACTTTATGAAGGATTTGAGTGATTTGTAGACAGATTTTAGGTTGTGGTCATCCCTCAAGAAGTTCTACGGCAGGCATCATGAGCTGGTCAATGGTTACAGAGTGTCTGTTACCCAAATCAGAACTGATCTTCATTTGTTGTTGATGTCTTTCCTTTCATAGGATGAGACTTCTACCGGACTTGACCATGGACAACGCAGCGGGTTTGCGACTTTCGATTGACCTTTCTGAAGCCTATGATCAAATATCAGATTGCTGTCATAAATAATTACTGAGAAAAATGTTATGAACATCTTGGGACGAACGGACGGACAGAGGTAAAACAGTATACCCCCCCCCCCCTTCCAGTGGAGCGGGGGTATAATAAAGCTCCTATGACATATGATCATGCATGGTTCTGTTATTAGGACAAAATTTCAAGTATGTAAGTTACAACTGAAACATATGAAATTAACATGACAAACCTTAGAGTGAAGTTGAGGCTAGGTTCAAAATCTCCATCATCAGAATCATCACCAACATCACTGCCCTCTTCAGTAATATCTATTGAGAGACTGTAAGAATAAAAAATAATTGTTTATTACAATGTATGTGTATAATATCGAAACAAATTTTGTTATATGGTTCTGATGTGCAGCTGTATAACGAAAAAGCTTTTCAAAATAATATTAAATCTATATACATGTATCCAGCACACATCTACACAACCCAATATAAAGAGACAAAATTACATCAAAGTTCCAGGAAAAAATTTGGTGGGCCAGACGTGCGTCAATTCTGTCCCAGTTTGGTTTCATTCCCGTAAGTAGCTAAGGAGGACTGGCCATTTCAGCTTGTGGATTGATGAAAATGTAAGGATGACACAGAAGCCAACATGATCCCTATATAATATAGCTACTAGTAGTATCACTATGCAAGCCACAATAATTAATAGGAAACTGTTATACAAGTGAGTGTGTTGAACAATATTGACAATGTTACCTATAAACATAATGTAGAATATGTCTAATCTTTAACAAAATGAACATACTCAAATGGGTTCACAAAAGAACTCGATTTCTCCAGTTTCATCCGTTTCGTTGAAATGTGATGGCTGCTCATTTCTTCTACTCTAGAAATACCTTGGTCAGAATATCTAAATCAAAAGTACAAATATCAATCACTACAAAATCACATTTGTCTGAAATTACCAGTTTTTGTAGTAATTTGCCTAAAAAATTAAGATAATTTTACAAAAACCTGCATGATTTTAACACAGACATGGGCCATGGTCTACTGTTAAATTCACACAATGAAACATGCAAATTGCTATGGATTTTCACATTATTTCTTAAAAATCTTGTTTATAAATCATACTTACAAGATCCAAACTAAACAAGGGCAAAGCGTGACGTATCCCCTCGCCTAAAAATTTGACCCGGTGACCTTGACCTTTGACTTTGAAAATCAATAGGGTTCCAGATTCTCTTAAGGACTAAGTATGTACCAAGTTTGGTCAAAATCCATTGAAGGATGTTGATTCTAGAGTGTTCACAAGGATGTTACGTGGTAAAATTTTGACCTGGTTATCTTGACCTTTGACCTTGAAAATCAATAGGGTTTTGGTTATCTTAAGGACTAAGTATGTACCAAGTTTTGTCAAAAATCCATTGAAGGATGTTGATTCTAGTGTTCACAAGGATGTTATGCTGTAAAAATTTGAGCCTGTGACCTTGATCTTTGACATACGACCTTGAAAATCAATAGGGTTCCAGATTCTCTTAAGGACTAAGTATGTACCAAGTTTGGTCAAAATCCATTGAAGGATGTTGATTCTAGAGTGTTCACAAGGATGTTACGCAGTAAACATTTGACCCTGTGACCTTGACCTTTGACCTTGAAAATCAATAGGGTTTCAAATACTCTTAAGGACTAAGTATGTACCAAGTTTGGTCAAAATCCATTGAAGGATGTTGATTCTAGAGTGTTCACAAGGATGTGACGGACGGACGGTAACGTTACTATATCCCTTCGCAACTTCGTTGGCGAGGGGATAAAAAGCAGTTCAAATGACAATTCTTTAAATAGAAAGCCTTTATATGAAAAATACATATTGATTTCCCTCTATCATGTCTATGTTGATAATTCTAAGATAGTAAAGTATAATTTTGGCTCCCTGAACTAAAAATTATGTCCAAAATTGTTGAAATGTAGTAAAAAACTAGTTAATGTAAGGTTTTTAGAATAGTCAAGAAATAAACTTGGTTTGCATAAGGAAATTGAAAACGGTTTTCATTTAGTCATAGTCTAAAATATGCAGTTCAGGACATTTCAGTAAAATTTTATAGTCACATATATAGAAAAGTTTCTGAAACTTGCAAATTTCTATGGATCTTCATATTATTTTTTAAAAACCTTGTTTATGTATCATACTTACAGGATCCAAACTAAAAATGCTACTGAAATGACACTTATTTAAATGGAAAGCTTTTTATATAAAAGATACATACTGGTTTTCCACTATGGTGATAATTCACAGACAGGAAGATATAATTTTGGCTCCCATAACAAAGTTTTATGTTCAAACTTGTTGAAAAGTACTTTTAACCTTATTTATGTAATGTATTTCCAGTACCCAAGATATAAACTTGTTTGCATAAAGGAATTGAAAATGATTTTCATTTAGCCATGGTCTAAAATATGCATTTTAGGACATTTCTGAAATTTTCAGTAAAATTTTGTAGTTATATATAAAAAAAAGTTCTGAAACTTGAAAATTTCAATGGATATTCATATCATTTCTTCAAAACCTTGTTTATAATTATATATTATACTTACAGGATCCAAACTAAAAGTGCAATTGAAATGAAGCTTCTTTAAATAGAAAGCTTTTATTTGAAAAATACATACTGATTTTCCATTATAGTGATAATTCGCAGAAAGTAAGGTATATACTTTTGGTTCCCAAAACTAAGTTGTTGAAATTTGATAAAATTAAAAGCCTAATTATATGTTGTATATCAAAGAAATAAATTTGCTTGAATAAAAAGAACTTTATAGGGTTTTCATTAAGCCATGTACAGTTTTAATTCTTGCATTAAAAATGAATTGATTCGATATTTTTTTTTAAATTGATAATAATAAACTGCATTGCTATTGATATCATTTTTGCACTCCCATTTCCCCATTGCTGGCCTCTTAAAATTTGTGTTTGTTTACCTCGAAAATACGGCCGTTTATGGTACTCATTGACAATAATTTGCTGTTGCCAGGTGCAAAATTACATATATTGATTAATATCTACCGAAAATGATCATAGGCATCATCATAAATTCATAAAATATGAAAAACGATTAAGAAAAGAAGGCAACATGCTCGGCTTACCTATCAACAATAATCAAGCACTTCCTTGAGTTCGCTCCATCCAACGGCAACGGTCCAACTGATCCCCTACATATATCCTGCATTTGTTCCATTTGGAAGATACTTCACTTCTATTCCTCTTTATCTCTGAATCCGTCAAAGTCCGCTTTCTTCCACGCGTTGACAGTTTCTCTTTTGCCCAAGAACCACATGTTGTTTATTGTTTCTAAACAGTGTGCATGCTCAAGACGTGTTCACATAGAAGGCCATATGAATAGATTTGAATATTGTCATCCAGACAATAATTCTGATAACGATAGTTTTGGGTCTTTTTTGTAAAAAAATCGTATCTTTTGCAACATAACTCGGTGTTAATCTTCATTTTATGAAGGTCAGTACGGAAATCGACAATAATTTTGGGTATGAAAAAATTACGCAGCTGGTAGACAATATCCCTTTAAGTTATATTGTGTTTTTTTACAACTGTATTTTTTTTTGTTTCCGCGCTCTTGATGAGCACAAACAACTCGATGCATCACAGTTCAGCATTTCAGTAGATACTAATGGAAATAAAGAACTGCATTACACTGGAAGATTATGTAAAAATGTACAAGGTGGGTTAAACAATAGAAACGTAGATGTGAAACGTATTACCCAGAAAAGTTATCCGTCTAATCCAAGATGTATTGTAAAAGTTTTTGATAAATATTTGCAACATATTCCAAGGGAAGGCAGGTTTTACAGAAAACCCTTAGTGAATAAAGGTAGTGATAAAAGTATCAGATTCAGTGTTCAATCAATTGGAATCAACACGTTGTCAAACAGAATGAAGGACTTGTTTCAGGCTGCTGGCATTCCCTTGGACAACAGGAATATTACAAACCACTCTGGTAAAGTAACTTGTTGTACTACTCTGTTCAATGCTGGATTTTCAGATTCAAGTGTAAAGTCCAGGAGCGGGCACAGGTCTGGTGCAGTGGAAACGTATAAACGACCACTTGAAGCGTTACATGATAGTGTCAGTCACGCACTACAGCCTCCAAAACCGACTATCACAGCATGTGATGCTGATAATACAGCAATCTCAGTGAACAAAAATGACAATGATAACAAGGAAAATTGTGCAACTGATGAAGATAGTGCATGTACCATGACACTAACAGTGCCTAATGCAATTAAAAAAGTGGTGATTTTCAAGAATGGAAAGAGATATTGCTTGGAAATATAGATGCTATTAATAAAAGTTATTATTTCTTGACAGTTTTAAATTTAATTCAACATTTAATCTTTTATTCAGCTGATAATGGTTTGGGGCATTTCACAACAATTGTTAACACCATTTAATCTACTGTATATTGTTGTCAGATGGCCCAAGGCAATATTTTCCAGCTGTAGACAGTCAGAACAATGGGGAAAATCCATGATCTTAATGATTAAGTAAGGCAAAATTCTATTGTCGAGAGTACTCTACTATGTTCTAAATTAAGGTGTAGGTGGGTGTCATTGTCCTATAATGTTACAGACAAAGCACATGGTGTCAGCTGTAATCCATGCTTATCATGCAATTAAATAAACCCACTGACTACATTATAAACGGAAAATATAACAATACATCATGTAGGTAAAATGATCCACTAGGGTGGGACCGTGTACGCATCTTTTGTTTGCAACAAGCAAAAAAGGAAGATGATGAATAATATGGTCGAATGAGTTTGCCTCTATTTCTTTTTAGGACCTGATTAAAAACTTGTGTATCGATTTAACTAAATTTATGTGGTCGTCATGGTCGTGGTTCGATCTTTAGTTTTCTGTGTAGTATTTTGTAGATTGCTGTTTCGCCTTTTGTCCTTTTTCTTTTAGCCATTGTATTGTCTTACTTTCTTCAAGTATTTTCAAACTCTCCTACCGCTTTCATAAAAAATGTATTATGAAAATTAAGAAATTCATACCGACATTGAATCGAATAATAATAACGCCGGTAAGCTTCGATTTGTACAATTAATTCAACAATTATTTTTATGACAGAAGATACTAACAATGATTATTATCTATACCAGAGGGTAATAACAATGATTATTATCTATACCAGAGGGAGGAGAACATTAGTTTTAATTACAAAAAAATACACTGGAAATAATAAACATGTCAGTGCAGAAACACTTACTAATGGTAGGAGACTAAAAGTCCACCAACAGAGGCATCTGATGATAGATGATAGAAAAAAATCATAGAAATCAGATTTAAAACGAAAGGCCTCAGTAGAGTAACACAAACTGGTTATGATCACATATGTCTTAAAGATTACCTTAGTCTTAATAACAGTTATATTATCTATTAAGTGGAAATTTCAATAATAATACAAATGTATATATATATATATATATTATATAAACGTCTAAGCAAGTGACAACCATACAATATATCTGTCCCACTGGATCTCAAAGATACTTGTGATCTAGGTTAATACTAAATATTAAATATACGTCTGAAAATTAAACCAAACAGTGTTAGAATTAGATTTTAGAGATGTCAAATATTTGTTCTTCCCTCGACGGGATTTGAACTCACACCATTGATACACTGCAGCGCCATTCGCTTAGCCTTACGCCCAGCGCCCCTAGACCACTCGACCACATCCTATATATATATATATAGCCACCCGTCTTGGCTTTCGGGAAATCCAAAAGTTTGAAAGATGTCTTGGTGAGAGCTGACATCTCCCCTCGATCTGCCTACAATGGTCAGTGTCAAAAATGTGATTCGAAATGATGTATGACGTGCAAAAACATCCAATGCACACACAAATTCAGCAGCACACATACAGGAGCAGAATTCATCATATACTGCAATGCCAACTGCAAGACAGAAAATATTATCTACTTCCTGGAATGTGCAATTTGTGGTCTTTAATACGTCGGAGAAACTAAACAACAACTTAGTAAACACTTGAATGGCCACAGAAGCGATGCAAATTGCAAACCTGACCTTCCACTCAGCAGACATTTCAGATCGACGGGCCACCATGATTCATTCTGCAAACTGAAGGTCACCATAATTGACCATAACCCCAAGTGGGATGATAAAAGCAGACAGGAAAGGGAAAGCTTCTGGATAAAAAAAAAAACTTAAGACCTTATCACCGAATGGAATTAATGAGAAAAAGTAATATCCTCTCTTGATTGCTATTTTTGTTGGTCTCCTCCAGTCGTATTAAGACATACAGCCCGCTCAGTTGGTCCAAAGTATATATTCCACACTGTGGTGGGCCGTTTATTGAATGAGTTTGGGTACCGTTTTCAAAAATATTTTTGACTATGCTGTTTGATGCATTGGCCAATAATGTCTCATTTTTATTTTGAATTTAACATTTATTTAAATGTGTAACCTTATTGTGTATTTATATTATTGTTAATATAATTTTATTAATTTATATGTGGGGTTTCAATTCTATTTTGTATGTATTTTCGTGTGACACAGGTAACATCTGGGTCTTTTGTCCCGTACATTGACCGTCTAAAACTTTTTTGAACCTGTAAAGTCGCCATTTTGGTTCGACATTAGACATTGAAAAAGTCTCTCGGTGAGACGAATATTTTGTTATTCAACAAAGTATTTAATCACTTTGTTTTGTATACTTGGTGGTTGTTTTACAAACCATTTTAGACGTTTATATATGATACCCTCGGGGACTAATAGTCCACCACCAGAAGTATCGATCCAGTGTTGGAAAATAAAAACATATATATATATATATATATATATTGCCCACGACGCGTTTCTGGAATAATCTTCATCAAAGTATTTGGGTGCAAAAAAAAAGAAGAGCATACACAGGATAGCAAAAAAAAAAAAAAAATAAAAAAAAAAAAATAAAAAAAAACAAACCCCCAAAAAACCGACTACGCTACTTTCAATGGAGGTAAGTTTTATTGGTGGAGGAAACTGGAGTACCAGAAGAAAACCACCAACCTGTCACGAGTCGCTGACAAACATTATCACAAAATGTACATCTCGCTATGAGCGGGATTCGAACTCACAAATTTAGGGGTGATAAGCACTGATTGTAAATCCAACTAAGTGTGCCATACAATCACTACCATGACACCCCATGTATAAAGGTAAGCAATTATTTATTTATTTGTGTGATGTTTCCAAAACATTTCACGTCAGTACTGTGCGTTCAAAGCAATTTGATATATGTTTTTAAAAAATATTGATTAAATATGTTAATCTCTTAAGCGTATTCAAATTTTATGCTAATTAATTGAATAATAAGAAGGTTGTAAACATGTTCGTGCACCTAAGGACATTAGAGGTATTCTAGGGTCAAGATTCTACCCCGAATCGATATTGAATTGTGTTTTTGAAATATTTATTAAATATAAGTTTATGTCCAAATGAATGTAGGACTCCGTCGTGATCGTATGGTAGTTGGATTTACAACTACCTATGTAATCGTGCGCCACTAACGTTGTGAGTTCTAATCTCATTCAGGCGAGGTGTACTTGATACAACATTATGTGATAAAGTTTGTCAGTGACTTGTGACAGGTCGGTGGCTTTCTCCGGGTACTCCGGTGTCTTCCACCAATAAAACTGACCACTACGATGTAACTGAAATATTTGTTCAAGAAAGGAAGATGTGGATTCTGGAATAGTTTATGAATATTTTCAGGTTTTACAATATTGTGTACTCAGGACCGGCATTTAGCCAATTGGTTTTCTACTCTCGGCTGTTCATGTACGCACAACATCACACTGCATGTTTTACAGAGAACAATTGGTCCCCATGTAGGAGTTATCTACTCTTGGCTGTTCATGTACACACAACATCACACTTCATGTTTTACAGAGAACAGTTGGTCCCCATGTAGGGGTTATCTACTCTTGGCTGTTCATGTACACACAACACACTGAGGTTTTACAGAGAACAATTGGTCCCCATGTAGGAGTTATCTACTCTTGGTTGTTCAAGTACACACACCATCACACTGCATGTTTTACAGAGAACAATTGGACCCCATGTAGGAGTTATCTACTCTTGGTTGTTCATGTACACACAACATCACACTGCATGTTTTACAGAGAACAATTGGACCCAATGTAGGAGTTATCTACTCTCGGCTGTTCAAGTACACACAACATCACACTGCATGTTTTACAGAGAACAGTTGGTCCCCATGTAGGAGTTATCTACTCTCGGCTGTTCATGTACACACAACAACACACTGAGGTTTTACAGAGAACAATTGGACCCCATGTAGGAGTTATCTACTCTTGGCTGTTCATGTACACCCAACATCACACTGCATGTTTTACAGAGAACAGTTGGTTCCCTATGTAGGAGTTATCTACTCTTGGCTGTTCATGTACACACAACAACACACTGAGGTTTTACAGAGAACAATTGGAACCCATGTAGGAGTTATCTACTCTTGGCTGTTCATGTACACACAACATCACACTGAGGTTTTACAGAGAACAGTTGGTTCCCATGTAGGAGTTATCTACTCTCGGCTGTTCATGTACACACACCATCACACTCCATGTTTTACAGAGAACAGTTGGTTCCCATGTAGGAGTTATCTACTCTTGGCTGTTCAAGTACATACAACATCACACTGCATGTTTTACAGAGAACAATTGGACCCCATGTAGGAATTATCTACTCTTGGCTGTTCAAGTACACACAACATCACACTGCATGTTTTACAGAGAACAGTTGGTCCCCATATAGGAGTTATCTACTCTTGGCTGTTCAAGTACACACAACATCACACTGAAGTTTTACAGAGAACAGTTGGACCCCCCGTACCTGCTAAGACCGGCGCTGTGTGTATTATGTCTAGATTATGCATTAATTGGATTACTAACGGGGAGTTCCCGTAGTACCACTACACCATTGAAAGACTAACGATAAAGCTTTTATGAATAAAAAAGATAAACCAATATAAGTAATTATTGTTTTTGTAAGTATATGTAGATGCATGGGTAGGCTTACGGTGCTTAACGTCACTTTCAACAATATTTCATTTATATTGTGGCGGTGATTTTATTGTAGCTGCAATAATGTAGCTCCTGTGACAAACTTGTGTCTCGGCAGAGCTACAACGCGGTCCCATTCGTCACAATGGAGCAAAAAAAAAAATTGCAGTTGAAACATAAAAACTCACTATTTACGCTTCAAACATTTCATTATAACAATTACTGATGATCCCAGTCCTTGTTAAATCGGTTTGGCTGAGAAATATATGCTTTTCAAAGTTAGCAACAACCTTGTTCAAATTTATCGATCGTTTTCCATAGCCGGAAACTACGGAAGGCGGAGCTTTTCTAAATATGGTATTTCTTATTACAAGCTGATGTAAACATTCCAATCGTAACTACTCGGCCATTCTCGCTACCCTGTTATTTGCAGGGTAGCGAGAATGGCCGAGTAGTTACGATTGGTAAACATTCACACCTAAATCGCCAAATATGGTATCGACATCCAAATAGTGAGGCTGGAAATGACGAAATTCAAAATTTTCAAAGAGAAGATTGTTATTTTGTGGGAATTACATTCTAAAATACTGGTAGGTGATAAAAACTTGTTATAATAATGGACAAAAGGAAAGGTTATGTCTTATTATTGATAAATGCAGGCGTCAGAAGCTCTGTAAGCGAGCGCAAAAAATATCGGCGGCTGCTCCATTACGTGTAATGGCATCCCGTTATAACCCTTGCGAGTAAGCGAGCATTTAGGGTTTTATTATTAGAACTAGTTTTATTGGTGGAGGAAAGCAGAGTACCCGGAGAAAACCTCCGACCTGTCACAAGTCACTGACAAACTTTTTCACATAATGTTGTTTCACCTGAGCAGGATTCGAACTCACAATGTCAGTGGTGATAGGTACTGATTGCATAGGTAGTTGTAAATCCAACTACCATACGATCACGGCCACGACGACCCCTCCCCCAAATAAAAAGTATTAATGCAGAAAATGCAATTTTACGGCTTTGTTTTAGAAATACAAAATGTATTTTCATGGTCCTTTCGTCACTCCCCCCATTTCAAAATCATTAATTTAAGTTTGACTTGTAATGATCTAGCCGACCTTTATGTCATAAATTAGGTATATATACAATGTATATAACATGTCATTCAATTTAGTCCATTTTAATAAAACTGGGTGATAGTTCTGTAATCAAAAATGTATCGTAAACTTTGCATGGGAACAGATAATTTCGATAAGTGGGTTTTTAGAAAGAAGTTTACATTGTTTATCACATCACACGATACGATACTAATGCTGTGACGTCAGAGGGGATCTCGTATTGACCATAGAGACATGCGATTGATCTCAATGACTGGACCTTAGTTTAGTTGTTTGTTTTTAAGTGTCCATTGTTGATTACTTGTACAATCTGAGGATTATCATTACACTTTATACAGTTGACATGGATATATATTAAGGACTTACAAGATATTGAACGTAAACATTTGTTTGTTTTTCAATACGAATTGTAGGAAGCAGACGATCTCATGAACGCGGCAAATCGTGTAACACCTTAATAAGGTAGGAAACCCTTTAATTTAGTGTCAATTTATCGTGTTAGTCTTTTTATGGTGACTGGGAAAGGTAAAAGACCTTGAAAAAAAAGTCGGTCGTACTTCGGGTATAATAAAAATACAAAATAAGTTGTATAATAGATTTTAAATCTGGGTGTCGTGTGATTATATTATGAATATTTAATTTAATATGAACAAGGTTTGAGTGAAGTAAGATTAAACCTTGTGGGTAAATACATATAATTATCTTTTATTTATTTAAAAAAAAAAATCCCATTCTTATTTGTTGTTCTTGCAATATTACCGGATTTAGGAAAAACAACTTATGTTGTATATGTCGTTAACAATACCCTCCAATCCCATTTGCAACTTTTATGCAAATAAAATATGTTTAAGCTAAACAATACCGTCATCGAAAAATCTAGTAATTTTTTTTCTTAAATATAAGATTTTAATTTAGTTAATCACAACAGATATATTACATATAAGTGTATCTTTGGGGATTTATTTTAACTGTACTGCAAATGTTGGCGTTAAACACCAATCAAGCTGAAATATTGTTGAAAGTGGCGTTAAACACTATAAACCCAAACCCAAACCCCAATCAATCAATTGTTTTTATTAACTGAGTCTACAATGTATATATAATATAGTTTGTGTAATCTAATTACAATAGTGTTCTTTCATCTTTATCCACAATCTTTGTACAATGATTGTACAAACACACATTGGAGATATGCACCTCCTAGTTTGAACAGATTTAGCAATTAACAGTTTTTTTTTTGTTTTTACATATATATGGGACTAATTCATTTTTAACTTAGAGGTTACCTATTTTTTGTAATCCGTCATTCCACATTATTCAAATTTTGCACATACACAATACATGATGTGCACCAACTAGTTTGAAAAGATTTGATCATCGCATGGACTAAGCCATACCATTAACCGGTTGAAACCCGCCATATTTTTGTGTCTGTCCTAGGCCAGAGCCTGGATCTCAAACGTCGCATGTCGTGGTCTTTTTTTGTGCTCAATGAGTTCTGTTAAGATGATGGATGATTGTTCGTTTTGTTGATATTGGTGGAATTGGTGACCATCACTGTTTAAACTTTCTTTTCAAAATAGTTTATACAATCTTTCACTTCAACATTATTATAACTTTGAACGGTGATTATATATTTTATTCCTACAACTACCCATGCAATCAGTGCCTATCACCACTAAAGTTATGGATACGAACCCCGTTCATGGCGAGGTGTACTCGATACAACATTATGTGATAAAGTTTGTCAGTGACTTGTGACAGGTCGGTTTCCTGGCTCCACCAATAAAACTGACCGCCATGATATAACTGTAATATTGTTAAAAGTGGCGTTAAACACCATAAACCAACCATAAATGTAATTAAAATTAGATTGGGTCCTTTGTTAATATTTAACCCATTAAAATATGACTTAAAATAAAAAAAAACAATTTGAGAATTATTCCCCTTTAGTCCACTGACATGTCTGAAACAATAAAGGCTACATTAAATCTGTTGGACAGGAATTTCCATACGGAATTAAAAAAAATTGCAATACTGCATAAAAATGAGACTTAGAATGTTTAAAAAATTTATCCTTTTGATTGTTGTTTCCTTTTGGAATCCTTTGAATCCTTGAATGTTGGACACCAAGAGAGCTAGGTCAAATATGTTTGGAATACAGGGCTACGACGGACACAGCTAGATATGAATGCAACAAGTAGAGAAGTGCTTCCTTCTGTACATGTTGAACTCGAAAACCATAACTGATAGCAGAAATTCACTGGAAAACTATCTGAAGCCCTTTAAACAAACCATTCACAGAAAACTATCTGAAGCCCTGTAAACAAACCATTCACAGAAAACTATCTGAAGCCCTATAAACAAACCATTCACAGAAAACTATCTGAAGCCCTTTAAATAAGCCATTCACAGAAGAAAACAAAACCATCAACTATGTTAAAATTAGATGAAATATATAAATTGTGTGTATCTTCTATATTTGAGAAATTTCGGGATTTTTGCCCATTTAGCTCCTTGACTGACAGGTTTAGGTTGTTATTTAATAAACATTCTACTTTCCAAACTAATTCAAATAAACATATTTACAACCAACAATCTAAGTCACTAGCTTTATATATATTGCTGAGTTAGATTGCTGTCAAATTATAATATTAAGTATATATGTACCATCTACACATGTCTTATATCTATCTCTAGATTTGCCTTACGAGACAAGGTAACACTACGATTATTGAAGCTCCTTTTTTTTAAGGAGTGGATGTGGTCGAGTGGTCTAGGGCGCTGGACGCAAGGCTAAGCGAATGGTGCTGCAGTGTTTCAATGGTGTGGGTTCAAATCCCGTTCAAAATTTGACAGCTCTAAAATCTAATTCTAACACTGTTTGGTTTAATTTTCAGATGTATTCATATATAATATAATATATATATATAAGGATGATAAACGTCTTAAGATAGCTCCATCACGGTACAACTGCGTTGCGTCCACCTTCTCGGACAATAATCGTCGATTGTTTTTTTTTTATCTCGAGTGTTTTCTCTGGTAGCATGACGTTTGAAAAATAACGAAAATTTGTTTTTACCATTGGATATAAATAATAGAAGCTAACATACATTATCTCGATTGACTGTAATTTAAATAAGACAATGCAGTGTGTCGCCCCGCCCCTTTTTTTTTATTATACTTATACCTTTATAAAATTAAAGAATCAATTAATATGTTCAATAATAATGAAAAACGTAGATATGTAAATGGACAGTTTAGAGCACCAGATTTCATACCTGTTTTTTTTGGTGGGGTCCGTGTTGCTCATCATTTTTAGGTTTCTTGCTGTGTCTTTGTTTTGTTTGTATTTATTATGTGTCATGTGCCCAATATTGTCTCTATCTATTGAGTTCGCCCATGGTTTTAAATACTGGAGTACGTGTTGTTCATTTCGTCCTATTATGTGTCTTTACGTTCTTAATTCCTGAATTCACCCCCGGTTTTTGGTGGGGGTCCGTGTTGCTCATCTTTTTAGTTTTCTGTGTTGTTTTTTTTTGTTTTGTTTGTCTTCGTCCTCTGTCGTGTGCACATGCACTCAATGTTGCCATATTTTCTGGATTGTCCATTCTTGATTGCCCCTTCGGCTTTCTTTAACGTTTAGTTAGACATGTACATTATCTCTGTTAGAACTCTTATTTGTATTTTGTGTTATTATATTGCTTTCTATAAAAATTATCCCTGTTGCTGAGCGATTTTGCGATCTATCACACACCGTTGTGAGCCCCTTCGCCCATTATTTACATCTACCTCTATATCATAATACTACATTCCTCTTGTTTAGCGATTTCCGCTATCACACACCGTTGTGAGCCCCATCTCCCACCACTATTTACATGTACCCCTATATAATAATACCACATAACAAAAAGGCGATGGTTTTCTCCAACAATAAAACTGACCGCCACGATATAGCTGAACTATTGATGATAGTGGCGTGAAAACACCAAAAACCAAGCCATCAAACCAAATAACAACCGTATACATACACTATAAATGCGAATTAGGATCAGAACTATATTTCTAAGTTGTTTGTATTAATTCTACAGGTAGGAATATAATAATATAATCTGATAACAGGTCATAAAGGTACAGAATGGGTGGGATAGTATTAATCTTGCCTGGGGAAAACTTTGACCAAACAAACCGATATAAGTATATATGGAACTGAACCGAATGCACTTGAATTTATTAACTACAGTCAAAACTGCCCATGCGGTCACCTCTTTTAGGCAGTCACCTGCATTGAAAGGTCACGTTTTTCTTGTCTTGTGATAGAACATTTCATATTAATTTAACCTCTTTTAAGAGGTCACCTGTCCTATAAGACCACTTTTTCTTTGTCCTAAAGGTGACCTCTTAATACAGGTTTGACTGTAGTTTGTTTGAAAAAATAACAAAATATAAATGAAACTTTTAGTAGTTTAGTAGTTAAAACAATATCTAACTTTGTTATAATATATTGACTAGTTTGTTTGAAATCATAGAAAATATAAGTTAAACTTTTAGTAGTTAAAGCCAGAACTAACCTTATTATAATATATTGACTAGTTTGTTTGACTGTAGAATCAAGTAGATAGATACATATATTAATTGAATCTTGTTTTACGTTTCTTGCTTTATCTATGATGAAGACATGAAAAACCAATAATAAATCTGATTAAATGAAGACATTGATATAGAAATACTTATGGTTGATTTGATTACCAGGAAAGGGGGAATAATAAAATATTTGTCTTCCTACAAACCATCAACAGACCACAGGGGGCACTGGTTTACGTCCCGTCGTTAGGGTTAGTTCTGTATTTGATTCTCCCGAACAAGCAGCGAATGCCCTTTTGGAGGAGTTGTACTGGCAGTGAAGAAACTCGATACCATTTCTACACCTCGTTATTCCCGTGGTTATTCTGACACATATTGAAGTGATGTGATATTACTGTTAGCCACTGTAGTCAAACCTGCCAATGAAGCCACCTCTATTAAGCAGTGACCTGTATTAAAGGTCACATTTTTCTTGTCCGTCATTGAACAATTTTCATATTTCGTATGAATTGAACCTCTTTTAATAGGTCATCTGTCTTAAAAAGCCATGTCCCAAGGATGACCTCTTAATACAGGTTTGACTGTATAGGACAAATTGTTACAGAAAAATCCACATGTTATCATGAATCTAAGTTAAAATTAATCCAACAAAAATATTATAAAACCCCACTCCCACAATGCAACAGAAATAAACACGTTTGACTGAATACATGAACAAAGTATAAACATATCGCAAGGCGACAATGAAATTTCACCAAATAACTAACTACTACCTATCGCCACTGATGCTGTGCGTACGAATCTCGATCAGGGCGAGATGTAGAACATTATGTGATAAAGGTTGTCAGTGATTTGCGACAGGTTGGTGGTTTTCTCCGGGTTCTCTGGTTTCCTCCACCAATAAAACTGACTGCCACGACATAGTGATATATTGTTGAAAGTGGCGTTAAACACCATAAATCAAACAAACAAACCAAATAACTAACAACTGCAAGGCTGAAACAAAACGAAAAAAAAGTCACGTTACGGAAACAGCCACTTTCAGTTTCAGTGAGTTAGCATTATAAAAATCCAACTAAGCGTGTTGGTCTAGTACAAAGCGGACCTCATCATCGTTTCATTTGAAATTAACTTATTGTCGCCATGATATAGCTGAAAAGATGCTGAGTTGCCTTGGAGTGAAGCAACAAACACTCATACATTATGCCGGAAAATATGTCTGAAAGCCGTGTGATAAAACGACATTTACCTGTTGAATAGAGATACTTGAATTACCTACCCACAAGGTCATTCTATACAATTGGATGATATATCATGCATGCTATAGTCACACAAAATGTATATACATTATATGTATAAAATATACCATTCATATACATTATAATTATAACATTTGATATTTTATTGCATGATCATTTAAAAAAAAAAAATACAACAAAAACTAGCCAGGTGAACCTGACCGCGATGATCGTATCATGTGACCGTGTATTTCGTACTAAATAAGGGTAATAACAAAATTACCGAACTCCGAACAATCTTAGTGGTGTGTTTTTCTTTTATAGTAAAATAAATGTTAACACAATATCCAACAATCAATGACAATTTTATCACGATCTATTAAAAAGTACTAACACAAATTTAAATGTCTTGAATCAATATTAATCATCTTGATATAATACCCCTTTCATGAGAAATATATTAAAAGCTTTTAATGGGTATTATAAGCTACCTAACTGCACGAACACAAATCCCTCTTTAAAAACATATTTAATGAAGTAAATACAATGTAATATGAAAACCATATACTATTGACGTGTTCTATTAAAGTAAAACTATAAGTTTTTTTATGCATCTATTATGTTGTATGTAGGGGCGGTCGTAGTCATGATCGCATGGTAGTTGGATTTACAACGATTTATGCAATCAGTGCCTATCACCACTAAAGGTGTGAGTTCGTGCCCGTTCATGGCGAGATGTACTCGATACAACATTATGTGATAAAGTTAGTCAGTGACTTGTGACAGGTCGGTGGTTTTCTCCGAGTACTCCGGTTTCCTCCACCAATAAAACTGACTGCCACGATATAACTGAAATATTGTTGAAAGTGGCGTTAAACACCGTAACCTTAACCCTAACCCTGCTTTCAGTAAACTTATCTACTTCATGACATTCATATGTCTTACACTTGTATCACAAGAAGATTTGGAAAATACCAAAGGAGTAGTCTGATTCTGTAAATCGAAGGACAGACAACACAATAACCAAAATAAAAAGGGCAAAAGGACAAACAACGATCTACAAAACACACACCTAAAGATCGAACCTCACTGAAAACTGGGGATGAACGCAGATGCTCTAGAAGGGTAATCAGTTCCTGCCCCACTAGTGACACCTGTCGTGGTGTGCTCCGAAATTTTAATTAATTGAAGATTGTTCGTTACTTAATCACCAGAGTCCAATATTGTATGCATATTCACCAACGGATTTGAGTAGTGTTTGTGTTGCTCGATCTTTAGTTTTCTGTGTAAAGTTTTGTAGATTATAGTATAGTTTGTTTCGCAAATTGCATTGTCTATTCTTCGATTTACGACTTCCGATTACCCCTTCGCGATCTTGAAACTTTTCTTTCTCAAGGACATGTTTGACAATATCCAATAAAAAATTATATGAAAATGAGGGATTGATGTTACAACGAGGATAACGTCTCTTGACTGCGGCTGGAAAGGTATGGAGAGCTGGATATAGACGAAACATTGCAGCCCTTTGTAGCGACAACAATGCGGCAACTTGTTTTCGAAATCTATAAAAGAGATTTTTAACGTGCAGGCAGCGTGGCAATCGCCAAAGGCTCTACCCACTAATATGTACAGTTTGTCACCGAAAGGGCACCACATATGCGCCACCCATGGGTTCCTTTGGGCAGCACTGTGGGTGGTACACTGTGAACCGTTACCAGTACCCGACAATTTAAAATGAAATGTTGTGGATGTGTGATATATCACAAATAGATTCAATAGATTCACCAGATTCATGCTCTCAGGAAAACATACAACCCTGGGGCATAGCTATAGAGTGAGTGACCCCCAGGGCATAGCTATAGAGTGAGTGATTGTTGTGCAACACCAACCCAGCAGTTTAACAGTCATGGAGAGAACACGTTATTTTTCGATAAGATGATGATAAAGACCACTTTGTACTAGACCAACATACTTAGTTGAATGTTTATAGTGCAAGCTCACTGAAAATAACAGTTCGCGGATAGACATGTCGCTGCACTCGGAAACATTATTCTGATTCATAGCCAACCAGTCTTTGCTCTTACTCCAAATACTATCATATTATTTGGCTTTCTAATCATTTGAATTTGAGGCTACCTGATGAAGATAATCCAGAAAACCCGTCGAGTGCAGTACACTAATAAAATCGTAGATATCTATTTTAGTGTGCACTTCGCCTTTCTGGAATAACCTTCATCAGGTACGCTTAATACGCTCCCTTTATGGGAGCGTTAATGGTAGAAGTATGAATAGGTATTATATGGCACTTCAAAATCTTCAACAATATGGCTGCCGAACCGGAAATAAATTAAAAGAAAAATCATGTGACCTAAACCGGAACTCTAGTCGATTTTTTTTTCAAATAAAAATGAAACAATGTTCGGTAGCGGATACGAAAACTGTCCGGAGTTTGGAGTTTTAGGTGGTGTTATTTTTAAGCTTGATATTTTGTAAACAGGAAGAAAAATTACTGTTCTTCGGGAGCGCTTCAGGTTGCACCTGCCTCATATTATCGAAATACTGAAAAGACGAATAATATAAAAATGTTTGGGATCAATCAAATCAAAGAGCTTAAACGGAATAGCCAAAATCGGCTAAGGTCACCTATACCCGAGCGTGGAGAACATTAGTTTTTATTAATAATTACATTATTTAGGAACTGTAAATTTCAATAATGAATATGCCAGTGCCTAAGTACTCACTACTGGACGGATGATACACATTACATTTTGTCTTACAATATTGAGAACATATTGATAATGATCGGATACAACAGTAGTAACAACATCTGGGTAAATTTGATATTTAGATAATTGGAATTCGATTAAGATGAACAGACCAATGATATATGATACTATATTACTATCAATATACAAAGCTGATAACTTATTGCGAGTGCTATAAGGCATAAATTTGACACACTTTCCTTCATATGGTCGTATTGATTCCATTGCACTTTCAGTGTCTTGAATAATTGTGACTTTGTATGTCATGACATGATCCAGATAACATCCAAATCTTTAGGTATAGGTGCACCACCATAGTAAATTAATATATAACGATAATTACACTCTGGATAGTAGGGTTTTTTGGCCTCTCGATCGCTATCAACCTATTTTAGTTACCTATTATATATATACAATTATACGTACATTGTCAGAAAATATAAAATTTGTTTGTACGAGCTTTAGAAACAAGTAGCAGGGCGAGCCTTTGGCAGAAATGAGTATGTTCGATATTTAAGAAGAGTTTAAAGATATCAAAGGGATAATCAGAATCCGTAATTCAAAGAAGAACAGACAACGCAATGGCCAAAAGAAAAAGGACAAAAGGACAAACAACGATCTACAAAACATACAATAAAACTAAAGATCGAATAAAAACCGGGGGTGAACTCAACAACAACCAAATATATGTCATTATGTCTTAAATGATGGAACATAATTGCAGGATATGAAAAATAACCACTAGCGCCTTACCAATCACCGAAAGATCACAACTACCGCGTTACAATAACCGAAACAACACCATTACCGCGTGGCCAATAACAGAAACATTACCACAACCGCGTTGCCAATAACCGAATTATCATTCATTGTGGGACATTTCTAGCGTATTTTGGAGATTTGTTCAATGAACGGGGAAATTAACCTTCGATGAAAACAATTGAAGGCCGGTGTATATATATGGCCTCTTCAACAAGCCAGATCTGAACTCATTGCAACACAGTTCGGTTCGTCATTACTCTCATCTCTTGGTAGGGATTCATGTTTTATTTATGTTGCTTGTAGTCATTTACGTATACTGGTGTCCAATACGACTTCCAAATCAGATGATGTTATGTCGTTTAACAGTGTTAGGGTTAGGGTAATGGTGTTTAACGCCACTTTCAACAATATTTCAGTTGTTTCGTGGCGGTCAGTTTTATTGGTGAAGGAAACCGGAGTACCCATAGAAAATCACCGACCTGCCACACGTCACTGACAAACTGTATCACAATATGTTGTATCGAACAGTAAGCAATCCGGTGCACCTGGGTTCACCTCCGTGTTTTAGTAAGTTTCGCGTTGCTCACCCTGTAGTTTTCCTGGTAGTGTTTTGTTCGTCTTTTTGTTCCTTTCCTGTATTGTCTGTCCTTCGATTTACGGCTTCTGATTTCTTCTTTGGCGTCGTCAAACTTGTCTTATCCTGATAGAGGGCCGTCGTGGTTGTGATCGAATGGTAGTTGGATTTATAACTACATATGCAATCAGTGCCTATCACCACTAACATTGTAAGTTTGAATCCCACTCAGGCGAGGTGTACTCGATACAACATTATGTGATAAAGTTTGTCAGTGACTTTGTCGGTAGTTTTCCTTTCACAAATAAAACTGACCGCAAAGATATAACTGAAATATTGTGGCGTTAAACACCATAACCCTAACCCCAACCCTGTCTTACTATGATAATTGTATAACGTCTTGTATTGTCATATGTTGTTACATTGTTACATCTGATTAAATTGACATGATAAATGACATACTATCTCAAGAGAACATTTTGAATACTCGAATTTCACAATATATACTGAGCCTCGAAAGAAACGTCGCACAAATTGAAGTATGAAACAGCTTTAATTTGAAATATAGGAATTTTAATAATAAATATCAGAACATGATGTCAAGCAGATTTCTAAGCATAACAAGTTTCTAAAATGTTTTCCCGTATACCTTTGTCAAGAATACATCACAGATTTAGAAGAAATGAGAGACGAAAGTTATCATGTATGTCCTACATTGGCGTTCATTATAGCAACAAAGTAGGATGTGCACGAGCTTTTCATGTTTTTCACTGTGTGACTTTAAACGCGCCCCAATACGCTCTCTAGACCCAATATCTTCGCCTAAGCTGAAGTACGCAGTAAGCTGCAAAATGTTTTTAAAAATGTAATCGATGTTCATTATACCGACGATTTACCTGTTCCATGACGAAAAAAATTAATAAATTTTGTATTCAGAATAATTTTTTGCAAACTTTGAAAAAAGACGTTTCTTTTACGGTTCAGTATATACGTGACATTAATGTTGCAAAATTGCAGTGTGCCATTTCAATTGTATAATATACTAAACATAGATTATTGTGAAGAAGACATTCTGTGTCATATATCAGTGTATAATGTGACTCTTGATGCATCATATAATATTATGTTAATGTTATATTCTATATAGAAATAGAAATAAAAATTTGAGAAATGATTGTATATCATTTATCGTGTAGAAGTCGAAGGGATATGATACCATAGTGCGAAGTAACCCAGTATTCGAGTTACCAGGGCAAATTTAGACAAAAATTATAATGTGCGAAACATATTATTACTTCGAGTTATCATGGCAAAATTAGCCAAAAATTATAATGAACAGAACATATTATTGCATCGAGTAAGCAGGACAAATTTAGCCAAAAATGATTAGGAGCGGAACATATTATTGCATTGAGTTTTCAGTTCCAACTTAGCTGACAATTGCTATGGACGGAACATATTATTACTTCGAGTCATCAGGGTAAATTTATCTGACAATTACTATGAATGCAACATATTTATTGCTTCGAGCTATCAGGGTAAATTTAGTGGACAATTACTATGAGCGCAACATACTATTACTTCAAGATATCGGCTTAGTAAATTTGTTAATATTTAATGGTCCATACGAAATATTAAATCTCTTCTATGTCTTGACATGAATTATATCAAACGTAATGCTGGTAAGCTTCGGTCATCGCAAAACAAAGAGGTGTGTATCATATCTAGAAAACATTACCTCATGAAAATGAGTATTCAACGAAACTTGCGGAATAAACTTATCTTTTCTGCCTCCTGGAAAGAACTCCCAACAACAAGCCGATTATCTCCCTATACAACGAGTTCGAATACGACCATTGTATATCGGTATTCTTTTAGACAATGGGACTGAAATTCAGAATTCGTATGTGTCCATGATGACCAGAGCAGGGCAAATTTGGTTTATTAGTACAGTGAGCAATTTTCTTGATTTTATTGCGAAAATATTTAATATATCTTTATTTCGGACAGCGTCAAAGTCAAATTATACAACAATAGATTATGCAATGCTGCAGTCACCTTCACGACTTCTATCGGTATTTTTAGCAATGTAATTTTCCACTGACCAGTAAAGCGTATTAATCTTATTACCGGTATCGAGATTTCCATATATGGCTCTGCCTTCTGCCGTTATTTTTAGGAATGATTTTATCCTATCATAGGTCGTCAAATAAATGCAACATCGTACAATAGTAATTAACATTCATAGGAGGGGTCATTACTCAGGGGCGGATCCAGGATTTCAAGTTAGGGGGAAGCACTTAAAAAAATTGCGCCGAGCGGAGGGAGGCGCGAACATTTTTGGGGTATTTCATGTGAAAAATCACGATTATGCGCCAAAAAAAAATCATATTTTTACCAATTGCGGAGGGAGGCGCGAAAATTTTTGGGGTCTTTCGTGTGAAAAATCACGATTATACGCAAAAAATCAAATTTTTTCCCAATTTTAGGGGGGGGGGGGGCGCCCCCCTGGATCCTCCCCTGTTATTTACCTTAGTTTGCGTTTAGTGATATCTAACACATATCATGTTGTGCTTATGTTTTGTTTGTCTTTGTCTTGTGTATCCTATGTTTCCAATTTCTCCTTTTTTTTTGGTCAATTTTTGATTGTCCCTTCGGTATTCTTTAACGTTTATCCATTCAAATACAAATGATGTCAGATCAAATTTGTTTACTTGAAAAAAAATAGAAAAAATAAGATAAATCATTCGGTTCCAACTAGAATATCAAATGGTTGTTTTTTTTTGCTTGTTTTTTTTTAAAAAGTCAACACATTTAATATGCATTTCTTTTATGGGCGACAATGTTTTGATATCTTTCAAAATAATAATTATGATACAATGTAAGACTAACCCTATGTTCAGTAGTATTTAAAATGGCTTGAGGCGCTAAGAGGACCATTTCAAAAGAATATGTGCATTAAAAATGTATTCATGTAATAAATCAGTCCATATTTGTAAATAACGTCTGGGCAATTGTTTGGTTCTGTTTGATTCAACGATAATTTCATCAAATTTGGAAAAACAGCATGATTTTGCATTAACAAATACACCATGTAATATTCTTTGAAAGTCGGTATTAACATGGCAGTGAATGACCTTTACATCTCAGCGTAAAATCAGTCAAATTTATATATCACACAGATAGTGAGTAGTACTCATTGGCTCTTGGGGTCGTCGTGGTCGTGTTTATATGGTAGTTGGATTTACAACTACCTATACAACCAGTGCTTATCACCACTAAAGTAATGAGTTCGAACCCCGTTCATGGCGAGGTGATACAACATTATGTGATAAAGTTTGTTAGTAACTTGCAACAGCCAGGTCGATATTTCCCCCCGAGTACTCCGGTTTCCTCCACCAATAAAACTGACCGCAACGGTATAACTGAACTATTTTTGAAAGTGGCGTTAAGCACCATAACCATTACCCATACCCATAACCCTTTACATTCCAGGTCATATCAGTCAAATTTATATATCACACAGACAGTGGGTGGTACTGCTATTAAAATTCCATAACAATTAAATAAATTAAAATTAAAGAGAGTAATTTCTTCTCATTATCTATCCTAGATTAATTTCTGTGTTTTATTCCCCTCATGGTGAGGTATATTTATTACAACTTTCTGTGATAATGTTAGTCGGTGATGTGGTCTGGTTTTTCATTAACAAACAAATTAATTGGTTGATTATTGCTTAACGTGCAGCTATATTCTGGACGAGAAAAAGTTCACCAATATATAGAAGCTGTTACTGGAGAAGTATGAAGATTTGGGTAGGGACGAACAATTTGGTCGTCTATAAGCGCCTTTTCAAACTCGACCAAAGAGACCATGAACCCCAGGGGCCGTGGCACTCTACAAACCTTTTACACAATATGGTTCACTATCAGATTTTCCATATTATAACCTGACAACCAACCTGATATCCCCCGTAGAGGGACCCCCTCCCTGCCAGCTCGGAACGCACTGAACAGTTATATCTACAAACAAAGCTGACCGCCATGATATATATACAATATACGTACATTGTCGGTAAATATAAAATTTATTTGTACGAGCTTTAGAAACAGGCAGAATAGCGAGCCTTCGGCGAACTTTTCAGGCCTGTTTCGCAGCGAGTACAAATGAATTTTCTATTTAACGACAATGTACGTATTTTGTGTTTATCCTGCAATGTCAAAAAAGTCGGAAAACTTGTCAGATTTAAACAAAAAGGACAGAAACAAGCGTCATTCCTCGCCTTTCATAAATGTTGTCAAGGGTGTCTTCTTCGTGGTCCGCGTTACATGAGTACCAGTTTCATACTTGTCTGCGCCCCCCCCCCCCCCCCCCCCCCCCCCCCCCCGCTGTACATAGCTACAGGGTACCAGGAAAGTTTATTCATAGGCTGAAAAGTTTATTCGTCTAGTACGAAAAGTTTATTCGTCTAGTACGAATAAAGCAAAAAAATATTCGTATAGCATATTTGTACAGCAAATGTACTGATTGCAGGATAAAACAGAATTTTTACAGAGTGGTGCTAAATACTGATAGCACTAACGCTATATTCAAACACACTACATTATAAATCTTGAATTTCCATATTTTTAAGCATTGATATCTAATATGCTATTTTCAGTGTGTTCTCTGTACCAAACATCATTTCATTAAGTTTATTAAGGAATATTTTCAATTTTAGATATCAATATCCGATATAACCTGGTTTGGAGGCAGTTTACGCTTAATAAACCGCGAATCGGTTGATGAAAAACGTAAACTGTTCCAAACCAGGTTATACAAATATTCCTTATAATTTAATTCTTACAGCAAAATTTAGCGATTTCTCGATTTTAATTACGATTATTTCATAGGACTATTTGAATTTGTCTTTAGCGACTGAATATGTTGGTAACATCACAATACCAGCCCAGGTAATCAAGTACAACCAATTTTTCTCCAGGCGGATTAAGCAATCAGATTGCAGTAATCACATCAAATTAAATTATTATTATATAACGTCCACACATTTACAGACGGTAAATAGTCTTAGTACATGATAAATGTTCAAATCGCCCTGCACGACTTGACGTATGTTATAAGCGTAAGATTTAGATAAACACATTGGCATTGGCATTGAAGTATTATCGTGACAGACAGATCATGTCAAAATATTGTCAGTTAATTCTTTACTATTAATTATTGTTCAATATAATTTTCCTTTATTGGAATAGAAACATTCATTAAGTGTGTCTAGTGTTTAAAATGCAGTATGTAGTTTTATGCTTGCCGCGAGCAAATGTTCTACCACACACATTTCTACCCCCTAGCCTAGCAAGCGACTTATCTACAATCAAGCAAATGTTCATCAATTTTCATAATTAGGTCCACCACCACAATGGAGTAAACCATCTTTGGAGATTAAAATATACAGTTGAATGTACAAAGGAACAAAGAACGATCTACAAAACATACACATAAAATTAAAGATCGAGTAACACGAACCCCACTATAAATCGATTGATTGTAGGTTTCATTCCGTCGATGGTTATGGCTGTTCAACCTTGAATGCGTTGTATACCTTCCTACCCTGTAACGATTATATATTATTCTTAGTGATGATAAAAGAGACAAATACTGTACCTGGACTTGTGATGACATGAGTTGTGCTACTAGTTTTTTGCCAGACATTTTGTGTGAAACAAAGTAAGAAATAAGACGTGATAACTCGGAGTAAGCATAATGTGTCCAAGTAAAATCCATTATGCCTACTTTACGACTGTTCTATCAGTGAGTGGTTTTTTTGGAAAAACATGGCTTAGTATTTACAGATGCTCGTGTTGTGAAATCTAGTTTCATGCATTGCAAGATCGGATGACCATAATACAGCTGCCGAAGTTGCTGAGAGTGTGGCATAAAGAAACAATAGGCAATCATCAAATCGGAAATGATTCCATTGGTATTTCATTCACATTTGTAAGTAAATAGTGGGAATTCTACATACGTTATGTTGATTAGATGGCTTAGGGTTTATGGTGTTTTACGCCACTTTCAACAATATTTCAGCTATATCGTGGCGCGGTCAGTTTTGTAGGTGGTGGAAACCGGAGTAACCAGAGAAAAGCACGGACGTACCACAAGTCATTGACAAACTTAATCACATAATGTTGTATCGAGTATGTTGATTAGAGCATTTGATGATGTAAATAGTAGGCTTTTCATCAATGTATGTAATTAAAACTTTTTATAAAATTATTAGATTGCTCAAAGAATAATAAGGTTCATCTTTTCTTTGGTCCAATTTATCCCATTGATCTTGTAATTATCTCACCATTCTCCATAATAGTTTCGTTGCATGCGACCTTGAAATCAGCTCAATATCAATCAACCAAAAAGAAAGCGGTTAGTGGTGAATGACCCTAATAGTGCTATAGTATTATAGATAAAGGTTACAAATTAATTAATTATTGATTTGAATCAGATGTAATTAATTGATTGTACATAGTTAATCCAATCACCTAATTTAAACCTTAAAAATAAGGTCATTAACCCAAGGTTAAATGAGATCAAAAACAGAAGAGAAAGTTAGCTGAGTAATTGCATGATCAATAGCGTTTGCTAATGAACAAAAAGATGAATACAAAATCATAAGGATTTCTCATTGCATACTATTGATGTTTAGAGTTTAGAAGACTTTAAATTAATATGTCTTGTGAGTCATGATATATTGTGATTTTAGCTCCATCGTTTCGTTTCGAATACAGATATAGTCAAACCTGTATTAAGAGGTCACCTATGAGACAAAGAAAGAGTGTTTTTTTAAGACAGGTGACCACTTAAAAGATGTTCAATTTACATAAACTTTTCTATGACAGTACAAGAAAAGGGTGACCTTTTAATACAGACGACTGCTTAATAGAGGTGACCTCATAGCAGGTTTGACTGTACATGTTGCATTAAGCGATCTCTACACACCGGAATATTTTGTAAACCGAACATGTCCATCTTCGAGAAAGCCTCAGATATTCATGTCTGGTTGTCATTGCAACATATTTTTAAATAAATAAAATCACAAGAAATAACCAGAAATAAGGGATGCAAATCTTATATAAATATATGCCATTGAAAGAGACCGCATGATAAAGCGTAATAAAGTGTTTAAAGTGTAGTTTTACATTCTGATACGGACCCTTTCATGTGGCAATATATACTACATGCACTAATTTTTCCGAGCCCCTACATATATATATATTTCTCTATATCTGGCTCTATGTCTACTACATGTAAAATTAGGATGGTTTAAAGAAAGGACCAAAACCGGCCCTTACTGCACCTTCTCTTGTGAATGAAATCTGTGGGGTCTTTGAACATTTAACCTATTTAACCATGGCATCTGTCTTTTCGGAAGATATGTAATTTATTCGTACGATGTTTAGAAAGAGGTAGAAAAGCGAGCCTTTGACGGTTTTTTCTGGCCTGCTTCGCATCTAGTGCAAATTAATTATATATTTGCCGACAATGTACGTATATTGGTTTATCCTGCAATATCAAAAAGTCCAAAAAAGTGCCAAATTGTCTAAAAATAGCTTAAAAAAGCGTTGTTATAATAGTTTTCACTGGTGTCCTCTGTGATTATACTGAATCCGTTTCGTTTTGTCGCTATACACGAATCAGGTACCAGTAAAGCTTTATTACGTCCAAGACTAGACAACACTGAAGTTTGCAGTACCTATCACCACTAACGAGTCCCGCTCAGGCGATATAACGTTATGTGATAAAGTTTGTCAGTGACTTGCGGCAGGTCGGTGGTTTTTTCCGGGCACTCCAGTTTCCTCAACCAATAAAACTGCCAAGATATAACTGAAATATTGTTGAAAGTGGCGGTAAGCACCATAAACCAAGCTAAACCACACAATTGCAGGATAAAAAAAAACGTTATGAAAATACCAACTAGATCGTTTCCAGTGTGTTTACCCAATGATTTGGAGCGGTAACAATTATAGCAACAGCATGTCAGATACAATTTCTTTGTCAACAGCTTTTAACAATATTACAACGATTCTGATCTTGTTACACTACACTGTTTGGGTGTCAGTAATTACAAATGATTCATTCGTTTATAAAACTCAATATAACACATTATAAGGATCACACATATTAACACGATTAACATAAGAATGGCTGAATATGTTTAAAGTCGCAACATGAAGGTCGCTCGTCCATGATTTATATTTTGGGGCTTTTTTGTGTCAATGTCCGATAAGCGCCACCGTCTTTACCTCTATGATTTATTATTTGGCCTTTTCTCTCGTCTCGTCGTGAATACAGTATAGCTGAAATACTGTTAAATTGATGTTGAGCAACAACAATTAATCAATTCACATGAGAGGAAAAAAACTATACTTTTCCTTGTATTCACTAAAAAGAATCCATGGGCGACAATTTACATTGCCACACATAATGTGAATATATTGTAAAGATAAGAAATTGTAATCTTTCAGCGGTTCACCAATCAACCACCATCATCATCTGATTGAAAATGGACTTGTTTTCGCCATTATATAGCTGACAAATTGCTGAGTTGACGTTAAATAACAATCACTCCAAAGCAACCACTCCTAACCAGCTCATTAGGTGCTGTTGCCAATTGAATTTTATGTGTATGGAGTTTGCCACATTTGAAGATACCAATGAGATAATCAAAAGTCACAAATCGAAGGACAGACAATACAATGGTCAAAAGAAAAAAGGACAAACAATGATCTACAAAACACTACACATAAAACTAAAGATTGCGCAACACGAACCCATTAAAAACCGGAAGTGCTAGCAGTATCTGATCCATCAGTGACACCCGTCGTGTTACTGCTAAAGGATTTGATTTTTGGTGTTTAACTCCACTTTCAGCAATATTTCAGCTATATCATGGCGACCAGTTTTAGTTGTGGAAGAAGCCGGAGTACCCGGAGAGAACCATCGACCATTTGTAAGCAACTGGTAAACTTTTATCACTTGCGGCTGCGAGTCGAGTGCACCTTTTTTGTAATTTACAAAGCCGGGCGCGAACTCACGCCGTATTGGTGATAGGCTTGTATGAGTTGTTAGGTAATCCAACTTACCTAACTCATTGAGCCACCCGGGCCTCTCTACAACTACCTAACTCATTGAACCACCCGAGCCTCTCTACAACTACCTAACTCATTGAGGCACCCGGACCTCTCTACAACTACCTAACTCATTGAGCCACCCGGGCCTCTCTACAACTACCTAACTCATTGAGCCACCCGGGCCTCTCTACAACTACCTAACTCACTGAGCCACCCTGGCCTCTCTACAACTACCTAACTCATTGAGCCACCCGGGCCTCTCTACAACTACCTAACTCATTGAGCCACCCGGGCCCTACTGTTAAAGGACACGAACATCATCTGAAATGGTAATCGTGTTGACACCAGTATACGTAATTGTGTTTTTGATTCGTCTCACGAAACTAGCTGCATCCATGAAAAATGTTTTGTAAATTATTGTTTGTTCTTTTTCTATTGGCCATTGTGTTGTCTGTCCTTCTTCGATTTACGGCTTCTCATATCTTCAAACTTTTCTTACATTTTGGTAAAAATGTAATATTTAGTTCAAAATCTATTGTTTGTATTAATGAGAATAAAAATAAAGGATCCTTTCATCAGAAGTAAAATGATATACTAGTAATCGATACATAAAGACAATGTAATTACACTATAAAAACAAAACTTATTGATTTGTAATTACTCAAAACGTATATTAGTTTATTCCACAAGTACATTTTTAACAAGAATCCCCAATTTTAATTGGATGGATATCTCAAATGGCTTCATTGTCTTTGATCAGTTGTCCATGCCACTTACTCTGGGATGTCTTAACAAAGATTCAATAGAGTTATAGAGGCAATACATTTCCTTTTTCAAATTGGAATATTTAGTGTTATTTTTATAATGCAAATTGATAGAAGTTTTGAATTCATTTTGTACTTTTCTACAAGGGTGAAAGAGAGAGATAAGTGCAACATTTAAGTACGAGGTACGTCTCGTCTTATATACTAAATACACTTCATCCCTGAATTACATACTCCAATAAAAAGTACATTTAATATTATCCGAGTTTTAATATACATTTACAGTCAAACCTGTATTAAGAGGTCACCCTTGGGACAAAGAAAAAGTGACCTTATAAGACAGGTGACCTCTTAAAAGAGGTTCAATTCATAATAAATTTTCTTCAAGAATAAGGTGACATTTCAATACAGGTGACCACATGGGCAGGCTTGACTACTGTGTTTTGGAGAAGACGTTTTTAAGTTGTGTGTCCTTTCCAATTGTTTGTCATTGAACAATAAAGAATGTTAGGGTTATGGTATTTAACGCCACTTTCAACAACATTTCAGCAATATGTGGCGGTCAGTTTTATTGGTGGAGAAAACCGGAGTACCCGGGGAAAATCACCGACCTACCGCAAGTCACTGACACACTTTATCACGTAATGTTGTATCGAGTACCCCTCGTCAGAGCGGGGTTCGAATTCACATCGTAAGTGGTGATAGGCACTGACTACATAGGTAGTTATAAATCCAACTACCATACGACCACGACGGCCCTAATTACTAAGTTGATTGAGTATGTAGATAGAATTGTAAACCAAGAGAATGGTGAATTTATGGAAGATTCATTTTTATTGGCGCTTGTTAGTGTTAGGGCTATATGTGTTTAACTCCATGTTCAACAATATATTTGTATTCCAGTTATTTCGTGGTGATCGGATTTATTTATTTAGGAGTACTCGGACAAAATCACATCATGTAACAAGTCTGTGAAAAAAGTAACTACAGCATAAAGTTGTATCTTATAAACCTCGACTCGGGCGGGAATCGAACTCTCTCTCAACGGCACTTGTTGTAAATTCAGCTTCCACACAATCGTGGTACTGACGGCCACCCATTTTATGCAAATGTTTAACCTTGTACATGTATTTTAACATAAAAAGAGAGTAATTAATTGTTTGTGTAATATATGCACATGAATGGACAGAAATAGAACAATTATTAATCCTTTTTTCCTCTTTTAGTATCTTTTTATTTTAACACATTAAACTGATTGTGACGTAATATTGTACATATTCGCATTATTTATACTAAAATAATTCTGTTCTTACTAGAATTTATCAATAACTCGTAATCCGATTGGATATCGTCATTTATTCTACGTCATTCGAAAGGAATTTATAAATCAATATTTCCGTTTGCCGGACTACTTTTTTTGTAGCGTTACGGCGTAGGAATATGAAAAAAAATAATCCACCAAGAATTATTAGTATTTAGCACTGAAAACAAACACGATGTCCAAGAATAAGAATTATAAGGATTAAACACTGTTTTTAGAAATTATGTATGTATAAACTCCGGCAGCTCACTTACAAACTTTGCATAAAGTCCTCCGGACTTTATTCAGTTTGTGAGTGAGCTGCCGCAGTTTATACATAGATAATTTCCTAAAAAACAGTGTTTAATTCTATAATATATAGTGGTCGGGCATAGGCGATTCTGAGACTTCAAAATTTAGTTGGTTTTTCATTGTTTCTACATCCCATTATGCAATATAAATAATAGTTATATAAAATATAATGACATAATAACAACACTAAATGTGATCTGTATTGTCACGATACATCTAATATTTATTACAAGAGGGCGCGGTGGTCGTGATCGTATGGTAGTTGGATTTACAACTACATGTACAATCAGTGCCTATCACCATTAACGTTGAGTGCAAATCCCGCTCAAGACGAGGTGTACTCGATACAACATTATGCGATAAAGTTTGTCAGTGACTTGCGGCAGTTCGGTGGTTTTCTCCGTGGACTCCGGTTTCCTCCACCAATAAAACTGAAAAATGTAGTATTCTGCAGTAGCTATAATATACCCACTCTCTTTCGAAATACAAAAATGTATACACAAGAGGTGCAGGGAACGTGGCACTCTCCAAACACGTTACCAACCATGATTCACGCTCAGGCTTTCCGTATTATATAACCTGACAACCTCCATCAAGAAGCCCCATATCCGCAAGCTGGGGACGCACCGAACAGCTCTATAGGTTTGACCATTGGGTACCATCACCAGTACCCACCAATTAAATAGGAGATATTGCTTTCCTTAGGCTTTCTAAATGTAAAATTGAGGGCCCGGGTGGTTCAATGAGTTAGGCAGTTGGATTACCTAACAACTTATACAAGCCTATCGCCAATACGGCGTGGGTTCGCGCCCGGCTTTGTAAATTACAAAAAAGGGTGCACTCGACTCGCAGCCGCAAGTGATAAAGCTTACCAGTTGCTTGCCCATGGTCGGTGGTTTTCTCCGGATACTCCGGCTTCTTCCACGACTAAAACTGATCGCCATGATATAGCAGAAATATTGCTGAAAGTAGCGTTAAACACCAAAAATCAATTCAAATCAATCAAATGAAATGTAAAATTTGCTTACAAGATTAGTGTTGTTCACATTAACTGTAGTAAATGATATTGAAGGATAAATAAAACTGTTAAATAAAACAAACAAAAGACCATGAGTAAAACGGTGGGCCTCTTGAATGAAACAGAGAACTGCTTACTCTTCCCGAGCACCTTTGTTCACACAGGAGGGTTAGGGTTATGGTATTTAACGCCACTTTCAAAATATTTTAGTTATATCGTGACGGTCAGTTTTATTAGTGGAGGAAACCGGAGGACCCGGAGAAAACCATCGACTTGTCGCAAGTCACTGACAAACTTTATCATGGTTCACACAGGAAGGTACAGTTTGTTAATGTAATTAATGATATGAAGTGATGTTGTATTTTGTAATGTCTATTTAGGGAGATTACTCATTTGTATTTTTCCTAGACAAATTAGTTTGTACTTGAACATGTGCGTCTTAGGTAATTGTACAAAAAAGTAAAAAAGAAAAAAAAAAACGTTCTTCATATAGATACTTTAGATGTACAGTTACATTACCATTTATTGGTTACGCATGTTTTCATACAAATCAAAACCCACTTCACCCCATTGTTCTTTTTAAAGAATAATCTAGATATACAAGGAATATGGAGCATTTTGACCAGTTTTCAGAGGATCCATTCATTCCAGATCACGTTTTCAGGATGACGTGAATTACCTCAATTAGCGATAAACTGATCAATTTATTTACATTCTACAAAGTTGCCGTAAATAATAATAATAATAATAATAATAATAATAATAATAATAGTAATATGCAAAATTTAAATAGAACCCATACACCGTATATGGATAATAGATAAAACCAATACACGGCTTTCATTACACTAACATTTTCATTATATTAAAAACCTACTTGGATTTAACTTTGATACTCAACACTGTGTCAACCCCTTTTTATATAAGGTACACTGTACATGTTTTCTGTGTGCATTCGAGCGTGTCGCGGTTGATTGCCAACTGTGTATCTATTTACGTTAGAAGTGGAACATCCAACAAGTCAACGGACCTTAATATCAAATTTGTGAATGAATTATTTTTACCCATGCATATCTTTAAAGTGACAGACTGAGTCGTGTTTTTGGAAAGGAATGAAATGAAGTTGATTCTGTGTTTTGTTGTTAATTTCATCAGCTGTTTTTTGATTTAATGGGAATTATTTTTACCTATATTGTGGGTAAAACTTGTAGATTTTCTCTTATTTAGGTTGATTCGTTGCAGAGATATTGATGTGTACGTATATATCCATAGGAATGCTTCTTTAGTTTGGATTCGGATTTAAAAACAAACAAAATGGTAAGTAGAATTTCAATTTATTTTCATTTTTGTTTACCCCACTAACTGCATCATATATGGCAATGTTAGTGTTAGAATTATGGTGTTTAACGCCACTTACAACAATATTTTAGTTATATCGTGGCAATGTTCAATAGAATTACAATTTAATTCCATTTTTGTTGTGTTTTTCCTAAAATCAATGCTCAATTCTTCAAGTATGTCAATATTATAAAACAATATGAAAGTATAATTTACAAGACGGGGGGAGGAGGGGTTATTGTGTTTTAACGCCACTGTCAACACTATTGAGTTATATCGTGGCAGTTATAATTTACATGATTCATTATTATTTTAATGTGAAAATATTTTTTTGCATGATTAATTATTATTTTAATGTGAAAAACACGAGTGAGATTTTTTTTGCAATGTAAGCAAAAATGATTTATTTAAACCAATAATTTCTGAAATAAATCATCGTTGTAAAAAATAGTTTGTTGGGTGATTCGGTCAGAAGATGATACAGAATATCTTCTACTGATTGTCAATTTCGTATGTAATTTCCTATATTAATAGTTCTGTTGTGGCTCTTAACGGGACGGGGGTCTGACCTGTCCATGGACATAATATAGCCCTTGATGTATAAAGATAATCGTCTTGCCTAGGTCATTGTATTGGTAATGCCTTTCAAGCAGATAGATTGTAAATAAACAACATTACAATCTTTAATGTATATAAGGCAGCAACAGATCCATAATTACCCTTAAAACGCTTTAATACGAGAAAAATAATCTGTTACGGTCGACTGAACATTACGATGTATAATACTAATCAGGCTACGTGTAGAATGGAAGTGGATGATTATTATGATTATGATTCATGTTGTTTAACGCAACTTTCAACAATATTTCAGTAATATTGTGACGGTCAGTTTTATTGGTGGAGGAAACCAAAAGACCCGGAGAAAACCACTGATAAACGTTATCACATAATGTTGTACACATCACAATGAGCGGGAGTCAAGCTCACAACATCAGTAGTGATAGGCACCGATTGAATAGGTAGTTGTAAATCCAACTACTATACGATCACGGCCACGACGGCCACAACACTCTTCTGTCAAACCTCCAACAGTAATAGTCAACAATATAGCCTACCACAACAATACAAACCACTCTTCTGTCAAACCTCCAACAGTAATAGTCAACAATATAACCTACCACAACAATACAAACCACTCTTCTGTCAAACCTCCAACAGTAATAGTCAACAATATAGCCTACCACAACAATACGAACCACTCTTCTATCAAACCTCCAACAGTAATAGTCAACAATATAACCTACCACTACAATACAAACCACTCTTCTGTCAAACCTCCAACAGTAATAGTCAACAATATAACCTACCACTACAATACAAACCACTCTTCTGTCAAACCTCCAACAGTAATAGTCAACAATATAGCCTACCACAACAATACGAACCACTCTTCTGTCAAACCTCCAACAGTAATAGTCAACAATATAACCTACCACAACAATACAAACCACTCTTCTGTCAAACCTCCAACAGTAATAGTCAACAAGATAACCTACCACTACAATACGAACCACTCTTCTGTCAAACCTATAACAGTAATAGTCAACAATATAACCTACCACAACAATACAAACCACTCTTCTGTCAAACTTCCAACAATAATAGTCAACAATATAACCTACCGCAACAATACGAACCACTCTTCTGTCAAACCTCCAACAGTAATAGTCAACAATATAACCTACCACTACAATACAAACCACTCTTCTGTCAAACCTCCAACAGTAATAGTCAACAATATAACCTACCACAACAATACGAACCACTCTTCTGTCAAACCTCCAACAGTAATAGTCAACAATATAACCTACCACAACAATACAAACCACTCTTCTGTCAAACCTCCAACAGTAATAGTCAACAATGTAACCTACCACAACAATACGAACCACTCTTCTGTCAAACCTCCAACAGTAATAGTCAACAATATAACCTTCTACTACAATACGAACCACTCTTCTGTCAAACCTCCAACAGTAATAGTCAACAATATAACCTACCACAACAATACAAACCACTCTTCTGTCAAACCTCCAACAGTAATAATCAACAATGTAACCTACCACAACAATACAAACCACTCTTCTGTCAAACCTCCAACAGTAATAGTCAACAATATAACCTACCACAACAATACAAACCACTCTTCTGTCAAACCTCCAACAGTAATAGTCAACAATGTAACCTACCACAACAATACGAACCACTCTTCTGTCAAACCTCCAACAATAATAGTCAACAATATAACCTACCACTACAATACGAACCACTCTTCTGTCAAACCTCCAACAGTAATAGTCAACAATATAACCTACCACAACAATACAAACCACTCTTCTGTCAAACCTCCAACAGTAATAGTCAACAATGTAACCTACCACAACAATACAAACCACTCTTCTGTCAAACCTCCAACAGTAATAGTCAACAATATAACCTACCACAACAATACAAACCACTCTTCTGTCAAACCTCCAACAGTAATAGTCAACAATATAACCTACCACAACAATACAAACCACTCTTCTGTCAAACCTCCAACAGTAATAGTCAACAATATAACCTACCACAACAATACAAACCACTCTTCTGTCAAACCTCCAACAGTAATAGTCAACAATGTAACCTACCACAACAATACGAACCACTCTTCTGTCAAACCTCCAACAGTAATAGTCAACAATATAACCTACCACTACAATACGAACCACTCTTCTGTCAAACCTCCAACAGTAATAGTCAACAATATAACCTACCACAACAATACAAACCACTCTTCTGTCAAACCTCGAACAGTAATAGTCAACAATATAACCTACCACAACAATACGAACCACTCTTCTGTCAAACCTCCAAGAGTAATAGTCAACAATATAACCTACCACAACAATACGAACCACTCTTCTGTCAAACCTCCAACAGTAATAGTCAACAATGTAACCTACCACAACAATACGAACCACTCTTCTGTCAAACCTCCAACAGTAATAGTCAACAATATAACCTACCACAACAATACAAACCACTCTTCTGTCAAATCTCCAACAGTAATAGTCAACAATGTAACCTACCACAACAATACAAACCACTCTTCTGTCAAACCTCCAACAGTAATAGTCAACAATGTAACCTACCACAACAATACGAACCACTCTTCTGTCAAACCTCTAACAGTAATAGTCAACAATATAACCTACCACAACAATACGAACCACTCTTCTGTCAAACCCCCAATAGTAATAGTCAACAATATAACCTACCACAACAATACGAACCACTCTTCTGTCAAACCTCCAACAATAATAGTCAACAATATAACCTACCACAACAATACAAACCACTCTTCTGTCAAACCTCCAACATTATAGTCAACAATATAACCTACCACTACAATACAAACCACTCTTCTGTCAAACCTCCAACAACAATAGTCAACAATATAACCTACCACTACAATACAAACCACTCTTCTGTCAAACCTCCAACAGTAATAGTCAACAATATAACCTACCACAACAATACAAACCACTCTTCTGTCAAACCTCCAACAGTAATAGTCAACAATATAGCCTACCACAACAATACGAACCACTCTTCTGTCAAACCTCCAACAGTAATAGTCAACAATATAACCTACCACAACAATACAAACCACTCTTCTGTCAAACCTCCAACAGTAATAGTCAACAAGATAACCTACCACAACAATACGAACCACTCTTCTGTCAAACCTCCAACAGTAATAGTCAACAATATAACCTACCACTACAATACGAACCACTCTTCTGTCAAACCTATAACAGTAATAGTCAACAATATAACCTACCACAACAATACAAACCACTCTTCTGTCAAACCTCCAACAGTAATAGTCAACAATATAACCTACCACAACAATACGAACCACTCTTCTGTCAAACCTCCAACAATAATAGTCAACAATATAACCTACCACAACAATACGAACCACTCTTCTGTCAAACCTCCAACAGTAATAGTCAACAATATAACCTACCACTACAATACAAACCACTCTTCTGTCAAACCTCTAACAGTAATAGTCAACAATATAACCTACCACAACAATACGAACCACTCTTCTGTCAAACCTCTAACAGTAATAGTCAACAATATAACCTACCACAACAATACCAACCACTCTTCTGTCAAACCTCCAACAGTAATAGTCAACAATATAACCTACCACAACAATACGAACCACTCTTCTGTCAAACCTCCAACAGTAATAGTCAACAATATAACCTACCACAACAATACGAACCACTCTTCTGTCAAATCTCTAACAGTAATAGTCAACAATATAACCTACCACAACAATACGAACCACTCTTCTGTCAAACCTCCAACAGTAATAGTCAACAATATAACCTACCACAACAATACGAACCACTCTTCTGTCAAACCTCCAACAGTAATAGTCAACAATATAACCTACCACTACAATACAAACCACTCTTCTGTCAAACCTCCAACAGTAATAGTCAACAATATAACCTATCACAACAATACAAACCACTCTTCTGTCAAACCTCCAACAGTAATAGTCAACAATGTAACCTACCACAACAATACGAACCACTCTTCTGTCAAACCTCCAACAGTAATAGTCAACAATGTAACCTACCATAACAATACGAACCACTCTTCTGTCAAACCTCTAACAGTAATAGTCAACAATATAACCTACCACAACAATACAAACCACTCTTCTGTCAAACCTCCAACAGTAATAGTCAACAATATAACCTACCACAACAATACGAACCACTCTTCTGTCAAACCTCCAACAAGAATAGTCAACAATATAACCTACCACAACAATACAAACCACTCTTCTGCCAAACCTCCAACAATAATAGTCAACAATATAACCTACCACTACAATACAAACCACTCTTCTGTCAAACCTCCAACAGTAATAGTCAACAATATAGCCTACCACAACAATACGAACCACTCTTCTGTCAAACCTCCAACAGTAATAGTCAACAATATAACCTACCACAACAATACGAACCACTCTTCTGTCAAACCTCCAACAGTAATAGTCAACAATATAACCTACCACTACAATACAAACCACTCTTCTGTCAAACCTCCAACAGTAATAGTCAACAATATAGCCTACCACAACAATACGAACCACTCTTCTGTCAAACCTCCAACAATAATAGTCAACAATATAACCTACCGCAACAATACGAACCACTCTTCTGTCAAACCTCCAACAGTAATAGTCAACAATATAACCTACCACTACAATACAAACCACTCTTCTGTCAAACCTCTAACAGTAATAGTCAACAATATAACCTACCACAACAATACGAACCACTCTTCTGTCAAACCTCTAACAGTAATAGTCAACAATATAACCTACCACAACAATACCAACCACTCTTCTGTCAAACCTCCAACAGTAATAGTCAACAATATAGCCTACCACAACAATACGAACCACTCTTCTGTCAAACCTCCAACAGTAATAGTCAACAATATAACCTACCACAACAATACGAACCACTCTTCTGTCAAATCTCTAACAGTAATAGTCAACAATATAACCTACCACAACAATACGAACCACTCTTCTGTCAAACCTCCAACAGTAATAGTCAACAATATAACCTACCACAACAATACGAACCACTCTTCTGTCAAACCTCCAACAGTAATAGTCAACAATATAACCTACCACAACAATACAAACCACTCTTCTGTCAAACCTCCAACAGTAATAGTCAACAATATAACCTACCACAACAATACAAACCACTCTTCTGTCAAACCTCCAACAGTAATAGTCAACAATGTAACCTACCACAACAATACGAACCACTCTTCTGTCAAACCTCCAACAGTAATAGTCAACAATATAATCTACCACAACAATACGAACCACTCTTCTGTCAAACCTCCAACAGTAATAGTCAACAATATAACCTACCACTACAATACAAACCACTCTTCTGTCAAACCTCCAACAGTAATAGTCAACAATATAACCTACCACAACAATACGAACCACTCTTCTGTCAAACCTCCAACAGTAATAGTCAACAATATAACCTACCACAACAATACAAACCACTCTTCTGTCAAACCTCCAACAGTAATAGTCAACAATATAACCTACCACAACAATACAAACCACTCTTCTGTCAAACCTCCAACAATAATAGTCAACAATATAACCTACCACTACAATACAAACTACTTTTCTGTCAAACTTCCAACAGTAATATTCAACAATGTAACCTACCACAACAATACGAACCACTCTTCTGTCAAACCTCCAACAGTAATAGTCAACAATATAACCTACCACAACAATACGAACCACTCTTCTGTCAAACCTCCAACAATAATAGTCAACAATATAACCTACCACTACAATACAAACCACTCTTCTGTCAAACCTCTAACAGTAATAGTCAACAATATAGCCTACCACAACAATACGAACCACTCTTCTGTCAAACCTCTAACAGTAATAGTCAACAATATAACCTACCACAACAATACAAACCACTCTTCTGTCAAACCTCCAACAGTAATAGTCAACAATATAACCTACCACTACAATACGAACCACTCTTCTGTCAAACCTCTAACAGTAATAGTCAACAATATAACCTACCACAACAATACCAACCACTCTTCTGTCAAACCTCCAACAGTAATAGTCAACAATATAACCTACCACAACAATACGAACCACTCTTCTGTCAAACCTCCAACAGTAATAGTCAACAATATAACCTACCACAACAATACGAACCACTCTTCTGTCAAATCTCTAACAGTAATAGTCAACAATGTAACCTACCACAACAATACGAACCACTCTTCTGTCAAACCTCCAACAGTAATAGTCAACAATATAACCTACCACAACAATACGAACCACTCTTCTGTCAAACCTCCAACAGTAATAGTCAACAATATAACCTACCACTACAATACAAACCACTCTTCTGTCAAACCTCCAACAGTAATAGTCAACAATATAACCTATCACAACAATACAAACCACTCTTCTGTCAAACCTCCAACAGTAATAGTCAACAATGTAACCTACCACAACAATACGAACCACTCTTCTGTCAAACCTCCAACAGTAATAGTCAACAATATAACCTACCACAACAATACGAACCACTCTTCTGTCAAACCTCCAACAATAATAGTCAACAATATAACCTACCACTACAATACAAACCACTCTTCTGTCAAACCTCTAACAGTAATAGTCAACAATATAGCCTACCACAACAATACGAACCACTCTTCTGTCAAACCTCTAACAGTAATAGTCAACAATATAACCTACCACAACAATACAAACCACCCTTCTGTCAAACCTCCAACAGTAATAGTCAACAATATAACCTACCACTACAATACGAACCACTCTTCTGTCAAACCTCTAACAGTAATAGTCAACAATATAACCTACCACAACAATACCAACCACTCTTCTGTCAAACCTCCAACAGTAATAGTCAACAATATAACCTACCACAACAATACGAACCACTCTTCTGTCAAACCTCCAACAGTAATAGTCAACAATATAACCTACCACAACAATACGAACCACTCTTCTGTCAAATCTCTAACAGTAATAGTCAACAATATAACCTACCACAACAATACGAACCACTCTTCTGTCAAACCTCGAACAGTAATAGTCAACAATATAACCTACCACAACAATACGAACCACTCTTCTGTCAAACCTCCAACAGTAATAGTCAACAATATAACCTACCACTACAATACAAACCACTCTTCTGTCAAACCTCCAACAGTAATAGTCAACAATATAACCTATCACAACAATACAAACCACTCTTCTGTCAAACCTCCAACAGTAATAGTCAACAATGTAACCTACCACAACAATACGAACCACTCTTCTGTCAAACCTCCAACAGTAATAGTCAACAATGTAACCTACCATAGCAATACGAACCACTCTTCTGTCAAACCTCTAACAGTAATAGTCAACAATATAACCTACCACAACAATACAAACCACTCTTCTGTCAAACCTCCAACAGTAATAGTCAACAATATAACCTACCACAACAATACGAACCACTCTTCTGTCAAACCTCCAACAAGAATAGTCAACAATATAACCTACCACAACAATACAAACCACTCTTCTGCCAAACCTCCAACAATAATAGTCAACAATATAACCTACCACTACAATACAAACCACTCTTCTGTCAAACCTCCAACAGTAATAGTCAACAATATAGCCTACCACAACAATACGAACCACTCTTCTGTCAAACCTCCAACAGTAATAGTCAACAATATAACCTACCACAACAATACGAACCACTCTTCTGTCAAACCTCCAACAGTAATAGTCAACAATATAACCTACCACTACAATACAAACCACTCTTCTGTCAAACCTCCAACAGTAATAGTCAACAATATAGCCTACCACAACAATACGAACCACTCTTCTGTCAAACCTCCAACAATAATAGTCAACAATATAACCTACCGCAACAATACGAACCACTCTTCTGTCAAACCTCCAACAGTAATAGTCAACAATATAACCTACCACTACAATACAAACCACTCTTCTGTCAAACCTCTAACAGTAATAGTCAACAATATAACCTACCACAACAATACGAACCACTCTTCTGTCAAACCTCTAACAGTAATAGTCAACAATATAACCTACCACAACAATACCAACCACTCTTCTGTCAAACCTCCAACAGTAATAGTCAACAATATAGCCTACCACAACAATACGAACCACTCTTCTGTCAAACCTCCAACAGTAATAGTCAACAATATAACCTACCACAACAATACGAACCACTCTTCTGTCAAATCTCTAACAGTAATAGTCAACAATATAACCTACCACAACAATACGAACCACTCTTCTGTCAAACCTCCAACAGTAATAGTCAACAATATAACCTACCACAACAATACGAACCACTCTTCTGTCAAACCTCCAACAGTAATAGTCAACAATATAACCTACCACAACAATACAAACCACTCTTCTGTCAAACCTCCAACAGTAATAGTCAACAATATAACCTACCACAACAATACAAACCACTCTTCTGTCAAACCTCCAACAGTAATAGTCAACAATGTAACCTACCACAACAATACGAACCACTCTTCTGTCAAACCTCCAACAGTAATAGTCAACAATATAATCTACCACAACAATACGAACCACTCTTCTGTCAAACCTCCAACAGTAATAGTCAACAATATAACCTACCACAACAATACAAACCACTCTTCTGTCAAACCTCCAACAATAATAGTCAACAATATAACCTACCACTACAATACAAACTACTTTTCTGTCAAACTTCCAACAGTAATAGTCAACAATGTAACCTACCACAACAATACGAACCACTCTTCTGTCAAACCTCCAACAGTAATAGTCAACAATATAACCTACCACAACAATACGAACCACTCTTCTGTCAAACCTCCAACAATAATAGTCAACAATATAACCTACCACTACAATACAAACCACTCTTCTGTCAAACCTCTAACAGTAATAGTCAACAATATAGCCTACCACAACAATACGAACCACTCTTCTGTCAAACCTCTAACAGTAATAGTCAACAATATAACCTACCACAACAATACAAACCACTCTTCTGTCAAACCTCCAACAATAATATTCAACAATATAACCTACCACTACAATACAAACTACTTTTCTGCCAAACTTCCAACAGTAATAGTCAACAATGTAACCTACCACAACAATACGAACCACTCTTCTGTCAAACCTCCAACAGTAATAGTCAACAATATAACCTACCACAACAATACGAACCACTCTTCTGTCAAACCTCTAACAGTAATAGTCAACAATATAACCTACCACAACAATACAAACCACCCTTCTGTCAAACCTCCAACAGTAATAGTCAACAATATAACCTACCACTACAATACGAACCACTCTTCTGTCAAACCTCTAACAGTAATAGTCAACAATATAACCTACCACAACAATACCAACCACTCTTCTGTCAAACCTCCAACAGTAATAGTCAACAATATAACCTACCACAACAATACGAACCACTCTTCTGTCAAACCTCCAACAGTAATAGTCAACAATATAACCTACCACAACAATACGAACCACTCTTCTGTCAAATCTCTAACAGTAATAGTCAACAATATAACCTACCACAACAATACGAACCACTTTTCTGTCAAACCTCGAACAGTAATAGTCAACAATATAACCTACCACAACAATACGAACCACTCTTCTGTCAAACCTCCAACAGTAATAGTCAACAATATAACCTACCACTACAATACAAACCACTCTTCTGTCAAACCTCCAACAGTAATAGTCAACAATATAACCTATCACAACAATACAAACCACTCTTCTGTCAAACCTCCAACAGTAATAGTCAACAATGTAACCTACCACAACAATACGAACCACTCTTCTGTCAAACCTCCAACAGTAATAGTCAACAATGTAACCTACCATAGCAATACGAACCACTCTTCTGTCAAACCTCTAACAGTAATAGTCAACAATATAACCTACCACAACAATACAAACCACTCTTCTGTCAAACCTCCAACAGTAATAGTCAACAATATAACCTACCACAACAATACGAACCACTCTTCTGTCAAACCTCCAACAAGAATAGTCAACAATATAACCTACCACAACAATACAAACCACTCTTCTGCCAAACCTCCAACAATAATAGTCAACAATATAACCTACCACTACAATACAAACCACTCTTCTGTCAAACCTCCAACAGTAATAGTCAACAATATTGCCTACCACAACAATACGAACCACTCTTCTGTCAAACCTCCAACAGTAATAGTCAACAATATAACCTACCACAACAATACGAACCACTCTTCTGTCAAACCTCCAACAGTAATAGTCAACAATATAACCTACCACTACAATACAAACCACTCTTCTGTCAAACCTCCAACAGTAATAGTCAACAATATAGCCTACCACAACAATACGAACCACTCTTCTGTCAAACCTCCAACAATAATAGTCAACAATATAACCTACCGCAACAATACGAACCACTCTTCTGTCAAACCTCCAACAGTAATAGTCAACAATATAACCTACCACTACAATACAAACCACTCTTCTGTCAAACCTCTAACAGTAATAGTCAACAATATAACCTACCACAACAATACGAACCACTCTTCTGTCAAACCTCTAACAGTAATAGTCAACAATATAACCTACCACAACAATACCAACCACTCTTCTGTCAAACCTCCAACAGTAATAGTCAACAATATAGCCTACCACAACAATACGAACCACTCTTCTGTCAAACCTCCAACAGTAATAGTCAACAATATAACCTACCACAACAATACGAACCACTCTTCTGTCAAATCTCTAACAGTAATAGTCAACAATATAACCTACCACAACAATACGAACCACTCTTCTGTCAAACCTCCAACAGTAATAGTCAACAATATAACCTACCACAACAATACGAACCACTCTTCTGTCAAACCTCCAACAGTAATAGTCAACAATATAACCTACCACAACAATACAAACCACTCTTCTGTCAAACCTCCAACAGTAATAGTCAACAATATAACCTACCACAACAATACAAACCACTCTTCTGTCAAACCTCCAACAGTAATAGTCAACAATGTAACCTACCACAACAATACGAACCACTCTTCTGTCAAACCTCCAACAGTAATAGTCAACAATATAATCTACCACAACAATACGAACCACTCTTCTGTCAAACCTCCAACAGTAATAGTCAACAATATAACCTACCACTACAATACAAACCACTCTTCTGTCAAACCTCCAACAGTAATAGTCAACAATATAACCTACCACACCAATACGAACCACTCTTCTGTCAAACCTCCAACAGTAATAGTCAACAATATAACCTACCACAACAATACAAACCACTCTTCTGTCAAACCTCCAACAGTAATAGTCAACAATATAACCTACCACAACAATACAAACCACTCTTCTGTCAAACCTCCAACAATAATAGTCAACAATATAACCTACCACTACAATACAAACTACTTTTCTGTCAAACTTCCAACAGTAATAGTCAACAATGTAACCTACCACAACAATACGAACCACTCTTCTGTCAAACCCCCAACAGTAATAGTCAACAATATAACCTACCACAACAATACGAACCACTCTTCTGTCAAACCTCCAACAGTAATAGTCAACAATATAACCTACCACAACAATACGAACCACTCTTCTGTCAAACCTCCAACAGTAATAGTCAACAATATAACCTACCACTACAATACAAACCACTCTTCTGTCAAACCTCTAACAGTAATAGTCAACAATATAACCTACCACTACAATACAAACCACTCTTCTGTCAAACCTCTAACAGTAATAGTCAACAATATAGCCTACCACAACAATACGAACCACTCTTCTGTCAAACCTCCAACAATAATAGTCAACAATATAACCTACCACTACAATACAAACCACTCTTCTGTCAAACCTCTAACAGTAATAGTCAACAATATAGCCTACCACAACAATACGAACCACTCTTCTGTCAAACCTCTAACAGTAATAGTCAACAATATAACCTACCACAACAATACAAACCACTCTTCTGTCAAACCTCCAACAATAATATTCAACAATATAACCTACCACTACAATACAAACTACTTTTCTGCTAAACTTCCAACAGTAATAGTCAACAATGTAACCTACCACAACAATACGAACCACTCTTCTGTCAAACCTCCAACAGTAATAGTCAACAATATAACCTACCACAACAATACGAACCACTCTTCTGTCAAACCTCCAACAGTAATAGTCAACAATATAACCTACCACTACAATACAAACCACTCTTCTGTCAAACCTCTAACAGTAATAGTCAACAATATAACCTACCACAACAATACGAACCACTCTTCTGTCAAACCTCTAACAGTAATAGTCAACAATATAACCTACCACAACAATACAAACCACTCTTCTGTCAAACCTCCAACAGTAATAGTCAACAATATAACCTACCACTACAATACGAACCACTCTTCTGTCAAACCTCCAACAGTAATAGTCAACAATATAACCTACCACAACAATACGAACCACTCTTCTGTCAAATCTCTAACAGTAATAGTCAACAATGTAACCTACCACAACAATACGAACCACTCTTCTGTCAAACCTCCAACAGTAATAGTCAACAATATAACCTACCACAACAATACACACCACTCTTCTGTCAAACCTCCAACAGTAATAGTCAACAATATAGCCTACCACAACAATACGAACCACTCTTCTGTCAAACCTCCAACAGTAATAGTCAACAATATAATCTACCACAACAATACGAACCACTCTTCTGTCAAACCTCCAACAGTAATAGTCAACAATATAACCTACCACAACAATACAAACCACTCTTCTGTCAAACCTCCAACAGTAATAGTCAACAATATAACCTACCACTACAATACGAACCACTCTTCTGTCAAACCTCCAACAGTAATAGTCAACAATATAACCTACCACAACAATACGAACCACTCTTCTGTCAAATCTCTAACAGTAATAGTCAACAATGTAACCTACCACAACAATACGAACCACTCTTCTGTCAAACCTCCAACAGTAATAGTCAACAATATAACCTACCACAACAATACACACCACTCTTCTGTCAAACCTCCAACAGTAATAGTCAACAATATAGCCTACCACAACAATACGAACCACTCTTCTGTCAAACCTCCAACAGTAATAGTCAACAATATAATCTACCACAACAATACGAACCACTCTTCTGTCAAACCTCTAACAGTAATAGTCAACAATATAACCTACCACAACAATACCAACCACTCTTCTGTCAAACCTCCAACAGTAATAGTCAACAATATAGCCTACCACAACAATACGAACCACTCTTCTGTCAAACCTCCAACAGTAATAGTCAACAATATAACCTACCACAACAATACGAACCACTCTTCTGTCAAATCTCTAACAGTAATAGTCAACAATATAACCTACCACAACAATACGAACCACTCTTCTGTCAAACCTCCAACAGTAATAGTCAACAATATAACCTACCACAACAATACGAACCACTCTTCTGTCAAACCTCCAACAGTAATAGTCAACAATATAACCTACCACAACAATACAAACCACTCTTCTGTCAAACCTCCAACAGTAATAGTCAACAATATAACCTACCACAACAATACAAACCACTCTTCTGTCAAACCTCCAACAGTAATAGTCAACAATGTAACCTACCACAACAATACGAACCACTCTTCTGTCAAACCTCCAACAGTAATAGTCAACAATATAATCTACCACAACAATACGAACCACTCTTCTGTCAAACCTCCAACAGTAATAGTCAACAATATAACCTACCACTACAATACAAACCACTCTTCTGTCAAACCTCCAACAGTAATAGTCAACAATATAACCTACCACACCAATACGAACCACTCTTCTGTCAAACCTCCAACAGTAATAGTCAACAATATAACCTACCACAACAATACAAACCACTCTTCTGTCAAACCTCCAACAGTAATAGTCAACAATATAACCTACCACAACAATACAAACCACTCTTCTGTCAAACCTCCAACAATAATAGTCAACAATATAACCTACCACTACAATACAAACTACTTTTCTGTCAAACTTCCAACAGTAATAGTCAACAATGTAACCTACCACAACAATACGAACCACTCTTCTGTCAAACCCCCAACAGTAATAGTCAACAATATAACCTACCACAACAATACGAACCACTCTTCTGTCAAACCTCCAACAGTAATAGTCAACAATATAACCTACCACAACAATACGAACCACTCTTCTGTCAAACCTCCAACAGTAATAGTCAACAATATAACCTACCACTACAATACAAACCACTCTTCTGTCAAACCTCTAACAGTAATAGTCAACAATATAACCTACCACTACAATACAAACCACTCTTCTGTCAAACCTCTAACAGTAATAGTCAACAATATAGCCTACCACAACAATACGAACCACTCTTCTGTCAAACCTCCAACAATAATAGTCAACAATATAACCTACCACTACAATACAAACCACTCTTCTGTCAAACCTCTAACAGTAATAGTCAACAATATAGCCTACCACAACAATACGAACCACTCTTCTGTCAAACCTCTAACAGTAATAGTCAACAATATAACCTACCACAACAATACAAACCACTCTTCTGTCAAACCTCCAACAATAATATTCAACAATATAACCTACCACTACAATACAAACTACTTTTCTGCTAAACTTCCAACAGTAATAGTCAACAATGTAACCTACCACAACAATACGAACCACTCTTCTGTCAAACCTCCAACAGTAATAGTCAACAATATAACCTACCACAACAATACGAACCACTCTTCTGTCAAACCTCCAACAGTAATAGTCAACAATATAACCTACCACTACAATACAAACCACTCTTCTGTCAAACCTCTAACAGTAATAGTCAACAATATAACCTACCACAACAATACGAACCACTCTTCTGTCAAACCTCTAACAGTAATAGTCAACAATATAACCTACCACAACAATACAAACCACTCTTCTGTCAAACCTCCAACAGTAATAGTCAACAATATAACCTACCACTACAATACGAACCACTCTTCTGTCAAACCTCCAACAGTAATAGTCAACAATATAACCTACCACAACAATACGAACCACTCTTCTGTCAAATCTCTAACAGTAATAGTCAACAATGTAACCTACCACAACAATACGAACCACTCTTCTGTCAAACCTCCAACAGTAATAGTCAACAATATAACCTACCACAACAATACACACCACTCTTCTGTCAAACCTCCAACAGTAATAGTCAACAATATAGCCTACCACAACAATACGAACCACTCTTCTGTCAAACCTCCAACAGTAATAGTCAACAATATAATCTACCACAACAATACGAACCACTCTTCTGTCAAACCTCCAACAGTAATAGTCAACAATATAACCTACCACAACAATACAAACCACTCTTCTGTCAAACCTCCAACAATAATATTCAACAATATAACCTACCACTACAATACAAACTACTTTTCTGTCAAACTTCCAACAGTAATAGTCAACAATGTAACCTACTACAACAATACGAACCACTCTTCTGTCAAACCTCCAACAGTAATAGTCAACAATATAACCTACCACAACAATACAAACCACTCTTCTGTCAAACCTCCAACAGTAATAGTCAACAATATAACCTACCACTACAATACAAACCACTCTTCTGTCAAACCTCTAACAGTAATAGTCAACAATATAACCTACCACAACAATACGAACCACTCTTCTGTCAAACCTCTAACAGTAATAGTCAACAATATAACCTACCACAACAATACAAACCACTCTTCTGTCAAACCTCGAACAGTAATAGTCAACAATATAACCTACCACTACAATACAAACCACTCTTCTGTCAAACCTCCAACAGTAATAGTCAACAATATAACCTACCACAACAATACGAACCACTCTTCTGTCAAATCTCTAACAGTAATAGTCAACAATGTAACCTACCACAACAATACGAACCACTCTTCTGTCAAACCTCCAACAGTAATAGTCAACAATATAACCTACCACAACAATACACACCACTCTTCTGTCAAACCTCCAACAGTAATAGTCAACAATATAACCTACCACTACAATGCGAACCACTCTTCTGTCAAACCTCCAACAGTAATAGTCAACAATATAACCTACCACAACAATACGAACCACTCTTCTGTCAAATCTCTAACAGTAATAGTCAACAATGTAACCTACCACAACAATACGAACCACTCTTCTGTCAAACCTCCAACAGTAATAGTCAACAATATAACCTACCACAACAATACGAACCACTCTTCTGTCAAATCTCTAACAGTAATAGTCAACAATATAACCTACCACAACAATACGAACCACTCTTCTGTCAAACCTCCAACAGTAATAGTCAACAATATAATCTACCACAACAATACGAACCACTCTTCTGTCAAACCTCCAACAGTAATAGTCAACAATATAACCTACCACAACAATACAAACCACTCTTCTGTCAAACCTCCAACAGTAATAGTCAACAATATAACCTACCACAACAATACGAACCACTCTTCTGTCAAACCTCCAACAGTAATAGTCAACAATATAACCTACCACAACAATACAAACCACTCTTCTGTCAAACCTCCAACAGTAATAGTCAACAATATAACCTACCACAACAATACGAACCACTCTTCTGTCAAACCTCCAACAGTAATAGTCAACAATATAACCTACCACAACAATACAAACCACTCTTCTGTCAAACCTCCAACAATAATAGTCAACAATATAACCTACCACTACAATACGAACCACTCTTCTGTCAAACCTCCAACAGTAATAGTCAACAATATAGCCTACCACAACAATACGAACCACTCTTCTGTCAAATCTCTAACAGTAATAGTCAACAATATAACCTACTACAACAATGCGAACCACTCTTCTGTCAAACCTCCAACAGTAATAGTCAACAATATAACCTACCACAACAATACAAACCACTCTTCTGTCAAACCTCCAACAGTAATAGTCAACAATATAATCTACCACAACAATACGAACCACTCTTCTGTCAAATCTCTAACAGTAATAGTCAACAATATAACCTACCACAACAATACGAACCACTCTTCTGTCAAACCTCCAACAGTAATAGTCAACAATATAACCTACCACAACAATACAAACCACTCTTCTATCAAACCTCCAACAATAATAGTCAACAATATAACCTACCACAACAATACAAACCACTCCTCTATCAAACCTCCAACAGTAATAGTCAACAATATAGCCTAACGCAACAATACAAACCACTCTTCTGTCAAACCTCCAACAGTAATAGTCAACAATATAACCTACCACAACAATACGAACCACTCTTCTGTCAAACCTCCAACAGTAATAGTCAACAATATAACCTACCACTACAATACAAACCACTCTTCTGTCAAACCTCTAACAGTAATAGTCAACAATATAACCTACCACAACAATACGAACCACTCTTCTGTCAAACCTCTAACAGTAATAGTCAACAATATAACCTACCACAACAATACAAACCACTCTTCTGTCAAACCTCCAACAGTAATAGTCAACAATATAACCTACCACTACAATACGAACCACTCTTCTGTCAAACCTCCAACCGTAATAGTCAACAATATAGCCTACCACAACAATACGAACCACTCTTCTGTCAAATCTCTAACAGTAATAGTCAACAATGTAACCTACCACAACAATACGAACCACTCTTCTGTCAAACCTCCAACAGTAATAGTCAACAATATAACCTACCACAACAATACACACCACTCTTCTGTCAAACCTCCAACAGTAATAGTCAACAATATAACCTACCACTACAATACGAACCACTCTTCTGTCAAACCTCCAACAGTAATAGTCAACAATATAACCTACCACAACAATACGAACCACTCTTCTGTCAAATCTCTAACAGTAATAGTCAACAATGTAACCTACCACAACAATACGAACCACTCTTCTGTCAAACCTCCAACAGTAATAGTCAACAATATAACCTACCACAACAATACAAACCACTCTTCTGTCAAACCTCCAACAGTAATAGTCAACAATATAACCTACCACAACAATACGAACCACTCTTCTGTCAAACCTCCAACAGTAATAGTCAACAATGCAACCTATCACAACAATACGAACCACTCTTCTGTCAAACCTCCAACAGTAATAGTCAACAATATAACCTACCACAACAATACGAACCACTCTTCTGTCAAACCTCCAACAGTAATAGTCAACAATATAACCTACCACAACAATACAAACCACTCTTCTGTCAAACCTCCAACAGTAATAGTCAACAATATAACCTACCACAACAATACGAACCACTCTTCTGTCAAACCTCCAACAATAATAGTCAACAATATAACCTACCGCAACAATACGAACCACTCTTCTGTCAAACCTCCAACAGTAATAGTCAACAATATAAACTACCACTACAATACAAACCACTCTTCTGTCAAACCTCCAACAGTAATAGTCAACAATATAACCTACCACAACAATACAAACCACTCTTCTGTCAAACCTCCAACAATAATATTCAACAATATAACCTACCACTACAACACAAACTACTTTTCTGTCAAACTTCCAACAGTAATAGTCAACAATGTAACCTACCACAACAATACGAACCACTCTTCTGTCAAACCTCCAACAGTAATAGTCAACAATATAACCTACCACAACAATACGAACCACTCTTCTGTCAAACCTCCAACAGTAATAGTCAACAATATAACCTACCACTACAATACAAACCACTCTTCTGTCAAACCTCTAACAGTAATAGTCAACAATATAACCTACCACAACAATACGAACCACTCTTCTGTCAAACCTCTAACAGTAATAGTCAACAATATAACCTACCACAACAATACAAACCACTCTTCTGTCAAACCTCGAACAGTAATAGTCAACAATATAACCTACCACTACAATACAAACCACTCTTCTGTCAAACCTCCAACAGTAATAGTCAACAATATAACCTACCACAACAATACGAACCACTCTTCTGTCAAATCTCTAACAGTAATAGTCAACAATGTAACCTACCACAACAATACGAACCACTCTTCTGTCAAACCTCCAACAGTAATAGTCAACAATATAACCTACCACAACAATACACACCACTCTTCTGTCAAACCTCCAACAGTAATAGTCAACAATATAACCTACCACTACAATGCGAACCACTCTTCTGTCAAACCTCCAACAGTAATAGTCAACAATATAACCTACCACAACAATACGAACCACTCTTCTGTCAAATCTCTAACAGTAATAGTCAACAATGTAACCTACCACAACAATACGAACCACTCTTCTGTCAAACCTCCAACAGTAATAGTCAACAATATAACCTACCACAACAATACGAACCACTCTTCTGTCAAATCTCTAACAGTAATAGTCAACAATATAACCTACCACAACAATACGAACCACTCTTCTGTCAAACCTCCAACAGTAATAGTCAACAATATAATCTACCACAACAATACGAACCACTCTTCTGTCAAACCTCCAACAGTAATAGTCAACAATATAACCTACCACAACAATACAAACCACTCTTCTGTCAAACCTCCAACAGTAATAGTCAACAATATAACCTACCACAACAATACGAACCACTCTTCTGTCAAACCTCCAACAGTAATAGTCAACAATATAACCTACCACAACAATACAAACCACTCTTCTGTCAAACCTCCAACAGTAATAGTCAACAATATAACCTACCACAACAATACGAACCACTCTTCTGTCAAACCTCCAACAGTAATAGTCAACAATATAACCTACCACAACAATACAAACCACTCTTCTGTCAAACCTCCAACAATAATAGTCAACAATATAACCTACCACTACAATACGAACCACTCTTCTGTCAAACCGCCAACAGTAATAGTCAACAATATAGCCTACCACAACAATACGAACCACTCTTCTGTCAAATCTCTAACAGTAATAGTCAACAATATAACCTACCACAACAATACGAACCACTCTTCTGTCAAACCTCCAACAGTAATAGTCAACAATATAACCTACCACAACAATACAAACCACTCTTCTGTCAAACCTCCAACAGTAATAGTCAACAATATAATCTACCACAACAATACGAACCACTCTTCTGTCAAATCTCTAACAGTAATAGTCAACAATATAACCTACCACAACAATACGAACCACTCTTCTGTCAAACCTCCAACAGTAATAGTCAACAATATAACCTACCACAACAATACAAACCACTCTTCTATCAAACCTCCAACAATAATAGTCAACAATATAACCTACCACAACAATACAAACCACTCCTTTATCAAACCTCCAACAGTAATAGTCAACAATATAGCCTAACGCAACAATACAAACCACTCTTCTGTCAAACCTCCAACAGTAATAGTCAACAATATAACCTACCACAACAATACAAACCACTCTTCTATCAAACCTCCAACAATAATAGTCAACAATATAACCTACCACAACAATACAAACCACTCCTCTATCAAACCTCCAACAGTAATAGTCAACAATATAACCTACCACAACAATACAAACCACTCTTCTGTCAAACCTCCAACAATAATAGTCAACAATATAACCTACCACTACAATACGAACCACTCTTCTGTCAAACATATATACACAGGAATGCCAACCTCATATCAAGAAATATCTTTTGCCTCGCCTGTTGTTGGAAAACGAGTCGTACATGATATTTTCAAGTGATGATGGCATCAACAATTGTATATTTCTATGAGTAACTCAGTTTCTCCAATCATGTCGAGGTGTACTCGATACAACATTATGTGATAAACTTTGTCATTGATTTGATACAGGTCGGTGGTTTTCGCCGAGCACTCTGGTTTCATCCACCAATAATACTTACCTCCACGATATAACTGAAATATTGTTTTGAAAGTGGCGTTAATTAAACACCATAACGGCCTTCTCCAATTGATCATTTGATCTAGATTCACAATTTTTCATGTTTACTTATATCAGGAGTTTCCACATATTCCATCAATATATGCCGTGTTATAAGAAAAGTTGAAAGATACCAAATACGTAATGGACCGATCATTTAACTTGCAGCGGGGGGGGCTCGAATTTTTTTCCCCCAGAATTTATAATATTATTTTTTTTTTCCTCCACCAAAATCAGAATATTTTTTTCAGCAACATTGGGAATCAGAATATTTAAAAAAAAAAAAAAAACATAACCACCCCCTCTGGAAGTTAAATGGTCCGTCCCTAATCAGAAGTCGTAAATAGATACCGGTAAGTGATATTTACCCATTTGCTAACTAAAATTAAAATCTAGTAGCATAATTGATGAGCATTTTAATTTATGCAATTAGGTGATATGGTAATAAGCAAAATAACTACAAAACAAACAAAACAGACATTGGTTTGTTTATTTTGTCGACAACAATATACATCGGATGATCCAGGTTGGAGTAGATCGTACCTATATAGCACTTAATATGAACTTAAGCTTATGTCTTGTACACACAGTTTTTAATGTCCATGTATAAATGTATAAATCTGCTCAGGATTTTTTAGATTGTCAACTAATAATAATTATTGTTGCTTTTCCCTTAAACAGTGTTGATCCGATTTAGCTCTCATGTGCTTATACACGATTATATCCTTTTAAATCTTTAAAGCTTTGTTAAAGTGGTAATAAACGTTATGAATGGACTTGACAGGTGTTTAAACATCAGATTATGTATGTATAATTTATTATACATGACGTTAATAAAACAATAACTCTTCATCAGCTAATCACAAAACATACGATTGACGAAATGATAATAATGTAAGCAAGGCCGGTGACAAAAGTACACACACGTAATTGAGTACACTTAAAGACGGGCAATGTGATTTATAATTATAATAATAAAGTATTACACTTGTATGTATAACAAACCAATGTGTTAATAAATCTTCACTCTTTCGTTAAACACCATAACCCCCCACCCCCTCTTTCGTATTATCATATACATGTATAACCACTGTGAATAAACACTAGGGTATACAGACTAAGTTACCGGTCCGGACATAGGGTGTGCGGGACCCAATGATGTTCTCTAAAACCTGCAGTGTGTTGTGTGTATTTGAAAAGCCGAAAGTAGATAACTCCGAAGTCCCATAAATCGAGGCCCAATTGGGAGTCATTGGTCCAGTGGACTTAAGGCCGGCCATGAGGGCATAATCATCACGCCTACTTTCTCCGCTGCGAGGTACAATATCTCCGAAAGGGACATTCACTGGTTATCCAGGAATGACCAAACACAAACCTCTTCCTTCAGGCGACATGTACATGAATGCCTCTTGTTTGAAAAAAATAAAAATAAAAACGTAGATATAGACAATATACGTACATTGTCTGCAAACATAAAATTTAGTTTTAGAAACAGGATGAAAGCGAGTCTTTAGCTTAAATACTGCTTACTTAAGGTTAAGCAACAATTTAATAATGAGCTTCCTAACACAAACATGGGCATTACAGTAGGACGGGCAGTGACTGTTCATAGTTAACTTACTACACAAACATGGACATTACAGTAGGACGGGCAGTGAATGTTCATAGTTAACTTACTACACAAACATGGACATTACAGTAGAACGGGCAGTGACTGTTCAAAGTTAACTTACTACATAAACATGGGCATTACAGTAGGACGGGCAGTGAATGTTCATAGTTAACTTACTACATAAACATGGGCATTACAGTAGGACGGGCAGTGACTGTTCATAGTTAACCTACTACATAAACATGGGCATTACAGTAGGACGGGCAGTAACTGTTCATAGTTAACCTACTACATAAACATGGGCATTACAGTAGGACGGGCAGTGACTGTTCATAGTTAACCTACTACATAAACATGGGCATTACAGCAGGACGGGCAGTGACTGTTCATAGTTAACTTACTACATAAACATGGGCATTACAGTAGGATGGGGAGTGATTGTTCATAGTTAACTTACTACATAAACATGGGCATTACAGTAGGACGGGGAGTGATTGTTCATAGTTAACCTACTACATAAGCATGGGCATTACAGTAGGACGGGCAGTGGCTGTTCATAGTTAACCTACTACATAAACATGGGCATTACAGTAGGACGGGCAGTGGCTGTTCATAGTTAGCTTACTACATAGACATGGGCATTACAGTAGGATGGGCAGTGACTGTTCATAGTTAACTTACTACATAAACATGGGCATTACAGTAGGACGGGCAGTGACTGTTCATAGTTAACTTACTACACAAACATGGGCATTACAGTAGGACGGGCAGTGACTGTTCATAGTTAACTTACTACATAAACATGAGCATTACAGTAGAACGGGCAGTGACTGTTCATAGTTAGCTTACTACATAAACATGGGCATTACAGTAGGACGGGCAGTGACTGTTCATAGTTAACTTACTACATAAACATGGGCATTACAGTAGGACGGACAGTGACTGTTCATAGTTAACTTACTACATAAACATGGGCATTACAGTAGGACGGGCAGTGACTGTTCATAGTTAACTTACTACACAAACATGGGCATTACAGTAGGACGGGCAGTGACTGTTCATAGTTAACTTACTACACAAACATGGGCATTACAGTAGGACGGGCAGTGAATGTTCATAGTTAACTTACTACACAAACATGGGCATTACAGTAGGACGGGCAGTGACTATTCATAGTTAACTTACTACATAAACATGGGCATTACAGTAGAACGGGCAGTGACTGTTCATAGTTAACTTACTACATAAACATGGGCATTACAGTAGGACGGGCAGTGACTGTTCATAGTTAACTTACTACACAAACATGGGCTTTACAGTAGGACGGGCAGTGAATGTTCATAGTTAACTTACTATGCAAGCATGGACATTACAGTAGAACGGGCAGTGACTGTTCATAGTTAACTTACTACATAAACATGGGCATTACAGTAGGATGGGGAGTGATTGTTCATAGTTAACTTACTACACAAACATGGGCTTTACAGTAGGACGGGCAGTGAATGTTCATAGTTAACTTACTATGCAAGCATGGGCATTACAGCAGGACGGGCAGTGACTGTTCATAGTTAACTTACTACATAAACATGGGCATTACAGTAGGATGGGGAGTGATTGTTCATAGTTAACTTACTACATAAACATGGGCATTACAGTAGGACGGGGAGTGATTGTTCATAGTTAACCTACTACATAAGCATGGGCATTACAGTAGGACGGGCAGTGGCTGTTCATAGTTAACCTACTACATAAACATGGGCATTACAGTAGGACGGGCAGTGGCTGTTCATAGTTAGCTTACTACATAGACATGGGCATTACAGTAGGATGGGCAGTGACTGTTCATAGTTAACTTACTACATAAACATGGGCATTACAGTAGGACGGGCAGTGACTGTTCATAGTTAACTTACTACACAAACATGGGCATTACAGTAGGACGGGCAGTGACTGTTCATAGTTAACTTACTACATAAACATGAGCATTACAGTAGAACGGGCAGTGACTGTTCATAGTTAGCTTACTACATAAACATGGGCATTACAGTAGGACGGGCAGTGACTGTTCATAGTTAACTTACTACATAAACATGGGCATTACAGTAGGACGGACAGTGACTGTTCATAGTTAACTTACTACATAAACATGGGCATTACAGTAGGACGGGCAGTGACTGTTCATAGTTAACTTACTACACAAACATGGGCATTACAGTAGGACGGGCAGTGACTGTTCATAGTTAACTTACTACACAAACATGGGCATTACAGTAGGACGGGCAGTGAATGTTCATAGTTAACTTACTACACAAACATGGGCATTACAGTAGGACGGGCAGTGACTATTCATAGTTAACTTACTACATAAACATGGGCATTACAGTAGAACGGGCAGTGACTGTTCATAGTTAACTTACTACATAAACATGGGCATTACAGTAGGACGGGCAGTGACTGTTCATAGTTAACTTACTACACAAACATGGGCTTTACAGTAGGACGGGCAGTGAATGTTCATAGTTAACTTACTATGCAAGCATGGACATTACAGTAGAACGGGCAGTGACTGTTCATAGTTAACTTACTACATAAACATGGGCATTACAGTAGGACGGGCAGTGACTGTTCATAGTTAACTTACTACACAAACATGGGCTTTACAGTAGGACGGGCAGTGAATGTTCATAGTTAACTTACTATGCAAGCATGGACATTACAGTAGGACGGGCAGTGACTGTTCATAGTTAGCTTACTACATAAACATGGACATTACAGTAGAACGGGCAGTGACTGTTCATAGTTAACTTACTACACAAACATGGGCATTACAGTAGGACGGGCAGTGACTGTTCATAGTTAACTTACTACATAAACATGGACATTACAGTAGAACGGGCAGTGACTGTTCATAGTTAATTTACTACACAAACATGGGCATTACAGTAGGACGGGCAGTGACTGTTCATAGTTAACTTACTACACAAACATGGGCATTACAGTAGGACGGACAGTGAATGTTCATAGTTAACTTACTACACAAACATGGACATTACAGTAGGACGGGCAGTGACTATTCATAGTTAACCTACTACATAAACATGAGCATTACAGTAGGACGGGCAGTGACTGTTCATAGTTAACTTACTACACAAACATGGGCATTACAGTAGGACGGGCAGTGACTGTTCATAGTTAACTTACTACATAAACATGGGCATTACAGTAGGACGGGCAGTGAATGTTCATAGTTAACCTACTACACAAACATGGGCATTACAGTAGGACGGGCAGTGAATGTTCATAGTTAACTTACTACATAAACATGGGCATTACAGTAGGACGGGCAGTGACTGTTTATAGTTAACTTACTACATAAACATGGGCATTACAGTAGGACGGGCAGTGACTGTTCATAGTTAACTTACTACACAAACATGGGCATTACAGTAGGACGGGCAGTGAATGTTCATAGTTAACTTACTATGCAAACATGGGCATTACAGTAGGACGGGCAGTGACTGTTCATAGTTAACTTACTACACAAACATGGGCATTACAGTAGGACGGGCAGTGAATGTTCATAGTTAACTTACTATACAAACATGGGCATTACAGTAGGACGGGCAGTGACTGTTCATATTTAGCTTACTACATAAACATGGGCATTACAGTAGGACGGGCAGTGACTGTTCATAGTTAACTTACTACATAAACATGGGCATTACAGTAGGACGGGCAGTGCATGTTCATAGTTAGCTTACTATATAATAGAACGGTCAGTGACTGTTTATACACTTTGCATACAATCTGTATACAATGATTTTATGTGGAATACAGAGACAATGTCAAAATACCATTGCCGCTATAATAAAACTTACGTTTTACCTGGGTTAAAGGTTAATATCAGCAAAATAATATATTTGGTATCAAGTTACAGTTTGGCTGTCAATTTGTTCATAGCTTATTGACATTTGTTAATTTGGTCTTCGGGGGTAGGGGGTATATTCCGTCAGTAGAGAACTAGGTCATATTCCCATACCGTTGATGATATGTGTGTCGGCACTGTTATGGTTTATTAAATATAAATATTATAGAAATTTATAATTATTTTCTAATTATTATTATTATTATTATTAACGTTCATCTCCCTCAGACCTTGGTAACCATAATTGATTTTGGCTATCATATTAAGGCAATCTTTCACGTTCAATGCATCAAAGGAATGTTATTCAAGAAACGAATCACACTCTAAATTAGTTGTGTATGGTAAACTGATGTTCCATTCGATTTGAGTCCCAATTGTTTTGTAAACAGTTCACCGTTTTATTTATGTTATTTGTATTTATTTACTTCCGTGTACTGGTGTCCAACATGATTTCTATGATCAGATGTTCGTGGTGTTTAACAGTAACATGATAGTCTTATTTATAAGGTTATTTTATAATTTGCCAGTATATTTTGTCTTGTTGTGTAATTGTACAGTATTTATTGTCTGTAGTGTCTGTAAAAGATGAAAATTACCAAAAAAATTATGGAAAAAAAAAAAAAAAAAGTAACACGATAGTTATCACATTTGGAACAGGAACTGGTAACCCTCCCGGAGCACCTTTTTAATGGGGTTCGTGTTGTTCGATCTTTTGTTTCTGTGTCATGTTTTGTAGATCATTGTTTGTCCCATAATCCCTTTACTGCCATTGTATTTTCCGTTCTTCTTTGATTTACGGCTTCTGATTACCCCTTTGGTATCTTAGATTTACGGCTTCTGATTACCCCTTTGGTATCTTAGATTTACGGCTTCTGATTACCCCTTTGGTATCTTAGATTTACGGCTTCTGATTACCCCTTTGGTATCTTAGATTTACGGCTTCTGATTACCCCTTTGGTATATCAGATTTACGGTTTCTGATTACCCCTTTGGTATCTTAGATTTACGGCTTCTGATTACCCCTTTGGTATCTTAGATTTACGGCTTCTGATTACCCCTTTGGTATCTTAGATTTACGACTTCTGATTACCCCTTTGGTATCTTAGATTTACGGCTTCTGATTACCCCTTTGGTATCTTAGATTTACGGCTTCTGATTACCCCTTTGGTATCTTAGATTTACGGCTTCTGATTACCCCTTTGGTATATCAGATTTACGGTTTCTGATTACCCCTTTGGTATCTTAGATTTACGGCTTCTGATTACCCCTTTGGTATCTTAGATTTACGGCTTCTGATTACCCCTTTGGTATCTTGGATTTACGACTTCTGATTACCCCTTTGGTATCTTAGATTTACGGCTTCTGATTACCCCTTTGGTATCTTAGATTTACGGCTTCTGATTACCCCTTTGGTATCTTAGATTTACGACTTCTGATTACCCCTTTGGTATCTTAGATTTACGGTTTCTGATTACCCCTTTGGTATCTTAGATTTACGGCTTCTGATTACCCCTTTGGTATCTTAGATTTACGGCTTCTGATTACCCCTTTGGTATCTTGGATTTACGACTTCTGATTACCCCTTTGGTATCTTAGATTTACGGCTTCTGATTACCCCTTTGGTATCTTAGATTTACGACTTCTGATTACCCCTTTGGTATCTTAGATTTACGGCTTCTGATTACCCATTTGGTATCTTAGATTTACGGCTTCTGATTACCACTTTGGTATCTTAGATTTACGGCTTCTGATTACCCCTTTGGTATCTTAGATTTACGGCTTCTGATTACCCCTTTGGTATCTTAGATTTACGGCTTCTGATTACCCCTTTGGTATCTTAGATTTACGGCTTCTGATTACCTCCCTTTGGTATCTTAGATTTACGGCTTCTGATTACCTCCCTTTGGTATCTTCAAACATTTTGCTATTGGTTTGTTGTATTTGAATTGTTGTTGATCTGTTTGTTTTTGTTGTTTAACTTCAAATAAATGACCACATTTGACGAGGAAAAATATATATAACACTCCCACCCCCCTACCCCCAGTAAATAGAATAAAAAGATGATCAGGGATAAGCCAGCTTGTTGATGTATTTGAATGCTACAGAGGTTTAAAATGTTCACCTTGCAAATTGTTAGGAAAATATTACTGGTGCATTAAATGTAGATTTTGCAGAAATGTCTTGTATCATGACTCATTTTCAGTATGGTTTTTAAAACACAAATTTGTTTGTTGAAAATAGTAGCACACCAGGTTTGTTCTGACAAAGGTGTACTCGATGCAACATTTATGTGATAAAGTTTGTCACTGACTTACAGCAGGTCATTGGTTTTCTATGTACTCCGGATATCTCCACCAATAAACTGACCTCCACGATATAGCTGAAATATTGTTGAAAGTGGTGTTAAATACCATAACCCTAACCCTAACAAAGTTCCTCTGAGATCAACTTTTTAATTTTGAAGCCAATTGTTAACTACTAGTACCACATTGACATTTACCTGTCTGATTGAAGCATCTTGGTAACATACTGTCTTTTACAATATTTCTGCTTTATTAACAAAAACGTAGCTATCAAATTTAGTGCGCTCGACGCGTTTCTGGAATAATCTTCATTAGGTACGCTCAAAGTCAAAGTTAAAAGGTTAGAAAGCCAAATAAAATAGTTACACTAAAAACTTATAAAATATCCATTTTCCTTTAAGTGTGTTTTTGTCACATACTGAGATAAAAAATATAACAGAAGTGCGTCGTTCAATAGGGTAAGATTACTTCCCAGAGAGAGTAACCTTACATGAGCAATTAATATTCAATAAAAGTTACACATCATAAATAATCATTGTACTTGTTAGTTTTTAGTTCACCTGGACCAAAGGTCCAGGTGAACTATTGCCATCACTTGGCGTCCGTCGTCTGTCGTCTGTCGTCTGTTGTCTGTCGTCTGTAGACTTTTCACATTTCAAGCTTCTTCTCCGAAACCACTTGGCCGATTGGAACCGAACTTAGCAGGAATGTTCCTTGGATGGTCCTCTACAAAGTTACTGTTTTTCGTTCCAGTCGGATATTCAATATGGCTGCCAGGGCCAATAATATACTCTGATTGGCTGAAATTTCAAAGATCTTCTTCTCTGAAACTAATGAACTGACTGAACCCAAACTGTAAAGGAATGATCATTGGAATGTCCTCTACATTGGACCCTATGGGAAAAATGTTTCAAAATGCTTCTTCTCTGAAACCACTTGGACAGTTGAAACCAAACTGCCCAGGAATGATCATTGGAAGGTCCTCTACAAAGTTTCTGTTTTTTATGCCGATCGGAAATCCAAGATGGCCGCCACCGCAGGACATAGATTAACATTGGACCCTATGGGAAAATATTCAAATGCCTTCTTCTCAGAAACTACAAATATGATTAAAGCCAAACTGTACATGAATGTTCATTGGATGGTCCTCTACAAACTGTACGTTTTTTGTTCCGATATGAAATTCAAAATGGCGGCTACGGCAGGACTTAGTTTAACATTGGACCCTATGGGAAAAATGTTTCAAAATGCTTCTTCTCTGAAACCACTTGGACAGTTGAAACCAAACTGCCCAGGAATGATCATTGGAAGATCCTCTACAAAGTTTCTGTTTTTTATGCCGATCGGAAATCCAAGATGGCCGCCACCGCAGGACATAGATTAACATTGGACCCTATGGGAAAATACTCAAATGCCTTCTTCTCAGAAACTACAAATATGATTAAAGCCAAACTGTACATGAATGTTCATTAGATGGTCCTCTACAAACTGTACGTTTTTTGTTCCGGTATGAAATTCAAAATGGCGGCTACGGGAGGACTTAGTTTAACATTGGACCCTATGGGGAAAATGTTTCAAAACGCTTCTTCTCTGAAACCACTTGGATAATTGAAACCAAACTGCCCAGAAATGATCATTGGAAGGTTCTCTACAAGGGATGTGTTTTTTATGCCGATCGGAAATCCAAGATGGCCACCACCGTAGGACATAGATTAACATTGGACCCTATGGGAAAATGTTCAAATGCCTTCTTCTCAGAAACTACAAATATGATTAAAGCCAAACTGTACATGAATGTTCATTGGATGGTCCTCTACAAACTTTACGTTTTTTGTTCTGATATGAAATTCAAAATGGCGGCTACGGCAGGACTTAGTTTAACATTGGACCCTATGGGAAAAATGTTTCAAAATGCTTCTTCTCTGAAACCACTTGGACAGTTGAAACCAAACTACCCAGGAATGATCATTGGAAGGTCCTCTGTTTTTTATGCCGATCGGAAATCCAAGATGGCTGCCACCACAGGTCATAGTATTAACACAGAACCATATCGGGAAAATACAGAAATATATTCTTCTCTGAAGCTATTGCACTGATTGAACCTAAACTGTGCATCAATCATTGGAAGGTCCTTTACAAACTTTGTGTTTTTTATATTGATCGTAATTCCAAGATGACTACCACTGCAGGACATAGTTTTTACATAGGACCAATTGGTTTTTTTATTACCAGGTGAAGATACAGGCTCTTGAGAGCCTCTGGTTCTCAATAGTACGCTATTAAAGGTATCATATTAAATAAAACTAGATCATTCATGAATGTGCAAAAAAAAAGGAACGATGTGAATACTGGTTGTTTTTAGATGGAGAGTGAGTGAGTGGGTGATTGTTGTTTAGCGCCAACTCAGCCATTTTTCAGCTATATCATGGCGAGAACAAGTTAATTTTCAACGAGATGATGGTGAGGTCTGCTTTGTACTAGACCACCACACTTAGTTATATTTTTATCAAATAGAGATAGATAATATACCAAGCGTCCACATTGAGATTGAATTCATTATTATTTCAATGAAAATTGTGTTTCATGTCGCCATACAGTATCCATGTCACAGATAACCATATCAGGTAGCCTGAGATTACCGTAGGGGTTGTGGTGTTTACCGCCACTTTCAAGAATCTGTCAGTTCTATCGTGGCAGTCAGTTTAATTGGTGGAGGAAACCTGAGCATCCGGAGAAAACCGCTGACCTGCCACAAGCCATTGACAAACTTTATCACACAAAGTTGTATTGATTACACCTCGCCATGAGCGGGATTCGAACTCACAACGTCAGTGGTGATAGACACTTGATTGCACAGGTAGTTTTAAATTCAACTACCTTACGATTTTTTGTTCTAAAGGTTCACCCCAATGTTTTGGTGGGTCCGTGTTACTCATCTTTTTGGTTTCCTATGTTATGTTGTATTTTGCTTTGTCATATTACATAAAACTAGACATTCCATGAATGTGTAAAAACAAACGTAAAGTGGAATCGTTATTTACGATGTCCTTATGGTTCACCTCGGGTTTTTTGGTGATACTCATCTTTTTAGCTTCCTATGTTATGTTGTATTTTGTTTTGTCATATTACATAAAACTAGACATTCCATGAATGTGTAAAAAATTTTTAAAGTGGAATCGTTATTTACGATGTCCTTATGGTTCACCTCGGTTTTTTTTGGTGATACTCATCTTTTTAGCTTCCTATGTTATGTTGTATTTTGTTTTGTCATATTACATAAAACTAGACATTCCATGAATGTGTGAAAAAAACGTAAAGTGGAATCGATATTTACGATGTCCTTATGGTTCACCCCGGTTTTGTTGGTGTTGATCATCTTTTTAGTTTCCTATGTTATGTTGTATTTTGTTTGTCATATTACATAAAACTAGACATTCTATGAATGTGTAAAAACAAAAGTAAAGTGGAATCGATATTTACGATGTCCTTATGGTTCACCTCGGTTTTTTTGGTGTTACTCATCTTTGTAGCCTTCCTATGTTATGTTGTATTTTGTTTGTCATATTACATAAAACTAGACATTCCACGAATGTGTAGTTTTTTTGGTGTTGATCATCTTTTTAGCTTCCTATGTTATGTTGTATTTTGTTTTGTCATATTACATAAAACTAGACATTCCATGAATGTGTAAAAAAAAATTAAAGTGGAATCGTTATTTACGATGTCCTTATGGTTCACCTCGGTTTTTTTGGTGATACTCATCTTTTTAGCTTCCTATGTTATGTTGTATTTTGTTTTGTCATATTACATAAAACTAGACATTCTATGAATGTGTAAAAACAAAAGTAAAGTGGAATCGATATTTACGATGTCCTTATGGTTCACCCCTGTTTTTTTGGTGTTGATCATCTTTTTAGTTTCCTATGTTGTGTCGTGTTGTTTTTTTTATTTGTCTTCGTCCTGTATGCCCAATGAATGTTGACAGTGTCGCTGGATTGTCAATTCTTCATTGCTCCTTTGGTTTATTTACTAAATTTACTACGAAAGGCTTGAATGGAAATGGAACTTAAGTACTGTAGTTAACCTTGACATTTGTCGCTGACCTCAGCTTCCGTTGTTGACAAAAACAGAATTAAGTGTATAGTAATGTCATGTGTAAATGTGTTGTATGGATTTGAGTGATATACATTATTATTGGTAAGACATTATCTTTTTGTTTTCTTCAAAAGACGCCACCCTGGGGAACCCAACAATATGAATAGAACATATTCAATGTAGCCATTAAGCAATTGTCAGACCTTGATAGCAATATACCAATCGCTCCTGCCGAATATGAAAGTTTATATTTTAAAACTCGAACTTGCAGTTAGTATTCAGACATTTTACAACGTAACCATATTCGGTTAATTAAACTATGCAAAGGGTCATCTCTTCATTTTTTTTCGGAAGATTTCAACACTTTGTTGAAAGATATTCTGTTACTGTCGCACAGATGATAAAAATGGTATTGACAATATTTTGGTTCAAATTATGAAAAGAAAATTTAAACAGTGATGGTCACCAATTCAACCAATATCAACAAAACAAACAATCACCTCTCATCTTAACTGAACTCGCTGAGCACAAACAAGACCATGACACGTGACATGTCCTGGCTTAGGACAGGCACGAAAAAATGGCGTTAATAAACCGGTTCATGGGATCCTAACTCTCCCCTCTTGACAACTGGATCTCAAACTGCAATACAAACGAAAATAAAACCTGCACAGATTTGCTTCCATTCACACCCCAAAAGACCACATACTATCACAAAAATGAATGACAACATAAACATGGATAGTACAATAGCAGGGTCAATGAAAGCTCGTAGTTAACTAACTTCTAGCTAGGAAGGTAGCATCTTTTGGTTAAATACCATTACTTTTAAGACACAACAATCATAACTGATACTTCTAACAGATTTAATATCAATTAGTCATGACCATTGTTTCCCTATTACGTCTTCCGATGACCTTGAGTACTACTTAACTCCCTAAGGGGGTCAAGATCATCATCTTGTTTTTGTGATTCTAATATTATACATATGATAACGTGTTACATTCATGACTTATCACCGTGTTTGTAACTAGATTAACACGACGGATGCCACTAGTGGAGCAGGCATTGCATACTCTTCCGGAGCACTTGAGTTCACCCACGGTTTTTAGTGGGTTCGTGTTACTTGATCTTTAGTTTTATGTTTATGTTTTGTAGATTGTTGTTGGTCCTTTCGTACTTTTTCTTTTGACTATTGTGTTGTCTGTTTTTCTTCGATTTACGGATTCTGATTACCCCTTTGGTATCTTCAAACTCTTTTTACACACATATAATGTATTAAGTTGAAGATAACGTTTTAACAAAACAAAAAAAAACAAAAAACCCAAAGAAACAAAAAAAAACACTGCTCACCCAATTGTATGTGATGGGCAGCATTGTTACTCGCAAGTGAATACTGAACCATTTTTCTAAGAGGGGAGGATTAGGCCCATAAAACTTGTTTAACCCCTCCGCTTTTTATTAACATTATTGATGATGTACAATTTTACCCCCGAAAGGTTCGAAGGCATACAACACAACACAATACAATACACTACAAATATAGTATATATATTTTAGGGTTTGAACCTTCAAAGTTGTATCGATTGCAAAGTATTGGGTGATACTAAAGCAAAATACTGCATACATTTTACAACTAGTAAAACATTGATGTGATTTAGAGCACACAACGAGTTTCTGGAATAATCTTCTTTTAGTTAGGATCGTGTTGCTCGATCTTTAGTGTTCATTGTAGTGCTATGTGAATCACTGTTTGTCCTTTTTGATGACACTAGTGCTATGTGAATCACTGTTTGTCCCTTTTGATGACACTAGTGCTATGTGAATCACTGTTTGTCCCTTTTGATGACACTGTAGTGCTATGTGAATCACTGTTTGTCCCTTTTGATGACACTGTAGTGCTATGTGAATCACTGTTTGTCCCTTTTGATGACACTGTAGTGCTATGTGAATCACTGTTTGTCCCTTTTGATGACACTAGTGCTATGTGAATCACTGTTTGTCCCTTTTGATGACACTAGTGCTATGTGAATCACTGTTTGTCCCTTTTGATGACACTGTAGTGCTATGTGAATCACTGTTTGTCCCTTTTGATGACACTGTAGTGCTATGTGAATCACTGTTTGTCCCTTTTGATGACACTAGTGCTATGTGAATCACTGTTTGTCCTTTTTGATGACACTGTAGTGCTATGTGAATCACTGTTTGTCCCTTTTGATGACACTAGTGCTATGTGAATCACTGTTTGTCCCTTTTGATGACACTGTAGTGCTATGTGAATCACTGTTTGTCCCTTTTGATGACACTGTAGTGCTATGTGAATCACTGTTTGTCCCTTTTGATGACACTAGTGCTATGTGAATCACTGTTTGTCCCTTTTGATGACACTAGTGCTATGTGAATCACTGTTTGTCCTTTTTGATGACACTGTAGTGCTATGTGAATCACTGTTTGTCCCTTTTGATGACATTGTAGTGCTATGTGAATCACTGTTTGTCCCTTTTGATGATTGTATTGTCTGTCCTTCTTCGATTTACGTCTTTTTATTGCCCTTTTGGTATCTTCAAAACTTTCTCATATCATGCAATTAAATATTTGTGATTCAACTCTTGCTGTTTAAACAAAATCTGAGGATACTGGTTGTAACCTTATTCATTATGGGTGTCAACCAGGTATTTTACGATTTGTTGTAAATATACTTCTTCATTTTAAAGTACCTCTGGTGGAATGAGTACTTTTTGTGTTTTTTTTTTTTTTTTACTTTTATCTACATATATTTTCAGAAACATGAATTTGTCATGTCATTTAAGCTACAATTAACGGAGGGTTAGAGTAGGGTTATGGTGTTTAACGCCACTTCAATTAACAAAATCGGATATAATATAATACATCCTTGCGGCTTACTAATGTTACGTGGGTCTATATTCTGATGTCTATCTAATCGGAGGATAAAAACAAACTTAAAAGACCAAAATCTCTATTAACATTTTCAAGGAGGGTAATGTTATGCAATGGATAAGCAGTTTAAATGACAAGAAAACCAATTAATCGTTAAAAAATAACGTTTAAGACCTTTAAGTAGGGACTACCTTGCATGGGAGAAAAGCAATTAAAACATTTAACTATCTTGTTGAAATGTCCGATATAAGTTCATAGTAAATGTTGATAAGTAGATGTAATACTGTAAACAGCGCTACTTTTAATAAATTCGGTGTAAGAATGTTCTTTGATTGTGCGAGACGAATTAAATAGAACCGGAAGTGAAATAAGTGCCTTGAATTTGGAGTATGTCACATACCGTGTGGTTTAAAGACCACTTGAATCCGCTCCTACTGGAAAATTGTTTGTGGATCACCTGTTCTAAGGCACAATTATCTATCCCTATCATTCATATCATATTTTTCTTTCTTTCCCGATTTTTTCACTAATTATGGAGCACTATGGAATCAACTATACTTTTAGCAATAATATATTAAACGGTTGTCTTATATCATATAATTAGCATGCATATTTCTTAAAATAAGTAGATGCAAATGTTTCCTCGTATTTTGCCCAAAAGAACGCATAACCGTAATGCCTTGATAAATTATCTCCATTTATGACAAAAGGTGGATTTAAAGGGATATTAAAGCTCATTTTGATAATTTTTTGTATCTCATGAAAACTTGCAATTGGTTCAATAAATGATATTTATGAAACATTAACCCGGTTTTTATCAATGAAACTTTGTAAAAGTGACATAATTCGTTGATAATTCTGTCATATCTTGCGGTTTTTTCATTAATTGAATGTTTGCTTCCCGGACAAAAATTCATTTCGACCCTTTTAAGACCACTTTTAAGTGATATTTTAACGATATTAGGGATTATATTGGCGTGCAAAGTATTTTTGGATTGTTTTTACAATTAAATTGAAAAGAAATAACCTTCGTCACGAATTGAAAAAATATATGTTAAAACGAGCTTTAAAAGATGTATAGCTACCTTAAGTACAGATATACTTATCTGGTGCACTAAAGTAATGTAGATATCTTTGATATTTCTTCAAACATCAAAATATTTTTATTATGTAGTATAAAGATAACACGTGACTCTTATATTTTGTACTTTACAGGGTACCACCATGTGTCGACTTTGTGAACGGATGAAAGCTATATTTAGAAACGTCTCACAATTCAAGATTTTCATATTATGTTTCATCTGCTTGAGTTCGGGAGTTAATTCCCAATTCAATTTCAATCTACAAAACACAATACAATCTGCCAGACACAACAACTGTTCAAACTGTAAGCGTATACTTGATCTAAGTATTGCAGAAAAAAGACGATTAGACATTATTATGAAACGAATCATCGACAAATTAGAAATAGAACCTAAAACAAAGAATGGACAAGAGGCTAGAATAAAACCAAGAGATTCAGTTTACTTACAACAGAAACATACATATCCACAAATGTCAGAAATTGTTAGTTTTCCAGAAAAACCAGGTACATTTATTTGATTTATTGGTCAAGGATAAATGAAGAGTGATTTTTTGTTATGACATATTTGTTAAGGACATTGTGTTTATTTGTTTCATTAATATTGAAAGGGTTAAGAGAGAGTTACAGTGTTTAACGCCACTTTCAATAATACTTCAGTTATATTGTACCGGTCAGTGTTATTGTTTGATGGAACCGGAGTACCCAGAGAAAACCACAGACCTGCCGCAAGTCACTGACAAACTATATCACATAATGTTGTATCGAGTATACCTCGCCTAAGCGGGATTCGATCTTGCAACGTTAGTGGTGATAGGCATTCATTGCACATGTACTTTTAAATATATCTACCATATGATCACATCCATGACGGCCTCTTATTTAAATTTAGTTATCGCTATGGATGTTGATAACAACTTTAAACACTATTTTAGTTTTATCTTGGTGGTAAGTTTCAATGCTGATGGCAACTAGAGACCTGTCTTATCGAGATCACATTGCCACCTGCAGCAATCTAGATAACAACATCATAGGTGATAGGTACGCATTGCATAGGTAAAGTCGACAAACACACGATCACAGCGACCATTAAACTGGCAAGAAATTAAAATAATATATTTCACATACAACTTTTTATTCCTCCCTACTCACTTGGCAATTATCCGCGGACTGTTGTTTCAGTGAGCGATCTCAATAAATATCCAACTAAGCGTGTTGGTCTAGTACAAAGCAGACCTCATCATCATTTCATGGAAACTTAACTTGTTCTAATCATGATATAGCTAAGCAAATCGATGGATTGACATTAAACAACAATCACTCACTCATTCTAGCGGTAATTCAGTTTACTCAACGAATAAAACGTACAACTGAAATATATAAAAGAAAATGAAAGTGGGGTTGAGCTACATTTATAAATAAATAATTACATCTTTGAACAACTATTGCTTGTTTTACCTATTTTATGTATATTTCATCATTCCAACATTATATTTAGGAAATTTAATTCATAACAACGAAATATAGTAATATTTATCCATTTACACAAGCGTAATAGAAATTCGCCCCAAGTTAAGTACGGACTTACAAAATACTTAGTACTAATTTAAAGAGGTAAGATCATTATCAGACTATATATGTCAGAAAACTGTTTTAACGTTTACATGTAAATGGATCTTGTCTATGTTGTAGATAACACATCTAGTAAAAATGTATTGTTATTTACAATCAACGTTCGGAACACACCGGGACCACTGGAGGCGATGAAGGTCAACTTATGGATATTAGTAAAACAGCGAAAACGAGGGCGAACACGTGGGAAGAAAATATGGTTACAAGTTTCACAAATTGATGACGATAACAAAACACAGCACTACCTCACAAGTATACGAACTCGTGTGAAAAAAACTCGGTGGCAAAAAATAGGACTTCCGGTTACTCATATACAATCGATGCTAGATGATAATCAACATGAATTAAAACTAAAAATTTTATGTAAAAAATGTGGGAAAGTAGTGAGGCCAGTCTTACAAAGAAAAAGATCACACCGGAAGAGACGTCACAAAGGAAAGAAAAATAAACACCGAAAAGTGAAAAGTTCCGTTAACACGAGACATAGATCTTATAAACATTCTGACAGCATCCAACCATTTTTAGTAATAAGTACTCGATTTAAATACAAAATAAAAAGTTAATTCATTTACCGGAACCGGAAATTCTATAAATGCATGTATGCTAGGAGTGTTGCATCATGTTAAGAGCACTTTCCGTCATTGGAATCTGCCATGATTCTATTTAAAGACGAAAGTATTCATTACCGTTTAAGCGGGTAAAAAAGATAAACAAGTATTATTCACATGTATAACCGGTGCAATTTGAACGATATTACTTCGTTTCCATAGGAACCAATCTTATAATGTAACTAGTTTCCAATCAGATCAATACATCATTCAGAAGATTTTTAATTATGCGCGCGCACTGCAATTTCAGACTACAGGAAGTGTCGGGTGGTTTTGTATCGTTCATTATCTTACCGGTTATAAGCCAAAATGATTCAAAACGTCATTTCCGCCAGTATGCATCTGAATTATTTTTACCAATCATGCATGTGGGTTATGAAATAATATATATGTGGTACATGCACATAAATATTTCAATGGGTTTTAAGGAGAGATTCTCCTAACTAAACACTGGATATATGCCGTTTGTTTCAGATTAGAAATATGTTTTATGTTAATTTTTTTTTTAAATTTATATTCTAATATAAATGTGTGTGTTACAGTCAAACGTGCTGTCTAAAACGGACACCATTGAGATCAGCATTTTCTTCTGTAATCTACAGCTGTTCGAATTAAACAGAATGAATTTACAAAAATATCAGACATTGAGACTGAATTGGGATGTTCGATTTATTCAGGAATCTTTGGTAATCGGGGCTCGCTTTAGACACGTTTCACTGTATTACAAGGGCACTTTTGTATTTACAAATGTAAGGGGAGATAATCATAATGCCTCTACCATTTCGCATTGAGAATGTTAGGGCATATTCATTCGCGTATTCTGTGTTGTTAAGAACACTATTAAAAAAAAATAATTTGAAAGAGAGTGGGTGTGGTTGTTAACGACACTATTATTTTTGGAGAGGGAGGTCGGGTTTATTAAATCTAATTTTGAAATATTATATGATGTCACAAGATTTTAATTAGAGTAATACAACAATTAAGATTTTGTGAAATCAGAAGAAAAAAATTAACATTGGGCATTTTCAATACAAAAAGAAACATGAACTATTTTTTTTTCTGTTATGACAAAATAATGGTTTGATGTTGGTAAAACGACTGCTTAAAACATACTTTATATCTGTGTCCATGTGTACGTATATTTTGAGCTTCAAGTACCAATAAATAACAATGAATGTGTTCAACTGAAGTCAAGTCTTCTTAAATACGGGTTGTCATATAATATAGTCTATAGTATATATACTGATATTAACTAATAAGTAAAATGTAGATTTTATTAGAAATTTTAGAAAAAAAAATTGTATTTGTGAAAGAAAACAAATTATGACAAAATGCTAGAATTATTTTATGGAAAAGAATAGATGTAATATATATTAATTTTCGCATATAGTATTTGAAAATGTAGACTATGTTTTACAATCGACTCCGAAATCTTGAAAACGGTGTAATATAAAGATAGTACAGTGGAACTTGTGCAATCCGACACCTGAGTTTTTCGACATCCTGTGACATCCGACACCTGAGTTTTCCGACATCGTGTGACATCCGACAACAATTTATGGTCCCAAAGTATTTCTGTTTACTAAAATAAAACATGAGTATCCGATATCCTCTACAATCGAACACATTCCCATGGTCCGTTGGCATGTCGGATTAGACAAGTTCCACTGTAAAAGAATGCTATATAGATTGTAGTACTTCGTGATCAGTTCTCGTAAATTCCAATAGTTTTATTTGGTGTAAATCCTGTTATTTTTGTTCTGGTTGAAATGCAGTTGGATTAATTACTCCTATTATAATATTGTATACTAAGCGACAAAAAACAAACACTACTTTTATTCTTATTGTTTTATACATGATATTTTTCTTTTTGTAAAAAGAACTTTTACCAAGATGTTCCAAGAAAAATTTTAAGATACCAAATCCGTAATCCGCAGCCGTAAATCAAAGAAGGACAGACAATACAATGGGCAAAAGAAAAGGGACATAGGACAAACAAAAATCTATAAAACAGCACAGAAAAAAGATTACGAACCCTGCAACACAACAGGGGTTTGTCTAAGGTGCTATGGAAAAGTAAGAAGTGTCTGCTCCACATGTGGCACCCGGTGATATATCATGAATGACGAAAGGTCCGGATCGTGACTACGACAAACGGAACACATATGTGATCATTTGTGACACACATATTCCGTAACGGTTAAAAAGGTCTTGATGACGACCGTAAAACTTTCGAAATAATTACTTCAATTAACTACTAGGGCCCAGGTGGCTCAATGAGTTAGGTAGTTGGATTACCTAGCAACTCATACAAACCTATCACCAATACGGCTTGGGTTCGCGCCCGCCTTTGTAAATTAAAAAAAAAGGGTGCACTCGACTCGCAGCCGCAAGTGATAAAGTTTATCAGTTGCTTGCCGATGGTCGGTGCTTCTCTCCGGCTTCTTCCACCACTAAAACTGGTTGCCATGATATAGTTGAAATATTGCTAAAAGTGGCGTTAAGCACAATAAATCAAATCAAATCAATTAACTACTAGGAACCCGTGGTTCATTAACTTCCCTCTAAGCAGCAACCCTGTATAAAGGAAATCATTATAGCAACCATAAGCTCTGGAATATCTGATCAATTCACGAGATATGTACTCCATATGCAGGAGCTGCTGGAATGTTGCTACATATAAATGGAAAGTTCACAGCGAAAAAATTGGAATCATCTCTTGTCGTAATATTTCGTTCTAAACCGGCCATCACTGTCAATTCCGAGGTGTAGGTCAAAGTATGAAGCATACCTATCTATCTGTGGTATCCTTTATTTCAAGCTCAATGGGATAGATGCCATCAACAAAATCTTCAAACTTAGTATTATCCATTGAAAAGACATCATCTGTATAGCGAAACATGAAATTAAAGGACCGGGCAAGCTTCCCCCCTCACCCCCTCCCCCCCCCCCCCCGTTTTTATTGAGAGCCTACCTTTTTTCCCCATAAAATGATGCACATTTGAGGAAGCTAGATTATAGATTTATCTGTAAGAATAACCTTTGTCTCATTCGTGTAAATGTATTTTTTAACTATAATTAGTTCTACTATTTTTAGATTGATTAAATGTAGTTTGTTATTGTTGTTAGCTTATCATCTCTGAGATATTGTTTAATACATATTCTGTTATATCAAGTCCTATTTATCATCCATATTATTCCTTGCTTAAATAGACAATATTGGTAAATAATGTTAAGATGAATAATTCTACAAATTTTATTAATTTTCATTCTCAGAGATTTGTTAGAAATAGACAATTGTATATAAAGAAGAAATTGTCATTTGCGTGATTTTTTTAAATATTTTTTGTCGCTTAGTATATCATGCAAATCAAATATGGTTTATTCTTATTATAAGATAGGCAAAGTCGATCATTTCCCTCTTTGTAATTATTCAATGCTTGTGTTTTACATTACAGAGTATTTTAATATAAAAATGGTGTGGGTTCAAATCCCGTCGAGGGAAGAACAAAAATTTGACAGCTCTAAAATCTATTTCTAACACTGTTTGGTTTAATTTTCAGACGTATATATATATACGTCTGAAAATTAAACCAAACAGTGTTAAGAATTAGATTTTAGAGTGGTCAAATTTTTGTTCTTCCCTCGACGGGATTTGAGCCCACACCATTGATACACTGCAGCACCATTCGCTTAGCTTTACGTCCAGCGCCCTAGACCACTCGACCACATCCACTCCCCAAAAAAGGAGCTTCAATAATCCTAGTGTTACCTTTTCTCGTAAGGCGAATCTAGGGATAGACGTAAGACATGTGTATAAGCGTGTGTAGATGGTACATATATACTTAATATTATAATTTGACAGCAATCTAACTCAGCAATTTTTAATATATTGTATAGGATAATGAAGAATTCATTATACAGTCACAGGAAATAAAGTATATTATACAAACGTCTAGAAGCAAGTGACAACCATACAATATATCTGTCCCACTGGATCTCAAAGTTACTAAGGATACTAGGTTAATACTAAATATTATATACGTCTGAAAATTAAACCAAACAGTGTTAGAATAACGTCAATTTTGAAGGTTGAGACAGACAGTATCGCTAATATCTCAGCGAGGCCTTCATGATGTGTTTTACGTCAGATTGATCGATAAATTTCTCAAGCGAGTTACGAACTGACCAAAATATGTTTGTGGATATAAGTCAGGTCAGGTCAGTGATCCAGACTTTATCAGCAGCACACATCAAAGCGAAAATGTCCAATCGAAAATACTTGAATTGACATTCAAAAGTTAAAGGAATATAATTTGCCCCTTCGATTCCCGCCCGTAACAAGGTTTACTCAATGCAACTGTTATCATGCAATTTGTCTATGGAATGCGGCAAGGCTGTGATATTCCTAACGTCCTCTTTTTTTTTCACTGATAAAACTGACCATCTTGCATAAAAGAGCAGAAATAATGATCAAAGTGAGATTAAACGCCAACAGCCCATACAAATTGATATCTTTATTAGAATATCAGTCAGATGTTTTGTTATCTACATTTTAGCTATCATGTTTCTGTAAAAGTAGGATATTTTAGTAAACAACGTCAATGGTACATTTAAGAAAGACACAACTTATTTTTCCGCCATTTTCATATTTTTTTTAACGTCCAATGACAGTCGTCATACAGACTGAAAACCTCAGACCACTGACTTGACTCGTGGAACGAGTGCATTTTTATAATGTTTGCTCACAAACTAATGATACGGGTATTTCATAATTTGAGTTGTACGACAGAGTCAACCAAATACAGTCAAACCTGCCCGTCTGGTCACCTCAATGAAGCAGTCACATGCATTTAAAGATCGCTTTTTATTGTCCTGTGATATACAATTTAATATGAACTGAACCTCTTTTTCATTTAAGATGTCACCTGTCTTATAAGGCCACTTTTTCTCAAAGGTGACCTCTTAATACAGGTTTGACTTTTCCATTTTCCTCTGATTTTTACCACTGTCGGGCCTGGAAAATTTTGTTAAGGCTGATAGCTTACTGAAACTGACATTGTAACAAACAGTTCGTTTACAAATGCAATTATTTCCATTTTTTTTTATCCAAAATGTTATACCTAGAATGTCTAACCATTGATGTCGTCTGCTCATATAGGTACAATATTTATCCCTTCAGTTGATATATATATTGGCTATCATTATCATAGTGAGTGTACAACACATATTTTAAAGAAATAATGTTCAGTTAAGCCAATATATTTAAAATACATGGAATACAATTAATCAATTTTCATTGAATTGTAACTATTTACATCCACATTTTCTTCTCGAGAGATTTAGAATTGAAATACAAATGCTGCCCAACTTATAGCTGAAATACCTGATGGACAAGTTGTTTAAATAGTCTTCGGTTATTCCATAGCGGAAAATCATTGGTTATTCCATAACCGAAAATTATTGGTTATTCCATAGCTGAAAATCATTGCTTATTCCATAACCAAAAATTATTGGTTATTCCATAGCGGAAAATCATTGGTTATTCGATAACCGAAAATTATTGGTTATTCCATAGCTGAAAATCATTGCTTATTCCATAACCGAAAATTATTGGTTATTCCATAGCTGAAAATCATTGGCTATTTCATAAACGAAAAGCCTTGGCTATTCCTTAACAGAATATCATTTGTTATTCCATAACTGAAAATTATTGGTTATTCCATAAATGAATATCATTTTTTATGTCATAAACTGAATAGCATTCCATAAAATTATTTGAATGGTCAGCAATATTATATTTCATATTTCACTAACATATTGTGTTGTCTTACTACAGAAGTAGAAAAGACCATCCAATGGTATAGTATTTGGTTTAAACAGAGTAAGAAACGAACTCATGATCGTCTACGCTCGCTGCGATCTCTCCAACAATATTGGCACATTGATATATGTCATTAGTAATATATATCTCTTCCTTTACTTGCATCGTGATGCTTTCTCCTGATTATACCAATGACAAAAATCAAATCACAAATAACACAAACCTGTAAGACGAACGTAAAGTGTCATTATTCAAAGAGATACATGTACTCCTTCCTCAGGCATAGGTGACCTTAGACGATTTTGGCTATCCTGTTTAGGCCCTTTGGTTTTATTGCTCCCAAAACTTTAAATTATTTGGTTTTCCAATCTGTCGATTTTGAGCGTACCTGATGAAGATTATTCCAGAAGCGCGTCGTCCGCATTAAATTTGATATCTACGTTTTTATTAATAACAGCTAGATGCTTGAGAAAAGAAAGACGAACTCCCCAACAAAAAATAGCAGTTTGACCAGGTGCGACGTCGTTGCAAGTCCTTCATCGAATACTATGTTTTCTTACTTGCTCAAACTTTGTTTCATTTTGCGATTACCATTGTACAGACATTGGCAGACATTTTGTATTTTTGATTTAGAACATTTTTTATATTATATTATTACATGTTATTTAAGTGTTTGTATGTTTGTTTCTTTATCATTGTGAAATAAAGCAATAAATACCATTTTGTTATAGAATCTTTTTTTCTTCTTGAAGGTATATGCACCTTTATTTTAGTCCAGAGTTATTTGAACGGTACCTTAAGAGGTAAGGTGTTCGTTTGTTGCAATTGTATGATTAATTTCAATGACCGCCTTCGGCTATGCGTACCTATGGATTTTATAGGTAGTCAATTTCTTATACCAATGCAACTTTATTTTTAATCAACGGTAAAGAGATAACTGCAGTTATATAATGCAATTTTCAACAATATTTCAGCTATATCGTGGCGGTAAGTTTTATTGGTGGAGGAAACCGGAGTACCCAGAGAAAACGACCGACCACTCACAAGTCACTGACAAACTTTATCACATGATATTGTATCGAGTACACTTCGCCACGACCAGGATGGATTCGAACTCACAACTATATTGGTGATAGGAACTGATTGGACAGGTAGTTGTAAATCCAACTATCATACGATTAATCCTTTAATAATTATTTTGTCATTTCATTATAAACATCACTACGAGAGGCTTACAATGAATGCATCATGTATAGACAATAGGTAAAATAAGTCGTTGTGATTGGCCTGTTTTGTTTGTCACAAAGACTAAGAGACAAGATTAAAACTACTCATTACAAAATATTGCCCATTCGAAACTGCTGTAAGAAAAGGGCAATCAGACGCCGTAAATCAAAGAGCAGACAGAAATGAACAAAAATACAAACTGGTGAACAAAAATACAAGCAATGGTGAACAAAATTACAAACAATGGTGAACAAAAACACAAACAATGGTGAACTAAAATACACACAATGGTGAACAAAAACACAAACAATGGTGAGCAAAATTACAAACAATGGTGAACAAAAATACAAACAATGGTGAACAAAAATACAAACAATGGTGAGCAAAATTACAAACAATGGTGAACAAAAATACAAACAATGGTGAACTAAAATACAAACAATGGTGAACAAAAACACAAACAATGGTGAGCAAAATTACAAACAATGGTGAACTAAAATACAAGCAATGGTGAACAAAAATACAAACAATGGTGAGCAAAATTACAAACAATGGTGAACAAAAATACAAACAATGGTGAACTAAAATACAAACAATGGTGAACAAAAACACAAACAATGGTGAACAAAAATACACACAATGGTGAACAAAAATAAAAACAATAATGAACAAAAATACAAACAATGGTGGACGAAAATACAAACAATGGTGAGCAAAAATAAAAACAATGGTGAACAAAAATACAAACAATGGTGAGCAAAAATAAAAACAATGGTGAACAAAAATACAAACAATGGTGAGCAAAAATACAAACAATGGTGAACAAAAATACAAACAATGGTGAGCAAAAATAAAAACAATGGTGAACAAAAATACAAACAATGGTGAACAAAAATACAAACAATGGTGAGCAAAAATACAAAATGGTGAACAAAAATACAAACAATGGTGAGCAAAAATACAAACAATGGTGAACAAAAATACAAACTGGTGGACAAAAATACAAACAATGGTGAACAAAAATACAAACAATGGTGAACTAAAATACAAACAATGGTGAACAAAAACACAAACAATGGTGAACAAAAATACACACAATGGTGAACAAAAATAAAAACAATAATGAACAAAAATACAAACAATGGTGGACGAAAATACAAACAATGGTGAGCAAAAATAAAAACAATGGTGAACAAAAATACAAACAATGGTGAGCAAAAATAAAAACAATGGTGAACAAAAATACAAACAATGGTGAGCAAAAATACAAACAATGGTGAACAAAAATACAAACAATGGTGAGCAAAAATAAAAACAATGGTGAACAAAAATACAAACAATGGTGAACAAAAATACAAACAATGGTGAGCAAAAATACAAAATGGTGAACAAAAATACAAACAATGGTGAGCAAAAATACAAACAATGGTGAACAAAAATACAAACTGGTGGACAAAAATACAAACAATGGTGAACAAAAATACAAATAATGGTGGACAAAAATACAAACAATGGTGGACAAAAATACAAACAATGGTGAGCAAAAATACAAACAATGGTGAACAAAAATACAAACTGATGAACAAAATGCTACACAGTAACTAAAAATTGAGCAATATGAATACCACTGAAATCTCAGGTAATTTCCTGATCTACTAGTTACTGTAAAACGACACAAACATCATCGTGCTGGACACCAGTATGCATAAAGAAATACAGACGACATACAAAAAATCATAAACCCCTTGCAAAACAAAATGAGATGAAAGACGAACAGAAAATCTTTTTCTACGTAGAAACACAACACGGAATTAATTTCGTGAGTTGGACAGAATGAACCACATTAAGACTAAGTTGTGTTGTCTGTTTTTCTTCGATATACGGATTCTGATTACCTCTTTGGTATCTTCAAGCTCTTCTTGCCTTTTACATGCAGAGTGTTTATTTATGACACTCGTTGTATATGACAATATGACAAAGTCCATATGACTATTGTTTTATGTCGAAATCGTGACTGAAACGATAAAGCAAACAGGTGATGTCTGAATTTAATAAACACTCGAAAAAAGGTTGCTTGAAACAATGCACATGTTATGGAATATCTGTGTCACACATGCCCATGTATATGTTCCACTTGTCATAAGCAGTTCTCTGTCCTTTTCTCGTGCATGACTTATCACCGATTTTGTAGCTAGAGCAACACGACGGGTGTCACTACTGGAACAGGAACTGCTTACACTTCCGGGGCACATAAGTTCACCCCCGATTTTTTAAAACCACCGATCTACAGCAAATCACTAGAATACTAGAACATACAGTTAGATCCAGTTTAACTCTCAGCCATTGGGAATCGAACTTACATGTGTTTTGATAGGCAATTGTTGTGTAGTTATATGTTAATATACGAAAAGATCGAACTACATGGACAACACTATAGACCACTGGTCGAACTACGATATAACTGAGACCATGAATAATATATTTTCATATAGTGAAAATATATAAAGATAAAGAAGTCAACAAAAATGTCATTTTTTTTTTTTATCAATGTGTGACGTAAAAGTGTCTTTGACATTTACTTCACTGAGTTTGGTGCTGTTTTGACAACTGTTTTACCTGTTTTGTTCAAGTATTGTTATAAATACTGTTATAGTGACAGCCGGAAACTTTGAGCCGTAATGAAAGCGGGAGGTTTGGCGCTTTGAAATCTGATTTAACCCACTATTTCTTTAGAAATGCCTGTACCAAGTCAGGGTCATTACGGTTTTCACAGTTTTCCGGTTGTTGACTGATTTTGTCTGTTTATATACTTATGAGTTTTGACTTTCCCTTTGTAAGATTGTTCGGAGTTCGGTAATTTTGTTATTACCCTTATTTCATTAAAAAAGTAGTAAGCGCACTCAATTGCATAAACTGCATTTATGCATTTACAGTTAAACCTGCCTTAAATGGCACCTCTATATCTGTCTACGAAGGGCTATCCCCTTTTTTTCCTTTTAATTAAAAGTATATTTTTAATCTGTATATAAAAGACAACTGGCCATAAAGGGTACATTTTCAGGTTTATATATACAGGCTGGTAGTAATTAAAACCGATGCACTGACTGTTTGTGATAAGAACAGAATAATGACAAAATATTAGAAGGGAATTATATATTATACATGAAAAAGACTTTATCTACCCTTTGATTTACTTTCTCACTGTCATATAAACATAACCATTAGTGAAGAAAAAAATGAAAACGTAGATATTTAATTTAATGCGCACTATGCGTTTCTGGACTAACCTTCATCAGGTACGCTCGAACTCAAAATAGTTGCAACCCAAATAAATCAAAAGTTTTGGGAGCAAAAACACCAAAGGGGCTAAACAGGATAGCCAAAATCAGCTAGGTCAGGGAGCAGAACCCAGGGGCGCATCCGGCGCGCGCCCCCCCCTAAAATTGAAAAAAATAAGATTTTTTGGCGTAAAATCGTGATTTTTCACACGAAATACCCCTAAAATTTTCGCGCCTCCCTCCGCAATTGGAAAAAATATGATTTTTTGTCGTAAAATCGTGATTTTTCACACGAAATACCCAACAAATTTTCGCGCCTCCCTCCGCTCGGTGCAATTTTTTTAAGTGCGCCTCCCCCCTAACTTGAAATCCTGGATCCGCCCCTGGAACCTTAGTCTTGGTAAGAATTATATGACTTAGAAAGATTAAGGTAGAATCGACTTACCCTTATTAGCCCCTTGGGCTCATGGTATTAAATTATCAAAGAGATATCAATTGCTTACGTTTATCATTTCTCTTCATATGTATTATGAAGAAAATAGGGCTATTAAATATTTTATAGTTTGGCGTAATTGCTTATATATCTAATAAAATTTATTTAGGCGTATAATATGATAATTTAGATTCAGACTAATATTTAAATCAAGTAAGAAATGAAAAAATTAAAGAATAATAATTTAGTCATTTTTTCTTCTTATCTGAGATCGAGTAATGATAAATAAATGTTTAAGACCTTGGATTTTGTTGTTGATGGTAGATCGTTGAACATTTTCAGCATGTGGAACAATACATTTAAAGGATATTTGCTCTGTATAAATTTAATATATATATCACATGTCATAAAGTGTTTGATCAGTAGACGTAGAACTCTACCCATCAGAAAATTCTACAAAACAAAAAAAGTGCATATAAATTACTAGGTCAAGTACAAGGAAGAGCGGATATACTAAATACAAAATAAAAGAGAATTGATTTTTATATAAGAGCGTATTATGAAAGATGATGGCATGGCAGACATTTTGAATCAAGATTCACAAATGACTATAATATTTTTTAAACGTATACCTAGTATACTACATTCAATACGGAATGCATTTAATAAAACACGTAGATATCTAATTTAGTGCGCACGATGCGTTCCTGGAATAAACTTCATCTAGATAAGTGTCATTTAAAACATGCTTATCCTGGCCTCACTCTCTGTATTTCGTGTGAGGGCCCGTGTTGAGGGCCCGTGTTGAGAGATTGCCACCCTCTTCGCACGTTAAAGAACCCAGTGAACAGCTCATTATGATCATTATGCTCATGATGAGTGGTCCATAGGAGATCTGTTGCACTGGCTAAATTATCCGTCCCTACCCATCACCTTTTCTTGTTTCGAATCCCGTGGCGTTTAAATTTTTTGCTCGTCCTGAATATAGCTGAAAAATTGCCCGCTGGACGTTAAACATCAATCAATCAATCAATCAATCAATCAATCAATCAATCAATCAATCAGTATTTCGGGGAAGTTCGTGTTGTGTGCTCTATCGTAATGTTATTTATTTTTATGCTTCATAGATGTTGTTGTTTTGTCTATCTGGTTTATGATTGTGTACTGGTTCCCGTTAAGTTTTATTCTACATTTCACTGGTGTAATATTAGCTGCAATAATGTAACTCCTGTGACAAACTTGTGTCTCGGCAGAGCTACAACGCGGTCCCATTCGTCACAATGGAGCAAAAAAAAAGTTGCAGTTGAAACATAAAAGCTCACTATTTACGCTTCAAACATTTCATTATAACTATTACTGATGATCTCAGTCCTTGTTAAATCGGTTTGGCTGAGAAATATATGCTTTTCAAAGTTAGCAACAACCTTGTTCAAATTTATCGATCATTTTCCATAGCCGGAAACTACGGAAGGCGGATCTTTTCTAAATATGGTATTTCTTACTACACGCTGATGTAAACATTCACGCCTCAAATCGCCAAATATGGTATCGACATCCAAATAGTGAGACCGGAAATGACGAAATTCAAAATGTTCAGAGAGAAAGTAAACATGGATTTTTATTTTGTGGGAATTACATTCTAAAATACTGGTAGGTGATACAAGCTTGTTATAATAATGGACAAAAGGAAAGGTTATGTCATATTATTGAAAAATGCAGGCGTCAGAAACTCTGTAAGCGAGCGGAAAAAATCTCGGCGGCTGCTCCATTACGTGTAATGGCATCCCGTTATAACCCTTGCGAGTAAGCGAGCATTTAGGGTTTTATTATTAGAACTGTAGTATGTCTATCGGGTTTATGTTTTCTGCTCTGGTCCCTCTAATTAAGAAATAATTCATGGAAACCATAATATGTTGTGAGTTTTAATATGGGTTGGCAGGAAGTAAATATATCGCATGCAATCTTAGCAAAGCGCAAGAAGGATGTCATATTATAATTGATATTCTATATTTCGGTCGTGTGTTTTTTTTGTCTATCCGGAAGATGATTGCAATGTCATCCCCTCTTATTTGTATTATATGTTTCACTAATGTAATATGACTATCCGCTTTGTTGTCACTCTAAAGTTTATTCTGTGTTTCACCAGTGTTATTTATCTATTATTATACTGATCCGTTTCACAGCTCTAATTTTGTCGGGGCCCCGGTGGCTCAATGAGTTAGGTAGTTGGATTACCTAACAACTCATACAAGCTTATCACCACTACGGCGTGGGTTGGCGCCCTGCTTTGTAAATTACAAAAAGGTTGCATTCGACTCGCAGCCGCAAGTGATAGAGTTTACCAGTTAACTGCCCATGGTCGGTGTTTCTCTCCGGGTACTCGGCTTCTTCCACCATTAAAGCTGCTAGCCATGCGATAGCTGAAATATTGCTGAAAGTGGCGTTAAGCACAAATAAATCTAATTTTGTCAACCAAGAAACTGGTCTCTCTAATTGTTATTTTGTTTTAATGGTGTTATTTTTGCTATCTTGGTGGTGAACGATGTACTGGTGTCTCTAAATGCTATTTTGTTTTAATGGTGTTATTTTTGCTATCCTGGTGGTGAACGATGTACTGGTGTCTCTAATTGTTATTTTGTTTTAATGGTGTTATTTTTGCTATCTTGGTGGTGAACGTTGTACTGGTGTCTCTAATTGTTATTTTGTTTTAATGGTGTTATTTTTGCTATCTTGGTGGTGAACGTTCTACTAGTGTCTCTAATTGTTATTTTGTTTTAATGGTGTTATTTTTGCTATCCTGGTGGTGAACGATGTACTGATGTCTCTAATTGTTATTTTGTTTTAATGGTGTTATTTTTGCTATCTTGGTGGTGAACGTTCTACTAGTGTCTCTAATTGTTATTTTGTTTTAATGGTGTTATTTTTGCTATCCTGGTGGTGAACGTTGTACTAGTGTCTCTAATTCTTATTTTGTTTTAATGGTGTTATTTTTGCTATCTTGGTGGTGAACGTTCTACTAGTGTCTCTAATTGTTATTTTGTTTTAATGGTGTTATTTTTGCTATCTTGGTGGTGAACGTTGTACTGGTGTCTCTAATTGTTATTTTGTTTTAATGGTGTTATTTTTGCTATCTTGGTGGTGAACGATGTACTGGTGTCTCTAATTGTTATTTTGTTTTAATGGTGTTATTTTTGCTATCTTGGTGGTGAACGATGTACTAGTGTCTCTAATTGTTATTTTGTTTTAATGGTGTTATTTTTGCTATCTTGGTGGTGAACGATGTACTGGTGTCTCTAATTGTCATTTTGTTTTAATGGTGTTATTTTTGCTATCTTGGTGGTGAACGTTGTACTAGTGTCTCTAATTGTCATTTTGTTTTAATGGTGTTATTTTTGCTATCTTGGTGGTGAACGATGTACTGGTGTCTCTAATTGTTATTTTGTTTTAATGGTGTTATTTTTGTTATCTTGGTGGTGAACGATGTACTGGTGTCTCTAATTGTTATTTTGTTTTAATGGTGTTATTTTTGTTATCTTGGTGGTGAACGTTCTACTAGTGTCTCTAATTGTTATTTTGTTTTAATGGTGTTATTTTTGCTATCTTGGTGGTGAACGATGTACTGGTGTCTCTAATTGTTATTTTGTTTTAATGGTGTTATTTTTGCTATCCTGGTGGTGAACGATGTACTGGTGTCTCTAATTGTTATTTTGTTTTAATGGTGTTATTTTTGCTATCCTGGTGGTGAACGATGTACTAGTGTCTCTAATTGTTATTTTGTTTTAATGGTGTTATTTTTGCTATCCTGGTGGTGAACGATGTACTGGTGTCTCTAATTGTTATTTTGTTTTAATGGTGTTATTTTTGCTATCCTGGTGGTGAACGATGTACTGGTGTCTCTAATTGTTATTTTGTTTTAATGGTGTTATTTTTGCTATCTTGGTGGTGAACGATGTACTGGTGTCTCTAATTGTTATTTTGTTTTAATGGTGTTATTTTTGCTATCTTGGTGGTGAACGTTGTACTAGTGTCTCTAATTGTTATTTTGTTTTAATGGTGTTATTTTTGTTATCTTGGTGGTGAACGATGTACTGGTGTCTCTAATTGTTATTTTGTTTTAATGGTGTTATTTTTGCTATCCTGGTGGTGAACGATGTACTGGTGTCTCTAATTGTTATTTTGTTTTAATGGTGTTATTTTTGCTATCCTGGTGGTGAACGATGTACTGGTGTCTCTAATTGTTATTTTGTTTTAATGGTGTTATTTTTGTTATCCTGGTGGTGAACGATGTACTGGTGTCTCTAATTGTTATTTTGTTTTAATGGTGTTATTTTTGCTATCTTGGTGGTGAACGATGTACTGGTGTCTCTAATTGTTATTTTGTTTTAATGGTGTTATTTTTGCTATCTTGGTGGTGAACGTTCTACTAGTGTCTCTAATTGTTATTTTGTTTTAATGGTGTTAATTTTGTTATCTTGGTGGTGAACGTTCTACTAGTGTCTCTAATTGTTATTTTGTTTTAATGGTGGTATTTTTGTTATCCTGGTGGTGAACGATGTACTGGTGTCTCTAATTGTTATTTTGTTTTAATGGTGTTATTTTTGCTATCTTGGTGGTGAACGTTCTACTAGTGTCTCTAATTGTTATTTTGTTTTAATGGTGTTATTTTTGTTTTCTTGGTGGTGAACGTTCTACTAGTGTCTCTAATTGTTATTTTGTTTTAATGGTGTTATTTTTGCTATCTTGGTGGTGAACGTTCTACTAGTGTCTCTAATTGTTATTTTGTTTTAATGGTGTTATTTTTGCTATCTTGGTGGTGAACGTTGTACTAGTGTCTCTAATTGTTATTTTGTTTTAATGGTGTTATTTTTGCTATCTTGGTGGTGAACGATGTACTGGTGTCTCTAATTGTTATTTTGTTTTAATGGTGTTATTTTTGCTATCCTGGTGGTGAACGATGTACTGGTGTCTCTAATTGTTATTTTGTTTTAATGGTGTTATTTTTGCTATCTTGGTGGTGAACGTTCTACTAGTGTCTCTAATTGTTATTTTGTTTTAATGGTGTTATTTTTGTTATCTTGGTGGTGAACGTTCTACTAGTGTCTCTAATTGTTATTTTGTTTTAATGGTGTTATTTTTGCTATCTTGGTGGTGAACGTTCTACTAGTGTCTCTAATTGTTATTTTGTTTTAATGGTGTTATGTTTGCTATCTTGGTGGTGAACGTTCTACTAGTGTCTCTAATTGTTATTTTGTTTTAATGGTGTTATTTTTGCCATCTTGGTGGTGAACGTTCTACTAGTGTCTCTAATTGTTATTTTGTTTTAATGGTGTTATTTTTGCTATCTTGGTGGTGAACGATGTACTGGTGTCTCTAATTGTTATTTTGTTTTAATGGTGTTATTTTTGCTATCTTGGTGGTGAACGTTCTACTAGTGTCTCTAATTGTTATTTTGTTTTAATGGTGTTATTTTTGCTATCCTGGTGGTGAACGATGTACTGGTGTCTCTAATTGTTATTTTGTTTTAATGGTGTTATTTTTGCTATCTTGGTGGTGAACGATGTACTAGTGTCTCTAATTGTCATTTTGTTTTAATGGTGTTATTTTTGCTATCCTGGTGGTGAACGATGTACTGGTGTCTCTAATTGTTATTTTGTTTTAATGGTGTTATTTTTGCTATCTTGGTGGTGAACGTTCTACTAGTGTCTCTAATTGTTATTTTGTTTTAATGGTGTTTTTTTGTTATCTTGGTGGTGAACGTTCTACTAGTGTCTCTAATTGTTATTTTGTTTTAATGGTGTTATTTTTGCTATCTTGGTGGTGAACGTTGTACTAGTGTCTCTAATTGTCATTTTGTTTTAATGGTGTTATTTTTGCTATCTTGGTGGTGAACGTTGTACTGGTGTCTCTAATTGTTATTTTGTTTTAATGGTGTTATTTTTGCTATCTTGGTGGTGAACGTTCTACTAGTGTCTCTAATTGTTATTTTGTTTTAATGGTGTTATTTTTGTTATCTTGGTGGTGAACGTTCTACTAGTGTCTCTAATTGTTATTTTGTTTTAATGGTGTTATTTTTGCTATCTTGGTGGTGAACGATGTACTGGTGTCTCTAATTGTTATTTTGTTTTAATGGTGTTATTTTTGCTATCTTGGTGGTGAACGTTGTACTAGTGTCTCTAATTGTCATTTTGTTTTAATGGTGTTATTTTTGTTATCTTGGTGGTGAACGATGTACTAGTGTCTCTAATTGTTATTTTGTTTTAATGGTGTTATTTTTGCTATCTTGGTTGTGAACGTTGTACTAATGTCTCTAATTGTTATTTTGTTTTAATGGTGTTATTTTTGCTATCCTGGTGGTGAACGATGTACTGGTGTCTCTAATTGTTATTTTGTTTTAATGGTGTTATTTTTGCTATCTTGGTGGTGAACGATGTACTGATGTCTCTAATTGTCATTTTGTTTTAATGGTGTTATTTTTGCTATCTTGGTGGTGAACGATGTACTGGTGTCTCTAATTGTTATTTTGTTTTAATGGTGTTATTTTTGCTATCCTGGTGGTGAACGATGTACTGGTGTCTCTAATTGTTATTTTGTTTTAATGGTGTTATTTTTGCTATCTTGGTGGTGAACGATGTACTGGTGTCTCTAATTGTTATTTTGTTTTAATGGTGTTATTTTTGCTATCTTGGTGGTGAACGTTCTACTAGTGTCTCTAATTGTTATTTTGTTTTAATGGTGTTATTTTTGCTATCTTGGTGGTGAACGTTCTACTAGTGTCTCTAATTGTTATTTTGTTTTAATGGTGTTATTTTTGCTATCTTGGTGGTGAACGATGTACTAGTGTCTCTAATTGTTATTTTGTTTTAATGGTGTTATTTTTGCTATCTTGGTGGTGAACGTTCTACTAGTGTCTCTAATTGTTATTTTGTTTTAATGGTGTTATTTTTGTTATCTTGGTGGTGAACGATGTACTGGTGTCTCTAATTGTTATTTTGTTTTAATGGTGTTATTTTTGCTATCCTGGTGGTGAACGATGTACTGGTGTCTCTAATTGTTATTTTGTTTTAATGGTGTTATTTTTGCTATCTTGGTGGTGAACGTTCTACTAGTGTCTCTAATTGTTATTTTGTTTTAATGGTGTTATTTTTGCTATCCTGGTGGTGAACGTTGTACTGGTGTCTCTAATTGTTATTTTGTTTTAATGGTATTATTTTTGCTATCTTGGTGGTGAACGATGTACTGGTGTCTCTAATTGTTATTTTGTTTTAATGGTGTTATTTTTGCTATCTTGGTGGTGAACGTTCTACTAGTGTCTCTAATTGTTATTTTGGTTTAATGGTGTTATTTTTGCTATCTTGGTGGTGAACGATGTACTGGTGTCTCTAATTGTTATTTTGTTTTAATGGTGTTATTTTTGCTATCTTGGTGGTGAACGTTCTACTAGTGTCTCTAATTGTCATTTTGTTTTAATGGTGTTATTTTTGCTATCTTGGTGGTGAACGTTCTACTAGTGTCTCTAATTGTTATTTTGTTTTAATGGTGTTATTTTTGCTATCTTGGTGGTGAACGATGTACTGGTGTCTCTAATTGTTATTTTGTTTTAATGGTGCTATTTTTGCTATCTTGGTGGTGAACGATGTACTGGTGTCTCTCATTGTCATTTTGTTTTAATGGTGTTATTTTTGCTATCTTGGTGGTGAACGTTCTACTAGTGTCTCTAATTGTTATTTTGTTTTAATGGTGTTATTTTTGCTATCTTGGTGGTGAACGATGTACTAGTGTCTCTAATTGTTATTTTGTTTTAATGGTGTTATTTTTGCTATCTTGGTGGTGAACGTTGTACTAGTGTCTCTAATTGTTATTTTGTTTTAATGGTGTTATTTTTGCTATCTTGGTGGTGAACGTTGTACTAGTGTCTCTAATTGTTATTTTGTTTTAATTGTGTTATTTTTGCTATCTTGGTGGTGAACGATGTACTGGTGTCTCTAATTGTTATTTTGTTTTAATGGTGTTATTTTTGCTATCTTGGTGGTGAACGTTCTACTAGTGTCTCTAATTGTTATTTTGTTTTAATGGTGTTATTTTTGCTATCTTGGTGGTGAACGTTGTACTAGTGTCTCTAATTGTTATTTTGTTTTAATGGTGTTATTTTTGCTATCTTGGTGGTGAACGTTGTACTAGTGTCTCTAATTGTTATTTTGTTTTAATGGTGTTATTTTTGCTATCTTGGTGGTGAACGTTGTACTAGTGTCTCTAATTGTTATTTTGTTTTAATGGTGTTATTTTTGCTATCTTGGTGGTGAACGTTGTACTAGTGTCTCTAATTGTTATTTTGTTTTAATTGTGTTATTTTTGCTATCTTGGTGGTGAACGATGTACTGGTGTCTCTAATTGTTATTTTGTTTTAATGGTGTTATTTTTGCTATCTTGGTGGTGAACGTTCTACTAGTGTCTCTAATTGTTATTTTGTTTTAATGGTGTTATTTTTGCTATCTTGGTGGTGAACGTTGTACTAGTGTCTCTAATTGTTATTTTGTTTTAATGGTGTTATTTTTGCTATCTTGGTGGTGAACGTTGTACTAGTGTCTCTAATTGTTATTTTGTTTTAATGGTGTTATTTTTGCTATCTTGGTGGTGAACGTTGTACTAGTGTCTCTAATTGTTATTTTGTTTTAATGGTGTTATTTTTGCTATCTTGGTGGTGAACGTTGTACTAGTGTCTCTAATTGTTATTTTGTTTTAATTGTGTTATTTTTGCTATCTTGGTGGTGAACGATGTACTGGTGTCTCTAATTGTTATTTTGTTTTAATGGTGTTATTTTTGCTATCTTGGTGGTGAACGTTCTACTAGTGTCTCTAATTGTTATTTTGTTTTAATGGTGTTATTTTTGCTATCTTGGTGGTGAACGTTGTACTAGTGTCTCTAATTGTTATTTTGTTTTAATGGTGTTATTTTTGCTATCTTGGTGGTGAACGTTGTACTAGTGTCTCTAATTGTTATTTTGTTTTAATGGTGTTATTTTTGCTATCTTGGTGGTGAACGATGTACTGGTGTCTCTAATTGTTATTTTGTTTTAATGGTGTTATTTTTGTTATCCTGGTGGTGAACGTTGTGCTGGTGTCTCTAATTGTTATTTTGTTTTAATGGTGTTATTTTTGCTATCTTGGTGGTGAACGTTCTACTAGTGTCTCTAATTGTTATTTTGTTTTAATGGTGTTATTTTTGCTATCTTGGTGGTGAACGTTGTACTGATCTCTCTAATTGTGTTATTAGTGTTTCGCATCACTTTAATAAAAAGTCATCATTTATTCAGCTATATAACGACTACCATATTTATAGGGGGAAGGAAAGCTTGAGCAGATATATCGCTGGATGAATAACATACACTTGTCTAAGACAATATTGAATATTCAACTAAAAGTTAATCATTCTAAAACAAAAATATATACAACTCCTTTTCCATCGAACGAACGGAAATCAATGCCGCGTGTCTAAAGAATGCTATACAATGATTGCAGATAAAATACAACTTGCAGCAGCCTCCGGTGAGCACTAACTTGTAGGTAATCATTGTTGGTAGCTCGTTGCAAGGCACACAGTGCCGGATTTAATTAAAAAGACCCTATGCTTCTCCATTTGTGAGACCCCTCCCAATCCCTACTCGTCACGAGTGCAAGGACAATTACTGAAATATTGTTTGGAGACTACAGTTCGCTATGACAACATATATAAGAAAGGCATATGACAGTTTCAAAATATTCTACACCTTGGTCGGAGGCCTCCTAGATTTTGAGGCACTATGATTCAGCCTGCCAAGCCTATAGGCAAATCCGGCACTGACGGTGCAATTCCTCGACCCTATTGTTTTGTTCTATGCAATATTAATTTACCCCCGTACATCTATAACTATATCACGTTTATACCTACAAGATGCATTGTTCCTGTCATGAATATAGCTAAAATACTGTTCACTTGACGTTTTGTAAACTCAATTTGCGACAATAAATGCCACGATATACGTCCGCAAAGCTAAAAATACAATACTGTTATCTCCTAATTTATTTTTACAGCTATTAAGATATATGTCTACTGTCAGACGACAATCAGCTTATAAAGCGGATTTACTATACATTAAACTTTTTTCTAAAATTAGTTTTTTTTATTTGTGTTCATTTATATTCATTTCCCTCGCAACGATTATTTTGCCGTTTGTTCGTTCAATGATATTTACTTCATGCGTTTATAGCTTAATTCACGAATTACTATAAAATAAAACTAATACAAATCTAAGCCATGTTTATACAAAATAATGTTCGGACGTTGCCCTCCCATATACCGGTAATACAAAGCAGTATTATAACTTGACCATCGAAGATAATTTCAATCACAAAGAGGTGTCTACAGATCACGCATGTCACCTCTTTGTGTTGTGCTGAATATATTCGTTTATTACTTGTATGATATCAGTTTGATAAAAGGTCCGACAAGTAAGATCTTAAATAAGGTCCTTTGAGGCTTGACGGAGAAAATGTAGTGATTAATACATGGACAAGTACCATCAAGTTCACAAATAGTTCAAAGTACGAGTCTTGTTACCTTTCGTCACATTTCTCTCGTTGATATAATGATGAGCTGTTGGCATCTGAAAAATTAGTCTTCTTTTTACAACAACAGATAACGTCAGTTTTTCTTTAATTTCTGTAAATTCTGAACAACGATGAAACATTGCAACAATGGGAGCAGAAAGCAAAACAAACCGAGGAATGCATGTTGTGTTTAATGTCAAGCAACCAACAAGCCGATCATATTGTGGCGATAACAGGGCCTAAGGTCATAAAACTTTCGAGAACGAGTTTGCTACTCTCACTCAACCTTTTAGACGAGATGAAGATACTGTCTTGTATTACACTAACACGCTGTTGTAGATTTGTATATTATTTGGCTTGACCACTGTTCACCTGATGGGGGTATTCTTGTTACACGCTGTTGTAGATTTGTATATTCTTTGGTTTGACCACTGGTCACCTGATGGGGGGATTCTTGTTACACGCTGTTGTAGATTTGTATATTCTTTGGCTTGACCACTGGTCACCTGATGGGGGGATCCTTGTTACACGCTGTTGTAGATTTGTATATTCTTTGGCTTGACCACTGGTCACCTGATGGGGGGATTCTTGTTACCTCTTTGCTATCATCAAACTCTTTGCCAAATGAAGTTAGGTGAAATACTGTTCAAGTTAAACACAAATCAATCAATCAATCAAGCGATACAAATGACACTGACGAAAACACTACGGTAAAGGAATACATTTATGTGTGAAAAAAGTAACCTGTATGAAGAGTTTGAAGATACCAAAGGGGCAACGAGAATGAGATAACACAATGGCCAAAAGAAAAACAGATCAGATGGACAAAACACTCCAAGGAAAACTAAATATACATAAAAAAACAACAACACTAAGAATCGCGGATGAACCCGGGTGCTCCGGAAGGGTAAGCGGTTCATGCTGCACTAGCGGTACCCGTCATGTTACTCTATTTATCTTTAAATTTTGATTTAGGATTTGGTATGAGTGTGGCGTTGAGCAATACTTACTTAATCAAACGTAAAACCAACTCGCCAGGAGCAAAAGGTGATGTGTATCAGCTCCATGAAATTATTTACATTATTTGTCAGAGGGTGTATTTCTTCTTAAAAACCCGGTGTGAACTCAAGTGCTCCTGAAAGGAAAGCAGTTCCTGCACCATCTTGTTACTAATATTAGAGGTCTGATTAACAGTTATGAATGAGAAAAGAACCGGTTTAGATTACGATAAACGGAACATATCCGTGATCATTTGTGACACAGATATTCCGTAGTGGTTAACCGAATCATGGTGGCGAGAGTAAAACTTTCGAAGTAACCACTAACACCATTGTTGACATCAACCATATATCAAGGAACTCATGATAGGAACTATATATTCTGAAATCGATTGAGACATATATACCTCATATGCAGATGCTACTGGAATTTTTCTACATATAAATGGAAAGTTCACAATGGGAAAATTTATGTCGTCAAGTTTCGTTCTTAGCCCTTGCTATCAAGTTCGAGGTATAGTTCAATGCAATAAGCAAACCTATCTGTATATGTGGTATCCTTTAGTTCAATCTTCGTGAGGTAGATGCGATCAACAAAATCACCGAACTGAGAATAATTTAGTGAAAGGACATCATCTATATAGCGGAAATTGAAATAAAACAATCGGGATACTTTCATTTCGTTTTTCTTTAGAATATCCTGTATGAAATCTGCCTCATACGAATAAGAGAAGTCGGTGATGAGGAACACAATTGGTACCCATAGAAATGCTGACAGTCTGTTCAAAAACACGTCCACCAAACACAGCAAATTGGTCATCACTCAAAACCTGGAGCATTTTGATGACATTTTGGTAGAATCAGAGTGGTCTCCCCTCCTTAAGCAAGATATTTAAATCTACGTTGGCCATTCGTCTTCATAAATCACAGTTAAGCTAATTATGTTATTCTGTCCTGTAGTTTTGAGTGGCCAATAGTTGCTTAGACGGTAGAGAAGTCAAATGTTCCAATGCTATTGGATGAGGAGCGAGACCTTCACCTTCTATAATATTTAAATAAGGATTACATGACCGATGATATCTATGGAATATGTTACAGGGGCGGATCCAGGATTTCAAGTTAGGGGGGGGGGGCACTTAAAAAAAATTGCGCCGAGCAGAGGGTATTTCGCGTGAAAAATCACGATTTTACGCAAAAAAATCATATTTTTCCCAATTACGGAGGGAGGCGCGAAAATGTTTGGGGTATTTCGTGTGAACAATCACGATTTCACGCCAAAAAATCATATTTTTTTCAATTTTAGGGGGGGGAGGGGGTGAGCGCCGGGTGCGCCTCCCCCTGGATCCGCCCCTGTGATACTTTTCACCTTTCGGAGCACCTGGTCTTACTTCCGCTTTGATATATCAAGTTTGCTTTGACCGATCTTTTGTTATATATTTTATGTTTTAGTTTTGTTGTTTCATTGACACGGATAGTGATATTTGTAATGTTCCCGCCATTTGCTATGTTACTGTATAGAGAATGTTAAACAGTGAAAAGGAATCGCCTAAAATAGACGCTTGATACATTGATTGGTGTTTAACGCCAACTTTAGCAATATTTCAGCTATATCGTGGAGTGAACAAATAGACAAATGCTGCAAGTTAAGTGAACAATGCATATTGAATGCAGATTAAAAGTATGAACGTGCAAAACTCGAAGTTAAGATTTAGAGCTATTGGTATTTAACATCAATTTCCAACCTGTATTAAGAGATCACAATTGGGACAAAGAAAAAGCGATCTTATAAGTCATGTGACCTACTAAAAGAGATTCAATTCATATTAAATTTTCTATGACACAAAACAAGAACAAAGGTGACCTTTTTGCACATATGACTGTTTAATAGAGGTGATCACATGATCAGGTTCAAATCTCTGTATTGCGACGGTCAGTTTTATTGATGCATTGTAATCAACCGCATCGATGGCATAGTAATGGTTAATGTGCTCGCCTTGAATGTGGTAGATCCGGAGTTCGAAGCTCGATCGGGTCAAACCAAAGACTATAAGATTGGTATGTCTCCGCTAAACACGCAACATCAAAGAGCAAGAGCAAATACTGGTTGGTTCGGGATCCGAGTAGAGAGACATGTCTACCCGTCGACTGTTGTTTCAGTGAGCTAGTATTATAAAGAAAAAAATGAAACAAGCGTGTAGGTCTAGTACACAGTGGACACTATTATCATTAGCTTTTAACTTGTTCTCGCCAAGATGCAGCTGATATATTGCTCGTGTGACGTTAAACAACAATCACCCACTTACCCATCGTGACAACGAGTCAACAACGACAACTACAAGTACTGACAAACTATTGTTCATTCGGAACTGCTACAAGGCTGTGTGTTATCTTGCAAGGAGGGTGATATGCTCAATTCACGATACATATTTTTATTATCATATTTAAATGAATTAAAAACAAGGAATAAATATTTCATGAAAATCATATACCAAACGTTCTATGGTTTCATCTCTACAAACAAACATTTCTGTAGGACGTATAACAAACAATCTCATTAAATCATAACACAAGCGCGGTCGATGCTTTGGACACACTGAATGATTTATAATGTCACCTAGTGGTCACTTCTAACGGTCAGGGTTACAAAGGTCGTAGAGCAATATCCTTTCCTGAACTCTCTGCACCAGTGACTTTAGTTGATAGTTGATTGTATAATTGTGTTTATACAATAAAAGTAATATGTTCGTTTTTATGGATATTTCTACAATATATTTATCAGCGTTGTGGATGGATGTTGGTTCTATAAATCAATGGAATTCAAAAGAAAATTAAATCATTATCAAGAATCAAAAGGAAGACACTGATATGATTAATTGACAAGATGAGTGGGTGTTATATAAATAGAAAGAGAGAATGAGGCAGTAATGGCTTTCACGGTGGTTCTTTATCAGAGCGTGCGGTGTTGACGAGATCGTATGGTAGTTGGATTTACAGTTATCTGTGCCATCAGTACCTATCATCACTAACATGGTGTGTTTGAATTCAGCTCTAGACGAGGTGTACTTGATACAACATTATGTGAAGAAGTTTGTCTGAGACTTTCTTTCGGGTACTCCGGTTTTCCACCACCAATAAAACTGACAGCCACGATATTTTTTAACTCAAATATTGTTGAAAGTGGCGTTAAACACCATAACCCTAAACCTATATGATGTATATCTGGTGTATAGAATACACTTACACAATGTTAAAATAATTCATATAAATGGCAAACCTGACCATAACAATTACAAAGACAATTTTTCGGGAGAAGACCTCATAAGCTTGGAAAACTTGTTCCGATCCCAATTTGTTATATTTAAGAAATAAATCATGGAAGCCAGAATGTGTTTTGAGTTTAAACATGGGTTGGCGGATATTAGTAAATTTTTTCCCTCGACCATGGCTCGGGATGAAATACTAATTTCGGCCAATCCATGTTAAAACTCAATATCCACCAATCCATGTTAAAACTCAAAACACATTCTGGCTTCCATGATTTATTTCGATTCTGATATGTTTAAGAGTACAAATACGGTAGTATACTTTGATTGGAAGACGGTAATTTATATTTACGTTTACGAAGGCCCGGGGGGTGCAATGAGTTAGGTACTTGGATTATCTAACAACTCATACAAGCCTATCACCAATACAGCGTGGGTTCGCTCCCGGCTTTGTAAATTACAAAAAGGGTGCACTCGACTCGCAGCCGCAAGTGATAAAGTTCACCAGTTGCTTGCCCGTGGTCGGTGGTTCTCTCCGGGTACTCCGGCTTCTTCCACTGTTGCGAAAAATATCGCACACAATTTATACTGCATGTGCTAATGAGATTATACCGAATGGATAACTCGCTCATTTGTTAACAAAGCGAAAGAAGGAGGTTATGTTAGAATAATTCATATTAATAACAAACCTGACCATAACAATTACAAAGAACATAAAGGTTGACGTCTAACGCAAACTTTATTAGCAGCATTTCAGTTATATCGTGGCGTTAGGACATTAAGTTAAACTGACACATGCTAATTTTGCGAAAGGAACGTCTGGAATTTTTCTATCTCAATTCTAGAAATACATTAGATTAAAATTAAAAAAGAAAATTACAGTAATAAAATTCTGAGTATGCCATAAATCAGTCGTATACAATTTTTTTTTTTCAAAACTAATTTTTAGTACACAAAGTTGAAAAAAGTTGTTCTGGCTGGGTACGTGAATATTCGCACATGATACATGAATTAACAAGCAAAAACATAAATTTGAAGGTCGACAGATTGTTGGTTACTTAACGTTCGGCAACAAATATTTCATTCATATTCTGGACGAGAACAAGTTAAAAAATATATAATTATCATACAGAAATGAGCGAGGAAAATTACGTAAAATTTAGTCTTTGTAGCAGTTACAATTGGCCTAGATTTTTTCGCAATCTAGACAAACGACCTTTATCGTGCAAGGAAGGCTATTCTCCTAACACACATCCAGGATCCATGGTCATAGTAAGACAATTATGCTTTAATTTTCCAATTCAAGCATTGTTGTTTCTGCTTTTTTGCATGCAAATTGTATTTGTCACATTTGATAGCTATTCCACATTCTATCAACGAGTTCGATAAATAGATGGGGTTAGGGTTATGGTGTTTAAAGTCACTTTCAACAATTTTTCATTTATATCATGGAGGTAAGTTTGATTGGTGGAGTAAACCGGAGAAAACCATCGACCTGCCGCAAGTCACTGACAAAATTTATCACATAATGTTGTATCTTGTATACATCGCCATGATTGGGATTCAAACGCAAAAAGTTAGTGGTTCCTTCGGTTAAAATATTGTCTTTCAGACATATGCTATGCAATTAATAACTATGAAATTAAACTTCATATACAATATACGTACATTGTCGGTTTATATATAATTTACTTGTACGAGCTTTAGAAAAAGGAAGAAAAGCGAGTCTCGAAATGAGTGCAAAAAATTATTATATTTACGGACAATGTACATATATTGCGTTTATCCTGCAAAGTCAAATAGTCCAAACAACTGTTAAATTGCCTTAGAAGAGCAGAAATCAAATGTCCCTCGAACCGTTTTCATTCATATCCTCTATCACATCCACGCGTGTACTGTTACCATTTCATACGTTCGCTATAGTGACAGCCGGAACCTTTGAGCCGTAATGAAAGCGGGAGGTTTGGCGTTTTAAAATCTGATTCAACCCACCATTTCTTTAGAAATGCCTGTACCAAGTCAGGGTCATTACGGTTTTCACAGTTTTCCGGTTGTTGACTGATTTTGTCTGTTTATATACTTATGAGTTTTGACTTTCCCTTTGTAAGTTTGTTCGGAGTTCGGTAATTTTGTTATTACCCTTATTTACGTGAATCAGGTAAAAACAAACAAACTATTATTTGGTCAGTGACCGTACATAGCAAAACAATTTTAAATGTCTATTGTTAGTGTTTTGTTTTGCTGTCATAATTTCATGTGTATATTTTGTAAGGAGAGGACTTCATATAAGTTGGTATAACTTGCTATCCAATCCTATTGTTTATGAACAATAAAATATTATTAATCTAACAAAAAACATGGATTGCTGAAATTGAACCAGTGCAGGATAAATTGATTTACGATCAATCCATTCTGTCACATTTGTAATTGTTGCTTCTCCGGTTAGCACGCAGAATTGAGGAGTAAGAGCAAAAACTGGTTGTCTTGGAATCAGAATAATGTGTCTGTCCGAGTGATACAACATGTCTAACAGTGAGTAGTTGAGTTGTGTCAGTGAGCTGGCACCATAAAAGTCCAGCTAAGCCTGCTGGTCGAGCACTTAATATATACCATTCTTTCATAAAAAATAACTGATGACATGGCTGAAAACTTGCTCACTTTGCGCTATATAACAATTAATCACTCACTCACTCATCTTGTGGGAGGTGTTTTCCCCCTTAAACTATTATCTAACTAAACTTGCGTTTTCTGTTGTATTGCAAAAATGTTCTCCATTTTTCTGCGAATCCCGTTTTGAGATTCCATAAACCTTACCGCGTGCCTTGGTAAATAAATAAGCGAGTGAATGATTATTATTTATCGCCACATGAACAATTTTCAGCTACACAATGGGGAGAGCAAGTTTTCATTCCATGATATGGTAATGATGTCTACTTTGTACTAGACTCAAACGCTTATATTTTTATTGTGCTAACTCATCGAAACAACAGTCCGCGGGTAGACATGTTGCTCCACATTATTATTTTACGAGTCAACCTGTATTTGCTCTTACTTTGTAATGCTGCATGCTGAACGGCGAAGCAACAAATATCAAATTTGCAGTCTTTGGTAGGTAAATAAATGATGGATATAAATAATGTAAATGAACCCCCCCCCCCTCCCCCCGCCCCCAGATGCTGCAATATGAATGGGTATGAACACCACATTCTACAGGTACTTGTAACTACAGATACCGACATGTTCAAAGTCACTTCCAACTTTCATAGCTATGGTAGATGATATGAGTGCTTAGACCAAATTAAAATTTAATGAAAAAAGCATTGCATTATACTGGTACTCTTTCATACAATGCATTACCTTTAAACTTTAGGGTTAGGATTATGGTGTTTAACACAACTTTCAACAAGTGACGGTCAGTTTTATTGGTGGAGGAAACCGGAGTACCTGGAGAAAACTATCGACCTGCTGTAAGTCACTGACAAACTTAATCACATAATGTTGTGTATCGAATATACACCTCTTCTGAGCAGGATTCGATTTCACAATATTAGTGATGATAGGCATTGATTGCACAGATAGTTGTAAATCCAACTATCATACTATCACGATCACGGCTGCCCGCTTCAAACTTGATAATTGTTTCATTATGCAATACTGAAAAAACAATCGAAAAGCGTTGAAGACTGCACTGTTTTGAAACAAATTCACAAATTATTTTATTTAATGCCATTGTAAAGGCAGTGGAAAATGTGGATATTTTTAAACAGAAATATCTTGAATATTTGTTAATATAACAATACTATTGCTAAATATGATTGTACATTGTATAAAAAGTGTGTGTGTGGTTTGAATGCAAGCTATCATGTATATATTTATATGATTAATTGATTGCCTAATGTCAGGCAAGCAACATTTTAACTGTATTCATAAATATAACACGCCGGGTATTCGACTCGTAAATTTACATAGAAATCGGAGATATTTCTAAATAAAACTTCACACATGGTTTTGTCTATCATATTTCTTGAAGACAAACATAACATTTTATTGCATTTATCAATATTTTATGAGTATCAACAGTTTTTTTCAACACCGTATCTGTTTCTCGATACAGCCGCCCGATACTCACAATGACCAGTGACCCACTTTAGCACGTTCTACCAGTTTATTCTTAATATGTTGTTTAATAATAATTGGATTGAACTCTCAAGTAATGCCAACTTACAAAGAACCCCTTCACATATTTACATACTATTATATATTCCATGCACCAACAAGTAAAAATGTAGGTTAATAATTACATTTTATAACAGATAATGAGATTGATTTGATTTGATTTATTGTGTTTAACGCCACTTTCAGTAATATTTCAGCTATATCATGGCGACCAGTTTTAGTGGTGGAAGAAACCGGAGTATCCGGAGAGAACCACCGACCATGGGCAAGCAACTGGTAAACTTTGTCATTTGCGTCTGCGAGTCGAGTGCACCCTTTTTGTAAATTACAAAGCCGGGCGCGAACCCACGCCGTATTGGTGATAGGCTTGCATGAGTTGTTAGGTAAACCAACTACTTAACTCATTGAGCCACACAGGCCCTCCCGTAACGGATGAAAATAGAAGTCATATAAAGTGGTTAATAGCAGTTAATATCAAATTACCATGCAATCGTGAACACGACGACCATCCTTAAAAAATATGAAAAATGGAATATTGCAATGATTTAAGAGAACTTTGCTTTGCAAATTCGAGTAGGTGAAAATCCTCACGTAATAAAACAAGTACTGAAAATCCTCACGTATATAAACGTGTACTAAATATAGCAACAATGGAGAAACTTACAACATTAATATGAAATATATATTTAGTCTATGATTTATTTCCCACATTTACGGTGAAATATAACTAACACGATAATTCCCAAGGTATTTTGTTACATTTTGACATTTATCATATGAAATGAATGAAAAGTTTGAAGATACCAAAGGCTTAATCAGAAGCCGTAAATCGAAGAAGGACAGACAACACAATGATCAAAAGAAGAAGGACAGACAACACAATGATCAAAAGAACAAGGACAGACAGCACAATGGTCAAAAGAACAAAGAACAAAACAATAATCTACAAAATACTACACAATGTCTTGTTTAAGAGATTATTAAAAAATACAATAATGAATTTGCAACATTAATGCAAATGTAAATTTTGCTGTTTAGTGAAATCAATACTTTTATGTTATTATTGCAACGGATAGGGGAAATAGTCGTGATCGTATGGTAGTTTGATTTACCTGTGTAATCAGTGTCTATTACCATTAAAGTTGTTGGTTCGAATCCCGCTTGTGGCGATGTGTACTCGATACAGCATTATGTGATAAGGTTTGTCAATGAGTGATTGGGACAGGTCGGCGGTTTTCTGTTTCCTCTACCAAATTTTATTTTTTCCAAATCAGGTCCCCAAGGGGGCATTTACATTTAACAGTAATGATTGTTTAACATATATAAAACAGCATGTGACAGCAAAATCAGTACATATCAAGGACTAAACAATAAAATGATTTATTGAACTGACCGCCGTTACGATATAACTAAAATATTGTCGAAAGTAGCGTTAAATACCACTGACAAACTTTATGACGTAATTTTGTATCGAGTACACCTCTCCATGAGCGGGATTCGAACTCAAAACTTTAGTGATGATAGGCACTGATTACATAGGTAGTTGTAAATCTAACTAACATACAATAACAACAATGACGGCTGCCAGGTTGGTAGGTTTCTATGAGTACTTCGGTTTCCTCTATCAATAAAATTGAGCGCCACGATATAGCTAAAATAGTGTTGACAGTGGCGTTAAACACACAAAACACATTACCTTAATACCTTAAAGGCATACAGGCTGTCAGAATAATTTTGTTTTTGTTTATATTAAAAGTTGCCAATATTCGATGTTTTATACCAATAAAATGTTCTGAACAAGAAGCCAGGTTTAAAAAGATATGCTATAATGTCGTAATTAGTGAAAAGAATTCGAATGTCTGTCGGTGGAATCGCCATTAACACACCTAATTATAAGTCGGTTTCTTTTCCGAAGTTTGCCGAATACTGATAACTGCTATGAATAACCAGGAAGCATGTTGGATGTAAATTCGTTAGAATTAACATAATTTAAGAAATATATCTATGAAATTGGATCCCGAGGTAATCAGTTAATATTATATAATGGTGTTTAGAGAGAATGACACTTAAAATCGGAAATACGTGATGAAATCAATAAAAACAAACCCAAACTCTGCAAAGGGCCCGATAAAGGGAAAATTGTAAACAAATTGTATTGCATATTATTGACAACACTTGAGTTGACTTAATTATATTTAAAAAAAAAACCACCACATGAAGTTCATTATTTTAGTCTCTAATTTAAAAGAGATATCACCTAGCGTTTTCTCCTAAAAAAAAAGAATATATAAAGAACTACGATGCAATTCTACTGTCAAAATACGATTCGGCCGAAAAAAGATACTAAATTATGCTTACGTGTTGAAAAATGGAGTAGGTCGGTATAACATCTTTTTTCAATTTTTACACAAAGCTTGCTGAATCCTCCTTTTTGTGTGGTTTTCGTGTAGAATTCGTCAATGTTTTTGTTTGTGCCATGTGCTTTTTCTTCAACAAACAATTTCGCACATGCGCAAACGCTTTACCGAATGAGTTCACTGTGTAGGTCGTATGAATGCATGAATATTGCGCTGGTAAACATTGGAGTCTTGACTGGATGGAAGAAAATCAAACAGCGACGTTCTAGGCTATTTACGTATGATATTATGAAAAATTTCAACTGGAATTAGTATAAAACATCGAATATTGACAACTTTTAATAAAGAAAAAAAAAAAAAACATCTGACAGCCTGTATGCCTTTAAAGGGATATTAAAGCTCGTTTTAACATATATTTTTTCAACTCGTGACGAAGGTTGTTTCTTTTCAATTTAATTGTAAAAACAATCCAAAAATACTGTGCACGCCCATATAATCCCTAATATCCTTAAAATATCACTTAAAAGGGTCGAAATGAATTTTTGTCCAGGAAGCAAAAATTCAATTATTGGAAAAACCGCAAGATATGACAGAATTATCAACGAATTATGTCACTTTTACAAAGTTTCATTGATAAAAACCGGGTTAATGTTTCATAAATATCATTTATTGAACAAATTGCAAGTTTTCATGAGATACAAAAAATTACCAAAATGAGCTTTAATATTCCTTTAGCAGAAGTTCGTTGACATTTTGAATAAATAAAAATACACACGTGCTATGTACTTTTCTAATTTCTATTTTATATGTATATTGCTTTTCAAATTATGATGATAAATATGCAGTAGAAAGACTAATGTCAATTGACAACGCTGTATATTGACAAACAAATAAGAAAATCATTGATAAAAGTCAAGTTCTACGTGTGTAGGTGTTCCACAGCACGATGTTTGATTACAATTAATCTACGTTTCATCAAGGTCATGAATGAGATTTAAATATGATTAACCTAAATGTATTGTAAAAAGTGTTTATTTAACCTTGAGTGACATAACCTGACAAAACGACACACTAAAAGCATGACACTGACAGTCATTTCTTTCATAAAAGTTTTTGTTGGTAAAACATCACAAGTTTTAAAGGGATATTAAAGCTCGTTTTAACATATATTTTTTTCAACTCGTGACGAAGGTTGTTTCTTTTCAATTTAATTGTAAAAACAATCCAAAAATACTTTGCACGCCCATATAATCCCTAATATCGTTAAAATCACTTAAAAGGGTTGAAATGAATTTTTGTCCAGGAAGCAAAAATTCAATTCAAGACAAAGACCGCAAGATATGACAGAATTATCAACGAATTATGCCACTTTTACAAAGTTTCATTGATAAAAACCGGGTTAATGTTTCACAAATATCATTTATTGAACCAATTGCAAGTTTTAATGAGATACAAAAAATTACCAAAATGAGCTTTAATATCCCTTTAAATTATGTTGTGTAAGACAAATAATACGTCTTAAATATGCCATTCTCTCTTTCTTTCTCTTTAAAAAACAGACTATAATTTATATTTTGCCATAATTTTCCAAATTGAAAGAATTGATCATTAATTGATTGGTGTTTAACGCCAACTTTAGCAATATTTCAGGTATATCGTGGCGTGAACAAATTTTATTAACTTAGACAAAGTGAAAGGAACTTATTGACACGTGCTCGTTACATGGAATTACCACCTCGTTTTTAACTTTCTGTTTATATATTTATTTTCAATAAAAAATTTTAACTTTCATTTCTTGTTCCTTTATTTATCGTGTTCGTGTCCTTATATCCATACAATCTTATCGTAACAGCAAATTGCATATACCGGCCCTATAAGGGACATGATAAATAGTAGTAGATTCAAGATTTGGTTGAGGTGTGAAGAGTCGTACTTGCTCGTTGACTGTCAAAATTGTCCGACCAAGTAGCAACAGAACTCTTGTATATGGTAGAGCTAACTTTTGAACATTTCTACACGATTTGCTTTTGTTTGTAAACATTCAACGTCAAACAGGAAACAGTCGGGCTATTCCATACCGACCAATCATATTTCCTCTGTGCAGTGCTGGATTAATGCATGAGCTTTATGGGCTGCAGCCCAGGGTCTTCCATTAGCTGATCATGGCCTACAGAGATTAAGTGAAATTAATTTACTGTGAACAGTTCCTTCATTTCTAGGTCTAAATACAGAATGAAAACATAAGTAGGCTGAATAATCTATTTAGAAAGGTTAAATCAGAAATTCGTGCTTTTGTTAATTCTCACTGGATTCATGGAGCTTCACAGTATCTGTACCTCGGGGGCATGCAAAATCGTAATCCGACCCTGCCTCTGAGTACTATAATGAAAGACAGACATTCATGTTGATTATGTTTAATTATGAGGAATCATTGAGGATATTGTATTAAGAGTCACAAACTAAGTGTTTCAGTGCAGAATCTAGTGCAGTTCTTCTTGCTTTGAAGTTCGTTGCATCGTCTGCACGATTTGTTCGGATTCTCTTTCTTGCTTGTTGGGAATTGAGAGTTGTAAAACCCGAAACCATTTCATTTTAAAAACAATAGTTGCAATTGTAAAAGCCTTGTTGATATCGGTAAGCATGTCATTTTCAAATTGATTCCAATACATATAGATCCATGGGAATACAGTCGTTGACCAGGTACACAAGGACGCATTGGATAACCCAATATCTAATTGGTGCATTCCATATACAGATTTGAAGACTTTTATAATGAAATTGATATATTTTAAAGCGTAAAAAAGACAAGTGGAACCAGCAAATTCGTAACAAATTACACGCAATACATTTATTAGTTGGCAAGACTACTTGTTCTTGCGGTCAAAATCGCGAGGAGCAGGTGATCGTGGCCAGATATCGTATCAGTCATAGTAGATTTACACATAGCTGAGGAACGACGAAATATATTCTGCGTCATTCCAATTATTCACTGAAACATATCTTGATAGACACATAGTTGCTGCTGATAGTCGTCAGACATTCTACAATGTCAACACTTTATCCGATTTCTTCACGATTTGTCGCAGGTGACAAAATTTTTAAATGTTTAAAATACATTAATTTATGTAATAAAAATAATAAATATATACGTTCTAAATATGTGCTTTTTATCTTTTTAATTTTTCTTTTATTTGTACATATACATGTAAATCTATTTTTCATACACAAATATGCTTTATTTCTAAAAGTCTTGAAGTTGAGGAAATTAATTTAGAAAATTTGTTCATGCCACGATATAACTGAAGTACTGTTAATGTTGGCGTAAGGCATCAATCAATCAGTCAATCAATAACTGAACAATTACTTCAGTTTTTTCATCGTCTTCAGAGACATTTTTGGTAGAAAACAATTCGTATTACCAATTAATTTTGGAATTCTACCAAATTGCCATATGTAAGCAATTACTGTACAATTTTGGTATATATACTTCAGACATTTAGCCTGTTTTCAATGTACTGTCCTTTCCCCAAAAATGTAAGCGTTTTTAAAAAAAATCTTGCATTTGATAAATAATCTGAATTTTTTACAAAGGATTCTTCCAAATTGCAATCTGTTAGAACATAACAACAATACCAACACTATTTTTGTTCGCTAAACATTAAATACAAATCTAATTAAATAAATTCAAATACTTGAAAATTTGACGTTGTTTCTTCTATCTTAGATAGCGAACTTATAGAATTTAAAAAACCCAGAAAGGAGATAGATTTAGTCAGATAAATAAATAACCCTTCTACACTCACCAGAAACGATAGTACATTGATCTATTTTCCTTCAAAATGGCGTTCATGCATGGCGTCAATTTCATTAAATTTGGATTAAATCATTCCGATCGTACAATTCATCTAACAACCTAGATGATTGCAATCGATTCAACATAGAAATGACTACAGAGAAAAAAAACACTGCTTTAATGATTAGATCTTTGCTTGGTTTCATTCGCAGATGTGATAGAATACGCAATGTTTAATTGTGTCAGTGCTCAGAGAAATCGGTGATGAATATCATTAAATTTTACATTGTAGATCTTTAGATAATGATAAACAAAATATATATATGTTCATTATGCTCAGAAATCGGTGATGAATATCATTAAATTTTACAATGTAGATCTTTAGATAATGACAAAAAAATATATATGCAAGTTAATTATATTAACAGAGCCAATATCTAAACAAATTTGGAAGAAATCTGTTTCGTGGTAATAATTGGGTTGTTCTAATAAATCTTTGCAAATGTATTAGAGTAATACATAACAGGTTAATCTTACTTCTTTATCTTCATTTAGATTGAGTTAATTTATCTATATTGATTGATTAATTGATTACCATTTAACGCCGAGGGCCGTCGTGGTCGTAATTGTATGGTAGTTAGATTGATAACTAACTATGTAATCAGCGCCTATCTCCACAAAGGTTATGGATAAAGTTTGTCAATGACTTGAGGCAGGTCAGTGGTTTTCTCCGAGTACTCTGGATCCACCACGATATAATTGAACTATTGTTGAAAGTGGCATTAAATACCATAACCCTAGCACTAACCCTATATGTAACGCTAACTTGAGTAATTTCTCTATATTAATTATGTAACATTGATTACTTTGTTTTATGAGAGATAACGAATTTAAGAAAATTCAAATTTCTTACAACTATACTCTTAGCATTTCACAACTAACCGATTGTTTATGTTTCTCTAAGAACACATCGAAGATAACAGAAGTTACAGAAAATACAACGACCAAACAAAAAAGACAAACATTAGTCTAAAACACACGACACAGAAAACGAATTATTGGGTAACATGAAACTCACTAAACACCAGGGGTAAGCGCAAGAGCTCCGGGAAGGAGACAGCTCATGTTCCACTTGATACTCGTCGTGTCAACGTTACACGACACGAGCATACTCTGGTATGGCAATCGAGTTGGACACGAAAATACGTAAATAAATGCAATTAAAATGGATAAAAGACGAATCATCTACAAAACAAAAGTGAGTGAAGACGGTGATCCGAATGTAAAGCAATTCTTGCTCTAATAGTGGCACCCGTCGTGTTACGTACTTTGCAAAATTTTTGTTCCATTATGTTTTATATTAAATTTTTTCTTTGAAAATTATATAACCACATACGATAGAAAAATGTATTCTGCACAAAAAATGTATAATGTATTTATATACCTGATTATATATCTTGCAAAAATGAAAACAACACATTCCCCTTAAATGAATAGTAACCTTTTACCAAATTTGTAAAAGCCACATCCCCAATACACAATTACACAAAAATCAGCGATTCCATTACGCTATGAAAATTCACATAAGATAGATTGTTCGCAGTTCTGGATTGCTGATTATACTGAACCTACTTTATTGTTAGATAAACATTGTCAATCGTTATTCGAAACGTACGTTTTTTTTTTTTAGTGTTTAATATCGGCAGTGACATATGATAGTATAAACACGATAATATATCATGTCTATGTTGACGTTTAAATGTAAGATTACCCCCCTCGTAGCATATAATACCGTAGTTATATTTCTGAAAACAACTTCCACTTTATTGAAAATAAAATGTTGAAAAGTAATGGGCGTTATTTGCAAGTTTAGGATTGTGGTGTTATCACCACTTTCAACAACGTCTCATGTATATCGTGGCGGTCAGTTTTATTGGTGCAGGAAATCGGAGAAAACCACCGACCTGCCGCAAATCACTGACAAACAAGATTACATAATGCTGCATCGAGTACATCCCACCATGAGCGGGATTCGAACTCCTAACGTTAGTGGTGATATTCACTGGTTGCACAGGTAGTTGTAAATCCAACTACCATACGATCACGATCACGACGGTCCTTCGATATTTACAAACAACCACAACGATATACTATTAAACTGTTAAACCTGAAACTTCTAAACATGGCAATTTCAACAATAGAGTCCAAAGGAGAACATATACTGTTACATTTGGGCACCCGGTGGGTTTCATCAGTCCAACATCAAGTGAATATCATCAGTCCAACACCCAGTGGGTATCATCAGTCCGATAATAACAAAATGTGTTAGAATCTCTGAAAGTAATATTGAAAGAACAAAATAAATTGTTCTTATACAAGCATCTAAGATTTAATGTTATAAGGAAACTTTGCTTCTCGCACACAAATTTAGAATTCTGCAAACCTATCACAAAGTTTAGAATATGTGGATATATATAACAAGTGCCCCGAAATCTTAGAATTTGTAATAACTACAAATATATCATATTGGTGATGAATTTCATATCTTTTTCCATTGTGGAAGAAACTGACATGTAAGAAAAAACATTCTTAATTTTTTTTTTATCTTAGTTCGATCTTCGAAAAAGAGGTGACTCAATTATCTGAAATCGAAAAACAAGTTAATTCTAAACCCAACATATTTTCGGCTCTTTTTTGAGGCGTTCAGTGGAACTGACGAGTAGGACCCTCAGACTAACGAACCAGCTCTAGAAATTTGTTGTATTTCTTTATATATTTATTGTATGTTTTTGTCACAAGATGTCTTACTTGATTACATGACAATAAAATTGATTTGATATGAAGTTATCTTCATTATTATAATTGAGAAATTATTATGTTTAACAAAGGCTATAATTGTCGACAGGAATGATATATCATCTAATACAATATACGTTAACGAAAACCGATGGGGGGCTATCAAGAATGGACAATCCAGACAAACTTGCAACATTGGGTACACAAGCATGGGCGTAGCTACCCCAAAATGAAGTGTACTCAAATCTGTTTAATAATCTGGTGGAGGGTCACGACCCTTCCTCACCTCGCAAAGGTGGTCTTACGGAAGGGGGTCTGGGGGCCGCTGAAGGTCCCCAGAAGCTCTGGGGTAAATGGTGCAAAATCCTGCATTCTCGCAATTTCCTGGCACTAAAAATGATCCCCTGGAAACCCAATTTTCATGAGCAACAAGTCAACTTTTGAACATAAAATTTGAGAAATAAAATATTAAGTAGAGCAATACAAATATGTAGTTGACTTAGAAATTTTATTTTGTCAAATGTGTAGTGGGTTAAGCTTGATTTGGAATCAAATACAATTAACATATGGTGCAAGGATAGTTTTTTCATATCATTTTTGAGAAAATACATAAATAAATTGAAGCACATTTCTCAATGTTTTTATTTCGGAAGTAAAGTGGTAGTCTTTATTTCAACTCAATTGTCAAAGTTAATCCTGAAAAATCAAGGACCATTTTCTTTCCTTTCTTCTACTAAAGATGTCCAAAAACCGTGTCTGCTGAGATTTGATTTTCACAGTATATGTTCAATAAATCAAGCTCAGATAAACTGTAATCTCAATCAATTCGAAACGATGTCGATGTGCACCGGCTGCACAGACTGGAAAATGCAAATTCTATCCGCATTAAACCAATACTTTTTTTTCTTATTCCGGTTCGTTCCATATGATACGTATCCAGGTTACCAGAAGATTTTAAAAGTTTACTAAAAGTAAACTAATATCAATATGCTTCCAATAACGTTAACGATCCCATGTGCTCTTTGTTTTTGGGTGTGCGTTGTGGTTTTCCTTTAAAAAGAAATACGATTAGTTTGTTTGTTCAAGCAAAATAAAAAAAAATGTACAGTTACTTGTGCAATCACCATTCAAGTTGTGAGCTAGAATCCCGCTCATGACGTGGTGTACTCGATACAACATTATGTGATAAAGTTTGTCAGTGACTTGTGAGAGACAGGTCGGTGGTTTTCTCCGGTTTCCTCCACCATTAAACGTGACCGCCACGATATAGCTGAAATATTGGTGAAAGTGGCGCTAAGCAGCATAACACTGACCCTAACTCATATCATTTTATTAATATTATTGACATTTTTCAACCAGTCGTGTTAAATATAATAAATATTTGTGACATTCTATCTCAAATTTGACCGAGACGTAGCTGTCAGGTACAAAATATCTATTAATTTAAACATTGAGATAATTTATGATAAGAATATTCTAATGTACTTTTAAAGAGGAAGTTTTGATATGTGGTGATTTACAGCACATAGGCTAAGATAAAACTGTCGATAAAACAACATTACTTTCATTCATATTAAAATAGAAATAAACAACTATTAATATCAAACTAGAGGTCAACATTTTGTTAATTGAAGTCACCCGTAAATACTACTGGTATTTGTTATCGTATTTTTGTAAAGTTACGCTATCTTGAAAGGGGAACGTGATATTCACAGTTACATGGCTATTTGACATGGTTTGTACATGTACACATGATGGGGTTCTGAAGGATAATATATATATGATCTTTTAATTTAAGATTGTGCCAAGAACAACCTGCAGATACGGGAATGGGTAATCAGAGTCGTAAATCGAAGGACAGTCAGAAAATGCAATGACCAACAGAAAAAGGACAAAAGGACAAGCAATGATATACAACACACTACACAGAAAACTAAAGATCGAGGAACACGAACCTCACTAAAAACCGGAGGTGAACTCATGTGATTCGGAAGGGTTAGCAGCTCCTGCTCCACGTGTGACACCCGTCTTGTTACTCAAGATTAGCACCGTTTGCGTATTGGATTTTTTGTGTGTGCAAAAGTGCACGAATCCATATCCATAAAATGATGTGATATACGTATGTCGAAATAACCGAAGGCATCATCCGCCCAGTAGTGTTTTGGCACTGACATGTTTATTAGATATAGTTATTATTGAAATTTATAGTTCCTAAATAATGTAATTACTTTAAAACTAAGGTAATGCATAGGTGATCATGGCCTATTTGGTTTTCGTGTTTATTATGTCGTAAACACTTCCAGGTCCTTTCCTCGTTCATGGCTTATCACAGGGTTTGTAACTAAATTAACACGACGGGTGCCACTAGAGCAGCAGGAACTGCTTACCCTTCCGGAGCACCTGAGTTCACCCCCAGTTTTTAGTGGGGTTCGTATTACTCGATCTTTAGTTTTATATGTATGTTTTGTTGATCGTTGTTTGTCCTTTTGTGCTTTTTCTTTTGGCCATTTTGTTGTCTGTTCTTCTTCGATATACGGATTCTGATTGTCTCTTTGGTATCTTCAAACTCTTCTTAAGAATTGACACCATAGAAAAGCCAAACATAGAAAGATACGAACAAGCATAAGATATATCTATGATCAATCAATAGTTTACATGACAACATAGAAACACATTTAGATCGTGACCGTGATCGTATGGTAGATGGATTTACAACTACTAATGCAATCGGTGCATATCACCACTGATGTTGTGAGTTCGAATCCGGTCAGTACGAGGTGAACAACATTATGTGATTAAGTTGGTCAATGACTTGCGGCAGGTCGATGGTTTTCACAGAGGACTCTGGGTTCCTCCAACAATAAAACTAACAGCCACGATATAGCTGAAACATTGTTGAAAGTGGCGTTAAACACCATAAAACCAACCCACCAACCAACCATATTAAAATTGTAGGTAGTGTTTAAGTATCCTTTCTAAAATGTCGAATTTTTACCAAACAAACAATATTCCAATCAGAATATCATACCAGGCGCCTGTTTACGTGTTGGTTTCCATGTACAGATATAATATAACTTTTAGCAATCGATATCGTTTTAATTCGAAATAGATTTAAATAAACATAACAAATTTTGCAATTTAATAACGAGGAAGTCTCAAGTCACCGATCCTTTTAAATGTGATACAATCTATGATAACTAACACCTTAGGTTGTAATCAAGATACTAGTAGTACAATACCGTATCTTATTTAAACAGTCATTATATTATGATTTATAGCCTATGGTTTATTGTTTAATATAGGAAGGAGCATAGCACAAATTGTACAAGTTCAACACCTAATGAGGTCGTTATTTGTGTTTTGGGGGGACTGTAATCAAATTGTAATCAATTTTCATCGAAGTGTAACGGTCATATTTTGTAGATGATGGGCATGGAAGGGAACAACCAATCAGATTGACTATTTACTTCCGTGCAATTGTACGCTTTTAGCATGTAAAAAACAACAACAAAACAAATAATCGTCTGGTACAAATGTAATTGGATTGTCTCACAATAAATTGTTACGATTTAATAATAATATTGAGATGAAAGAAAACAAGGGCGTTGAAAAGAGCTAGATGATATTTGCATAGACTCGCCCATCAAATGATCAGGGAATTGGATTAAAACAAGTTATTCGAATATTACCATGACAATAAATTTTGCTATTAATTTGTTTTGAACAAACCTTTTTGTTCGCTTTATGTACAATGATTTGAGAGTACCAAATTTCTCATTATATTTTAAATCGTCGTATATCCTTAAGCCCCTTTTCAGGGCCATGCTTAACTGTTTTCAACTTGCCACCAACATTCTGTGTTTTTCGTTTTCTATGATATTCTATTTTGACATGACTAATTATTCATTTTTAATATAATGTTAACAGGACGAACAATGACATTCCAGTGAGATTGAAGATACCATAGGGGAAATCAGAATCCGCAAATCGAAGCGGACAGACAGCACAATGGCCAAAAGAAAAAGGACAAAAGGACAAACAACGATCTACAAAACGCTACGTAGGAAACTAAAGATCGAGCAACACTGCTGAAGGGTAATCAGTACCTGCTTCACTAGTGGAATCGCTATAGATTTAGATATTTATATGATACAAGCTAATTTCTCCGCTGGACGTATGAAAAACATCTAGTATTTCATAAGCATAGAACGTTAATCGGCGACTCGTGTAAGGAGAAACCATGCTTCTTGCAGCAATTTAAAATTTCTTTATAATTCTGTTTTTCACTATGGGTGAGCTTGATGAGTGTGAGCAGAGTTTGATGAGTGTGAGAAGGGAAGTGTTTCCTTAGGCACAGTATATCAACAGATTAAGGACATTGAAGCCAATACCGAAGCAAACATTTCCTTAATAAACTATAGGTGTTCGCGATGAGATTCAGTGCTCCTACCATATGATGCAGTCCCAGGTAACACAACTGAAAACAGAGACGTCATATATGTGAAAATAGGAGGGTAATTAAATTCATTTTTCAACTTTAACGCTGAAAACCTGGACGAGTTAGTCCAATCAATCTGGACTTTAGATAATGGAAAAAAAATGATGATGCAAAGTGACTTCATTTCGGCAACCAACCACTGACAAAATCAAACACCGAAACAAACTGATTAAGACAGCTGATACTTCCGAAGTCGGTTTGAACACGGCCAATTAGAACGATGCTGCCCCTATCGCAAGTGATACAAACAACGAATCTACAATTCTTCGCACACAAACAAAGGCAGTCAGCAAGAAGACAGCTAAGTCGTCGCCCTTCCATGAAGCCCAGCAGCTTTGGTTTTACGATAATCATTTACCGCTAAAACTTATGTCTCTTCTTCATCTATAATAGTCACTCTGATAACACAAATACTCAACAATGACATTTTACAACTAAGCCTACATATTTTGGTTTGATTTGATTTTTTTGGTGTTTAACGCCACTTTCAGCAATATTTCAGCTATATCATGGTGACCAGTTTTAGTGGTGGAAGAAGCCGGAGTACCCGGAGGGAACCATCGGTAAACTTAATCACTTGCGGCTGCGAGTCAAGTGCACACTTTTTGTAATTTACAAAGCCGGGCGCGTACATATTTTGGTATGTGTTGTGGGGTTTTACTCTATATTCAGTTATTTGACCTTGGGATCAAAGGTATTGATGATATGTGATATGCAAAGATAAAAAAATCAATGGACATTGAGATCTAAGGTCAAGGCCACATGACGCTCGCGATAATACCATCTTATGATAATACACTTTCATGCCAAATATCACAAGTCTATGTCGTAGGAAAAGAAAGTTACAGACTGGACAAGGTTGTTTGAGGTCGATTATTTAATCGTTTAATTTGTACAACCGTGGTATAGATATTACTAAGTTCGACGCGCAGTTTAGCCAAATTGAAACAGTTATTTTTCGCTACGTGCTTATTCCTTTACAGTTATTAGCGTTACGAGCAGCATACCTTGGGAAAAAGTAATTAATGCTGGACATTATCAAATAGACAGTAAAAACACAGCTGTTACTTACTTGGTTACCATGGTAAAGTATAATAACATATAATACTATCAGTATAATGTCAACATAATTCAAGTCAATACATTATACATTAATGTGTACTTTACAAAAGCAGAAACAGTTTCTTGTCGATAAGAATCTAGTGGGTACGACTTTTAAAACTTGAAAGTCACTTTAAATTATATGCCTTTTTAATGCAATCATAGAATCCATTTTTCCTGGAATACATAATTGTGTTGTGGCCATTTAATAAAAACGTAGATATCAAATTCAGTGCTGCATGACACGTGTGTAGAATAACCTTCGGGTGGTACGTTCAAAGTCGAAATATTTGAAAGTCAAATAATTTAAAAGTCTTTGAAGGCAGGAAAACGAAAAGCACTAAACAGGATAACCAAAATCATCTGAAGTCACCTGAAAGAGGAGAACATTATGCTTTATAATAATTATATGATTTAGAAAGTGTAAATTAACTATAATTGTCAGGATTGCTTAAAAGTGTTGTATGCATTCTATGAAGTATACACATTCAAATAATATGAACATGTTGTACCGTTTATCACCACTAACGTTGTGAGTTCGAATCCCGTTATTGGCGAGATGTATTCGATACACCATTATGTGATAAAGTTTATCAATGACTTGCGACAGGTCGGTGGTTTTCTCCGGGTACTTCGGTTTCCTCCACCAATAAAACTGACCGCCACGATATAACTGAAATATTGCTGTTGAAAGTGGCGTTAATCAATATAAACCTACCCACCCAAATAATTTGAACATCATGTTGTACTGTATAATAGGGTAGTGAATAATTTTGAGATATAAACCAGATATATTCGACTTTTTATGTCATTATTTGCCATTTTTTAGGTATACTGGTTCTATTCGCAACAGAGAAACAAAGTATATATAATGAATGGTTAATTAACATTCTACTATGAAACGAATATACACAGTTATTATATAGATATCGATGAAATACCGTGATTTCCGAGTTAAATAAAAACGATAATTTCACTAGTGAAATTACCATTTTTATTTCACTCTCGCTATATTTCGCGCCATGTCGACGTCATATGAAGGCTTCCAGTTTGAAACGTAAAAAATAGAAGTTATTTGGCTTCGTGTACGCTTCAATTTGGATCAAATTTAACTAAAATAATATTTCAAGGTAAGCATTTTAATTATTTTATTGTCGTGGGTGGGTGGCGCCATGTTTTTGAAGCGATACACATTATAGTATATCCCTACGTAATATAGTGCAATTAAACTCATTTTATATTAAATTCGATTCTAAGCATATTTTTTAATCTATATAATAAATACTATAACTACTGTAATTGACGAGTTTCATTATCAAAAATATGTCACTCATGACCAAATAACGTTGTAACTCACTCATGCGCACAGCGCATGAGCGAGTTACTGTGTTATATGGTCATTCGTGACATATTTTTGATAATGAAACTCGTCAATTAGTTATAGTATAATTACTGGCAATCACACAAAAAATAATAATAACAACAACGTTGAAATAGATTATAAAATATGTGTCAAAGTAACTTTGAAATGAGTTATGAATCTGTGTCAAATATATTTTTAATAGGCTATCGTGACGTGACATCTGCTCAGTCATGCAATGAAGTCGGTCACTTGTTTTGATTTACAATTCTCGCGCAGCACGAGACCAATGACGTCATTCTGTATATTCATAGCGTACATAAACACAGAGGGAATTCTTTTCAACGTCAAAATTACAAGATGAGATTAAAACAGAGAAGTTTGAATTGAATAAATTCCATGCAAGTAAAAAAGATCCTTTTTACTAATGTCTTTTTTTCTTGATCATTATGCTTGTTTAATATGTTTCCATCGATGGTATTCCCCAAGCATTTTTATTTTTCCGGTTTGTTGACATAGTCGTCAGCACAGTTCATGACCGTTTCTGGAATGTAGGCCAAGCAAATTGCATTTTAAAATACTTTGAAAATATGATGATTGATCATTCAGATTCAACCATTTCTAGAAAATGGCCGATTTTACCGGGAAAATACATGCAAATGGCAGATTATTTTGCATTTCCACTGCTGCTTTAATAACAAATATATCCCTTACTTCTTGGAGTAATGAAATGAAATTCACAGAGAATTAATTTACAGCAATAATCAAAATTTATAGCATAAATTGAACAGAGAATTAAATTAAACCAGACAGAAAAATGAGATTATTTGAGTAAAAAAAAACCTGTCATTATTACAAATAGCATCAACAAAACTGTATTGTTACCACTCTATGATAATAGATGTGATTAAAATAAATTGAAATCGGTCATTAATTGTTTTACAAAAATATGGCAGAATGTAGTCAGTCTAATAGATTGTATTGACAAAAGCAAAAACACCAAATTCACTGGATTAAATACTTTATTATATGGGTAAGCAAGTTTAATATTTGCATCAAATAATTAATTTTTAATACTTCAATTTCAAACTATTTAAAAAAAACATCCTTTGAAATTTTTCAGACAAAACAATTACACTGAAAAAGCTAAAATACTGTACTTTCTTCATCTGGTTTACTTTTTAAGCTTGGTTGGCCTATGACAAAATCATGTGCTTTATTGATCTTTGACCGACTTTATGTGACGTAATAGGACGCCATTTGGAAAACGGGTAGTAAACAAATATGGGTGAGTGTGTTATTATTATCGATCTTTTTTCCATGGAACTTTCCACATGTGAGCAAGAATAGATGAGGAACATAATTAAAAAGAAAAAAATGTTTACTTTTCAAACATGAAAAAAATAATCAAACATTATCCAATGACTGACCGACTTATTGTCATACGAGAATATATGTTATTTTGTGCCTCATAACTCTTATTAACGATGGCTATCATGTCGATTATTTTATCCCTTAAGTTCTAGATTACTTTAAGAAACGCTATTAATGTAATACTTGACCGAGTTATGCTTTCGTTGTGATATCTAATAATTGTTTAAATGTATAACAAATGTTTGATATGTACCTCAGAATTTCCGTACCTGTAGTTCTGCACAATACTTTTAAATTTAAAGTCCTCTACTCCAAACTATATGGTTTATGGTGAGCTAGACAGGTATCCTATTGATATTAATATAAAAGTAAGGACAATTTCATACTGGGCAAGACTTTTAAGTGGTAAGCAGGCTAAATTTTCAAATGTATCTTATAGGCTGTCTAGAAATTTGAATGAAAATGGTAATACTAATCTAAACTGGTTTTATTTTATCTGAGCAATTCTAAAGGAGTGTGGATTTACATATACATGGGAAACAGAAAATGTTAATAATAAAGAATGGTTAAAATGTGTTGTTAAACAGCGATTGCTAGATCAGTTTGTACAGAATTGGCAAACATCTCTGTCAGATTCTTCAAAAGCATTAAATTATAGGATTTTTAAAACCAAATTCAAATTCGAGGAATATTTCAATATAGATTGAAACCGGTAGATGGAGAAATATTGAGAGGAAACAGGTACTGAAATTTATGTAATTGTCAGAAATTAGGCGATGAATACCACTATGTTTTAGAGTGTTCCTCTTTAAACGAAAAACGCAAGCAGCTTCCTCCAAAATATTTTTATGAAAAGACATAATGTTGTCAAAATTTTTGAACTTCTATCTACCAAAAAACAATCGCTGTTACGAAAATTATGTATATTTATCAAACATATCAATAAGATCTTTTGTACTCCTGGCTTACCTACTGTTGTTCCTTAACCTATGTATATCTTGTAAATAGTCTTGTTATGTTATTATTATGTTGTTATTTTTCTCTGTACCATTGTATTTGGCTGTATGAGAATAAAGATATGTAAGTTAGGAAAAGACAAATGTTTTGTTTTTTCTTTCAAATATTTACAAGATAGATGGACAGTCATACTTTGTTTATGTAAAATAAGCTGTACATGTTAATTGATGAGAAATTAAAAGTTAGAAGATAGGTTGACAGTTCCACCATCCACAACAAGCAACAGAAATGACTACACTGTCCCAAGATGTCGCTTATCGTTATACCAATCTTCGTTCATCCCGTCTGTCATAAATCTTTGAACCACCATAATTTTACGGAGAGATATTAGAACTTTACTATTTGGAGACTCTCAAAAAAAAACAAAGCCCAAAATATGTTGTTATCGAAAGCAGTACAGACATTCATTAATAACAGTAGGCGATTCACGGAAAGAACCCCCCCTCCCCCATTTTATTTATCTGTTATCGTTTTATTTTGCTATATATCATAAATGATTACGCACACTTATTATCCGTCATGCTCTCTGTCAGACCTATGTTTGTATGATACTGGAGAGAAAATTCCAGCTAAGCGTGTTGGTCTAACTAGTACATGTAGCATTATCAAAATGGAGCGACATGTCATTGAACTAACATTATAAAAATCCAGCTAAGCGTGTTGGTCTAACTAGTACATGCAGCATTATCAAAATGGAGCGACATGTTATTGAACTAGCATTATAAAAATCCAGCTAAGGATGTTGATCTAACTAGTTTATGTAGAATTATCAAAATGGAGCGAGATGTCATTGAACTAGCATTACAAAAATCCAGCTAAGCGTGTTGGTCTAACTAGTACATGCAGCATTATCAAAATGGAGCGACATGTTATTGAACTAGCATTATAAAAATCCAGCTAAGGATGTTGATCTAACTAGTTTATGTAGAATTATCAAAATGGAACGACATGTCATTGAACTAACATTACAAAAATCCAGCTAAGCGTGTTGGTCTAACTAGTACATGCAGCATTATCAAAATGGAGCGACATGTTATTGAACTAGCATTATAAAAATCCAGCTAAGGATGTTGATCTAACTAGTTTATGTAGAATTATCAAAATGGAACGACATGTCATTGAACTAACATTACAAAAATCCAGCTAAGCGTGTTGGTCTAACTAGTACATGCAGCATTATCAACATGGAGCGACATGTCATTGAACTAACATTATAGAAATCCAGCTAAGGATGTTGATCTAACTAGTTTATGTAGAATTATCAAAATGGAGCGACATGTCATTGAACTAACATTATAGAAATCCAGCTAAGCGTGTTGGTCTAACTAGTGCATGTAGCATTATCAAAATGGAGCGACATGTCATTGAACTAACATTATAAAAATCCAGCTAAGCGTGTTGGTCTAACTAGTACATGCAGCATTATCAAAATGGAGCGACATGTTATTGAACTAGCATTATAAAAATCCAGCTAAGGATGTTGATCTAACTAGTTTATGTAGAATTATCAAAATGGAACGACATGTCATTGAACTAACATTACAAAAATCCAGCTAAGCGTGTTGGTCTAACTAGTACATGCAGCATTATCAACATGGAGCGACATGTCATTGAACTAACATTATAGAAATCCAGCTAAGGATGTTGATCTAACTAGTTTATGTAGAATTATCAAAATGGAGCGACATGTCATTGAACTAACATTATAGAAATCCAGCTAAGCGTGTTGGTCTAACTAGTGCATGTAGCATTATCAAAATGGAGCGACATGTCATTGAACTAACATTATAAAAATCCAGCTAAGCATGTTGATCTAACTAGTACAAGGCGGAAATCATCATCATCGTCATCATCATCATTTCATCAAATATAACTTGTTCTCGCCATGATATAACTGAACTCACGGAAGTATAACAATAAGATAAACGGACTTGTATTCGGAATTACTAATGCTGAACTCCGTCATTACAGTAGTAAATGCCGAATCTTGTCGAATGACATTTTATCACTCGTCCATCAATTCGGTGACATAAATATGTACAAAATGTATGTTTTTTAAGCCAAAAAAAGTCAATTAATTAATTTTATTGAAATCAAGTCATAATTAAATTTGCTCGTAAAATTATTTTTTATGAATCAAACTGTATATTTAAAATGTATGTTTATTTTTAATTACCTTTGTAATTTTCAGCAATCCATCAAGAAAATCATAAAATATATTTATAAACGCACAAATTTGACAAATGGATGAATGAATGAATTTTTTTATTCTCATAAACCAAATACATATAGTTACACAGAAGTAAACAGTTAAGTATAACATATATATATATATTATTTTCTTACAAATTTGACAAATGATGACATGAATTTGTATCAAAGAACACTATTTCTCCCATTATTACGGCGTTTTAACCCCACTGAACCAGTGGTGGGAAAATCTGTAATCCTCTAGAGGATTAAAATGTCTCGTGCCTTTCCCCGCATGTTGTCAAATCGGTAATTTATCGGTAAATCGGTAAATAATGGGAGAAACAAATTCTCCATCAGTTGCCCATGTGGGTTACGCACGGGCAACTGAAGGAGAATCTATGCATAATTACCGTGTATATTAATACATGTTTTCTAATTATAAATTTACAAGCATATAGAGTTTTGAAAAATTAATACATTTCATGAATTTGTATAATGATAATTAAATAGTGAAAGTTTTATGTCTTTTTCTGATCTTAATGTCAAGTAAATTACATTATAATTTTTCTTACCAAAATAATATATCATTCTGAAGACAACAATTAATGCACTACAGTTTTAGTACATTCAGGTAAATATACAATTATTCAGAACGTCAATGACATTTACGCTGGCCGAAATAAATTGATGCTCAAGTTTAAAAGATGTATTCATTTGGATATATTGGTAAACGGACGATATGAATCTATTTATTTCACTAAAGGCAAACATAAGATTTAGCTGAATTATGCCCCCCCCCCCCCCAAATAATAATAAATAAATAAAAACAAACAAACAAGCAACAATGAATGAGTGATTGTTTTTTATCACCATATGAGCAATTTTTCGCCTATATCATGGAGAGAACACGTTGTATTCGAAGAAAGGATGATGTTGCTCGTATTGTACTAGACAAACACGAGGGTGCTAGATCACTGAAACAATAGTCCGCGGGGAGATATGTCTCTCTACGCGGACACATTATCCTGATTTTGAGCCAACCAGTCGTAGCTCTTACTTCTTAGTGCTGCGTGTTTAGCAGCATATACCAATTTTATTGTCTTTGGTTCGACCTGATCGGCCTCCAAGCACGATATCCTGTATTCGAGGCGAACACATTAACAATTACACCACCGATGCGGTCCGCCACTTTCAACAATATTTCATTTATATCGTGGCGGTCAGTGTTATTGGTGGAGGAAACCGGAGTACTCGGAGAAAACCATCGACCTGTCGCGAGTCACTGACAAACTTTATCACATAATGTTGTATCGAGTACACCTCACCATGAGCGGGATTCTAACTTACAACTTCACTGATTGCACATATAGTTGTAAATCCAACTATTATACGATCACGACCACGACGACCCCTGTGACGCTTGCAACATAAAGCAGTAAAAGCATAGTCATGAAAATATTTTATCAGTGGATTAGCACTAGTACAAAGGCATCACCACCATCTCTTTAAAAGTAAAATGTTCAAGCCATGGTGTAGTTGAAGATGTGCTCACATGGTTTTAAGAAATATCCAAGAGTATTAATTCGCATATTATCTGAATCTTATGGAAAGAGAGATAACTCTAACATTTAAGACAAAAATTAGAGATGAACGATAATTAATCACAATATACCTTTAGAATATATTCTGATGTTCTGATAGCCACTGTAGCTGTATATAAATCAAATGCAAAGGCAGTGCCGGATTTACATATAGGCTCGATAGGCTGAAGCCTAGGGCCTCGAAATTTAGGGGGGCCTCCGACCAAGGTGTATGATATTTTGAACACTGTTATTGGACTTTCACACTTCTGCTGTCATAACGTACTGTACTTTCTAAAAAAAACTTAAGTAATTTTCCTGACAGAGTGGCACTCCATTTCAGAATACTGTAGAATTTTAAGCACACCACATTATCTTCGCCATTGTTGAAATTGATTAAACACACTTCCATCTTCCTCCAGTCGTGAAGGTGGGAAATTGGGAGGGGCCTCACAAGTGGAATAACCTATGGCCTTTCTTTATCTAAATCCGGCACTGTGCAAAGGTGAACATTTTAAATGCCAATTCCATCATTCACAATCTCTACACAATTGACAGAATACTTTTCAACAAGGTGTTGATATCTTCCGAAAAACAATTCGAAAGACAAGACGAGACGATTCTTAAAAAACCTTTGATTCAAAAGTTTAGCACTCAAAATACGATGATGTTGCAGAAAACATAAATACAAACTGCAAGCTCGACCAAGTGCATGAGTTGTGAAATATAAATTCCATACGCGGGAGCGGTGGGTATATTACAATCAAGGTGTGAAAAATTGATAATGGCAAAACTGAAAGTTATTTGTGGTATGTTTTGGATTACTAATTAACAGAACATCAACCATTATAATTGGGAGTGAGTTGATAATTATCTGTATAAACAAGGCTTCATAATAGTGAAGAAATGGGTCGGTAAAAATAAAGAGACAGTTTGTTCCCATAGTGATGCAGATGATTTGAGAGCCCGAGTAGCTCAATGAGTTAGGTAGTTGGATTACCTAACAACTCATACAAACCTATCACCAATACGGCGTGGGTTCGCGCCCGGCTTTGTAAATCACAAAAAGGTGCACTCGACTCGCGACCGCAAGTGATAAAACTTACCAATTGCTTGACCATGGTCGGTGGTTCTCTCCGGGCACTCCGGCTTCTTCCACCACTAAAACTGATTGCCATGATATACCTGAAATATTGCTGAAAGTGGCGTTAAACACAAAAAAAATCAAAATCAAATCAAAATCAGATGATTTGAATTCACGAAGAAAGCTAATTTTCAAACTGTGCCGCTGACCAGACTTACAATCTAGTTAATTGTATTAGAATAGAAATGATTTTCACGATATCATATCTTTTCATTCAGTAAGAAGAAAAAAAATTGAGCAGACAAAATAAAAACGTTGGGAACTATTATATTTCAGATTTGCATTGCACAAATTTGTCCCTTTAAACTTTCCTTCAGTTATATGGTATGATTCAAATATTTGTTGAAGTTGTCTTTCTTTCATTACATGAAACTTTCAAGAAATTGTTGTGCGCTGTATATCTATCGGTCTTCGATGCATAGCTTCTCATTACCCCTAGCTATCTTACTAAATAGATAAAACATTGACAGCAGAATGGATACAACACAACGAAATAACCTCCTATATTATGTCACTGAAGAATAATAACATGTCTCACTTATACGAGGTCGTCGTAGCGCCGACCGCTATAGTACAAAAAATGACATCTACCTATTCAATCAGTGCTGTCACATTTAAAATTATTATATAAGAGACGGACCATTTAACTTCCAGGTGGGGGGTTACGGTTTTTTTCTAAAAAAATATTCTGATTCCCAATGTTGCTGAACAAAATATTCTGATTTTGGTGGAGGAAAAAAAAAATCTGATTCAGAGTTTTTGTCATATAACCTAATGTTAATTTCTGGAAAAAAAAAATTCGCGCTTGGCGCGACAAAAAAATAATTTTAACTCTCGAGTTGTCCGAAAAAAAAATTCTGAACGAAACAAAAAACCATAACCCCTCCCTGCAAGTTAAATGGTCGGTCCCTAAAACATAAACTTTATATTTTAAGACACAGCACTAATTTTGTCTATCTATTTCACGGCTTCAGAGCTGAAATGTCTCACGTCGTATGTTCCGCAATGTACAGTATCAATACAGTGTACTGTGACCGGAGAGATTTAGACTGTCACTAAAGAAGAACTTATCCGATTTGTAAATTATACGACACAATTGATTCCGAATGGAATCGGTAATGATCTCTTAGAAATGGTTTCAATCATACCAAATACACGACGATTTCTGGTCAATGATCGGTTTCTGTATAATTTTGTGAACAAATAAAATTGAAGTCGACGGTACCCTTAAGAAGTTCAATCTAGATTAACGTCTCAACTCAATGGAAACAAATATTTGTACCTACATTGTACTTTTACATTAAGATGGATCAATAATGGACATAAGGTGAATAACATCCATATTTTGCTTTCAATTTTTATGGAATGTCTATAGTCCGATCTTATGGTACCGCGGGTTCTATGATACCATGTATTCACGTGTTATTTCAACCAAGTTTCCCTGCCATTTTTTAAAACTTAACTACCACTGTACCATAGGACCCGTGTATACATAATATTTCTTTTAATTTTTCTGTCGGATCCCAGGGGTCAACACAGAGTTCATGCCCAGCAGGTCCACAGGTGAGGAACACGTGATGGAATCTCGATAGAAGGTTTCCGGTTACAATACGGAAGGTCATACCGTTTAAGATACTGGGTGCCGTATTTAGAATTCGAAAGATTTGGCCTAATGTAGTCCATAACGAGATCTCCAAACTTTACCGGTGGCATTCAAATTCGTTTGTGACCTGCTTCATTTCTGTATATTGTCTTTAAATATTGAATATGAATCAAATATGTTTCGCTAGACGTTAAGCACCCAACTATCAACCAACCAATTATATGTGTTCCCCCGTCCTGTCCGATGGTCTTACTATTATATAAATATCTTAGGGACGGACCATTTAACTTCCAGGAGGAAGGGGGAGGAGGGGTGTTATGTTTTTTTTTCTAAAAAAATATTCTGATTCCCAATGTTGCTGAAAAAAATATTCTGATTTTGGTGGAGGGAAAAAAAAATCTGATTCACAGTTTTTGTCATATAACCTAATGTTAAATTCTGGAGAAAAATTTCGCACTTCGCGCGACAATTTTTTTTTATTCTAACTCATGTTGTCCGAAAAAAAAATTCTGAACGAAACAAAAAAACCATAATCCCCCCCCCCCCCCCCCCCCCCCCCTGCAAGTTAAATGGTCGGTCCCTTATCCGATTACAAACGTAAGAATCATGAAACCTATTAATATATGTACCACGATGAAACCATGAGGATAGCTATACGACACAATGTATACCTGAGGTAAACAGCATCACTGGATTGATGGATTGATTTATTGTGCTTACCGCCACTTTCAGCAATATTTCAGCTATATCATGGCGACCAGTTTTAGTGGTGGAGGAAGCCGGTGTACCCGAAGAGAACTACTGACCATGGGCAAGCAACTGGTAGACTTTATCACTTGTGGGTACGAGTCGAATGCACCCTTTTTGTAATTTACAAAGCCGGGCGCGAACTGGCATCACTGGAAGGGGTGTTCGTAATCACATGGGGTTAATCAAATGCAGAACTCTACATTAGAAAGGAGGTAACATAGTGCCTCATGAATGGAGAATGTCAAACTCTTTGAAATCCAAAGTGTACGACAATCGAGATCTATAACTTCTACTGTACAATTGCACAACATTCCAACATCAGTTGTATTCGGACTTTCTTAATTAACATAATATCTGGGTTTTCAGTCCATTATACTCCATGTACGACATTTGCTTGATATTTACTATTACATTTGAGTACAATGGCGGGTGCCACACATGGAGCAGGAACTGCTTACCCTTTTGGGGTTTTCCCGTGCTATTTAATGGGATCTATGTTTTTCATCTTTTGTTTTCTCTGTGGTTTTTTTCCGTTCATGTTAACTACCACTGTTGGAACAGGGGGCCGTCGTGTTCGTGATCGTATGGTAGTTGAATTTACAGGTCGGATTTTTTTTCGAATTACCCCGCTTTCCACAAAAAATAAAACTGACCGCCATGATACAACTGAAATATTTTTTGAAAGTGGCGTTACACACCATAGCCCTAAGCATATTGGAACATTTATGAAGACGCTATACGAATTCGCATTTGATCCATAGAACATTTATGTACGGAGTGTGAATTCATACTAGAACAAATGACAGATCAGATCATTGTATCAAAGATATTATAATAATCTGATTGGACAATTCTAGAGTATGAGTGCTCTTATTTGAAGTTTATGACCGTAAGGTTAGGTTGTATTTCCATGAAGACTGGATAATATTGTTTATGTTAAGACTTATCTCAAATGATTTAACAAGCTGAAACATTTACAATGAAATTAATTTAGACCTGTTTTATGATATAACATGCAATGACTAGTATAAATTATTACAACTTTCTCCTATTAAGCACAGGAAACCAGAAGTCGACTACGATATCAAAACTGGCCCCTTCTTTGACAAATCCAATCTATTATGACGTTCCATAAATAGAAGTTGACAAGTTTATCGGGGAATAATTACCATGTATTAAACTAACATCCGCTTCTGGACTCTCATGAGTGTTAGTTGTAGTGATAGCTGGTCATGATGTATGCAATTTTCTGTCGTCATAAGTCGTAATACAAATAACGTAATCTAAAGGGAACTCGTCATGTTGACATTTGATTATTTTTGACAAAAGTTGGTAATTTCAGACTTTCAAATATTGTTATACACATGTAAGAAGCATATTGAATGTTAAACACTGTATTAAAAAAAACCTTTCAGTCTTTCTTTTCGGTAGTTTCGGAATTATTTCGTTTAAATCCATGATGGCATGTACTTTATAGAGGACAGAAGTCCTCATTACTGATTTAATGTTTCCGTACATTATGTGAAATATTTGTGGTATATGCTTTCAGCAAAAGTGTTTTTCCCTCAAATTCTGACTGATGAATAATAGAGCAGAGAGATTTGTTTCCGTAATAACAAACCACATGATGCATATCTGGTTTTTATTATTACTAATTGACGAATTATTTCGAAGATCTTGACACAGACACAATACCGCCGTTCGTATTTGTCTGTGTCATCTTGATTCGTTAACGGAATCTGTGAAACTGAGAATTGTTTTTATTCGATTGCACAGTTTTGTTCTTAACTTGTCTCTACCATGTATGAATGGTATGGGTTACGATTTGTCTTACGATAACCTTTGTGAACATGACTTAAATTTATTGCACGATAATCGAAAATATAAGTCTTACCAATAAACGTATTTTTTGTGAAAAGTGTGACTGTTGTTTAAGTGAAATAGCACTCTAAAAATCCAGCTCATCATGGTAGTTTAGTATAAAGCCAGCAAAATCACCGGAAAAAGTTCGTGCCATGATATATAGTTGAAGTATTGTCCTTTTTGGTGATAAATATCAAAAACTTATGATCGTTGACTTTGTATTATATAGACTATTCTGCATTATCATTATAAATGGTAATAATTACATCACGCATTTGTGTGCTATGGGTATCGATTTCGGGTACCTGTAAAGTGCGAAACGAAATAGAAACGAAGCGAAATCAAACAAAACGAAACGAAACCGAACGAAACGAAACGAAACCGATCGAAACGAAACGAAACGATTTAACGAAACGAAACGAAATCGTTTCGATCGGTTTCGTTTCGTTTCGTTTGATTTCGTTTCGTTTCGTTCGGTTTCGTTTCGTTTCTATTTCGTTTCATACTTTACAGGTACCCATCGATTTTGCCTCTGTCTACGATTTTGATATTTGATTTTGATATTGTTGCGACATTGTGGTATTGTTTGTTTTGATTTTGATTTGATCATTAGAATATTAAACATAGAATTGGCTACAGGGGCGGGTCCAGGATTTCAAGTCAGGGGGGAGGCGTACTTAAAAAAATTGCGCCGAGCGGAGGGAGGCGCGAAAATTGTTGGGGTATTTCGTGTGAAAAATCACGATTTTACGCCAAAAAATCTTATTTTTTCCAATTTTAGGGGGTCGCGCGCCGGGTGTACCCCCTGGATCCGCCCCTGGACTATATTCATAGGAACAATACGGTGTGTCTCTTATAAGAAGCAGAAACTGCTGTCTCTTCACCATTTTTAGATTTCTGTGTAGTGGTGCCTTTATTTGTGTGTTTTGTTTGTCTTCGTTCTGTATCTTATGCAGGGGCGGATCCAGGATTTCAAGTTAGGGGGTGCACTTAAAAAAGTTGCGCCGAGCGGAAGGAGGCGTGAACATTTTTGGGGTATTTCGTGTGAAAAATCACGATTTTACGCCAAAAAATCATATTTTTTCCAATTGCGGAGGGAGGCGCGAAAATTTTGGGGGTATATCGTGTGAAAAATCACGATTTTACGCCAAAAAATCATATTTTTTCCAATTGCGGAGGGAGGCGCGGAAATTTTGGGGGTATTTCGTGTGAAAAATCACGATTTTACGCCAAAAAATCATATTTTTTCCAATTGTAGGGCCCCCCCCCCTGGATCCGCCCCTGTTATGTGCCCAAAGTTGTCCGTGTCTCTAGATTGTCCATTTTTGATTGCCCTTTCGGTCTTCTGTGACTTTGAATATTCACACGATATGTACGCAAAGGTATTTATTTCTTAACACTTTTTCAAAATGAAAGTTTAAACTTGTGATGATCATCAATTTCATCAATATCAACAAATGAACAACTATCTCAGTTTACTTCGGTCTAACACATTACATATTTAAACTGTAAATTTTACGTTTAGATATTTTAATGTAGAACTATGTAATTCATGGTGTATTTGGGCGGGAAGCATTTTATTAATAAAAGCTACACTCCAGGTGGCATCATTTAGCAAATGGAAAATAGATCGTTCGCATTAAGATATATTTATATTACATTTACGAAATCATTAAGAAAAGCTGTGAGTGCTTTCTTGGCATTATTTGTTGCTTGCAATTTTTTTTTTTTATTATATAATAGTATAATCTCTAAATGATATTTTCTATCATTATCCTTAAGACATGATACGCGTTTGAACAATACTTTTATAATCTACCGAATTTACTACCGAATTTAATTTAAAAGACACATATTTTGTTTTATCTGAAATACACGAGGAAACCCTATGTCATAGACATAAGACATAGTGACCCTGTGTGTGTCAAGAATACCACGTTCTTTGGACGTAAGATAACTTGCAAGAACTCATAACTAGCAATAGCATGTTTGAAGGGCCACTTCGTTGGTGATCTCAACTTTTTCGAATACGCGCAAAATAAACCAACTGCAAACTGTAAACGCCATATGATGGGACAAAATGGACGTCACAATCCTAAAAAAGGAATATTGACGATAGGAAAATACAAATCTACTCTTTTGTCGTAACGCTTGTGAAATATTTTCTTTGGAAAGGGGATATGTTCACTACCGGGGTTTAAAGGGGTTTGTATTGTTCAATTTTTAGTTTTCAGTAATGTTTTGAAGATCGCTGTTTGTCCCTTTTCCTTTGGCCATTGTATTGTTTATCCTTCTTCGATATACGGCTTTTCTATTACCTCTTTGGTATCTACAAACTTTCATAAATCCAAAAATTTACACAAGAGTCGCTTGTTCAACGTAAGTTCTTTGGGATAAAAATTAACAAACGTAAGAAAATTAGAGATTGTTAATAATTAAAATTTCGCCTAAGTATCTATAGTTATTGTTGAATAAACTATTAAGTGAGTGCTTAGAAGGCTCATATTGGAGCTTAGCCATAACTTGAGATTCAAAGCAGTATAAAAACAAATCAGCAATGAGTGGAGCACAATTCGTTCCCATTGGAATTCTAAAATTAAGCGAATGACTTCAGTGCCAAAATGGAAAAAATATGTATTCTAGCAAATTAAATCATGTCGTTACATGTCTAATTACAGTATTTATCTCTTTTATCATCACTGAAAATGATCTATATTCGCTACATCATGTAATCTCGGGCTGATTTACGGAATGACCATTTAGTCATATATATGAAAACTTTTTTAATAAGTATATGTGGTAAAGTGATATACAATGTAGAAATATCGTAACTTTCAATGAAATCAAACTTACAATCCAGGGAAAGAAGCTTGTCTAGTACTTCAACAGAATATTTAACACTCCAACATTGGATTACACCATTGTCTTCGAAGACCGTATTGCATAAATTGATAACAATTTGTTCGATTGTAGTAGAAACACTTGTTACGTGAACAGCAATTTTTGTGGTAGAACATTTTCTGGAGACATTGCATATTAGGAATATTTCAATGAGGGATATGGCATTTAGAGGTTGGGTTGATAAATCATGTTTATTGATGATAGCTCTCAGAAATTGGTTTATTTGAAATAAAGGTTGACAATCTCACCTATTAAAATATGGACATACTATTTACGTCAAACGAAATAAAGATAAATTATTTTTACCTAATCCTTTTAATTTATACTTAGTTATAGAGACTGGCGTATTTCGTATGAAACTATTCTCAAGATGTGTAATTCACAAATCTACAATGTACATAAATTTAGTCATAAAATTGTTCAAGGATTTTTTTCATCTCCCTCTTACACCACCCATTACTATAAGAGAATAACGCTTCACAGATGATATTACAACAGCTCTGTCAGGTTATTTTAGAAGGAGGTGGTATTGTTGGTCTCTTTTGTAGAACATGTTTAGCTTCTTTGTCATGAACAACATTGACATTTCCAGTTACAATATGGCCGCAAGGTTGATAAATAAATTTGGAATTAATACAACTGCGATTGTTTTCAGCGTCTTCGTCTAAGTCAATACGCTTAGTTGGAATTTTACAGTACAAGCTCATTGAAACAACAATTCGATGGTAGACATGTCTCTCCACTCGGACACAGAATTCTGATTCAGACCTAACCAATATTTGCCTATTGTTTGACCCGATCGTGGCTCGAACTCACGATCTACAATACTCAATAAGAGCACGTTAACCATTATACCACTGAAGTGATCTCCATTCAAACAAAGGATATTGACTAGGATATATTTCATGTACCATTTCAATATATTGCGTTGTCTGCAAAAATTGACTGTTCCTATTGCACCAAAAATAAAGTATTTAATGATGGAAATTACTACATTTTGCACATGACAACAAGCAGCGAAGACTTGGCTTCTGTTGAGATTTTATTTGGTTAATAGTTATCATAAAGCAAAAATCATTATTTCTCTATGGTTGTTATATATGTTTTTGCAATATCTAGACGACAATGATGCATTATCAGTCATAGTATTTGTGATTCCTGTATATGGTTATCTACAGGATGTACAATTATAATAATGATTTAATCACTCAATATTTAATTATCAGATTGCACTGTCTACGAACATTTATTTTTATTACAACTAATAATTTTAAATTTCAATCAATAAATATTTCAGATACCAATGGCTAGGAACTATATGTGATAGATTTAAAAAAAGGCATTTTAACTTTCACTTAAAAAAACAATTGATAAGTGTTAGTGTTAAGGTTATGGTGTTTAACGCCACTTTCAACAATATTTCAGTTAAATCGTGGTTGTCAGTTTTATTGGTGGAGGAAACAAGAGTATCAGAAGAAAACCACCGACCTACCGCAAGTCATTGACAAAAAGAGTTTGAAGATACCAAATGGGAAATCAGAATCGGTATATCGAAGAAGAACAGACAACACAATGGCCAAAAGAAAAAGTACAAAACAACAAACAAGGATCTACAAAACATACATATAAAACTAAAGTTCGAGTAACTCGAACCCCACTAAAAACCCGGGGTGAACTCAGGTGCTCCGGAAAGGTTGGCAGTTCCTGCTCCACTAGTGACACCCGTCGTGTTAATCAAGTTACAAACTCGGTGATAAGTCATGAATGAGGAAAGGACCGGGAATTGCTTACGACAAGTGGAACATATCCGAGGTCATTTGTGACAGAGATGTTCCATAACGTCAACCAAGTCATGTTGGCGACCGTAAAACTTTCGAAGTGATGACTTCAACTTAACTAAGAGGAACCCTTGGTTCAGTAGCTTCCTTGTTAGCAGACAAACTTTATTATATAATGTTGTATCGAGTACACCTCACCATGTACGGAATTCGAACCCACAACGTTAGTGGTGATAGGCACTGATTGCATAGGTAGTTGTATATCCAACTACCATAGGAGCACGACCACGACGGCCCCCAATTGATATGAGTAGGAAACAAAATGTCTTCCTTTTGCAACGAGACCACAAATTGCATTACACAAGCGAAACACTTTTAACACTAGACCGAACAAGAGCTGTTAATAAATCACGAACATTAATGTTAATTAAGTTTTATAGCGTTTAACCATTAGGGTCCGTGTTTTGTTATAACATTAATGTTAATTAAGTTTTATAGCGTTTAACCATTAGGGTCCGTGTTTTGTTATATGTTTCTTTATTAAAGTTGTGTGTTTTGTAGGAAACGTTATATGTTTACTAATAGAAAAACAACAATGTTTATGCTGATAAAGACACCATAACTTACTATATTTGACACAACTAATTATGGATGAGACGTCTCGGTAAACGCTAGAGAGATTTGAATGTGTCACAAGAGAGATAATGAAACTCGATGCTAGTAAATCCGAATGGAATCCATTGATTTTTCTCACCTGTTGGATGTTTTGATAGACGTATGTTCTCAATATTAATCTGCGTTCTAAGACAAAACAGATTAGCCTCAACACCAAAGATGTTATTTGTGTAGCACATAGTCAATAAAAAGTATCAAGAGAATCATAATGTCTGCTTTTTATTGTATATTGGCTCATAAAGCTGGGTGTTAGTTTTAGTATATAAAACAATGGACTTTACATGATGCTAAAACAAAGAGGAATTAAAAAAGTGATCATAATTAATGTTCATTAGTACAGTCAAGCCTACACATTCGGTCACCTCTATTAAGCAGTCACTTGTATTAAAAAAGTCTCCATTTTCCACTCCGGCCATGGGAAATTTTATATGAATTTAACCTCTTTTAAGAGGTCATATGTCCTATATGACCTCTTAATACAGGTTTGATATATGTGGACTATTTACCTGATATAAGTCACATTAAAATAATATGCTTACTAGATATACGACCATTATGGTTTGTCTATCTTCCTAAGTTGAAATACTGCTAAAACTGGCGTTAAACACTAAACAATCAATAAGTCAATCTTCCGAAGTCAAGAGTTCTTTTTTCATAAACTATTGACATATAACAATTGATTCGACAAGGTGGTGGATGTTTGTCGAGTTTCAATTAACTGCAGACATGTCCTGATGTAATATAAATATACCTCTTTTGAGTGAGTGAGTGAGTGAGTGAGTGAGTGAGTGAGTGAGTGAGTGAGTGAATGAGTGAGTGAGTGAGTGAGTGAGTGAGTGTTGCTTATGCTCAAGTGAGGAATTTTCAGCTATATCATGAAGAGAAGAAGTTACAATTCGATGAGATAATCATGATTTCTGCTTTATACTAGATCAACACGTTGAATTGGAATTTTGTGGTTCTAGTTCACTAAACAGCATTCGACGAGTAGACATGTCGCTCAACTCGGATGCACTCTGCTGATTCTGAGTCAACCAGTCTTTGCTCTTTCTCCTTAATGCTGCATGCTTAGTGGAGAAGCAGCAAATATAAATTGTAGACCCACGATATACGGCACTCTAGGCGATGATGTTGTACCTCCTTTGATCAGAGTGATATCTGACTATGAGAACTAGAAGACAGAAAACAGATTTGAAGATACCAAAGGGGTAATCAAAAGCCACCAATCGAAGAAGGACAGACAATACAATGGCCTAAAGAAAAAACGATCTACAAAACATTACACAGAAAAATAAAGGTTAAGCATGACGAATTCCACTAAAACCGGGGTGGACAATAGCACATTTAACTTTTCACCTAATTAGTTTATTGTCATTAATTTAAGGGTGAAATATTGCTCAGTTGGCATTAAACAACAATCAATGATGTTACAAGACGCGATAAAAACAACCGCGAATCAATAGAAAAATCATGTGACATAAAAAAAAAAAAAAAAAGAAATCAGACAGACAATTAGCAACGTGAAAACTAGATGAACCCGTGGGCCCCTTTAAAACTAGATGAGCAACACGACCCCTTTAAAACTAGATGAGCAACACGGGCCCCTTTAAAACCAGGCGTGAATTCAAGTGCTCTATACGAGTAGCCTCAACGTGAAAACTAGATGAGCAACACGGACCCCTTTAAAACCAGGCGTGAATTCAAGTGCTCTATACGAGTAGCCTCAACGTGAAAACTAGATGAGCAACACGGACCCCTTTAATACCAGGCGTGAATTCAAGTGCTCTATACGAGTAGCCTCAACGTGAAAACTAGATGAGCAACATGTGTCCCTTTAAAACCAGGCGTGAATTCAGGTGCTCTATACGAGTAGCCGCAACGTGAAAACTAGATGAGCAACACGGACCCCTTTAATACCAGGCGTGAATTCAAGTGCTCTATACGAGTAGCCTCAACGTGAAAACTAGATGAGCAACACGGGTCCCTTTAAAACCAGGCGTGAATTCAAGTGCTCTATACGAGTAGCCTCAACGTGAAAACTAGATGAGCAACACGGGCCCCTTTAAAACCAGGCGTGAATTCAAGTGCTCTATACGAGTAGCCTCAACGTGAAAACTAGATGAGCAATACGGGCCCCTTTAAAACCAGGCGTGAATTCAAGTGCTCTATACGAGTAGCCTCAACGTGAAAACTAGATGAGCAACACGGGCTCCTTTAAAACCAGGCGTGAATTCAAGTGCTCTATACGAGTAGCCTCAACGTGAAAACTAGATGAGCAACACGGGCCCCTTTAAAACCAGGCGTGAATTCAAGTGCTCTATACGAGTAGCCTCAACGTGAAAACTAGATGAGCAACACGGGCCCCTTTAAAACCAGGCGTGAATTCAAGTGCTCTATACGAGTAGCCTCAACGTGAAAACTAGATGAGCAACACGGGCTCCTTTAAAACCAGGCGTGAATTCAAGTGTTCTATACGAGTAGCCTCAACGTGAAAACTAGATGAGCAACACGGGCCCCTTTAAAACCAGGCGTGAATTCAAGTGCTCTATACGAGTAGCCTCAACGTGAAAACTAGATGAGCAACACGGGCCCCTTTAAAACCAGGCGTGAATTCAAGTGCTCTATACGAGTAGCCTCAACGTGAAAACTAGATGAGCAACACGGGCCCCTTTAAAACCAGGCGTGAATTCAAGTGTTCTATACGAGTAGCCTCAACGTGAAAACTAGATGAGCAACACGGGCCCCTTTAAAACCAGGCGTGAATTCAAGTGCTCTATACGAGTAGCCTCAACGTGAAAACTAGATGAGCAACACGGGCCCCTTTAAAACCAGGCGTGAATTCAAGTGCTCTATACGAGTAGCATCAACGTGAAAACTAGATGAGCAACACGGGCCCCTTTAAAACCAGGCGTGAATTCGAGTGCTCTATACGAGTAGCCTCAACGTGAAAACTAGATGAGCAACACGGGCCCCTTTAAAACCAGGCGTGAATTCAAGTGCTCTATACGAGTAGCCTCAACGTGAAAACTAGATGAACAACACGGGCCCCTTTAAAACCAGGCGTGAATTCAAGTGCTCTATACGAGTAGCCTCAACGTGAAAACTAGATGAGCAACACGGGCCCCTTTAAAACCAGGCGTGAATTCAAGTGCTCTATACGAGTAGCCTCAACGTGAAAACTAGATGAGCAACATTTGCCCCTTTAAAACCAGCCGTGAATTCAAGTGCTCTATACGAGTAGCCTCAACGTGAAAACTAGATGAGCAACACGGACCTCTTTAAAACCAGGCGTGAATTCAAGTGCTCTATACGAGTAGCCTCAACGTGAAAACTAGATGAGCAACACGGGCCCCTTTAAAACCAGGCGTGAATTCAAGTGCTCTATACGAGTAGCCTCAACGTGAAAACTAGATGAGCAACACGGGCCCCTTTAAAACCAGGCGTGAATTAAAGTGCTCTATACGAGTAGCCTCAACGTGAAAACTAGATGAGCAACACGGGCCCCTTTAAAACCAGGCGTGAATTCAAGTGCTCTATACGAGTAGCCTCAACGTGAAAACTAGATGAGCAACACGGGCCCCTTTAAAACCAGGCGTGAATTCAAGTGCTCTATACGAGTAGCCTCAACGTGAAAACTAGATGAGCAACACGGGCCCCTTTAAAACCAGGCGTGAATTCAAGTGTTCTATACGAGTAGCCTCAACGTGAAAACTAGATGAGCAACACGGGCCCCTTTAAAACCAGGCGTGAATTCAAGTGCTCTATACGAGTAGCCTCAACGTGAAAACTAGATGAGCAACACGGGGCCCTTTAAAACCAGGCGTGAATTCAAGTGCTCTATACGAGTAGCCTCAACGTGAAAACTAGATGAGCAACATTTGCCCCTTTAAAACCAGCCGTGAATTCAAGTGCTCTATACGAGTAGCCTCAACGTGAAAACTAGATGAGCAACACGGACCTCATTAAAACCAGGCGTGAATTCAAGTGCTCTATACGAGTAGCCTCAACGTGAAAACTAGATGAGCAACACGGGCCCCTTTAAAACCAGGCGTGAATTCAAGTGCTCTATACGAGTAGCCTCAACGTGAAAACTAGATGAGCAACACGGGCCCCTTTAAAACCAGGCGTGAATTCAAGTGCTCTATACGAGTAGCCTCAACGTGAAAACTAGATGAGCAACACGGACCCCTTTAAAACCAGGCGTGAATTCAAGTGCTCTATACGAGTAGCCTCAACGTGAAAACTAGATGAGCAACACGGGCCCCTTTAAAACCAGGCGTGAATTCAAGTGCTCTATACGAGTAGCCTCAACGTGAAAACTAGATGAGCAACACGGGCCCCTTTAAAACCAGGCGTGAATTCAAGTGCTCTATACGAGTAGCCTCAACGTGAAAACTAGATGAGCAACACGGGCCCCTTTAAAACCAGGCGTGAATTCAAGTGCTCTATGCGAGTAGCCTCAACGTGAAAACTAGATGAGCAACACGGGCCCCTTTAAAACCAGGCGTGAATTGAGGTGCTCTATACGAGTAGCCTCAACGTGAAAACTAGATGAGCAACACGGGCCCCTTTAAAACCAGGCGTGAATTCAAGTGCTCTATACGAGTAGCCTCAACGTGAAAACTAGATGAGCAACACGGGCCCCTTTAAAACCAGGCGTGAATTCAAGTGCTCTATGCGAGTAGCCTCAACGTGAAAACTAGATGAGCAACACGGGCCCCTTTAAAACCAGGCGTGAATTCAAGTGCTCTATACGAGTAGCCTCAACGTGAAAACTAGATGAACAACACGGCCCCTTTAAAACCAGGCGTGAATTCAAGTGCTCTATGCGAGTAACCTCAACGTGAAAACTAGATGAGCAACACGGGCCCCTTTATAACCAGGCGTGAATTCAAGTGCTCTATACGAGTAGCCTCAACGTGAAAACTAGATGAGCAACACGGGCTCCTTTAAAACCAGGCGTGAATTAAAGTGCTCTATACGAGTAGCCTCAACGTGAAAACTAGATGAGCAACACGGGCCCCTTTAAAACCAGGCGTGAATTCAAGTGCTCTATGCGAGTAGCCTCAACGTGAAAACTAGATGAGCAACACGGGCCCCTTTAAAACCAGGCGTGAATTAAAGTGCTCTATACGAGTAGCCTGTTTCTGCTCCACACGAGGAACCCACTGTATTACTCAGGGTAATGGTCAATATTCAGTAAATGGCGAGTCTGATGAAAACTGTAAATTTGGTATTTGCTCCTTCTCCGCATAGCACACAACATAATTATGATAAGTATGTTAATGGGACTAGAGCAAAGACTGATTGATTCGGGGGGAAAGGGGGGGGGGAGGGCAGTGTCTATCTATGGACTGCTTTTAATCGAGATAGCACCATAACAAATAAAACGTTTGTCCTAATACAAAGCAGATAACAGCAGCAATATCTAAATTAAACTTAACTTGATAAAACTGTGAAAATAGCTCTTTTTACGCTAAGAATTAACCTCTCACTTCCTGAATAGTACTTTCATTAATTATTTATGAATGATTTAAGGATAGATCGCAAATTTTGTTCGGTTCATGAAGAAATAACCTCAATCAGGTTGTACACACCGTGTAACCCGCGTATCCGGTTACGCAAGGGTGTGTACAACCTGATTGAGGTTATTTCGAATGAACCGAACAAATAATTTTTATCAATCCTTATAAATTAATTCAAACTTTTTCTGTTATGATATTGAAAAATATATTAATTTTTTTCAGAATAAGGCAAATAATCGGAAATAAATTTAAATAACCCCAAAGGTGCCTCATTTTAAAGAAAATCACCTGATGACAACGTCACGCGACGCCTTGAGAACGACATCTATTTTTAGATTCTGTTCATTGACAAATAACCTCAACTTTTTAAAACAATCAAAACACGTATAAAATGACATGTGACTCTAAAATTAATTTATATACAAATAACCGCTCCTGAAAGTACTTTTTCACTAACAACATCTCGTTTCTGAATGATATACGAGTTTACCTTTATTGCACTGGTCGGTCATCAGAAACTAACATGATATTAACACACACTTATGTTGCTCGACTTATTCTATATAGGTACTTTCTTGTACATTATTTGAATAAATCTGTCATTATTGAAATAAACACAGTAGGATTAGTTGAGATAATGAATAACGAATCTTATCAAATGACCTTATTTTCTCGTTATCGCGGACACGTAATATCCGTAAACCAGCACGAAAATTAATAATTTAATGTAATAGTCACCGCATTTTTTACCAGTTGTATATCATTGTTAGAAACATTACTTTCTTCGTCTACGAAACTAAATCAGTGATATATTTATTCTGTTGAAAGGTATACTAAAGTACATTGCAAACAGTTAATCCTAAAATAAAACAATTGTATGTTTCGTGATACTTTGAAATGATTATTAAGATAAATATACATGAGTTATATTTATGGTGCTCAACGCCATTGTCATTAATATTTCATCTATATCGTGACGGTCAGTTTTATTGGTGGAGGAAATCAGAGTGCCAAGAGAAAATCATCGACCTGCCGAAAGTCATTGACAAACATTATCACATAACGTTGTATCGAGTACACCTCGTCATGAGCAGGATTCGAACGCACAACTTTCGTGTGATAGGCACTAATTGCATCGGTAGTTGTAAATCCAACTATCATACGATCATGACCACGACGGCACCAGTGGGAGCCATGACACTCGTGCTTTATCTTTGTAAAGCTACACTGTCGTAGTGACAAATTCATGACTTCACACCGGGTTTGTAGCTGGAGCAACACGACGGGTGCCACTATTGAAGCAGGAATTGCTTCCCCTCTCTCCCGGAGCACTTGAGTTCACCCCAGATTTTTAGTGTGGTTCGTGTTACTCTATCTTTAGTTTTCTGTGTACCATTTTGTCGTTGTTTGTCCTTTTGTCCTTTTTTCTGTTGTCTGTCCTTCTTCGATATGCGGATTTTGATTCCCCCTTTGGTATCTTCAAATTCTTCTTCATTTTATATAGAAATCTGAATATATATTACCATATTTATTATTTAAGTAGAACTCTAATTGATTTGGTCTAGCCAGCATGTAAATGTAAGCAGTTAAGTTACGATTGAGATTGATAAGAAAAAGAAAAAACCAGACGTGACAAATAGATCCTAATAGTATATTGTCATTATTAAAACTTCTATGTAAAACAGAAAACCCGTATTTCAAATTCCAAGTAATTACTTCGGAATTAGAAATAAACTGATCTAAAACTAACAGGATACGTTGTTTTTTGTTGTTGCAATTTTCCTGCATGATAATTTGACATATGTACCGAACTAATTTTTTGCCGAACTCATTGACCCGTTAATCTTTCGTTTCCAATTTAGCTTCGAGACATTGTTTAATCACGAAAGTGATTTATTAAAATTGGATAGAAAAATAGCCTGGTGTCAAATTCGGTATAAAATCTAAAATAAATTAGATTTATGCGTCTTAATTGTGAAATGCTGGATTTTCAAGAGTAAACATGTTTATCGATTCCAATAAAGCATGGAAATAAGATACATACTAGAAAAATGCATGAAAGGAAACTAAAAATATTGTTAGCTAATATGTTTGCTTTCAGATATTTAGAAGGGCGTCGATAGCGGGGTAGTGAATCTTTGTATGCCCACAGACAAATGAGAATGCAAAGGATCGAAAAAACATTGCCTTGTAACAGGGAAATCACGACCAACAATATAACAAACGAGATCATTAGGGGCTGCTGCATGCTTTGTCATACGTGCAAAGAGAATAGCATTCTTCAACAATGAGGCATGCATTTACGTAAAGGTGAGTGTGTGATTCTTTCCACACAATTAGTGGAATTGATTACCATCATTGTTTAAGCTTTCTTTCCATTATTGTTTGAACACAATAATGACAGTTGTTAATTGATCTGAACACACTAATGACAGTTGTTAATTGATCTGAACACAATAATGACAGTTGTTTATTGATCTGAACACAATAATGACAGTTGTTAATTGATATCTTAGACATGAATTAAAAAGCAAAATAAATCCCACACTTGTTCAAGTGAGTGAGTGGTTATTGCTTAACGCCAACCTAGTAATTTCTCAGCTATATCATGGCGAGAACAAGTTAATTTTCAATTAGATGATGATGACAACTTAATTGGATTTTTTTAGTGCTAGCTCACTGAAACAGCAGTCCGCGGTCAGACATATCAACACACTCGGACACATTATCCAGATTTCGAGCCCGCCAGTTTCTGCTTTTTCTCCTTAATGCTGCGAACTTAGCGGAGAAGCAACAAATGCAAATTGTATACTCTTGGTTTAACCGATCGGGGCTTAAACCAATGCTCTACCACACTCAGAATAATTCTAAAATCAAATATCAAAATCGAAGAGAAATAATTGATGCCACTAACACACAAATACATGACCGCAGACTTTCCTGGCTTGGTACAGGCACTTCAATAACAAAATGTGGCGGGGTTAAACTATACAGTTATATTAATAACTAATTGATTTGGTCTAGCCAACATGTAAATGTAAGCAGTTAAGCTACGATTGAGATTGATAAGAAAAAGAAAAAACCAGACGTGACAAATAGATCCTAATAGTATATTGTCATTATTAAAACTTCTATGTAAAACAGAAAACCCGTATTTCAAATTCCAAGTAATTACTTCGGAATTAGAAATAAACTGATCTAAAACTAACAGGATACGTTGTTTTTTGTTGTTGCAATTTTCCTGCATGATAATTTGACATATGTACCGAACTAATTTTTTGCCGAACTCATTGACCCGTTAATCTTTCGTTTCCAATTTAGCTTCGAGACATTGTTTAATCACGAAAGTGATTTATTAAAATTGGATAGAAAAATAGCCTGGTGTCAAATTCGGTATAAAATCTAAAATAAATTAGATTTATGCGTCTTAATTGTGAAATGCTGGATTTTCAAGAGTAAACATGTTTATCGATTCCAATAAAGCATGGAAATAAGATACATACTAGAAAAATGCATGAAAGGAAACTAAAAATATTGTTAGCTAATATGTTTGCTTTCAGATATTTAGAAGGGCGTCGATAGCGGGGTAGTGAATCTTTGTATGCCCACAGACAAATGAGAATGCAAAGGATCGAAAAAACATTGCCTTGTAACAGGGAAATCACGACCAACAATATAACAAACGAGATCATTAGGGGCTGCTGCATGCTTTGTCATACGTGCAAAGAGAATAGCATTCTTCAACAATGAGGCTTGCATTTACGTAAAGGTGAGTGTGTGATTCTTTCCACACAATTAGTGGAATTGATTACCATCATTGTTTAAGCTTTCTTTCCATTATTGTTTGAACACAATAATGACAGTTGTTAATTGATCTGAACACACTAATGACAGTTGTTAATTGATCTGAACACAATAATGACAGTTGTTTATTGATCTGAACACAATAATGACAGTTGTTAATTGATATCTTAGACATGAATTAAAAAGCAAAATAAATCCCACACTTGTTCAAGTGAGTGAGTGGTTATTGCTTAACGCCAACCTAGTAATTTCTCAGCTATATCATGGCGAGAACAAGTTAATTTTCAATTAGATGATGATGACAACTTAATTGGATTTTTTTAGTGCTAGCTCACTGAAACAGCAGTCCGCGGTCAGACATATCAACACACTCGGACACATTATCCAGATTTCGAGCCCGCCAGTTTCTGCTTTTTCTCCTTAATGCTGCGAACTTAGCGGAGAAGCAACAAATGCAAATTGTATACTCTTGGTTTAACCGATCGGGGCTTAAACCAATGCTCTACCACACTCAGAATAATTCTAAAATCAAATATCAAAATCGAAGAGAAATAATTGATGCCACTAACACACAAATACATGACCGCAGACTTTCCTGGCTTGGTACAGGCACTTCAATAACAAAATGTGGCGGGGTTAAACTATACAGTTATATTAATAACTAATTGATTTGGTCTAGCCAACATGTAAATGTAAGCAGTTAAGCTACGATTGAGATTGATAAGAAAAAGAAAAAACCAGACGTGACAAATAGATCCTAATAGTATATTGCCATTATTAAAACTTCTATGTAAAACAGAAAACGCGTATTTCAAATTCAAAGTAATTACTTCGGAATTAGAAATAAACTGATCTAAAACTAACAGGAAACGTTGTTTTTTTGTTGTTGCAATTTTCCTGCATGATAATTTGACATATGTCCTGAAACAAACAACTTACGCTGACGTGGTTTTTTTTGCCGAATTAATTTTTTGCCGACTCATCACTGTTAATTGACCCATTAATCTTTCGTTTCCAATTTAGCTTCGGGACATTGTTTAATAACGAAAGGGATTTATTAAAATTGGATAGAAAAATAGCCTGGTGTCAAATTCGGTACAAAATCTAAAATAAATTAGATTTATGCGTCTTAATTGTGAAAGGCTGGATTTTCAAGAGTAAACATGTTTATCGATTCCAATAAAACATGGAAATAAGATATATACTAGAAAAATGCATGAAAGGAAACTAAAAATATTGTTAGCTAATATGTTTGCTTTCAGATATTTAGAAGGGCGTCGATACGTGCAAAGAGAATAGCATTCTTCAACAATGAGGCATGCATTTACGTAAAGGTGATTGTGTGATTCTTTCCACACAATTAGTGGAATTGATTACCATCACTGTTTAAACTTTCTTTCCATAATTGTCTGAACAAAATAATGACAGTTGTTAATTGATCTGAAGACTATGACAGTTGTTAATTGATCTGAAGAATATAACAGTTGTTAATTCGTCTGAAGACTATGACAGTTGTTAATTGATCTGAAGACTATGACAGTTGTTAATTGATCTGAAGACTATGACAGTTGTTAATTGATCTGAAGATTATGACAGTTGTTAATTCATCTGAAGACTATGACAGTTGTTAATTGATCTGAAGACTATAATGACAGTTATTAATTGATCTGAAGACTATGACAGTTGTTAATTGATCTGAAGATTATGACAGTTGTTAATTGATCTGAAGACTATAATGACAGCTATTAATTGATCTGAAGACTATGAGAGTTGTTAATTGATCTGAAGACTATGACAGTTGTTAATTGATCTGAAGACTATGACAGTTGTTAATTGATCTGAAGACTATGACAGTTGCTAATTCATCTGAAGACTATGACAGTTGTTAATTGATCTGAAGATTATGACAGTTGTTAATTGATCTGAAGACTATGACAGTTATTAATTGATCTGAAGACTATAATGACAGTTATTAATTGATCTGAGGACTATGACAGTTGTTAATTGATCTGAAGACTATGACAGTTGTTAATTGATCTGAAGACTATGACAGTTGTTAATTGATCTGAAGACTATGACAGTTGTTAATTGATATGAAGACTATAATGACAGTTGTTAATTGATCTGAAGACTATGACAGTTGTTAATTGATCTGAAGACTATGACAGTTGTTAATTGATCTGAAGACTATAATGACAGTTGTTAATTGATCAGAAGACTATGACAGTTGTTAATTGATCTGAAGACTATGACAGTTGTTAATTGATCTGAAGACTATGACAGTTGTTAATTGATCTGAGGACTATAATGACAGTTATTAATTGATGTGAAGACTATGACAGTTGTTAATTGATCTGAAGACTATGACAGTTGTTAATTGATATGAAGACTATGACAGTTGTTAATTGATATGAAGACTATAATGACAGTTGTTAATTGATCTGAAGACTATGACAGTTGTTAATTGATCTGAAGACTATGACAGTTGTTAATTGATCTGAAGACTATGACAGTTGCTAAATCATCTGAAGACTATGACAGTTGTTAATTGATCTGAAGATTATGACAGTTGTTAATTGATCTGAAGACTATGACAGTTGTTAATTGATCTGAAGACTATGACAGTTGTTAATTGATCTGAAGACTATGACAGTTGCTAATTCATCTGAAGACTATGACAGTTGTTAATTGATCTGAAGATTATGACAGTTGTTAATTGATCTGAAGACTATGACAGTTGTTAATTGATCTGAAGACTATAATGACAGTTGTTAATTGATCTGAAGACTATGACAGTTGTTAATTGATCTGAAGACTATGACAGTTGTTAATTGATCTGAAGACTATGACAGTTGTTAATTGATCTGAAGACTATGACAGTTGTTAATTGATCTGAGGACTATAATGACAGTTATTAATTGATCTGAAGACTACGACATTTGTTAATTGATCTGAAGACTATGACAGTTGTTAATTGATATGAAGACTATGACAGTTGTTAATTGATCTGAAGACTATAATGACAGTTGTTAATTGATCTGAAGATTATGACAGTTGTTAATTGATCTGAAGACTATGACAGTTGTTAAATGATCTGAAGACTATAATGACAGTTGTTAATTGATCTGAACACAATGATGATGGTTGTTAATTGATCTGAACACAATAATGACAGTTGTTAATTGATTTGAACACACTAATGACAGTTGTTATTTGGTCTGAGCACAATAATGACAGTTGTTAATTGATCTGAACACAATAATGACAGTTGTTAATTGATCTGAAGATTATGACAGTTGTTAATTAATCTGAAAACTATAATGACAGTTGTTAATTGATCTGAAGACTATGAGAGTTGTTAATTGATCTGAAGACTATGACAGTTGCTAATTGATCTGAAGACTATGACAGTTGTTAATTGATCTGAAGACTGACACTTGTTAATTGATCTGAAGACTATAATGACAGTTATTAATTGATCTGAAGACTATGACAGTTGTTAATTGATCTGAAGACTATAATGACAGTTATTAATTGATCTGAAGGCTATGGCAGTTGTTAATTGATCTGAAGACTGACACTTGTTAATTGATCTGAAGACTATGACAGTTGTTAATTGATCTGAAGACTATAATGACAGTTGTTAATTGAACTGAACACAATAATGACAGTTGTTAATTGATCTGAACACAGTAATGACAGTTGTTAATTGATCTGAACACACTAATGACAGTTGTTAATTGATCTGAAGACTATGACAGTTGTTAATTGATCTGAAGACTATAATGACAGTTATTAATTGATCTGAAGACTATGACAGTTGTTAATTGATCTGAAGACTATGACAGTTGCTAATTAATCTGAAGACTATGACAGTTGTCAATTGGTCTGAAGACTATAATGACAGTTGTTAATTGATCTGAAGACCATGACAGTTGTTAATTGATCTGAAGACTATGACAGTTTTTAATTGATCTGAAGACTATGACAGTTGTTAATTGATCTGAAGACTATAATGACAGTTGTTAATTGAACTGAACACAATAATGACAGTTGTTAATTGATCTGAACACAATAATGACAGTTGTTAATTGATCTGAACACACTAATGACAGTTGTTAATTGATCTGAACACAATAATGACAGTTGTTTATTCATCTGAACACAATAATGACAGTTGTTAATTGATATCTTAGACATGAATTAAAAAGCAAAATAAATTCCATACTTTTTTCGAGTGAGTGAGTGGTTATTGTTTATCGCCAACCTAGTAATTTCTCAGCTATATCATGGCGAGAACAAGTTAATTTTCAATTAGATGATGATGACAACTTAATTGGATTTTTTTAGTGCTAGCTCACTGAAACAGCAGTCCGCGGTCAGACATGTCAACACACTCGGACACATTATCCAGATTTCGAGCCCGCCAGTTTCTGCTTTTTCTCCTTAATGCTGCGAACTTAGCAGAGAAGCAACAAATGCAAATTGTATACTCTTGGTTTAACCGATCGGGGCTTAAACCAATGCTCTACCACACTCAGAATAATTCTAAAATCAAATATCAAAATCGAAGAGAAATAATTGATGCCAACACAAATACATGACCGCAGACTTTCCTGGCTTGGCATAGGCGCTTCAATAACAAAAAGTGGCGGTGTTAAACTATACAGCTATATTAATAACCAATTGATTTGGTCTAGCCAACATGTGAATGTAAGCAGTTAAGCTACGATTGAGATTGATAAGAAAAAGAAAAACCAGACGTGACAAATAGATCCTAATAGTATATTCTCATTATTAAAACTTCTATGTAAAACAGAAAACGCGTATTTCAAATTCAAAGTAATTACTTCGGAATTAGAAATAAACTGATCTAAGACTAACAGGAAACGTTGTTTTTTTGTTGTTGCAATTTTCCTGAATGATAATTTGACATATGTCCTGAAACTTACGCTGACGTGCTTTTTTTTGCCGAACTAATTTTTTGCCGAACTCATCACTGTTAATTGATTCATTAATCTTTCGTTTCCAATTTAGCTTCGGGACATTGTTTAATCACGAAAGGGATTTATTAAAATTGGATAGAAAAATAGCCTGGTGTCAAATTCGGTACAAAATCTAAAATAAATTAGATTTATGCGTCTTAATTGTGAAAGGCTGGATTTTCAAGAGTAAACATGTTTATCGATTCCAATAAAACATGGAAATAAGATACATACTAGAAAAATGCATGAAAGGAAACTAAAAATATTGTTAGCTAATATGCTTGCTTTCAGATATTTAGAAGGGCGTCGATAGCGGGGTAGAGTGAACCTTTGTATTCCCACAGGCAAATGAGAATGCAAAGGATCGAAAAAAAACATTGCCTTGTAACAGGGAAATCACGATCAACAATATAACAAACGAGATCATTAGTGGCTGCTGCATGTTTTGTCATACGTACAAAGAGAATAGCATTCTTCAACAATGAGGCATGCATTTAAGTAAAGGTGATTGTGTGATTCTTTCCACATAAATAGTGGAATTGATTACCATCACTGTTTAAACTTTCTTTCCATAATTGTCTGAACACAATAATGACAGTTGTTAATTGATCTGAAGATTATGACAGTTTTTATTTGATCTGAAGAATATGACAGTTGTTAATTGTTCTGAAGACTATGACAGTTGTTAATTGATCTGAAGACTATGACAGTTATTAATTGATATGAAGACTATGACAGTTGTTAATTGATCTATGGACTATCACAGTTGTTAATTGATCTGAAGACTATAATGACAGTTGTTAGTTGATCTGAAGACTATGACAGTTGTTAATTGATCTGTAGACTATGACAGTTGTTAATTGATATGAAAACTATGACAGTTGTTAATTGATATGAAGACTATAATGACAGTTGTTAATTGATCTGAAGACTATGACAGTTGTTAATTGATCTGAAGACTATGACAGTTGCTGATTGATCTGAAGACTATGACAGTTGTTATTTGATCTGAAGACTATAATGACAGTTGTTAATTGATCTGAAGACTATGACAGTTGTTAATTGATCTGAAGACTATGACAGTTGCTGATTGATCTGAAGACTATGACAGTTGTTATTTGATCTGAAGACTATAATGACAGTTGTTAATTGATCTGAAGACTATGACAATTGTTAATTGATCTGAAGACTATAATGACAGTTGTTAATTTATCAGAAGATTATGACAGTTGTTAATTGATCTGAAGACTATGACAGTTGTTAATTGAACTGAAGACTATGACAGTTGTTAATTGATCTGAAGACTATGACAGTTGTTAATTGATATGAAGACTATGACAGTTGTTAATTGATCTGAAGACTATAATGACAGTTGTTAATTGATCTGAAGACTATGACAGTTGTTAATTGATCTGAAGACTATGACAGTTGTTAAATGATCTGAAGACTATAATGACAGTTGTTAATTGATCTGAACACAATAATGATAGTTGTTAATTGATCTGAACACAATAATGACAGTTGTTAATTGATTTGAACACACTAATGACAGTTGTTATTTGATCTGAGCACAATAATGACAGTTGTTAATTGATCTGAACACAATAATGACAGTTGTTAATTGATCTGAAGACTATGAGAGTTGTTAATTGATCTGAAGACTATGACAGTTGCTAATTGATCTGAAGACTATGACAGTTGTTAATTGATCTGAAGACTATAATGGCAGTTGTTTATTGATCTGAAGATTATGGCAGTTGTTAATTGATCTGAAGACTATGACACTTGTTAATTGATCTGAAGACTATGACAGTTGTTAATTGATCTGAAGACTATGACAGTTGTTAATTGATCTGAAGACTATAAAGACAGTTATTAATTGATCTGAAGACTATGACAGTTGTTAATTGATCTGAAGACTATGACAGTTGTTAATTGATCTGAAGACTATAATGACAGTTGTTAATTGAACTGAACACAATAATGACAGTTGTTAATTGATCTGAACACAATAATGACAGTTGTTAATTGATCTGAACACACTAATGACAGTTGTTAATTGATCTGAACACAATAATGACAGTTGTTTATTGATCTGAACACAATAATGACAGTTGTTAATTGATATCTTAGACATGAATTAAAAAGCAAAATAAATCTCATACTTTTTTCGAGTGAGTGAGTGGTTATTGCTTAACGCCAACCTAGTAATTTCTCAGCTATATCATGGCGAGAACAAGTTAATTTTCAATTAGATGATGATGACAACTTAATTGGATTTTTTTAGTGCTAGCTCACTGAAACAGCAGTCCGCGGTCAGACATGTCAACACACTCGGACACATTATCCAGATTTCGAGCCCGCCAGTTTCTGCTTTTTCTCCTTAATGCTGCGAACTTAGCAGAGAAGCAACAAATGCAAATTGTATACTCTTGGTTTAACCGATCGGGCTTAAACCAATGCTCTACCACACTCAGAATAATTCTAAAATCAAATATCAAAATCGAAGAGAAATAATTGATGCCACTAACACACAAATACATGACAGCAGATTTTCCTGGCTTGGCATAGGCGCTTCAATAACAAAAAGTGGCGGTGTTAAACTTTACAGCTATATTAATAACTAATTGATTTGGTCTAGCCAACATGTGAATGTAAACAGTTAAGCTACGATTGAGATTGATAAAAAAAAAGAAAAACTAGACGTGACAAATAGATCCTAATAGTATATTCTCATTATTAAAACTTCTATGTAAAACAGAAAACCCGTATTTCAAATTCAAAGTAATTACTTCGGAATTAGAAATAAACTGATCTAAGACTAACAGGAAATGTTGTTTTTTTTGTTGTTGCAATTTTCCTGCATGATAATTTGACATATGTCCTGAAACTTACGCTGACGTGCTTTTTTTGCCGAACTAATTTTTTGCCGAACTCATCACTGTTAATTGACCCATTAATCTTTCGTTTCCAATTTAGCTTCGGGACATTGTTTAATAACGAAAGGGATTTATTAAGATTGGATAGAAAAATAGCCTGGTGTCAAATTCGGTACAAAATCTAAAATAAATTAGATTTATGCGTCTTAATTGTGAAAGGCTGGATTTTCAAGAGTAAACATGTTTATCGATTCCAATAAAACATGGAAATAAGATACATACTAGAAAAATGCATAAAAGGAAACTAAAAATATTGTTAGCTAATATGCTTGCTTTCAGATATTTAGAAGGGCGTCGATAGCGGGGTAGAGTGAACCTTTGTATTCCCACAGGCAAATGAGAATGCAAAGGATCGAAAAAACATTGCCTTGTAACAGGGAAATCACGATCAACAATATAACAAACGAGATCATTAGGGGCTGCTGCATGTTTTGTCATACGTACACAGAGAATAGCATTCTTCAACAATGAGGCATGCATTTAAGTAAAGGTGAGTGTGTGATTCTTTCCACATAATTAGTGGAATTAATTACCATCACTGTTTAAACTTTCTTTCCATAATTGTCTGAACACAATAATGACAGTTGTTAATTGATCTGAAGATTATGACAGTTTTTACTTGATCTGAAGACTATAATGACAGTTGTTAATTGATCTGAACACTATGACAGTTGTTAATTGATCTGAAGACTATGACAGTTGTTAATTGATATGAAAACTATGACAGTTGTTAATTGATATGAAGACTATAATGACAGTTGTTAATTGATCTGAAGACTATGACAGTTGTTAATTGATCTGAAGACTATGACAGTTGCTGATTGATCTGAAGATTATGACAGTTGTTAATTGATCTGAAGACTATAATGACAGTTGTTAATTGATCTGAAGACTATGACAGTTGTTAATTGATCTGAAGACTATAATGACAGTTGTTATTTTATCAGAAGACTATGACAGTTGTTAATTGATCTGAAAACTATGACAGTTGTTAATTGACCTGAAGACTATGACAGTTGTTAATTGATATGAAGAATATGACAGTTGTTAATTGATCTGAAGACTATAATGACAGTTGTTAATTGATCTGAAGACTATGACAGTTTTTAATTGATCTGAAGACTATGACAGTTGCTGATTGATCTGAAGACTATGATAGTTGTTAATTGATCTGAAGACTATAATGACAGTTGTTAATTGATCTGAAGACTATGACAGTTGTTAATTGATCTGAAGACTATGACAGTTGTTAATTGATCTGAAGACTATGACAGTTGTTAATTGATCTGAAGACTATAATGCCAGTTGTTAATTGATCTGAACACAATAATGACAGTTGTTAATTGATCTGAACACAATAATGACAGTTGTTAATTGATCTGAACACAATAATGACAGTTGTTAATTGATATCTTAGACATGAATTAAAAAGCAAACAAAATCTCATACTTTTTTCAAGTGAGTGAGTGGTTATTGTTTAACGCTAACTTAGTAATTTCTCAGCTATATCATGGCGAGAACAAGTTAATTTTCAATTAGATGATGATGACAACTTAATAACATATACAAAAGTAGTCCCTTTAAAAGGAAATAGTTCCTTTCGCTTTGTTGTATTGTAGCAAAAACTGAAACAGCAGTCCCTGGTCAGACATGTCAACACACTCGGACACATTATCCAGATTTCGAGTCCGCCAGTTTCTGCTTTTTCTCCTTATTGCTGCGAATTTAGCGGAGAAGCAAAAAAATGCAAATTTTGTACTCTTTGGTTTAACCGATCGGGGCTTAAACCAATGCTCTACCACACTCAGAATAATTCTAAAATCAAATATCAAAATCGAAGAGAAATAATTGATGCCACTAACACACAAATACATGACCGCAGACTTTCCTGGCTTGGAACAGGCACTTCAAAAATAAAAAGTGGCGGGGTTCAACTTTACAGCTATATTAATAACCAATTGATTTGGTCTAGCCAACATGTAAATGTAAGCAGTTAAGCTACGATTGAGATTGATAAGAAAAAGAAAAAAACCAGACGTGACAAATAGATCCTAATAGTATATTGTCATTATTAAAACTTCTATGTCAAACAGAAAACGCGTATTTCAAGTTCAAAGTAATTACTTCGGAATGAGAAATAAACTGATCTAAAACTAACAGGAAACGTTGTTTTTTATTGTTGTTGCAATTTTCCTGCATGATAATTTGACATATGTCCTGAAACAAACAACTTACGCTGACGTGGTTTTTTTTTGCATAACTAATTTTTTGCCGAACTCATCACTGTTAATTGACCCATTAATCTTTCGTTTCCAATTTAATTTCGTGACATTGTTTAATCAAGAAAGGGATTTATTAAAATTGGATAGAAAAATAGCCTGGTGTCAAATTCGGTACAAAATCTAAAATAAATTCGATTTATGCGCCTTAATTGTGAAAGGCTGGATTTTCAAGAGTAAACATGTTTATCGATTCCAATAAAACATGGAAATAAGATACATACTAGAAAAATGCATGACAGGAAACTAAAAATATTGTTAGCTAATATGTTTGCTTTCAGATATTTAGAAGGGCGTCGATAGCGGGGTAGAGTGAACCTTTGTATTCCCACAGGCAAATGAGAATGCAGAGGATCGAAAAAAAATTGTCTTGTAACAGGGAAATCACGACCAACGATATAACAAACGAGATCATTAGGGGCTGCTGCATGCTTTGTCATACGTGCAAAGAGAATAATATTCTTCAACAATGAGGCATGCATTTACGTAAAGGTGATTGTGTGATTCTTTCCATACAATTAGTGGAATTGATTACCATCACTGTTTAAACTTTCTTTCCATTATTGTCTGAACACAATAATGACAGTTGTTAATTGATCTGAAGAATATGACAGTTGTTAATTGATCTGAAGACAATGACAGTTGTTAATTGATCTGAAGACTATGACAGTTGTTAATTGATCTGAAGACTATGACAGTTGTTAATTGATCTGAAGATTATGACAGTTGTTAATTGATCTGAAGATTATGACAGTTGTTAATTGATCTGAAGATTATGACAGTTGTTAATTGATCTGAAGACTATAATGACAGTTATTAATTGATCTGAAGACTATGACAGTTGTTAATTGATCTGAAGACTATGAGAGTTATTAATTGATCTGAAGACTATGACAGTTATTAATTGATCTGAAGACTATGACAGTTATTAATTGATCTGAAGACTATGACAGTTGTTAATTGATCTGAAGACTATGACAGTTGTTAATTGATCTGAAGACTATGACAGTTGTTAATTGATATGAAGACTATGACAGTTGTTAATTGATCTGAAGACTATAATAACAGTTGTTATTTGATCTGAAGACTAAATTGACAGTTGTTAATTGATCTGAAGACTATGACAGTTGTTAATTGATCTGAAGACTATGACAGTTGTTAATTGATCTGAAGACTATAATGACAGTTATTAATTGATCTGAAGACTATGACAGTTGTTAATTGATCTGAAGACTATGACAGTTGTTAATTGATATGAAGACTATGACAGTTGTTAATTGATCTGAAGACTATAATGACAGTTGCTAATTGATCTGAAGACTATGACAGTTGTTAATTGATCTGAAGACTATGACAGTTGTTAATTGATTTGAAGACTATAATGACAGTTGCTAATTGATCTGAAGACTATGACAGTTGTTAATTGATCAGAAGACTATGACAGTTGTTAATTGATCTGAAGACTATGACAGTTATTAATTGATCTGAAGACTATAATGACAGTTGTTAATTGATCTGAAGACAATAATGACAGTTGTTAATTGATATGAAGACAATAATGACAGTTGTTAATTGATCTGAACACAATAATATCAGTTGTTAATTGATCTGAACACAATAATGACAGTTGTTAATTGATATCTTAGACATGAATTAAAAAGCAAAAAAAATCCCATACTTTTTTCAAGTGAGTGAGTGATTATTGTTTAACGCCAACTTAGTAATTTCTCAGCTATATCATGGCGAGAACAAGTTAATTTTCAATTAGATGATGATGACAACTTAATAACATATACAAAAGTAGTCCCTTTTAAAGTAAATAGTTCCTTTCGCTTTGTTGTATTGTGACAAATACTGAAACAGCAGTCCGTGGTCAGACATGTCAACACACTCGGACACATTATCCAGATTTCGAGCCCGCCAGTTTCTGCTTTTTCTCCTTAATGCTGCGAATTTAGCGGAGAAGCAAAAAAATGCAAATTTTGTACTCTTTGGTTTAACCGATCGGGGCTTAAACCAATGCTCTACCACACTCAGAATAATTCTAAAATCAAATATCAAAATCGAAGAGAAATAATTGATGCCACTAACACACAAATACATGACCGCAGACTTTCCTGGCTTGGTACAGGCACTTCAATAACAAAAAGTGGCGGGGTTAAACTATACAGCTATATCAAAATCATTTCAATACTGCCTTTTACCTTTCTTAAACATTAAATATCTAGATTGATGGAAACGTCCGGCGATTTACTCAATGCATCAGCTACTACACTAACAAATATATATATGCGCAGTTATCTATATATGGCTATTGAAATGTAATTGTACAGCGCAAAGAACCGTTTGACTAACAATGGTTTATGGTTTATGGAGCTTAACGCCACTTTCAACAATATTTCAGTTACATCATGGCGGTCAGTTTTATTTCTGGATGAAACCGGAGTGTCCGGAGAAAACTACCTACATGCCCAAGTCACTGACAAACTGTATCACATAATGTTGTATCGAGTACACATCGCCACGAACGGAGTTCGAACTCACAACTTTAGTGGTGATAGGCACTGATTACATAGGTAGTTGTTAATCCAACTATCATACGATCACAACCACGACACCCCCCTCAGCCCTAATACATTGATGTATGGAGCTGTGTAATCCATGAACAGCATGAAGAACAGTTTAACTAACGAAGTGATCCGTTTAAACTGCAATCATTATTTTGTACATAGCAATAGAGAGAAACTGATACATTAAAGTGAATCAATAAATGATAGATGAAAGAGAAACTGTAAGTAGTTGACAGTAGAAAATCTCTAATCACCTTAAATCACAATTTAATTCACCATTAGCGATAACAATTCATTAAATAGATGTTCTTTAACCGTCCTCTGAGAAAAATTAGCAAGCATTCATTCAAACCTCAAATATAGCTAATGCAAATAAAATAGCAAAAGAGTATTTAATGGTCGACATTGTATGTAATATGAACACGGACCGACTACTCTTCTGTCAAACATTCATGCTGCTAAGCACAAAAATGACACAGATAGAAAACAGTGGCTTGGATCAGACACAAAAATGACACCGACAGAAGCCAATGGCATGGGTCAGACACAAAAAGGTACAATTCTAACAAATAAACAACTGCAGATATATATATATATATATAAAATTACTAAAAATCATGGATTTTTAGTAATTTACGTCAAAATAACTGATGGTCACGTGACAATTTTTCAAATCAGATTACAGACGCTGAAGAAGCTTGTCGGTCAAGCGAAATATCCGCCGATTTAATTATAATTATAGTCTTTTTGTAGATTTATAGTTATTTTTGTTACATTTTAACATCTTTTTTTTATATCGTTGTGCTAACATTTTAGACGTTTATATATATATATATATACGTATATATATATATATATATATATACGTCTGAAAATTAAACCAAACAGTGTTAGAATTAGATTTTAGAGCTGTCAATTTTTTGTTCTTCCTTCGACGGGATTTGAACCCACACCATTGATACACTGCAGCACCATTCGCTTAGCCTTACGTCCAGCGCCCTAGACCACTCGATCACATCCACTCCCTATTAAAAGGAGCTTCAATAATCGTAGTGTTACCTTTTCTCGTAAGGCAAATCTAGGGATAGACGTAAGACATGTGTATAAGCGTGTGTAGATGGTACATATATACTTAATATAATAATTTGACAGCAATCTAACTCAGCAATTTTTAATATATTGTATAGGATAATGAAGAATTCATTATACAGTCACAGGAAATAAAGTATATTACACAAACGTCTAGAAGCAAGTGACAACCATACAATATATCTGTCCCACTAGATATGGATGTGGTCGAGTGGTCTAGGGCGCTGGACGTAAGGCTAAGCGAATGGTGCTGCAGTGCATCAATGGTGTGGGTTCAAATCCCGTCGAGGGAAGAGCAAAAATTTGACAGCTATAAAATCTAATTCTAACACTTTTTGGTTTAATTTTCAGACGTATATATATATATATATATGAAAACGAAATTATACGGGTCAAAACAAAACACATGCCGATCGACAAGAGGGAAAAAGAGACTGGAGTTATATAAGATTTGTATGCTAATCTTAAAGTCATTTCTCAACGATACATCTTTAAAGTGTGTTCACGTATGTCCTGATCACCATACTTAACGTGACACGCCTATCGTTCGAACTACTTTCTCTTAGATGTACACAACACCGTTTTTGTCAAAATTTCCTGATTCAGTGGGGGTATCTTATTAATTCCGGACCACACTTTGCTCTTCAAACTGAGACATCACACGTGAACTAGCAAACTTATTGTTGCCGGCATTCTTTTCATTCAGGATAGGGACAGAGACAGAAGCAACACAATCAGAAGTAGACAATGAAATAATTAAGAAATGAAGCCACTTGATATCTGCATACTTAAAATACACCCGTTTAGACCTGTAATTATCAACAGGAATACAGTTTTTGAAATTTATTACTCTTCGGTCTCCGGAGAATTTGGTTCATGTGATCGTCCATCGTTTCTTGGACAATCAAAGGCGCTTTATCGCGATTTGGTTTTCGCTATAATTATTTCATGAATTGGAAAAAGGGATATGAGATGGGGTGAATTTAATGACATTCGTGGTGCTCGATCTTTAGTTTTCTATGTCCTTCTTCGGTTTACGGCTTTTTATTACCCATTTGGTTTCTTCAAACTCTTATTGTGTTCGTTGGAAAGAATTTCAGCTAACATCAATGAAGAAAAGCTAATAATCATTACATCAAAAGGGTATATTGATGATTTAGACGGGCCTGTGGACGGACGTCTTGATTGCCAAAAAGGAATAGCAGAGATAATGGATCGAAAACAATTATAACTTGCAAGGGGATATGGGTCGCAAAGCTCCACTTCTATTTTACATTCACGTCAAGCCCTAAGGTCGAGTTGCGCATTTAATTCATACAGCATCCTGTAAAGCTACATAACAATATTGCTGAGTGAATTTGGGAAGAAGGTGCATAACTATAAAATGGGAGAAAAACTATGCACATGTTACTTATATTTCCACTATTTTAACGTCGATAAAATATTTTTTTTTTAAATAAAAAATTAAAAAAAAACTCGAAAAATGACCTCTTTATTACAAATATTACAAATAGCACATTTCTTTATTTACTCAAAAATCAAAATTTTTAGGCAATATTTAAATATTTTGTTTGAAAATAAATAAATAATAAGAAATCTGTTCTGAAATATGTCTTTCTACAGTCACTAGTTATTGATAAATACAATGTTCATTTACATGTATATATATAGAAACATCTCATGAATATATTGTCACGCCCTCTGCATAACTTTGAGTGATTTAGTCTAATATTATTTGCAGAATGCAGATTTACATGAACCTGGTTTTCTTGAAGTGGGATGAGTCGTCTCCATAGTAACGCATTGTATTGTAATATATGACATGCTTATAGTAGTTGCTCGTATAATGCATCATACCCTGTTGATTTCTAATTAAAATCGATGCTTCATTCGACTTCATTGCGAGATCCAATTGTATGACGATTAGGGAGTTTTCCATCTGTTTAGCACACTTTTAACGACTCCAAAGTTACTAAAACGACGGACAAAACTTTTAAAATATCAATTATCATTACCTGCTGTCCAAACAATTCTTTCCACGTCTAAAACCATTAAATATACCGTTACACAACAACAAAGGCAAAACGTACAAAACATAAATGAGACCATTGCAAACTTGATTCATGCAAGGTATAAATATGTTCTTAGGTTCAAACAATTTTAAATTTACTGTGGGGGAAAATACATATTAGACGTCTAAAGTTTTCCAGGAGTGTCTCATCCGTTTATATAAAATTGAAAGACAAACAATTTTAATTCTACTGTGGTCGAAAATACACATTAAACGTTGAAAGTTTTCCACGATTGTGTCATCCATTGTAATACAATTGAAAGATACCACATCTAAATCTACATTGTTAAATATGGAAAATGTACGAGTTTTCTTAAATATGCAAAAACAGATTTACTACATACATGTTCATCAAATGGCCACCTGGATTTCTTATATCAGTGAGACTTTATTGTGATTGTTGAGATCGAATAAATGATTGCAACTTATATTACAAAAATTAGAAAAAATATACTAATATTACGACTATAAAATATCATAAGTTTGAATCTGTTTTGTGATTGGTCGATTCCTTGTCATACTGATAAAATATTTTGTCTTCTTTATCACAATGTTCAGGTTCATTGGGTTTATCACACAATGGTTTATTAATATTGTGAAAATCTCCCTCGGCTCTAGATGTAAGTGTCATATTAACTGTTGTTGAGTTAAATCTCCTGGAATGTGATGCTCCTCTATCTCGCACTCGCCGCCGCCATGTTCTACGCAGATTCGAAATAACCTACAATACCCAATATGATAATAGCAACAATAGTTAGATAAACACATATGAGGTGGGGTTATGGTGTTTAACACCACTTTCAGCAATATTTCAGTTATATCGTGGTGATCAGTTTTATTGGTGGAGGGAACCGGAGTACCCGGAGAAAACCACTGACAAACAAATGGAAGAAAACAACAATTTTTTATAAATTTTGATACATGTACATACCTAAGGGACTGTCGTGACCGCTGTCATATATATATGATAGACTCAGATCAGCGTCCGTACTCAATTCTGTGTCCACTCCTCACATCGACGATTATCACAAATATCGGGCCGTCCAAATTTAAGGATATGCTCATATCAGCGTCCTTTCCAAATTTTCAGATCTATGGCCGATTTATTGGTTAGGGTTAAGATTATGGCATACATATGTACGTCGGTGACGCCATTGGACGTCGATTTGAAGAAAGTGAGAAACGGCCATAGATTTGAGAATTGGACGCCTATTTGAGAATATGAAAAAGGACATAGATTTGAGAATTCGAAAAAGGACTTAGATCTGAGGTATGTGTCAGTGACGTAGAAATATATGTATATGGTAGTTCGATACATATGTAACGGTGAAATCAATATCCATCACCACTAAGATTTGCGATGTTGATCCCAGCCAGTATCGAGGTGTACTCGACACAATTTTATGTGAACATATTTGTCAGTTGTTTGTAGCAGTTTTGTAGGTTTTCTATTGATATACCGGTTTTCTTTACAAACTTAAACTAACCTCTGTGATCTCAATACCATTGAAAGTATCGCTAAACACGCCTTCATCTATAAACACATGTTGATTAAAATGTCAAAACACTAAGCTCCTCTTGTATATGACAAACTAGATATAACCTTTCCTACAGATTATCAAGTGAAAACGCGGTGCCAAATTCCCGCCAATCTGTTCGGCTATAAGCGGTACATATTAAGCCACAGTTCACCTGGGCGAAAGGGTGTTATCTGGTAATGCACTGCAGTATATTTAACATAATGAAGTTAACGCTATGGTAAATTATGTACCGGTAAATAATGGGAAATTACCAAATAGTTTTATTTACCATACACTAGCCTACATAATTCATTTAGTGTATTGTGATATATGGAATTACCATGTCTTTATATATGTATTTAAATGTATAAACTCGTATAACTTGCTAGCGATTGTTCATATGTAAACATTTTGCTAGAATGTAGCTTTATAGGAAACTAATTTCTGTACATATATTCCTTCTTACATGTCCATGACTTTTACTGAAAGTACCATCTTCATATATTTCTATTCATGATGAATAAAATGTGAAATAAATACCACACCGTTGGAACAATTCCAAATTCAAATATCAAAATCGTAGAAAAAGAGGACAATTCGATACCCTTAGCACACATACATGACGTTCACTTTCTTTGCTTGGTACAGGCACTTCAATAAATTGTGGCGGGGTTAAATTATCATACAACGACCATCTGGAATATCGAAATGCTATAACATTATAATTTATTGCTCTACGTCTAGCGACAAATAATTCATACTTATATAGGACTCTAGCATGTTCACAAAAAAGTCTACAAAGTTACTATACAGAAATGAGGGATGGATGAAACCACTGGTGCAAATACTTTTGACTGCCACTTGAAAAGTACGGAGAGATTGAAAAGGGACGAAGTATTTTGCCATCTTTAGCGGCTACAATTTGCCTTCAATTTTTCTAAAACTACGAATGAGGACTTGCTCGGGCAAGGAGATATGTACTCGCTTAGGCACTACCAACTATGGAAACTCGCTATGGCAGCTTTGTGGATCCAGTTCTGGGAACCGTTACCAATATCGAACATAATTACAACACCTATAGAACGTATAATATTCTTTCCAATAACAATTGTGAATAATAATGGACGATTACTGGAATGTTTTGTTCCTAAGAGTTTATAAGTGTTTTCTGCTTACAACTTATAGGGCAGAAAAGTTATTGTATATTCTTTACATGTACTAATTTAGCATAATTCGCAAAAATAAAGCATTAAAAATCGAGTAAAACATATTTGTATTTTTCCGAATACTGGTTGTTTATCTGTAATGAACATAAATTGAAATGAACTAGAAGACAAAATGAAACCCTCAATTACTATATAATAAACTGAAAGCAATATATACAAAATAGTAAGATTTAGAAATGAAGAAGTAATAGACGAACAATGATTGGTCTATTAATAACGTTAGAAGAGAGCAAAAAGCGAAAAACATTGTACAAAACTTATTTGAAATATATTTTGAACTCAAGATAGATTCATTCATAATAAATAGACAATATTAAGGCAGTGTTTTAAAATAATTTTTTTTATGTGTATGAGGCTTAAAAATTGGGATAAAGACGAGGTTCACCGAACTTTCCCACTGTGTTTCGCCGAATACCCATACACTTTACATTTTAAGTCACAGCCTTAATATTGTGTTTATCCTGCAGAATAATGACATTAATCCATCGACGTTTCTATTTTGAATTAAATGATAAACTATATAATTATCCCTTGATTGCCCCTTTGATAGAAGTGAACTGAATTTACAAGTATGTTCCTAAAGCTCAACTGGTAACAAGTGACAGAGGTACCAGACAAAGTATTATTTTGGTCAGTGACCGTGTGTATCAACATTATATCCAGTCAATACAATGTACCTACTCAAATAGAACAAGTGCAGGATAAAAGTAAAGAAATATCGACCCAAAGCCCTGTTAATAAGAAATCCAAGACACACTTACTCTTTTATTTAGACCTCTTTTAAGTTGCATATGGCCGCTTACCTCATTATTAAGGAAGCAAAATATCAAGGCGACACAGAAACCCTGAAATAAATAAAAAATAATGTTTAACTCCTGGCAAATAAAATAGATGTCATTCTGTAAGAACATATTTAGTACGTGTAATATATTGGAAACGGATTGATATAAACATTTATAAGCTTGCTTCCCCAATTCTGTTGTCAAAATAATGCATAATCATATTGCAATATGTTTGTTTAATTCTATTATATGCATTATATTTGAGCAATACAATATGTTTATACTAAACAGATATTGATGCTATGCAGACAACTTGAAATAAATAAATGTCATGTTTCAAAATATCAATGTCCTAGTATATTTTTCGCCATCTTACATTGGTTTTTCTTCAAGTTAACACAGTAGGAACAAATAGAATGCATCAGATAGTGTTTCTATATCGGATAACATGAAATAAGCTATCGTCCATATGTCAGTCTGGCTGACAGAAAAAAGCTGTCGAACAATAAAAGAATCAAAAGAACAAATATATTTCCTTTTGAAACAGATAGCTTAGGGAATCAATTACACACAAATCCTTTTATGACCCACCACTGTTTTAGATGTAATCATTCATGATAATGAAATAAAAGCAAAATATACGAAAATAATAGACGGAAATAACTTTGTTATAAAGATTAAACTATTAATTAGAAGTTTTTGTGTTTAAGAGTGAATTACAGTGATATTTGTCTAAACTGAACACTGAGTAAAATCCTGTATAAACCGAACTGTAAATAAAGACTCAAATGTAGAAATTCAACAAGTAGAAACCTAGCTCATGTCTATTCCGAACACAAGGGTTGGTCCCATGTAGATTCGGGAGAAAATACGAGGGTGCAGTCATATTCGTATATAGCTATGCAAATCAATGTTCATCATAGCTAACGTTTCCTATTTACAAATAAAAATTCTACACAGTTTTTTAATACTATAACAATCTTATTTTTTGTTTTTATTTATGAGATATATAGAAATAAATAAAATATCGGTAGTACACAATACATAAATTCCCATTTCTGTTCTGCCCATCCAACTTGGTACCATGATAAGACACTCAAATCAGTTATGAAGCATTTTCTAGTTGCTTAACCCTCCGGAGCACATGATTTCAACTCCGGTTTTTAGTGGAGTTCGTGTAGCTCGATCGTTAGATTTCTGCGTAGTGTTTTGTAGATCGTTGTTTGTTCTTTTGACCATTTTGTTGTCTGTCCGTCGACTTACGGATTCTGATTACAACTTTGATGTCTTCAAACTCTTCTTTATCTTTTAATTTGTCTTATAACTAAAGTAAAGTATATTAGTACATTACCTGAAGATTATTTACAACAATAGAGAATCGCTCATACTCCAAACCACCTGGTACGGAAGTTGGAACTCTATATATGGTGACGAACAACTGTACCCCGAACAAGGGGATCAAAACAAACGTAGCTTTTACAGCTCTCCTACAAATAACAGTACTGTATATATTAAATCATAGAATAAACATAGATATATACATATAAATACATAATTATACAGTCAAATCTGCAAATGCGGTCACCTCTATTAAGCAGTTACCTGTATTAAGAGGTCACTTTTTTCTTGTCCTGTCATACAACATTTTATATGAAGCAGACATCTTTTAAGAGGTCCCCTGTCTTAAAAGGCCACTTTTCATTTGTGTCAAATGTGACCTCTTAACACAGGTTTGCCCTCTGACCTTTTATTAAGACTTGGGTTGATGAGTGGCTATGGTCGTTGACTCTTTCACTCGTCATACCCATTGAGTAACAAGAACTTCGTGCTATATTTAACTTGACTGTCGAAAATGATGACGTAGTGCAAATGGTTTATGAATAAGCAAGTGTTGTTTTTCATGCCACCCTTTTGAAACGAAAAGAAAAGACTTGGTCTATAATTTAGTAAATCAAGCACAAATGACCAACTTTTCATTTTATATATGATGAACTTTCATTCTGGTCGCGAGCTTTAATGAGATATTAATATGTGTGCATTAGACTGTCGATAACTTTCTACCACGACACAGACAAATTGTTCTTGAATTTTGACTTAATTGAATCTTTCATATTTTTTCACATTTTCGAATGCATCATATATATTATATAAAAGATAGCAAATGAAATCTACAATATTAATGAACAACATTCATACTTTGCAGCACCATATATAAATATACTATCATATTACCTAAAATGGCTAGGTTCATTAGGATGAGATTGAATCTGTGTGAGCAAGATGCGTAAAATGTTACAAAGAAATATCATATTTACCTACAAAAGACAAGACGGGAAAATGTTATATTTATGAACAAGTTATGACTAGAGAACAAATTGCATTAACCATATAATAACAATTTTCTTCAAATCATAACCTAATGCTGCGAGTTTGAGTTCCGCACATGGAGGTGTACTCGATACAACTTTTCTTGTCAGTGACTTAGGATGGTGGTACAAAGAGGGGAGTAGAAGAACGTAAAAGCGTGAAATGAAGATTGAAAACACAAACAACGGCAGAGTATTTTCCCAATTAATGAAGGACAAAAAATAAAAATTTATTAAAACTAATATTTTGCTTTATATAATAATTCTTATTTTTTCCTCGTGTGGGAACTTTTGTGACACTTTTACTCTTAGTTAAAATCACACTATCAAATAGAAATATCAAACCACTCTACACATCACTTTGCAAATGACTTTCTCTTGCAATGGTATATCCTGTGCCTATGGCCGTCCTGGTCGTGATTGTATGATAGTTGGATTTTACATCTACTTGTGCAATCAGTGTCTATCACCACTGAAGTTGTGAGTTCTAATCCCGCTCATGGCGAGGTGTACTCGATACAAGATTATTTGAAAAAGTTTATCAATGACTCCGGTTTCCTCCACCAATAAACCTGACCATAACCTCCTCTCATATGCCATTTGTAAATAAATCACTTAAAAGGATAAACACATTAGAATAAAAATTACATTTAAGGAATCGAGCTAATAAAATTAATGTAAAATATTTAAAACTTACAAAAAGGCAAGCAAGATTAGGTGCATCAAATATCCATTCAAAATTACCATAGCCGATAGTCCAACAACTGGAAAAAAAACCAAGATGGTCTATCAGTATAAAACATGAAGGACATATCAAGCCTTCTGCAAATACATGTACCTAAATAGTAATGACATTAGAATATGAAATATGTCTTTCTTCTAAAAAGTATATGATCAATGTTGTTTTCTAAATTGTCAATTTTATGTAAATTGATTATGCATTAAACAATCCTGGTTAATCCGTCTCTAATCAATTACAGTTCAAAATCACGTTACGTACTGTGTTTTTTTCATTGGGACGTTAACATTTTTTTATATATACTTTATACAACAATGTACCAATTTGAAGATTAGAACAAAATAACTGTCTTTATCCTGCAATCGTATGATTTTGAATACTAATAATGGGGGTCAAATAAATTTCAGTGTTATTTAGTCATGAACCTATTAAAACCATTTCTGGTACATCGTGTAGAGCGACAGCAAGAAACGGTAGTATAAGTGGAAACAATTGAAACCGATTATAACGACGCTTCTCTCAACTCTTATCAGACAATTTGGTTTTTGTTTTGGTCTTTTTAACTATACCGGATAAACACAATATACGCAAATTGTCGGTAAATATAGAATTAATTTACACTCGCTACGAAACATGCCTGCTTCTGAAGCTCGTCCAAATGAATATATTTTCAGACAATGCACGTATATATTGTATATATATTCCGTCAGCACTGTAGTGAACAGGTGTGGAAATAACGCTGATATCATAATAAGCAACCTCCTTGATGAAATGAAAACATAGAATAGTGTTTGAAACGGATAGTATTGCTAGTAAAGCCAATCAATGATCACTCTTGAATTGAAGGTATCAACAACATGGTGTTAAATGGTAAAACTATCAGCAAGCTGTCATATACCTGGATGTCTTTTGTTTGTAAGAACCTCGTCAAACACACCGATGACATTACTTAAAATAAGTATTCGAGTTATTCCGGCTAAGCTAAAGCCACTATAAACGGATCAAATATGTTAAAGTTACTCCTAAGACAACTTATCAGAGAGTTCTAGAAAACGAGGTTCGACTCTGATTAAGTGTTAGGATTGTGACTTATCAGAGAGGAGTTCTAGATAACGAGTTTCGACTATGGTTAAGTGTTAGGATTATGACTTATCAGAGAGTTCTAGATAACGAGGTTCGACTATGGTTAAGTGCTAGGATTATGACTTATCAGAGAGTTCTAGATAACGAGGTTCGACTATGGTTAAGTGTTAGGATTATGACTTATCAGTGAGTTTTAGATAACGAGTTTCGACTATAGTTAAGTGTTAGGATTATGACTTATCAGAGAGTTCTAGATAACGAGGTTCGACTATGGTTCAGTGTTAGGATTATGACTTATCAGAGAGTTCTAGATAACGAGGTTCGACTATAGTTCAGTGTTAGGATTATGACTTATTAGAGAGTTCTAGATAACGAGGTTCGACTATATTTCAGTGTTAGGTTTATGACTTATCAGAGAGTTCTAGATAACGAGTTTCGACTATGGTTAAGTGTTAGGATTATGACTTACCAGAGAGTTCTAGATAACGAGGTTCGACGATAGTTAAGTGTTAGGATTATGACTTATCAGAGAGTTCTAGATAACGAGGTTCGACTATGGTTAAGTGTTAGGATTATGACTTATCAGAGAGTTCTAGATAACGAGTTTCGACTATGGTTAAGTGTTAGGATTATGACTTATCATAGAGTTCTAAATAACGAGGTTCTACTATAGTTAAGTGTTAGGATTATGACTTATCAGTGAGTTCTAGATAACGAGGTTCGACTATAGTTCAGTGTTAGGATTATGACTTATCAGTGAGTTCTAGATAACGAGGTTCGACTATGGTTAAGTGTTAGGATTATGACTTATCAGAGAGTTCTAGATAACGAGATTCGACTATGGTTAAGTGTTAGGATTATGACTTATTAGAGAGTTCTAGATAACGAGGTTCGACTATGTTTCAGTGTTAGGTTTATGACTTATCAGAGAGTTCTAGATAACGAGTTTCGACTATGGTTAAGTGTTAGGATTATGACTTACCAGAGAGTTCTAGATAACGAGGTTCGACGATAGTTAAGTGTTAGGATTATGACTTATCAGAGAGTTCTAGATAACGAGGTTCGACTATGGTTAAGTGTTAGGATTATGACTTATCAGAGAGTTCTAGATAACGAGTTTCGACTATGGTTAAGTGTTAGGATTATGTCTTATCATAGAGTTCTAGATAACGAGGTTCGACTATAGTTCAGTGTTGGGATTATGACTTATCATAGAGTTCTAGATAACGAGGTTCGACTATAGTTAAGTGTTAGGATTATGACTTATCAGAGAGTTCTAGATAACGAGGTTCGACTATAGTTAAGTGTTAGGATTATTACTTATCAGTGAGTTCTAGATAACGAGGTTCGACTATAGTTAAGTGTTAGGATTATGACTTATCAGAGAGTTCTAGATAACGAGTTCCGACTATGGTTAAGTGTTAGGATTATGACTTATCAGAGAGTTCTAGATAACGAGGTTCGATTATAGTTCAGTGTTATGATTGGGACTTATCAGAGAGTTCTAGATAACGAGGTTCGACTATAGTTAAGTGCTAGGATTATGACTTATCAGTGAGTTCTAGATAACGAGGTTCTACTATAGTTAAGTGTTAGGATTATGACTTATCAGAGAGTTCTAGATAACGAGGTTCGACTATAGTTCAGTGTTAGGATTATGACTTGTCAGAGAGTTCTAGATAACGAGGTTCGACTATAGTTAAGTGTTAGGATTATGACTTATCAGAGATTTCTAGATAACGAGGTTCGACGATAGTTAAGTGTTAGGATTATGACTTATCAGTAAGTTCTAGATAACGAGGTTCGACTATAGTTAAGTGTTAGGATTATGACTTATCAGAGAGTTCTAGATAACGAGGTTCGACTATAGTTCAGTGTTAGGTTTATGACTTATCAGAGAGTTCTAGATAACGAGTTTCGACTATGGTTAAGTGTTAGGATTATGACTTATCAGAGAGTTCTAAATAACGAGGTTCGACTATGGTTAAGTGTTAGGATTATGACTTATCAGAGTTCTAGATAACGAGTTTCGACTATGGTTAAGTGTTAGGATTATGACTTATCAGAGAGTTCTAAATAACGAGGTTCGACTATGGTTAAGTGTTAGGATTATGACTTATCAGAGTTCTAGATAACGAGTTTAGACTATGGTTAAGTGTTAGGATTATGACTTATCAGAGAGTTCTATATAGCGAGGTTCGACTATGGTTAAGTGTTAGGATTATGACTTATCAGAGTTCTAGATAACGAAGTTCGACTATAATTAAGTGTTAGGATTATGTTGTTTAGCACCACTCTCAACAATATTTCAAACTGTAATTAAAGTTTTACCTTTCATTGGCATATACAACACGGAGTACTGCATATATTAAAGTTGAAATAAAAGGCACAGCTGAAATTAAAATATTTAACATACAGTGATAAAAATACAAATGTTTTGGGTTTTTTTTTTCTCTGAAGCTATAACAATGTATCGTTTGCACTTCGTTAAACTGTTTGAAGCAAAAACGCTCGGGTAAATAATTTGGTTTTGTTTTGTTAATGTTTTGTTTTTGTTTGTTTTGTTTTGCTTTATTTTGTGTTTTTGCTTTGTTTTTGTGTGTGTGTTGGTCTAGTACAAAGCAGACATCATCACCATCGTCATTTCATTGAATGTAACTTGTTATCGCCATGATATAGCTGAACATTTGCTCTAGTCTGATTGCTCGTTTAGCGTTAAACAACAATTACCCACATACTTACTGGAGGTTTCACTTCATAGCCTGATTGCTCATTTGGCGTTAAACAACAAATTCTCACTCACTCATTCACTCCCTCACTCCCTCCCTCACTCACTCACTCACTCACTCACTCACTCACTCACTCACTCACTCCCTCCCTCCCTCACTCACTCACTCATTCACTCGAGGTTTCAGTCCATAATCTAATTGCGCGTTTGGCGTTAAACAACAATTACTCATTCATTCACTGGAGGTTTCACTTAATAGTCTATAGTGTTATTGCTCGTTTGGCGTTAAACAACAAGGACTCACTCTTTCACTGGAGGTTTCACTTAATAGTCTATAGTGTGATTGCTCGTTTGGCGTTAAACAACAAGGACTCACTCTTTCACTGGAGGTTTCACTTAATAGTCTATGGTGTGATTGCTCGTTTGACGTTAAACAACAAGGACTCACTCTTTCACTAGAGGTTTCACTTAATAGTCTATAGTGTGATTGCTCGTTTGGCGTTAAACAACAAGGACTTACTCTTTCACTTGAGGTTTCACTTAATAATCTATGGTGTGATTGCTCGTTTGGTGTTTTATAACAAGTACTCACTCACTCACTGAAGATTTTATTCTATAGTCTGATTGCTCATTTGGCGCCAAACAACACTCACTCACTCACTCACTAACAGGAACTTTCACTCTAGTCTGATTTGTAATGAGTAACTGCTACTGAACTTACCCCAACCTGCTATATACATTGGTATTAGGGATCGTGGAGGTGAGAAAGCGTCACTCATCAGTCGATGTAAATAAAACCCTTCACAAAACATCCATGTAAAGCTGGCACATTTGGCATATATTTTAATAAAAGATAGAATTTTACATCCAACCTGTAGGAAAAATAGAACTGATAGTTTTATTTAATAAAATATAAAGTTGATAATATGTAAAAGTTTATAGTCTAATTTCATAAGAAGGGTTTTAAGATACCAAAGGAGAAATCAGAATCGTACAATGAAGATAAACAGACAACACAATGGTCAAAAGAACAAATTACAAAAGGACAAACAACCATCTACAAAACATACACATAAAGCTAAAGATCGATTAACACGAACCCACTAAAATAATGTATTCTATGAAAACATCGTGGATGCGATCGCATGGTAGTTAGATTTATACGTGCAAACAGAGCCGATCAACAACACTCTCACTATCTAGGGGAGCCGTCATTTAGATGTAATAAAGTTTACAAGTGGCGGGCGGATAGCCGGTGCTTTTCCGCGCGCACTATGATGTGATCTCCAAATAAAATTCAGCGCATGCATATAACTGGAATCTAATAATAATGATCAAATCCAAAGTAATTAATTAATCAGTAGAAAACCTAACGTACTACCGTCACCATTTACATTTTGTTGTACTTAGAATATTATTTGATAAAAAAAAGAAGATAAAAATATATTATTTCATATTTTTCCTCTAATTTGTTATTTCATGGTATGATTGAGTACTACAAACAGACCATATTTTATTCCCCGTTACAAATACATATGTATCTATCCAATGAACGAGTTCGCCGACTGCGTGTAACGAGCTCCGATTGTATTTCAGCGAAAACAATATGGTCATTGTATGATAATATCTGTTATTCTCCGACCCTAATTTAGTTTGGATTGTATATAATTATAATTAGATATCCGCACTTGCGGCCAAGCAAAAAAAAAAAATGAAAAAAAAATGAGCAGGTGCGGAGAACTAATTTGAATTAGATTAGTTTGTAATGTCAGCTCTGTGATAGTTTTTAGTCTTCTTCTGTCTTGGTTTATTAAGTGTATGCTGGTATCCCGCTAAAAGTTTGTGTTCAGACATTTTGATGTGTATGTGGACTTATCGACCTTTCCTTTTGATTGACACGGTTTATACCGACGACTGTCTTTACTTTTGAAACATTTCTTCTTGGTTGCACTATTTTGTTTATATCTGTGGGGTCGGTGTTGCTAGATCTGTAGTTTTCTGCAGGGGCGGATCCAGGGAGGGGGGGGGGGGGGGCGCACCCGGCGCGTGCCCCTCCTAAAATTGGAAAAAAATAAGATTTTTTGGCGTAAAATCGTGATTTTTCATACGAAATACCCCAAAAATGTTCGCGCCTCCCTCCGCTCGGCGCAATTTTTTCAAGTGCGTCCCCCTAACTTGAAATTTTGGATCCGCCCCTGTTCTGTGTAATGTATTGTAGTTCTTTCTTTGTCTTTCTTACTTTTGGCCATTGTGTTGTCTGTCTTTTGGCCATTGAGTTGTCTGTCCTTATTCGTATAACGGCTTCTGATTATTACTTTTCTTTATACCAATATCACGAGTTCATTGACCCTTGTTGACATTTTTCAAATTTTCTCCATAATAGTTAAACTTGATCAAATCATTTTCCCAAAGTAATGGTTCATTTCAAACTCTGTAATTTAATGTCTCAGGCTTATTAAAGACAAAATGGATGATACAGAAACTATTTGACAGCTTGTCATGTACTGATACAGAAGATTATCAATATCGTTTTTACGATGCCACGATTATTATCGAGTACTATCTGTACCTAACAGTTGTTTATGAACATAAATTCGGTACATATTAGTTGAGATACGTATAGTGTAAGACGACATATTACTTAGTTACTTAAGACATATTTTTACAGTAAATTTAAGGACATTATCTTTACAAGTCTCAAAGGTAATGCTGTAAAACACAACGTAGATATATAATACATAAGTATTTGATGTTTACGATCAAACTATAAGCTAAATGTCATCGATGCTTTAATATCGAACAGCTCGTGTTCATGTTTGTTAGTCGAGATCTTCAAATACATGAAATTGTCAAGAATTCATTGATCGGTCTCAATATATTTCTCGCTTCTAATACAATCTTCAAAGATTTTTTTTTTTATATCTAAAGAAACATTGAGTCATTAGACATAATCTGAAATAATTTTACAGTTACATTTTTGTATTTGATCATGGCGAACATATACTTTGGTATTATAAAATCTATTTTTGATTTTCTTAAGCCTTTTGCTTGTTATAATAGGATAAAAGTTGAGCTGTGTTTCCGATTCTTTTGACTGTACTGATTATCATATCAAATAAATTATATATAGCTTATATATAGATATACGAGTAAAATTATTGCTTGATTTATAGAACTAATTTGCAAGAGTTCTAGAAAGAAAAGTTTGAAGATACCACAAGGGGTAATCAGAAGTCGTAAATGGAAGGACAAATACAATAGCCAAAAAGAAGGACAAAGAACGATCTATAAAACATTACACGCAAAACAAAAGATCGTGCAACACGAACTTTCTAGTTGATGGGGATTATCGTGGTCGTGATCGTAGTGTAGTTGGACTTGAAACTACCTATGTAATCAGTGCCTATCACCACTAACTTGTGAGTACGAATCCCGCTAATAGTGAGGTGAATGTATACAACAATATGTGATAAAGTTTGTCAGTGACTTGCGGCAGGTCGGTGGTTTTCACCGGGCACTCTGGTTACCTCCACCAATAAAACTGACCGCCACGATATAACTGACATATTGATGAAAGAGGGGTTAAACACCATTACCCCCTTTTTCGGATTGGGTACACTGTAACAGTATGAAAAGACTATTATGAAGAAAAAAAAACATTTAAACAGTTATGTTCAACATTTCCACCAATATTAACAAAACAAACAATCACATCCTCACCTTCACTCGCTGAACACAAAAAGACGATGAAATATGACGTTAGAAATCCAGGTCATGGCTTGGGACAGACATAAAAACGGGATTGAACCAGTCAATGGGATTCCAACCCTTTCCCTCTTGATAACTGGATCTCCAACAGCAATATATAAATAAACAAACGATAACAATGTATTCAAAGAGTAAAACGTTGAAATACTTACCCCATTCTGAGCAAGTACTGTATTGCTGGAGTCACTATTTGTTATACGCTCATATGTAATTAACATATCCCATAATGCAACAGCAATCTCTTTGAGCAATAAGGACAAGAAAAAGTTGGTATGTAAACGAATTCTGTGCTGCTTTCTTAGAGCCCTGCAAGACAAAAGTGTTCTTTGGTTACTCTTATGATAATCATGCTTGTTAGATCATTTTAAAAGGACTATGGTATTTTCTTAATAATTCTTTATCATATGGAAAGTTTGAAGATGTCAAGATCGTAATCAGAAGCTGTAGATCGAAAAATGACAGACAATACAGTGGCCAAAAGACAAACAATGTCTACAAAACCCTACACATAAAACTAAAGATTGAACATATTGAACCAATTGCGGGTGCTCCGGCAGTTCCTACTAAACTATTGGCACTCGTCGTGTTACTTTTGATACAAACCCGTTGATAAGTCATGAATGCGAAAAGAAACTGTTTGTAATTACGCTAAAGGGGTAATGTCGATCGTAAAACTTTCTAAGTGATGACTTCAATTTATTCATTAAGAACCCATGTCATGATTCAGTAGCAACACTCTTCCACGGAAATCATGATAGGAACCACAATATATGGAATATGTGAGATATGCACTACATATGCAGGTGCTGCTGGAATGTTGCTATATTATACATATACATGGAAAGTTCACAATGGGAAATTTAAATTAAACGATCTGGCTAGCTTTTTTCCGTTTTTCTTGAGAAGCCACTGCATGAAATCTATCTCTTACGAATAAAGGAACAAGTCAGCGAGAAGGGGAGTTGGTACCTACAGGAATGCAGACTGTCTCTTGAAAAACACGTCCATTGAGCATAATTACATTGTCAATTAAAAACACCAGCATTTTGACGATATAATTTTCAGAGAAAACCACGTCCATTGAGCATAATTACATTGTCAATTAAAAACTCCAGCATTTTGATGATATATTTTCAGAGAAAATTTTGATAGTACAGCAGTGCTTTGTTTTCTTTAAATAGTACGATTAGTCCATTCCTAAAAAAAGGTATGTGTATTTACGTTGTCCATTCCATTTTTAATGAAAAACTGTTGAACTAATTATCAACGCCTCGTATAGAAATGTTGTTTATATTGCTACCTTCACCAGGTATAACGTGGTTAGCTGGATGATATATGAACGAGGACCTTGCACAGGTGCAATCAGGACTTAATAATTGAAGTCGTTAATGTTGAGATCCTGTAACACGTGTGTGTATAGTTAACTATTTTGGCTGCAATAGATGTGCTATATGTTATAAGAACAGACTGATCTTTAGCATAGGGAGGAATTTTAGATTTGACTGATTTGTGATGAAGGATATTGCTTAGATTAATGACATCAAGAAAATTTGATTTGGTTTTTTTGGTGCTTAGCGCAACTTTCAGCAATATTTCAGCTATATCATGGCGACCAGTTTTAGTGGTGGAAGAAGTCAGAGTACCCTGAGAGAACCATCGACCATGAGCAAGTAACTGGTAAACTTTATCACATGCGGCTGCGAGTCGAGTGCACCCTTTTTGTAATTTACAAAGCTTGGGGCGAACCCACGCCGTATTGGTGATAGGCTTGTATGAGTTGTTAGGTAATCAAATTACCTAACTCATTGAGCCATCCGGGTCCTTGACATCAAGAAAAGTTTAAGAAAGGAAATGTTTATCTATCTATTACATCTTTCGTAATGCCAACAGGGTTGAACAGTATGTGACTTAGTGCACACGCCACTATTCTGGAATAACATTCATCTGGTACCCTCAAACGATTGGAAAGACAAGTAATGTAAATGTCTTTGGGAGAAAGAAAGCAAAAGAACTTTAATAAGGATGTCCAAATCGGCTAAAGTCACCTATGTCTGAGGGAGAAGAACCTTAGTTTTAATAATAAATATACATAATAAATCATGACAGTGCCGCCGAAACACTGACTACTGGACGGATGATACCGCGAGGAGAAATAGGCCACTAGCGGAGTTATCGATCCCGTGTTAAATGTTCACTTTGACTGAATTAGACATGCATGCACTTTAAAGACAGTCACTTAATTTGATTGAGATAAAAAGAAAATAATAGTACATTACAAATTAAGATCTTGTCTAGTCAGGCAAGTTATGTGCACCCGGAAATTTAGGATAGTCAATTCGTATTAATGTAAAGTTCAATTAAAAAAAGGAAAAAATAAGAGAACAGAAACGAAAATACATCACAACACTTATAAAGTGAGCAAATAAACTTCCACATTGTAATTCTTATCATGATCAATATTGTTTAACTTAATACGTCTAGAGTCTGAAGAACTCCATCAAGCAGATCGAGACGGGATTTCAACAATGCATACTAATTTAGTCTACTCAAATAACAATAAAGCATCAAGACATATTAAATCTTCATACGAAAACACGTTAAGAACATCACATGGTTTATAATCCTCACAAGGGAAATGACCTTCTTTAACCTGCGAATCAAGTGTTTAAGACAAAGAGTATGCGGCTGACATAGGGAGAAAAATGTATAGAAATAAGTACAGTCGAACCTGGCCAAAAGAAAAAGTAACTGTATCTGACATCGGTTGAATAAATGCATAGAAATAAAGTCCATTACAACCTTCCCATGCGACCACCTGTATTAAAGAGCCATCTCACAGACAATTTTATATGAAAAAAAACACCTCTTTTGAGAGCTCATCTTTCATAATAGACCATTATTTTTATTTGTCCGTGTCCCAAAGGTGACCTCTTAATACAGGTTTAACCTTATGCGGAAATAATGGTTGATGAAACTGATATTATGATCACTACATAAAATATGCCAAAAAAAAATTTAATATGTTTTGAAGTTTCGATTTTTATCTGTTATTATTATATGTTAGATTTTATGACGACCGCATAGTGATTTTCTACTTAATGGGTAATACAGAAACAAAAACTAAACAAAACAAAAACCAGGCTATGTCGGATATTATTAATGTCAGATTTTCTCGTGTGTTAGAAAAGAAGATAAAGCCACAATGGATGTTAGTGATTGACATTACGTTCACAGAACCTTGTTGTTACATTACAAAAAACAACAACAACAACAACAACAACAACAAAAACACAAAAAAACACCAAAAAACCACAGAAACATACCATATATTCTTTATCCTACTTGTTGCGTGAGTGAGTGATTTGTTGCTTAAGGAAAATGGCTTTTGAGCTATGCTGTATCAAAACCTGAACAAGGGACATTTTTTGTGAAATGATGTCGATGCCTGCTTTTTACGATCACTTATACTGGTGTCCCTATTCGATTTACAGATTCTTATTGCCACTTTGGTATCTTCAAACTCTTCTTATAGTTCTAAATTCACCGATATAGCATACCACAAGTTGACAGATCCAATAAATATACAATATACGTACATTGCCGGAAAATATACAATTTATTTGTACGTCATTTAGAAACATGCATGGGTAGGAAAGCGTGTCTTTGGTGACACATTCTGTTCTTTGTCGCAGCGAATGCAAATTATTATTATATTCACTTACAATGTTCGTATATTGTGTTTATCCTGCAATGACAAAACATTTCAAAGCAACTGCCATATTGTCTGAAAAGGGCATAAACAAGCGTCGTTCTAATAATTTTGAATTGTGTCCTCTATGACGTCCACGTTTATACTGTTACCGTTTTTATTGTTCTAGATGAATCAGGTACCAGAAAGGCTTTATTAGGTCCATGACTAAATAACACAGAAGTATATTTGATCCCTTTATTAGTACTGAAAAATCCCACAATTGCAAGATAACTACCGTTATTCTGAACCAACATGTTCTGCTCTTACTTCTTAGTAGACAATCATAAAATAACAATTGATGAATTGTATTTGTCCCGACCGAATATTGAACACACAGCCTTCCACAAGCAAGTACGCTTACCATTATACCACGCATGCGTCCATTGGGTATTGCAAAAACATTGTAGTTCATATTGATACATATCCATAATGATATTAAGCAATATCAAATGATGAAATAAATGCAACTTACTGATATCGGATAAATATAATTGTTGCTGGAAACAAGGCAGCAATACTGACGAGACTGCACCCAAATCCAATGAAGATTGATGTCTTTAAGTCCTATAACAAAGCATTAGAAATTATAACTTTTACAATCTTCTAAGGGGTGTCCTCCTGAACGAATCAAATACACAACTCGTTCTTAGGGTGGTAGGTAATCCAGTATCTCCTAAGAATACTACGCCAATGACCAATTGTATCAGCTCCTACTGAGAAACAGCTTTGTTAGTAATGGTGGTAGATGACCTGCTGCCAGGCAGAATAGTACAACCCTATACATTATATCTTACAACATTATCTTATCATAACTAAAACACACATGTGTAGTCAAATCATTTTTACCTAGTACATGAAAGCGGGAGGTTTGGCGCTTTAAAATCTGATTCAACCCACCATTTCTTTAGAAATGCCTGTTACCAAGTCAGGGTCATTACGGTTTTCACAGTTTTCCGGTTGTTGACTGATTTTGTCTGTTTGTATACATATGAGTTTTGACTTTCCCTTTGTAAGATTGTTCGGAATTCGGTAATTTTGTTATTACCCTTTTTTACCTAATACATGATTTATTGTTTGTAAATACGTACTGGACATGAAGCAGTGTCTATCACCACTTACGTCGTGAGTTCGAATATCGCTCATGGCAAGGTGAACTCGATACAACATTATGTGATAAAGTTTGTCAGTGACTTGCGGCAGGTTGATGGCTTTCTTCGATTACTCCGGTTTCCTCCACCAATAAAACTAACCTCTACGATATAGCTAAAATATTGTTGAAAGTGACGTAAAATACTATACACCTAAACCTAAAAACCTCGATGGTTTTCTCCGGTTTCCTCCACCAATAAAACTGACCGCTACGATATAACTAAAATATTTTTGAACGTTACGATAAAAACCATAACCATAACCTCTAACCCTACACATTTATTATGCTTCAAACACAATGTCAGTATTTACTACAGACGATGAAAGTACAAATCGTTAATGACCGACTACATACTCCTGATGTTTGGTGCAAGTATCCAATAAACCGGTATTAAGAAAGATTAATCTTTTCTATCTTACAATTAGAGTAAAATACATTTGTTTCTAAAAAGAATTAAGTTTGACTTTAATGTAATACGTTAATTAAAGCTAGCTCAATATAGATTATAGTAGACATCACAGGAGGTGTAGGGAGAATCAAGTACACAGCTTTGGGAATACGATGAAACTATTAGTCTAGTCGCAACAAAACACAACATTGATATTCTCCTGTAGAACACTGATTCATGCTATTATTAACGATAGCAGTTGATATTTATACATATAATTGGATTATCATCATCAATTTCGTTGTCAAGTCTATGATTTATATATATTCAACAATTGTAATAAAAACGTAGATATCAAATTTAGTGCACACCACGCGTTTCGGGAAAAACCTTCATCAGGTACGATCAAAGTCGAAAGATTGGAAAGCAAAATAATATAAAGTCATTAATGCAATACGCTGAATTAACAATACAGTTCAACGTTAAAATACCAAGAAAATTCACAATTATATATTTTATTCCAGATCAACGGATCTCGATCCAAGACTATAGGGTGGTGGAGCATTCATTGATTGATTGTTGCTTAACGTTAAGTTAGTAGTATTTAAGCTATATACTTGTACCATACCAAATAAGGGTAATAACAAAATTACTGAACTCCGAACAATCTTACAAAGAGAAAGTCAAAACTCATAATTATATAAACAGACAAAATCAGTCAACAACCGGAAAACTGTGAAAACCGTAATGACCCTGACTTGGTACAGGCAATTCTAAAGAAATGGTGGGTTAAATCAGATTTTAAAGCGCCAAACCTCCCGCTCTCATTACGGTTCAAAAGTTCCGGCTGTCACTATAACAGTATTTAAATACAGGAACAAAATAGGTAAAACAGTCGTCAAAGCAGTACCATATTCAGTGAAGTAAATGTCAAAGTCACTTTTACGTCACACATTGATAAAAAAATATTTTTGACGTTTTTCTTGGCTTCTTTATCTTTATACATTTTCACTATATGAAAATGTATCGTTTATAATCGTTTTTGCAGAGACGGTATATATTTCGACAAGATCTTTGTATCAGAATATAAACTTTTTAAGAGATCGAATAAAAGTTTGCAAACAATAAGTCATGTTTGTGAAATGGTGTCACTGAGTTGGGTATATGGGAAGACATTTAGACTGCCATAGAGAAAAATATAATTGTGTCACCAATGATCACTGCTAACAAGCTTTTGCAAATTGGAAACTGTTTGTTACAATCTATTGCTAATTAGTAGCCGCTGCAAGTTGTCGTTTACGTACAAAAATAATGTAATCATTTACGTCTGGCTCTATAGAAGAGCTGTGTATTTGATTCGATCCTCCCAAGCGCAGCGAATGCATCTTTCGGAGGGGGTATTTTTATGTCCCAAAGTTCTCACAGGTGTTTCAGTTTTGCCAACTGGTAGTATTTATGGGCTCTGTATTGAATATGTTTTAACCTTAGTCGATTATCTATAATATTCTGGTAATACTAATTGTTGTTTTGTCCTATCTTTCTATAATAGTCTGGTAATACTAATTGTTGTTTTGTCCTATCTTTCTATAATATTCTGGTAATACTAATTGTTGTTTTGTCTTATCTTTCTATAATATTCTGGTAATACTAATTGTTGTTTTGTCCTATCTTTCTATAATATTCTGGTAATACTAATTGTTGTTTTGTCCTATCTTTCTATAATATTCTGGTAATACTAATTGTTGTTTTGTCCTATCTTTCTATAATATTCTGGTAATACTAATTGTTGTTTTGTCCTATCTTTCTATAATATTCTGGTAATACTAATTGTTGTTTTGTCCTATCTTTCTATAAGATTCTGGTAATACTAATTGTTGTTTTGTCCTATCTTCTTTGCATACAAGTAAGTCGAACTACTAAATGCTTTGAGCATAGTCGGCGTGTGTGCTAAGTAATTAATTAATTACTTCCAAATAATTACGATAAATATCTTAATTCTGAAGATTTTAGTGTTACCTCAAACTTCAGACATGGTTGATAGTCAGTCCACTCAAAACCGTCTCTCATTTCCCATGTAGCATTTGGCAAGCATGTCTTAACAGCCTCTCCTGAAAATGTGTTTAAATTATTTTTTGATAATGCAATATGACCGTCTTATAATATATGTTATTCCGGTTTCAGATAAGGTTAATTATATGACTTTCTCTGCTCAGGATAACGATCATCGGTTGAGGTCACCTATGCTGATACAATATTATATATATATATATATATATATATATATATAGAGTGGCCACACAAAGTCTGTTCCAGAATTAGAAATTTAATTTATACTTCAACAAATATTAACAAATAAATATATATTTTTGTAAGTATAACATTAATTTTATTTATCAAATCGATCAATATTTAACATTTGAAAACTTTTGTTGATTTCAATGTTCAAGTGTTGTGATTGGAGTCTGTTGGATATTATATACATTGAAGATGAGTATTGGTAACAAACTATTAATACACTAAATGAAACGAAGCAATTTTAGAAGAAATATACTGAAGATTACGTGATTATATGTAATTTTAGAAGAAATATACTGAAGCTTACGTGACTATATGTAATTTTAGAAGAAATATATTGAAGCTTACGTGACTATATGTAATTTTAGAAGAAATATACTGAAGCTTACGTGACTATATGTAATTTTAGAAGAAATATACTGAAGCTTACGTGACTATATGTAATTTTAGGAGAAATATACTGAAGCTTACGTGACTATATGTAATTTTAGAAGAAATATACTGAAGCTTACGTGACTATATGTAGTTTTAGAAGAAATATACTGAAGCTTACGTGACTATATGTAATTTTAGAAGAAATATACTGAAGCTTACGTGACTATATGTAATCTTAGAAGACATATGCTGAAGCTTACGTGACTACATGTGCACTTAACGGGTCATGTTATGTGTGGGTTGGATGATGGAAATAACAATTCTGATGGTTGTTCACCGCGGACAGAGATTGTAATAATGTATTTCATTATTTTTCCCTTCTTTTTTAATTAAAAACATGATGGTAAATAACGACTGAATCTTCAGCATTTCATTATTAAATAGAGTATGGAATATATTACACTTACTTGTAGGCATAGCATATTGCAGATACAACGGACATGACTGGTACACAAGCTGGCCGGGTTTGGTATCATCCCAGCACCCCCATCCATCCCATGTCCGACCACAAGTGTTATTCACGTCACCCAGAGGGGTAGACAACTGTCTCTTGCAACATTTTTCTGCAGTGGAACAACACGATTTCCATCTCTGACATTCGTCATTGTCGAGTGTAGAACAAATATCGTTTACGTCACTGTTATTGTGAATGTTTGGCACGAGTAATTCCTTTTTTATAACGTTATATAAATATGGTATATTTTCAGATGCGATTAATGTCTTCCTTGCTTGACTAAATAAAAACGAGTAGCACCAAGCACATGAATAATACTCATACTCTCTAGGATTATGCGATCCAAATCGAGAATTGCAGGTTTCTTGAAAAACACAGAAAACATCAGAAAAAAGCTGCAAAAATAAAGATAAAATTACAATGTATAAGTTTGTATTTACTTATACAGTGAAACATGTCTAAACAGAACCCTGACGAAACCAGAATCTTGTATAAACCGAACATTAAGTAAAGTCCCAATGAAGGAAATCTTGATTTCACCTGAGTAAGCCTGTCTATTCCGAACACAAAAGTTTGTTCTGAGAAGGTTCGTTTTAGACATATTTCACTGTATATTTGTCGTTATCATTGATAAATAAAAATAGCATCCTTCGTTTGTATATCATTAATGCACGTATTTGTTATTAAATACAAAGCTATATATGGACCGAACATGTTTTGTTTTGCAAAAAGTTCACTCGAATAATATCTACCGATGTAATGAAAGCCTATCACTACAAAAATTTTGAGTCCGATTCCCGTCTTTCGTACAACAAGTTAAGAACCACACCAGGACTGGGTTGCACAAACCTCATTAAAATTTAAGTCTCAATTAAAACATTAATTCAAACTAATTTAATTAAACATTTCAAGTAATTTTAAATTTCAATTAAATAATTAATATAATTAAGGTTTGTGCAAATAAGGGTAATAACAAAATTACCGAACTCCGAACAATCTTATAAAGGGAAAGTAAAAACTGATAAGTATATAAACAGACAAAATCAGTCAACAATAGGAAAACTGTGAAAACCGTAACGACCCTGACTTGGTACAGGCATTTCTAAAGAAATGGTGGGCTGAATCAGATTTTAAAGCGCCAAGCCTCCCGCTTTCATTACGGTTCAGTCTAAGATGTAACTGGACTATTGTAATGATGGTGTTAGATATCTATCACCCTCTATATCTTAATATGGATACGAGTCTACCGGACATAGTGGTAGTAGTAGTCAGCCATCCAATACAAAGGTACAAAACACAATATTGCAAAAATGTTTTCAAATTTATCTACTTTCGCGAGATCCTGAGTTCACCCCGTTTTTTGGTGGGATTCGTGTTGATCAATTTTTTAATTTTATTTGTTGTGTGTTTTGTGTTTTGTTTGTTTCGTGTAACATTGGATTGTCATTGGATTGTCCTTCGGATTTCTCCAACGTTTAATCACATTTTTTTGCTACATATTCGTGGTCAGTCAGCGAAGCAAAATGTTTCACGCAATAATATATCTGCTATCAACTCAGACACTGACATCTCGTACTGATCAACAGCATCAAATGACCATGATAATAAAAAAAAAGTTTTAAATCGATCGATGTCTTACGTAATGGCGGACTCTTATAATCTTAGTTACGTTGTGTATTCTCCAGATGGTACTCTGGTCAGAAGAAGAATTATTTAACATTTTATTACATTTCAAAGACAATTAACACCTGAATTCACTATTGGTTTTAATGGGGTTCGTGTTGCTAGCTCTTTAGTTTTCTGCATAATGTTTTGTATATCACTGTTTACCCTTTGGCTTTTGTACTTTTTCATTCAGCCATTGTATTGTCTGTCCTTCTCCGATTGCCCCTTTGGTATCTTCTAACTTTTCGCACTCGAAGTACATAAAAAAATTCAGAAGTTAAGTTACAGCACTTTTTCTAAAGTTCTCCGGGGTAAATGCAACAAATGAATAAAGCCATGGATAACCTTCTTAAATCTTAAACCTATTCCCCATTCCTTAGTTCTCATTATCATTAAAGTCACTTTGAATCGTAAGATTTACTCATGAAAAGAAAATTTAAACAGTGATGATCAACAATTCCACCAATATCAACAAAGCTAACAATCACATTTACCTCATCTCATTGAATATAAAACAGACCATGACATATCCGGGATTGGGACAGGCACAGAAATATGGCTGAGGAAACCCGGTTAATGAGATTACACCCCTCGCCTCTTGATCATCGGATCTCCAAGTGCAATAACTGTAACAGTGTTACTGAATTATTACATATACAAACAAACGATAAAACATTTGCCCGTATCCACTTCCACTTAAAGTATTTATTTAGTACATATGCTTAGACTTGAAATGACTGTGGTAGTTGGAATCTAACTACACGATCGGTGTTTTTCAGCTCCAATAATGTGAGTTAAATTCCCGTCCTTTGTTAGGTGTACTCGAAATCACCTCAAGTGACGAAAGCTTGTTGGTAGATTGTGGCGGATCTTTGTTTTCATGCTCCGGTTTCCTCTACTAATAAAACTGACCGCAACAAGGAAGCATTATCGAAAGTGGAGAAAAAAACACTCGTAACTAACCACAAATATGCAAACACATACTAATCCTATACTATGAGTGGCTAAGAATAAACGAGGAAGCTAGTTAACTGTTACTGAATTATTATGCTTTAATAGACCATCCCCTGGTAGTTGGATTCTAATTACGTAATCGGTGTTTTTCAGCATCAATACTGTGAGTTCGATTACCTCTCTTTGCTAGGTGTATTCATATTACCTACCGTAAGAGACAAACACGGAAATGCAAGCAAATACTAATCCTAATACTACGAGTGGTTGAAAAATCAACCGGGAAGCTAATTATCTGTGGGTTTCTAATTGATTATAACTATACATCAAAGTGATCGCTCTAATGCCTTATAGCTATCTGAGTTTTAACCTCCAGTCATGGTATTGACAGTTCAATTTGTCATTTCATTGCTAAAGTACGTATAATATATCAAAAGATCTTTTTTTTGTGAGAACGTAATTATCGACGTTAGATGCCATAAACAAGCACACACGTATAAAGAAGAATGAGCTTAACATGGAAAAAACTACTTAATACGTTTTACATAAGTCATTTACTTAATACGTTTTACATAAGTAATTTACTTAATACCTTTTACATAAGTCATTTACTTAATACGTTTTACATAAGTAATTTCACAAGTGCAATGGTACTTTTTAACTAAGTAGATTTTAAAAATTATTTTGCATTTATCCCTTTGAACTTCGGGCGTACCTGATGTAGATTATTTCATGCGTACTAAATTTGATTTCTACTTTTTCATACTAATATTGCTGAAAGATACAGTAAGTATATACATGGATGTGAAGAGTGAGTAAATAAACGGCCAGAGAAACCGGCAACATAGGGTACACAAGACAGAGAAGAACAAAGCAAAAAACACACCACAATATGTGTAGGACACTATACGCAAACAAATACAAATAAGCTTTCTCTTCATGTACACAGAATATATACATGTTAACATGGATGACTGATTGTCAAATTTATGGTTTTAATAAATTTACATTTTTTTTCTCCAAAATGACAAGTATTGAAAAAATGATCTAGGTTCAGTGTGTTTGTGTTTATACTCTATATTGTTATAATGCTGCTGTAATGTTGCTACACATCAAGTTATTCATGACTACTTACTCAATATTATCTTCATTATTAATCAGAGAGAGCCGTCGTGGTCACGATCGTATGGTAGTTGGATTTATTACTACCTATGCAATCAGTGCTTATCACTACTAATGTTGCGAGTTCGATTCCCGCATCAGGCGAGGTGTACTCGATACAACATTATGTGATAAAGATGTTAGTGACTTGCGGAAGGTCAGTGGTTTTCTCCAGGTACTCTGGGTTCCTCCACCAATAAAACTGATCGCCACGATATAACCGAAATATTGTTGAAAGTGTATGAGTGTATGAGTAGTTATTGTTTAGCGCTAAATGAGCAATGTTTCAGCAATATCATGACGAGAACGAGTTGCATTCGATGAAATCATGATGATGTCCGGTTTGTACAAGACCAACATGCTGAGTTGGATCTCACTGAATCAATTGTTTGCGGGTAGACAAATCACTCTAACCGCACGCATTATTCTGATTCCGAGCCAAACAGTATGTGCTCTTACTTCTTATTGCTGTCTGTTTACCGGAGAATCAACAAGTACCATTTAATAGTCATTGATTTGAAACGATCGCATCTCGAACCCATCATCTACCGCACTCGAGGTGAGCACGCTAACTATTACACCATCGATACTGTTTTAAATGTATGAAGCTATGCAGATATTCCCGATTTGCGATAACATGTAGTTATCGTTCTTGAATCGATTTATATTTTCCTGAAAGTACACTTCCGGTTACATAACTTAGGAACGTTACATAACGCCCGTTATCGCTAAGAACGTTTAAAAAATTGAAAAACCAAATAAAATCCGATTTATTGGAATTATTTTATTTAGCTTTTTATATCGGTAGATTCTATGAGATCTGTATTTTTAGTTTATATCCTGAATGACCGTAATAATAATAAATAAATCCGGTGTTTTATATTCAAAGATGTACCATTTTCTCGAAAATCGGCTTTGCTGTTAAAATTACGGACGTTAATAGCGATGCATGCAAAATTCATTCCGATTTCCGCAGTGGAATCATTTGTTTTATTTCCTTTTACAGGGGATTATCTTAATCTTGAAATGTTCAAGATATTTTAACTGCTCGGAGTATATTAAAAAGATGTCTATTTTTGCATGATATTTAGTTTTCTTTTTTTCTTTTTTGAGAGATCAATGCAGATTCCCATAAAAATTCCGACAGGCTCCATTCAGGATAAAGAAATTGAATATTTTACCTTTAGTTATTTACATGGTTCGTGACTATTCATTCTTTGGTTCCACTGCGGATTTTGTAATAAAAAAGGAACATTTGGGATTTTTACCGGATTTGGCCATCCCCAAACGTCAGAGACATCGGGTAGAAATATGATCGTAGAGTTAGACAGCCGGCATCCGCTCCTTCCAAAAACTGGATGGGAAAATGAATATTTGACTCTGATTTTAAGGGGGAAAAAATGGAAGTCCTTTCAATGTTAGGTGTAAAGGAAAAAACACGAAAACAAACAAAATTATAATTGTTAAAAATCGAAAACTTGCAACACAAAACTTCCTTTTTAACATGCATATAAATTTTCCCTTTAGTAACATAAAAAGGCTTTCCTTTTTATGGAAAATATGCTTAAATATGATTTTATGAAATATAGGCATCGTCTGCTTTATTATAGAGTTGCACCAATTTACATCAGGTACATCTTATATACCACAAAAAAGAAAACAAAACTTGCAAATTTGATCATTGTACCATAGACGTGGTTGTATAGTCGCTGCTTCGCGACCCCTGCAGATTTACACTGAGAGTGCGAATCCCAACTGAGCAGTTTTGTCTTGGTTTTTTTTTTTAAACATTATGTGTTTCGTTACAGATTTTGGCTAAAGTGATAAAAATGTAGGCTATATCCCCGTATGACAATAAGTCGGTCAGTCATTGGATAATGTTTGATTATTTTTTTCATGTTTGAAAAGTAAATATTTTTTTCTTTTTAATTATGTTCCTCATCGATTCTTGCTCACATGTGTAAAGTTCCATGGAAAAAGGGTCGATAATAATAACACACTGACCCATATTTGCTTACTACCCTTTTTCCAAATGGCGTTCTATTACGTCACATAAGGCCGGTCAAAGGTCAATAAAGCACATGATTTTGTCATAGGCCAACCAAACTTAAAAAGTAAACCAGATTAAGAAAGTACAGTATTTTAGCTTTTTCAGTGTAATTGTTTTGTCTGAAAAATTTCAAAAGATGTTTTTTTTTAAATAGTTTGAAATTGAAGTATTAAAAATTAATTATTTGATGCAAATATCAAACTTGTTTACCCATATAATAAAGTATTTAATCCAGTGAATTTGGTGTTTTTGCTTTTGTCAATACAATCTATTAGACTGACTACATTCTGCCATATTTTTGTAGAACAATTAATGACTGATTTCAATTTATTTTAATCACATTTATTATCACAGAGTGGAAACAATACAGTTTTGTTGATGCAATTTGTAATAACGAGAGGTTTTTCTTACCCAGATAATCTCATTTTTCTGTCTGGTTTAATCTAATTTCTGTTCAATTTATGCTATAGATTTTGATTATTGCTGATAAATTAATTCTGTTTCTATCTTCTCTGTGAATTTCATTTCATTACCCCAAAAAGTAAGGGGTATATTTGTTATTAAAGCAGCAGTGGAAATGCAAAATAATCTGCCATTTTGTGACTAATGGAGAGCACTTGTATGTATTTTCCCGGTAAAATCGGCCATTTTCTAGAAAAAAATGGTGAAATCTGAATGATCAATCATCATATTTTCAAAGTATTTTAAAATACAATTTGCTTGGCCTACATTCCAGAGACGGTCATGAACTGTGATAAAGATTATGTCAACAAACCGGAAAAGTAAAAATGCTTGGGGAATACCATCGCTTAAAATAGATTTCACAGGCAGAATGACCAGGTAAAATAAGGGTAATAACAAAATTACCGAACTCCGAACAATCTTACAAAGGGACATTAGTAAAAAGGAGCTTTTTTACTTACATGGAATTTGTTCAATTCAATTTTACCTCTTTTGATCGCATTTTATAATCTTCAAGTTTTAAAAAACTGCTTCGGCGTCTATATACGTTATAAATATACAGAATGACATCATTGGCCTCGTGCTGCGCGAGAATGGTAAATCAAATCAAATGACCAACTTTATTGCGTGACCGAGCAGATGCACGACACGATATATTAAGTGTTTTGTTTTTGTTTTTTTTTACATATAAGAATTGTGAGTGTACAGTAGATTTGCATTGATTTTTCGAAAGCCGTACAACAAATATTTCCTTACATATGAAATCATAACACGAATTTACATGCAAGCTGTTAATTTCATATTTTCTTTTTCAATATTAACTATTCTGTCGTTTTTGTTTTGTTTTCGAACATGATGTAAACGCCATAATCACTAAAAATAAAGAAATTTAGCACATGTCGTTTTTATCGGAAGCAAACCATCAGAGCTTTTTCTTATATTTGTTTTGTGCTTGGTAGTTATTTTCTTAAATCTGCAGTTGAGAAATCAAATCGTCTGCTATGTTTACCAATTCGCATTTTACCCCATCACAACTGTAAGTAATATATTTACTTGATTAAATACGGGAGCACAGTAGTCATGATCGCATTGACGCTGCCTTGTGATGGAATGGATAGTTCTAGAAGGTGGTTCGAATCCCATCAGTCCTCTTTTTGTTTGTCTAGATTGTTAAGCTTAGCTTCAGAAAGGCATTTTTGGCTGTAAGATTATGAAACTGTAAATTCATATATTGCAAAATAACTTATTTGTTGTGAGTACTTAGACGGTATCAGAAATCATGGGTAGCTGTCGAGAAGTGTCTAAGAATACATCTTTAATATGACAGATAGGTTTCAATGGAGAGAGGTGCGATCTCCAAATACACCATTGTTTTTTAAACGATATATCGATTGCTTGTTCTTGATATATTAAAAACAGAAAAAAGCCGCGTTCGCGATTGTTTTATTTCCTATTCAAAATATTCCAGACGAGGGACATTATTTATCCAGAAAACAAGTGGGATCTGCTCTGACGGAAATCGAATATTGGGATTTGTTTGTTGACTATACAAGTCGAGATGGTTAGAAAATGTTAGATACAGGTGTTCACCTATCTGATAAGCGCACATTGCTAATGAAGACGCACAGACCGTTTGAAACACAGTTCAAAATATTCTACCGAATCCGCTTCTGTTTTAACAAATGGTGAAGAATCAACAGATTCTATTATTTCTAAAATGCTTTCAATTTTATCTTGTCTTATCTCCGACCGCTAGAGTGTAATGAAAATATATAATACGCTTTTTAATGAAAGGAGAGAAAATCTTTTTAAAGAAAATATTCTTGCTTTCAGTGTACAAGGAAAATCGCGCAGTATTACCGTTTTGCAGAAAAATCTGGTGACAATCATCCAAAACATTTCAGAAAGGTAATTATGTGACATGTTCATTGGTATTATGAAAATACACATTTGGAGTTATTTGTACAAAAATTTTACAAATCCATAGAAAAATATGTTTTAAAGTAAATAACTTTTTTTTATAGAAGTTTAAAAGAAAGGAATGTCATGTATATAATTTTCTTTATAAAAGTTAAAAACCTCTTATGAACTGTCTAGAGCAGCTCATTTTTTCATTGTCATCTGACCGGCTTTTTAAAAGATACGTCTCTACATCTTTGTCGGAGCGTAAGCTCATTCTTGTTATACTGATTTTTTATTTACATTTCCGTAGAAACTGTAGAAGTTCAGTCTTTTTTAAAGTTAGGAAGTCTTCAAGTGTTGCCTTGAAATCTACGTCAATTAATTTCATATTTTTTTTGCACTTATTATTTATTCAATCAATTTATAAAAATAAAACGCAAGGAAAACTTTGCAACCAGAAATGCTATATACCTACTGCCAAGGATGATAATTCAAATTGCGAACGATAACTCCATTTTCCGCAAAGAGGGAATATCGATTTGTAATGTTTTTATAAGCGGGTGCATCTTTTGATGAAAGATTTCCTTTTTAATGATTTAATTACAAAGATGTGCGGGATATCAATATAAAGGAAAATGATATAATACTAGAATCACGAAATACGATATAACTCGATAATGAATATAAGTTACTAGTGACTTTGAAAATTTCTGCATCATTAATATTAATAGGTTATTACTTTGAGGAGAGCTACTAGTAGTTTTGGCTGTTATTTATTCTCGTTAAATTAAGAATTGACTTAATAAAAACATAGATATCAAATTTAGTGCGCACGGCGCGTGTCTGGAATAATCTTCAGCGGGTACGCTCAAAATAGAAAGATTGGAAAGCCATATAAATTAGGTAATGACGGCCATCAATAATATAACTGGGTTATGACTCTCATCAGTAAGATAACTAGGTTATTACTCCCATTAGTTATATAACTAGGTTATGACGTTTTTTTCTACCAGAGTTGGGAATGTGATTATTATTGATTTATATGCAAGAACAATTTATTGGTATATATCAATATGACCTGACATGGCTATCAAGATTATAAGGTATTGTGTGGATTGCAATAATATTATTGCATTGCTGTTTTCTACACGAACTTTCTATTGCATTGAACTTTCCATGAAATTCTAGTTGTGCAATTCGAGATTTTAAAACTTATTTCCCGCGAGTGCACAGAGATATGAAAAAATGACATTGTTTTTCCCATGTGGACGCACTCTTTCTGAAAGAGATTTCCGCTAGTGAATGATTCGGCCTTAGAGCTGGGAAACAATTTGTTGGGTGTGGTCATTGCTGGTCTGGTTGAAGGCAAAATGTTCCAACCCTATCCATCATCTCCCATCTACCTTGTGATAATATACACATATCTGCACATGTGGATCCCATGAATATATTACAGCATCAAGTGTTTTCCGACTGCACATGTGGATCTCATGAATATATTACAGCATCAAGTGCTTTCCGACTACATGTGCATCCCATGAATATATGAAAGCAGCAAATGAATTCCTACTGCACATGTACATCCCATGAATATATTACAGCAGCAAATGATTTCCTACTGGACATGTACATCCAATGAATATATTACTGCATTGAGTGTTTTCCTACTGCACATGTACATCCCATAAATAGATTGCACCATCAAGTCATTTCCTACCGCACATGTACCTCCCATGAATATATTACAGCAGCAAATGAATTCCTACTGCACATGTACATCCCAGGAATATATTACTGCATTGAGTGTTTTCCTACTGCACATGTACCTCCCATTAATATATTACAGCAGCACATGATTTCCTACTGCACATGTACATCCCATGAGTATATTACAGCAGCAAATGATTTCCTACTGGACATGTACATCCAATGAATATATTACTGCACTGAGTGTTTTCCTACTGCACATGTACATCCCATAAATAGATTGCACCATCAAGTCATTTCCTACCGCACATGTGCCTCCCATGAATATATTACAGCAGCAAATGAATTCCTACTGCACATGTACATCCCAGGAATATATTACTGCATTGAGTGTTTTCCTACTGCACATGTACCTCCCATTAATATATTACAGCAGCACATGATTTCCTACTGCACATGTACATCCCATGAATATATTACAGCATCAAGTCCTTTCCTACTGCACATGTACTTCTCAGGAATATATTACAGCATCAAGTCCTTTCCTACTGCACATGTACTTCTCAGGAATATATTACAGCATCAAGTCCTTTCCTACTGCACATGTACTTCTCAGGAATATATTACAGCATCAAGTCCTTTTCTACTGCATATGTATTTCTCAGGAATATATCACTGCATTGAGTGCTTTCCTACTGCACATGTACTTCTCAGGAATATATTACAGCATCAAGTCCTTTCCTACTGCATATGTACTTCTCAGGAATATATCACTGCATTGAGTGCTTTCATACTGCACATATACATCCTATAAATATATTACACCATCAAGTCCTTTCCTACTGCACATGTACTTCTCAGGAATATATTACAGCATCAAGTCCTTTCCTACTGCACATGCATATCCCATTAATATATTACAGCATCAAGTGCTTTCTGACTGCGCATGTACATCTCATGAATATATTACATCATCAAGTGCTTTTCGATTGCACATGTATATCCCAGAAATATATTACAGTAACAAATGTTTTCCGACTTCACATGTACATCCATGGAATATATTACAGCATCAACAGCTTTCCGATTGCACATGTACACCCCAGGAATATAAAGTTTTTTCCCCAATAAGTTTATCCCAAACTATATTGCAAACAATCTTTTATAGTTGGATATACAATGAACGATTACAAGCTCCATTTCCAGACACCTACAGAAGTTAGTAGGTTACCATCAGTTCATGTCTGGTATTTTCTCCCCTACACATTTTGGCAGTCATGTTATGACTGGCATATTGTTAATTATAATGATATATAACAATATCAGGTTATAAGAAATACAATTCGCAGATTATACATTTTGTGGCCTCAATAATCCTATATTCTGTCCGATTGCGCAATATGTGTATTCGAATTATTACATGCCATAGAACGTTTCTGTTACATTTCACACCGCATCAAACTCTTTACTAAATTCCATCTGAGCTAAATGGGATCCCCATAAAACCTCAAGAGTCATCATACCTTGATGACGATATCTCTGTAACTAATATTCAACCAGACCGGATTTCTAATTCTAATCACCGTAAGTAGAGGGACGTTCCCGTTACACACAGAAAGCAGTGTACACGTGGGAACGAAAGCCTATCATAAGCAAAACTGATTGATTGATCGATTGATTGATTGATTTATTAATTGATTGGTGTTTAATGCTAAAGTGTAAAAACTGGAGATATATGATATAGTTACTACCAATATCGAGTATGTGTACTAGGTTTTACCATGCATGTACTTAAATAGGGAAACCATTACATTCTACGTTACCTATGCGCAAGAGTTTAATACCATTACATTCTACGTTACCTATGAGCAAGAGTTTAATACCATTACATTCTACGTTACCTATGAGCAAGAGTTTAATACCATTACATTCTACGTTACCTATGAGCAAGAGTTTAATACCATTACATTCTACGTTACCTATGAGCAAGAGTTTAATACCATTACATTCTACGTTACCTATGAGCAAGAGTTTAATACCATTACATTCTACGTTACCTATGAGCAAGAGTTTAATAAAGTAACCTGGTTGATTCACTCGTGCATTCAATTCATTGTTGATTCACTCATGCGTTCAAATGGAAAATATATCTCATTACGTAATAACACTGTTTTTTGTATTTTACTATCCAGTAATGTTAAATAAAAATCGTTCTGGTCAGATGTTCAATCTTTAGGATATAGCAAAAATATATTCCTAAATGTACAGAAATTCATGATAAAAAGCAGACGATTGTAAAATTAAATATATTTTGCTATGTTTTTCATTAGTTTTGATTGATTGATTTATTATATGTATTTATTTAAAATTACACACGCGTGAGAAAGTTTAACCGTTTAACTTGGAAAACCGTGGTATAAATGATTTGTAACATGAGACCATGCAATATCACATCTAAGTCGTTGATTATTGCACGGCTCCCTGAGAGTAATAAAACTACAGCTCAGATTTAACGTGTATCTGTGTAGAAGTTGTTTACATTCTGATATATAAACCATAAATAGATCAAAGGAAAAGAATGCATTCATGTTACAACTGAATGATATGCCATATTTAGCTTGTTATATTGCAGTCTGTAATTTAAATGAATAAATATATTTAAACTAAGCAATAAATCTGTAGTTACCTGGTATATGCAAATTATCTGTATCAAACGTTTTAATGATAGTGTGCACATGGCTTGTAGAATCATCAAATTCACTGTGATTTACATCTGAAAGTAGAAATAAAATACTCAAGAAATCAGATTTCAGTTTGAACCCACCTCAGCAAGCCTCCAGATGTACCCCACAGATGAGACACTAGATCCCATCTCAGGACCACTGTGTTCTATACAATAATAACAGATTTAATATAGCAATAACATGTTTATCACTTAACCATATTGTAACGTGCTCGACAGAATTCAAACTGCAGCGTAAGCGAGCACTTACAATATGGACCAATGACTATATTATTCATGGTATACATGTACATGTATTTGGGAAGTTATATTCTTGATGAGAACAAACCGAATCCGTGGTGTTATAGTTTACCCGCTCGTCTCGAGTGCGTACGATCTGAGTTCGAGCCCCTATCGAGTCAAACCAAAGACTATACTATTGGTATTTGCTGCTTCTCCGCTAAGTACACAGCATTAAGGAGTAAGACCAAAGACTCGTTGGCTCGGAAATCAGGATAATGTGTCTGAGTAGAGTGACATGTCTACCCGCTACCCGACTGTTGTTTCAGTGAGTTAGCACTATAAAAATTCAAATCAGCGTGCTGGTCTAGAAAGCGGACATCACCATCTCATCAAAATATAACTTGCTTTTGCTATGGTATGGCTTAAAGATTGCCCATTTGGCATTATATCACTCACTGTTGACGGGCACAAAAGTCCGAACAATAAATTAGATTGAAAACAAAATCATAAAACTAGTGTTTGTCTATCTCCAGAGTGAAACACTTATTTGACATCAGACACAAATTGCTCGTTGTATGAATAATTCGTCCGTACAATCAGCAGTGCTACTTGCATTATTCCCTCTAGGTAAAAATGAAGATGTAAGTATTAGATAAAGCAATCGTTTATCATCCTACCTGTTGTTGTTGTTGTATGTATATATACATCTAGAATAGTACATTAATCAATGTAATCCTATTCACAACACCTTTCTTTCTTATGACCGTACGTCTATATATATAATATAATCAATAAAACACCGAGACAATTTGTACATACGTTTTGCAACATGTTTCTCTGATAGATTTCAAATATTTATTGAAGTATGCAAAATTTCTGCAATCACAGTTAGAATAAAAGAAACTTGTGTTTTTGTATTGACTTTATAACAGTTTGAAATTATGATTCATATCTTTTCAAAAAATCTATTGGCATATACTTATCCTATGGTTATATCGATTTAAAACGTTTGATGTTGCGCATACTGCTTTAAAATATACCACACCTGTCGTGGAGAAATGTGCATTTCAAAATTTGAAATGTTTCTTTTAATACCGTAAATTATTGTAATTAAAATACTAGCCTTCTTTAAGATGAATAAGCAGTTCCCAGGTCTCAGTGGATATTCTTGAAAATAGACGATATATGTGTAAGAACGTAGTTTTATTACCAATTTACTAATTCTTGAATTACAAATGTTTTTGAGCATGTAATCCCATTTGTTTCTATATTGCACATTGGCTTTGACCAAATTGTCTGTGCATTGTTTAATTTGTTTATAATTATCCACGAAAATGTGTAAAGAAAATATTGCAAGCCTATAATACTAAATAAATTAAACTTTCAAACAGTGATAAAAATGAGATTCCTATGTTGAAATTGCACTTGTTCCTGTGCCTGTACATGTACAAGGTAATATTGTAAACAATCTAATTAAAATTATATGCTTAGTTGCATCTTTGTTTTCTTCTTAATCCGTGACTAATGGTTATCGTGCTCGCCTCGAGTGTGGTAGATCGTGGATTCGAGCCCCGATCTGGTCAAATCGAAAACTATCAATTTGGTATTTGTAGCCGTAATGAATGGGGGGGGGGGGGGGGGGGGGGGGGGGGGCGCTTTAAAATCTGATTCAACCCACAATTTCTTTAGAAATGCCTGGACCAAGTCAGGGTCTTTACTGTTTTCACAGTTTTACGGTTGTTGACTGATTTTGTCTGTTTATATACTTATGCGTTTTGACTTTCCCTTTGTTAGATTGTTCGGAGTTCGGTAATTTTGTTATTACCCTTATTTGCTTCTCAGCTAATCACGCAGCATTACGGAAAAAGAGCAAAGACTGATTGACTCGGAATCAGGATAATGTGTTGGAGTGGAGCGACATGTCTATCCGTGGACTGCTGTATCACTGAGCTAGCAATATAGAAATCAAACTCAGCGTGGTGGTCTAGTACAAAGTGGACCTGAGTTGGCGTTAAACAGCAATCACTCACTCACTCTTTTTTTTATTCTTTCCTAACGATGCACTAACCCAACTCCCATAAAACGTCAAAGGATGGTGTGTCCGAGTGGGGCGACATGTCTATACACGGACCGTTTTTCAGTTAGCTAGTACTATAAAAATCCAGCTAAGCGTGTTGGGCTGGTACATAAAGGACAACATCATCGTCATCTGATCGAAATGTAAATTGTTTTCGCCATTATATAACTCGATAAAGGACTGTGGCGAGCAAAGCATAAAACAACCAAGGAAAAGTATAACAAGTGTATATTACAATCACATGTGAACATTATGCTTGCAACAGTAACTTGCTGAACCCATTGTATTTTGAACACTTTTCTCGCTTTATTATTTTAAGCTTTAAAACTTGGATGAAAAATAAAAATTCCATATCTGCAAATTTTCAGAATTTAGGCCCCTTGTGGACCCGTTTTCGAAATCAAACAGCTGATTTCTTTTAATGCTCATCAATAAACTATAAAGATAATCATTTTGCAAATTAAAAAAAAAGAAGAAAACAAAAGAAAGCGAATTAAGCCTAATATTTGAAAAGGGTTAGGCAAACATGATTCGCATAATCATTGGCTTTTTATATAACATTCTGAGAGGCTCTAAATTCTTTTTCTAATTGACAAAAGATGTCTCAAAATAGACGAAAACACAGAAAAATATCCAAGGTTAGAGACTGCTGCTTTTGATGTAAGAAAACATGCTATGATAGTTATATAGAAAAATGAAAGCAAAAAAATACCACACTGTCGGAACAATTCCAAAATATAATATCATAATCTTAGAAAGAAGCTAAATCTATACACATAACATACATATGTACAGGTCTGATCACTTTTCTAGCTTGGTACAGACACTTCAATAAAACGTGGCGGTGTTAAACTAGTTTAATGGGTCCAAACATCCTCTCTTGGTGAAATGATGCGGTCATGCAAGTCCTTTCCATATGTGAGTAAAATGTCAACACTCATATTTAACTTTGCGAACAGTGTTTTTATAAAGAACGCTATAATCTTGAATATGATACATAATATATTTAATCTTTGTGATACAAAAGTTACCATATATATAATATCAGTTCTATTAAAGAGACCCGATGGGTTTAACCATTATCAAAATATTGGATAATACACAAGGCCATTGTAATAATGAAACAATAGTCAACTTTGAATTAAAATAAATATTAATAATTAAACAACATTATTAAGAAAAAACTGCTGGAACGTGCTAATCTGGGTCACGGGTCACTGTAATCGGGCGGATATATCGAGAAACAGATACGGTCTTGAAAAAACTGTTGATACTCATAAAACATTGATAAATGCAATAAAATTTTATGTTTTACTTCAAGAAATATGATAGATAAAACCATGTGTGAAGTTTTATGACGAAATATCTCCGATTTCTATGTAATTTTACGAGTTGAAGTTGCGGCTGTATCGAGAAACAGATACGGTGTTGAAAAAACTGTTGATACTCATGAAATATTGATAAATGCAATACAATTTTATGTTTTTCTTCAAGAAATATGATAGACAAAGCCATGTGTGAAGTTTTATGACGAAATATCTCCGATTTCTATGTAATTTTACGAGTTGAAGTTGCGGCTGTATCGAGAAACAGATACGGTGTTGAAAAAACTGTTGATACTCATAAAATATTGACCCCGCATGGTAAAAAGATGCATGAAAAGAAATCTATGTTATATTCATTCATTTGTTTGATTCTGGAATATTGTTGATCATTGAAATAAACAAGAAAAAAGGGAAAATGGGGGGGGGGGGGGGGGGGGGGGGGGGGGGGGGTGGGGGAGGGGGGGGGGTGTATTTTAATTGCGAAATTTACAATTAAATAAATGTTTTGTTTCGACAATTTAAAGAGAAAAAGTTGTTGCAACTGAAGCTTAAATCAGCGTTAAAAATTGAACAAATATCAGTGGTTTAGTAAATGAGATTTATTTTAAATACAAAATCTGAATTTATTATTTAGTAATTTATTATTAACGATACAATTGTATATCGCTTGAGAGGGGGAGGGGGGCTATGATGAAAATTTGAAATAAAAACACAGGATCGGACTTTCAGCAAAAATAATAATCATGGTTTTCAACACTAAATGAAAATAAATATAAATGTTAACATGGATACGATTCAAATGACACATGCTAATTTTCCTATTTTGTACCAAATTGAAACTAATTAAAATGCAACGATTTTTTATACAAAATAAAGTGTTTTTTCTACAGAGGGTTAAATGATGACAAATGATCTAATACCGTTAAGGAATTTGAGAAAATTAAAACAAGTTACTATATAGATGTAAATTCACATCGTAGACAATTGATCAGAACTTTAGATACAAATCCAAAGGTTATGAACGGCATGATATCCATCTTGCCAGTAGGAATGAAACAACATTTGTCCATATCATTGGGTTAATTGTCGCTATCGTTTTATATATCTTTATTTGTGGTAACCTTTGTTAATAATTAAGAATTGAATGCATTCTTTTGAAGTTTCATTGGGGTATGAAAGCGTTGACCGAAGTACATTTTGAAAATGTAGTTCGATCAACGCCAATGAAACTTCAAAAGAATGCATTCAATTCTTATAATTATATTTAAATCACACCAAAATTTAATATAGTTGAATTTTTCGTTGTGAATTTTATTTATGTTAGATTATTTGCTGTTGGAAATTACTACGCCATTGATTGTTTACATCTGACGTCGTCATGGAGGCACGTGCAAGTTCGGATTTGAGTTGCATTGGGATGTGAAACATCTCTTACATAATCATGTGACCACTTGATAACCAACCATATTGTAACATTTCAATGAAAAACGGAAATAATGTAATTATAATGGTATACAGATAACAAATTAAAGCACAACAATATATAAACAAAACAGCTATATACAATATTTACAACAGGAGAGAGAGAGAGAGAGTTAGCGTCAAGTGATAATGTATTACCAAAAATCACGACAGTGGGCATTCACGCGTCGTCTAATGAATTTATATTGAAGTATAAACGAAGATCCGAGAGCACTTTTTAAAGTAATTGTCTTATCTTATAAATGTTAAAACTATGGGGTGCCGTCCTTGTCGTGATCGCACATTTGTGGGATCTATAACTACCTTTGCAATTAGTTCCTATAAAGTTGTGAGTTCTAATCTCACTGATGGCGAGGTGTACTCGATACAACATTATGTGTAAAAGTTTTTCGTGATTTGCGGCAGAACGGTGGTTTTCTCCGGGTACCCCGGTTTCCTCCACCAATAAAACTGACCGTCACGATATAACTGAAATATTGTTGAAAGTGGCGCTAAACTCCATAGCCCTAACTCCTCTTATACATATTAATACTATGTTTATTGACTCCAATACTATACATTGTCCCTTTCTTTTAATGTTTTGAATATTGATTTTCGTTCCATGTTCATTCCACAACCACTCCAGATGGATAACTATGGAAAACACTCATCAAAACTGATGAAGATCATACAAATTTCAATAATATCATGGTTAGATCATCAAATGTGACCGGGATATGACCAATCCATCTTAAAAGATTTAACAAAGCAATTATTTAGATAAATCACTGACATATGGTTTCTTAGGCAATCAACAAAGATATAATACCTTAGAATATCCTATCTGATGATATAACAAATAGTTAATTACCAATGAATACTAACTATGGTTCTACAACAACGCTACAAGAGGCGAATCGCAAACATTTACTGCATTCGTACGACTCTCTAAGATCCAATGAAATCCATACAATCAGAAGCCTTAAATTGAAGAAGGATAGACAATGGCCAAAAGAAAAAGAACAAAATGGCCAACAAAGATCTACACAATACTACACAGAAAACTAAATAAAGTTTAAGATACCAAAGGGGCAATCAGAAGCTGTAAATCAAAGAAGGACAGACAACACAATGACCAAAAAGAAAAAGATGCAAAACGATAAACAACGATCTATAAAATACTACACAAAAAACTAAATAAAAAACCCCGGTTTTTAGTGGGGTTCGTGTTACTCGATCTCTAGTTTTGTAAGTATGTTTTGTTGATCGTTGTTTGTCCTTTTGTACTTTTTCTTTTGGCCATTGTGTTGTCTGTTCTTCTTCGATATACGGATTCTGATTACCCCTTTGGTATCTTCAAACTCTTCTTAAAGATACCACAGGGGTAATCAGAAGCCTTAAATCGATTAAGAACAGACAATACACAATGGCCAAAAGAAACAGAACAAAAGGACAAACAACGATCTATTAACTACTAAGCAGAAAAATAAATAAAGTGTGCAGATACCAAAGGCGTAATCAAAATCCGTAAATCGAAGAACATACGATACAATGACAAAAAGAACAAAAGGGCAAAAGTACAAACAAAATCTACAAAATACTACACAGAAAACAAAAAGATCTAGCATCCAATAATTAAAACACTGATTTCTAATTATGAATGTCTTTATGGCTGGTTTTCCGTGTTTTTAATTTCACAGTTTACACAAGACTCTATCGCGGAATGGCATTTGGGAAATTGTAGATGATTCTATGTCAGGTTTCTCTCGCTGTTAAGTCAAAATAAAAGGAACGTCGACATGCGATCGCTTCATCAATGGAAACACTATAAATATTTATTTATTGTTTCAATATAAAATGCGTCATATTCTCGATAACAAAATAAGGTTTGTTTAAATGTGTAATTGTCAGGAATGTAGCGTACTACGTAAGGCTAGAAATCAAATAATCTCCATTAATATTTTATTCTTGATTCAATTTAAAACTTAATTGATATTGGTGTAGTCTTATATCAACAAGGTCTATAGCTTAATTCCTGTTTAAACATTACGACGATAGAAAGTCGTGAACAACATTGATGGTCAAATCGATTTCATAGTTTGTAAATAAACGTTAGAGAATACCGAAGAGGCAATAAAAATGGACAATACAGAGAAACCGAAAAACCAAACAAAAACATAACACAATACGTGTACACAAATAACGTAAAAAAGACAACTGGAAGTAAAGTCGTGTTTATGCGGAAATCGTAGCGGACACCACAACACGGAACTAAGAACGTATATTATACGTTATCAGTCTCGAGATGCTATATATCCCGTTTTAAAGCGGGATATATAACATCTAGAGATTGATAACATTTTTATCTGAATGTTCCAACATTAATAAGTATGTCCTTATTAAAAAACAAAAAAACTGCTGAGATGTGCTAATCTGGGTCACGGGTCACTGTAATCGGGCGGCTGTATCGAGAAACAGATACGGTGTTGAAAAAACTGTTGATACTCATAAAATATTGATAAATGCAATAAAATTTTATGTTTGTCTTCAAGAAATATGATAGACAAAACCATGTGTGAAGTTTTATGACGAAATATCTCCGATTTCTATGTAAAATTACGAGTTGAAGTTGCGCTGTATCGAGAAACAGATACGGTCTTGAAAAAACTGTTGATACTCATACAATATTGATAAATGCAATAAAATTTTATGTTTTTCTTCAAGAAATATGATAGACAAAACCATGTGTGAAGTTTTATGACGAAATATCTCCGATTTCTATGTAAATTTACGAGTTGAAGTAGGGAAATTTTATGTTCGATTTCTAAAAATATTCTACTCTGAAACCACAGGTAAATTTACTTTAGCGATGTATTTTTATCTTGGACAAGACTAATGAGCGTCCTGTTTGAATGACCGATTTAAAACACACTGACTCTGCAGCTTAATTCAGCGTTAAAAATTGAACAAATATCAGTGGTTTTGTAAATGTCAAGATTTATTTTAAATAGAAAATCTGAATTTATTATTTATTAATTTATTATTAATGATACAATTTTATACCCTTGGGAGGGGAGGGGAGGGGAGGGGGGCTATGATGAAAATTTGAAATAAAAACACAGGACCGGATTTTAAGCAAAAATTATAATCCAGGACCCTGTGTCCATGAATTTTTCTTTTTTCAAAGTTAATAATATGAAATATTGACATCCACACTTGCCTTTTGGACAGCACATTTCTGTGTCCACACTTGTTATAGGGAAAACATAAATACGTGTATCTTTGGACGAAGATCACAGAGAGCGATTATTGATTTTCTGTCATCTTGTGGAATGTGTGTAGTCTGCTGTGCACAATGTAAATGGACAGCACATAAGTGAGGGCGATTATTGATTTTCTGTCACCGCACGGCTTCCCTGAAGTTTTAAAAATACCTTTTAAGCCAATCAAAATTCTACTTGCCACGAGAACATCAGATAAACACATAATATGACAATTCAGAAAACTAAAAAGATGAGAAATAGAACTTAATTCATTATGATACAACAATATAGTTCTCTTATAGATTACATCACGGTCAAGTCTGACAAACGTAATATACACATATATATACTATTATATTTCCAGGGTCTGTTCATTAATCAATTTGTGAGTAAACCAGCTGGAAACTGATTAATTTGTGATTGATATTTGAACAGACACATTATGTTGTTGCACAAGATCTGATAAAATTCAATAGGAAAGAATCTTCTATTTTGACTGGTAAGTTGAACATCAGCGTTTCGTAAAGACTCCAATATTCTTTGATGATACCAATTATTGATTGTTGTTTAACGTCCAGTAATCATTATATATGAAACAAAAACAGGTTTATAAACAATAGATCGTGTAGGTAAAACGTTGGCAGTATATGAACATATAGTATCCTGGTATCACCGGTTGTCGATGGTCTAACACAGTAATATTTAAATCTCAATAAGATCGAAGTTTGACTAGTCAAACATGAAAAATTGATCCCATGTGTTTGGTTTACTTAATTGAAAAACAAGTGTGTACATTCCGCATCAAAACGGAGGCACTAAAACCGACACGCTGTTTCTTATAAACCATGTGCACTATGTCGCACCACTTTTCGACGGTCAAAGTAGATAAAATATGAACTCTGGTTTTCAAACGCGTATGAAATCAATATTTATATTATCAACAATTGGTCTGCACTGGTGTGTTTCCTACGTGATTAAAATAGCCTGTTATAAAGAACAGAGGAAATACAATTAGGGATAGAGACGTATGTTAGCCTGAAATAATAAAAATAACAGCTTTTACCCTTAAAGATAACATTTTAAGTTCAGATATCTTGAGATGGGGGTATGTTATTTCAGTATCAATAACATAACCTCTGACATATGAATCATTCATAATAACGCGAGATTGTTTTCAGATGAAGCACACCGTCGAAAAAAGGTGACCGCCGAAAATGGATGACATTACGGATAAATGTAGATTGCCAAAGAAAAAATGAGGAAAGATTCAATTTGGTCTAAAAATTCTGCCTTGCAACGGACCGCCAACAACAATTCCTACCAGGCTAATGTTCATTTGGTCTTTTACCTACAAGGAGGATGGCATCCTCCAAACACATGGAGTACTCGTCCTAATAGAGAAAAGTTGACATAATTCTTGACCACAGCACTACCTCGTGGATTCCCATCAAAAGAATAACAGACCCACATGAGCGCTTAAAATTTCAGCACTGAATGAAGAATCATAATATACGCTTTGAAATTCACAAAGAAACACAATATTTCATTTTTGTCTATGAAGTCGAAATAAATGACCATCAATATTAGATGAAGTATGTTTTACTTTTATTATTAAGCAAATATGTGCGTGAGGTCTCCAAATATGTATGCGATTTACATAAATCTGGTTGAAATACAGTTTTCCCCTTATAATAGACATATAGCATTTTATATTTTCAGACTGTATATCCCCCTAACCCCTGTAAAGTTTAGCAAATCTTAGAATCCAATTGTATTTGTAATGTAAAGTCAGATCAACTGTCGTCACTAATGCAGGAAAAGTCAAACAGTGGAGAAAAATATTCGGACGCTTTTAATTTGCCTTATCTATGTCATATGAAACTACAATTTTTCACACACGAAAAATAAATAAAAAATTCTGAAATCAATTTTGACCGATTTTAAGAATTTCGTTTATGAAGGAAAGTATGAAGTATATAGTAGTATATTTTAAATATATTTAGAAGAAGGTTTGTCAAATCGTCATTATTTAAACATAGGCTTAATTTATTTGTCTATTAAAGTATATTTTAGATATTTTTAGAAACATGTTTGTCAAAAAAGATTTATATATAAACACAGACTTGATTTATTTGTCTACAGACGTAAGTTTGCGCCCAGCTTTGTAAATTACAAAAAGGGTGCACTCGACTCGCAGCCGCAAGTGATAAAGTTTACCAGTTGCTTGCCCAGGGTCGGTGGTTCTCTCCGGCTTCCTCCACCACTAAAGCTGGTCGCCATGATATAGCTGAAATATTGCTGAAAGTGGCGTTAAACTCCAAAATTCAGAAATTCAGAAATTCGTACTGTCACTGTTTTGTATTGTGTTCGAAATTAATTTACTTTTCTGTTTACTTCTCATTATTTTCAGTTGCTATGTTTATATTGAATTATATTTAAATCTACTTTTGCTAAGATAAATATATCAGAATTATATATAAAGATTCCTTTTTAGTCAATTATTTGCTGACTTCATTAAGGTGCATTTCATAGTGAGGATATAACACATTGCAATATTAAAATAACAAACAATTTTCTAAATCAATGTACATTTCATGTTCCACCAATCCATAACAAAACAAACAAAAACAAAAGACAAAAAGAATAACCAAAACAAACAATTCATAAAAAAGAACGAATCCACTATATAATGAGACGTGGAGTATGTATTTTTGTAGTATTTACTCCACTTTCAACACTATTTCAGATATAATAATGATTTGATTTATTGTATTTAACGCCACTTTTAACAATATTTCAGCTATACCATGGCCACCAGTTTTAGCAGTGGAAGAAGCCGAAGTGTCCGGAGAGAGCCACCGACCATGGGCAAGCAACCAGTAAACTTTATCAATTGCGACTGCGAATCGAGTAATTTTGTAATTTACAAAGCCGGGTGCGAACCCACGCCGTATTGGAGATAGGCTTGTATGAGTTGTTAGGTAATCCAGCTACCTAACTCAATGTATTTCAGATGAAACGTGGTCTATTAAAGGAAACAGGTGTAATTGGAATAAACCCCCGACCTGCTGTGAGTTAGTGACAATCTATCACACTGTCTTGTCGAATACACTTCGCCACGGATGGAGTTAAACTCACAACGTTTGTAGTGATAATCACTGATTGTGATTACATAGGTAGATTGGGAGAAGACTGTCTAAGTTGTTTAACTTGTGTCTTATCCTTTTGTCTTTTTGAACAATAAAATATGTTTAAAGTAATAGGTAGATGTTTATACACGTACAATACGATCGCAGCCACGATGAAAATCGAAGATTAAGTGCGTAATGGTGTAAATATTCCTCACTTGTCTAATCATTAGAACGATTAGGAAAAAGTACAAATGCGTCTCACGTGTCTTATCGCTACATATACATGTAACATGAAAGTGTGGAAGAAATGTTTGAAGATGTCAAAGGGGCAATCAGAAGCCATAAATCTAAGAAGGACAGACAATGCAATACCCACAAGAACCAAGGACAAAGCATTATCTAAAAGACAGTACACAAAAAACCTAAGCACGAACCCCACTAAAAACTGGGGGTCAACCCCCACCGGATGGGTATGTAGTTCCTGTTCCACTAGTGGGACCAGTCTTGTTGCTCTTTTTACAAGCCCGGTGATAAGTAATGAATGAGGAAAGGTTGGGGTTGTGATTACGACAAACGTAACGATTAAACAAGTCATGACTTCAACTTAACTACTAGGAACCATTTATTCAGTAGCTTCATTGTTTACAACAACTTTCTATAGAGGAAATCATGATAAAAACCACAATCTCTTGTGTGTCTGACCCGTAACTAGATTACGAAAGTGTCAAATGTTTCTTAGTGTCTAATCAAGAAATAGATTACGAAAATAGTTCTTGTGTTTCTGACCACTTAAGCGATTCATTCTCAATCCCGTTCTATCGGTAAGACAGGAAAAACAATGGATCTATGGGATTATTAAGAAAATCGTATGATATTTGTGAGCGATACGTTTATTAATGCGACTGTAATACTTTGCGTAAGCTGATGGGAATTGGAGACTTTGATAACATATATTATATTGAATAAGAAACGTAGTAGTATTACGATTGTTTTTCAGGGATAGAGAGAAAAATATTTTAATATAATAATAAGGACTTGTTATAATGTCAAAATATATTACATCTATAGTATGTCAAGATTGTATTTCTGTTTATCTTAATATCAACCAGACTGTGAAACAATGTAAAAAACAAAGATCTTAATTTTATACGAAAAGGACAATAAGTATTAAGGAATAAATTGACCTCAAAAGTAAACGTAATTTGCACCTGGATGATAGTTAAAGGTAAGTAAAGTTTGAAGATATCAAAGGGGTAATTAGAAGCTATATATTGAAGAAGGGCAGACAATACAATGACCAAAAAAACGAAAGACAAAAGGACAAACAATGATCTACAAAACATTACACAGAAAACTAAAAATTGAGCAACACGAACCCCACTAAAACCCGGGATGAGCTCCAGAAGTGAAAGCAGTTCCTGCTCCAAATGTGGCACCATCGTGTTACTCTTTAAGGTTTTAATTTGATGTGAATAACAAAAAACAATTCTTCGACTGACTGATTTCTAAGGTGGCAATTCACTAAGTTTATTACAAAAAATTGCCATGTTTATGTGGTGAGAACATCGAACCGACTGAACAATCAACACAATCTTTTAACATTTGCAAACGTGAAGTATTTTCACCTTCTAGGTAGGTTTGCAATATATGTTGTGCTTGGTGCAACCTGGTTCAACATCTTCCTAAAGAAACCAGTTCATAACAACAATTTCCAGTTCGTTCTGAATTGTGTGACAATACATATCTGTTTCGTAAATTTACAGTCAATTTTTTACAGTTTCTACATAATACTCTTAGTTGTACAAAAGTTCGATACCACATTCTACTTTGATCGATGAATGTTTTTGTCAGAAACTAGATTGGTTTTACACAACAGCGTCAGATTAAAAGTTTAAAGGTCAAGTACTAGGAATTTAACCGAGTGCCAAAATTCATCAGTACAAATATCACTACACGACGTCACAGTTAAAGTTTAAAGGTTAAGCATTATAACCGAGCTACAAAGTTGAAATATATGCCAAAAATTCCTCAGTAAAAATATCATCACACAAACTTGCATAAAGTATAATAATTGTCAACATTCTGTTCCTTTCTGGATTGACACGTCGATGAGTTGACAGTTTATTCAGGCACAAATAAATAAATAAATTCAATAAAGTAATTCTTTATGCAGTTTATATAGATGGAAAGTGTCGAATTTTACGCAGTTGTGACGAAAGTGATAACTTTCCTGTTCATTTGTTAATTACGCTTGTTACGTAGCAGCGTTAGTTGTGTTTGTACTACGTATAACTTGTATGTATCTTACAATTGATTTGATATACTCCCTCGAGTCTCTTGTGAATATGAAGATTTTCTGGGCTTGTAGACTTCTGTTGTAGGATGAATTCTTCATCCAAGGTTGCTCAGAAAACAAATTAATATCACAACTAAAATCGGCATTCATCAAAAATTGATAGATCCAAAGGGGGTTTCAACACGAGTACAGTGTGATTAAACCTCTGATTTCCTAAGTCCCTGTAGTGCTAAACATCAGATTTGATTTGCACGGTTGTAGGAGTATTAAATACATAGCCTCTCTGACATATTGTTTTTATGTTTTATCTAATTTGTTCTTAGATTTGAATAATCCAATACGGTTGTTCTTTTTGTATATAATTTTGGTTCGTAGGGCGCTTGGGTTATGGTTTTTAACGCCACTTTCAACAATGTTTCAGTTATGTACGTGGCGGTCAATTTTATTGAAACCACCGTCCTGTTGCAAGTCACTGACAAACTTAATCACATAATGTAGTGTTGAGTACACCTCACCATCGTCGGGATTCGACCTCACAACTTTAGAAGTAATAGGCACTGATTGCATAGGCAATTGTAAATCCAACTTTAATACGATACGACCACGATGGCCCTTTTTTTGGTTCTTAATTTGACTTTCTTCTTCAAAGTACGAAATGTAAAAAAAACAAGATTGTATACTGCATTGCAACACGTATAGTCTTCATAAATATTTCATGAAAGTAATTGAAATAAACATATTTATATGTAGAAAAGTAAACACCAATGATATTTTGCTTTCTTAATTCAGGAAACCAGAAGGCCCAATTAGGAGTTAGTGGCTATGCTGAGTTTATAATATATAAACAAGTGTATCTTATAAATATATCTACCAAGAAAACAAATTTTGAATTTGAAAATTTGAAACGGACAACGACAGACGGAAGCGATGGCAGTAGCTCACATAGACATTCTGATCATGCGAGCTGATATTAGAAGCATTTCATAAGGTATATACGATTATTAGAAAACTTATTGGTTGTATAATTTATTAATTAAATTCGTTTGATCTAAGCTATCCACAATTTGTATATATTGTACAAAATGGAGACAAACCAAACGAACAAATACCGGTACAAACTAATTATAATGTCAGAATGTCATAACACAATAACAGGATTTTATTTATTAAACCAATAAAATTGTATTGAAAATTACCGATTGAAGTTACAGTAAACATTTCATTCTGAAGTGACCCACGTCAAACTCTCTCGACATATCATGTCCCTTTTATTAAATTGTGTTATCTAAACAATAAATACCACATATCATAATATAACATCATTTCATAAAAGCCTTTTGTTCACAAGGTAAATCTCCACAATATTTAAAATTGAGAAAATATCATGTAGTCCCAATAGTATTATGCTTAGTAGGATTCATTGTCACAGGGGTATGCAAATACCATAAACGTGAACAATATTGAAACTAATTATATTTGGTTTCTATTCGCACACACTTTTGTATGTTGTAATATTCCGATCTCTCAGTTATGTCGAGATGGTGTCGATCCTTATCAACTTCGATCATGTCACGAATAAGATGTAAAAATGTCAGGGGTTGAATGATATAAAATCGTCCTATGCTCAGCTCTTAAGCCACGTTGACACTATTAAAGTTTTCCATAAAAAAAATTGGGCAATTTTTTGTTATCATCAAATTTTGACATTGTCAACCATCGAAAAAAAACTTTGATTACAAAATTTGATGAAATAGAACTGCCATCATATTTTTCCTCAAACTTGAATGGTTTTTGACGGGATTCAACCAATCGAAGTTCAGTTTAAGGTTGATATCATTTGTTTACCAAAACAAAAGCATATGGTAAAAAGACGATGGGAAAAATGAGCAAAACAACAATTATTTGGACTGACGAACAGATAGAATAATTTAATCATTTAGATGAGGCAAGGGCAAATATATGTAACATAAATGTAAGTATGTACTTATCGCTCTTGTTCCTAACAAGGAATTCCCTGTTCCTAACAAGCCGTTTCTAGAATTCCCTGTTCCTAGCAACCCATTTCTAGTCCACCTTCAATTTCTTATTCTGCGTCGTTGTATTGCAAAACACAGTACACATACAGAAAAAACAATATATTTATTTTCAGTGAGGTTTGAGGAAGCCATGTTTTTACTACAGCCCAAATCTTTGATAATCCATCAAAAAAAACTTTGATAGTGTCAACAGACAACATTGACAAAGAAAACTTTGAAGGAAAACTTTGATATTTATATATCTTCGAATAACAGACAAAATAAACAATTCACAAGTCGTTACCACATTCACATGTTATATAGAGTATGAGAAAAATATATGTTGTGAATGAAATATACACTTTTGTCCTGCTTAATGGGCAGCAACTACTATAAAACCGTAGAAAAAACGTATTATCTTAAAATCAAGTCGAAAAATGGTAAAAATGTTCTATTGTGTTAAATGGTAAATAAACATTATCTTACTCATTATTTGTTTATAAAAGATCAAAAAGATTCCAGTTAATGCTCTATAATGTAGCAAAATTAAATATACTGTACGTTAAGTGAACATCAAGTAAATACAATTGTAAGAAATAATGGTATCAAACTGACTGACTCGTACCCCCTATGTAGAAGAAACATCGTACACATATAATACAAATGAGTCTCGTGTCTTATTATCTATCGTTTCTCATAGCGCTACGTAAAATATGCAAAAATTTTAACGAAACGGACTTCTAGTATCGTCGATAACATCCTAATCACTGTAATAAAAACGTAAACATCAAATTTAGTGCGCACGACGCGTTTCTGGTATTGCCGTCACTAGGTACTCTCAATATCGAAATGTTGGAAAGTGAAATAATTTAAAAGTGTTTGGGAGCAATAAAAACAAAAAGCCTAAACATATACCCAAAACCGACAAAGGTCACATATGCCCGAGGGATGAGAACCTTAGTTTTAATCATAATTATATTATTTAGGAACTGTAAATTTCAATGACAAATATATCTAATAAACAATGTCAGTGCCAAAATACTGACTACTGGGCGAATGATACCCTCGGGGACTAATAGTACACCAACAGCGGTATCGGCACCGTGATAGTAATAAAACTAGAGGCTCAGGTGAGCCTGTATCGCTCACCTGACATAAATAAGTCCTCTTAAGAATGTCTGCATGCTGAATACATCTAAGTTACTATTCAAATCCCATACTGCCATAGGGTTCTATGTTAAAATTATGTCTGCTCATGGCAGCCATCTTGGATGGAGGTCGTGGTCACCGGACACAATTTTGAAAGTATACTACCCAAGGACCATCCATGCCATGTTTGCTTTAAATTGGCTGACTGGTTTCAGAAGAGAAGACTTTTAAACAATTTTCCCATAGGGTCCTATGTTAAAACTATGTCTGCTGACGGCGGCCATTTTGAACCGAGATCGGGATCACTGAACACAATTTTGGAAGTTGACCACCTAAGGACCATCGATGACATGTTTGCTATATTGGCTTACTAGTTTCAGAGGAGAAGATGTTAAAACTACAGTATGTCTGCTGAAGGTGGCCATCTTGGATGGAGGTCAGGGTCACTGGACACAATTTTGAAAATTAACCACTTAAGGACCATCCATGCCACGTTTGCTTTAAATTGGCTTACTGGTTTCAGAGAAGATTTTTAAATATATTTCCCATAGGGTCCTATGTTAAAACTATGTTCGCTGATGGTTGCCATCTTGGATGGAGGTCGGGGTCACAGGACATAATTTTGAAAGTTGACCACCTAAGGACCATTCATCCCATGTTTGCTTTAAACTAACTTACTGGTTTCAGAGGAGAAGACTTTTAAACATTTTTTCCATAGGGTTCTATGTTAAAATTAAGTCGAGTCATGGTGGCCATCTTGAATTTCCGATCAGCAAACGATTCACAAGTTTAGTACAGGACCACCCAATGATCATTCCTGCAAAGCCACAATTCAATTGGCTTAGTGGTTTCTAACAAGAAGATTTTTAAAATTTCGACCAATCAGAACACATAGGCCCTGGCAGCCATGTTGGATTTCCGATCAGCACCAAAAACACAAATCTTGTATATGACCATCCAATGAACATTTCTGCCAAGTTTGGTTCAAATCTGTTTTGTGGTTTCAGAAAAAAAGATGAAAATGTGAAATTCCCATAGGGTCCAATGTTAAACTAAGTCGAGTCATGGCGGCCATCTTAAATTTCCGATCGGCAAACGATTCACAAGTTTAGTACAGGACCACCCAATGATCATTCCTGCAAAGTCACAATTCAATTGACTTAGTGGTTTCTAACAAGAAGATTTTTTAAATTTCGACCAATCAGAACACATTATGGGCCCTGGCAGCCATGCTGGATTTCCGATCAGCGCCAAAAACACAAATCTTGTATATGACCATCCAATGAACATTTCTGCCAAGTTTGATTCAAATCTGTTGTGATTTCAGAAAAAAAGATGAAAATGTGAAATTCCCATAGGGTCCAATGTTAAACTAAGTCGAGTCATGGCGGCCATCTTGAATTTCCGATCGGCAAACGATTCACAAGTTTAGTACAGGACCACCCAATGATCATTCCTGCAAAGTCACAATTCAATTGGCTGAGTGGTTTCTAACAAGAAGATTTTTTAAATTTCAACCAATCAGAACACATTATGGGCCCTGGCAGCCATGTTGGATTTCCAATTAGCGCCAAAAACACAATTCTTGTATATGACCATCCAATGAACATTTCTGCCAAGTTTGGTTCAAATCTGTTTTGTGGTTTCAGAAAAAAAGATGAAAATGTGAAATTCCCATAGGGTTCAATGTTAAACTAAGTCGAGTCATGGCGGCCATCTTGAATTTCCGATCGGCAAACGATTCACAATTTTAGTACAGGACAACCCAATGATCATTCCTGCAAAGTCACAATTCAATTGACTTAGTGGTTTCTGACAAGAAGATTTTTAAAATTTCAGCCAATGAGAACACATTATGGACCCTGGCAGCCATGTTGGATTTCAAATCAGCACCAAAAACACAAATCTGGTAGAGGACCATCCAGTGAACATTTCTGGCAAGCTTGGCTGATTTCTGTTCAGCGGTTTCAGAGAAGAAGATTTAAATGTGAAAAGCTAACGGACGGACGGACGGACGGACGACGGACGCTTACCCATGACAAAAGCTCACATGGCCTATGGCCAGGTGAGCTAAAAAAGTAGATATCAACATTAGCGCGCATGATGCGTTCCTGGAATGGCTTTCATCCGGTACGCTCAAGCTAAAAGATTAGAAAGCTAAATAATTTAGAAGTCTTTGGGAGCGATAAAATCAAAGGGCAAAAACAGGTTAGCCAAGATCAGCTAAGGTCATCTATGCCTAAAATATCATTCCGTGATCTTAATCTTTTAAAATGGATTTATTATCTGTTTAGAAAACGCTAAAGATAATAAAGGCTAATTCATCATTTTATTCAATTACGTTTCACTGAGCATCGTAACCTGTATGTGTTCCCACAAATCCTCCCTATTTTGTCTTCAAAATTCGTGTTGGTAAAGTTTTTTCCCCAATCCAATCAGAGAAAAATGTTCAACTGCTTAATTATTAGTATGCAAAATGGTTCGCCACTGGATTTTTCGATATCGGTCGAGGGATGATAACAGTCATGATATGGAAAAAGGCATACATTAATCTATTTATCACATATTTCAACATTGAATTAAAAAGAACAAAATTAACTTCCCACACAGACACCAAACTAATGGATATGAGTGATCGATATCGTTTGAGTGATAACATTCCTGATATGGAAACACCAACAAATCTTTCTTCGCTGGACGCCGACCTTTTCCAAGCGACAATTGACAGTTGGGCGTAAGTGACGTCATGGGGCTCACGATAGGCTTGATATCGTGTTATCAGAGTTTTGCCCAGATATCTGCCCATGGGATGATATCGCTGTGGCACTTCCGGTGTTTACGTATGGGCAAAATTGACGTTATTACTTATAAATATGTGATAAATAAACAAATTTCACAAAATATATCTTTTTTTTTAATAATAAATAGCAGCAAAGACTTTGATTATATAGATTGCTGTAATTCAGAATATTGGATATGATTAAAGAACAGTATTTTAATATCGTTATTCATGTTTTCTACAGTTCATTAGACATCAAAACGAATTGTATCTCACTTAAGGTTGTAGATCAGTTATATTTAACTTGTGAATATAGAAAATAACATAAAGATGCTTGTTCTTATTTACGTATAAAATTCATTGATGGAGGTAACATTTATTAAGATAGGACTTAAAATGAACAAATAAATACCACACTCTCCGAACTCTTGGTGTTTAACGCCACTTTCAATAATATTTCAGCTAAATCGTGGTAGTCAGTATTATTGGTGGAGGAAACCGGAGTATCCGGAGAAAATCACCGACCTGCCGCAAGTCACTGACAAACTTGTTCACATAATGTTGTATCGATTACACCTCGCCTGAGAGGGATTCGAACTCACAACGTTAGTGGTGATAGGCACTGATTGCATAGGTAGTTGCAGATCCAACTACCATACGATCACGACCACAATGATCCCCAGTGTTTAAAAGAAAATTGAACTACTATCCTATGTTACATTTGTTATGGGAAATTAAGTAAACAATATTGTATCGTATCTTCATATTTTCCCCTTAAAGTCATCTTGTAATAAATAATGTTTGGCAAGAAAGTAAAGTGATAAGTATTATTGCGGTCGTCTTTTTATTTGTAGACAAGTAAATTATAATTTTCATCAAGATTTCTGATAAAGAAAATCATAAAATATATTATAACCGTTTATACAATTGTTCTGCTCTCTACCCATGTAACTAGAAGAGTTTGAAGATACCAAAGAGGTAATCAAAATCAGTATATCGAATGAGAACAGACAACACAATGGCCAAAAGAAAAAGTACAAAAGGACAAACAACGATCTACAAAACAAACACATAAAACTAAAGATCCAGAAACACGAACCCCACTAAAAATCGGGGATGAACTCAGGTGCTCCGGAAGGGCATGCAGTTCCTGATCTACTATCTTCCCCTTTCGTGTGGGATATATTTTTTCGTTCCTATCTTTTCAATGGGAAAACGTAAAATTATGCATACTTGCTCATTACCATATGGTACCACATATTATCACATAGTGTCGCGACAGATAAATCGAACCATCATTTGAAGGAGTTATTTCCCCTTTTCCATTTCATCTAAAAGTTGTATGCACAAACCCTCCAATTTTCTACATAGGAAATACAAGGTATTATTTTTCGAAAATGAAATAAATGGGTGGTGGGGGGAGAGATTTTCTTTTTGTCAATTATTTGTATGCATTGTGACGACCATGTGATTATTAAATTATCGGGTGGTCGGTTTAACCAGTGCTTCCCATCACACCAATTTTAAAAGCAGAATTGATTTAATGAATGCAGATAAAAAATTATATTTATATTATGCAAATTTTATAGTAATAGTAATTACTTATACGAAGCAGCTAAATAGAAATTAATATACGATACAAAAAATCAATTCTTGTTCTTCGTTGCGCCAAGTTACTATCCGTCATGAGCCAAGAAATTAATATTTCAGGGGGGAAAATACAGTAAAGAAAAGCATAAAACCATTTTAATGTACGGCTCGCGGAAACCCCCGGGGTATAAAAATAGACATTGCAAAGGTCAATTTGCAGCAGCTCCTATACTGACAAAGAGTCTGGGGTCGTCGTATTCGTGATCGTATGGTAGTTGGAGTTGTTAGTTCGAATCCCGTTCATGTCGAGGTGTACTTGGTACAACAGGTCGGTGGTTTTCTTCAGGTACTCTGGTTTCCCCCACCAATAAAACTGACAACCACGAGATAAATGACATATTGTTTAATGTGGCGTAAAATACAAAAATCTCCTGTTTGTAGCGGCCATCAATGGCTTCTCTCTATCCCATGTGACATTATATTAACCTTTCCCCTTCCTTAATCTAACTCCATGATTTATGAATAATAAACTTGTTATTATCATTATTATAGATACAATACTTCCCACTGGGCGTTAACCAACAATCGAACAATCTGTATTGCGTGTAATCACAAGCATGCATTGCCAGATCAAAAACAAATTCAATACGGTTGTTTCGAATCATTTCCATTCCGTCAAAAGCTTTTATTTTCGTCTGCCAAACCACGTGATTTTGATGGAATGTTTCGCACTGGACTTCCGGTACACAACGAAAACTCCATTCGATAAGTGCCGTTTTAACGTTGCATCTGAAAGAATTTTTTACATTTTCTGTAAAAAACATATATCCTACCGTGACATCTGCTCGGTCATGCAATAAAGTCGATCACTTGTTTTGATTTACAATTCTCGCGCAGCACGAGACCAATGACGTCATTCTGTATATTCATAGCGTACATAAACACTGAGGGAATACTTTTCAACGTCAAAATTACAAGATGAGATTAAAACAGAGAAGTTTGAATTGAATAAATTCCATGCAAGTAAAAAAGATCCTTTTTACTAATGTCTTTTTTTCCTGATCATTATGCTTGTTAAATATGTTTCCATCGATGGTATTCCCCAAACATTTGTATTTTTCCGGTTTGTTGACATAATCGTCATCACAGTTCATGACCGTTTCTGGAATGTAGGCCAAGCAAATTGTATTTTAAAATACTTTGAAAATATGATGATTGATCATTCAGATTCCACCATTTTCTAGAAAATGGCCGATTTTACCGGGAAAATACATGCAAGTGCTCTCCATTAGTCACAAAATGGCAGATTATTTTGCATTTCCACTGCTGCTTTAATAACAAATATACCCCTTACTTCTTCGGGTATTGAAATGAAATTCACAGAGAAGATAGAAAAAGAATTAATTTAAGAGCAATAATCAAAATGTATAGCATAAATTGAACAGAGAATTAAATTAAACCAGACAGAAAAATGAGATTATCTGGGTTAAAAAAAACCTGTCATTATTACAAATAGCATCAACAAAACTGTATTGTTACCACTCTGTGATAATAAATGTGATTAAAATAAATTGAAATCAGTCATTAATTGTTTTACCAAAATATGTCGGTCTAATAGATTGTATTGACAAAAGCAAAAACACAAAATTCACTGGATTAAATACTTTTTATGTGGGTAAGCAAGTTTAATTTTTGCATCAAATAATTAATTTTTAATACTTCAATTTCAAACTATTTAAAAAAAAAACATCTTTTGAAATTTTTCAGACAAATCAATTACACTGAAAAAGCTAAAATACTGTACTTTCTTAATTTGGTTTACTTTTTAAGTTTGGTTGGCCTATGACAAAATCATGTGCTTTATTGAACTTTGACCGGCTTTATGTGACGTCATACGACGCCATTTGGAAAATGGATGGTAAACAAATACAGGTCAGTGTGTTATTATTATCGATCTTTTTTCCATGGAACTTTACACATGTGAGCAAGAATAGATGAGGAACATAATTAAAAAGAAAAAAATGTTTTCTTTTCAAACATGAAAAAAATAATCAAACATTATCCAATGACTGACCGACTTATTGTCAGACGAGGATATCAATTAAATTATTTTATTTGTATCAAAGATTTCAATTCACAGACAATTACTTCTTTAAAATCAAATTTGTTTTATTTCTTTATTTACTGCTGTCAGCATTATGAAAGAAAAATGACCTGTCTTGATATATTTCTATTATCAGACAGACAGTGGGGTACCGAACACCAGTATTTACTCAGCCGTTTCTTGGCGTCTCCATATTCAGGGTGGACAACGTACGTCATGCATCCGGGTATTTTTTTTAATCGAAAACTTTATAATGGCGGGAATTTTTCAACCGTCTGACAAAATAAAACTCATTTTTATACTATTTTAACAACAACCTGTATGATAAAAGCCAGACCAATATACCCTACGGACTTGTATGGTAATATTTACATTGATAATATTCAAAAAGCTGTTGTCATTTGTCTAATCATTCCGACAATATTTCCTTTTGATATCCTGTATTACAATTACCTATAATCTACGACTATGATATGTTGACGTTGTCACAGTAATAGCGTAAACACCGGACGTCATGACACGAAAAAGACGGAACGAGATCGGAATTGACATGATTCGAAACAACCGTATTCTATGTATATGATTACACTGTGATATATAAGTAAAGGCGTTGATGAAAGGAATACAATCATTTAGAAAGCAAAAACTGTATAAACACTTTAATCTCCGGAACTGGTACTTATATCAATGGAGATTGTTTGTCTGGATCACATCCATACCAATTATTTTGTCTTTGTCCTTCATAATAACTATAACAATGATATAAAAGACTTCCTTGTACGTACACTATATGTTGGAGACACTTTTAATTGTTGAGAAGAATAGAAACAAAAATATGGAAGACAAACGAAACACGCAACTTCCTTTTTGTCAATTACTTTAGACATATTTTATTATTCATAATAAACAATGGGATAGGACACAAGTTTCACAACTTAGAAACGTATTCTCCATTTTGTCAATTGTTGGGTAACGTCAAGCGAACAGTTTTTCAGTTTTATGCTTCAAGAGCTTACAAACAATATAAAGGATTGGCTTGGGGCTAACCATTTTATATTCTTGCGGGAACGGTAGAATTTTTTGTCCGGAGAGTAATTTTGTCATCTCCGAATCGAGGCGTAATTGTTTTCCTTAAAACTTACAAAGGATACAAAGAGATAGGAACCAGACAGGAGAAAAAATATTCCTCTTTATCCCCCACCCCTATATAAGCAAATGGGATGGTTGTCTTAGGTAAAAATGTACCCATGAGATTCGTCTATTACTAAAGTTTCTAAAATTACAGATACAATATGAAATAATGAAGAGAGTTGGATGATTGATTACTAAGAGTTAATGAAAACATTTTAAGATCAATAGTTATATATAATATTGTAGACAAATCTGACATTTTTTTTCAAAGGGAGAATATGATTTATGGAATAAAATGTCATGTGTTCAAAAACAAAGTTACGATTTCAATTTTCGTTTATGGCGAGGTGTACTCGATACAACCTTATTAGATAAAGTGCTTCAGTGACTTGCAACAGGTTGGTGGTTGTCTCAGGGTATTCCGGTTTCCTCCACCAATAAAACTGACCGCCACAATATAGTTGAAACCTTCAAAAACAAACATGCATAAACCATGCACATTTGTGTCACTGCTTTAGGTAATTGGATGATAATTGTTTAAGTAAAATTACAATCAAGTTGTATACCATTAACAAGAGTAGACGGAAGAAAATTAATATAAAGAACAGACATGTATAATTAAGAGTCAGTTTTATTAGTGGAGGCAAATAAGGAGAACCAGAAAAAGACATTGACCTTCCGCTAGGACCTTTATTTAAACTGCTTCAAATGATTGGATGAAAATACAAAATTAAATTTTAAGATAAAATTACAATTGTCTAATTGAGCGTCGTTTTATTAGAAGAGGAAAGAGAAGTACCATAAAAAAACACTGACCTTCATCTAGGAACTTTATATAAACTGCTTCAAATGATTGGATGAAAATACAAAATTAAATTTTAAGATAAAATTACAATTGTCTAATTGAGCGTCGTTTTATTAGAAGAGGAAAAAGAAGTACCATAAAAAAAACCACTGACCTTCCGCTAAGAACTTGATATAAACTTTACCAAAGGAATTTGTAATGAATACACCTTGCCACGAACATAAATCGAAATAGTAACCTTTTTAAAGTAAATACACTTACACACAGAGAAGTGTCCTTCCACTTAGAGCTATAAGTACTTTATCTAAACGTGTCAAAATGAGATCACACAAAAAATATTATCACAACGTTATTCTATACTTCATTATAATAATAATACTGTATTCCGAAAGCAAATGCAGCTTATAGGATTGTACAATATATATATATATAACATGTTAATAGTACCAACTACATAGTTCACATACATTGTATATTAAATGCAAATATAGATAAATAAACACAAACATATGAATAAAAACACATGTATCGCGGAGTGTGATACACTTGGTTATAGTCTGAAACAAGTACATATAATTATATATATACGACATCAACAGTGACAAATTATGCATTACGTAGTTTCTCTGCTAAACACAAATACTTTCCAAAATTATTCAAATCTTTTACATTTCTGACAGACAACAAAGTTACAAGTGTATATGCAGATGGATTTCTCCATTAAATAAAGATAAATTTTTATAAAAATTAAAAGAACATATTTTCTCATTTAGATTTTTGGAGTAATTTCATATCATGACATACGTGTTAACAAAAAATGATAACGGTGTCATATATATTGAACAACTTGTCGCGAAATGTCCAATTTATTCTGACCCCGGATTAGAAATAATCCGAATTGGACAGTTATTGTAAAGTATTTTTCGCTTGTTTCGTATCAATAACAAAATTCAATTGATGTCCACCGATAATATACATTCACACATGTCTTATGTGACCTTCTAATGGAATATTGAAATATGTTGGTCTTAGTTGGTTTTATGGTGTTTAACGCCACTTTCAACAATATTTCAGTGATATCGTGGTAGTCAGTTTTATTGGTGGAGGAAACCGGAGTACTTGGAGAAAAACCTACGACCTGACGCAAGTCATTGACAAACTTTATCACATAATATTGTACACCTCGCCCTGAGCGGTATTCGAACTCACAACATCTGTGGTGGTAGGCACCGTTTGCATAGGTAGTTTTAAATCCAACTACCATACAATCACGGCCACGACGACCCCTCATTGAAATAGGATCACTTAAAGCAGGTGGTCACTAAATACAAGTTTAGTTAATATGAAATGCAATGCGAAGCGAAATTAAAATTGAGGTCACATAATATACAGTTATATAATGGGTGTGGATGCAATAAACCAATCTATTTGTCCTGAGGTGCTGGGAATGACCAAGTGTTCTATTGCATGAGGTCAACGGCCGAATGCAATAGAACACTTGGTCGTTACCAGCACCGAAGGACAAATAGTTTGGTCTATTGCATCCACACCCATTAAATAACTGTTTTATTTCCTAATTAAACAGAAGCAAGGTAGCGGACATGACTTAAATATGTTCATGCATATATTGTAGAAAAACTGATGAAAATGATTTATTTGTTGAATTAGATAACAATAAACAAGTGGAATACAGAGTAAAAAGTCCTAAATTTTTATTACATGTTTTTCAATATTATTATTTAAATATTACAATTTTGAAATTTTATGAAAACTGAAATGTTTGAAATTTTTTGAAAATTTAGAAATCTTATGAAAATTTTGAATTTTTTTGAAATTTGAAATTTTTGAATATTTTGAAGTTTTCCTATTTTTTGAAAATTTTGAACTTTAAATTTTTTTTATTTTAGAATTTTGAAATTTTTTGAAAATGAAAAAAAGGTTCAAAGGTCAGTTCAATAGTCTGTCGTGCAATAGTCTCTTGAAGACTATTGACGCGTCAATAGATCACAGGGGAGCAAAAAACGCAAAAGTATCTTAAAATATGTAGTTACTTAATAAACAAGAAAAAATTAGGTAATAATACAAGTTACGGTATTGGTTAATAGACGTGATCACTTAAGCAGGTTTGACTGAAAGTGTATTATGTTTATACATCATTATTTCTGTTAAGATACACAAGTGACATTTTCTCATAGTAGCATATTAGCGATTCTACAATGCATAAACAGACCAGTATTATAAAACAAGAAATCAGTTGTGCATAGCTATCGGTGTTTTGTTTTTATTTATTTATCTTATAATGGTATATTCGAGTGGAAATTTAACCACCCTGATATACTATTTTCCATGTTAAACATCATAGCGCCATGTTTATACAATAGCATGATGGATACTCCCAGTATAACAGGAACTGCTGACTCTTCCGGAGCACCCGAGTTCCAACAAAGTTTTAGTGAGATTCGTGTCGCTCGATCTTTAGTCTTTCTGTATAATTGTTTGTATATTATTGCTTGTCCTTTTTCTTTCGGCCATTGAATTGGCTGTGCTATGCGGCTTCTGATTACCCCTTTGGTATCTTCGAACTTTTTTTTCTTTCAATCTTTAGTTTTTTGCATAGTATTTTATTGATCATTGTTTTAATGTTTGTTCTCTCTCTTTCAGTCATTGTATTGTTTGTTCTTGTTTGATCTACGGCTTCTGATTACCTCTTTGGAATCTTCAAATTTTTCTTTCTTTCTTTCAACAAACCGTAGATATCAAATTTAATGCGCACAATGCGTTTCTGGAATAACCTTCATCAGGTACGCTCACAATCGAAAGGTTGGGAAAAAATGAAAATTTACAACAAAAAAAAATAAAATAAAAAAAAGAAAGATTGGAAAGCCAAATATTGTTTTAAAGTTTTGAGAGCAAGTAAATTAAAGGGCCTAAACAGGATCGTTCAACCTTTTCTTTTTTAGTATTTTGTGGACATTATTTGACTTTTTGTCCTTGCTCTTTTAACGATTGTAATGTTTGTCTTCTTCGATTTACGGCGACTGATTACTATAATGGGCTATCTTCAAACATGTCTTACCCACATATAGGTAGATACAATACTCTTCACTTGATGTTAAATAATAATCAATCAATGCATGGCACACCTGTTTCATTTACGATTTATACTTTATTTGCTATATGACAAGACTCTTAAATAAAGGCAGGTTTTATGAATAGATTAGATTATGTGATTTAATGAAACTCCATCTGAATAATATTTCATTTATCTTGTGGTTTGGCTTGTTTAGGTCTATGGTGTTTAACGCCATTTTCAACAATATTTCGGTTATATCGTGGCAGTCAGTTTTATTGGTGGAGGAAACCGGAGTACCCGGAGAAAACCACTGACCTGCTGCAAGTCACTGACAAACTTTATCACATAATGTTGTATCGAGTACACCTCGCCATGAACGGGGTTCGTATCCACAACTTTAGTGGTGATAGACTCTGATTGCACAGGTAGTGGTAACATTTATCTCGTGGTGACACTTATTTAAAGAGGAAATGGAAGTACATGTATATGGGGTGGTGTGGGGGGACCACTGCATTTCTGCAAGTAGATGACAAAATTAAATCAGTTTTAGCAAATGACAATAGATATAAAAAAAAACGTAGGCATCGATAACGGAATCAACAACCATACGAACCACTTATTTATTAAACTTCAACCTTCTAAGCATAAAATTGGTACTGGAAACGATTAATAGCGCTCAAAACACACATCGTATGGATTTCCTCTCGACTTCCGGGTTGTATGATTATAATAAGGAAAGCCTGCTGTGAACTGTTGTGGTTTCCATGATTGGCCCATTTTTGTAGATTTCGAAAAAGACTAGGCACAAAAGAAAATTTTTCCTACTCTCCATATCTTTTCAGTAGCAATCAAAAGTCGTTTCCCCGAATTGCTAATTGAATTTTTTACCCCATTTCTGGATATAGCTGAACATGGTCACGTCCAGAATATGAATGAAATATTTGCCGATGGACATTAAGCAGCTAACAATCAATCGATCTATCAATCAATCTTAGCACAGCAATGACATCAACAGAAACCGAAATCTAGGATTGTGATTGGGATAGACGCCAAATGCAACAAAATACGGAGCCGAAAGCTCCTTGACACACACATAATCAATCGTGTAGATATATACTTATTACATCAGATGGTGTAAATTTAACCACACAGATTTAATAAGACCACGGCCACTTTATAAGACCACGGCCACTTTATAAGACCACGACCACTTTATAAGACCACGGCCACTTTATAAGACCACGGCCACTTTATAAGACCACGGCCACTTTATAAGACCACGACCACTTTATAAGACCACGGCCACTTTATAAGACCACGACCACTTTATAAGACCACGGCCACTTTATAAGACCACGGCCACTTTATAAGACCACGACCACTTTATAAGACCACGACCATTTTATAAGACCACGGCCACTTTATAGGACCACGACCACTTTATAAGACCACGATCACTTTATAAGACCACGACCACTTTATAAGACCACGGCCACTTTATAAGACCACGCCACTTTATAAGACCACGACCACTTTATAAGACCACGACCATTTTATAAGACCACGGCCACTTTATAAGACCACGACCACTTTATAAGACCACGGCCATTTTATAAGACCAAAGCCACTTTATAAGACCAAGGCCACTTTATAAAACCACGGCCACTTTATAAGACCACGACCACTTTATAAGACCACGACCACTTTATAAGACTACGGCCACTTTATAAGACCACGGCCACTTTGTAAGACCACGGCCACTTTATAAGACCATGACCACTTTATAAGACCACGACCACTTTATAAGACCATGGCCACTTTATAAGACCATGGCCATTTTATAAGACCACGACCACTTTATAAGACCACGATCACTTTATAAGACCACGATCACCTTATAAGATCACGGCCACTTTATAAGACCATGGCCACTTTATAAGACCACGACCACTTTATAAGACCACGACCACTTTATAAGACCACGGCCACTTTATAAGACCACGACCACTTAATAAGACCACGGCCACTTTATAAGACCACGGCCACTTTATAAGACCACGATCACTTTATAAGACCACGGCCACTTTATAAGACCACGACCACTTCATAAGACCACGACCACTTTATAAGACCAAGGCCACTTTATAAGACCACGACCACTTTATAAGACCACGGCCACTTTATAAGACCATGGCCACTTTATAAGACCACGATCACTTTATAAGACCACGGCCACTTTATAAGATCATGGCCACTTTATAAGACCACGACCACTTAATAAGACCACGGCCACTTTATAAGACCACGACCACTTTATAAGACCACGACCACTTTATAAGACCACGGCCAATTTATAAGACCATGGTCACTTTATAAGACCACGATCACTTTATAAGACCACGGCCACTTTATAAGATCACGGCCACTTTATTAGACCACGATCACTTTATAAGACCACGGCCGCTTTATAAGACCACGGCCACTTTATAAGATCACGGCCACTTTATAAGACCATGGCCACTTTATAAGACCACGACCACTTTATAAGACCACGGCCACTTTATAAGACCACGGCCACTTTATAAGACCACGGCCACTTTATAAGACCCCGGCCACTTTATAAGACCATGGCCACTTTATAAGATCACGGCCACTTTATAAGACCACGGCCACTTTATAAGACCACGACCACTTTATAAGACCACGGCCACTGTATAAGACCACGGCTATTTAATAAGACAATGGCCACTTTATAAGACCACGGCCATTTTATAAGACCATGGTCACTTTATAAGACCACGACCACTTTATAAGACCACGGCCACTTTATAAGACCACGGCCACTTTATAAGACCATGGCCACTTTATAAGACCACGGCCACTTTATAAGACCACGACCACTTTATAAGACCACGACCACTTTATAAGACCACGACCACTTTATAAGACCACGACCACTTTATAAGACCAAGGCCACTTTATAAGACCACGACCACTTTATAAGACCACGGCCACTTTATAAGACCACGACCACTTTATAAGACCACGGCCACTTTATAAGACCACGGCCGCATAATAAGACCACGGCCACTTTATAAGACCACGGCCACTTTATAAGACCACGACCACTTTATAAGACCACGGCCACTGTACAAGACCACGGCTATTTTATAAGACCATGGCCACTTTATAAGACCACGGCCACTTTATAAGACCACGGCCACTTTATAAGACCACGACCACTTTATAAGACCACGGCTACTGTACAAGACCACGGCTATTTTATAAGACCATGGCCACTTCATAAGACCACGGCCACTTTATAAGACCATGGTCACTTTATAAGACCACGACCACTTTATAAGACCACGGCCACTTTATAAGACTACGGCCACTTTATAAGACCATGGCCACTTTATAAAACCACGGCCACTTTATAAGACCATGGCCACTTTATAAGACCACGGCCACTTTATAAGACCACGGCCACCTTATAAGACCAAGGCCACTTTATAAGACCACGACCACTTTATAAGACCACGGCCACTTTATAAGACCATGGCCACTTTATAAGACCACGACCACTTAATAAGACCACGGCCACTTTATAAGACCACGGCCACTTTATAAGACCATGGTCACTTTATAAGACCATGGCCACTTTATAAGACCACGGCCACTTTATATGACCACGACCACTTTATAAGACCACGGCCACTTTATAAGACCACGACCACTTTATAAGACCACGGCCACTTTATATGACCACGACCACTTTATAAGACCACGGCCACTTTATATGACCACGACCACTTTATAAGACCATGGCCACTTTATAAGACCACGGCCACTTTATAAGACCACGACCACTTTATAAGACCACGACCACTTTATAAGACCACGGCCACTTTATAAGACCACGGCCACTTTATAAGACCATGGCCACTTTATAAGACCACGACCACTTTATAAGACCACGGCCACTTTATAAGACCACGGCCACTTTATAAGACCACGGCCACTTTATAAGACCCCGGCCACTTTATAAGACCATGGCCACTTTATAAGGTCACGGCCACTTTATAAGACCACGGCCACTTTATAAGACCACGACCACTTTATAAGACCACGGCCACTGTATAAGACCACGGCTATTTAATAAGACAATGGCCACTTTATAAGACCACGGCCATTTTATAAGACCATGGTCACTTTATAAGACCACGACCACTTTATAAGACCACGGCCACTTTATAAGACCACGGCCACTTTATAAGACCATGGCCACTTTATAAGACCACGGCCACTTTATAAGACCACGACCACTTTATAAGACCACGACCACTTTATAAGACCACGACCACTTTATAAGACCACGACCACTTTATAAGACCAAGGCCACTTTATAAGACCACGACCACTTTATAAGACCACGGCCACTTTATAAGACCACGACCACTTTATAAGACCACGGCCACTTTATAAGACCACGGCCGCATAATAAGACCACGGCCACTTTATAAGACCACGGCCACTTTATAAGACCACGACCACTTTATAAGACCACGGCCACTGTACAAGACCACGGCTATTTTATAAGACCATGGCCACTTTATAAGACCACGGCCACTTTATAAGATCACGGCCACTTTATAAGACCACGACCACTTTATAAGACCACGGCTACTGTACAAGACCACGGCTATTTTATAAGACCATGGCCACTTCATAAGACCACGGCCACTTTATAAGACCATGGTCACTTTATAAGACCACGACCACTTTATAAGACCACGGCCACTTTATAAGACTACGGCCACTTTATAAGACCATGGCCACTTTATAAAACCACGGCCACTTTATAAGACCATGGCCACTTTATAAGACCACGGCCACTTTATAAGACCACGGCCACCTTATAAGACCAAGGCCACTTTATAAGACCACGACCACTTTATAAGACCACGGCCACTTTATAAGACCATGGCCACTTTATAAGACCACGACCACTTAATAAGACCACGGCCACTTTATAAGACCACGGCCACTTTATAAGACCATGGTCACTTTATAAGACCATGGCCACTTTATAAGACCACGGCCACTTTATATGACCACGACCACTTTATAAGACCACGGCCACTTTATAAGACCACGACCACTTTATAAGACCACGGCCACTTTATATGACCACGACCACTTTATAAGACCACGGCCACTTTATATGACCACGACCACTTTATAAGACCATGGCCACTTTATAAGACCACGGCCACTTTATAAGACCACGACCACTTTATAAGACCACTACCACTTTATAAGACCACGGCCACTTTATAAGACCACGGCCACTTTATAAGACCATGGCCACCTTATAAGACCACGGCCACTTTATAAGACCACGGCCACTTTATAAGACCACGACCACTTTATAAGACCATGGCCACTTTAAAAGACCACGGCCACTTTATAAGACCATGGCCACCTTATAAGACCACGGCCACTTTATAAGACCACGACCACTTTATAAGACCACTACCACTTTATAAGACCACGGCCACTTTATAAGACCACGGCCACTTTATAAGACCACGGCCACTTTATAAGACCATGGCCACCTTATAAGACCACGGCCACTTTATAAGACCACGGCCACTTTATAAGACCACGGCCACTTTATATGACCACGACCACTTTATAAGACCATGGCCACTTTATAAGACCACGGCCACTTTATAAGACCACGACCACTTTATAAGACCACTACCACTTTATAAGACCACGGCCACTTTATAAGACCACGGCCACTTTATAAGACCATGGCCACCTTATAAGACCACGGCCACTTTATAAGACCACGGCCACTTTATAAGACCACGACCACTTTATAAGACCATGGCCACTTTAAAAGACCACGACCACTTTATAAGACCATGGCCACCTTATAAGACCACGGCCACTTTATAAGGCCACGACCACTTTATAAGACCACGACCACTTTATAAGACCACGGCCACTTTATAAGACCACGGCCACTTTATAAGACCACGACCACTTTATAAGACCACGGCCACTTTATAAGACCACGACCACGGCCACTTTATAAGACCACGACCACTTTATAAGACCATGGCCACTTTATAAGATCACGGCCACTTTATAAGACCACGGTCACTTTATAAGACCACGGCCACTTTATAAGACCATGGCCACCTTATAAGACCACGGCCACTTTATAAGACCACGGCCACTTTATAAGACCATGGCCACCTTATAAGACCACGGCCACTTTATAAGACCACGGCCACTTTATAAGACCACGGCCACTTTATATGACCACGACCACTTTATAAGACCATGGCCACTTTATAAGACCACGGCCACTTTATAAGACCACGACCACTTTATAAGACCACTACCACTTTATAAGACCACGGCCACTTTATAAGACCACGGCCACTTTATAAGACCATGGCCACCTTATAAGACCACGGCCACTTTATAAGACCACGGCCACTTTATAAGACCACGACCACTTTATAAGACCATGGCCACTTTAAAAGACCACGACCACTTTATAAGACCATGGCCACCTTATAAGACCACGGCCACTTTATAAGGCCACGACCACTTTATAAGACCACGACCACTTTATAAGACCACGGCCACTTTATAAGACCACGGCCACTTTATAAGACCACGACCACTTTATAAGACCACGGCCACTTTATAAGACCACGACCACGGCCACTTTATAAGACCACGACCACTTTATAAGACCATGGCCACTTTATAAGATCACGGCCACTTTATAAGACCACGGTCACTTTATAAGACCACGGCCACTTTATAAGACCATGGCCACCTTATAAGACCACGGCCACTTTATAAGACCACGGCCACTTTATAAGACCATGGCCACCTTATAAGACCACGGCCACTTTATAAGACCACGGCCACTTTATAAGACCACGGCCACTTTATATGACCACGACCACTTTATAAGACCATGGCCACTTTATAAGACCACGGCCACTTTATAAGACCACGACCACTTTATAAGACCACTACCACTTTATAAGACCACGGCCACTTTATAAGACCACGGCCACTTTATAAGACCATGGCCACCTTATAAGACCACGGCCACTTTATAAGACCACGGCCACTTTATAAGACCACGACCACTTTATAAGACCATGGCCACTTTAAAAGACCACGACCACTTTATAAGACCATGGCCACCTTATAAGACCACGGCCACTTTATAAGACCACGACCACTTTATAAGACCACGACCACTTTATAAGACCACGGCCACTTTATAAGACCACGGCCACTTTATAAGACCACGGCCACTTTATAAGACCACGACCACTTTATAAGACCACGGCCACTTTATAAGACCACGACCACGGCCACTTTATAAGACCACGGCCACTTTATAAGACCACGACCACTTTATAAGACCATGGCCACTTTATAAGACCATGGCCACCTTATAAGACCACGGCCACTTTATAAGACCACGGCCACTTTATAAGACCACGACCACTTTATAAGACCACGACCACTTTATAAGACCACGGCCACTTTATAAGACCACGGCCACTTTATAAGACCACGGCCACTTTATAAGACCACGACCACTTTATAAGACCACGGCCACTTTATAAGACCACGACCACGGCCACTTTATAAGACCACGGCCACTTTATAAGACCACGACCACTTTATAAGACCATGGCCACTTTATAAGACCATGGCCACCTTATAAGACCACGGCCACTTTATAAGACCACGGCCACTTTATAAGACCACGGCCACTTTAGGAAGAAACGTTTGAAGATACCTAAGTGATAATCAGAAGCCGTAAATCAAAGAAGACAAAAGATAATAAACAAAAGGACAGACAATGATGCACAAAACTTTACACATGGCACTAAAGATCAAGGAACACGAATCCTAATAAAAACTGGGGGTAATTTCATATGCTCCGGAATGGTAAGCAATTCCTGTTCCACATGTGGCACCCGTCGTGTGATAAGTCATCAATGAGGAAATGACCGGATTAGGCCATTAATTGATTACTTGATTCATATTTAATACACAGAGAAAAACCAAAATTTCACATTGATTGCAATTTCTTTTCGTTCACGGCTGTAGTGCTTTTCTTTTAGTTGTATTTTAAGATAAGCAATCGCTTGATGGGGACCGTAAACAAATCTCATGTTGGTTCCTTCTATAAAGTCTAGAATCCCAGCCACACTTTTTTAATACCTAATTTTCACGACGGGTGTCACTAGTGGAGCAGGAACTCCCTACCCTTCCGCAGCACCTGAGATCACCCCCGATTCTTAGTGAGGTTCATGTTACCCGATCTTAAGTTTTATGTGTATGTTTTGTAGATCGTTGTTTGTCCTTTTGTCCTTTTCATTTGGCCATTGTGTTGTCTGTCCTTCGATTTACGGATTTTGATTACACCTTTGGCGCTTGGGTATCTTAAAACTCTTCTTTCCCACTCAAACACATGTCTAACACTTGCAAAGTTTTAATTATTTTTCGATCCCAAAAACAGAAAGCTTGGCACTTCCTGTACAGAACCTATTTCTGACAATGAAGTAGATAAACAGTGGTACGAAGTAGATAATTGTCATGTTGTTCTTCGCATAGCATGCAAAAATAACCCTATACACGTGATTTCAGCATTTCCAGAAACCACACATCTCCATATGTTCTGGAAATTATCCTAATAACTATTTTTTCAATTTGTAGGTGTTACAAAAAAATTAACAGTCACTTTCATCAATATCATAAACTATTTTATGTTTACATTTTAAAAACTTCCCTGTATGCATGAGATCTCATTTAAAGAATAAAACACTATTAGTAACATAGGAATGGTTCATAAATTTCTACTTTTTCGAGTTTGATTAAAGTTTATGACAATTTATCAAGGTTTTAAACATAATAACGTTTCAATAGAATAATGGAAAATTACCTTTAGATGTAAACAAATAAATAAACAATACCTGCAATTGTAATATTTGAAATTCTAGACAGAGTGGTATTTTTTTTTCTCTCCTTTTATTATGTATTACTAACCGTTTAATTTATTTATACTTAAAATGAAATGTGCAATAATTGCCTATATCTTAAAAGAATAATAAAAAGTAATATTTGAAATTTATGACAGTCTGGTATATTTTTTTGTTTTCCATTTTATCATATTTTAATAACCGTTTAATATATATGCAATATTCAATAATTGTATGCATCTTAAAAGAATAATAAAAAAAAACCAAATAAAATAAAATTTTACCTTCAAACGAGTACGGTGTATTATTCCTATCAACACTAAACTATTGTTTGAAATAGAACTACATATCGCTTTCATCACATCCCTAACTACATTCACATTAAACACTAAAGTATCAAAGGAAAAACGTTGCCACTTAGAGATAAGGTGTTTTAAAGGCGTGTTTATTAACTGTCTTTCATCGACACAGAAGCGTGGCTTCTCAAGCTATCAACTATTCACTGTACGTATAGTAGTAATATCTGATAGATTTATAGACGTATTAAAAATAATTACATTGCGCTTAATAGATAATGAGTACAGGGGAATACTGTATGATTTTTTTTCCTTGCTTGTGTCATGTATGCATCCTCTTGGTATATATATATATGTTTACCCTTTACATCGGGGGACATACAGTACCTACAGTCACAGTTAAAAAGTCTCTTTAGTTGTAAAACATTCTATTGAACACTAAAAGAAAACATCAAAAGGTCATCTTAAAATATATATAATAGTTTAGGTAATACATTATAAATATATTTCAATCAATATTTAAAACACTTGATCGGCAAACATACATCCTTTTTAACATACTTTTACCTATCCGATCGAAGAAATCACCACATTCGTGAATTTGGTACTGCTTCGACAACTATTTTACCTATTTTGTTCCGGTATTGTTATAAATACTGTTATAGTGACAGCCGGAACCTTTGAACCGTAATGAAATTTTGGCGCTTTAAAATCTGATTCAACCCACCATTTCTTTAGAAATGCTTGTACCAAGTCAGGGTCATTACGGTTTTCACAGTTTTCTGGTTGTTGACTGGTTTTGTCTGTTTATATAATTTTGAGTTTTGACTTTCCCTTTGTAAGATTGTTCGAGGTTCGGTAATTTTGTTATTACCCTTAATTAAAATAATAAGATGTGTCCCCAATTAAAATATTAAAAGTTTTTGTAAGGTCGACAACTCTGTGAAATCCAGACGCATTATAAGGACACGCTTCGCATACCGGGCTGTCACGTAACTTCATTCTATTAAGTATAGTGCTAAGAGCAAGAGTGTTAGTTCTTACTAGTAATTTTAACCTTGAAGACTGAAATTCTACAACATTAGACAAGTACGGCTGTTTACCTTGAAATATACAAACATTTTTGAAAAATTCAACACTACACTTTGTATTAACGCAGTCGAATTCTCTTTTCCTTAGAATATTTTGAAAGTATGTAAGATAATTTCATTATTGATAAAATGATCTAGACCAATATTATTAAAATCGAATTTCAAATGGTCTACGACATAGAGACAGTGTATCTGTTATATGGAGTACACCTTCTCTCATATCATGTATACAGCTAAAACATGATACTCATGGGTGTTCAATAACAATTAATCAATCAATGAGCTACATATAATAATAACCATCTGTACGTGGATATTTTTACATCATAGATATGACAAAGTATTCATATGGTACTTTACAACACAAGCATTTTAAAAGATTTATATGCAAACATAATTCTGGACAGATATAGAGTCGAAATAAAAGAAAATTCATAGAGTATGATATATGATCATGGTTATGGTGCTTAACGCCACATTCAACAATATTTCAGCTATATGGTGACAGTCAGTTTTATTGGTGAACGAAACCGAAGTGCCCGGAGAAAACCAAGGACCTGTTGCAAGTCATTGGCAAACTTTATCACATAATGTTGTATCGAGTACACCTCTCAACGAGTGAGATCCGAATGAAAACTTTCAGTGGTGATAGGGACTGATTTACGTGATTACAACTAGATTAACACAACGGGTGTCACTAGTGGAGCAGGAACTGCGTACCCTTCCGGAGCACCTGAGTTCACCCCCGATTTTTAGTGGGGTTCGTGTTACTCGATCTTTAGTTTTATATGTATGTTTTGTTGATCGTTGTTTGTTCTTTTGTACTTTTTCTTTTTGGCCATTGTGTTGTCTGCTCTTCTTCGATATACGGATTCTGATTGCCCCTTTGGTATCTTCAAACTCTTCTTACAGAAATTGTATTTCAGAATACTCATATATTAGAAAGGTTATACCATTTTTCTTACATAAATATTCTAAAAAGCTTAGAAGAACTAATTATTTTAATTCAAGTTGATTAGTATGTCGATATGCACAAAATGGGTTGACTTTGTTAAAACATCATTGGGGAGACTTAATGGCATACAAATACAGATACTAATCCAAATTTTGACAACATAGAGTGAGTTTTACTATCGATGTCAACGCATGTTTATATACATATAACAGTAGATTATATATACATTTTGTATTATCTCTGAAAGATTTCCGCGATGGTATTCGATCTCGGAACCTTTGTAAACCCAACCGACCTACATGATATATCTACTAACACAGCAAGATGAGGGTTGCTATAAACCCACTACGGTTCCTACAATCTTACATAGTAGAGAGTACGCGTTACATGCATAAGACTTAGACCTAAGACTCGCACAACCTTCTGGGTCGCGATACCTGGAGTGTGGTAGATGGTAAACCCAATCTCGGGTCGCGTGGAGAAGAGTTTGAAGATTACAAAGGGGTAATCAGAATCCGTAATCTGAAGAAGGACAGATAACACAACGGCCAAAAAAAAAAAGACAAATGGACAAACAACGATTTACAAAACACAACACAGAAACAACACAAACTCCACTAAAAACCGGGGTTGAACTAAGGTGCTCCGAAAGGGTAGGCAGTTCTTACTCCACTAGAAACCGGGGTTGAACTAAGGTTCTCCGAAAGGGTAGGCAGTTCTTACTACACTAGAAACCGGGGTTGAACTAAGGTGCTCCGAAAGGGTAGGCAGTTCTTACTCCACTAGAAACCGGGGTTGAACTAAGGTGCTTCGAAAGGGTAGGCAGTTCTTACTCCACTAGTGTCAACCCACGAAATATAAATTGTTTTTAAAAAAATTTCGACTAAGCGTGCATAATTATTGAGTAGAAAGAAATACTGGTTAACTGGCTATCGGAATAATGTGTCCGTGTGCGGTGACATGTCTTATCTGTGGCATGTTATTTCAGTAAGCTAGCGCTATCAAATTCCATCTCAATGTGTTGTTCTTGTAGAAAACAGGCATCATCACGTTATTGAAAAGGATTATGTTCTCGGCATGTATAATTGCTCACTTGGTTAAAACAACAAGAATTAATATCTCGTGCACATACTTTATTCCTGACATGATACATTGTACAAGCCAAGGAAGTGAGCGATCATGCATCTGTGTTAGGGATGTCAATTTTTCTTTGTCTACGATGTTTCTATGGTATTTTTATGTGTTCCCACAATGTGGAATTTTTCTTTGTCTACGATGTTTCTATGGTATTTTTATGTGTTCCCACAATGTGGAATTTTTCTTTGTCTACGATGTTTCTATGGTATTTTATGTGTTCCCACAATGTGGAATTTTTCTTTATCTACGATGTTTCTATGGTATTTTTATGTGTTCCCACAATGTGGAATTTTTCTTTGTCTACGATGTTTCTATGGTATTTTTATGTGTTCCCACAATGTGGAATTTTTCTTTGTCTACGATGTTTCTATGGTATTTTTTATGTGTTCCCACAATGTGGAATTTTTCTTTGTCTACGATGTTTCTATGGTATTTTTATGCGTTCCCACAATGTGGAATTTTTCTTTGTCTACGATGTTTCTATGGTATTTTTATGTGTTCCCACAATGTGGAATTTTTCTTTGTCTACGATGTTTCTATGGTATTTTTATGTGTTCCCACAATGTGGAATTTTTCTTTGTCTACGATGTTTCTATGGTAATTTTATGTGTTCCCACAATGTGGAATTTTTCTTTGTCTACGATGTTTCTATGGTATTTTTATGTGTTCCCACAATGTGGAATTTTTCTTTGTCTACGATGTTTCTATGGTATTTTTATGTGTTCCCACAATGTAGAATTTTTCTTTGTCTACGATGTTTCTATGGGATTTTTATGTGTTCCCACAATGTGGAATTTTTCTTTATCTACGATGTTTCTATGGTATTTTTATGTGTTCCCACAATGTGGAATTTTTCTTTATCTACGATGTTTCTATGGTATTTTTATGTGTTCCCACAATGTGGAATTTTTCTTTGTCTACGATGTTTCTATGGTATTTTTATGTGTTCCCACAATGTGGAATTTTTCTTTGTCTACGATGTTTCTATGGTATTTTTATGTGTTCCCACAATGTAGAATTTTTCTTTGTCTACGATGTTTCTATGGTATTTTTATGTGTTCCCACAATGTGGAATTTTTCTTTATCTACGATGTTTCTATGGTATTTTTATGTGTTCCTACAATGTGGAATTTTTCTTTGTCTACGATGTTTCTATGGTATTTTTATGTGTTCCCACAATGTGGAATTTTTCTTTGTCTACGATGTTTCTATGGTATTTTTATGTGTTCCCACAATGTGGAATTTTTCTTTGTCTACGATGTTTCTATGGTATTTTTATGTGTTCCCACAATGTGGAATTTTTCTTTGTCTACGATGTTTCTATGGTATTTTTATGTGTTCCCACAAAGTGGAATTTTTCTTTGTCTACGATGTTTCTATGGTATTTTTATGTGTTCCCACAATGTGGAATTTTTCTTTATCTACGATGTTTCTATGGTATTTTTATGTGTTCCCACAATGTGGAATTTTTCTTTGTCTACGATGTTTCTATGGTATTTTTATGTGTTCCCACAATGTGGAATTTTTCTTTGTCTACGATGTTTCTATGGTATTTTTATGTGTTCCCACAATGTGGAATTTTTCTTTATCTACGATGTTTCTATGGTATTTTTATGTGTTCCCACAATGTGGAATTTTTCTTTGTCTACGATGTTTCTATGGTATTTTTATGTGTTCCCACAATGTGGAATTTTTCTTTGTCTACGATGTTTCTATGGTATTTTTATGTGTTCCCACAATGTGGAATTTTTCTTTATCTACGATGTTTCTATGGTATTTTTATGTGTTCCCACAATGTGGAATTTTTCTTTGTCTACGATGTTTCTATGGTATTTTTATGTGTTCCCACAATGTGGAATTTTTCTTTGTCTACGATGTTTCTATGGTATTTTTATGTGTTCCCACAATGTGGAATTTTTCTTTGTCTACGATGTTTCTATGGTATTTTATGTGTTCCCACAATGTGGAATTTTTCTTTGTCTACGATGTTTCTATGGTATTTTTATGTGTTCCCACAATGTGGAATTTTTCTTTGTCTACGATGTTTCTATGGTATTTTTATGTGTTCCCACAATGTGGAATTTTTCTTTGTCTACGATGTTTCTATGGTATTTTTATGTGTTCCCACAATGTGGAATTTTTCTTTGTCTACGATGTTTCTATGGTATTTTTATGTGTTCCCACAATGTGGAATTTTTCTTTGTCTACGATGTTTCTATGGTATTTTTTATGTGTTCCCACAATGTGGAATTTTTCTTTGTCTACGATGTTTCTAAGGTATTTTTATGTGTTCCCACAATGTGGAATTTTTCTTTGTCTACGATGTTTCTATGGTATTTTTATGTGTTCCCACAATGTGGAATTTTTCTTTGTCTACGATGTTTCTATGGTATTTTTATGTGTTCCCACAGTGTGATGTTTTTTATTTGTTTATTTATTATATGATGAGATAACAGAAACATTAGAATAGAGCAGGGCCCGGGTGGCTCAATGAGTTAGGTACTTGTAGAGAGGCCCGGGTGGCTCAATGAGTTAGGTACTTGTAGGGCCCGAGTGACTCAATGAGTTAGGTAGTTGTAGAGAGGCCCGGGTGGCTCAGTGAGTTAGGTACTTGGATTACCTAACAACTCATACAAGCCTATCACCAATATCCCGTGGGTTCGCGCCCCCTTTGTAGATTACACAAAAGGGTGCACTCGACTCGCAGCCGCAAGTGATAAAGTTTATCAGTTGCTTGCCCATGGTCGGTGGTTCTCTCCGGCTTCTTCCACCACTAAAACTGGTCGCCACGATATAGCTGAACTATTGCTTAAAGTGGCGCTAAGACACAAAATATCAACACGAAAATCATTAGAAATACAGAATTAATTGATGCAGGTGTAATTTTGTCATGCAATATGGACAAATGTATTTACCCAAAATATTTCAAAAAGTGATAACATATTACTTGTATATTTCTATCATTTTCTTCACAACAAACTGTACAAATACAATGTTAATAAACGTTATACATGTATATAGAGAAAACGAAAGTGTCAATCAAGAATCAAGATCCACTGGCATCAGTGGGAACACACGACGAATACAAATAAAACATAAAAACCCCGCACAGAAAACTAAAAAGATGAGCAACACAGATCCCACCGGAGGTGAACTAGAATTTCATTTATAGTATAAATCTGTTTGATGAAGCCGTTGCTTTGCATGTACGTGTAGTTATAATTTGTTGGTAACTTTATTTCCAATTTGACATGCTATATACTCTCTTAAAAAATGTTAAAAGAACATGTGCTTTTTCTTGTTAAGTAAACAACACTTTCAGCATTGTCATATTTAATAAAAAATAATAATATGACTTTTAAGTTGTAAGCTTATTTTGACAGCGATGCATAATAAATTTACTCTTTTTTTTTCACAATTAATATCTTTAATGAAATCTTTACATTTGTTAGTGGAAAAACATAAGTATCAGTATCTTATCCTGGCCTCGTTAATATTAGTAGCATGTTATAGATATATAGTGTTAGTCGTGTTAGTACAATACAATTAAATTTATCAATGAAAATGAATACGGATCATGAGAGTAATTTCATAAGTGTTACTAATCTTAGACTTGTTTGTTTACTTCCTATTGTAGCGTATACTTATATATGTACTTTCGTTTTTGACCCACGTGTTGGGAGATATGAAAAATCTAAAATAATAAATTTGCAACTATTTTCATTTACTTACTTTAAAAGATCAATAAACAAATGTTAGAGAAAACCGAAGTGGCAATCAAGAATGGACAATCCAGAGACACTGAAGACATGGGGTTAACAAGAAACAGAACGAAAACGAACAAAACAAAAACATGAAACATACAACACAGCACAACTCAGCATAAACAGGAGTACAGTCCTATTAAACATGTTGTTGATGTTGATTGAAGTGCTACTGCACAGTAATGGTTCATGACTGTTTATATTGATATTAAAAGCTAATAGGTGAGGTATGGATATATGTTGTCCCCCAATTACCACCATATTAAGAATCGATTCTGAAAAACGATGTAAAGCACAAAACATATTAAATTAGAATTTCAACACTGATGACATGTCTGTGTGAAGTTGAGTAATGTAATTTCGTACGGATCAACGTGTTGTTGTTGATGACCCTCCATGAGTACTTTACTAGATAAAAATATAACAAAATAATCATTATATTGTAAACATCGTTTGTTTATATAGGTACTGCTGTTGGAAATCCAGTTCTCAAGAGAGGAGGGTTGGGATCCTATTATCCGGTTAACCCCGTCACATCTTTGTGCCTGTCCGAATTCAGGACCTGGACTTCCAACCTCATGTCGTGATTGCTTTGCGTTCAGTGAGTTCAGTTAAGAATAGAGATGATTGTTCGCTTTATTTATATTGGTGGAATTGATGGCCATTACTATTAAACTTTCTTTTCATAATGTTTAGATATATTTGCCTATATTTAGAGTAAATCAGATGGTCAGAAATACGAACCCTTATTGTCTAAGTACGTATATATATATATATATATAAACGTCCAAAATGTAGCACAACATAAAAAAAGATGCTAAAATATAACAAAGCTAACTATAAGTCTACAAAAAGACTAATTATAATCAAATGGACGGATATTTCGCTTGACCGACAAGCTTCATCAGCGTCTGTAATCTGATTTGAAAAATTGTCACGTGACCATCAGTTATCGTGACGTAAAATCATAATCTTGAACTTTATACTTTATATTATTAAAATATATATGTACACTAATTATAAAGAATATGAAAACAATGAGAAAATGTAATGATGAAATTTACCAACTAGCTAAGGACCAGACACTGGTTAAAAAGTTAAAAAAAAAACCCAACAAAATTAGACCTTTTTGTTTATGCCCTCCGGATATAATGTTTGTAACTCGCGGATGCAAAAATTCTCTCTTTTTTTGTCTTTGATTCTCTTTCCAACTTTAATTGTGGTCAATGATATAAATTTTGGATCTACCAAAGTCACCCAATGAGTGCCCCAACGACACAAAGTGTTGACTCAAGGGCAAGAGCGTCTATTTCGCAAGGTCACTTCTGTGTCCATTCATTCTTTTGTTGAATGGTTGGACACTTTCTCCTACGTATTGCGACCCGCAGACGTGAGTTAAGGAGGTAAACCACATTAGGTGTTTTGCAATTGACATTGCAAAAAATCTTATACTCCTTTCCTGTCCTCTTACTATGGAACGCTTGTGCGTGTTGCAATTGGAGACAGCACTTGCAACGCTTGTCACCACATGGTTTACACTGGCCGACCGTCGATGAAGGTCTAGATACCGCAGTTCTGACCAGTGTATCCTTAATGCTTTTAGGTCGTCGGAACGCTACAATGGGTGGTTCAGGGAACAACATGGCCAGCGTTTCACTTTTTTCAATTTCTTTCCAATGATGACGGACGATGCTTGAAATTTTCTCTAAAGAGGGATGGTAAGTGAGAACAAGGGGAATCCGTTTGTTGATCTTTTTTTTCTTTGTATTCCAGGAGGTTATTTCTGTTAATTTCACTGACCTTTGAAAACCCACTCACTATAACTTTGTCATTATATCCCCGTCTCTTCAAATGATGGTGTAAATCTCCTAATCTTTGCTTGGTGGTTTCAACAGTGGAGCATATTCGTTTTAACCTAATGGCTTGGCTGAATGGGATACTCTTAAAACTGTTTATGATGGCAACTACTGGGTGAAAGGTATTGATGTTTGTCTGTGGGTTTAGAGTATAAATCAGTTGTCATGTTGCCCTCCTTGACCGTGGTGGTAGTATCAAGGAAGGATATTTTGGTTTTCGACACTTCGTGTCTGAATTTTATAGACGGATGGATACTGTTAGCATGTTCGAAAAATTCATCAAGCTCTTTATCGCTATGTATCCACTTCATGTCAACGTCATCTATAAACCGGAACCATGAAAGAGGTTTTATAAGTGACGAGAGGAGTAATCGTTCTTCTAGGTCCCCCATAAAAATGTTGGCATAGGAGGGTGCCATCTTGGTTCCCATAGCTGTCCCATTTATTTGCAGATAGTGGTTTCCGTCAAAAGTAACATTTTGGTTTTTAGAACCAGTGTAAGCATCTCCACTAGACATTCTGTCGGTGGTTCTTGAACTTTTTGTTGTTCCCATATTTTTCTGCATGCGGCAATTCCGTCATCACGGGGAATGTTCGTGTAGAGGAAAGTTACATCCATGGTAACAAGCGTGGTATTTTCTGGAATGGTTAAATTTTCCATTTTCTTCAAGTAGTTGGTAGTATCTTTGATGTGTGATGGAAGGTTTTTAACGAACGGCCGAAGGTTGAAATCAATAAATTCCGATATCTTTTCAGTTGGGTGACCATTGGCTGACACAATCGGTCTCCCCGGGTTGTTTTCCTTGTGAATTTTAGGCAGCAGATAGAAAAGGCCCGGCTTGGGATCCTCTGGAGTGAGGTACTCCATGGTCTTATCGTCTATGTGGCCACGAACATGCATATATATCCTCTAAGGCTTGGGTGATCTTCTGCATAAAATCCAGTGTAGGGTCAGAATCTAATTTTTCGTAGAATCGACAATCGGACAGTTGTCTTTCTGCTTCTTGCAAATATGTCGCTTTATCCATGATTACTACTGCACTCCCTTTATCTGCTAGTTTAATAATAATATCATTTCTTTCCTGTAAATCCCTAAGGGCTAATCTTTCTGTCTGTGTTAAGTTGTCGGTCTTGGGGACATGTACGTCAACATTGTGTTTGATATCTGACTTAATTAGGTCAATGACCGATTTTAGCCTGGTATTTTTGCTAAGTTTCGAGATCCAATTACTTTTCTTGACAAATCTAGGAATATCAATTACTTCTTTTATGCCCGATTCGTCTGTCGATAGGTCTTCACTGGTTTCTTTCTTTGAATGAAAATATTCTTTAATTCTAAGCCGTCGTGCAAAAATCCAGGTCTTCATCGAGTTCACGAACATTTATTTTAGGAGGATTTGGACAAATATTTAAACCCTTAGAAAGCAACGATGATTCGGTTGAAATTAGGGGTTTACTGGAAAGATTGACAACCACGTTATATTTTCTATTCTCTACTTTCGTTTTCCTTCTGAAACGTCGTGTACGCGTCTTCCTCACCAGTGTCCTCGGTGGAATCAATTAGAGTTTTGGGTTTGATTCCATCCCTTTTAAACTTTGCATTTCGTTTCTTCGAAAATTTGGTGTCTTTTAATTTTTGAATTTCATCTAGACGACGGCATATGTTTGTAAAATCGTCTGTCGAGAGTTGTTCTTCACTGGTGTTGAGCAAATCCGAAACTATTTTTTCGAAGCCTTTCTTTTGGTATGAGGCATCATCTAAAAGAAGTTTCAAAAGTCGCGTTGAACATTCAAATAAAATTATATCCCAACGTCGGTTAAAGTTGTTAGTTTTGATACCAGGAGTTTGTGGCGTTACTTTGATTTTCAAACCTTTTGGTACTTTGTTCACCGAAATGTAGCGACAAAGATTTTTTATATGATGGTCAATTTTAATTAGATTTTGTTTGATATTTCTTAGATCTTTGAAATAAAAGTTGTAGTTCATGAATATAGGTTTATACGGATTATATGCGAAAAGTTGTTAGTTTTGATACCAGGAGTTTGTGGCGTTACTTTGATTTTCAGTTCTTTTGGTACTTTGTTTACCGAAAAGTAGCATCAAAGATTTTTTTATATGAAGGTCAATTTGAATACGACAGTTCGGAGTTAGGGGAAGAGTTATGTCCCGTGTCTATCTCTTTGCCGTTAAGAGTACATAAGGTGTACATCCGGGTCTCATTTTCGGACACTTTTTTAAGATGGCTGCCGCCCTTTGTTACAACATAGCTGTGATTATCAGCAGAGAAAAAAACTTCACTTTTATACCTTACTGGGTAGTGGTTGCGTGTTAATTTCATATTCTATGTTATCACTGATCATTGCCTGGCTAGGTTAGGATTATTCATCAGAAGCTGCAGATAAAGAAACTTTGCTATATTGTGCAGTATCGCCGCATCGGATGTAATGACAATGTTCAAATTTAGTTTATACCGTAGATGACACTGAACATTTCAGGTGTAAAATTACCTGCTTTATGAAAAAAAAATTGAGCAGACTATATTTAATGAAAATAATTGACATTTTATGATTTTAGTTGTCACATTAAAAGAAACATACTTTTTTTTAACGAAGGTATTTTCCTAGTTCTAATAATAAAACCCTAAATGCTCGCTTACTCGCAAGGGTTATAACGGGATGCCATTTACACGTAATGGAGCAGTCGACGAGATTTTTTGCGCTCGCTTACAGAGTTTCTGACGCCTGCATTTATCAATAATAAGACATAACCTTTCCTTTTGTCCATTATTATAACAAGTTTTTATCACCTACCAGTATTTTAGAATGTAATTCACACAAAATAAAAATCCATGTTTACTTTCACTCTGAACATTTTGAATTTCGTCATTTCCGGCCTCACTATTTGGATGTCGATACCATCTTTGGCGATTTAAGGCGTGAATGTTTAGATCAGCCGTTTACTACGTGTAGTAAGAAATACCATATTTAGAAAAGCCCCGCCTTCCGTAGTTTCCGGTTATGGCAAACGATTGATAAATTTGAACAAGGTTGTTGCTACCTTTGAAAAGCATATATTTCTCAGCCAAACCGATTTAACAAGGACTGGGATCATCAGTAATAGTTATAATGAAATGTTTGAAGCGTAAATAGTGAGTTTTTATGTTTCAACTGCAACTTTTTTTTTTGCTCGATTGTGACGAATGGGACCGCGTTGTAGCTCTGCCGAGACAAAAGTTTGTCACAGGAGCTACATTATTGCAGCTAGTATTTTCCCTGTATCAATCACAGGTACTCGGGATAGGATCCCCTCTTTTTTCGTGAAAAAACAATTTCCCCGTTTTTTTCTTTCTTTTCGGTATTTTTGTGATTAACTTGTGCTATATCATCAGAGAAATCTCACTATTTCCTCCAGTTTACTATCCAGCCCCTGCCACGATCAATATTAATATACTAGAAGGTAACTAGCTCCGCTGAACTTCGCGGAGTTGACACACTTTCCAAAGAGGCATCGGCCAGGGAATCCCTTGCAAATTAAAATAATAAAACACCTACTTTTCGAAGACCCGTCAAGATTCGTTTCTCCAGTATCCCTGCTTTACATAAAATGTCCTTTCCTTCATGTAAAACGTGTCAAAGTCCAATAAATTTGTCATTTCTCACACAAGACTACATCTATTTGAAGCGCGATCAACGGAACTAAATTAACAACGCCGTCTATAGATGTCGCGAACAAAGGTAGATAACCACTATCGTCAGTCCTGGATGCCGGAGCATGGGTACCAGATCGATGAAGAGAATCCGAATGACACACTGTAAAAGGAAAAGGTAAGAGAATTACGAAAATTATTTTGGCGGAACTTTATGAAGCTAAAAAAAACTCTGAAAAAGGGAAGAATTAACAGAAAAAATTAGCGATGTTAAATTTCTAATTTGGAAATGGCTTCTGAACAATCAAAACTGTTTACTTGGCTGTTAGAAAATTTAAGACCTGCAAATAATCAAGAATTTGTTGATTTAGTTGAAATCAAATCAAAATGCAATTTATCTGTCACAAGTAGTGCAGTAGGGAATTTAATTGTGAGACTGTTTAAAGATGTAAAAATCAAGCCTGGATGTTGTAAGGCAAACTGGAGTAAATCTACTCGGAGATACTATGGAATTTCATGGTGTGACAGCAGCAATGAAAACATACAATTTAATAATCTAATTTCAGTAGTACCCCCTGATTTTTTCACAATATCAAACACAGCACAATTTCTCAAATTAGGACATTTCACAGGGATCATAATAAATGGCAATAAAGTCATGGCTGAAGTGACATTACATTGTGAAGGAAAATGGGCTTTAATGTTCATGGGAAAAGTCATTGCTCTTGACAAAGTAGGAGTTCATGACAATTTTCAGTTTAACAGGAAATCCTTACATGTTCTTTTTGAAACAATTAGACATTTAAGATACTGTACAGGTGTGGAACAAGTAAATAGTGATGAAGAAAACTTACCCCCCTTTTCTAAGCAGCATGTGTCTTCGATAAGTGATGAAAACCATAATAGCGTCCGTTTCAGAGTTAAAAGTTGTTTGAATGTCTTGCCGGTAATATCATCAAATAATGCTTCTTTGTCATGCATTAACTGTAAAAAATTGATAAGAAATAATAAACATACAGAAACAAATAGAGAAAATGTACCAAGTGTGATTAATAATGAAATACAAAGTACATGTGTACCAAATGAAAAACAAAAGGAAAAAGAAGACATTACTGTGGTTAATGATGACCTTGATACTGACAAATATATAAATGATAATACTGAGTCTGATCATAAGGTTACTTTAAGTGAAAATGACCACCAAGATTTGGTTGAAATATTCAAAAATATATTTTCTGATTGTTCAACAAAAATGTCCAATTTATTAATGTTACAAAAAATGGCATTAGAACGACATCTTTTTGGTAGACGGTGGGATAAGGATATAGTCAGAATGTGTTTGATACTTTGGTGTAGGAGCCCAAGGGACTGCTGAACTTAGAAATAGCAATTTCATGATATTGCCTTCCCAACAACTGTTGCAAAAATACAAAAATATTGTTCAACAACAGGCAGGAATAAATCAGGATGTTTTGCACTGGATGGCAAATGAGGCTAAATTAAAAAACATTCCCCCCGAAGGTTTTGAAGGTGGTATTATTGTTGATGAGATGTCCATACAGTCAGACCTTCAGTTTAAAAAACGAAAAGGGACTATACAACTAGTTGGATTCACAGACTGTACACCTGAATCTATTATTATTGATCAACTGAAATCAAACAAAATGGAGAAGACTCTTGCCACCCATGTTCTACAATTGGGATTTACAGGGTTCCGCCTCCCTTTTCCCAATTTTCCAACCACAACTGCATCTGGTTATGAATTGTACCTAGTTTTATGGAAAGCAGTCAACATGTTGCCAGTTTTCGATTTCAAAATTCAGTACATAAGCACCGATGGTGCTCAGAGTAACAGAGACCTTTTCAAACTCTTACTACCTGATTTCAGCTCTGCCAATCCAATTACTTGTTCATTCAAGAATGTATATAGTCGGGACAATCCAAAACATTTCTTTATTATGGACTTCTCACATGTTGTAAAAAAGATTAGAAACAACATATTAAAAAGTGGCACTGAGGCATATTGTAAAAGACATTTGATATATGGGGACAAATTCATAGAGTGGGACCATTTTAGAAAGGCCTATTTATGGGACATCTCATCCAGTTCTTTCCCAATACATTATAAACTAACCCAAGAACACATATTTCTTACTTCTGTTAACAAAATGAGGAATCATTTAGCTGAGGAAGTTTTAAATAGTGAGATGTTACACCTAATGGAGTTATATAAGGAAAGTCTTGGGCAGGCTGGACTGAAATTAAGTGCAACAATTGAGTTGCTAAGATGTACAAGTGTTTTAATTAAACATTTTAGAGACAAGAGGCCAATCACAAATATTTCTGATGAAAGAATTCAGCAAAACCATGATTCAATGCACTGGTTTATAAAATGGGAAAATTCTGTGAAAAGTGATGAAAAAATTAAAAACAAGGAAAAACATCTGATCTCTTGCCAAACAAGAGAGGATATAGTTTCATCAGTTTTGGGCTTTGAAGAATTATGTTTGTATAAGTTAAAAACTTCACATGCTTCCATAATTCCAAGTCGTGTCAATAGTGATATTGTTGAAAATATGTTTTGTCAACAAAGAACCCTTCACAATGGCGCCAATACTAATCCGACATATTTAGGTTACTGCAATACAGTCAATTCTGTCATTCTTGGACAAGCATCCATATCTCGAAAGTCGAATGTTGGTGGTGGTGATGCTGCACAACTAATGACACATAAAGTACCGCAACAAAAGCAAAAGGTATTATACAATACTGGATAACTTCAATTCCTGGGCCCCTTTTTTTCATAACAAGGAAAAAAGTTAATAATTACAATACCCTACTGCTTAATTAAATTGTATTCTCTATCTTTTTTATTTATTCTAATTTAAGATGAAGACCATCTTTAAGCAATGTTAACTCAGTAATTTCACAAAAGCATAAATATATTTGGGGGTTTTTTTTGTATTGTTTTTCTTGGGATTGGGAGGAGGTTAAATATTGAAATTAATCCACTGGTTTTGCTTATTCTACATGTTTTATACTTGATAGATTTTTTTTTCCATTTAAGCATTTAATTAGTATACATGTATGTTGATTTCCAGTGGATCATACTGTGACTTCAAAATACAAATACATGTAAACATGATGGCATGGCTAGTCAAGCATTATTCCTAGTCTTGATACTATAATATCTAATGTGTAAACAAAGCTTTGCTTTCTAATTTTAATAATATATAAATAACACATAGCTGAGAGGATGATAGAGCAGACTGTTACCGCGAGAAAGCATTGTCAACCGGAGCTTAGGTTGACAATGATTTTTTGAGGGGTAGCAATCTGTTCCATCATCCTCTCAGCTATGTGTTATTTAATTTATTATACTGAATGTATAAACTAGAACTGTGAGTGACCTCACTGAGTGATACCCCCCGCTTGCAATACTATGATGTTCAAACTTTGGAATACAGGTATATTAGCAAGTTACCTATGAAAAATGAACGGATATGGAGTTATGTCAAGGAGACAACACCCCCATCTCCAAAATAAACTAACCAAGAACATACATCTAGGGGTCGCCACAAGTACTCTTTTCGTGAAAGTATAAGTTGAATTATCTCCCCTTCTAAATTTTAGACAGCAACGGTATTCCTTCATGCACATCTGCAGGTTGTGTACAGTTTCATAAAAATTCAATAAGCAGTTTAGTAGGAGTTGCACTTACAAGATACATGCCCCCCCCCCCCCCTTTCGTGAAAGTATAAGTTGAATTATCTCCCCTTTTAAATTTTGGACAGCAACCATATTCCTTCATGCACATCTGCAGGTAGTGTACTACAACTGTGTAAAGTTTCACAAAACTCCAATAAGCCGTTTAGGAGGAGTTGCACTTACAAGGTACACGACCCCCATTTTCGTGGAAGTATAAGTTGAATTATCTCCCCTTTTAAATTTTGGACAGCAACCATATTCCTTCATGCACATCTGCAGGTAGTGTACTACAAATGTGTAAAGTTTCATAAAAATCCAATAAGCGGTTTAGGAGGAGTTGCGCTTACAAGGTACATGGACGGACGGACAGGGTGATTCCTATATACCCCCCAAATTTTGTTTGTGGGGTGGTATAAAAATAGGGGTTTTGTTCATTGAATTAATATTCATCACGTCCTTTCTTTTCAATTAAAGTGACATCATAAACACTTTTTCAGGGAGGCCGAGCTTAGCCATGTGTTACATTTTTTAATGTTACCCTCTAAGTCTTGACAGGGTGTTAACCCTCGTATTAACCAATGAAAAGCATGCATGTTCACATGAAATATAGCAATGCATAATGACATGTAATACATGTATGAAATAGTTATTTTTCTGTAATTTTCAAATGAGACCGAGTGGTCTACATACTTGTTCCAAAACACTTTATCTATGACCACTCAACCTACCACCTCTAGGTGCAAGTTATAACCTTACTGCAAGAAAATCAGTAGAGATATGCAGTTTTTACTACAAAAAAGTCATCTGTGGACAGCTTGAGTTTTGTTCAAATACTTATGTCTCTCTTGGCTAATAAACACACTGTACATGCATCTAAGGACAGAATGCAAATAATATTGATAAACGGTGGTCCTGCCCTTGTTGTTTCACAAACCAGTGGTCCATATGTGCAAATAACTTGAGGTAGCAAAAAGGAAATGTTGTAATATACATGTATTAGCATGGTAGTGAAATGTAGACTTCACTAAATCAATATGGCCCTTGCCCATTCCTTGACCTTATTGTTTAATCATTTTTTTTCTTTTAAGAGACAAATATTCTTTTGATTACTTAACCAAGAATTTAATTACCCTTATTGTGCAATATACCAACATGTATATACCTAGAGCTACTTGCAAAGTTGACATCTGAACTGTTCCCCAACATTCTCAGTCAGACGACACCACTCATCACCATCTTCTAGATTTACACAGAATCTATGATACCATAGAGAGCATATATCGCACTGTATCCAATCTTCACCTTTAACATAACCCTTATAGCAAATAGCACAGTTTTCGTCCGATTCGCCTGAAAATTTTGTTTTCTGCTTTCCTTTTGAACGTTTTCCCTTTCCTTTTCCTTTTCCACCTGATTTTCTTTTCCTTGATTTTACTGCTGTACTTTTTTTGTAGGTGGCAGTTTTGAAGGAGAAGAATATAAACCAGACACAACAGTAGATTGTAGAACAGTATCACTGGAACCCTGAATCTCAGTATCACCAGCAGTGCTAGTCCCTGGGATCTCAGTATCAAAAGATGTACTTGACCCTGGGATCTCAGTATCAAAAGATATACTTGGCACTGGGATCTCAGAAGTAACAGATGAATGTGATGCGGAGATTCCAGTTTCAGTAGATGTAATTGCTTCCTGCAAATTTGAACCATCAGCCACAGAACTTTCTACACTGTGTGAACTGCCAGATGTCATAGTTTCAACAGTTTCCAATTCACTAGGTGCAGGTATGCAATCATTTTGTAATATTATTTTAACAAATTCACTGTTAATCTGATCCTTCTTTTTTTTAGCAGAAACTTTTACTTTATAAGCCTTGCACAGTAATAGTAAATCTTTTTTTGTAAATGATTTTTCTACTAGGAAGTTTTTATTATTTGTAAGTTCTGATTTAAGTCGCAAATGGGACACAGCTTTCTCCTCTCACTTATCCTCTTTTATAAACTGCATATTAAATGTTTGACATTTGTGTGTGATTTCTGAGATACTCCTTTACAAAAAACAAATAATCTCTCCGAAACTGACTGAATGCAACTCTTAAGAATAAATTTACTATACAGTCAAATAGTTCAATATAGTTTTCACATCTGTTTACTAATGATTTCAAAAGGTCATCAATATCACTATTTTCCTTCTCAAATGTATCAGAACTTTCCTTAACTTCTGTGAATAAATTAATACAAATACTGAATAAATCTGATTCATTAAAGAGCTCATTTTCTACACAGTTAAACAGATTTTTTTCCATGTTCAATCAGATTAAAGTGTGTTAATTTTGTTCTACATAAATCTGTTTACCGTGTAAAAAACTGAAATGCATTATTTGTAATATTTGTCAACCCACCACGTTCATTTTGTTTTCTTTTAATTTCATCTAATCTTTCAGGGTCACTACCAGAAATTATCAGCTCACCGTATGATATGCACAGTGAATTTAGAAGTATCATTTGCTCTTGCAGTTGTTCAATTTGAGATTCCATTTTCTTGACAAATAAACAATTTCTTAATTTTGTTGATATAATATGTTTTAATTTTGCAACAACATAGCCACTGATGTATCTGACTTTACCTCTTGCAGGTCCAGAAAGACTTTGAGATGTAGAAGTTTTTTTGAGCGGTGCAGGCAACTGAAGTTGTATTTGACTCAATACCTTCTCAAGATGTTTTTTTCAATGTAAAATAATATTGAAGTCAATAATTGATAACATGGTCCCTTTGGGTCAAGTTTATAAAACTGAAGCAACTCCAAAGCACTCTTTTCATATTGATCTGACATATTGATCTGACACTAAGTATTTATTAAATTTGCCAAAAAAGTCATTTTTGGTGTTTTGCTGAAAATTTTGCTGCACTTTCAGGGAAACAATTCAATGCTATATCCTCAATAGCTGAAAACTGTGACTCGTACCAAGTTTCATAAGTTTGAAATCTGTTTAGAATTACTTTTTTACATTCTAATATTTCCTTTTCTGCTGAAGTATCAATATACTCATTTATTGAAACATCTAGTGCAAGTTTTGAAGAAATATTATTTCCAGTTTCTGGCAAGACATTTACATCTGTAAAACAATCAATACCTTCTAAATAGTCAATTTCACTTTCCGAGAAGTCAGAATCCAAATCTAAATTTTCAGGTTTTATGTCATTGTCATTATAGTCTTGCTCATCAGAGTCAACATCTATCACTCTGTTTCGACAACATGTGAAATCCTGGGAAACATTGCCAAGCGAAAACTTATCATAAAAGTTTATTACATGTGATGAATGTTTTCTGCACATTGATTTCTTGAAATTGACAACGCGAAGTCCCTCAACAGTTTCTACCCGCCCTATAGCGACACCAATTTGTCCCGGCTGAACACAATTTTGGCAATTAACAACAACATTACTTAATGTCATACCCTGAGCCTTATGCATTGTAATTGCATAAGCTAGTTTTAGTGGCAATTGCACTCTTTTGGCGATAATGATTTTCTCAACAGGATCAAATGTTGTTAAAATAGCAGGTTTTATGTTAGCAGTAACTGTTTTTGAATCTAATGTAAATTTAACATCAACAGAGTCAGGGTTAAGCTTTGTTATATTACCTCTCAAAGCATTTACAAGCATGTCGCTTAGGTGTTTCACAAGCATTACTGGGCAACCCAATTTTAGTCCTAGATTTTTTGGCGCCAGAAATTTAGCCAAATAGTAATGTGACCCTTCATCAGTAGATGTGTAAACTTTGAGTTCACCAGGTAAATTCTGTAGTTTATTGTGGTTAAACAAGTCAACATACAAATTTCTTGAGAATAGCTGTATCGATGATCGTTCATTCTGAAGAGGTCTATTCAATGACAGCAAGAAGGCAACGCTTTCATCCGATGGGTCACCTCTCTCCATCTCATTTATGCATTGTATTAAATTTGTGTCACTTTGTCTATGAATAATATGTAGTTGTAGTTTATGTGTAAAACAGTCATTAACCATGGCAATCTAAAGCAGTGATTACCAGGATCACCTAACAGTTCATTTGATACTGGGGGTAACTGATAAAAGTCCCCTACTAATATCACTTGTATGTCACCAAAGTAAGACTTGGAATTTCTTATATGTCTACAGACAAATTCTAGCTGATCTAAGATTTTAGTACTGATCATGGATACCTCGTCAACAAATAATATATCTGTGCTTTCAATATTCTTTTTAACATTGACAAAACGTTCATCAGTTCTAATTAAATGAACCAACATTTCATGCATGTGCTTATCGTCTTCTAAACCCGCCCACTTGTGAACGGTTTGTGCTCCCAACTTTCCATGGTGAGTGGCAGCTATGCCTGTGGAGCAAACAATTGTCACATGTTTTTGTTGTTTTCTTTTGTATTGCACAATATGCCTAACTAAATGGGACTTTCCACAACCCGCTTGGCCACTTATAACTAAATTATGGCCATTATTTACAAGATGAAAGGTGTTTTCTTGATCTTCGTCTAACATTTTGACTTTCCCGTATATGTTTTATACTAATTTTCGTAATTCTCTTACCTTTTCCTTTTACAGTGTGTCATTCGGATTCTCTTCATCGATCTGGTACCCATGCTCCGGCATCCAGGATTGACGAAAGTGGTTATCTCCCTTTGTTCGCGACAACTATAGACGGCGTTGTTAATTTAGTTCCGTTGATCGCGCTTCAAATAGATGTAGTCTTGTGTGGGAAATGGCAAATTTATTGGACTTTGACACGTTTTACAAAGGACATTTTATGTAAAGCAGGGATACTGGAGAAACGATTTTAATTTGCAAGGGATTCCCTGGCCGATGCCTCTTTGGAAAGTGTGTCAACTCCGCGAAGTTCAGCGGAGCTAGTTACCTTCTAGTATATTAATATTGGTCGTTGCAGTGGCTGGATAGTAAACTGGAGGAAATAGTGAGATTTCTCTGATGATATTAAATAGTGAGATTTCTCTGATGATATAGCACAAGTTAATCACAAAAATACCGAAAAGAAAGAAAAAAACGGGGAAAATGTTTTTCACGAAAAAAGGAGGGATCCTATCCCGAGTACCTGTGGTATCAATGTTAGATTTACAGTAGCATAATATACAAACAAACCAATTATTATTTGTCATATTAGAAAGAATACATAAATAGCTGTGGGTATTATTTTTTTAATATTTTCCTGCATCAATGTTCAATTCAAAGGAACATAATACAGAGTAAAACACGCCAGTTTGAATAAACGTCCAACGGCGGAAAATATAATAGTACTATTTTACCTCCTTCACAAAAGACTTTCTAACTCCGAATTCCCGTATTAGATTTTGTTTGATATTTCTTATGATCTTAGAAATAAAATTTGTAATCCATGAATATAGGTTTTACGGATTATATTCGAAAAGTTGTTAGCTTTGATACCAGGAGTTTGTGGCGTTGCTTAGATTTTGAATTATTTTGGTACTTTGTTCACCGAAAAGTAGCATCAAAGATTGTTTATATGATGGTAAGCTGCTCACGGCAATGTCGCCGCATTGTTTACTCTATATTGCGTAGCAAGCATTTTTTATATTGATACAATTTTACAGATATTAGACAAAAAAGGTTAGAAGGCAAATACATGTTCAATATTTTGACAAATAAAATATGTTTAAACCAAGGTAAATACTTGATGATAATTTAAATTAATATCTACAATCTGAGTTCTGCAGAAATTTTCAACAATAGCCCGTATTGCCAGGAGCTTAGCACAAAACATATTTCAATTGTATTGTCTGGTTTGCCACCACTGCAATCTCTAATTAATTACCCTATATTATATGCTCGCCATCTGGAGAAGTTCAACTAGGACGCCATTGCCGTAGTCGTATTGTATTTGAATTTACATACCGGTATACTAATGAAATCAATGACTATCAACACTGAAGTTGTGTGTACTCTCGCTCATAGTGGGGTGTGTGTACTCTTGCCCATAGCGGGGTGTGAGTAATCTCGCCCATAGAGGATTGTGGATATTCCTGTCGATTGCGGGGTGTGAGTACTCTCGCTCATAGAGTGCATGAGTCTTCTCACCCATAGTGGTTGGGGGTCTTCCCGCTGAGATCGGGGAGTGAGTACTGTCGACCATAGCGAATTGTGAGTCCTCCCATCCATAGTGGGGTGTGAGTACTCTCGCTGATAGAGGGTTGTAGATCTTCTTTTCCATAGTAGGTGTGAGTCTTATCGCCCATAACGGAGTTTTAGTACTCTCGCCCATAGCGAGGTGTGAGTTTTCCTGTCCATAGCGGGTTGTGAGTACTCTCGTCCATAGCGGTGTGTGGGTCTTCCCGCCCATATGGGAGTGTGAGTAATCACGTCCATAGTGGGGTGTGAATCTTCTAGCCCATAGCTGGGTGTGGCTACTTTCGCCCATAGAGGGTAGTGGGTACTCTCGCGGGGTATACTCTATGCAAGTTTGTCATCAAATTGTCAGTTACCTGTGATAGCCATGGTTTTATCCACCAATATTACTGGCCCCCTCTATATATCAGAAATATTCTGGAAAGTTGCATTCAGCATCATTGACCAAATAACCCACAAAATGACAAACATTGTTATTGACAAAGTTGATATCTAAGACACAGACATAATTACAGCAAAATCTAAATTGTGAATGTTATTAGTATAGTAAAAATATTAATATAAATTTCCATTGAGAAGCTGTTATTGATTTTGTGCTCAGTCATTTACAGATTCCAATGAACAAACATATCACATATTATTTAATATTTAAACATTTGTCCTAATCATTCGGCTCAATATGGCTTTACACCGGACTCTATATGGGACAAATATGTTTAAATCAAATGTCTCGTGGGACCTTCGAGGTCGTGATCGTATGGTTGTTGGATTTATAATTACCTATGCAATCAGTGCCTATCACAACTAATATCATGGATTCGAATCCCGTTCATGGCGAGGTGTCCTTGATACAACATTATGTCATAAAATTTGTCAGTGACCTGCGACAGGTCGATGCGTTTCTCTGGATACTCCAGTTTCCTACGCCAATTAAACTGACCACCACGATATAGCTGAAATATTGTTGAAAGTGGCGTTAAACACCATAACCCTGACCTCTAACCCAATGACGTACATTCTGAGGATTCTCTCTCGTTTACACTCCCAATTAAACTGACCGTCACGATCTATACAAATACATAAAGCACCGCATTATAGGTACAATCAAAATTGTAACATGAATGTATTCTTTTCCTTTGATATATACCAGAATGTAAGCAACAGCTAAGAACTATGAAATAATACATGCCGATACGAGATATTGCATACTTTAAATTTGTGCTGTAGTTTTATTACTCTCAGAGAGTCGTGTAATAATCAACGAATTGCATGGCTTTATGTTACAAATCATTTATACCACCATTTTCCGAGTTAAACGGTTAAACAATCTCACGCTTCGTGTTCGATTGCTTAACCGTTTAAATCGGAAAACCGTGGTATAAATATAACTTAATTTGTTCACTTGTTTGATAAATGTACAACATACATGTATCAACTTAACACTGACACATTGGTAATGATATACAAATGTATGCTAGTATACCAAATGTCTTAATATACAATCAATATATATACGAGATCAAAGAGAAATATGACGATATCATAGGGGATTAGACATTGTTAAGACGTGTTTACAACAGGTTTCTAACGATAAAGAATAGTAGATTTACTGGTTGTAATCTTTCAACGTACATAAAAGAAACTGATTAATGTTTGATGGATTCTAGATAAGGAAAGCTTTTGATTTCCTTAGAAAACGGATTTTCTTCATAAAATCAAATTATTATATTTGAATATACCTACTCTACTGCCCTAATTTTACATTGACTTTGTTCCTCTTGTGTTTGATGGTAATGAGTTTGATGCATCTTATATTTATTTGAGATGATAGGTGTAGTGTTTATTTCTATATTACAGATGTGATAAACAAGTTTGGACTCATTTCAATGTTATGTGATAACGTTTGTCGGTGTATTTACAACTAGCTATGCAATTAGTGCCTATCACCACTAATGTTGTGAGTTCGAATCACATTCATGGCGAGGTGTACTCGATACAACATTATGTGATAAAGTTTGTCAGTGACTTGCGACAGGTCGGTTGTTTTCTACGGGTACTCCGGTTTCCTACACAAATGAAACTGACAGTCACGATATAACTGAAATAGTGTTCAGAATGGCGTTAAGCACCATCCGGTTTATAAAGGGTTCGGTTTAGACAGGTTTCATATATTGTGTTTATTTCTATATAACAGATGTGATCAACAAGTTTGAACTCATTTTAATACTGACTTTGACCTCTGAACCTCGCAAGAAAACAGTATTTGTGTAAAATCATATCTCACATACAAAAAAAATGTATTTCGATTGATTTCACTAAAATAATTGATCAAAAGAAAAACAATTACGAACTGTATCATAATTTGGGAATAACTCACAACTTTTAGGAAGCAAGTTATCAGATAAGACATGTCGTTGTCTATTCTCCCTAGTTATCAGATAAGACATGTCGTTGTCTATTCTCCCTAGTTATCAGATAAGACATGTCGTTGTCTATTCTCCCTAGTTATCAGATAAGACATGTCGTTGTCTATTCTCCCTAGTTATCAGATAAGACATGTCGTTGTCTATTCCCCCTAGTTATCAGATAAGACATGTCGTTGTCTATTCTCCCTAGTTATCAGATAAGACATATCGTTGTCTATTCTCCCTAGTTATCAGATAAGACATGTCGTTGTCTATTCTCCCTAGTTATCAGATAAGACATGTCGTTGTATATTCTCCCTTGTTAATGATTGTAGTACAACCTATCTACGCCGAAACAATTGGAAAGTACTATTGTCTAAATTAGATATTTGAAATATATCTGGATGATAATTTTAAGTTCGTTTCAAAAGTTGTCGTATTTAGAAGAGTTTACTTTCTAATATACAGAAACCTCTTGGAATTCATCACATTCGTACCTCAAAGATCTTAGGGATTTCGGACTTGACAAAGGAGGCGTAGATCCTTTTTCTCTTAAGTACAGATTGTCTAGTATTATATGTGACGTGGCGTCCTTTCGTCTTTTTAAACCAGTTCGATCTGAACCTCTTCATGATAACAACAGAAAATTCCTCCATATTCCGTTTGCTAGCAAAGGAATCGATGCTATTAACATCAGCAACATTCTTAATGGAAAAGAGGTCGTAAAAGAAATTCCACCATATTTCATAAATCAATCTGTTCCCATTGTCTCCTATAGCTACACTAACAGCATTGGCCGTAAAATTTTCAACTACAAAGAAGCATTGCAAGATATTAACATAGAAGAGTACCTTAAGAACCCTCTGACTTGTGACTGCTCCCACTCTCCTTTTCAATACAACCCATCTGGACATGTAATCACTGGTGTTCTGAATATCATTCAACATGAGAGTCTCCGAAAGGTGATTTCTCATGGTCCTAAATTCAGAGAGCCTCAACACATCAATTGGAAACATAATTTCAAGATAATTATGGATGCTGTTGAAGATTATGCCAGAAGGTGGATAAAGAGAGAAGTAGACCAAGATCCCGAGTTAGAGTCCTTGTCAGACTGGGTTAGAACAATTAGGTCTCTAGTACAAGGTCGGATTCACAAACTCAAAAATTGTGTTAATAGTCGACCTATGTCTGTATTTAAAGACCAAGAAGCTGTTAAGTGTCTTTCCTCTCTTCATGACAAATATGTTATCGTTCCTGCGGACAAGGCTTCCAACAATATCGTGTTTGTATGTAAATTATATTACTTCGAATGCCTAATCAAGGAATTAGGCATAAATAGCAACACCTCTAGTAATACCACATACAAACCAACTTCGTTCGACAAAGATGAAATCCTAGCTAACCACAGATCATTCATGACCTCTTTAAACATTCCCTCTGGTAAAGAGTCTGAGGATTTACCCTATTTATATTGGATACCTAAACTCCATAAGACACCATACAAAGAAAGGTACATAGCGGGATCATCAACTTGTTCGACGAAAGAATTGTCGATTCACCTGACAAAGATGCTGTCTACAGTAAAAGAGGGACAACAGAAATATTGTGAAACTCGCGTAGTGGCATAAATCACATGTGGATTTTGAAAAACTCTAAAGATCTTTTGGATAACCTGAAATCAAGATCTTTCTCTCAGGTATCCTCCATCAAAACTTTTGATTTTTCAACTCTATATACCACCCTACCGCATGACAAATTAAAAACCCGCTTAAAAGAAACAATTCATAAAGCTTTTAGTCATAGAAACTATGGCTCAAAATTTGTTGTGTTAGGCTACAATTCCACATATTTTTCAAACAAAATTCAAAAAAGGTAAAACATGCTACTCCGAGGAACAAGTGATCAGTATGCTGGAGTCCCTCATCGATAACATATTTGTCTCCTTTGGAGGGACACTGTTTCAGCAGGTCGTCGGCATACCAATGGGTACGAATTGTGCCCCTCTTCTAGCCGATTTATTTTTATACTCATATGAGTCGGAGTTTCTTCAAAAGCTTGTAAAAGATAAGAAGATTCATGAGGCTAGAGCCTTTAATTTCACATACAGGTATATTGATGACGTTTTATCTATCAATAATTCTAGATTTGCAGAATTTCTTCCATTGATATATCCTCCAGAGCTGGAAGTTAAAGAGACCACCGATACAGCTTCGTCCGCATCATTTGTGGACTTTTACCTCGAATTTGACGACAGTGGTCAACTCAGTACTAAAATTTATGATAAACGGGATGACTTCAATTTTAAAATCATAAATTTTCCAAACATGTGCAGCAATATACCAGCTTCTCCTGCATATGGTGTTTACATCTCGCAATTGATTTGCTATGCAAGGGCCAGTAGCAATTATTCTGATTTCCTGAAACGTCATCTTCATCTGAGAAACAGGCTACTGGACTAGGGCTATAAAAAGATTCGCCTTATTCGATCTCTTAAAAAGTTTATATTCCGATACCAAGATCTTGTCGAAATATATTCTGTCTCTGCAGAAACGATTATAAGCGATGCATTTTCATATAGTGAAAATGTATAAAGATAAAGAAGTCAAGAAAAATGTCAAGGATATTTTTTTACCAATGTGTGACGTAAAAATAATTTTGACATTTACGTCACCGAATATGGTACTGCTTTGACAACTATTTTACCTATTTTGTTCCTTTATTTAAATACTGTTATAGTGACAGCCGTAACCTTTGAACCGTAATGACAGCGGGAGGTTTGGCGCCTTAAAATCTGATTCAACCCACCATTTCTTTAGAAATGCATGTACCAAGTCAGGGTCATTACGGTTTTCACAATTTTCCGGTTGCTGACTGATTGTGTCTGTTTATATACTTATGAGTTTTGACTTTCCCTTTGTAAGATTGTTCGGAGTTCGGTAATTTTGTTATTACCCTTATTGAAGATACCAAAGGGGTAATCAGAATCCGTATATCGAAGAAGGACAGACATTACAATGGCCATAAGATACCAAAGGGGTAATCAGAATCCGTATATCGAAGAAGAGACAACACAATGGCCATAAGATACCAAAGGGGTAATCAGAATCCGTATATCGAAGACGAACAGACAACACAATGGCCAAAGGTTTGAAGATACAAAAGGGGTAATCAAAATCCGTATATCGAAGAAGAACAGACAACACAATGCACACTAACATTAAACAGTTCATTTATATATTATATTATCTCTTGAATGCAAAATAAATTAATAATATCCAGTGCCGGGTTTACCTATCGGCTTGACAGACTGAAGACTACGGCCTCAGAATTTAGGGGGCTCCTGGCCAAGGTGTATAGCGCTTTTGACATTAACATTGGACTTTCATACTTATGCTGTCATAGCACACTGTGCTTTCTAAACAACCTTTCAGTTATTTTCCTTACACAGTTGCACTCCATTTCAGAATATTGGAGAATTTTAAAAGCCCCTCATCACCCTCGCTTTTATTCAAATTGGATAAACACTCTTCCATCTTCCTCGGGTAGTGTGGATGGCGGATTGGGGGGGACCTAGCGAAATATCTTAGGGCCTCTCTTCATCTCAGAAGCGATTCAAAATACCAAAGGGGTAATCATAATCCATAAATCGAAGAAGAACAGACAAGACAATGGCCAAAAGAAAAAAGTACAAAAGGACAAACAATGATCCACAAAACACTACATATAAAACTAAAGCTGTTGTTATTGACTAATACTCTTTACGTGAATATAACAAAGAAAATACGCAAGACATATCGGTAAAAACGATTGCACCAATCGGCCAGACTGATGTCTATACAATAACATAATACGTCTGTCTTAGGGTATAATCTAGTTGTTTACTTTATGTAATAAACTTATTGCCACAATAAATACAATGAATCATCTCAGCTGTGTTTACTAGTTTGTCTTACATTGAAGAGATTTACACCCATTCTTTCTCTCAGATAACGTCAACAAAATAAACAAGAATTTTAATTTGTTATTCTACTTCAATAATATATTGTGAGTTCGAATCTCGATCAGGGCGAGGTGTACAATATTATGTGATAAAGTTTGTCAGTGACTTGCAACAGGTCGGTGGTTTACTTCGGGTCCTCCACCAATAAAACTAACCGCCACGATATAACTGTTCGTTGAAAGTGGCGCTAAACACCATCAAACAAACAAACAACAAACAATAATATATTTTCTTGACGAAATGAATATACGAAACTAATGTTAGTGTTGGACACAACTGCAATAAATCTGTTTTGTATAAATATTTCAAGGATGCGATGTTTATCGGGTGCGTTCCCAGACCACACATGCTTGTCTTGTCTGTTGGATTTTGTTTTAAAAAAAAAGAGTTAATATAGATTTGACGTGTTTTACTAATGTACTGTTATTATATGTATGACTTTATTTATGGGAAATGAAATATAACGCATTCCTTTAAACTTTTTTTTAACGAAACGAAACAATATATTACTCAAAAACATTGTCATGTTCGTTTCTAAGTGAAACTTAATTGAACATTTCTAAATGGAATCCGCAAATAGCTATAACATGTATGAAACACCTAACTTCATTTGAAAGTAGATAAAATGGCTATATCAATGTGATTTATCGAAGAACAACAACAGAAATATAAACACTGCTAATGACATTTATTAGAGTTCTGTAAGGTGCCCATTCAGTGCCAATTTATCCCTCTTGTAAAGTGGCCTATGGTGTATACAATCACTGACAAGATCGACAATATTGAACAGTTCAATTGACTTATTTTATCAGTATAAGGCAAACATATCAAACTACAATTTGTTTGCTTACATTAGTTTCCTCTCAATACTAAATAGAAGTGATTATATTTAATTAAAATGTCCGATTAGGAACGCATTGCGCTTATCTATTGTTGTCAATAACAATTCAAGTCCGAAAAGTTCAAATGGTGTAATACATAATACATATGTATGTCAATTTCGATGACCGATATGTTCCTTTCAGTAATCAATATCTCAAATGATAAAACAGGAAGTACAATCAACATTAATATATACATGCATTAATAAAAACGTAGAAATCAAATTTAATGCGCATGACGCTTTTCTGGAATAACCTTCATCAGGCACGCTCAAAGCCAAATACTTAAAAACTCTCAAAGACCAGAAAACAAAAGGTTCTAACCAGGATAACCAAGCTATGCTAAGGTCACCTATACCTGGGGGATTTAGTTTTAATAGTAAATTTACTTAAAGTGCCATAATGGAGTAAAATTCGTAAAATGACCAAATAGGAAGTGTATTCAAAACAAGGATATTAAATTTTGTGCGCACGACGCTTTTCTGGAATAACCATCATCAAGAACGCTCAAAGCCAAATAATGCTTAAATCTCTGGGAGCCAGAAAACAAAAGGTCCTAAACAGCATAGCCAAATAGTGCAAAGTTCACCTGAGGCAGGAGAATATTAGCTTTAACAATAAATTAAAGTGCAACAATAGAGTAAAAATCGTAATATGACATCCATTTATTTATTTCAATAAAAGTATATTTACAACCCAACGCACGCGTGTTTTCGCGGTAAAAAAACACATCTGACTATATTTTATCGATCGATTTTTTTTACCACATGGTTCGTATTTATTCGATTTGTTTAAAAAAAAAAAAATTCTTGTGTTTTTTATGTACAAGAATATCTTTCAAATTCGTGTTTCGAAATTATGTTAACTGTAAATCCGTAAATGTTATATACGGAGTATTTTGTGAAATTTGTACTAATATTATATATGTTGGAGAAACAGGAGAAATACTGTATCAAAGACATTTATCTCTTATCCGTAGAACAGAAGATAATCCATTGGCGAACTATTTTGTTGACTAATAATCATACAGTTGAACACTTTTCCGTGATTGGATTGGAAAATCTTTACCAAAACGAATCTTACAGACAAAATAGCCAGAATTTGTGGGAAAAGAATTGGAACACTTTTAAACCGCATGGCATCAATACTAAAGATTATTAATTAACTCTATTGTATTGTTGTCAATACAACCTAAACTGTCTTTACAATATAGAATCATAAACTTGGCCAATATAAAAAAAACTAAGCCAATATCGATATTGGCTTAGTTTTTTTTAATATTGGCCGAGTTTATGATTTTATAATACCCATTATAAGATCAAATGTTATGGTTAATTAATAAATATATCATTACGTGATGATTTCCGTATTGGCCTAGTTATTAGTCTGAGGGTAGCTGTATTGGCTTCGCCTCAGGCCAATACAGCTACCCTCGGACTAATAACTATGCCAATACGGAAATCATCACGTAATAATAGGTAAATATTTCATTTAATATTTAAATCTTTTATAAAGTTATTTATATACCTGTACTCACACAGTCGTTTTTGTGTGTCTTTTGTAGGATTGATAAACCGCGAAAAGTTGAAATTACACAATGATATTTGTATTTTTACAGTATCTGTTTGTTGTACAATAATACTCCGGCCCAGCAATGCTATTGTAAATGCAGACTCTAATATCAGTTACAAGTCGCCGATACAGGCCGATGTGCTTGCAGTTCCTTTTATGAACGAGCTTAAGAAATTGACCAATGTTGTAACATGTTCTCACGACTTTTATTTTATTTTATAAATAACAAGCGTGGACACAGAAATGTGCTGTCCAAAAGGCAAGTGTGGAAGTCAATATTTCATATTATTAACTTTAAAAAGAAAAAAAAATCATGGATTATTATTTTTGCTTTAAGTTCGGTCCTGTGTTTTTATATCAAATTTTCATCATAGCCCCCTCACAAGGGATATAAAATCGTATCATTAATAATAAATTAATAAATAATAAATTCAGATTTTCTATTTAAAATAAATCTCATTTACAAAACCACTGATATATGTTCAATTTTTCACGCTGATTTAAGCTTTAGTCGCAACAAATTTTAATTTTTCTCTTTAAACTGTCGAAACATAACATTTATTTAACTGTAAAATTCACAAATAAAATTCCCCCTCTTTTTTTCCCCTTCTTTCTTGTTTAAATCAATGATCAACAATATTCCAGAATCAAACAAATGAATAAATATAACATAGATTTCTTTTACATGCATCTTTTTACCATGCCGAGTCAGTGTGTTTTAAATCGGTCATCCAATCAAGACGCTCATTATTCTTGTCCAAGATAAAAATACATCGCTAAAATTACCTGTGGGTGTTTCCCCACTTCAACTCGTAAATTTACATAGAAATCGGAGATATTTCGTCATAAAACTTCACACATGGTTTTGTCTATCATATTTCTTGAAGATAAACATAAAATGTTATTGCATTTATCAATATTTTATGAGTATCAAGTTTTTTCAACACCGTATCTGTTTCTCGATACAGCCGCCCGATTACAGTGACCCGTGACCTACTTTAGCACGTTCTACCAGTTTTTTCTTAATAATGTTGTTTAATAACATAATTATTGTACAAGATAGATACATTACTATTGAAAAAAAAATAGTTGTCCGTATTGGATATAACGGGTTTCATTCTCCGCATTACTACTCATGTGAAGGCCGAGATGCCAGGCCTGAGTGCTCATGCGGAGAAAGAAACCCGTTATATCCAATACGAGCCGCTTCTTTTGTTTCAATAGCACTGTATCTTATACTTATTTATACATGTTTATTGGGCACGGGTAGAAAAAATGTGAAAACATTTGTTACAGCGAGTATAAAGTATACGTGATTTAAAAAAATGGCAAGACCGAAACGTATATTAATTGGTTGTGTGTGTGTGTGTGTGGGGGGGGGGGGGGGGGGGCGTTTTTTTAACACAGACATGTGAAATATGCTATGTTAAAATATTTTATCTCTCATTGCGTTAATATCACGTTTTAGAATTTATTCAACACAAACCTTAAATCATGTGTAATTTCTTTATTCTAAAAGCAAAAAATTATAAAACTGTCTGAATAATTTCAAGATGATGTATTTCAGACATATAAGTAAAGAAAAACAAATAAATCCTACACTTAATTGTTTCTGTAGTTTTCTAAATGTCAAACAGACTACACGTACATAGTCAAATTGTCAAAATGGTACCAATTTTAGAGTGGAAAAAGGCCAATTAGCACTTTTCATGCAACAGAAATAAAACATTTTCAAAGTTATGTAAGCTTTACTTTGGTGTTACTCTTTCTCCTAATCATGCAATACACTGTTTCCAGATGTAATAGCAACACATCAAGAAAAGAAATACAAAGATTGCAATATAAACAATTATTATACTTCGTGTAAGTTTCTGTAGTGATATTTGGTATACTGTAATATTTTGACATATTACCTGGACAATTAGACGCTCAGTATAATAATGATATTAATGTGGTCTTGTCCAGGTAATATGCCAAAATATTACCCAGGTCTGACAGACATATTACCCTCGTCTTGTCCAGGTAATATGCCAAAATATTACCCAGGTCTGAGAGACATATTATCAAAGAGTGTTGGTCTAAATTTATTTTAGAAGAGTTTGAAGATACCGAAGGAGTAATCAGAAGCCGTAAATCGAAGAAGGATATACAACGCAATGGTCAAAAGAAAAAGGACAAACAACGATCTACAAAATAAAAAAACTAAACATCCAGCACCACTAAAAACCGAGGGTGAAATGTGATACTCCGGAATGGTGCTAGTGGCACACGTCGTGTTATTCTAACTTGCACCTAATGTTAAACATTAAAAAACATTATAAAGCTGTATTAGATTCTCTGAAGGGGGTGGAGTATAGTGTTGGGCCTTTGAAATGGCATGTTATTTGTTATTATTGTGACTCTATCACTTTACATTTCTGTTGTTTGTGAATCTTAAACATTGAATAAATGACCTTTCGGTATTAATTGCATATTCCACATAATTTATATCTCCGTTTGTAATTTAATTTAATCTTGATATTTCGACAAGTAAATTATAACATCGCGTTGTTCATTACTAATCAATCTTCTAATATCCTGAGCGTCATGCATTTATTTCGATCATTTTACAAATAACTTCAATTTGTTCATATTCTGTCAATGTACTCCGTGATATTATTGAACAGTCTAATCCATACTTTTTTTTATTATTATTTTTTCTTTGTAGTTGTTATAAGTGTCAATTTTTTTCTTCTCTAAATGAGTTCTCGCGAAATTACACAAAGCCTTACAAAGTCATGGTATCTGTGTACCTACACTGTCATATCCTTGAGTTGACAGCAACATAAGTTGACGTCTAAATCTATCAATTCAACCGGATGTTTTGGTGGTCTATGTTTGATGCCAGATTATGCTTTTCGCGCCTCAAAATTCAAAACGTTCTGTAACCCGAAACATCGCTATTGTATCAAACTTACCTTTGAAACTCGGGTCATGGGTAGGTATCTTGAAACATTAAACACTAGAAGTGGATATCTGGGTGCAGACCCATGTCAATGGTATAAGGTTTTTGGTCAGAGGTCTACGATTTTAACCATTTGCCCACTCGGGTCCCAAAAAGGGCTACGGGTTAGGGTTTAACGCCTCTTTCAACAATACTTGATATATATCGTGGCGGTCAGCTTTATTGGTGGAGGAAACCGGAGTACCCGGAGAAAACCACCGACTTGTCACAAGTCACTGACACACTTTGTCACATACATTTAATGTTGTATCGAGCATACTTCGCTATGAGCGGGATTCGAATTCACAACTTTAGTGGTGATAGACACAGATTGCACATGTAGTTGTAATCGCGACCACGACGTATTCCCCAAAAAGAAAATAAAGGAAAATAGATAACAACTCTCATCCTGTTTATAAACAGCTGCAATTACCTACTAGTATAGTATGTCAATCTCGATATAAAGTCGTATCTGATAATCTATGTTGTAAATGTTCAGATCTCTGATTTTTATATAATTTTAATTATTTGATGAAACTATTTTCATGTTTACCTACTGGTTTAGCGATGATATGGTAAGGATAAGTATTCTATATCTCAGTGTAAACATCATGCGGTTGTAATTGGAAACATTTGAAATGTAACGAAAATAGTTCTTTTTTATCCGTAAACACAGCACATATTATATTAATTAGTTTCCACTTGGTAAAGTAAGAAGACAACATTGAGGTTTTAATATATCTGCATATTACGCATATTAAAAAGTACATTTTTTGTCAAATATTTTCTGTTAGATATATGTTGTCTTATTCTGTATTGACCGTTGAGGAAAACACGCTCGTAGTCATCGGCTGTCAACAATCCTCGCTAAATAAATAAAGAGTTAAATATACTGACTGTTAAATACAAGGTAATGAACACATAACGTCATCTGAGCAGTTGTTCAACTATTTCATAGACAATTTGATGGCAGAACTAGAAGAAAAGATACGACACGAGAGACCACCCATCTATTGATGTTCTGTATTTCACAGTCACGCTAAGAACTAAATCTGACTCTAAAGAGAACATTATGAAATTCGGACTCTAAATTTAAATTCAAAATTGTCTGCGTCGGTCCCATTTACATAATTATAGTCCCCACTCATTTTAAAATGGTAAGAGCTACACCACATTTTCTACTTCACTCCAAACAAGGTTTCTGTCAACGAAATCAATGGAAAAACAGCATGCAAATCGTTGAACTTAAGATTAAAGGGATATTGTCTACCACAATCATATTTTTTTCATACTCAAAATTATTGTCGTTTTCCGTACTGACCTTCATAAAATGAAGATTAAACACCGAATTATTGGCGAATACGCTACGAAACGTTGTTTTTTCGATATAAAAAAGCTGACCATCGTTACTGGAAGCTAAATCTATTTTTATCTATTTTCCTGCCAGTAGCCCGGATGCTGCAGCATGGATGTTAAAATTCGTGTTTGTTTACCTTGCAAATACGGCGGTTTTATGCTATTCATTGACACTAATTTGCTGTTGCCAGGTGCAAGATTACATATATTGAATAATATCTACCGAAAACGATCATAGGCATCATCATAAATTCATAAAATATGAAAAACGATTGAGAAAAGAAGGAAAAAACATGTTCGCTTACCTATCAAACAAAATATTTGCAAATTCAGTGCGAGTTTGGACGCGTAGCACTTCCTTGAGTTCGTTCCAACGGTCCAACTGATCCTCTACATATATCCTGCATTTGTTCCATTTGGAAAATACTTCACTTCTATTCATCTTTCTCTCTGAATCCGTCAAAGTCCGCTTTCTTCCATGCGTTGACAGTTTCTCTTTTGCCCAAGAACCACATGTTGTTTATTGTTTCTAAGCAGTGCGCATGCTCAAGACGTGTTCATATAGAAGGCCATGTGAATAGATTTGAATATTGTCATCCAAGACAATAATTCTGATAACGATAGTTTTGGGTCTTTTTTGTCAAAAAATCGTATCTTTTGCAGCATAACTCGGTGTTAATCTTCATTTTATGAAGGTCAGTACGGAAAACGACAATAATTTTGGGTATGAAAAAATTACCATTTTAGTAGACAATATCTCTTTAAGTAAAAAAAAGTTATTATGTTGGGTGTTGATCCTTTGTGTTCCATTTGATCTTGGAAACTATTGTGTAAATCATTGAAAAAAACACAGGTAGACTACTTTTTATTAAGAATCTGTTTATATTTAGTATTAGATTTTCAGTGCCTATTGACAAAGTAATTATTATCTCTACCAATAACAAGATAATGATACTTGTTTTTCTCAGTTCTTCATTGAGAGACAACGCTGATTCCATTATTTAAGTCTCGATTTTGACCTTCATCTTGAAATCGACAACGGAGGAAGATTAAAAACAAAACTATACGACAAACGCGATGACTTCAGTTTTCCAGTATTCCAGCATAAACCATCGTATGCAGTTTACATTTCACAACTCATACGTTATTCTAGAGCTTTTGTCCAGTACAATGATCTTCTGGACAGAACGTCCAAGAAGTCGTCCATATTTAAGTCCAAGAAATCTGAAATGCTTTAACAGTTTGTGTTCAATATATTGTGACTCTTAACTTCAATCTTTTCTTCTATATTCTCAGGGCCCGGGTGGCTCAATGGGTTAGGTAGTTGGACTACTTAACAACTCATACAAGCCTATCACCAATACGGCGTGGGTTCGCGCCCGGCTTTGTAAATTACAAAAAGGGTGCACTCGACTCGCAGCCGTAAGTGATAAAGATAATCAGTTGCTTGCCCATGGTCGGTGGTTCTCTCCGGGTACTCCGACTTCTTCCACCATTAAAACTGGTCGCCATGATATAGCTGAAATATTGCTGAAAGGGGCGTTAAAACACACAAAGAAAATCAAATCAAAATCAATATTCTCAGAATTCCTGTCATTTTGATTTGTCACAGATACATTTTCTCCCTGGAATATGGAAACATTTGCCGTATTATTTGTTACATGATAAATTTTTATTAAATGTTTTCTTAACTGACTTCTCCTATTGAATGTAAAGTACACCCGGTAATTTCAAACATCTTATTTGCATCTCATTTGCCGAATGTACTTTAAAATATGTCTTTTGTAGGATAGTTCACAAATGACTTTCTCTATATTCGTTTCACTGATTATTTTTTGTTTTGTGATAAACCTTCCCTATCAAGTACATTTTTTACTTTGGCTTTCTGATACATATTCCTAATCGAGTACGCTTTTCTCTTCACGTTGGTTTTCTGATAAACCTTCCTTATCGAGTATGTTTTTTGGACGTTGGTTTTCTGATAAACCTTCCTAATCGAGTACGTTTTCTCTTCACGTTGGTTTTATGATAAACCTTCCTAATCGAGTACGTTTTCTCTTCACGTTGGTTTTATGATAAACCTTCCTAATCGAGTATGTTTTTCTTTTGACGTTGGTTTTATGATAAACCTTCCTCATCGAGTATGTTTTTTTTACGTTGGTTTTCTGATAAACCTTCCTAATCGAGTACGTTTTCTCTTCACGTTGGTTTTATGATAAACCTTCCTAATCGAGTACGTTTTCTCTTCACGTTGGTTTTATGATAAACCTTCCTAATCGAGTATGTTTTTCTTTTGACGTTGGTTTTATGATAAACCTTCCTCATCGAGTATGTTTTTTTTACGTTGGTTTTCTGATAAACCTTCCTAATCGAGTACGTTTTCTCTTCACGTTGGTTTTCTGATAAACCTTCCTAATCGAGTACGTTTTCTCTTCACGTTGGTTTTCTGATAAACCTTCCTAATCGAGTACGTTTTCTCTTCACGTTGGTTTTATGATAAACCTTCCTAATCGAGCAGGTTTTTCTTTTGATGTTGGTTTTCTGATAAACCTTCCTCATCGAATACGTTTTTCCTTTGACGTTGATTTTCTGATAAACCTTCCTAATCGAATACGTTTTTCCTTTGACGTTGCTTTTCTGATAGACCTTCCTAATCGAGTACGTTTTTCCTTTGACGTTGCTTTTCTGATAATCCTTCCTAATCGAACACGTTTTTCCTTTGACGTTGCTTTTCCGATAAACCTTCCTAACCGAGTACGTTTCTTTCTTGACGTTGCTTTTCTGATAAACCTTCCTAATAGAACACATTTTTTTCTTTTGACGTTGGTTTTCTGATAAACCTTCCCAATCGAGTACGTTTTTCGCAAGACGTTGGTTTTTTGTTAAACCTTCCTAATCGAGTACGTTTTTCTCTTGACGTTGGATTTCTGATATACCTTCCTAATCGAATTCGTTTTTCTCAAGACGTTGGTTTTCTGATATATCTTCCTAATCGAGTGCATTTTCACAAGACGTTGCTTTTCCGATAAACATTCCTAACCGAGTACGTTTTTCTCTTGACGTTGGTCTACTGATAAACCTTCCTAATCGAGTACGTCTTTTGCTAGACATTGGTTTACTGATAATCCTTTCTAATCGAGTAGGGTCTCCTTTGAAAGGCTTATGGAGCAAGCATTTGCTTTTTATGGGAAGACTATGAAATATATTTGAGACTAACTTTTTTGTTCTCGTTTCGGCTGGTCCTGTATTTTTTTTCTTTTTTAATACACACATTATTAAAGATTGAAGGGAACAAAATGTGTTCTAACTTTTAATTTATCTTGAGACGTTTTTGTGTCAGTTGCTGTTATAACGTGTATAGATGGTACAAGATCGGTTGCGCCAAACCTTGTTGACTTTAATAGTATTGTTAATTGCCTCTTACTTTGAATGATTTGCTTTAATTTATTTTTGTTATTAAAATGTAAAACAATATGTTTACATTTTGATCATAGGAGAAGGGTTGAGTACGCAGTAAAACATCATATAGATCTCATATTTTGGGGATTTCATATTATGTTTGAAAATAAATAATATGGACAGCATTTAATCCTGCTCAAAAGAACTGATATGTGTATGCCGTTTATCCTTGAATATCAAAATCGAATGTAACATCTTGCAAAATTACGTAAATAGTGATTTATCGATATGATAAGTAAACAAATTTGTATTTCAATTAATATTCAGCTGTTTACATAAAGCAGGTGTATATTGAAATTTTTAATAACTTATCAGAATCAGAAAAACTTTCATATATTTTAAACCCATCAACACCATCTCAAGTAAATAAACTGAACTCCTAACATATTTACTTGAAAATGTCGATTTGTATTTTCTCTTTGTTACATGTTTATTTGTATAATTTGTATAATTGTTACAAACTGTAGTTTAATGACAATACAATTTTGAATTTGAATTTGAATTTGAATTTGATAACAGGTAATTGGGTTGATATTATTATTTTTTTTATTAGTAAATTTGATTTATTTACTTTTCATTCAGAACGGTAAATAGATAACTTGTAATTTATGTCTAGAGACCTGAAGCTGAGGATTACATGCAGGCTATCACTTGCAACCTACCGTATGCCGATGTCCAGCATGGTTTCTATATCAGATGATGTTCGTGTCGTTTAACGGGTGCCACTAGTGGGTCAAGAACTATTAACCCTTACAGAACAAACGAGTTCATCCTAGATTTTAGTGGGGTTCCCGTTGCTTTTGTTTTCTGTGCAATTTTTTCGACCATTATATGTCCGATGCAATGTGATGACAACATTTATACAATGTATTAGACAAATTCCGACTTTGATTCTAAAATTATACCCTTTATAGGAGTTACTTCCCTTTCAAAATTGAAACAACATATTAAGATGTTCAACATTTTAATGTTGTAGTAACTTGTAACTTTTCTATAAAATGATCATCTGATTTTTGACAAGGTTCAAATATCTAAAAATTATGTGTATTTTCGGTTGCACTTGCGTGGAACGGAAACCATTGTGTCCTACATAAGGGAAATAGCTCTTATGAATTTTTTTTTTTTTTTTTTTAATTTTAGAATCAAATCGGGAATGTGCAAATATGGTCTTTTCGTTTAATAGGTGACAGTTAACGAAATAAAAAGTGATTTTTTTTTTTTTAGTTTTGATTAAAAAAACAGGTGTAATTGAGTATTAATTATCTATGTATGATGAAAAGATATTGGTTGTATTCCCTTCATAAATTCTATTAAAATTTTGTCAGAATTGTATCTAAATTCTTTAAGTGAAATTATGTGAAAATATTATTTTAATATTGAAAATTGTGTACCCTATATGAAGAAACGTATTTAATATCTCTCTCATAATTGAGATGTAGATTTCTTGAATATGAAATACTTTTAAATTGTATGCTAATGACATATTATAAATGACACTTAAATTCAACTGCTTTCAATTCAAATGATATACATTACTGAAATATATCATATTTAAAACGGCATACAAAAAATGTGAAATTATGTTTTAATATAAATACATCCTGTTAAACATTTTAATTTGAAAGGATCAATACACAATATCTATTACTATCGATGATAATTATAGTTAATTGGTCCCAAAAATATCTCATATTTAGTTCCTAAAGATTTTTTATTTTTTTTTGTTTTCCTATCTTTTGACTTTGAGTGTCCCTAATGAAAGTTATTCCATAAATGCATCGGGTGCACTGAATTACAATGTAAATGTCTACGTGATAAAGTGAAGAATAGAGTCGCGATACTGGTATTACCAGTACTGTATACAATACTAGTACATATTTTCATACCAGTATTTTCCCCAAAAAATCCCGATCTCAGAAATACTATTATGTATCAATAATACTGGAAGATACTAGAAATTGTTGTTATTCGTCCACATATTGTAACTATAACACTGGAAATCATATTGGTGCCAGTATTATAGCGAAAATACTAGTATTACAGTATTTTTGCTTAACCAATGCCGGAAGATGAAAGATACTGATTATCCCAGTATCGTTCAAACCATACTGGTAATACAAAGTACACTTGTATTGTTTAAAATATATGTACCTGTAAAGTTGTAATAGCAGAAACGCATACCTTACTTATCACGGTAAGCATTGTAATATCAAGGTGGCTATCACGATAACCATTGTAATATAGAAGTGGTTATTACGCTAACCATTGTAATACCGAGGTGGCTATCACGATAACCATTGTAATATAGAAGTGGTTATTACGCTAACCATTGTAATACCGAGGTGGTTATTACACTAACCATTGTAATACCGAGGTGGTTATTACACTAACCATTGTAATACTGAGGTGGTTATTACACTAACCATTGTAATATCGAGGTGGTTATTACGCTAACCATTGTAATATCGAGGTGGCTATCACACTAACCATGGTAATATCGAGGTGGTTATCACGCTAATCATTGTAATATTGAGGTGGTTATTACGCTAACCATTGTAATACCGAGGTGGTTATTACACTAACCATTGTAATACCGAGGTGGTTATTACACTAACCAGTGCAATATCGAGATGGTTATTACGCTAACCATTGTCATATCGAGGTGGTTATCACACTAGCCATTGTAATATCGAGGTGGTTATCACACTAACCATTGTAATATCGAAGTGGTTATCACACTAACCATTGTAATATCGAGGTGGTTATCACACTAACCATTGTAATACTGAGGTGGTTATCACGCTAACCATTGTATTACCGAGGTGGTCATCACGCTACCTATTGTAATACTGAGGTGGTTATCACGCTAACTATTGTAATACCGAGGTGGTTTTCACGCTAATATTGTAATACTGAGATGGTTATCACGCTAATCATTCTAATACCGAGGTGGTTATCACTCTAACCATTGTGATACCGAGATGGTTATCAAGCTAACTATTGTAATACCGAGGTGGTTATCACGGTAACCATTGTAATATAGAAGTGGTTATTACGCTAACCATTGTAATACCGAGGTAGTTATTACGCTAACCATTGTAATACTGAGGTGGTTATTACGCTAACCATTGTAATACCGAGGTGGTTATTACGCTAACCATTGTAATATCGAGGTGGTTATTACGCTAACCATTGCAATATCGAGGTGGCTATCATACTAGCCATTGTAATATCGAGGTGGTTATCACCCTAATCATTGTAATACCGAGGTGGTTATTACGCTAACCATTGTAATACTGAGATGGTTATTACGCTAACCATTGTAATATCGAGGTGGTTATCACACTAGCCATTGTAATATCGAGGTGGTTATCACACTAACCATTGCAATATCGAGGTGATTATCACACTAGCCATTGTAATACTGAGGTGGTTATCACACTAACTATTGTAATACTGAGGTGGTTATCACACTAACTATTGTAATACTGAGGTGGTTATCACACTAACTATTGTAATACTGAGGTGGTTATCACGCTAACTATTGTAATACTGAGGTGGTTATCACGCTAATTATTGTAATACTGAGGTGGTTATCACGCTAACCATTATAATACCGAGGTGGTTATCACTCTAACCATTGTGATACCGAGGTGGTTATCAAGCTAACTATTGTAACACCGAGGAGGTTATCACGGTAACCATTGTAATACCGAGGTGGGTATCATTGTAGTTATTGTAATATTGGATGGCTATCATGTTAACCATTGTAATACTGAGGTAGTTATCCATCTGTATAGCAATCAATTATACTGTATAAGGCATATATTTTATATCTATTTAGCAATACCTTTTTTAATCTTTTGCAAACAACAGATATAAGGACACAAAAATTCCATCGCAACAAATAGACAACAGTATATGTAATCTTATTAAAACCGTTGGATAAATTAAACGATTGATGGCCATATATATAATTGCCCCATTTTCACAACTGCTGGCCTACTTGCCATTGTAAATAATGACTACACGCCGCAAAATGTGTGGATATGACCTATTTCCGGAATAAGTACAATATGTCGTACGGTCTAGAAGATAAATCACCGACCATAGATATCTCTTTTTTTTTTAATAACAAAGTTCAACAATTGCATACAATAGATTTCCCTGGAGTCTAAGAAAGTTATTTATTGTTAATGAGATTATGCAACTCCTTTTCTCCTTTTGTAGCGACAGCATGTGTTTTTAATTACACATTGTTGTAATATCTGTTTAACAGAACGTTATTCTTAAAGACTAAGGCGATGACCAATTTCCGATATCGTCAAAAATACATTAACGTTTTAAAAAAAAAAATCGTTATTATTATTTTCCAATGAAATATCGTACATTAATTGGAGAGATATTTTCTTTGATGAGGAACTTGAAATTATTTACAATCGTCTGAGAGAAAAAAATGAATTGTCAAAGCATATCGATTTAATGGTGGTACGCAATAAATCCAACGCCTTGGTTTTCTTAGAAACAGTAATCAATTATTGCATTCATATGAGGTGAACATCGTCAACCCGAGTGTGGTTGTTTTCCGCGAAGGAAACATCCATATTGTCTGATTACAATTATATATTAACAAAATATAAGGTATACAAATTATTATTATATGCGAGCGTCAGCGAGCTCTTTATGGTATAAAATGTGTACTTAGGATTTTTTGACAAACATGGTTGAACATAGTGACGAATAAAAAAAAATTGACGATTGGTAAACACGTTCCGTGTAACACACTAACACACTCAACTAATGAAGATCTTCTTAACATAAAGCACAAAGGTGATCCTGAAGTCTCGTACCCTCTCTCGTACGTCCGATACCACTGAAACCCGGAACCCGTGTGTAATAAAAGTCATTTTGTTAGCTTGTTTTACTTATATTGATATTTTTTAATTTATTAAATATCTTCTGACATACTGACAAGAATTTTTGTTTCTACGCGGAAGTTAACTTACTTTTGAGATTTCGTAAGGAACGATAACTCGAATAAAGGAACCACAGCTCGATTGAATGAGACTAGATTCGGCCCTAAAAAAAAAGTCGTCTCCAATATATCTCGGCCCAAAAAATCTCGACACTTTTTGTTGCACTGGATGAGCGTGAAATTGCCAGATAATTTTCAGATGCGCGAGCATTCATGGCCGTGCCGGTTTCATATTATTTCTTATATTTTAAATGATTTTCACTGGATCAAATCTGTTACGTGATTAAACAACAAACAAATTGTTTTCTAAAAAAAAATGAGCATCGCGGATAAAAACCCTAATGTTACCCTCCAGATATTCCATTTTCCCACGCAAGGGAGACAACCGCGTAATTCATCTGGAAACGTTTCGACTGTTCAGGAGACACCGGAAGAAAAAAATCATGAATCACACGGTGATTTGATCAGGAGATTGCCAAAATATTGCATGAAAAACAAAAACAATGTCATTTTAAAGTGGTTAACAGACTGGTAATAGGTTTTTTCTGTAGTTGGTTACATTGACCTATAAGATACAACTAAATATGAGCTGTCGGCTTTAGCTGTGTTGTGTTTTCCCTCTCTCTCAAGAAAATCGGTTGTTTCATATAAGATATATATGTGACTACTCGGGTTTGTAAATATGATTATAATACCTTACATAACATTTAGCGATATTTATAATAATAAGACAATTTGGAGGTTATACAAAAAAAATTGCTGACAAGAAAGATACCGCGGTGAACAACCTAAATATTATAGTATTGTTACGTGATTTTTTTCATATTGGCCTAGTTATAGGTCCGAGGCCTGTTGTATTGGCCTGAGGCGCAGCTGAAGTCCAATACATCAGACCGAGGCCAATATGAAAAACATCACGTAATAATACCTTTATTAATTAACCAGTGCAATATCTCTCTGGACTTTTCCTTGCGACTGTTGAAACGTCTAGCGGATTCCGATCTAGCTGTTATTGGATTGACTGGAATCGGGATAATACGGAAAATATCCGTATTGGACTGGTTTTTGCCGTATTGATCCGATGAAAGTTTCTATATTGTATTGATATATTTGATCATATAAAGGCTAATAAATAAAAGTTAATTGATAATGTAATGTAGAGGAAGACAATAGCTTGTCGCCCGGTCTTTCACCCGCTGATAACCGAAGTGTTGGGTTTTCTTTCAGTCTGGTTTAGTAATTGTATTTTCCGTCTGTTAATACAATGTCAAATCTATCGTTTAAGAAAGGTTTCATATCGAAATTGTAATAAATCATTTTTCATATTCATTATCATTCTTTCGCTTAGATAATTTACGGTAAATTCTGTCTTCATGTGTCCATGTGAATTTCGTGCTCACTTGTCAGTTCTTGGTATAAATACTCTTTGCATTTTAAATAAGGTATCGAGTTCGCTACAGTACAACCCGTCACGTTAAACTGCCGAATGAATGGTAAATTATTCTAGCCACCAAAAACTTGTAATTTGAACTGTAAGGTTTTCGTTTTTTGTATTGAAGTGCATGAAATGATTTTCTTTTCTGTATTTATTTGATAATAAAGCACATCGTTGTAGCAAGTCACTCATCATATTCATATTGGGGGGTTTTTTTTATTAGAAAAGACTAAATTTATTTTCGTATGAAAATATCGAAGGAGAAAGTAATACATGTACATGTTTATGGACATTTGATTTATACCCGGTAAAAACATGAATTAATATATATCCTTTTTTTTTCATTTTATTATGCAAATCATATTTCTATAGCATGTTTAATATTTGATTTATTCAAAAGTAAATTGTATCACATTTACAATATTTAACTGAAATGTTTTAATACCATGCATCAATGGATACACAACATATTATAAGATAAACATAGAAATGAAACACAAAATTAAAACCATAATTGTCCATTAATCCAACAGTATAGCATCCATCCAGTAATCAATGCTTCATCACAAATATTATCATAAATAATGTAATTATTATTACAACTAATATTAGGGACCGTCGTGGGCTTGATCGTATGGTAGTTGGATGTACAACTATATGTGCAATGAGTGCCTATCACCACTGAAGTTGTGAGTTTGAACCCGGTTTATGGCGAAGTAGTGAACCCAATACAACATTATGTGATAAAGTTTGTCAGTAACCTGCGATAGGTCGGTTATTTTGTCCGGTACTCCTGTTTCCTCCACCAATAACACGGACTGCAACGACATAACTAAAATATTGTTGAAATTGGCATTAAACACTATGATTCCCCCTTAACCCTACAATTCCTAAATAATGTAATTATTATTAAAACTAATAATCATCTCCCTCATTAGTAAAACAAGATATGGATGTAAATGAACATGAGAGACTATACAACACTACACTTAGATATGGATGTAAATGAACATGAGAGACTATACAACATTACACATAGATATGGATGTAAATGAACATGAGAGACTATACAACATTACACTTAGATATGGATGTAAATGAACATGAGAGACTATACAACATCACACTTAGATATGGATGTAAATGAACATGAGAGACTATACAACAGTACACTTAGATATGGATGTAAATGAACATGAGAGACTATACAACATTACATTTAGATATGGATGTAAATGAACATGAGAGACTATACAACATCACACTTAGATATGGATGTAAATGAACATGAGAGACTATACAACAGTACACTTAGATATGGATGTAAATGAACATGAGAGACTATACAACATCACACTTAGATATGGATGTAAAGGAACATGAGAGACTATACAACATCACACTTAGATATGGATGTAAATGAACATGAGAGACTATACAACATTACACTTAGATATGGATGTAAATGAACATGAGAGACTATACAACATCACACTTAGATATGGATGTAAATGAACATGAGAGACTATACAACAGTACACTTAGATATGGATGTAAATGAACATGAGAGACTATACAACATTACACTTAGATATGGATGTAAATGAACATGAGAGACTATACAACATCACACTTAGATATGGATGTAAATGAACATGATAGACTATACAACATTACACTTAGATATGGATGTAAATGAACATGAGAGACTATACAACAGTACACTTAGATATGGATGTAAATGAACATGAGAGACTATACAACATTACACTTAGATATGGATGTAAATGAACATGAGAGACTATACAACAGTACACTTAGATATGGATGTAAATGAACATGAGAGACTATACAACATCACACTTAGATATGGATGTAAATGAACATGAGAGACTATACAACATCACACTTAGATATGGATGTAAATGAACATGAGAGACTATACAACATCACACTTAGATATGGATGTAAATGAACATGAGAGACTATACAACATCACACTTAGATATGGATGTAAATGAACATGAGAGACTATACAACAGTACACTTAGATATGGATGTAAATGAACATGAGAGACTATACAACATGACACTTAGATATGGATGTAAATGAACATGAGAGACTATACAACATCACACTTAGATATGGATGTAAATGAACATGAGAGACTATACAACATTACACTTAGATATGGATGTAAATGAACATGAGAGACTATACAACATTACACTTAGATATGGATGTAAATGAACATGAGAGACTATACAACATCACACTTAGATATGGATGTAAATGAACATGAGAGACTATACAACATCACACTTAGATATGGATGTAAATGAACATGAGAGACTATAAAACATCACACTTAGATATGGATGTAAATGAACATGAGAGACTATACAACAGTACACTTAGATATGGATGTAAATGAACATGAGAGACTATACAACATTACATTTAGATATGAATGTAAATGAACATGAGAGACTATACAACATCACACTTAGATATGGATGTAAATGAACATGAGAGACTATACAACAGTACACTTAGATATGGATGTAAATGAACATGAGAGACTATACAACATCACACTTAGATATGGATGTAAATGAACATGAGAGACTATACAACATCACACTTAGATATGGATGTAAATGAACATGAGAGACTATACAACATCACACTTAGATATGGATGTAAATGAACATGGGAGACTATACAACAGTACACTTAGATATGGATGTAAATGAACATGAGAGACTATACAACATTACACTTAGATATGGATGTAAATGAACATGAGAGACTATACAACATCACACTTAGATATGGATGTAAATGAACATGAGAGACTATACAACATTACACTTAGATATGGATGTAAATGAACATGAGAGACTATACAACATTACACTTAGATATGGATGTAAATGAACATGAGAGACTATACAACATTACACTTAGATATGGATGTAAATGAACATGAGAGACTATACAACAGTACACTTAGATATGGATGTAAATGAACATGAGAGACTATACAACATTACATTTAGATATGAATGTAAATGAACATGAGAGACTATACAACATCACACTTAGATATGGATGTAAATGAACATGAGAGACTATACAACAGTACACTTAGATATGGATGTAAATGAACATGAGAGACTATACAACATCACACTTAGATATGGATGTAAATGAACATGAGAGACTATACAACATCACACTTAGATATGGATGTAAATGAACATGAGAGACTATACAACATCACACTTAGATATGGATGTAAATGAACATGGGAGACTATACAACAGTACACTTAGATATGGATGTAAATGAACATGAGAGACTATACAACATTACACTTAGATATGGATGTAAATGAACATGAGAGACTATACAACATCACACTTAGATATGGATGTAAATGAACATGAGAGACTATACAACATTACACTTAGATATGGATGTAAATGAACATGAGAGACTATACAACATTACACTTAGATATGGATGTAAATGAACATGAGAGACTATACAACATTACACTTAGATATGGATGTAAATGAACATGAGAGACTATACAACAGTACACTTAGATATGGATGTAAATGAACATGAGAGACTATACAACATCACACTTAGATATGGATGTAAATGAACATGAGAGACTATACAACATCACACTTAGATATGGATGTAAATGAACATGAGAGACTATACAACATTACACTTAAATATGGATGTAAATGAACATGAGAGACTATACAACATCACACTTAGATATGGATGTAAATGAACATGAGAGACTATACAACATTACACTTAGATCGACACACATTCAAGTAAAGGAACAACACTTGTATTGCTGTTCTGTATTTCACATTCACAGTAGAGTCTTCAGTAATGATGATTTTATTTGATGTTTGGTGCTTAACGCCACTTTCAGCAATATTTCAGTTATATCATGTCGACCACTTTTAGTGGTGGAAGAAGCCGGAGTACCAGGAGAGAACCACCGACCATGGGCAAGCAGCTGGTAAACTTTATCACTCGCGGCTGTGATTCGAGTACACCCTCACTGAGCTGCCCGGGCCCTTATTCAGTAATGAGCAATGCTCATGCCCTAAGATGAGTACATACGTAACCTTAGACGATTTTTTTTTTGCTATCTTTTTAGAGCCTTTTGTTTCTTGCTCCAACAGATTTTTGAATTATTTGGCTTCACAATCGTTTCACTTTGAGCGTAACTGATGACGGTTATTTCAGAAACGTGTATTGTGTGCTCTAAACTATATATCTACATTTTTATATTTTTTCAAATCTCTATGAAAATTTCCTTTTCATGTCGAGCGTACCTGATGAAGAGTCATTCCAGAAACACGCTGTGTGCACTAAATTAGATATCCACTTTTCCTATATTACTACAAATTAAATCTCTATAACAATTTCCTTTTAATATCAAGCATATTTAGAAATCACGATTTTCCACCAGATGAATTTCATTATCTATTTAAATGTCAGTATTTCGGCAATCAAAGAAAAATTTATATAAACAAAAGCATTCGTATAAATCCAAACATAATAAAGTTCAAACTGTTAATGACATCAACTTCAAAAAAGAACTCCAAAAATTATGTCGTTTTGTCAGGATTATTAATAAAGGTGTGTCGACTCCCGGTTAGCCTCTTGTTATGACCTGTCTGTATATATTGTAAATAGTGTACATATTTTCATATCTCAATAACTGTATGTATTATGGTTTAAGAGATATAAAGAATCTGAACCAACACAAGCATGGAAAGAGAGTATTGTTGTCATAGCATCATTTTAAACTTTTTTTCTAAATTAAAAACATATTTTACCTTATTCATACTACTAAATTCCAACTGCTACTGTACATGTACATATGTGTTTGAAAATTCGCGAAATAACTTGTTAATATTATTAGTCAACACAAAGTTTTAAAACGCTAATCTATTTCCTTTTGAATATGAATTGAGAATATTTTTACACCATGAAAAATTAAAAATTAAATATAAGTACAGTTAAATCAAAGTTATAATATACGTAATCTACTTCCTTTTGAATATAAATTGAGAATTTCTTTACCAATGAAAAAAAAATAATAAAAAAAAACTCATAAAAATAACTTTAAAGGATTTAAAGAGAGTCCATGAAATGACGCATTAAAGAAAAAGATCTGATAACGAAATTGAACAAGATAATTGCAACTCATATATCACATAGTTAAAACAGTAACAGACAACCGCGTGTTTGTGCATTCTAATATAGCATGCAATTAATAAGGCATATCAATCACTGGAGAGATTTAATAGAGAACAAATATGTTTATACACGACATTCTCCCTTCAATTAACTCTTGTTTCCATCCTGGTTTATAAGTTACATACAAAACTTTATTTGTTTCCTCATTTTGTGATTTTTAGTTTTTTGACTAGTTTTTATTCTTCAAGGAGTGATGTTAAGGTTAGGGTTATGGTGTTTAAAGCCACTTTCAACAATATTGCAGTTCTATCGTTGCGGTCAGCTTTATTGGTGGAGGAAACCGACTCCACCTGGAGAAAACCACGGATCTAATAAGTCATTATAATATTTTAAGTACAAAGGAACCTAATTATCTCGATATCAGACAGATCGTTTCTATTGTTATATTGAAGTAGGTTTGACTTTAATGTCTGTTTGTTTCCTCATTTTCTGATTTTAGTTTTTTGAGGAGGAGTTTTCATTCTTCAAAGAGTGCTGTATGTAAGTCATTGTAATTTGTAAGTACACATGTACTTAATTATCTCGACATCAGATAAATAGCTTAAACTTTAATATTTGATGGCTAATTCGAATACTTGCTTATGTCGGAGGACGAAGAGATTGAAGGTAATACTAAGGGGTAATCAGAATTCGTATATCGAAGAAGTACTGACAACACAATGGTCAAAAGAAAAAGGACAAAAGGACAAACAACGATCTACAAAACATACACATAAAACTACAGATAGAACAACATGAACCCCACTAAAAACCAGGGGTGAAAGGGTAAGCAGTTCCTGCTCCACTAGTGGCACCTGATGTGTTACTCTAGTTAACAACATGAACCCCACTAAAAACCAGTGCTGAAAGGGTAAGCAGTTCCTGCTCCACTAGTGGCACCTGATGTGTTACTCTAGTTAACAACATGAACCCCACTAAAAACCAGTGATGAAAGGGTAAGTAATTCATGTTCCACTAGTGGCACCTGATGTGTTACTCTAGTTAACAACATGAACCCCACTAAAAACCAGTGATGAAAGGGTAAGCAGTTCCTGCTCCACTAGTGGCACCTGATGTGTTACTCTAGTTAACAACATGAACCCCACTAAAAATCAGTGATGAAAGGGTAAGCAGTTCCTGCTCCACTAGTGGCACCTGATGTGTTACTCTAGTTAACAACATGAACCCCACTAAAAACCAGTGATGAAAGGGTAAGCAGTTCCTGCTCCACTAGTGGCACCTGATGTGTTACTCTAGTTAACAACATGAACCCCACTAAAAACCAGTGATGAAAGGGTAAGCAATTCATGTTCCACTAGTAAGATATCGCAATGAGGATGGACTGTCGTAAGTTGATAGAATTGGGGTTTAACGTCAAGTAAGAAATGTTTCGTTTAATATTCATCACTAGAATTTTGCAACTAATAAATTATGTAGGTAAAAAAAAGCTGGCGTTGGGATAGGCCTATGGTTGAAAGCTTAGCTTTCCTCACGAAAAAAAATGTTTAATTGATAGGATCGGAAAATATTTCCTACCAACAACTCTGAGAAAGCTATTGTCATATCTACTGTCAAGATATAGAAGTGTTAATGACATTTAACTCACAACCAAATTTGTTTTTCAATTTGTTGTATTATAAATCTAGTGTAGTCAAATTAGCATTAAGATTCCTCATCCTGCAACTAATTGCAACACAATGTTCTTTGAGTGCAAATTAGAATATGGATTTGTGTTAACAGCATACTAAAAATATACATAAATGTAATTTGCGGAAAAGGGTACTTTGGGATGAAACGTGTACTTTTAGTGAAAATCACGGGGAACTGGAAATGACGAAGAACTCGGTTTTTTTTTTATTGGTGGAAGATTAACTTTATAATCTAAGCTTTGTTCAGAAAGAATATTTAAGATATAATTAATGGAAGCCATAGCTTGTGTGAGTTTATAATATGGTGGCTTATTTTCGTAAAAACAATTATCCCGAGCGATATATATTGCTATATGAAGGTGCCATCTTTGTCCCCATTGCTGTCCCGGTAATTTTCGGGAAATTATCTCGGTTAGAGGTAAACATTGTTGTGCTTGAACACCAAAGTAAACATATGGACTATCATTCAGTAGGTGGTATCAGAGTGGACTAAAATCCTTCAATCCACTTCTTCCAGGAACCATTCTTGTCTCCATAGAGCGTTATATATCTTTATACCAATGTCCCCCACAATGCTGGCATATAAGCTTGCAGAGAAGTTTGAGACTCACTCTTGACTGGGACATTCGTATGCCAATATATTTATGAGAAACATAGGGGAAAAAAATTATTTGACATTTCCCTCCATCAACCAATTTCTTGGTTTAGATTCACTGAGGATGCTGACATGAAGTGGGACCATTCCGAAGACCGACTTCTAAATTTCCACGCATCTATTAAATTTCTGAAACCAAAATTACATATCTGGACACCATCTCTAAACTTTCAGATGGAATCATGTCAACAGAATGTATACTGAAAACGGACTGACAGATATACAATATACGTACATTGTCGGTAAATATAAAATTTATTTGTACGAGCGTTAGAAACAGGCAGAATAGCGAGCCTTCGGCGAGCTTTTCAGACCTATTTCGCAGCGAGTACAAATGAATTTTATATTTAACGACAATGTAGGTATTTTGTGTTTATCCTGCAATGTCAAAAAAGTCGGAAAACTTGTCAGATTTAGACAAAAAGGACAGAAACAAGCGTCATTCCTCGCCTTTCATAAATGTTGTCTTCGTGGTCCGCGTTACATTAGTACCAGTTTCATACTTGTCTGCGCCCTACGCTGTACATAGCTACAGGGTAACAGGAAAGTTTATTCGTAGGCTGAAAAGTTTATTCGTATAGTACGAAAAGTTTATTCGTCTAGTACGAATAAAGCAAAAATGTATTCGTATAGCATATTTGTACAGCAAATGTACTGATTGCAGGATAAATATCAATATCTTTCTATGATTTTTCTTTTGGATATTGAACCTGTTACGGCAGTGTGGTATTTTTTTGTTTTTTGCTTTGGTTTTCATTTTATTTACCCCAATAGGTTACCGACATAGGCACGGACCTAAATGTATCCCGTATAGGCCAGAAAATCTGCTAGAATGATGAAAGTACAAAAATGTCTCAATTAACTCAAGAAAGTATTTAGAAAATAATAAACACATTCTGACCGTCATCTGAGGTATAGACTTTCAGATTTGCCAACACTTGACATGTTATGTTTACTCGTGAGGGACTCGAGGAAAACACCAGCTCTCGTGTTGACAAATCTGAATGTCAAACTCAAATGAGGGCCATAACTGCATAATATGTTAGGATTGGACGATGGAGGTCCCGTGTAAGGCAAAATTAGGGGAAAATGACATAAGAATATTTTGATAGGAAAACAAATAATATTACAATGAAATTGATTGTCATAAAAGCTTGTGTCCTTGTCCTGAATATAGCTGAAATACTCCTCATTGTACTCATTAACTTTACCTTTATTTTTTGATGGGTTAATAGTGTTCTTGCTCTCGGTCTCTTTGTTTTAGTTTTATTTTGTTTCACCTTGTGTTTGTATTGTTGTTTTAGTTTTATTTTGTTTCACCTTGTGTTTGTACTGTTGTTTTAGTTTTATTTTGTTTCACCTTGTGTTTGTACTGTTGTTTTAGTTGGGTCTTTGACCTGAGATCATATTGACGTGTTACTTTTTGCATGCACTAAGATAAAGTACGACTTCAGATAAAGTGCGAAGTTTTTTCCATTTTAATATTAAGATGTTATTATGAGGATTGTACTACTAATGTAATACTCTGTAGATATGTTTTATTCCAACAAAGTGATACAAACTGTTTCCTACGTGATCTGTATATTCCATTTTAGCTGTATGCAAATTTATGGGGCTCCTTGTTTATACTTTTGGGGAAGTTAAGAGTGTTCTTGTTTGTACTGTAGTTTTATTTGTGTCATTGATCTGAGATCATCTTTGTCTGCCTTAAGATAAAGTATGAAGTTAAAAAAAAAAAAAAAAAAGTTAAAAAAAAAAAAAAAAGATAAAGTACGAAGTTTAATTCATCTTAATATTAAAATCTTATCGATCAGATTGTACTACTATAGTTTGTGCTTTCTTCCAACAAAGTGATACAAACGGTTTCCTTAGCTATGACCTACGTGATCTGTAAATTGCACTTTAAGCTGTATACAAATTTAAACGAATTACATATTTATCTCTAAATGATATTCAGGTACATAAAATCCTTACATACATACAATTACATTTCAACAGGCACTGAAAAACAGAAACACTGATAATAATTTCATCAGAAAATTGTTAAAATGCGATAATTATTTACTTTGAGTTAATAGCTTCTTCTACTGACAAAGTACCTGGCAGAAAAGTTGATAATAACAAAACATAACCAGATTACACGTGTCGATGGGTTCAGTTAATCTCCAACATCTGATCATTGTTAAATACATACTATGTACATATAATAACCTTCATCAGGTACACTCAAAGCTTAAAGATTGGAAAACCAAATAATTTGGAATCAAGTAAACCAACGGACCTAACTAAACAGGATCGCCCAACATCGGCCAAGGTCACCTACGTCTGAAGGAGGAGAATCTTTAGTTTTAATAATAATTACATTATTTAGGAACTGTAAATTTCAATAATAATTATCTAATCAACCGTGTCAGTGTCGAAACACTGACTACTTGGCGGATGATACCCTCGGGGACTAATAGTCCACCAGCAGTGGTATCGACCCAGTGATAGAAACACTGACTACTTGGCGGATGATACCCTAGGGGACTAATAGTCCACCAGTAGTGGTATCGACCCAGTGATAGAAACACTGACTACTTGGCGGATGATACCCTCGGGGAATAATAGTCCACCAGCAGTGGTATTGACCCAGTGATAGAAACATTGACTACTTGGCGGATGATACCCTCGGGGACTAATAGTCCACCAGCAGTGGTATCGACCCAGTGATAGAAACACTGACTACTTGGCGGATGATACCCTCGGGGACTAATAGTCCACCAGCAGTGGTATCGACCCAGTGATAGAAACACTGACTACTTGGCGGATGATACCCTCGGGGACTAATAGTCCACCAGCAGTGGTATCGACCCAGTGATAGAAACACTGACTACTTGGCGGATGATACCCTCGGGGACTAATAGTCCACCAGCAGTGGTATCGACCCAGTGATAGAAACACTCACTACTTGGCGGATGATACCTTCGAGGACTAATAGTCCACCAGCAGTGGTATCGACCCAGTGATAGAAACACTGACTACTTGGCGGATGATACCCTCGGGGAATAATAGTTCACCAGCAGTGGTATCGACCCAGTGATAGAAACATTGACTACTTGGCGGATGATACCCTCGGGGACTAATAGTCCACCAGCAGTGGTATCGACCCAGTGATAGAAACACTGACTACTTGGCGGATGATACCTTCGGGGACTAATAGTCCACCAGCAGTGGTATCGACCCAGTGATAGAAACACTGACTACTTGGCGGATGATACCCTCGGGGACTAATAGTCCACCAGCAGTGGTATCGACCCAGTGATAGAAACACTGACTACCTGGCGGATGATACCCTCGGGGACTAATAGTCCACCAGCAGTGGTATCGACCCAGTGATAGAAACACTGACTACTTGGCGGATGATACCCTCGAGGACTAATAGTCCACCAGCAGTGGTATCGACCCAGTGATAGAAACACTGACTACTTGGCGGATGATACCCTCGGGGAATAATAGTCCACCAGCAGTGGTATCGACCCAGTGATAGAAACACTGACTACTTGGCGGATGATACCCTCGGGGACTAATAGTCCACCAGCAGTGGTATCGACCCAGTGATAGAAACACTGACTACTTGGCGGATGATACCCTCGGGGACTAATAGTCCACCAGCAGTGGTATCGACCCAGTGATAGAAACACTGACTACTTGGGGGATGATACCCTCGGTGACTAATAGTCCACCAGCAGTGGTATCGACCCAGTGATAGAAACACTGACTACTTGGCGGATGATACCCTCGGAGACTAATAGTTCACCAGCAGTGGTATCGACCCAGTGATAGAAACACTGACTACTTGGCGGATGATACCCTCGGGGACTAATAGTCCACCAGCAGTGGTATCGACCCAGTGATAGAAACACTGACTACTGGACGGATGATACCCTCGGGGAATAATAGTCCACCAGCAGAGGTATCGACCCCAGTGATAGAAACACTGACTATTGGACGGATGATACCCTCGGGGACTAATAGTCCACCAGCAGTGGTATCGACCCAGTGATAGAAACACTGACTACTTGGCGGATGATACCCTCGGGGACTAATAGTCCACCAGCAGTGGTATCGACCCAGTGATAGAAACACTGACTACTTGGCGGATGATACCCTCGGGGACTAATAGTCTACCAGCAGTGGTATCGACCCAGTGATAGAAACACTGACTACTTGGCGGATGATACCCTCGGGGACTAATAGTCCACCAGCAGTGGTATCGACCCAGTGATAGAAACACTGACTACTTGGCGGATGATACCCTCGGTGACTAATAGTCCATCAGCAGTGGTATCGACCCAGTGATAGAAACACTGACTACTTGGCGGATGATACCCTCGGAGACTAATAGTTCACCAGCAGTGGTATCGACCCAGTGATAGAAACACTGACTACTTGGCGGATGATACCCTCGGGGACTAATAGTCCACCAGCAGTGGTATCGACCCAGTGATAGAAACACTGACTACTGGACGGATGATACCCTCGGGGAATAATAGTCCACCAGCAGAGGTATCGACCCCAGTGATAGAAACACTGACTATTGGACGGATGATACCCTCGGGGACTAATAGTCCACCAGCAGTGGTATCGACCCAGTGATAGAAACACTGACTACTTGGCGGATGATACCCTCGGGGACTAATAGTCCACCAGCAGTGGTATCGACCCAGTGATAGAAACACTGACTACTTGGCGGATGATACCCTGGGGGACTAATAGTCCACCAGCAGTGGTATCGACCCAGTGATAGAAACACTGACTACTTGGCGGATGATACCCTCGGGGACTAATAGTCCATCAGCAGAGGTATCGACCCAGTGATAAAAACACTGACTATTTGGCGGATGATACCCTCGGGGACTAATAGTCCACCAGCAGAGGTATCGACCCAGTGATAGAAACACTGACTACTGGACGGATGATACCCTCGGGGACTAATAATCCACCAGCAGAGGTATCGTCCCAGTGATAGAAACACTGACTACTTGGCGGATGATACCTTCGGGGACTAATAGTCCACCAGCAGAGGTATCGACCCAGTGATAGAAACATTGACTACCAAGTGGATGATACCCTCGGGGACTAATAGTCCACCAACAGTGGCATCGACCCAGTGATAGAAACACTGACTACTGGACGGATGATACCCTCGGGGACTAATAGTCCACCAGCAGAAGTATCGTCCCAGTGATAGAAACACTGACTACTGGGCGGATGATACCTTCGGGGACTAATAGTCCACCAGCAGAGGTATCGACCCAGTGATAGAAACACTGACTACTAAGTGGATGATACCCTCGGGGACTAATAGTCCACCAGCAGTGGTATCGACCCAGTGATAGAAACACTGACTACTTGGCGGATGATACCCTCGGGGACTAATAGTCCACCAGCAGTGGTATCGACCCAGTGATAGAAACACTGACTACTTGGCGGATGAGACCCTCGGGGACTAATAGTCCACCAGCAGTGGTATCGACCCAGTGATAGAAACACTGACTACTTGGCGGATGATACCCTCGGGGAATAATAGTCCACCAGCAGTGGTATCGACCCAGTGATAGAAACATTGACTACTTGGCGGATGATACCCTCGGGGACTAATAGTCCACCAGCAGTGGTATCGACCCAGTGATAGAAACACTGACTACTTGGCGGATGATACCTTCGGGGACTAATAGTCCACCAGCAGTGGTATCGACCCAGTGATAGAAACACTGACTACTTGGCGGATGATACCCTCGGGGACTAATAGTCCACCAGCAGTGGTATCGACCCAGTGATAGAAACACTGACTACCTGGCGGATGATACCCTCGGGGACTAATAGTCCACCAGCAGTGGTATCGACCCAGTGATAGAAACACTGACTACTTGGCGGATGATACCCTCGAGGACTAATAGTCCACCAGCAGTGGTATCGACCCAGTGATAGAAACACTGACTACTTGGCGGATGATACCCTCGGGGAATAATAGTCCACCAGCAGTGGTATCGACCCAGTGATAGAAACACTGACTACTTGGCGGATGATACCCTCGGGGACTAATAGTCCACCAGCAGTGGTATCGACCCAGTGATAGAAACACTGACTACTTGGCGGATGATACCCTCGGGGACTAATAGTCCACCAGCAGTGGTATCGACCCAGTGATAGAAACACTGACTACTTGGCGGATGATACCCTCGGTGACTAATAGTCCACCAGCAGTGGTATCGACCCAGTGATAGAAACACTGACTACTTGGCGGATGATACCCTCGGAGACTAATAGTTCACCAGCAGTGGTATCGACCCAGTGATAGAAACACTGACTACTTGGCGGATGATACCCTCGGGGACTAATAGTCCACCAGCAGTGGTATCGACCCAGTGATAGAAACACTGACTACTGGACGGATGATACCCTCGGGGAATAATAGTCCACCAGCAGAGGTATCGACCCCAGTGATAGAAACACTGACTATTGTACGGATGATACCCTCGGGGACTAATAGTCCACCAGCAGTGGTATCGACCCAGTGATAGAAACACTGACTACTTGGCGGATGATACCTTCGGGGACTAATAGTCCACCAGCAGAGGTATCGACCCAGTGATAGAAACACTGACTACCAAGTGGATGATACCCTCGGGGACTAATAGTCCACCAACAGTGGTATCGACCCAGTGATAGAAACACTGACTACTGGACGGATGATACCCTCGGGGACTAATAGTCCACCAGCAGAAGTATCGTCCCAGTGATAGAAACACTGACTACTGGGCGGATGATACCTTCGGGGACTAATAGTCCACCAGCAGAGGTATCGACCCAGTGATAGAAACACTGACTACTAAGTGGATGATACCTTCGGGGACTAATATTCCACCAGCAGAGGTATCGACCCCGTGATAGAAACACTGACTACTGGACGGATGATACCCTCGGGGACTAATAGTCCACCAGCAGAGGTATCGTCCCAGTGATAGAAACACTGACTACTTGGCGGATGTTACCTTCGGGGACTAATAGTCCACCAGCAGAGGTATCGACCCAGTGATAGAAACACTGACTACTAAGTGGATGATACCCTCGGGGATTAATAGTCCACCAACAGTGGTATCGACCCAGTGATAGAAACACTGACTACTGGACGGATGATACCCTCGGGGACTAATAGTCCACCAGCAGAAGCATCGACCCAGTGATAGAAACACTGACTACTGGACGGATGATACCCTCGGGGAATAATAGTCCACCAGCAGTGGTATTGACCCAGTGATAGAAACATTGACTACTTGGCGGATGATACCCTCGGGGACTAATAGTCCACCAGCAGTGGTATCGACCCAGTGATAGAAACACTGACTACTTGGCGGATGATACCCTCGGGGACTAATAGTCCACCTGCAGTGGTATCGACCCAGTGATAGAAACATTGACTACCTGGCGGATGATACCCTCGGGGATTAATAGTCCACCAGCAGTGGTATCGACCCAGTGATAGAAACACTGACTACTTGGCGGATGATACCCTCGAGGACTAATAGTCCACCAGTAGTGGTATCGACCCAGTGATAGAAACACTGACTACTTGGCGGATGATACCCTCGGGGACTAATAGTCCACCAGCAGTGGTATCGACCCAGTGATAGAAACACTGACTACTTGGCGGATGATACCCTCGGGGACTAATAGTCCACCAGCAGTGGTATCGACCCAGTGATAGAAACACTGACTACTTGGCGGATGATACCCTCGGGGACTAATAGTCCACCAGCAGAGGTATCGACCCAGTGATAGAAACACTGACTACTTGGCGGATGATACCCTCGGGGACTAATAGTTCACCAGCAGTGGTATCGACCCGGTGATAGAAACACTGACTACTTGGCGGATGATACCCTCGGTGACTAATAGTCCACCAGCAGTGGTATCGATCCAGTGATAGAAACACTGACTACTGGACGGATGATACCCTCGGGGAATAATAGTCCACCAGCAGAGGTATCGACCCCGTGATAGAAACACTGACTACTGGACGGATGATACCCTCGGGGACTAATAGTCCACCAGCAGTGGTATCGACCCAGTGATAGAAACACTGACTACTTGGCGGATGATACCCTCGGGGACTAATAGTCCACCAGCAGTGGTATCGACCCAGTGATAGAAACACTGACTACTGGACGAATGATACCCTCGGGGACTAATAGTCCACCAGCAGAGGTATCGACCCAGTGATAGAAACACTGACTACTGGACGGATGATACCCTCGAGGAATAATAATCCACCAGCAGAGGTATCGTCCCAGTGATAGAAACACTGACTACTTGGACGGATGATACCTTCGGGGACTAATAGTCCACCAGCAGAGGTATCGACCCAGTGATAGAAACACTGACTACTAAGTGGATGATACCCTCGGGGACTAATATTCCACCAGCAGAGGTATCGACCCCGTGATAGAAACACTGACTACTGGACGGATGATACCCTCGGGGACTAATAGTCCACCAACGGTGATATCGACCCAGTGATGGAAACACTGACTACTTGGCGGATGATATCCTCGGGGACTAATAGTCCACCAGCAGAGGTATCGACCCCGTGATAGAAACACTGACTACTGGACGGATGATACCCTCGGGGACTAATAGTCCACCAGAAGAGGTATCGACCCAGTGATAGAAACTCTGACTACTTGGCGGATGATATCCTCGGGGACTAATAGTCCACCAGCAGAGGTATTGGCCCAACGATAGTAATAAAATCGTAGATATCAAATTTAGTGCACGCGACACATTTTTGGAATAACCTTCATCAAGTACGCTCAAAGTCGAAAGGTTGGAAAGCCAAATAATTTTAAAAGTTTTGATATAGTTAGCGTTCTGATGGTGAATCATTAAAAAAGATAATGCATGGAAGTCGTACTGTGTTGCAAATATTAATATGGGTTGGCAGGATATTAGTATTTTCTGTCGAGCAGTGGCGAGGTTAACGATAGTGTAAATAATTTTGTTGTGTGATTTTATCACTTGGTGTTAATGCGCTTGACCGCACATAGGCCAATAAGAATTTACGAAGAAATACATCGCTGGTTTGTTTACAAAGCAAAGGAAGGACGTCGTAGAATTTATCCTTCGCTTGTTCTATTTGAGCAGGCAATTTGCGTTGACTGGATAACTTTTTGTCATATACTGTCACTGACCGAAATGTAGCTTTTTTTTATGGTACCCCTATCACCTGTTACATGTTGAGCTTTAGAAACTAGTTCTTAGTCCAGTTCACTTCCTGTTAACAGAAAATATCAAAAGGGGCAATCAAGAGATAAATACATACATTTATCATTTAATTCAAAATATAAACGTCCATGGATTAATGTGATTTTCTGCAGAATAAACATAATATCAGTGCAGTGTCTTAAAATATAAAGCTTATGTGCATTTGATGCAAAACTGGGGGGATGAACCTCGCCTTTATCCCAATGTTTAAGCTTCATTCACATAAACTCTTTATTTTAAGATACTGCCTATTTTTTTCAAATATATTACATAGAATTAATACATTTCTCTTACGTCACGCTGTTGTTCGGACAGTGGATTATTTTTGTTCTTGCGTATATATATATGACTTTAACCTTTTACCAATTTAGGCTTAAAACGTGCTTTAAATATTTTGGAACTTGTGTGTCTCGATCCACTGCTGGCTTTGTAATGTCTTCTTTATGCTTGAAAGCTTCCGTATAGCAACCCGGATACTGTGATCGTAGACCTATACTATATAATTAATATATATGACTCTTGATACTTGTAGTAAACTTTATTTAAAAAAATATCAACAACTATTGATCAATATATGCAAGACACGATACATTTTAAATGTGACATTATTAATGTTCAGAACTGACGGGTATGTGGACTTTTACAACATTTGTCAGTGACATACGACAGCTCGGTACTCCGGTTTCCTCCACCAATAAAACTGATCACCACGACATAGCTTAAGCATTGATGAAAGTGGCGTTAAACACCATAGCCCTACCCCTGAAATGGATACTTTCTTATCGTCTGAATTTGATCCCTCCAGATAACATTAAGATTACATTTTAAAATAAGATATCGTAGCTCTCTCGCTCCTGGTTCTTCATACGGTCTACTTGGAAGTCGAACGAACACCCAATAAAACTCATCGTTCAGTTTTTACAAGTAGAACCATCATTTTCTATGTCTGACATTCAATCTTAATTTCACGAGATAACAAACTCCCTTCCGTTATTGTCTTTTTTTACTCCTTTATAATTACACTTTCATGAGTATTAAAAGAATCCCCACTCCCCACGATGCCCTCTTCCTATTTGTCCTAAGCTGAAAATTACTCTCAAATAGGTCCTTTTTTTTTTGCCACTTTTTAATATCAATATCACCAATGTGTTTCTTGAAGATAAATAACTTCCGGTTTCTTTTTAATTAACCAACTTAAAAAAACGTAAGGCGTTTTTGTTTTGTTTTGTTTTGTTTATTTGTTTTTGTTTTAATTTGTTTTGGTTTTTTGTCTCTTTTGCTTTCGTTTTTGTGTTTTCTCTCCTATATTAAATCATTTATATTAATAGTGATAAAGCAACAAGACATTTCGCATAGTAAATGAATTTACTAAAAATAGCCTATGATATAAATATTTAAAAAAAACCTGGAAACTTCAAAAAGTTGCAACGTGTGGTGTCTCATTTTGACGTCTTCATTATCTGTTACAAGATCAGAATAGACACGGTTTAATTAAAGATGATTACATGGGAAAATTAGCTGTAAACAGTGGTTAAATTATTTGTACTTATTAACAAAACGTCTTAATTACAAACTGTAGGTAAAAAATAAATCGTAATGAACGCCCAACGTCAAAAATAATTACAGAACGTAATGTGTATATTATCGGTGGCTGGAATAAATCGATGTATCTGTCACTACAGTTGATTACGTTCTGTACAATTACACTACCCGAACTCAATTACGACGGGAAAAGTTATATTAGGCCACAGCGTCTTAATTCAGCATTAACTCAAGCCACTGGTGAGCTTCTTGTAGCATGATCAACTATTAAATAAAACAACTGAAGTAGTGTAATGAAGTGCAAAATTATTTAATTATTATATTTAGTAAGTAGTCACTATGAAATATGTCTCAACATTGTATAGGTTCAATTGCCGGTTTTCAGTGGATTTCGTGTTACTTGATATTTAGTTTTATTTGTATGTTTTGTAGATCGTTGTTTGTCCTTTTGTGTTTTTTTCTTTTGCCCATTGAATTGTCTGTTCTTCTTCGATATACGGATTCTGATTAACCCTTTGGTATCTTCAAACTCTACTTCCATGATTTCAGGAATATTTATGACGAGATCAAATTTACGCACCGTGTTGCTTATCTTTTGTTGTCTGAATTTGCTCACGTTGATTTGGCCGTCATGCCTTTTTCTTTCTATATCTAATTTACGATTTGCTAACACGTCTCGGTATTGTTGGTCTTCTGTAATATTAAATGGTCTTCCTATAATTCAGAGGATGCAAGAGATAGAATCGGAACATCTTATCTGTTACGGCTATGCATTGTTACATTCTCCACGCATGCACTTATATTGCTATTAGTTCATATATGTCTGTTAACTTTAAGGCTGTCGTGGTCGTGATCTTATGGTAGTTGGATTTACAACTACCTGTGCAATCAGTGGCTATTACCACTAAAGTTGTGAATTCGAATCCCTCTGATGGCGAGATTTACTCTATACAACATTATATGATAAAGTTTGTCAGTGACTTGCAACAGGTCTGCGGTTTTCTCCGGGTACTCTGGTTTCCTTCACCAATATACTGACCACCACGATATAGCTAAATTATTGTTGAAATTTGGGTTAAGCACCAAAACCCTAACCCTGTAAAGTAGATAATTGAACTTCGTTTTATGGTAATGTTGGGAAACTGGAGTAATATACAGAGAAATAAAACTTCAATGTCAAGCATAATTTTGGTATTTCAAATATTTGAGTGAGGTTGTGATTTTTATTTGAGCACTTTTCCAGCTATATCACATAAGCATGTTTCTTTTTGCTTTGTTCTAAAATAAACGAAACAACATATTACGCTTTACACTCGGACACATAATCCTGACTCCAAACCTGCTCATCTCTCTTCTGATTCCTTAATGCTACTTGTCTACATTGAAGTAGCAAATGTCATATTAGTAGTATTTGGCTTGACCCGAAATGGATTCGGACTTAAGGATCGGAGAGCAATAACCAGCCAACCGGTCTGTCTTCTGATTCCTTAATGTTACATGTCTAACGTTGAAGCAGCAAATGCGAAATGCGCAGTCTTTGTCTTGACCCGAACTGAATTCGAACATATGAATAGTCCGTACTCGAACCAAGAACGATAATCATTACACCATCGAAATGGTAAATATTTGAGAATTTAGTGATTGAATAAATTAAATACCATCAGTCCTGAAACATTTTCTTTTTTACTATGTACTAAACCTGGCATCGATTTCTCCTTTATTTTCAGATTTAAATACGTTATGTCTAAAGTACACACAAGGAGGGAAAAAAGGCGATGCAACAACTATCTGACATATTAATGGTTGGTGATTATTTCTCTCAAAACTATTAAAGTTAGAAAACGTAGCCATTTACTGATTATCTATAATTAGTTATCAGCATGTAATCTATCAAATTATTGTTTTCATCTTTGATGATGGTGCACACGATGCTATGGTGTCAGATGTATGTGCAGCAATGATTAGTAATGGTGTTAGTCTAACATTAATTGTTAACCGATTTTTATGTTTTCTAAATGCAGATCTAAAAAGCCATTTCTGATAAAAAAAAAAAAATAATAACACATCCATGATAAATCACGTAGAAAAATTATTACGCACTTTTTTTTTCTTTACGAGAGTTATGGCCAACATTCAATAAACAGGTCAAATTGGTCTCGCTTAAGGGGGAAACGATTCACCGTATGTACCGAAATCGCGATTATTTTGGGGACGGTTCGGTTCACGATACGTGGAGGCCGCTTACGGTACAAACGATATGATGCTCATTTTTTGAAAAAAAAAGTAGTGTTGAACTTCTGTTTTCTTCTTTTGGTGATCATTTAATTAATATTTTGAGAAAAGTTAATCGATTAATTTACGCTTTTAAAATTAATTAATCAAATATCAAATATTTATAATTTCCGCTAGTACGTAAGCGACCTCAAATAGAAAAAAAAACATGGCAGCACCCATGTCGGCCAGCATGGACTTCAAGGAATAGTTACAATTTCCTATAAAAAGTATCGTGATACGTATCGTAATACATATCAAATATCGCGATACGTATCGCTTGTGGAACAAGTGTATCGTTACACCCCTAGACTCTCGCTTATCACATATTTTTTAACTAGAGTAACAAGATGGGTGTCATTAGTGGAACAGAAACTGCCTACCCTTCCGGAGCACACGAGTTCACCCCCGGTTTTAGTGGGTTCGTGTTACTTGATCTTTAGTTTTCTGTGAGTGTTTTGTAGATCGCTGTTTGTACCTTTTCTTTTGACCATTGTGTTTTCTGACCTTCTTCGATTTACGGATTCTCATTACCCCTTTGGCATCGTCAAAGCCCTTTTTTCAAACATTGGTTTTAGTTTAATGTCAAGTGAGTCATATTCCAGCTACATGTATATTCATGACATCAACAATATTACAAACAATAAATTGTGTAGGTCAGTAGAGGGCGCTAGGGTGTACGTAAGATAAAATGTCTTGATCGCTGCAAGGAAATGACCAGGTAATTGTTGGGATCAGAAACACTGCTTATCTAACCATCAATGAAAACTTCCAATAAACTGTTAGTTGCTGTAAGTTAATGGTAACACCAACGAAATAACTGAGAAATGTATCTTGTGATAGTTTCTTTATAATTGCTTACAATTGCTTTTCTGGCGCAATAAAATCGTAGATATCAAATTCAATGCGCACAATGCGTTTCTGGAATATTCTTTACCAGGTACGCTCAAAACCGAAAGAGTGGAAACCAAAAATGTTTAAAGTATTTAGAAGCAATACAACCAAAGTGCCTAGACAGGATACTTGCTTACCACTGAAGAATTGGGTCCTTACAACGTACCAATTTAGCCTCGTAGCATTAGTGTGCTTGTCTCAATTTCTAACGTCAAAGAAAAATTTGAAGATATTACATCGGTATTCAGAGGCCGTACTTCGAAGGACAGACAATACAAATATTGAACAGTCTTATGTAGATTTTTAACATTACCATTACCTAACTTAATATTTACTATTAAATTGAAAGTCTCTGAAACTAAGCACTTCATTACCTCTTAGATAAAAAAAAAACCCGCAGTGTTGAACACAAAAAGACACTCAAGAAAGTCACAAATTAGTAGCCCCTGGTGACTCTCCCACGAAACTAATAATTTCAACCATTTTCCAGCCAGTCGTTCATACTTGAAATTCCAAATCAAGCACATGGAAATGTTGCTTTAGGTGATGTTCTTGTTTTTTTCCCTGATATACAAAGTACATAAACCAGAAACAATGGCTTTCCGTTCCTGCTAGAATCGTAGGAAATATGTCCTTCTTTTCATCCTGACGTTTGGCTTGATATCAATTCTAGATAATTCAAAATTAAAGGAGTACATTACAACCTGCTACGTGGATTTTTAAATAAATCGCAATTGTTAAAATGGCCCATAAGGGTTAGCGTTATAATGTTTTACGCTACTTTCAACAATATTTCAGTTATATTATGGCGGTCCGATTTATTGGTGGACGAAATTGGAGTACCCGCAGAAAACCACCGACCTGTCGCAAGTCACTGACAAACTTTATCACATGGTGTTGTATTGAATGCAACTCGCCAAGAGCGGGATTCGAACTCACAACTTTAGTGGTGATAGATGCTGATTGCATGGGTAGTTGTAAATTCAACTACCCTGCACCACGGCCACGACGGCTTCCTAAATTTAGAATGCAACGATATACCTGAAATATTGCTAATGTTGGCGTGAAACACCATTCGATCAATCATATAAATTGAGCGTCCTTTAGTTGTACGGTACGAATCAAACAGAAAACCGACCTTTAGGCTGGAACTTAAAACAATTAGCTATTAAGCGATCCATATACAAAACAGTTCACCTTTGTGTTCTGGTACTGCCTGAGACTTGTACCTGTTTGTATTCTTCCGCTGTTGACACGTTAATCCTACAGATTTATGTCTTCAACCTAATTCTGATGATGGTAATGGCAATTTGTTTGCACTTATCATATGACTTATATGCTTCAGTTTATTTGACTGGTTTTCCATAATACTTAAAAACCTGCTCTGGGGAAAAAAAAAATTTCTTTCTAATTATTTCATTATCGTTGAAAGATATATCGTATCTAATTTAAATTAACGGTGATATGAAGTACATCCCACTCAGCCATGATACATGCCCCACACATAAAGGATTGTCCTCTGTAATCCATAGACGTTATTTGTACTAAATAATCCAGAGACGTGATGTGACCTATGTGACCTATTATTTGAGGATCATAAGTCAGATAGACAAACTGATATTGCTATGTACGTGACGTGTTGGACATTGTAAAATGTATATGTCTATTCGTAAGAAAAGTTATGGATGTATATGAACATGAGAGACCATCTAACATTACACATAGACACAAATTAAATATTTTATTTTGTCGAATGCAAGAACCTAGTTGTCTCGAAAATAATGAAAAACAAATATAATTTAAAACATTGGTGTAAAGGTAATGTTATTTTCTACATAGTTTTAACTATGATATATTCATACTTCCAACGTATAATTGGACTGGGAACCGATCCCATAGCAGACAACTGCATAAATTCAAATTTGTCAGGCTTAGATAAGTTACTGTGTAAAGCGTCATACGGGTGCTTTGCTGTTATATGTTATTTTGTGAATTATGAATTAATGTTTTAACAGCACTGACCACAATGCAACAAATTACAACGCTAACAACTCTGTGTGTGTAATTTTGAAATCTACTATATCAAGTTTACTAGTGCATAGCATGACGTCATCACTCCAAAAGTTTTACCGCGTTCATTATGACGTACCCGTTACGGAATATATGTGTCACAGATGACCACGGATATATTACCCACTATGGTCAGGCTTTCTGTATTATAACCCGACATTCTTTGTCGATATGATTCTCCATACCCGGCACCCCGGGGGTTTAAGCTTTCACCAGTATCCAGCAATAATATTAATGAGAAGTAGGTGACATTGTCATGTCCTCAAAAGTTCATGTTAGCAATTTGTTGTATAATTAATCATTACAAGAATGTCTGAATGAACACTTATTTTCTTAAGAGTGCACGCTGATCTATGATTGACACTTTTGTAATAAGATTGACCGATATTTTAGGTATATATCCCGCAGTTATGCTAGAGACGAAAGGATATTGATATTTCCAATATAAATTGCGATGTCCATGACACAAAAAGTTTGAGGTTTATGAGGTATGATTTTTGCAATTGTGAAGGAAAGTGACATTTCCCTCACACGGGATACCCATTTACGTTCCGTACTAAAGGAAAGTTGAGTAATTTATTTGTGCCATGCAACCAGCGAAAGTATATTTCGGAGGGACTGTCCCTAACCGCAGAGAAACTATGTCTTTTTTATATTCTGGTGTTATATCGGGTGCCTGTGTGTAATGAGATACTCGACTTTTAATGTAAGGGTGGGGTTTGGGATACCATTAAACGGTTTACCCACGCTTAATTTTTGTGTGTGTCAACCCAAGAACCTGGATTTCTAACATCACAAATGTGTAAGATTTGAACTTTTTAGCTTTGTTAATTACGTCGCCATGAACACATGGATGGAAAATATCCTTTTGATCAGATATCTGCATGTAAAACTGTATTTATATACAAAATTTGAATAGCGTGAATGTAAATTTAGGGAAAATTTCAATAATGTATGAAATCGGTATCACTGGTGTAAAATATTTACTGTTATCATGAGATTATGGTCAGAGTATACAGAAACATGTGCGACACGAAACAGCTGAGAAATTAACGATGGGGAAGCAAAAATCGTCTTTTTTTGTTGCAAGCGCGTTTGTTAAATTTACCTTGCGAAAAGGCTTGTGTCTAAATAAAAAAAAGACAAAAATCGCCCATTAAATGTTAGCATTGTTCAATGTAAGTTCTTTTGGAGAAATATTTGCTTAACAACCGTAAGAAAACAAATTAGGATTATTGGTATACCGTTATGAATTATCTGTATCCCAAATGACCACTGGTATGTTCCACTTGTAAGCACTTCCGCCTCCTTTCCTCCTTCATGACTTAACACCAGGTTTGTAGCTAGAGGAACACGAAAGGTTCCACTAATGGGACAGGAGCTTGTTACCTGCTCGGAGCACCTGAGTTCACACATGGTTTTTTAGTAGGGTTCGTGTTGCTCGATCTTTTGTTTTCTGTGTAGTATGTTATGTAGATCGTTGTTTGTTCCTTTGTCCTTTTGCATTTGGCCATTCTTCTCTTTACGGATCACAGTACTCCTTTGGTATATTCCAACCCTTCTAACGTAAACGGTCATTAAAATAGTATATATATATATATATATCTTTATCAAGTAACTTTCTCTTCATTTGTGTAATTCCAATGTTCCTCAAGATACAATATGTGGAACAGTTCACTCCCGGTTTTTATTTGGGTTCATGTTGCTCGATCTTTAGTTTTCTGTGTACTGTTTTGTAGATCATTGTTTATCCTTTTGGCCATTCTATTGTCTGTCCATCTGTTTTCTGTGTACTGTTTTGTAGATCATTGTTTATCCTTGTAGCCATTCTATTGTCTGTCCATCTGTTTTCTGTGTACTGTTTTGTAGATCATTATTTATCCTTTTGGCCATTCTATTGTCTGTCCATCTGTTTTCTGTGTACTGTTTTGTAGATCATTATTTATCCTTTTGGCCATTCAATTGTCTGTCCATCTGTTTTCTGTGTACTGTTTTGTAGATCATTGTTTATCCTTTTGGCCATTCCATTGTCTGTCCATCTGTTTTCTGTGTACTGTTTTGTAGATCATTGTTTATCCTTTTGGCCATTCTATTGTCTGTCCATCTGTTTTCTGTGTACTGTTTTGTAGATCATTGTTTATCCTTGTAGCCATTCTATTGTCTGTCCATCTGTTTTCTGTGTACTGTTTTGTAGATCATTGTTTATCCTTTTGGCCATTCTATTGTCTGTCCATCTGTTTTCTGTGTACTGTTTTGTAGATCATTGTTTATCCTTTTGGCCATTCAATTGTCTGTCCATCTGTTTTCTGTGTACTGTTTTGTAGATCATTGTTTATCCTTTTGGCCATTCCATTGTCTGTCCATCTGTTTTCTGTGTACTGTTTTGTAGATCATTGTTTATCCTTGTAGCCATTCTATTGTCTGTCCATCTGTTTTCTGTGTACTGTTTTGTAGATCATTGTTTATCCTTTTGGCCATTCTATTGTCTGTCCATCTGTTTTCTGTGTACTGTTTTGTAGATCATTGTTTATCCTTTTGGCCATTCAATTGTCTGTCCATCTGTTTTCTGTGTACTGTTTTGTAGATCATTGTTTATCCTTTTGGCCATTCAATTGTCTGTCCATCTGTTTTCTGTGTACTGTTTTGTAGATCATTGTTTATCCTTTTGGCCATTCCATTGTCTGTCCATCTGTTTTCTGTGTACTGTTTTGTAGATCATTGTTTATCCTTTTGGCCATTCTATTGTCTGTCCATCTGTTTTCTGTGTACTGTTTTGTAGATCATTGTTTATCCTTTTGGTCATTCCATTGTCTGTCCATCTGTTTTCTGTGTACTGTTTTGTAGATCATTGTTTATCCTTTTAGCCATTCCATTGTCTGTCCATCTGTTTTCTGTGTACTGTTTTGTAGATCATTGTTTATCCTTTTGGCCATTCTATTGTCTGTCCATCTGTTTTCTGTGTACTGTTTTGTAGATCATTGTTTATCCTTTTGGTCATTCCATTGTCTGTCCATCTGTTTTCTGTGTACTGTTTTGTAGAGCATTGTTTATCCTTTTGGCCATTCTATTGTCTGTCCATCTGTTTTCTGTGTACTGTTTTGTAGATCATTGTTTATCCTTTTGGTCATTCCATTGTCTGTCCATCTGTTTTCTGTGTACTGTTTTGTAGATCATTGTTTATCCTTTTGGCCATTCCATTGTCTGTCCATCTGTTTTCTGTGTACTGTTTTGTAGATCATTGTTTATCCTTTTGGCCATTCTATTGTCTGTCCATCTGTTTTCTGTGTACTGTTTTGTAGATCATTGTTTATCCTTGTAGCCATTCTGTTGTCTGTCCATCTGTTTTTTGTGTACTGTTTTGTAGATCATTGTTTATGTTTTTGGCCATTCAATTGTCTGTCCATCTGTTTTCTGTGTACTGTTTTGTAGACCATTGTTTATCCTTTTGGCCATTCAATTGTCTGTCCATCTGTTTTCTGTGTACTGTTTTGTAGATCATTGTTTATCCTTTTGGCCTTTCAATTGTCTGTCCATCTTCGATTTACGGCTTTTGATTACTCCTTTGGTATCTTCAAACTTTTCATATTGCACTTTAAGGATTTATAATTCGAATCTATGGTACCACAGATTTTATGATACCTTGTACTCATGTGCTATTTCAACCAGTTTTCGCCTCCGTTTTTTTTAAATGTAACTACCACAGTACCATAGGACCCCAATATTTACAGAAACAGAAAAGTTCTTTTGAGAAAATAAAAACTAGAGCGTTAGAACAGACGTTTCATGTATAAGTAAACGCTAGAAAATACCGAAGAGGCAAATCAAATAAAGGATAATCAAGAGAAACTGGGAACCACAAGACGAAGACAAACAAAACAACACCACTTTACACAAATAAACACAAATAACGTAAATAAGATATGAGCCCTCCTACAAACAACCAGAGGTAAAGACGAACTGAATATCGTTTTTATGCGGAAATAACAAAACAGTTTCACAAAATATGTATTGAAATATAAAAATAATATAAGCTAACAACACAAAAGAGGAGACAAATATTTCTGGTATTACACAGTTTTGTTACTAGTTGGTACTTTCTCATAAGAATAATGAATTTGTTCTCCTTTGTTTATATTATCTCCACCATTTTCGTCAATCTTATCACACAAGGCTTTCTGCACACTTTGATAGTCTCCCTCAGTTCTAAAGGTAAGAGTCATGTTTAATGATGTTGAGTTAAATCTTTTGGAACTTGATACACCTCTATCTCGTACCCGTCGTCTCCACGTACGCCGTAAATGGGAGATAACCTAATATATAAAGCATTACTTTGATTGATTACAAATATATCAGACATGTTTCTCAATTTGTTACGAAATGTAGATTAATATGTGGTATTTTTAGAAATGTATTTTAGCCGGATTCAATCATCTCTTTATTATCTATTTATTAATGGTATTTATTGTCGTTTTCAGCATTTGTTTCTACTACCAGACTTATTTATGAAGGAAAGTCCGGACAACTACAGCCATTTCTCATTCATGACGTATCATAGGGTTTGTAACCGGAGCAACACGACGAGTACCACTGATGAATCAGGAACTGATTATTCTTCCGGAGCATGCGAGTTCACCCCGGATTGTAATGGGGTTCGTGTTGCTCGATCTTTTGTTTTGTAGATCATTTTTCTGTATCCCATTGAGTTGTCTGTCCTTCGATTTACGCATTCTGATTACCCCTTTGGTATCTTCAAACTCTTCTCTCAAGTCTATGTTAATAGGTCACCTTTGAGACACAGAAAAAAATGGGTTTTAACACATGTGACCTCTTAAAAGAGGTTCAATTCATATGGAATTGTGTAGGACAGGAATATGTGGATTTTTAAATACAGGTGACTGCTTAATAGAGGCTTAATACAACCGGTAATTTCTTATTTGCGGTCGTATAATAAAAATGGTATTTAAATTGAGAAAATACGCTTACCTCATTGTTTATGAAACAAAATATTAAGGCGACAAACAATCCCTGAAAGAAATAATGGTAAATTAATGTATTTAAAATTGATTTTATTGGTATCCGTAAACGAATATTTTCATATTTCATTTTTTATTCCAAGACAGAAAAAATATTTGAATATTAAATCGTTAATTGAGGCAGTTTTGATGCTTGGCGCAGGAGATTATTGATTTTTTAAGCATTTGTATTCACTCCCTGGTTTTAGGGAGTTCCTGATGATGTCCGATATTATGTTTGACTGATACTGATTTGCCTATCCGGATTGTGTGTTTTTCTTTTCTACTGATCTTTTCAAATTTTACCATTCTAATGATATAAAAAGTCGAGTTAAGTACCTCTTATGCAATTTAAGATTTCAGTTTCAATATGATGTCAAGTTCAATTATATTCAAATCATTTTGTTCCTATGTATGCGGATTTTGTGACTGTAACCTAGGGCAAAATCCATCAAGTGGCGGATGCCCTCTCAACTGGTGGCTGACAGGCTATACAGTCTGAACGTAATTCATAGTGCGTACCGTATTTAGAAAGTGTTACGCCCCATGTTTAAGATCCTTTTAGATAATTTCGAAAAGGAATACTAAAGGCTATGTTTTCGCCCCTGCCCAACTCATCTTTACCTGATTTTCAAACACTACGTTTTCACTCTCACATTCTTTTGTTTTCAATTTCTCTTCGATTTTATGTGTGTCTTAGTTGAAGGGACGTAACTCGTATTTTAGTTCGAATTACCTTCAAGTGTTTAAGTTATCAGAACAAATGTAGCTAACAAATTACTATGAAAGATCGTCGCCTACTCATTTTCGAAAAATAAAAGTCACAGCTTTAAAGTGCAGGAAGTGTGACTCTCTCCAAAAACGTTACCCACTATGGTCCATCCAGCATGACAACCTGACAGCCCCGATCAAGAAGGCATCTCCTATCTGCCAATCAGGGAAGCGATGGGCAGGCCTTGGCGCCGTTACCAATATTCAGGAGATATGCATAAAATGTGCAACTGATTTCTAAATATGTATAGTAAATGTCATGTTGCGTTATATACGAATAGAGTATACATACACCTTATACTACAGTCGTTTCGTACTCATTTTAGAGCATATGTTGTCATCATTAGCGTTTACAGTGAAGTCTGTCTCAAATAGAATCTTGAATAAATCAGAATCATCTATAAACCGAACTTTAAAACAATTATAATGTAGGAAATCTTAGATAATTTAATCTTTATAAACTGAACACCTGTCTACACCAAACCGAAAGGTTGAACCCAAGTTGATTCGGCTTAAACATCTTTCACTTTGTTTATTATGATTTGCGTAATCTGAAGTCGTATTATACAAATCAGGTTAGAACAATGACCATTTTTACTAGTACAATATTGTATTTAGCTGTTTATTTTCATACCTGAAGATTATTTATTACAATTGAAAATCTTTCATATTCTAATCCCCCGGGTGATGACGTCGGAATTCTATATATAGTAACAAACAACTGTACACCAAATAATGGTATCAATACAAACATGGCTTTGACAGCTTTTCTGAAACGAAACATGTAATATAAACTAAACAGGAAGTTTGTGAGACTAAGTACACAGGAAGTTTGTGAGACTACATACGTCAATATAAGTACAGCTAAATCAGAAATAATTATCAAATAATGTAAAGTGTTAAAACTACAGATAAAAACAATAGTGCAAACATAGAGATTAAATAAATTGAAAGAATAATTGTAACATAAAAGACCTTTTTTCTTTTGATGTTTTTGAGGACTATTCAGTTTAAAAAAGTATTTGTAGAAAACCATGATCTATTATCTGGAATTGATTTTGTACCATAGTTAATTAGTCAGCCATTAAATCTTTGTTGAATTCAAATGCCATGGTGCAACATGCAGGTGGTCTGATTGTTGAACCATAGCTAAAAATGTCAATCATTTCGTTTCGGTTACAAAACATATACCGGTATACATTATGTGTGTTCATTTCTTTTAAGAAGACCATGTGACTGGTCAAACGGTTAAGACGGGTCGTAAAAATTGAAACTTCGCTTGTCAATGAAGCTCACAACCATTAAACCACTCCCACTTCCGCGACCTATTTTTGGAATGTTAAGAAAACAAAATGGCAACCATATAATAACAACAGTTCAGGAATATTAATCCAAATACAAAATATGTAATAATAATTTCAATTTTATTTAATAATGTTAAAAAGTGTTTTTTTGTAGTTTTATAGGGTTGTAAAAGCGTTGACAAAAGTGTATTTTTATATGATGACGCTTCATACAAAATGTACTTCGGTCAATGCTTTTACACACCAATAAAACTATAACATATAACATTAAATTTTTACATAGAAAAACTTGATCGTCCTTAAATAAGAGTTTTGTGTGCATCTTGTTTAGAACGAGATATTACTGCGCGAGAAACCAAATGTATCTCATATTAAAATACATATTAGTAGATTAACGGATAAAAGTTTGAAGATACCAAAGGGGCAATCAGAATCCATAAATCGAAGAAGAACAGACAACACAATGACCAAAAAGAAAAGACGACAAAGAGACAAACAACTATCTATAAAAACACTACACAGAGCAATACGAACTTCACTAAAAACAAGGGGTGAAGTCTGGTGCTCCAAAAGGGTAACCAGTTCATATTCCACTAGTTGCACCCTTCGTGTTATGCTAGTTACAAACTCGGTGATAAGTCATAAATGAAGAAAAGACCGGGAAGTGCTATTCTTTTACTTTAATTTCTGTCTTTAATAAGCATAATGTTGGATAGTCTCCAATGTTCATTTGCATCCATATCCTTTATTACTAATTAGTTATTTGTGTACAATTCAGCAATAATTATTTTTCAATTAAAAAAAATGATTTTTTACATTATTTTATATTATTTTCCCAGTTGGAACTATAAGATTTTAAAATTATTTGGTTTTCAATAATTTTGGTTTTGAGCATCCGTGATGTAGGTTATTCCATAAACGAGCTAAATACACTAAGTTTGTTATCTACGTTTTTTTTTATTATTATTATGCTTAGCATATATAAAAGCTTATGTTCTTACGTTGTTATATCAAAGCGACATTAAATTGTTTCAATTGTAAACTTAGGAATCTTTTTTTCTTAACTGACTTTCACTCTTAAATGACTTTCAGTTTTAACTTACTTTCAGTCTTAACTTACTTTCAGTCTTAACTTACTTTCAGTCTTAATTGACTTTCAGTCTTAGCTTACTTTTAGTCTTAGTTGACTTTCAGTCTTAACTGACTTTAAGTCTTAACTGACTTTCAGTCTTAGCTTACTTTCAGTCTTAATTACTTACTTTCAGTCTTAGCTGACTTTCAGTCTTAACTGACTTTCAGTCTTAACTGACTTTCAGTCTTAATTACTTACTTTCAGTCTTTCCTGACTTCCAGTCTTACCTGACTTTTAGCAATAGGGCTTCATGGCAGATGCCGCTGATTTAATGTCCTATATGGAAAATGCGCCATGAACTTAAGAATTCATGTTTTCCATGTGTTGGCTATATTGGCTTGTAGATTTTAAAAAGAGATCAATACAAACCTAAAATTACTGGGTTCATTCGGATGTGATTGCATCTGTGTGAGCAGTATCCGCAAAATATTACACAGAAATATTAAATTCACCTATTAAGATAAAACGTAATAAATAGCATTAATATAGTCTATTACAGCAATGTTTCTTTTTCAATTTTTCTTTTCTTCCATAAAATTGATCTGACCAAACATTACTTTACTGAATGTTTCTCCTAATTTGCGCTTAGGTGTGAGATCCTCATTAGACTATTGCTTTAGCACTGGTTTTGTTGTAGAGATCGTCTTTAGAACAATAACTAATGAATAACTAATGCAGGGACTTATCCTGAGGTTAATGTTTAGTGACTTGCATAGTTGTATGGTGTCGTCCTTGCACCATTGCTTAAGTACTCGTGCAGTTATTGAGGTCTTCTTAGAGCCAATCTTTAAAGACTCGTTTTGATCTCTTAAAAAGTTTATATTCCGATACCAAGATCTTGCCGAAATATATTCTGTCTCTGCAGAGACGATAATAAACGATGGATTTTCACATAGTGAAAATGTATAAAGATAAGGAAGCCAAAAAAAATGTCAAAAATATATTTTTATCAATGTGTGACGTAAAAGTGTTTTTGACATTTACCTCATTGAATTTGGTACTGCTTTGACAATTATTTTACCTATTTTGTTCCAGTATTGTTGTAAATACTGTTATAGTGACAGCCGGAACCTTTGAGCCGTAATGAAAGCGGGAGGTTTGGCGCTTTAAAATCTGATTCAACCCACCATTTCTTTAGAAATGCCTGTACCAAGTCAGGGTCATTACGGTTTTCACAGTTTTCCGGTTGTTGACTGATTTTGTCTGTTTATATACTTATGAGTTTTGACTTTCACTCTGTAAGATTGTTCGGAGTTCGGTAATTTTGTTGTTACCCTTATTTACCTGTTTTAGTTGTAGGGGTCATCCGTAGACCAGTGTTTAAGGACTCACTTAACTGTAGGGGTCGTTCATCTATCAGTTCTGTTGAAATTGCTTTGGTTTTATTATATTTGTGCTATCAATTAATGACTATTTTTAAAATTTTGACTCGCAGCCTTTCGAGCGTAACATTACAGACGAATTATTAGATATCAAAATGGCAATCTGGTGCTAATAAAATTATCGACACATTCATTTTAAGATAGAGATCTTAGAAATTTAAATTTTATTTCAATCATCTAAAATTAATTGTTTGCTGGATCGTCTCTGCCCAACTCTCAATAGTTATTCATCGACATTCAAAAGTCTTTGTCCTGGTCGTCCTCCCCACATTTCTGTTTATGTGTTAAATATTGTTAAGCTTGTTCTATAATATGAAGGAAATGTCTACCATCAGACGTCAAGCAACCAACAAATCAATCGTTTGAATGAAAACGGTATATTAAATCACATTTAATCCCACCACGTTTTATTGAACTGTCTTTACCAAAACCATGAGAGTGAGCAGTCATGTATATTTGATTTAGGAATTTCTGTCTTTCCTCTGTTTCTACGCATTTCCGGTTGAACCTTTGAACTTTTATGATGGTGTATTATTTGTTTTGTTTTTCATTTTATTATAACAGTAAGCATGACTTAGTTTGAGTCTAAATGCAACATTTGCTATTAAAATTTACCATTTAGATGCTAAACTCAGTTTTTCTTTCGCACTAAAACATTGACTGATTGATTGATTGATTGGTGTTTAACGTCAACTTTAGCAGTATTTTAACTCCATCGTGGCGTCTAAAACATTACAATAATGACTAAAAAAAATTAATGTTGATGATAATGTCCCTGCACAAGTAACGAAAAATAAAAGTTTAAAGTACAGCAGCACTTACAACTAAACAAGCAAGGTTTGGAACGTCAAATATCCATTCAAAATGCTTGTAACTAATGGACCAGCAGCTATCAAAAGATAAAAACCAACGTAAAAATCAATAACATCAAACATTAAACCTGCTTTACGTAATCTGCTGTGATAGACGGCATTGTTCGTGTACTTTTGTGGTAGGTTTTTAGAGGTAGTAACAATGAATTGTCAAACATTCATTTAGGATGTATCCGTTGAGTTGTTTAAGTGTCGACGTTCATGCGATATTAAATTGAATACATTTGCATTTGAACCGTAATGAAAGCGGGAGGTTTGGCGCTTTAAGATCTGATTCAACCCACTATTTCTTTAGAAATACCTGTACCAAGTCAGGGTCATTACGGTTTTCACAGTTTTCCGGTTGTTGACTGATCTTGTCTGTTTATATAATTATGAGTTTTGACTTTCCCTTTATAAGATTGTTCGGAGTTCGGTAATTTTGTTAAAACCCTTATTTATTATACTGATGTGGGAGTATCATGTACATAAACTCGGTAATGCATGCTGTATGATTATATTTAGGGTAAGGGGGCTTGTCGACGTTGATGCGATATAAAACTGAACGCCTTTTCATAGGATAATACTGATGGTGGATTATTTTGGACATAAACTCTGCATGCAAAATGTGTATATAATTAGGGAAAGGAGTCTTTAGTATTTCACAGCAGATTATTTCGCCCTTTGTTCTGTGTGAAGGCTTCGTTGTGTTCCCATGTTTTTTTGCTTTGTTATTTTGCTATTTTAATTAAGGAGTTATTGCTTTACTGGTGTAGTGTTGTAACTGTTTTATTTCCCTGTTGTAGTTTGTAATTGTTTTGTTTCCCTTGTGTAGCTTTGTAATTGTTTTGTAGTATACATACATCCTGGTATTATTCAGTAGATATTATAGCTGATTTTATTAAAATACAGAATTCACTATTTATTTTATATATTTTGGTGTTGCTTTTTGACATTATAACACAACGGGTGTCGCATGTGGATCAGTTACTGCTTATCCTTCATTAGCACCAGAGTCTACCCCCGGTTTATAGTGGAGTCCGCGGTGTTCGATCTTCAGTTTTTTGTGTAGTGCTTTGTACATCATTGTTTGTCCTTTTGTTTTTCTTTCTTTCGGTCGCCATTGTGTTGTCTGTCTTCCTTAGAATTACGGCTTCTGATGACTCCTGTGGTACCGCCATTGTGTTGTCTGTCTTCCTTAGAATTACGGCTTCTGATGACTCCTGTGGTACCGCCATTGTGTTGTCTGTCTTCCTTAGAATTACGGCTTCTGATGACTCCTTTGGTATCTTCAGATTTTCATGTAATTAATATTGATTTCACGATTATACATAATATAATGCTTAGACAATTATCTTATTACGTTACCTTTCATTAGCATACACAGCCCGTAAAATTGCATAAACGAGTGTCGTCGTGAAAGGCACAGCTGAAACATAAATCATACAAGGTTATATGGTAATGAATGTTAATGTACATGAATACTGCACTCATTTTGTGTCTATGGTCTATATCCGATGTCAATTTGTGAAGGACGTGGCTTCAGGGTAAAACTCTTTCTCTAAATGTGTGTATTTACGCATTTTTGTTAAATGCAGAATTACAAAATCGAACTAGGGTTGCAGTTAGAACTGGGTCAAGCGGGACTATAAAATATCAAAAGTACATTTTATTGCGGCTAATTGGGAAATGTGAATATGTCGTATTTTCTACATGCGGATTTCATTCTGTTGAACAATCTGATATTAAAAAGTTGTGAGAAATACACTTTTGTTTTAAGTTAATGTGTATGGTACATGTGGTCATGTTACTCATTTCAGGTAATGTGTTTTTCTTTAGTTGGTAGATGTTGTATGTAGTCTCTTCTTGAGCTTTTACACGGGTCCATTTCTGTTGATATGGATCACTTTACACGGATAGTGTTTTAACTAATCATGACGGCCTTAATATCGAGTACACCTCGTTCCAGTGACAGAAAACCGCATCGTGGGTTCGAGCCCAGAGCTGAGCGGGTCAACGCAAAGACTATTAAATTGGTATTTGTTGCTTCACTGCTAAGGAGTAAGTACTCAGACCGATTGACTATAAACGAACAATAATGTGTTCGTGTTAAGCGACATGTGTACCCGTGCAATGTTTTACAGTCTTGCTAACACTATAAAAATCCAACTTAATGTGCCAGTCTAGTCAAAAGCGGACATCATCATCATCACCTCATCAATTGTAACTCGCCATTATATGGCTGAACAATCGTTCGTTTTGTTCTAAACAACAATCACTTAACAATGACAGACAGATTTGACCCAAATGTGTTTAATATTTTCGTTTTTTTTATGAATTGTCAAACTTGGATGGATTGGAAACAGATTTTTTTTTTAAATATTCCGAAATCCGGTTAGTAAATCATTTTTCAAAACTGATGTTACTGATAAAAATACATGGCATCATTTTATTATTATATTAACATACCACCTATCCTATCTTAGTACTATATGATAAAGTTTGTCAGTGACAGGTTGAAGGTTTTCTTCGGGTACTCAGTTCTCCTCCACCAATAAAACTGACCGCCACGATATAACTGAAATATTGTTGAAAGTGGCGTTAAACATCAAAAACCAACCAAACCTATCTTAGTAAAAAAAGACATTTTACTTACCCCATCCTGATATGTAGAACGGTATCAGCGATCTTGGAGGAGAAAAGGCATCACTCATGAGTCGGTGGAGGAAAAATCCTTCACAAAACATCCATGTAAAGCTGGCACATTTAAAATAAATTTTTAGGAAGGATAGTATTTTACATCCAGCCTGTTTAAAAAATAGGAAAAATATATATCAGGAAATATTAAACTATAACCAGAAATAAATACATATTTTATGATAAAAATGAGAGAAAAAAAGTAATCTCGCAATGCGGCAAATTGTCAAATAACATTATTAGGACACTGTCACGATTATATATGCTCACTAAACATCTTTGTGCAGTGTAGGAAATACAATAATGTTGATGATGAACGCATATTCCGTTGTAACGACAAACGCTGAATTAAATCATGAAAAACACAATAAAATTCAATGTAAACAATCTTTGTCACCAAGAAGCTTGGAATTGAGGGGGAATTATCAAACGCACAGATGATCATATATTTAAGAAGACACTGAACATAGAGTTATCTCCCATACCCCAGACCTACAACCTTAAATCATGAAAAACACAAAAAACTGGTAAAATTGTCCCCTATTTGAGAACATTAAAAAATAAGGTAAAATGATTGGTTATGGGTGTTTAATGCTGTTTGCAATGATGTTTCAATTCCATCGTGGCTACTAGTCTTATTGTTGGACGGTGGAGAAAACCACAGACCAGAGAATTACACAGTTGTCTCTCTTGTCTTGCAGGGAAAAGTATAATGCATAGAGAGTAACAATATATCGTCAATTTAGGTTTTAAGAAAAAGTTAATTTAACATATGAACATAATAAAAATAATTTCAGCGAATAACACTAGTATTATCTAATAATAAGCTAAAACTAACTGAAATTCCAGTTAACCCAGGTTACACAATAAATACGTTGTTATAAGCGTGCAATTAATTAATTCGTCGCTTTAAAACATACCGCATTCTCTGCCAGTACGGTACTCTCAGCATCACTATTGGTGATACGTTCATAGGTCACAATCATATCCCACAATGCCACTGCAATCTCTTTGAGCAATAAAGACAAGAAAAAATTGATATGTAAGCGAATTCTGTGCTGCTTTCGTAGACCACTGGAAAGATATACAATATATCTCTTTATCATGAATAATACTAGTATATAGAACAACAAATGGCAATAGTATGAAATCAGTCTACCTAAAATATATATTTTATTTGGATTAAGTTCTATGCCCGACTATTGATGTTATCTGCGATTTTTTTTCTTTTGGTTTTTATGCATTGTGTCTTAATTTGGCTTTAATATTTCTATTCGTGTTGTCTGCTTACTGTGGCTGCTATGCTTTGATTCTAGATTTCCCCTTTATGTCTCTACTATGTCCGTTTTATTTGATATTTGGGTTGCTACTTTGTGCCTATGTGAGTACTGTGGGTACTGGGTTGCCCGTTAGTGTATGTACGGGGATTGTTTTATTTTGTATCTGGATTACCCCTTGATGCATGTGATGTTGCTTTTTATTGTGTATCTGGATTACTCATTTGTGTCCGAACGGTTGGCAATTCAAATACTGTTAAGGAGACTGTCTATGGCAACTTTGTTATATCATGCTAACAATATCTTAATTCAAAATAATTAATTCAATAATTTTAACATAAAAAAATTGTTTGTATGTAAACATTAATGAAATAACATAAAATGATCAGATTTATACATTTGAATAGACTAGAGCACGTGTATAGTCAACAAATTCCATACACAATATGTCATATAACCAGTGGCGTCTTAACGCATGAACACCCTGGGCAGTTTCCCGGGGGCCTCACGCTTATCTATGTATGTTGTGCAAAGCATGTTTTTAATGTTTAAACACTGATTTTGTTGGAAAAACCAATATAATAAATATATGTTTAATTTTATTGACCATTTACATTATCGTAAATTTGACCAACTTCCGGAAATACTCGTATATTTAGAAATTAAACATCAAAATATATACTATGACTTTTATTAAAACTGTTTATCCTTAGACGATTAATAAATAAGGGTAATAACAAAATTACCGAACTCCGAACAATCTTACAAAGGGAAAGTCGAATAAACAGAAAACGCAACAAATGCTTTAAGTGGAAATATTACGGCCACAGTTACATTTCGACGAGAGGACCTGGCAAGAAGAAAACAAGCCGCCGATAGATTTAACAATGCTTTGGCAAACTTGCGCTTCATTTGCAACAATGAAAGCAAAAATCCCCTATGTACCCCAATAGAGAGATATAGGTCACGACCACCGATACGCAAGCCCACATTAATACACGACCCTCTGGATTTTGCAAAGGAGTCAGAACCAAGTTCTAAACTGGTATCAGTTAAAGAACCGGCCTCTCTGGTATAAGCGAGAGATGACCAATACCTAATGCCTTGCGGTATCGCAAGATAATTTTTCAAAATATGAGCGAACGTACAATAAGGATACCATGACCCATTGTCTTCTTGCCAGATCCCGCCATATGAGGGTGTCTATACACACTCAGCGACACATAAATTCCAAAAACAAACGCACCCCTCCGGATTCTACTCAGTCGGCGAAAAAACTTGTGGACCAGCTGTTTTCAAAAAACTTTCTAAATCGCCTTGAATTGTGCTAAGATAAACACGCAAACCAATATCTGACAAGTGAGTTCCGTCATTCCTGTATAAATTGATTTATTTTGCACTAATATGCTGGTGCCTAATTGCATAACCTTGAATGCTTGACACAATATTCCTGATCGCCAAATTGACTAGTTTTCTCGACTTTTCAACCGCTTTCCCAGAGATGGCTGTATGCCAATATCTGTGCTGTAAAATTTCACTCCATATAATCTTGGTTTGCGGAAGTAACATATGAAGGCGTAATAAATCGATCTCAAAATTTATTTACCATTTACAATATTATTCATGTGAGTGGTTGATTAGGTAGAGGCCACAGTGCACTGCTTTGATCGGGAGCCTATGGTGCTGATAAGACGGTCCTGCATATCACAGAAACACAGAAAAACCAATATTATACATTCTTCGACTACATTTAACCAGAATGAGAAAATATCCTCTGTATAGATCTACAACCAGAAAATGTAGTAGAAGAAATAATTACGTCTTCTCCGGTTTTTTTAAAATTATATTTCATAATGAACCCATTGCTGAACACCTTTCCCACTAAGAGACATATCAGCTAACTAGCATGGATGATAATCATTGAGATTGTAGCAACAAATTAACGCCATTTGCCTTCAAATCAATGGAGACGTAAACGGGCTGATTATTGGGTAGCATTTGGTAATGAGTTGATGATCAGGATATATTACCAAAAGTTCAGAAGTGACCATTAAGAGTAAAGAAATCAAGACATATGGAGAATTAGCTAGCACCTGCTCATTTGACTTTCTAGATCATGATCGGTACAAAGTTAAAACTATCATAACTGGATGACATTAAACCCCAAGTCTCAGTCAACTTTATGTTGATGTATATAAAAATGCATAGTTGGACCGGCCAGTATGAGTGGGTTTTGTTTTTTGTTTGTTTGTTTTTGTTTGTTTGTTTGCTTTGTTGTTTTTTTATGAGGGGTGGCGGTGGGGTTGAAGAGTGGACATGACCTGTGTGACACATGCAAGTTTTAGGAGTGGACAGCAGAGTGGAATGGGGAAAGGTTTTAATAGTGAAATGTTCCGACCTTCTTCTGTTTTGTCTTTTAGTTTTATTGAAATGTTCTGACAGTGTGGTATTTTGTTTGTTTAGCTTTATTGAACTATTCCGACGATGTGGCATTTTGTCTTTTAGTTTTATTGAACTATTCCGACGATGTGGCATTTTGTCTTTTAGCTTTATTGAACTATTCCGACGATGTGGCATTTTGTCTTTTAGCTTTATTGAATTGTTCCGACAATGTGGTATTTTGTCTTTTAGCTTTATTGAACTATTTCGACGATGTGGCATTTTGTCTTTTAGCTTTATTGAACTATTCCGACGATGTGGCATTTTTTCTTTTAGCTTTATTGAACTATTCCGACGATGTGGTATTTTTTCTTTTAGCTTTATTGAACTATTCCGACGATGTGGCATTTTTTCTTTTAGCTTTATTTAATTGCTCCGACAATGTGGCATTTTGTCTTTTAGTTTTATTTAACTATTCCGACGATGTGGCACTTTGTCTTTTAGCTTTATTGAACTTATTCCGACGATGTGGTATTTTGTCTTTTAACTTTATTGAATTGTTCCGACGATGTGGCAATTTGTCTTTTAGTTTTATTTAACTATTCCGACGATGTGGCATTCTGTCTTTTAGCTTCATTGAACTATTCCGGCGATGTGGTATTTTTTCTTTTAGCTTTATTGAACTATTCCGACGATGTGGCATTTTTTCTTTTAGCTTTATTTAATTGTTCCGAAGATGTGGCATGTTGTCTTTTAGTTTTATTTAACTATTCCGATGATGTGGCATTTTGTCTTTTTGCTTTATTGAACTATTCCGACGATGTGGTATTTTTTCTTTTAGCTTTATTGAACTATTCCGATGATGTGGCATTTTGTCTTAGCTTTATTGAACTATTCCGACGATGTGGCATTTTGTCTTTTAGCTTTATTGAACTGTTCCGACGATGTGGCATTTTCCTTTTAGTTTTATTGAACTATTCCGACGATGTGGCATTTTGTCTTTTAGCTTTATTGAACTATTCCGACGATGTGGCATTTTGTCTTTTAGCTTTATTGAACTATTCCGACGATGTGGCATTTTGTCTTTTAGCTTTATTGAATTGTTCCGCTGATGTGACATTTTGTCTTTTAGTTTTATTGAACTATTCCGACGATGTGGCATTTTTTCTTTTAGCTTTATTGAACTATTCCGACGATGTGGCATTTTTTCTTTTAGCTTTATTGAACTATTCCGACGATGTGACATTTTTTCTTTTAGCTTTATTGAATTGTTCCGCCGATGTGACATTTTTTCTTTTAGTTTTATTGAACTATTCCGACGATGTGGCATTTTTTCTTTTAGCTTTATTGAACTATTCCGACGATGTGGTATTTTTTCTTTTAGCTTTATTGAACTATTCCGACGATGTGGCATTTTTTTTTAGCTTTATTTAATTGCTCCGACGATGTGGCATTTTGTATTTTAGTTTTATTTAACTATTCCGACGATGTGACACTTTGTCTTTTAGCTTTATTGAACTTATTCCGACGATGTGGTATTTTGTCTTTTAACTTTATTGAATTGTTCCGACGATGTGGCAATTTGTCTTTTAGTTTTATTTAACTATTCCGACGATGTGGCATTCTGTCTTTTAGCTTCATTGAACTATTCCGATGATGTGGCATTTTTTCTTTTAGCTTTATTGAACTATTCCGACGATGTGGCATTTTGTCTTTTAGCTTTATTGAACTATTCCGACGATGTGGCATTTTTTCTTTTAGCTTTATTTAATTGTTCCGACGATGTGGCATGTTGTCTTTTAGTTTTATTTAACTATTCCGATGATGTGACACTTTGTCTTTTAGCTTTATTGAACTTATTCCGACGATGTGGTATTTTGTCTTTTAACTTTATTGAATTGTTCCGACGATGTGGCAATTTGTCTTTTAGTTTTATTTAACTATTCCGACGATGTGGCATTCTGTCTTTTAGCTTCATTGAACTATTCCGATGATGTGGCACTTTTTCTTTTAGCTTTATTGAACTATTCCGACGATGTGGCATTTTGTCTTTTAGCTTTATTGAACTATTCCGACGATGTGGCATTTTTTCTTTTAGCTTTATTTAATTGTTCCGACGATGTGGCATGTTGTCTTTTAGTTTTATTTAACTATTCCGATGATGTGACATTTTTTCTTTTAGCTTTATTGAACTATTCCGACGATGTGGTATTTTTTCTTTTAGCTTTAATGAACTATTCCGATGATGTGGCATTTTGTCTTAGCTTTATTGAACTATTCCGACGATGTGGCATTTTGTCTTTTAGCTTTATTGAACTGTTCCGACGATGGGGCATTTTCCTTTTAGTTTTATTGAACTATTCCGACGATGTGGCATTTTGTCTTTTAGCTTTATTGAACTATTCCGACGATGTGGCACTTTATCTTTTAGCTTTATTGAACTTATTCCGACGATGTGGCATTTTTTCTTTTAGCTTTATTGAACTATTCCGACGATGTGGCATTTTGTCTTTTAGCTTTATTGAATTGTTCCCATGATGTGGTATTTTGTCTTTTAGTTTTATTGAATTGTTCCGACAGTGTGATATGTTATTTTGTATTCACTTTACTATTACAATAATGTCATACTGTGTTATGTTTTTTAACTTGACATAAAACAGAAAACGATCAAAAACAAACTTACTGATATCTTAGGAAAATTAGGATGGCAGGAAACAAGACTATAATGCTAGCAATACTACATCCAAGGCCAACAAATATGGATGTTTTCAACTCCTAAAATAGAAATAAATAGATACGTTGTCACTTGAAGGATAATTGTATCATTTATATGTCTGACGAAAAATACCAATTAGCATGAAAGGATAAAATTGATCATAACTATAATATGTTTTGTTTTGTTTTGTTTGTCTTCATTCTGTGTTTTGTGTACCCAATTTCTCTGGATTGTCCATTCTTCATTGCCCTTCGGTTTTCTCTCTCGTTTATTTACATATCCAAAGGTTTCCAGCAGAAAGCATCTCCAATATATAAGCTACTTAATAAAAATTGAAAAGCTTCGTTTTTAAATCATACTGAAAAAACTAATGCTACTAATACACGGAAACAATTAATTCTTTCGTTTGAGACTATAATATTTATTTTCATGCATTTGTTAAGAAAAACGTATTCCATGAATTGTTGCCATGGCTACAAATGTGTTTATGATCATAACCATATCCGTAAGCAATACTGAGATATTATAAGTTATCTATGTGTCGACTCGTGGGCATTGAGATTGTACCACCCTGAAGCACTTCTGTATAGCTTGAGGCGAAGCCGAAGGCTGTACAGTGGTGCTGAAGGGTGGTACAATCTCAATGCCCACGGATAGACACGTAGATAACGATTTTATCAACGGTTTGAAAACAAAAACTGATTTTTAATGGATTTTCTTGTTCTTTTTATAACGTAATCATGACGTTTTTGTACTTGTGGAGTAAAATGTCATAGCTCATGTGAAAATTTGGGTGAATTTCGATAAAGTGTAGGGAGATACCTTTGGTATCACCCTACAGCTAACCTTTTTTAACGTTTTTTTGGTCTTATTTTGTTGTAATTTAATTTCTTGTATTTGGCGCGTATTGTCACGTGGATAGCGTTACATTATTCATGACGTCACTAGTAATAGGATCGAGAATTCTATTGATAAAAAAAATATGCGTGGCACATATTGTGGGTGGTATTATAGTACGATAAAACAAATGAAGAATTGATGTGAAAACAATAATGAGAAATGATTTTAAAATGATTGTATTCAAACAATTGACCATTTCTATAAAGACACATGACAACAAAATCAATGTTTCATGTAGCGTGAATCAACAAAATGTTACATTGTTAAACATGACCATCAATACCGTAGGAACTTTAAATCTCTCAACATTATTTGGTGCATTGTTTGTATTTTCTGCATTTATTGAGGCGCTTGATTTTTTTCTCTCTCAAGAAATACGTCCTCCGTTCTCCATTCCATGTTGAATGCAAAGCGCTTTGAGATTGTTTACGCTTTACACCATCTTTACATCATGTATAGGAACGTAAAGACATCCAGTGACGTTACGTAACTACCAGCCGGTAGCATGGGTTTTGTACCAACGGGTCATCGACCAATCAAAAGCCGCCATTTTTATCAACCCCGGGATAAGATGTTTTGTTAACGAGTCTTCATAATTTAACAATAAAAAAGTAGAGGTCTAATGTAGTACGCATTGTGCGTTTCTGGAATAACCTTCATCGGGTATTCCCAAGGTCAATTAATATTAATGGAGCTAAATAGGATAACAATTAATCGGCTACGGTTACCTAAGGGGGAGAACTTAGTCTAAGTAATAAATATTTTTTTAAATATTGCATACTTATCATCGGCATATATATAAATATTGTCAAATATCGGCTTTGACGTGGAATATTTGACAATATCTGATTTGATGAATAAAAGTAGGACACTATTTTCAAATAAACAATTTCGATGGTTTAAAACGCGAATCTCATATGTTAAGGATCCCAAGAACTACACCGCAAGCGACTTGAAAGAGTTATAAATTTGGGTCAACGATTTAGATGTCATTAATATTCAATTGACCGAGGAGTGAGTGAGTGATTGTTGTTCAACGCCCACTCAGCAATTTTTCCTGATTCTGAGTCAAACAGACTTTGCTCTTTCTCCTTGATACTGCATGATTAGTGGAGAAGCATCAAATACCAATATTATAGAATTTGGTTTGACCCGAATGGGGCTCGAACCCATAATCTACCGCACTCGAGTCGAACACACTAACCATTACACCACTGATGTGGTTTATTGACAGAGAAAGAAAACTGATGGGGGCAAAATAATGAGAACTAAAACTGATAAAATAATCAGGATCAATAATAATATATTTTCAGTAGATGTGACTGATGAAGACCAGACACATAACATCAGAAATACTTTAATTTTATTTTGCTGTACATATTTAGTAGCAAAGTCTGTTGATGCTTCATATTTGCTCGACAAATAATCAGAACTTACTGCAAAATTCAGACAAGGCTGATAGTTTGTCCATTCCATACCCTCTCGTCTCTCCCAAGTTCCATTTGGTTGACATGTCTTCACTGCTTCGCCTATTAAATAGATCAGAAATAATGTCCAAATGAAAACGGTTAAAATGTAATGTTAAGTGCGATAATTTACTTCTTTACGATAAATACTAAATTAGGGATTTCAACGAGGAAAACTTACAGCAGAAAAGACAATAAAGGACATAATAAATGAGATGACCCATTACTAATTTTGCATATCTAACCACTGTCTAACATGTTGATAACCAGGAAGCGTTCTAGCCTGTCCATAACCAGGAAGTGTTTAGGAATAAAGAGCGTAGCATGCTATAAATAGGAGGAACCTATTCGCGTGGCGTATGCAGGATAAGATCTAATAGTCCATCAAGCACATTAATTCATCCCCGTCTTCATTTGGGGTTCGTGTTGCTCGATCTTAAGTTTTCTGTATAATTTTTTGTTGATCATTGTCTGTCCTTCTTCAAATGACGTCTATAGATTACCCCTTTGGTATCTTCAAACTATTTTTGGTGCAAACGACGTGCTTCCGGAATAACCCTCATCAGATACGCTCATAGTCGAATGATTAGAAGCCAAATAATAAAAAAAAATCCTTGAGCGCACATTAACCAAAGGGCCTAAGCGGGATAGTCAACAGCGGCTGAGGTTACATATGCCTGAGGGAGATTGACCTAAGTTTTAGTAAATTACATTATTCGGGAACAGCAAATTAAAAAACATGTATCTAAAACAAACCATGACATGCATATTCAACAAGTGGTATAATATACACAAGATAAAGTTTTGGTCAGTTGAGATAAAGGTTTGATGTATACCAGCTTCTGATCAAAATAAGATAGTATATGATGATATTGATATTGATTAATTTATGATAATCATGCACACCTTGCCATGAGCGGTATGCGAACTTACAACTTTAGTGGTGATAGGTACTGATTGCATAGGTAGTAAATCAAGTTATCATACCTTCACCACCACGACCACGTGTACCATCAACGACCACTCCTAACTGTTGTTCATTCGGAACTACTTCAATATTTCTTTTGTATACAGGAAGTGTGACAGACGCCATTCTCTTGACAAGTTAATATCCCCATCTAGATGGGGAATTATGTCTTTGATCAGTCGTTAGGAAGGTGGATTCTAAAGAGATTAACCTGGTTATTTCATATAAGCATCAACATTGGAATATTAGATAAAAATGTGACATTGAAATATTTCACTTACGAGATGGCACAGAGTATGTGAGGTACAGAGGACATGACATGTACACTTGTTGCCCTGGATTTGTATCATCCCAACATCCCCATCCGTCCCATGTTCGTCCACAGGTTTTATTCAGATCTCCCAACGGGCTTGCTAATTGTCTTTCACAACAGTCATGCGCACTAAAACAACATGACTGCCATCTTTGACATTCGTCACTGTTAAGTGTTGTACACACTTCCTCTACAATAGTTCCGTTGTGTATATCGGGAGAAATCAATAGTTTCTTTGAAGGATTGTACAAATATGGCACTACGTTTGATGCAAATAATTCTCTCTTCTGTTTTAAGCTAAACAAATAGTCATAGCACCAGGCACACGAGAACAGACCATAGACTTGTGGACTGTGTGATCCGAGGCGTGAATTACATGTTCTATCAGTAAATACTACTTCACCAAAAATCTATAATAAGAAAAATATATAAATAGTTAAAATATTTAGATGATATTTATTGTACTTTATTAAATTTATGCGATCTTGATTTAATTTTTCTTTGTTTTTGTTTTTTATTATTATTATTTCTAAGCAAATTTGTTTATCATCTTAACCGGATGAAATTAATTTCGATCATTTATCTATTCTCTACACAATGACTTTCCACATAAAACTATCTTCTCCATTTTCTACGCTACATTTTCTTACAACGTCTTAGTGAAAATTAGTCGCTTCAACTTGTATCAAATGAATTCAATTTCTACTTGAAAGGGTTTTAATTGATTTTATTATGAATAAGGGTAATAACAAAATTACCGAACTCCGAACAATCTTCCAAAGGAAAAGTCAAAACTCACAAGTATATAAACAGACAAAATCAGTCAACAACCGGAAAACTGGGAAAACCGTAATGACCCTGACTTGGTACGGGCATTTCAAAAGAAATGATGGGTTGAATAGATGATAGATGCCATTATTATCATTTGCATGAAATGCTGTTACCGTTCTTTATAGATTTTCCAACATATACTTGTATGACAATTTCATTCATTGAAAAATCAGTTGTAATATTAAAAAAGCTTCAATTAATAAAAAAATGTAAGTCATCGCATTAATTTGAAAAGGTTTTCAAATGTGCAGCTGGCTTTGATGTCATCAGCCCCATCTTTTTATAAAAAATAACGCGAGATCTCATTACAAAACACTTGCATGGTAATTTATCTCTACAATATATCAATATGCTCTTGCTAATTAACTAAAGAAATATCCTCAAGACATATTATTGGCAGGATACTTTGTCATTGGATTGTCACACAACTTCTGAATTTATCATATGTACGGATTCCGATTACCCTTTTTGGTATCTTCAAGCTCTTCTTAATCATGATCAATAGCCATTTGAAACGAAGTATTATACAATAAGTGTTATTGTCTAAGATAGCACAACGTTGACATTATTTGCCTTGATAGCGGTATTAATTTGACTTGAAGAGAGGTTTAATTTATTGTACAAGTAGATCTTTACTTCTATGTTTCCGGTTTTGTCTTGAAATTTATTGCTTGTCAGTTGCTTTTAACGACAAACATAAAACACTATGGCGACATTTTCGTATGATTGTCAAGAACATAGAACATATAACCTTATTCTCCACTTCCGTGATGTATGGATTTGTAATCTTATAGGAAAGTGCTTCATACTATAGTTAGCATACATAGGAACGTAAATAAGGGTAATAACAAAATTACCGAACTCCGAACAATCTTACAAAGGGAAAGTCAAAACTCATAAGTATATAAACAGACAAAATCAGTCAACAACCGGAAAACTGTGAAAACCGTAATGACCCTGACTTGGTACAGGCATTTCTAAAGAAATGGTGGGTTGAATCAGATTTTAAAGCGCCAAACCTCCCGCTTTCTTTACGGCTAAAAGGTTCCGGTTGTCACTATAACAGTATACTGATTGCTGGCTTTCATGGTTAGGCTAATGATTGTGCTGTTTAACGCCACTTTCAACAATATTTTTGTTATATCGTGGTGGTCAGTTTTATTGGTGGATGAAAACAGAGAACAACGCCGACCTGTCGCAAGTGACTGATAAACTTTGTCACATAATGTTGCATAGAGTACACCTCGCCATGGACAGAACTTTAGTGGTGATAAATACAGATTCCACTGGTTTACGTCAATTTTTTTTTTATTTTTTTATTCCAATCGGAATTAATCCTTCTGCCCTCAATGTGATTTTAGTACTATGCAGGTCAATTTAAACACAAACTTGTCTGTTAGAAGATCTTTCTAAATACAAAAACCTATCGATTTATTACAATTCAGACTTCAGAAATATCCCACAGAACTTGATTTTACTAATGCTATCAATTAAAAGGACTGGTGTCTGATTTGGATTTCAGTGACCACAATCTCGCTATTACGATGAGAAAACATCACGATTAGCATTTTCCTAAAATATTAAAACAGTTATATCAATTTCATTACTGATATATAGGGTAGGTTTATGGTGTTTAACGCCACTTTCAACAATATTTCAGTTATATCATGGCGGCATTACTGATATACAGACATTGTATACAAACAAATATACTATGTAATTAACTTCCAGAAATACGATCAAACATGGTATCAAACATGTGGATTTTTTTCCATGTTCTTCATAGAACTACTTAGTATACATGCAAATCTAACACTTCTGGCTTTTTTTCGCAACGGTTATCCGGTTCTTTCGTCGTTTATGATTTATCACCGATTTGTAACAAGAGTAACACGATGGGTGCCACATATGGAGAAGGGACTGATACCCTTCGGGAGCACCCAAGATAGACCCCAGTTTTTAGTGAGGTTCGTGTTGCTCGATCTTTAGTTTTCTGTGTCATATTTGTAGATCGTTGTTTGTCCTTTTGTCCTTTATCTTTCGGCCATTGCATTGCATTGTTCCATTTGATATGTTGGACAGATTGTGAATAAGGAACGGTTCGTCTTGTTATGTTGGACAAATTGTGAATAAGGAACGGTTCGTCTTGTTATGTTGGAAAGATTGTAAATAAGGAACGTTTCGTCTTGTTTCGATGGAAAGATTGTAAATATGGAAAGGCTCGTCTTGCTATGTTGGAGAGATGATAATTAAGGAACGGTTCGTCTTGTTATGTTGGAAAGATTGTAAATAAGGAACGTTTCGTCTTGTTTTGATGGAAAGATGGTAAATATGGAAAGGTTCGTCTTGCTATGTTGGAGAGATGATAAATAAGGAACGGTTCGTCTTGTTATGTTGGAAGGATTGTTAATAAGGGACGTTTCGTCTTGTTATGTTGGAACGATGGTAAATATGGAAAGGTTCGTCTTGCTATGTTGGAGAGATGATAAATAAGGAACGGTTCGTCTTGTTATGTTGGAAAGATTGTAAATAAGGAACGTTTCGTCTTGTTTTGTTGGAAAGATTGTAAATATGGAAAGGTTCGTCTTGCTATGTTGGAGAGATGATAAATAAGGAACGGTTCTTCTTGTTATGTTGGAAAGATTGTAAATAAGGAACGGTTTGTCTTGTTATGTTGGAAAGATTGTAAATAAAGAACGTTTCGTCTTGTTATGTTGGAAAGATGGTAAATAAAGAAAGGTTCGTCTTGTTATGTTGGAAAGATGGTAAATAAAGAACGTTTCGTCTTGTTATGTTGGAAAGATGGTAAACAAGGAAAGGTTCCTCTTGATATTTTGGAAAGATGGTAAATAAGGAACGGTTTGTCTTGATGTGCTGGAAAGATTGTAAATAATGAAGGGTTTCGTCTTGTTTTCATGGAGAGATTGTAAATAAGGAACGTTTCGTCTTGTTATGTTGGAGAGATGGTAAATAAGCAATGGTTCGTCTTGTTATGTTGTAAAGATTGGTATTCAGCACTATTTATCTGTTAAGAAAAAGACAAATAATCTAACCTGTGAAACACAACAGTACTTTACAAACCATCTCAACAGCATTCTTTATTTATAGTAGAAGATGGCCACCATATAAAAATTTCAATTACATCTGAAAAATATAATGATTTTATTAATGTTTGCTTCAGTTTGGTAGCAATTCAATGCCCGAGTTTTAAAATCGTATTTTACAATTATACACTATGCAATTTAATTATACTTCGGTGTTTTAAGTCATTGCTATCCAATGTCATACACTATTCTACAAGCAACATGTGGTGTACTAGATGTTTTGGATAATATGAAGCAGCCGGACGCGATACTGGTATTACCAGTATTGTAATATTTACAATACTGGAAATACCAGTATTATGAATATTACAATACTGGAAATACCAGTATTGTAACACTGTACAATACTAGAAATACCAGTATTGTAATGTTACAATACTAGTAATACCAGTATCGTACATATACAATACTGGATATACCAGTATCGTGCATTTACAATACTGGAATACCAGAATCGTTGATCTATACACAATACCGGAAGCTCCAGTATTCTTTATCCAACAATACCGGTAATACTAGTATTGTAAAACACACAATACTGGAAGCTCCAGTATTCTTCATCCAGCAATACTGGTAATACTAGTATTGCAAAACACACAATACTGGAAACTCTAGTATCTGGCAATTTGAGTGGGCAGAGCCTAATTCTAACTGTAAATCACAGCTCATTGTATTTACCGTTAGTATTAGGCTTCGCCCAGTCATGTCAAATTACCTTACCAATATATATCAAACTCTAAGGGACCATGCAAAATATTTTGACATTACAGGGCTTTTGCCTCTTATGTTATGTACAGCAGAAATGACGTATGAGTATGAATTATATTCAATTCTGTTAGTATAATGTAGACATAAAAACTCGGGTCAACCGGAATTCTACCTAATCTTCCAATATCTGCAATACTGGTATAACCAGTATCTTCCAGAATCTTCCAGTATCTGCAATACTGGTATTACCAGTATTTTCCAGAATCTTCCAGTATCTGCAATACTGGTATTACCAGTATTTCCCAGAATCTTCCGGTATCTACAATACTAATATTTTGGCAATGACCAGTATCTTCTAGTATTGCAGATACTGGAAAATTCTGGAAGATACTGGGATACTAGTATTTACCAGTATCTGTACCAGTATTGCAGATACTGGAAGATACTGGTAAAATACTGGTATCGCGGCCGGCTGCTTCATATTATCCGATGTTTTAAACATTGCTAACAAATGCCATGCACTTGAACAAAACACGCGATATACTACTATGTGCATTATTGAGTCCCATGTCCTTTTTATGATCAACAGTTTGTAAGTACATTTGTATATGTCGTTAGTGGTATACTGCAAGTCAATATGCATCTACTTGATCCATAATATCCCCTTTTTATTTAAGTTAATATGATATATACATAGTCTCTTTGTAAGTACAACCTTTTTATTTATTTGGCCTTGGTCTCATCATCAATATAGCAACATCATTATATATATGCGTTAACAGTAATGATCGTTGTCTCATCATGAATATAGAAAATAAAAAACTGCTCACTTGACATTAATCATTCAATCAATCAACCAATCGGACTAAGGAGGCAGTATATATGTAACATTGTAAATGACATTTATCCTGCATTTGTTCTATTTGAGCAAGCAAATTGCATAAATGTTGTTATATACTGTCATTGACCGAAATATAGCTTTTCTGATATCCCTTCCACATGTTACCTGTTGAGCTTTGAGAAACTAATTGTAAATCCAGTTTACTTCCTGTTGACAGAAAATATCAAAAGGGGCAATCAAGGGATAATTATATAATTTTATTATTTAATTCAAAATATAAACGTCAATGGGTTAATGTGATTTTTTTCTGCAGGATTAATACAGTGTTTTGAAATATAAAGTTTATGTGTATTCAGCACAAAACTGAGGAAAGGTTTGGTGAACATCGTCTTTATCCCTCTGTAAGCCTCATACACATAATCTTTATATTATAAGACACTGCACTAATATTGTTAATTTACTTCCTCCATTCGACACGTTATAGTGCAGTAATATAAACTCACTCTTGTCCTTGTATCTGGACGTCACTTTATCTGTTAATATTTTCAGACTTGAAGTCATCTCATATTTGAAAATGGGTGGAAATTGTTTGAATTTCACTTTAAATGAAAGTAAATTTCAGTTGTACATTTATTAATTCCAAACACGCGATTTTGTTTTGAAATAAAATAATAGGAGTTGTAAATTTCAGGATTAATTCGTCAATCATGTATCTAATCTCTGCTAAATAGGGTGATTTACTTCTATTGCTATTTGCATGTAAGAAAATATTCGATACTTTTCTATGTTGACTAATGAATGAAATTGTCTTTAATGAAAATCACTATATTTCATGCTATGGAATAATGAATTTGAATCCCAACCACGATCAGCTAGAACTTAAAACTATTAAAACATTGTAATATCAAGACGTAAATCCTGGGATTTACCTCGTACAATTCATCGAGTTTAATCCTATATTGAAGAGGTAGCAAGATATAATTCTTGTAGAGAATTGCATGGCAATAGAAACTAACATTTTACGAGAGGTCATTTGGTCTTGTATATCAATTAAAAAGGAGAACAATTTGCGTGTGTAATTCTAATATGTTGGTTTGTACAAACAATTCCCATGCAAAAATGAAATTACCAGAAATAGACAACACAATGCTGATTAAACATAAAATCAACAAGAAATAATATATTTATGTTTAAGGTAAGCAGTAGATGTAATTATTATATAATTGTATAGATAGGTGTGAATTATGGGGATTTATCCGTGAAATAAATTCCGGTATCTCACATGTGAAATATCAGTTTTTTCCCGCCGGAACTACTTTTACACCACTATAAGTGTGGTGGTTACGTCCCTTGTTGTTTTACGGTGAATACACATTCGATTGTAAACTGAAAAAATTCCGCAAAATGTTATTGACGACATTGACACATAACCAACATGACGTCATTGACGTCATATGAAGACTTCCAATTCGAAACATAAAGATTAGACGTTATGTGGCTTCGTGTACGCTTCAATTTTGACCAAATTTAACTAAGATATGTTTTCAAGGTAAGCATTTTAATTATTTTTGTGCATTGTTGTAAATATGACATGTAGGATTTCACATTTTCAAGATGACAGATCCTTCCAGCTGAACCCCTTAGTAGCATTGCTCGTAGATTTATACGCGTGGAATGAAATATACAAATAAAAATAAATATATATAAAAAAAATTGAGTCTATATAATAAACAGTATAACTAAATCTTACATTTTGAATATCAAAATAGGACCACTCGTGACCGAATACGCATTAAGGATTAAACTCGTGGACGTAACAAGTTTCGCTCACGAGTTTAATCCTTATGCGTACTTCAGTCACTCGTGGTCTTATTTTTGATATTCAACATCTACGATTAACTATACTATATTTATTAAAACTAATATTCTTCTCCCTTAGACATGGGTGATCTTAGACGTTTCTTGGCTTACATAATTACATATTGTAATTATTATTAAAAGTAAGGTTCTCCGCCCTCAGGCATAGGTGACCGTAATCGATACTGTTTAGACCCTTCGAGTTTCTTGCTCCTATATACATATAAATAATTTGGCTTTAAGATAATTTAGCTTTGATCGCACCTGAAGAATGTTATTCCGGGAACGCGTCGGATATACTAATTTGGATACCTACATTTTTATTTATATATTTATTTTAATTTTTTCTTTGTTATTTTTGGAGCTATATTTAACTTTGCAAACAGTAAATCACGTGGTTTGAAGAATGCGACGCTTAAATACATTGTAGGTGTATATGTATTCATTGCAACAAATAGTAATGGAAATGATTGATATGGTCGGAACATTCGTCTTGTAAATATCCACAAATCTTGCTATTCTCTAAATATTAGGTACAAATTGACGTCAGAGAGGCGAGCTGTGTAATTGATTATCCATGCACAACCTTTCGAAGGTGTTGTGCATGTACCCAGAAACGGAGACAAAAAACCTTATTTTTACATCACAGGGGGGTACGAACAGATGCTTTGAAAGAGTAATTATTACAACTAACATTTATCGACCAAGTTGGGATTGAAACAGACGTTTTCTATGCATCCATCTTATACGAACGTTTTGTCTTGTTAATAGACAAACATGGCGTCATCATTCAAATAGCACTATGTAAGATATAGATTAATTAAAAGCCTGAAGATATTTTCCGACGTAGATTAAAAATACAATACGTTTTCCCTTAATTGCTATATCAAACGTTGTGGAATCCAACAATGTCAGAATTCAATTTTTGACATTATCGTGTCTCATGATGTAAGGTTTACGAATATAAGGTTTAGAAACGGGTTAGGGAAAGGGTTATGGTGCTTAACACCACATTCAACAATATTTCACTTGTATCGTGGCGGTCAGTTTTATTGGTGTAGGAAACCGGAGTACCGGGAGAAAATTACCGACATGCCACAAGTCTTCTGCTGTGCTTTGTTGCGACTAGACTAATAATTTCATCGTATTCCCAAAGCTGTGTACTTGATCCTCCCTACACCTTTTGTGATGTCTACTATAATCTATATTGAGCTAGCTTTAATTAACGTATTACATTAAAGGTAAACTTAATTCTTTTTAGAAACAAATGTATTTTACTCTATTTGTAAGATAGAAAGGGTTAATCTTTCTTAATACAGGTATATTGGAGACTTGCACCAAACATCAGGAATAGTTTGTCGGTCATTAACGATTTGTACTTTCATCGTCTGTAGTAAATATGGATGAAGACAATTGAATTCGAAGCTCATACTGACAATATGCTTGAGACATAATAAATATGTAGGGCTATGCGTTAGGGTTATGGTGCTTAACGTCACGTTCAACAACATGTAAGTTATATCGTGGCCGTCAGTTTTATTGGGTGGAGAAAACCGGAGTACTTGGAGAAAACCACCGACCTGCTGCAAGTCTCTGACCAACTTTATCACATAATGTTGTATCGATTACACCTCGCTATCAATGGGATTTGAACTTACAACTCTAGTGGTGATAGGCACTGATTAAGCAAGTAATTAGAAACAAGAAGAATGGTAAAGTTTACTGAATACGCATAATCTTTATATCTTAAGACGCTGCAGTAATGTTATGTTGATTCTGCAATAAAATCTCATTAATCCGTAGAAGTTATATATTTTATACTGTACACGACAATTTAACAATTATCCTTTTTTATCGTGACATGCTTTATTAAGTCAATGATACAAACGACGCCGAGGTTCATTGAACTCCATTTATTAGTACTCTAGTTTACACGATACAATTATATATGATAAAACAAGATGTATATCATTTAATGAAAATTGTAGCATAAATTTCCCTTTTTTTCCTTTGATATTTTTTTTAATTAATCAGCTTAAGAAATGTGTAGAAAGACAACCATGGTCTATAACATGAAATCGATTTTGCAATATACTCAATTTACCATCCGCTCAGGCGAGGTTTACTCAATACAACATTATGTGATTTAGTTTGTCAGTGACTTGCGGCAGGTCGGTGGTTTTCTCCGGGTACTCTGGTTTCTCCTCCATCAATAAAACTGACCGCCACGATATAACTGAAATATTGTTAAAAGTGGCGCTAAACACCATAGCCCTAACCCTAACCCATCAATTAACCAGCCGTTAAAACTTTGTTGAATCGAAATTGTCCTGGTTTATACCATAGTACAACAGCGGTTTGAATGTTGTGTTATGGCGTACCTTTTCTCAAGAAGTCTAACCCTCCATTGTTTTTATTCAGACAACGAAAGCAAATATCACAAACCCTGATTGCATGCGTTGTCATTCCATTGAGTCGCAGTTATGGTCTGTTGTTAATGCCACATGTCAATCATTCCATTTCTGTTGCAAAACATATATGACATGTGGGTCTAGGACAATAGCCCCCTGGACAATAGCCCCACGGACAATTGCCCCCCTAGGACAATAGCCCCCCGGTCAATTGCCCCCATCTCCCAATTTGTTTATTTCATTTTTATTTATTTTGTAAATGAGAAATAAATATGCATAAACTCAGATTAAATTATTCAAATTACTTTTAAGTTGGATTTTCTTCTTTGTATATTAATCACAGGGGCTTGAATCGCTTTCATAGAGGTCACACGGCCTATATACCATATATATATATATATATATATATATATATATATATATATATATACTAACGTTAGTTTATATGGTATATAGGCCTCGTGACCTCTATGAAAGCGATTCAAGCTATATATGGTATATAGGCCGTGTGACCTCTATGAAAGCGATTCAAGCCCCTGTGATATTAATCATCAAAAGGATTATACAGCTTGGACAAGCTATGATAAAAATAACGTTATCTTATTATTTATAGATATTTTATTTTTAGATAGAGTTTAATGATTTCCCAATTAAGTTTAATTATCTTACAAAATTGGTCTTCAAAGAAAAATTATAAAAAGGAATTTGATTGAACAATGATCAAAGCTAAGTACAAAGGTTAATAATTAAAAAGAATTTTGAGAAATAATGATTGCAAGCGAAGTACAAACTTAGAACTGGCTTAAATAGGAGTATATTTTGAAGTGAAAGTATAGTAGTGCAATGGAGTTCATAAAGTCAGAAAGAGGTAATCAGAAACTAAATATAAAACTGAAAAAAATTTGTGGGGGGCAATTATCCTAGGGGGCTATTGTCCGGGGGGCAATTGTCCGGGTGTCTTACCCATGAACTTATTTAGACAAACTCATCCTTTGGATTCGTTTGTTTAAATAGGTTAATTCGTGAGAACCGTGGCAGATATAATACTTAAGATTAAAGTATTGCAACGTATTTTCTATAGAAAACGATGAATGACAACATACCATTATAGGATGGCAAATTGTGAAGCATTGGTGGAACTTACTATAAAGCACCCGAATTATATTATCACGGTGTATTAATATATCTGAGTCATTCTGTGTCTTACGTCAAATAAACTTTGCCAATGTTGATATTGACCTAATGCTATGTGCAATATTTGTACATTGTTGGAAAATATGTAATACTTATTTGTAAGAGGTTTAGAAAAAAGGTAGAAAAACGAGCTCTTGGAGAGTTTTTCTCGCCGGTTTCACAGCGAGTGCAAATAAATGTTATATTTACCGACAATATACATATATTGTGTTTATCTTATCATGCAATCTCCCAATGTCCAAAACAACTGTAAAATTGATTTAAAGGACCAGAAACAAACGTAGTTCTGTGAGCTCAGGATAATGTGTTAGAGTGGGGTGACATGTCTATCCACGGACTGTTGTTTCAGTGAGCTAGCACTATAAAAATCCAGCTTAGCGTGTTGGTCTAGTACTAAACGGATATCATCATAATCTCGTCAAGATCTCGTTAAATGTAACTCGTTCTCGTCATGATATAGTTGAAAAAAAACGTTCATTTCAGTGTTGAACAACAATCTGTACTTTTTCTTATACCCAATTATATTTGTTTTGCCACTGGAGATTTAGGATAACTCATTAATATAGAGTATCACCGGCTTCTGTCATCATTTCTGTGATTTGGGAATTTGTAAAAGGAGCACACATGTCTATTATCTTTATACAATTAACTGGTTGTTCAACACAGTTGTCATTTCCTTATGAATGGGCAATGCCACTACTTTCTATTGTCAACAATATAAAATTAGTGTTGTCATCGTATTCAATCCTACATTCAAACCTGTATTAAGAGATCAAATAGCAAAAGTGGTCTTTTAAGATAGGTGACCTCTTAAAGGAGGTTCAATTCATATGAAATTATATATGACAGGACAAGATAAGGTGACCTTTTAATATAGGTAGTTGCTTAATAGAGGTGACCGCACGGACAGGTTTGATTGTATCTTTTAACAGATCGTTTTTCACTTAACAATACATTGCTTGATACCAAGACATCTTTTGCACACAAAAAAATAATTTAACAATATAGTATCCATTTGTTAAGCACACTTGGGATTTCCACAAAAATCATTTGTCCGTTTCCATAGAAACTTTATTTCAAAACAAGACATGTATATTCATTTCGACACAACATTTAGCTTAATGTTCATCTAGATTGGCAATTCAGGTTTCAGCTGCGCTTATAAATGTCGTAAATAAATGCATTCTTACTGATTGACGACATATGGCTATAAAAATAGGAGCTGTCACCTCTGGCTTGTAGGATTAATCGATTGATTGGTGTATTTACTAGTTACATAATGTCAACATGTTGACAATAGACAATTCAAAAGATAAGAAAAGGATGCGCTATGACTGGAACGGCCGCTCTTAGCAAACCGTTGAAAATTCGGAGCTGTTGCAAATTGTCCGCTATGTGAACGGAGGGTTGAAAACGGAGGACAAATTAAGTATTTGAGTCGTCGCAGCAGTCTGTTATTACCCTTATTTACTAGGGGAATGGCTGGTGTTGTGATTGATTACTTTTGGAGCGTTAATTGTTTTGTTTTTATTTCCTTTTCTCAATAAGTAACCAGATTTTTAAATGGCAAATCCCGTTACCAATTCCAAAACTAATTAAAACTGTTATCAGGAACAAATTATCAATTTTAGGGCACTGGACATAATGCTATAAGCGATTGGTGTTGTGGAGTAACAAGGGTGCGAGTTCGAATCCCGTGGAGGGAGAACAAAACATTTGTCAGCTCAAAAACCTGAGACGTGGATATATAAGAAATATACATGAGTCACGAAATTCACATCAGATGATATCAACATCAAAAATATAAATAAACTTCCTTATGATTGCAACATATGAATGTATGAATGTATTATCACTATAACACGTGAATTTTGTATTCAGTTATTAATCGCTAAATATATGTTAAATATACCAACTCGTTTTAAGTAGATCAAAGCAATATTTATTTAAATAATTAAGGGTTAGGGATATTGTGCTTAGCGCCACTTTCAGCATTATTTCAGCTATATCGTGTCAGTCAGTTTTATTGGTGGAGGAAACCGGAATACTCAGAGAAAACCACCGACCTGTCCTGAAGTTACAGACAAACTTTATCACATAATGTTGTAACTTGTATTGCAAATAATTAAAGACTACCAAACAACGTTATTAGACTTACTGTATTGGTGATCCTCTTATTAATATTATTATTTCTGATTTTGTCCTTCTAAATTTGTTGGTGGCATTCTCCTTAAATAAGGGTAATAACAAAATTACCGAACTCCGAACAATCTTACAAAGGGAGAGTCAAAACTCATAAGTATATAAACAGACAAAATCAGTCAACAACCGGAAAACTGTGAAAACCGTAATGACCCTGACTTGGTACGTAAGTGGTTACGTATATGTGTAAATGATTTTATTTTTGTGTATGTTAAGGATCTTTGCAAAACAGTTATTTGTATTAACTGTGGCTGTTATGATTGATATAATGTGAGAGTTTTATGAATGCGCGGATTGGCATATAAAAAACGCGAATATTCTGTTACGGAAGCTCGATTTTGTGTTGCCTGTAATTGTTATTATTAGAAGCCGGTTTTGGCTATCCTGTTTAGACCTGTTGGTTTTCTTGCTCCCAAAGACTTTGTAAACTTATTTGGCTTTGAGCTTCCTTGATAAAAGATGTTGCAGAAACGCGTTTGTGAGCGCTAAATTTGATATTTACGTTTTTATATTTGGCTTTCAACAAGTTAAGCTTTGAACTTACTGACCCCATGAAGGTTATTCTAGAAACGCGACGTGAGCCATAAATTTTATATTTACGTTTTTATTAATAACTTATAATTATGTATGTTAGCATATTCGTTTTAATGTTTAGTTTATGAAGATTTACTTAAGATAAGAAACATGACGGGAAATAACATTTAACTCTTAATAACCACCAAGTCTATAATCACATCAGATCCATTGGGTGAATCTCTTGTTGTTTATTTTATTTAAATGTAAGTATATTAACATACAAATTGAATAATTTTTGAACGCTTAAAAAGATATTATTTTCTCATAGATAAATATATAATCTAGCTGTGTTTTGACTTTAATTTAAGGATCATCAATCATTTTTTAATATTTTATTTACTTTTTAAAACAATTCTGGGTTTTTTTCAAACTACATCTTGAGCTTGAAGCATAGATTTTATGCTGTAGCAAAAAAAAATTGAAGAATACATCATGTATTACATTGCTAAGATTGAGTTACAAAACGTACTGAACTCATTGCTATGCTAATGGTTTAACGTCAAACGAGTATCATATTAGCCATATATATGACTAAGAAATGTTTACACACTATACATCTATGGGGTGGGTCTATAAACAGGTTGGTACATTTGACTGGCGACTTGTCACCAACACCCACTCCATAGCAGCTATCATTCAGTAGAAGAACGCCACGATATAGCTGAAATACTGCAAAAGCTGGCGTTAAGCTCCACTCAATCAATCAATTCATTAGAATCTGCTCTTTTACGTACAAGAAGCGTAACATTCCCCATTGCAATGGAAAACACAAACCACCACTCATAACAAATTAAGCTATTTGTCATTATTACTCTTCATGTAATTAAGAAACTTTCATTATAATTGACATGATATTATCGAAACATAATGTTACAAAGAATAAATAGCGTCGTTGTACTATGCACTCGCATAGTACTATTGTTGGAGTCATTAGTATGCTGATGGGCGGAGCTTAGAACAATGTTACGTCATTTAAATAGGCGGGGTCTAAACGGGATCACCTGAGCGCTTTGAACAGTGTACAATTTACAATGTAGTATAGGTTTTTCTTTAACGTTGATGCTGTTGTCTGTCAAAACAATGGCCAGTTCCAGGTTTGGGAATTAAATATTTGACAGTTCATTGTTATTGTTGAAATTAAATATTTCTTGAATTTAAATGAATATTATTTGCCAATCTTTATACTATCAATACATTTTAGACAAATTTCATTTTTTAAAATCACCAAAGACATTCAGAGTAATAATAACAATAATAGTGTGTTGTCGGCATATAAGAATCATATAACATGGATAACACAATATTATTGTATAATTAGAAGCTGTTCAAAGTTGTGCGCAAAGTTTAATAAGCAAACAATCTCCATACATGAATCACTCATTTGCGTTCTGACATAAGGACTAGTTTTTTATCCTCTCCATACACCCACGGCCAACCAGCGGAAGTCTCTCTTAAAACAATATAAACCCAAGGTTTCTACATGGAACGTAAGTAAATGGAAATACAACTCAAAAATATGAAATTGGTACATGAAAGTATATATTCAAACTTAATACGATATTTGACTTTCTTCCACAAGTAGAAAGGTCTAGTTTAAGTATATTTTATTGTTATAACTGACATATACATGTATAAATAGAACAATAACAATTGTATGATACGATTCAGTAGAAAGTAGAATCGTCTGTGTAAATTATAACGTATGATAATTCAACACAAGCACTGTCGACAACGTTATAGAGATCTATACTATATGTATGCCAGATCGACAGTCACTCTGTTGAAAGCCCATCACAATAATTAATGGGGGAAACAGGGAAAGTAAAACAACTGTGAACTGAGAATAAATTCGTAGAAATGTTAATTTAACGTGCATTTCAGATAGATTAAGATTTTGCAATAATGTGCGCCTTGAAAATAGCAAAACAATGTGCAACGAGACACATATAGGTCACATCACAAAATGGGGTAATTGTAATATCAATGTCGGTGATGCAATGTGTAGATATATATCATATGACTATGACGGCCCCTATTTCAATTAGAGGTCTTTGATTGAGAAAATAAACCTTAGAGAAAACCGAAGGGGCAGTCAATAATTGACAATCCACAGACACTTGCAACATTGAGTACACAGGACGAAGACAAACAAATCACAACACAATACAGAAAATTAAAAAGATGAGTAACATGGACCTCACCACAAACCGAAGGTAAACCTAGATGTTCACGAAGGGTAAGCAGTTCCTGTCTCTTATTATACAGTCGCTATGTTACTCTTATAGATCAACATGAATCGCAAGATAAAAAATCTTATCGTCTGACACTTGAAGGTGTGTTCATCACTTGTGTATGTATTAAGGACATATGTTGAGTAGACAATACAGATACAATAGAAAACTTATATAAAAAGAAGAAAAAAACCAACAAAATTGTAAAACTCCCACAAACAAACGGAAGTAACATGGACTGAAAAGTTTGTTTTTGTGGAATGAAATAATGCATATGAAAATTTATCTGAATAATATTGATTATGAGTTACTTAACATTGTAAAGACGTCATTCATTGATAATATCATAGACACCCCGATTCAACAGTTGAAAGGATATGTTACGTGGTACAACAGGAAATGACGTGAGCATCATTACCATTGTTAAATTGCTTGGAATAATTATCTGTTATACAATTCTAAATCGTTCAAAGTGTCACACAGAGGAAACACTTCCCATTCAAATAATACGTCATCTACAGAAATAAGACCACATAAAGGTAATAACAAAATTACCGAACTCCGAACAATCTTACAAAGGGAAAGTCAAAACTCATAATTATACAAACAGACAAAATCAGTCAACAACCGGAAAACTGTGAAAACCGTAATGACCCTGACTTGGTACAGGCATTTCTAAAGAAATGGTGGGTTGAATCAGATTTTAAGGCGCCAAACCTCCCGCTCTCATTACGGTTCAAAGGTTCCGGCTGTCACTGTAACAGTATTTAAATACAGGAACAAAATAGGTAAAATAGTAGTCAAAGCAGTACCATATTCGGTGACGTAAATGTCAAAAATATTTTTACGTCACACATTGACAAAAAAAATTCTTGACATTTTTGACTTCTTTATCTTTATACATTTTCACTATATGAAAATGCATCGCTTATAATTTTTTCTGCAGAGACGGAATATATTTCGACAAGATATTGGTATCGGAATATAAACTTTTTAAGAGATCGAATAAGGCGAATCTTTTTATAGCCCTGGTCCAGTAGCCTGTTTCTCAGATGAAGATGACGTTTCAGGAAATCAGAATAATTGCTACTGGCCCTTGCATAGCGAATCAATTGCGAGATGTAAACACCATATGCAGGAGAAGCTGGTATATTGCTGCACATGTTTGGAAAATTTATGATTTTAAAATTGAAGTCGTCCCGCTTATCATATTATTCTTTGTTTCTTTTGCATCATAGTGCCCAGCATCCCCCGTCTCCCAGATTCATCCATAGTTTCAATACACTCGGAAGCAAACCCGCATTTCATCTCCCAGTTTCATTCATAGTTTGAGTTTGAATACACTCGGAAGCAAACACGTTCGTGTTACACCGTCAGCTATACACATACGTATGGTATTGTTTAATTCAGGGAAACGAAGCAATTATTGCAATACTGGAAACTATATTATAAAATTGATGAAGCATTTCAATACAATGGGATAAAAATAATTATATTTCGAAGTGGTTTTCTAATTATGTTCTTCTGATAAATATATATATATAACCGACAATCTGGTGAACAATAGCGAATTACTTTGGTCAATTACAATACAGTTAAACTTGCGTTAAAGGGTATCTCTATATAGCAAATCACTGCCTTAAAGGGTACTCTATATAGCAAATCACTGCCTTAAAGGGTACCTATATATAACAAATCACTGCCTTAAAGGGTACCTATATATAACAAATCACTGTCTTAAAGGGTACATCTATATAACAAATCACTGCCTTAAAGGGTACATCTATATAACAAATCACTGCCTTAAAGGGTACCTCTATATAACAAATCACTGCCTTAAAGGGTACATCTATATAACAAATCACTATCTTAAAGGGTACCTCTATATAACAAATCACTGTCCGTAAAAGGCAATCTCATTTTTCCAATTATTGAATAGTGCATATAATATTAACCCGTATTTAAAGCACAACTGCTCATAAAGGTCACATTTGCAGGTGCCCTTGAGTGGCCTCTATATACAGGTTTGACTGTTTATTTATTTATTTTTTTCAACTTGTTGTGGACAGTTTTAACTTCATGTTTTATTTGCATAGCGTATGAAAAACAATATTTATTGCTCAATATAAAATGAAAATATAACATACAACACCCTCAGAACAGTTCAAAAATCCAATTAAGAATTAAATAGTAACAGAAAATCGATACCCCTAGCATGCATATATATGACCACTCACTTCCTGGTCTGGTACAGACACACGAAGGAAAAGATCAAAGCAGTTTTATGGGCCCCAACCATCCCTCTTATTAAAACGATGTAGTTATGCAAGTGTTTTCCACATGAGAGTAAAATTTCGACCCCCACATATAACTTAAACATGTAAGCAATAAAACTGATCGTATGAATAGTGATTTACTTAGCAAGAGTTATAGTGTAATTGAAAAGTTAATTGACAAACCTATTTGGGTTTGATTGTTTCGGTAGTTTTTGAATTATCTGCTTGGATATTTTGATCTTGAACGTTGGAGAAAACCGAATGAGCAATTAAGAATGGACAATCCAGAGACACAAACAACCTCGAACAGAAGACACAGAACAAAGAAAACAAAAACAAAAACACAAACACAAAACAGAAAAGTAAAAAGATGAGCAACATGTGTAAGCCATAATATTGTCCTGTGAAAATGTGTCCGATTGTATCTTTTTCAAATGAAAAATCCACAACAGACCAAAAGAAGTCACCTCTGCGCTTTATTCCGTCCTCGGACTTTATCATAGAAAACAATTGTAACATAGGACACTATTTCACGGCGGACACTATTTAATCCTACACATGGACCCCAGCAAGAAAATGCATATTTCTGTTATTTGTACATGGATAACTTATTTGCCATGTAATTTTGATGATTTAACTTTGATGAAGTCCTTAGGAAAATCCTTCCAGTAAAATGCATAGTAGTATAATATAACTATTACAATTTTCGACATAAAAGATGGATTTTTTATTTCCTCCAATTTTAATGCATTTTTCCAAGATGATTCTGTATAGTTTGTTGTTGGTCCATACAAATTGCTATTGCATTTAAAAAAAAAAAGGGGGTATGAAAGGGGAAAAATTTGCTATTTAATTTTAAAAAAATGTCTAAAAGAGGACCAAAATCCAAAAAAAATGTTAGGTATATCTAACACATCAGATAGTGCAACAAGACAAATGTTCTAACTACAGCTAGTCTAGCATATAAATGTGTCCAACAAATTGCTCTGTGAACCAAGATACTCTGTCCACACTTGCTTAAAAAAAACCACTTGTTCAACTTTCCCTTACCAAGTCAGGGTCATTACGGTTTTCACAGTTTTCCGGTTGTTGACTGATTTTGTCTGTTTTTATACTTATGAGATTTGACTTTCCCTTTGTAAGATTGTTCGGAGTTCGGTAATTTTGTTATTACCCTTATTATCGACATGTTGCAGTAGTATTATTCTTCCCTTTGTGCATCCGTTTATTTCTTTATAATCCTTCAAGAAGTTGTATTTGTATCTTTATGATTACCATATTATTTAAATTTCTTAGATTGCCTTTGGTATAATAAAACACTTATTTGCTGATTTCTCATAGCCAGTATATAGGTGTATAAAAAATTCCTGTCATTAATTAATTTTACACCAAATAACTACTTCATATCCACTTAAAATTCCGTAGGAAATACAGAGAGAGAAGCCTGGCAAATTCAGATTGTCCAAGTCTCCCACAGGAACGCTGAATATATAAATTGGAATTAGTTTCTGCACTGTGGGGTACAACCTCTCTTAATGAGGAGTCTACTAGGAATGTGGGACAAAAACACAACTAAACATTAGGAATTGATATAAACCAGTGCCTATTTTATGGAGAATGACAGCATCCTTGCATACAAAAGAAAACTTGCAGAAGCTCCTAATGTAGAATAACAAAAAAGGAGTTGCCTTATGTGTCCCGTTGCATGACAGGATTTCCTGAACCTAAACATTGGACATGCTTTTCCTCCTGTGTCAATTAAAATTTCTGCCCTATTCATCACATCAACTTCTACTTTCTATGTGGCAATGATGGCATTTGTCTGTTGTCACCACTCTCACCCCAACCCCACCCCTCCCCTCTAACACAGCTCCACCCCACACACCCTCCCCTCTAACACAGCTCCACCCCACACCTCCCCTCTAACACAGCTCCAACCCACACCTCCCCTCTAACACAGCTCCACCCACACCTCCTCCCCTCTAACACAGCTCCACCCACACCTCCTCCCCTCTAACACAGCTCCACCCCACACCTCCTCCCCTCTAACACAGCTCCACTCCACACCTCCTCCCCTCTAACACAGCTCCACCCCACACCTCCTCCCCTCTAACACAGCTCCAACCCACACCTCCCCTCTAACACAGCTCCACCCACACCTCCTCCCCTCTAACACAGCTCCACCCACACCTCCTCCCCTCTAACACAGCTCCACCCCACACCTCCTCCCCTCTAACACAGCTCCACTCCACACCTCCTCCCCTCTAACACAGCTCCACCCCGCACCTCCTCCCCTCTAACACAGCTCCACCCCACACCTCCCCTCTAACACAGCTCCACCCACACCTCCACCCCTCTAACACAGCTCCACCCCACACCTCCTCCCTCTAACACAGCTCCACCCCACACCTCCTCCCCTCTAACACAGCTCCACCCCACACCTCCTCCCCTCTACCACAGCTCCACCCACACCTCCTCCCCTCTAACACAGCTCTACCCCACACCTCCCCTCTAACACCGCTCCACCCACACCTCCTCCCCTCTAAGACAGCTCCACCCCACACCTCCTCCCCTCTAACACAGCTCCACCCACACCTCCTCCCCTCTAACACAGCTCCACCCACACCTCCTCCCTCTAACACAGCTCCACCCACACCTCCCCTCTAACACAGCTCCACTCCACACCTCCCCTCTAACACAGCTCCACCCCACACCTCCTCCCCTCTAACACAGCTCCACTCCACACCTCCCCTCTAACACAGCTCCACCCCACACCTCCTCCCCTCTAACACAGCTCCACTCCACACCTCCCCTCTAACACAGCTCCACCCCACACCTCCTCCCCTCTACTACAGCTCCACCCCACACCTCCTCCCCTCTAACACAGCTCCACCCCACACCTCCTCCCCTCTAACACAGCTCCACCCCACACCTCTCCTCTAACACAGCTCCACCCCACACCTCCACCCCTCTAACACAGCTCTACCCCACACCTCCCCTCTAACACCGCTCCACCCACACCTCCTCCCCTCTAAGACAGCTCCACCCCACACCTCCTCCCCTCTAACACAGCTCCACCCCACACCTCCTCCCCTCTAACACAGCTCTACTTTTCTCCGCCATTAATATATTTGAAGTACTACTCATTTCGCTTTAATCAATCGGTCGATTAATAATACGTTAATAAAGACGTAGATATCAAATTTAGTGCGTGTGCGTACGGGCGCGTTTCTGGAATAACCTTCATCAGGTGCCCTCAAAGCCAAATGTTTGAAGACCAAAACATGTACATGTCTTTGGGTGCAATAAAGACAAAGGTCCTACGTTAGATACGTGTAATAATAAGTTAACAATAACACTCATCATGTCAATAGTGATTGATTGATTTTTGTTGAACGCCAAATGAGCAAATATTCCACATCTATATGACGTGAACAACCTTAACAGCAATACATAACGTAGGCAAACGTTGGTGTTGGAATAGGCCTATGGTCAGATGTTTTGTTACATGGAGAAGATAAGATTACGGTCACCAACAATTACTCTCAGGAGTATTTCAAAAAGAAACCTAATGTGGGTCAAAAATCCGGAGATAGTGCAACAATACAAAAATGTCCAAAATACAGTAGGTCTAGCATTTTACTGTGCCCAACAAATTGCTATGTAAATACTGTGCCCACACTTGCTTTAAGAATACACTTGTTCAACTTTCCCTTGTCGACATGATGCAGTAGTAGTATTCTTCACTCTGCGCTGCCCTTTATTTCTTAATAATACTTCAAGAAGTTTTATTGTATCTTTATTATTACCATGTTATTTCAATTTCCTAGGTTACCTTTGGTGCAATAAAACACTTATTTACTGATTTTGCATAACCAGTATATAGCTGTATAATAAATTCCCGTCATTAATTAATTTTACACCAAATAACTACTTCATTTCCACTTAGAATTCCTTAGGACACATAGACAGAGAAGTATGGCAAACTCAGATTGTCCAAGTCTCCCGCGGGAACACTAAATATAGAAATGGGAATTAGTTTCTCTTATAGAGGAGTCCACTAGTTGTGCGGGACAAAAAAAAACACAAATTACCATTAGGGTGGGATATGAACTAGTGCCTATTTCATGGGGAATGGTACCCCCTTGTACGTAAAAGACAACTTGCGGACGAAGTTCCTAATGCGCAATAATAAAATAGAACTCGTCGTTTGTGTATCGATACATGACAAGATTTTCCGATCTTTATCATTGGACATAATATTTTCTCCTATGGCAATCTTAATTTCTTGTCTATCCATCAACATCTTGTTCCTTGTGGTAATCAAGGCATGTGTCTGTTGTCGGTTGTAGATTGTGGTAATCAAGGCATTTGTCTGTTGTCGGTTGTAGATTGTGGTAATCAAGGCATGTGTCTGGTGCACTCAATTAACATAATACTCTAACAATTACTAAAAATAATATTTACACTAATTTATAATGATGAATAACGTAATTGTTTCATTATATACTTTCAATTTATATACCTTACTCTAAATTATCAACCAAGGTAGATCCAAAGAAGGCTGAATATAAGTAGAATACTTTGTGTTCTATTAAAAACCATTGCTGGTTCTCGAGTGACCACAGTCGCTTATATATTGACAACATTATGTATACAAGCTGGTTTGCAATGCTTAGCGTGTACACTGCTCAAAATACGATTCATTTATAATTTAACTTTAGCTTACTGATACTTGACAAAATTTCATCAGAGACAGGCAGTTGTCATAATGGTAGTGACAGCCCTGACCTTAATCTTTACGTTTTTGGTTTTTTTTTTACATATTTGTATTAAAACAGTAATAAATGTTATTGTCCATCAACATGGTTGTCATGACGATGATGAGACAACGTATTTGTGTCCGATATCATAACATGGGATGGTGACATTTTCACATATATAATATACAATATCGATTAATAAACAATCATAACCCGATTGATAAATGACTAATTCCCAAATTATTTCGCATTTTACAAAATCTTTAAAAATAAAAATACCAAAATAAAGAAAAAGATATAAAGAAAAAAATAAACGTGCACTTTAAAGGGAAATGCATCGGAATCTGTATGTCTATGTATTTTAAGAAATAATTTTTATATTTTTTAATTTCCTTATTAATTTATTTAAGTGAAATAATAAATTTAATATATTTACCTTGCAAACATCAAGGTGTCATGTATATTTCCTAATTCGTATCTCACGTAATTCAAGTGAAAAGTGATAATGTTATTTTAATCAGATACTTTACAACAACCTTCCCAATGAAATATAAAGGCATCAAAGAAATAACGTTACGACTTGTTGATTACGTATTAGAAAGGCGTGTTTATAGCTGTCCTTCATTGATATATAAAGCCTGGCTTTTTTCTCGCTATCAACGTTTCAACGTGTACATAAACTAAACCATGATATGATTGATTTATAGAAGCATTTCAGATCAGTATTTGCTACACAATCAGCTAAGAGATGAGCGAGATGTAATATTTCACAAAAATGTTGACAAATTACAAAAAGATTTTAAGTCTATACAAACGTTTACGTTAAATTAGTTTTGAAAGTCGAATTAATGAACCATTTTTAATAAAATTCTGTACGACAACCTTAATAAGAAAAAAACTAATATATATATCGTTGTACTTCAGTAGCTGACCTCCATGACCTAATTTGATTTCAAGTAAAGTTTTCCAGTGTTTAATACATGGGTCACAATAACCTTGACATTCATTTCTATTCTAGATATACAAGCTGTTTTATTGGTTAATTGATTGATCGATGTATAACGTCAAGTGAACAGTATTTCAGCTATATTTTAAAAAATCATGAAGACCAAAGAGGTTAGGGGTTCTGGTCTTTAACGCCACTTTCAACAATATTTCACTTATATCGTGGCGGTCAGTTTTATTGGTGGAAGAAACCGGAGAAAACCACCGACCTGTCGTAAGTCACTGGTAAACTTTATCATATAATGTTGTATCGAGTACACTTCGTCATGAGGGTGTGTTAGAGTTATTAGTGTTTAAGGCGTGCTTACAGCTGTCCTTCATTTGTATACAAAGCCTGGCACTTTCCTCGTTATCAACGTTTCAACGTGTACATACGTTAAACCTTGACTGATTTATAGAAACATTTCAGATCAGTATTTGCTACACAATCAGTCATAAAGAGAGAGAGAGATGTAATACTTCAAAAAATGTTGACAAATTACAAAAAGATTTTAAGAGTCTATACAAAGGTTTACGTTAAATTAGTTTCGAGAGTCAAAATTAATGAACCATTTTTTTAATAAAATTCTGTACGACAACCTTAATACTAAAAAAAAGCTAATATATATCGTTGTACTTCGTCTTCAGTAGCTGACCCCCATGATCCAATTAGATTTCAAATAAAATAAAGAAAGCAACTTAAACAATATGACCTTGACATTCATTTCTATTCTAGATATACAAGCTGTTTCATTGGTTAATTAAGTGATTTAACGGCAGGTGAACAGTATTTCAGCTTCATATTAAAAACGAAGAAACGGTAGTACAGTGACACATATTTAAACCTAACCGTGAATAAACAATAAAGTCCCAATGTAGGAAATCTTTGTTAACTTAAATGCATAAACAGAGCAGCTGTTTATTCCGAGCACAAAACTTGTTCCCAAGGAGATTCGGGTTTAGACGGGTTCCACTGTATTGCCACTGGAAAAGGGATAATAAGGAAATATAGGATGGAAAACATCTCCCTTGCTACTGGTCAACAACGACCAAATACGACAGACCCGTTATACAGTCAAACCTACCCATGCGATCACCTCTATTAAACAGTCGCCTGTATTGAAAGGTCACCTCTATCTTGTCCTGTCATAGAAAAATTCATATGAATTGAACCTCTTTTAAGAGATCACCTGTCTTATAAGCCACTTTTTCTTTGTCCCAAAGATGACCTCTTAATACAGGTGAGATTGTAATATGTTTTAACGTGCAAGCAGCGTGGCTTTCTCTATTTAAGAAATACAAATTTAAGTACCACCATTATTTACTTCGTTGATCTGTCAAACAAGACACAATACAATTGATATTTGTTGATTCTCCACTAAGTAAGCAGCATTGGGAGTAAGAGCAAAGACTGATCGGTTCCAAGTCAGAACAATGTGTCCCTAGTGGAGCTACATGTTAATCTGAGAACTGTTGTTCCAGTTGATAACTGCTGTAGTGAATCGTGGGGGGATGGGGGCCGAGGAGTCCCGAAGAGCACCCATGATGCACCAGAACGATATACACTTTTGACTAAAGCAGACGCAGAATACCACTGAGTGACTAAACACGATACTGAAGCTTTGCCAGTAATTACCAGTAGTAACTAGTAAGTGCTAATTACTATACAACAAACTGGAAACAACACTGGAAAACCATGATCAGCACTTTGTATAGGACACTTCAGATAAATATATCGTGGTGGTCAGTTTTATTGAGGGAGGAAACTAAAGTGACCGGATAAAACCAACGACCTGCCGCATGTAACTGACTAACTTTATCACATAATGTTTCATCGAGTACACCTCGCCATGAGCGGGATTCGAACTCACAACGTTAGTGATGATATGCACTGATTGCATATGAGTACATATAGGTAGTTGTATATTCACTTGCCATACTACGACCACGACCACGACGGCCCTTACAATCAATAGAGATGCGTATCAATACATGTTATTCTAAAACACAACGGAGATTTTAATTTTCTTTTTCTTATTGATTTTGGTTCTAATTGCTATGAATTTTATTTATTTTTTTATTTCATTGAGGTTTTATTGAATGTTTCAGTGTTTTATGGTACTTTTCACACAGTATAATTTTATTAGATATATTTAGATGGTTAACATGTTAAATTGTTTTATGTTTTAGATTGTAAAGCACTTAGAGTAATTTTTAATTAGATAATGCGCTATATAAATACTGTAAATAATAATAACGTGTGTGTTAATTTTTGTTTATCGTTTTCTGCATAGTAATACAATGCATTGTCATAAATTTTCTATTGAATTAAATTATACTTAGCATAAATGCATTTAAGATATTTTAGAAGAGAAATGTCGTCTTCAGTTCGTAAAGATAATTTAATTTCCTTAACTATGTATGTGTTAATATCCTAAGTGTGCAGTAATTTAGATATCTACGCTTTTATTTGTTTTAAATATGGCGGTGATCAATACTATAGTATTATTACGTGATGTTTTTCATATTGGCCTAGTTATAGGTCCGAGGCCTGCTGTATTGGCCTGAGGCGCAGCCGAACGCCAATACAGCAGACCGAGGACCTATAACTAGGCCAATATGAAAAACATCACGTAATAATACCTTTATTAATTAACCAGTCCAATATCTCTCGGGATTTTTCCTTGCAATTGTCGAAATGTCTAGCGGATTCCGATCTAGTTGTTATTGGACTGACTGGAATTGGGCCAATACGGAAAATATCCGTATTGGACTGGTTTTTGCCGTATTGGCCCAATGAAAGTTTTTATATTGTATTGACAGATTTGATCATATAAAGGCTAATAAATCAAAGTTAATTAATAATGTAGCTTATATAGACAAAAAAAAAGACATGTGTTTACCCAATCCAGTATAATTTGTCATATCCTGTAAATTCAGACACCATTCTTCTTTGAATGTCCATGTATTGAATAAATGAACATACAAATCCATTTTACATTTACAATATTGCAGCATTTTTCGTGAACACCGCTCGAAATTGAACTACACATGAATATGCGATCAAAATATCCAACTGTGATGTCCTTTAATTACATTGAAATAAGGCATTGACTGCATACATGGTTTGGGATGAAATCGTTCTGATACAATTGAGGATCCGATCTAAAGGGAATTTAGCATAAACTGATATTGTTTAGTCTGTAGCGACTTAACGGTTAAATCGATATTTGTAGTAGGCTTTTTATTTCATTAACGAGTAAATAATGAAATATGTCTTAGCTCAGCTGTTTAGCAACAATCATTGGTGTCAAAGAATTAAAATGAAAAATAAATTGAAAAATACCACACCGTTATAAAAACGTGGATTTCAGATTAAGGGCACACGACGTGTTTCTGGAATAACCTTCATAAGATACTCTCAAAGCCAAAACAAATAATTTTAAAGTCTTTGTGAATAAGAAAACCAGAGGGTCTAAACACGATATCCAAATTAGCTAAGATCACTTATGCCTTATTTAGATACTTAAACAATATCATTATATGCAGACTACACCATAATATGGACAATCCCATAACAATTCGTTCGTCCTTATATGGTTTATTGGATTCTTGGAAGATTTCAATTGAACCAATCAAAAACTATCATATACCCTGTTGTCATATTAGTTCTCATTTTAATTCAAAATTATTTCTGTAATGCTTCAGTTACGACCATCTTGGATTTTTTAGAATCACATACTAGTATACCGCGTAAATAAATATCAAACGATTAGATTGTTCATATTAGATTCAATTAGATTTGTAGCTACGCCACATGCCCATATCTTTTGGGATATAAATCTCCAGGGAACATTCACTCCATGTTTTTGGTTCAGAGAAGAAGAATATTAAAGTATTCTTCCCATTGTGTCTTGTTCTTAAGACCATAGTTACTCGTAGTGCAGTATAAATAGTATGATACCCACCCGTTTACCATTCAGCATCACTGCTGCAATACGGTCAGAAATGTTTTTTCTTACTCAGTAGAATATACAAACGGCGCTAAGTGAGATAATACAGGGTGGACAACGTACGTCATATATCCAGGTATTTTTTTTTATGCTGGATCCAGCATCAAAAGGAAATATTGTCGGAATGATTAGACAAATGACAACAGCTTTTTAAATAGTATCGATGTAAATAGTACCATACAAGTTTGTAAGGTCTGGCTTTTATTATACAGGTTCGTTGTTAAAATAGTATAAAAATGAGTTTTATTTTGTCAGATGGTTGAACAATTTCCGCCATTATAAAGTTTTCGATAAAAAAAAATTCACGGATGTATGACGGACGTTGTCCACCCTGTAATAGAGTTTCAGTAGCTTCTCTCCTTCATTCATCTACATGCTTTCATCTCCTAAATCTATTTCTGAAATTATATATTTCTGGGACGATTGAAAGTCAAAACAATTTTATTTAATAAATTATCTAAATTTATAAAGAACTTTTGGTTGTTGGGAAAGGAGATTATTTTTATCGCGATTCCTAGATATTATGCAGTCTATACAGTCTATACGGGAACACAGTCGTAGATCAGAAGATGGGTGATGCTCATGATGGACCAATACGTAAATGTTCTATTCCTTATGCCGATTTAAAACCATGCTTAATGAATGTATCTTTAACCTTTGATAAAGTAGTCATTGCCTACCAAACGATTATGAACTTAGTCTATATGGCATACGTTCTTGGTCCTATTGTTAGAAGAGTTTGAAGATACCAAAGGGGCAATCAGAATCCGCATATCGAAGAAGAACAGACAACACAATGGACAAAAGAAAAAGTACAAAAGGACCAACAACGATCAACAAAACATACATATAAAACTAAAGATCGAGTAACACGAACCCCACTAAAAACCGGGGGTGAACTCAGGTGCTCCGGAAGGGTGAGCAGTTCCTGTTCCACTAGTGACTCTCGTCGTGTTAATCTAGTTACAAACTCGGTGATAAGTCATGAACGAGGAAAGGACCGGGAAGTGTTTACGACGAGTGGAACATATCCGTGGTCATTTGTGATAACGGTAAGAAGTAGATAATTTTGACACGTTGTAATGTGGGTCATAACTTTATCTTAGATAAAGTACAACGACCAGAAGGCATTATTTTATACTTTAAGAACCCCTGTTTTAGTTGGTTTCAAAGAAGGTTAGGGTTAGGGTCATGGTGTGTAACGCCACTTTCAACGATATATCAGTTATATCGTGGTGGTCAGGTTTATTGGTGGAGGACACCAGAGTACCCGGAGAAATCCACCGACCTGCCACAAGTGGTTGCATAAATGATCGTGATATTCGACGAACTTTCTATACAGTCAGCTCTTTGACACAATTTGTTTACAATAAAAACCTAGATAGCAAATTTAGTATGCACAACGTGTTTCTGGAATAACATTCATCAGGTACGCTCAAAGCCATAATATTTGAAACACAATAGCCAAAATCGACTTCGGTCACCTATGCCTTAGGGAGCAATTACAACCGTATTTGATATCGATTAAAATGTCAATTTCAATGGATTTGTGATTTCGGAGATACTTTTCTTGTTTCAATATTAATCAAAATATTATGCCTAGCTATTGCCATTTTTAGTGTCAGATAATATTGAATTTAAGAAAATTTTTGGTCAACTATCCATAAATTCTTCCTTTCTTCAACATTTCCGTTCAAATGTGTCTATGGTTTTACGACATTTTTTATATCGATGATTATTCCTGGGGGAATTTCTCCTGACAATGTTGTAGGCAATGATCATCTCCGATTGGAGCCGACGAGATTATCACAAGCACATTTCAGTCAATCAAAACAAATTAAGTTCAGCTGTGTCCATATTGGATGATTTATTGATTATTGTTTAACCTCAAATGAGCAGTATTATAGCTTTAATCATAATGACATAAATATATCTTGTAATTAAAAGGTGGTGCTGGGATGGGCCTAATGGCGGCAATATATGATGATATTAAGGAGATTTTGAATAAACTATATTATGATGTGAAAAAAAAAAAAAAAAAAAAAAAAAAAAAGATGATATAATGAATAAGATCGGGAATTTTGCCTTGCAATGGGCAAGCAACGACAACGTCTAACGTATAGGTCGTTATGAGTTGCTGCAAGCTAACGGTGTGATCGTCGACGTCACGATATTACCGCGATTTGTGTATTTGATTCGTAGAGGATGACCATTTCGGAGGGGTTTACACTGCGCAACGGTGAAACTATATCCAATTTATATACCCCTGGCCACCATTTCACTAAACGTCGTAAGTGCTAAGCTTAGAGGTAAGTGCACTTTTAAGGATTGAGACCGTTTCACTAAAATTCTATTATTGTCTTCTCCTGAGGGAAATGTTTTCCTATGGTGATGTCTGGTGAGGTATAAGTGTCCGAGTCAACGGAAAGAGAGCGATCATGTACACTCACGGGTCAAAAGTATTTCCGCACTAAGATATTTCCCTATATATTTCATATAAAACCACTTATTTTCATAACATTCTCATGAAGTCATTCCTTAGCCGATTTTCATGAAATTTTCACCTTTAATAAGTAGAATTATTAGAGTTTATTTTAATATCTTCATGTAATTTTTTCGAACTTTTATTTACAAGCATTTATGATTTAAACAAAAATGTAAATTCTTGACGTCACAATTCTATATGATTATATAGTAAGATTTGGTGAAACAAAATTCAACTTTGTTTTTACATCCATTCTTAAGGGATAATGAATGACTTCAGGAGAATGTTTTGAAAACAAATGGTTTTATATGAAATATATAGGGAAATATCTTAGTGCGGAAATACTTTTGACCCTTGAGTGTAGTTAAGGGTATCAATTTTTCCTCTTTCTACGATTTTTATATTTGATTTTTGGAAATGTTCCGACAGTGGTATGTTTTGGTTTTCACAAATGTGGTGAGAGTTAAACCGGTTAATGGGATCCCAACCTCTTCCCTTTTGATAATTGGTGTTTAAGCTACGTCACTTCCTCCAACAATGCAATTCAGTAACATAGTAGTCAGTTTTACTGGTGCATGTGGTGGTAACCGCAGTACTGAACAATGAATAGAAACAGATCATAATATGACTTAATGTTTTGCTAAAATATATATAATCAACAAGATGACATGAAAATGCCTGACAAATTGTACATTGACTGTATACATATTTGGTGTATCACGATGTAATTGAACACAGCTGTTCATATTGAAAGGTGATCATAAAATTAGGAGGGCGAATTATTATTCCTATAAAAAAATCTTTAGCGCTTAGTTTCCATCAATATATGTTACGTCTTATGGCAAATAATAAATGGCTATTATTTATATAGCTACTTATCGCTCAGACATTTTTCTGTCCAGCCGAGCATCAATTTGAAAAGTAAATATGAAACAGTTACTTTTAGATAGATTTATTCCGATACATGATTGAGCATTCCATCTTTTGACTAAATTGATCTGATAATATATATATAGATACCTTATGTAAACTTTGCTGTACCTACAGGCAAATGCCATTTATTCGGTGCAAATGAAATAAACAATATGTTTAACATTATATTTATTCTGGGTCACCATTAAACCAACATATTTTTGAACCATTAATAGGAAACAAAAATGGCTGCCAACTAGTTAGGTTATCAAGATCAAAAATGTATTTCAAATGATTAAATATGCTATTTGCAGTTACATAGCTGTGAAACATTATGATTTACGTAACGTCTTTTTTAAATCTTTTCAGAAAAATACATGGCGAAAATGTTATCTGGTTTGATTGGTCTATTGACATTTAACGTGTATTTTAACCTCTTATTTTGTTTATTTTCAGAAATATACGTAGCGAAAATGCTCTCTGATTTGATTGGTCCGCTGTTACTTACCGTGTATTTAACAATCGTGTATTCAGTGACAAATCTTATTAATATTAGATGTTTATTGTATCGTTTATTTTGCCGATACACAAACTCTAACGACATCACTCTGGTAGTCGTACCAGGCATTGTAAATATACCGATCAATCAGCATTGACTACCAATCTAGACCGTATAGCGGTTTTGGGAAGTAATAGAGAGATCCGAATGATTTTAAATCCAAAATGTCAGCGTTCGTGGATGAAACGTAGAAAATGTAGTTGCTATGTTGTTGCTATGTTGTTGCCGAATTTGCACCTTTATAATTGTTGTATACTTCACGTAGGGTGTATGAACGATGTATGTGTGATGTGTGGTTTTTCATTTGTTCAAACTGAAATTACATAAGTGTATCGCCAATAAAAACATGATACAACAAACATCTATTTTTTTTGTAAATTGCTCAGTAACGGGACAAAAAATAAGTGATAAAATAAAAGAGGGAAATGGTATGGGCCTACTTCAGAGGTTTTAAAAGTCAGACGATAATGTTGCCAGCAAACATTCATTACAATGTGTTACTCAATAGAACTGATACAAGTTGTCTTTTCCTTGTAAGGGCGTTTGCTCTATGAAGTGTCTACGGACGACTGTGGTGATTGCCCAATTATAAAGGGGAGATAATCGATATAGTACGAGCACTCAATGATGTCCTCTTACTGAATGTATAATAAGTTTTTTTTTTTTTACATTAGTACACACTTACTAGTACTAGGTCACTGAAACTAGTAACAATGCCGCTCCTCTGGGATACATTATCGAGGACTGATTCCGAGCCACCCAGTCTTTCCTCTTTCTCCTGAGTGCTGTATTTCTAGTAACCTTAGTTAATGCAATGGCATACAGATAGTAAATCAAAGTGCAACAATAAATAAAAACAAAAGAGCTATATACAATATGTACAACAGAAGAGGGAATGCTACACTTTTCAGCCATGACGACAGACATTTATTAATCTAATAAAAGTGCATAGTTTTTTCGTCTACATATAAATCCCACGAAATACCCCAACAATTTTCGCGCCTTCCTCCGCTCGGTGAAATTTTTTTAAGTGCGCCCCCCCCTAACTTGAAATCCTGGATCCGCCCCTGAAATCTACCCATGAAAATTGACATTTATTATTTTGTGATAAATATAATAACATGCAAGAAATAGTAAATAGTTTGAAGGATATAACGACAAAACTCTCCTTATATCATACAATTTGGAGTTGTGGTTGTTAGATGAAGAATTTAAAAAAATTCAAATGTACCTTTTCCAAAATGTCACTATTGACGAAACCCCAGATCTCAAAGCCGTACAAAAATATGGGTTTTACAAATTTATCAAGTGCTTAGCAGGGAAGCTGTAAATACCAATTTTATAGTCATTGGTTTGACCCGACCGGGACTCGAACCCACTATCTACCTACATCTGATCCTATACGAGTCAAGATAATGATATTAATTGCTACTGTGTAAACCCAAATGTAATGTTTAGAGGAGCAAAATACTGTCGATGACAGGAGATAAGTAGTATATTGTGCTGTTTCGTCGCTAGCATGATTGAGTGGGTGAGATAAAACGATAATGTCGCTACTTGCCATGATTTATAAAAATGCATTGACCCTGATAATTATCAGTAGGTCGAAATAAAAATAAAAGTATATTTTTGTTAAATGGTTTTATCAGACGAACTGAACACATTCTATAAACACCGAAAGTTTTACAGTGATGGTAATAAATTCTTCCAATATCAACAAAAAGTTCAAGCAATCGCCTCTCATCTTAATTGAACTTACTGAACACAAGATCAAGACATATGACGTTGGAAATCCAGCTCCTGTCTTGGGACAGACATAGAAGTGGGGTGGGGTTAAACCGGTTAATGAGATCCCAACTCTTTGCTGTATTTTAAAGAAAAAAAACATGTAAGTGGTCTTTAACATATAGGAATTATTTGGGAACCAGAGATAGAATTTAGCTATATTTTAATATCTTTATGGAGTTGCCTGATTCACGACATGTACATTCTGTAGACGACGTTAGAGAAGATGTTCTTGACGGTCCGATTGTTCAAACACTGGACTATCCATTAAATAAATTATGTATTCAGCTGACAATTTGTGTGTACTGGATAAATTCGATTGAACAAAAAATGTCCATTGGCCAAAATACGCTGCATCCTGGTCAAATTTTGTCCAGTTTCATTCAGTACGGTTAAATTGTTATCCAACGACTAAATATGACCACTCAGTTGCTATTTGATGTTCAGCAAGCCGTAATTTCAAACGGAACCATACACAAATTTGTATTTCATTTTATATTTTATCCAATTTTAATGGATTTTTTTTTCTCACAAAATGATCATTATTATGGATTTTTGACGAGACGTCATTTTGTAGCTATTTTAATTCGAAAAGGCTTTCAAATTCGGAGATTTCTTATATTTGGAAGGTACATTTGTATATGGATTTTTTTCTTAAATTAATTGTGTTCGTTGGTACATATAGGTCGATGTCGTGCTCGTGATCATATGGTAGTTGGATTTACAACTACCTGTGCAATCAGTGCTTATCATCACTAACTTTGTGAGTTCGAATCCCCTCTTTGCGAGGTGTACTCGATACAACACCATGTGATAAAGTTCGTCAGTGACCTACGACAGGTCGGTGGTTTTCTCCGAATACTCAGGTTTCTCCTATCAATAAAACTGACCGCTACGATATTACTGAAATATTGTTGAAAGTGGTGTTAAACACCACAAGCATAACTCTATGTGTGGACGTATTTTCTCTATTTATTACGGTGTATAAGAGAAACTCTGCCGAAAGGAGCCAACGTGTGTCATTTTGTATTGAATAAATAAAATATAATTACATTACTTCCATTTTTCATTGAAATGTTACAATATGATTGGTTATGAAGTGGTCACATGATTATAAAAGAGATGTTTCACATCCCAATGAAACTCAAATCCGAACTTGCACGTGCCTCCATGACGACGTCAGATGTAAACAATCAATGGCGTAGTAATTCCCAACAGCAAATAATCTAACACAAATAAAATTCACAACGAAAAATTCAACTATATTAAATTTTGGTGTGATTTAGATATAATTATAAGAATTGAATGCATTCTTTTGAAGTTTCATTGAGGGTATGAAAGCGTTGTTCGAACTACATTTTCAAAATGAAGCGCTACTTCAATTCTTAAATATATATAGAAAAAATTTATAAAAAGCATGTGTCATATTCGTATTAATTTAGATATACATTTTCTACATATTTATTAATAAATAGACTCGTTAAAATACGCTTGATTTAACATGGTTTAGTTATTACATAGAAATAAATGTGTTGATGTCAATTTAAAGGGTAATATCAAAATAAATATAATTATCTCAATTAAATGAATATAAAGTAATAACGTATCGTCATAGGCACATCATTGAAAACTTGTAATAAAACATCGAAGTTTTCTGCCCTATTACTGTTTTCTTTTTTAATTTTAAACAAATTAACTTTATTTCAAAGCTTTGAACTTCAATTTAATGTACATCAATATAGCACCAAGTATGATTTATGGGGTAATATTTATATATTTATATATTTATATATTTATACTTCTGAAAATTAAACCCAACAGTTATAGATTTAGATAATATACTTAATTCTGTAACTGTCTATCAACTATAACCGTTAGTAATATTGATAAAATCTCTACGTGAGACAAACATTTTGTCATTTCAAAGTACATGTAGTAACTATTTGTTACTACTTGTACTTATGTTCTGCATTTGGTGTTTCCGTACAAATTTGCTAGACGTATTTATTATGTTTTTATTTGTACAGTATTGTCATGTTCATTGTCGATCCAATGTCCTGTAAGATTGACTTTTGACTATTTTCTAGACGTTGAGTGTGTGTGTGTGAGGAATGGGTAGATGGTGGAGGAAACCGGAGAACACGGAATAAAACCACCGACCTGCCGTAAGTCACCTACATACTATATCACATAATGTTAGCTATATTATTTGATAAAATTGTATTTTTCTTGTTTTCTTGTGCATGCTCAATATAATGTAATAATGATTGTAAATATAGGAGAAGACTCCATAAGTTGGTAAAACTTGTGTCTGATCCTCTTTGTATCATTGATCAAATAAAATGATTATAAACTAAACATAATGTTACATCGAGTACACCTCGACAAGAGCGGGATTCGACCTCCCGACTTTAGTAGTGAATAAAAACGAGTGGTAGGCACTGATTGTATTTAAATCTAACTCCCATATGATCACTGTCAGGACGGTCCCTTTTTGTAATGAAGAAAGAGTTGATATCACTCATATACCAAATAAAGTTTCATCAAAGAAATTCATTATTCACAAAATCTTATTAAGTATCAAGCTAAAAGTCAATTATATCTCAATATTGATACAGTTTCATACAAACGTTCTCTTAATCTATTTACTATTTGTACTATTTATGACAGACTGGTGTTATTTTACTCTATATATATATATATATATATATAAACTAAAAGATTAAATTGACTAATGTCATTGATTATAACCTAGAATGATGGAGGCGTTGACATACGCATGTTTACTATGAAAGGCCTGTTATTTTCTAAAATATGCCATCAGAAGACAATCAATAAACTGTTTGCTAAATTCTCTCGTAGGTTTATATCTATTAGTATTCGTTTATGTTGTCTGACAAGTACAGCCAACTCTATTTTTCTTTGTTTTTTTGTTTTCTTTGTTTGTTTGCTTGTTTGTTTTGTTGGGGGGTTTTTGTTTGTGGTTTTGATTTATCGGTGTTTAATGTCATGTGAGCGTTATATCTGCTATATTCATGACGAAAGCAAATGACTGAAAGCTCACCACCGAGTCTGTATCGCTCATCTGGTTATTCTATGCATTGGTTCAAACAAGCTCGTGTCGCAGTAACTCTGACGCCCGGTTTTATTTATAATTTGGATAGAGATTTCGTGTAGCATTCGGTAGACCCATCAATATAGCGCTGTCTGTGAGGACATTTTTGCACTTGATCTAACCAGTAGAGTTACGGAAGATAATGTTCTTCATACTTGGTTGAATCTCCACAGAAGCACAAAACATACCTATGATTGTCCAGGATTTCCTCTTTCGTATATGTCATTTTTCTGGCAGTCTATGTAATGTGATTTACATACAAAAACGATATTGCTAGGAGACATTCTCTGCAGGATGAACAACATACTTGTCATGGAGGTAATGCAAGCGTAGATCTCAAACTTAGTGTGCACATAAAGTAGCACTTAAACCTATGAAAATGGATGTTGCGAGAGTGTTCATTGACCCATTAAGTTTTATTTTACTTCTTATTTGCATAGACGACCCAGATCCTTATCCAATTCGGAAAAAGCATGTATTTGTCTTCTACTTTCACGTTTTTTCAATTGTCTTGCATAATCCATAAAAAAATAAAGTTGTGTTTCCAATTTATTGATTTAGACTCACGATATTTCAGCCCTTTGTAGAGAAGTGTCGTTGATAATGTTAAGGTCACCAGTTATGACATGGCCAGCCGTGTTATGTATGAATGGGGAACTTTCAAAGGTGCAAGCAAAAGGTGTAAGGAGCATGATTCTCTGTAAACATAAAACGCGCATTTACCTCTAACCCTAAGAGTTAGATCCTTAAATGGTTCCGTACAAATAGTGGAGGACTCTTTTGGAATGGGTATGCCACGTAGAGAAGAATATATGTCCTATTTCTAGGTTATGGATGGTTTATGGTGTCTTACGCCACTTTCAACAATATTTCAGTTATATCGTGGCGGTCAGTTTTATTGGTGGAGAAAACTGGAGTACCCGAGGAAAACCACCGACATGTCGCACATCACTGAAAAACTTTATCACATAATGTTGTACCGAGTACACCTTGTCATGCACGGGGTTCGAACTCACAACTTTAGTGGTGATAGGCAATGATTGCACAGGTAGTTATAAACCAACTACAATGCGATCACGACCACGACGGCCCCAGCACTTATTTCTAAGCTCCAGGGTTTCCTCGAGTATGTATTTGTTTGTATACTTGTTTTTCACATGAAGATAGCTCACAGACTGCCCGTTTGATGTCATACAACAACCAAAGCCTTCATTTATGGAGAGGTTCTTCCCTACAGAAAGAGACACTGTAATTGTTTTTCCATTCCCTAGGTTTCCAGTAGATGTACACTAGGGTTTGTTTGTTTTGTTTTGTTTTTTATTTTGTAGAAATTTTATCACGATAACAGCCGCAACCAAATAAGGCAAGCACGGAGCAAAGCTATAGATTTCCTTTCAATACTAAAATGAATTACAAGAAAGTAGCAACCTTCAATGTCAGCTTTTAAATTGATGAAGATATATTCGTTCTTAAGATTTTGAAAAGTGATGCACAAATTGGCCATGCAACTTTTGCAGATGTTTACTCGTAGTGGAGGAGCATGTCGATTATTTACTTCTACCAAACTACCCTTGAATAAAAATTGAAGGTTTGGAAAGTACGTACTATTTTCAAAGCAATCAAAATGCAAATTGAATGTCGTATATTCTACAAAGAATATACCGATGACTTAATTGTTATTACTTTACAGTTCTCTAAGTAAAACAGATATATCCCAAGGAACGTACGTTGAATAAGGCTAACATTACAAACGATTCATGCAAATTTTCAGATTTTGACATGTCCCCCGTTTCAAAATTTAACACAAGTGTTTACGACAAATGAGATGATTTTTCTTTCTTTATCGTCAATTTTCCTTTTTTTTATTTGGATGCTGACGTGTATTTGGCCTCATCATATGGTGTTTACATTTCCCAGTTAATGTTTCTGACTGCAATTACCGTAATCTCGTGATAACAAAAACACTTTTATACCTCATAAATTATTGAAAACTTTTACAAAATGTTATTACCACTATAAAGATCTTTTCTACATGCAGAGATCTGATAAAAAACGATATTTGCCATCTGACATCTAAACGTGTAAAATATTTGAAATATCTTATTTGTAAAGACTAAGATTCAACAAAATATTTCTCTCATAGGTGCAGGTTTACTTAACTATTCTAAATTGTATCTGACTTTTTTCCCCCAGAAAATAATTGTGACCCCTGGGGGAGCTTGTTTATCATTATTCCATAAGCTTGTTGAACCCAACTCTATTGTCAATCAAAGTTTGTTCAAATGTTTTTGTACTTCGGGTCTCTTGAAGACGCACAATAGAGATATTTTGTTTTCTTACTCACTGAAAAATTGCATTTCTTTTTTTTTTAATGTTCAGTCATATTATTCACATTCAATGTGACTATACAAAAGGACATAATTATAGTAATCACAGATCAGTTTAAATGTTAGGGAAAAAACATTAGCATACAATATTGTTTATAAACACAATTAATGATATAGAAAGCACAAAGCTATGATAATAAATGTTAAAAGTGAAACGTGTTTGAATAATATTACTCGGATTTGTGTATTTTTTGCTGCTGTTTTTCAGCCGAATCAGGAGGTGTAGATGTTGAGCTTCTGACACATTTTCCTTTTATTTCTTTCGTGGAGATAGATATGCACTGTCACATTCTGAGAATAAGTAGTCAATAGTTATTTCAATAATAACACTTGGACCATTGATATTTACATGTATCCCGTTGTGATTATTTGTGTCATACAGTGATCTTTTTGGATAACCATCATTTTGTGTAAATTCTGACCAAATATCAATGTAAAACTCGACGTTTTATTTTTCTCACATATTTGCCGTGAAATTGTAAACGTTTGTTGTACAAGTGTTTTAGGGTTTATATACTTAAACTCTTCCATTTTCTTAAAGTATGTTACACACGTCTATATCTGCGTGTGGAAAGTTTTTTCTCTCAATTTTTCAATAGCAGATATAACGATTACTATTACTTGATTACTGTCCGTTTTGTACTTCAGATATCATTTGTTCCTAGACACTTTGCTACTTCACCAACGGGTATCACTAGTGGAACAGGAACTGCCTACCATTCCGAAGCACATGAGTTCACTCCCGGTTTTTAGTGGGTTCGTGTTGTTCATTCTGTAATTTTCTGTGTAGTGTTTTGTAGATCATTGTTTGTCCGTTTGGTCATTGTATTTTCTATCCTCCTTCGACTTACGGGTTCTGATTACCCCTTTGGTATCTTAAAACTTTTCTTACCAACACTTCCGAATTATCATCAATGTGTTCTAATAAATTATCTACGTGTTCAATGGTTGAATATAAAGCTGATACCTTAAATAATGATGCAATATATATTTATTTTCAGGTAGCAATTTGATGCTCCAATCAACACATTCTGAGTAATTGTTGACGTTGTAGCAACTTTAAGTTCAGTTTTATTACATCATACGTTTTGTTTTGTTCAATCTCGTTGTTTTGTTTTGGTTTCGTTTTGCTCATCGAGTTTGTTTGCGTATCGTATTTCTAAGATGTAATGATCATCTTCACAGTATAGTTCATGTTCGTTTGCTTAACAATCTCTTTCTACAAGTCCCTCTTGTCCACATTGAAAGCAGATTTTGTTTGAGACCGGACAGTCTCTTTTAACGTCGTCATGAATATTACAACGAAATGGCTGTATGATTTTTTTGTCGTGTGTTCCGTATTTTTTGCGAACAACGATAGGTTGGAGGAACTGTATGTGAACAGTGTAAGAATTCGGTTATGTTACTATCTGTGAGCAGTCTTACACCAAAACGTCCGAACTTTATGGATCGTGGAACTATTGGGGACAGTTAGTTATTTGTATATAACGGCCACTGGTTTCAATTGCTGTACCTTGTATTACACCTTGTCTTAAAGATCCTCGTACTATTTCACCGACTTTTTGCAGGTGTTCACAAAAAACAATGTCACTGAGCTTACAGGGGGTATCTGTAATTGTGAAAATACTTCGCCATGTGATAGAATTTAGTTCCGAATTATACGAGCAAATGTCTTTGGTTGGAACATTTTATTCCTTTACCGTGGTCCTCTCAATGGCCACCATTTATGTAAGCAAAGGACACAGGGTTGGTTTCAAATTATACTTATATGTCTGTAGGAATGGTTCCACTTGTATAACAATGTCTCAAATGTTGTAACAATAATAAATACAATAACCAAATCCATATATACTGTTCAAAAAAAGAAACGCATAACCCACTTTTATTTTTCAAGATGCAAATTCTGCGATTTACCAGGTAAAATTAAAAGGTCAATTTAATTATTGATTTTTTTAAAGGTAAGATTTATTTTAAATGCCTGTTCATTAGATTTGGCTCCCTGTCACATGTGCACAGCGCCTCTGCCTCTGAAAAATGAACATCCCATGTATCGCACCGAAAATTCGGTAACGTTTTTCACGGGCATTTCGTGGTTAATTCAACTGTTAAACTAAAGTGTATAAAAGGGCCAAGTTTGAAACTTGACTTGTATTACTAAGTTGATATGCTGCCATGCCAAGGTTAGACCCTGCCACTCGAAATATCGCTATCGGTCGTCTCCACGCCGGAGAGTCCCAAAATGAGGTAGCACGAACTCTGAATGTTGACCAGAGCACCATTTCCAGGCTATGGAACAGATTCCAACAAACTGGTTCAACGGATGATCGCCAAAGCAGTGGAAGATCTCGCATGACTACTCCTGGGCAAGATCGATACATCTGGGTCTTTCATCTACGAAATCGAACCGTTGCCGCATCAACCACTGCAGCCGGAATACCTGTATTGCGAAGAATCAGCTCACAAACAGTTCGCAACCAGCTTCGACAGCATGGCATTAGACCCAGAAGGCCGTATTTCGGAGCGGTATTGACGCCGTTACACAGACGTGAAAGAGTCCGTTGGTGCAACAGATTAAGGGGCTGGACATTCCGAAACTGACGAAGAATTTGGTTCAGCGACGAGTCTCGTTTTCTGCTGCAGAAACGTGATGGCAGAACACGTGTATATAGGCGCCGGAATGAACGTTTCTCTTCCTCCTGTGTTCAGGAAGTGGATAGCTTCGGTGGAGGTAGTGTCATGATGTGGGTGGCTATCTCAAATGACCGCAAGACAGACCTAGTGCATGTCCCGGGCAATTTAACAGCTGTAAGGTACATTCTCCAACCTCACCTCATGCACGTAATTGACCAACAGAAGGAGTTCTTCCAACAGGACAACGCTAGGTCACACACAGCGCGTGTAGCAATGGACTACCATGAGCAGAACAACATCAATGTGCTTCCATGGCCTTCCAAATCGCCGGACTTGAATCCCATTGAACACCTATGGGATCAGCTGGATAAACATGTGCGCCAGCGACAACCTCCACCTCAGACCCTCGATCAACTCCGCCAAATGTTGCAACAGAAATGGCGAACAATACCAAGAAGCAATGTGAGAAATTTGATTGAGTCAAACTTCAATCCCTCGATCTCGGATGGGTCGAACACTATGGATCCCTCGAACTATTTTTGCCATTAATTCTATATTAAATAAACCCCGATTTTTCGAACACCAATTTCTCGAACAGTCGAACTATTTGTATGGTCCCGTAAATAATAAATCAATGTAAATTACCTTTTTGAACTCGAATTCCAATTCCCCCTTAAGTGTCAATTATTTAATCAAATACACAACGCAATCGGCAAACCTCGGGTGAGTCCGCTTCGCTTCTTCAATACCTCGGCTGTAATACGGTATTTGATATGCGTCTACGCGTCACATTTCTTCGCCGGAAGACCGTATCACTTCAATCAAACATTGCGCACCGCGAATAAGTTCTAAAATGGCGACAATAGATGAGTTTGTTTTGAAAAATATTGGTCTTTGATGAAGGTATGGAATCAGCCGACATTGCGACGAATGAAAATATATTATTATTGGACGAATATTCGAAAGTGAAATAATTTTAATACCTCCTTCATTGAAGATTTCCGAGAGTAGTTCCAATGGGAGCTATCGTAATACGGACGAGGTATGATGAAGGTACGGAATCAGCCGAAGTTGCGACGAGTGATACACAACGGTCAAAGTGTGAAGAATTGCGGCATCCATATCAAAGAAAAGTTCATGATTGTTTACTTAACAATTAAAGGTCATTGACCTGAAGCGTGATTTTCTTAACTGTTGATTACAATAAAGAGTGTCACAAGCTGATCTGATTGAAATAAACGGCAACAATCAAAAGATGAAAAGAGGAATGAAAATGAATTGTCGTTTGAAGTCAAAATGATTAAAAGAAAATAATGTTACTGTTTGTATAACGATGCAAGCTGACATAATAATGAGAAATTATATTTTAGCATAAAAGTCGAAAGGAATTTATTTTTAATCAGTTGTGTGTTATGGCAGATAAAAATAGTGATAAACAACTGGCGTCCGAGCAATCTAGGGAAGACCCGATAACGGGGGGGGGTACCTAGATCGGACATGAATGCTAGTAAACGGGGTGTAAAACGGAAATTAGAAAGTAAAACTTTGGAAGAAAAATATGAGGCTTTTTTGGGAAATTGAAAAGGGCCAAAAATCTAAAACAGAAATTGCTAAAATGCTTAACGTTCCAAAGAACACATTATCTGGTTTGATTAAAAAGGCAGAAACAATAAAGGAGGGATATGCTAAATTTGGGCCAAAACGCCGTAATATGAAAACAGGAAATGTTGATGATCTTGAAACAATTCTTTTAAAATGGTTCGTATCTATGAGAGACAAGGATATTCCAATTTCTGGCCCTCTTCTATTAGAAAAATCGAAATTCTTTGCCAATGAATTAGAAATTTTAGATTTTAAACAATCTACAGGCTGGTTAGATCGATTTAAAGAGAATCATGGCATTACTTTAAAAAAAAATTGCGGTGAAGCAATATCAGTAGATGCAAATTCAACGGACATGCATGAATGGTCAGAACAGTTAACATCAATTCTAAAATCATACAAGGCAAATGATATTTATAATGCAGATGAAACTGCAATTTTTTACAAATTAATGCCAGAGAAAGCACTGGAATTTAAAAGTGTAAGTTGTAGAGGCGGTAAGGGACGGACCATTTAACTTGCAGGGGGGGGGGGGGTTATGATTTTTTTTCTAAAAAAATATTCTGATTCCCAATGTTGCTGAAAAAATATTCTGATTTTGGAGGAGGAAAAAAAAATAATCTGATTCACACTTTTTGTCATATAACCTAATGTTAAGAAAATGACAAAAAAATATATATATTCTAACTCTCGTGTTGTCCGAAAACATTTTTCTGAACGAAACAAAAAACCATAACCCCCTGCAAGTTAAATGGTCGGTTCCTAAACGCAGCAAAGATAGATTATCTGTTATGGTTTGTTCTAACATGTCAGACACTGATAAGTTACCGCTTTTAGTTATTGGTAAGTCAGCACGACCTCGCTGTTTCAAAAATGTGAAATCTCTTCCAGCTATCTATGAGAGCAATCGTAAAGCTTGGATGATATCTGATATTTTTAAAAACTGGCTTGTTCAAATTGACAAAAAAAAATCAACATCAAAATCGTAAAGTTGCGATGATTATAGACAACTGTCCAGCGCATCCAAATGTTAAAGGTTTAAAAGCTACAAAGTAAATATTTTTGCCACCAAATACAACTAGCCATACTCAGCCTATGGACCAGGGTATTATCAAAAACCTTAAGTCTCACTATAGAAAACAGGTCATTTTACGACAGCTTCAAGCGGCAGAACAAAAAGAAGAACTCAAACTCTCTGTACTCGATGCCCTACGCTTACTGAGGCAATCTTGGTCAATGGTAACTCAAAATACAATAGAAATTGCTATAAACACGCAAATTTCGTCAACCAGGAAGACATCAGCAATGATGAAGATCCCGAGGATGACATCCCACTCGCCAAACTTTCACAACTACAGTTGGACCAGATCAATGTTCAGGAATATGTAAACATCGACCAGAATGTTCCTGCGTGTGAAAAAATGACCGACGACAATCTGATCAGCGAATTTAAGATGGCGAGAAACCAAACTCTTGATGAACCGGCCGATGACATAGACGACGATGGACCAGAAGTTAAACCACCACCATCTTTAAGCTGTGTATTTGAAGCATTTGCTACACTCGACGAATACGTGGTTTCAGAAGAGAACTCTGAAGAAGATATGGTGCTATTGTGTAAACTTCGGAAGAACTTTATCCAGAGAGACTTTCAAAAATGACTTTCAGCAAAACAGTGCAATATTATGAACTTCATAAATGTGAATTTAACATTTTTATTGTTATAATCTGTTTTTGTACAACCATTTACTAATGCTTGAATATTAGGCATTTCATCTTAATATTCTTCTTCTTCTTCTTCCGTTGAGCGGCCTCCGTCATCTGATTGACTATTCTGCCACTTTGGGTGTCGTCAACAATATTTTATTTGTGCTAGTAACATTGATGTATTGTCTAATACAATCAGTTGAATGCAACTGTTATTATTTCTTTATTATTTTAAATATACCTAATGTTGACAATATCGATTTAATCCATTTGCGGTCACAGTACAAGAAATAGTCAGTGTATAAACTACGTTTTAAAAAAAAAGAACAAAACACAACAACAATTGTTTTATTCAAGCAAATACAATTTATACATAATGTACATCCAATCAAATACATACTAAATATATGAAGGGACTACAAAAGCTTGGTTTATTTAACTTCACAAGACCACTGTCCGGAAACAGTCTATTATCATAGCATAACATAATGAATCTTTACCGGAACGGAACTGAAATTTTTCCGGACATTACGGAACTTCGCTCGCTCGCTCGAACTGCCGATAACTCGAACATATATTGACAGTCCCTTCGTGTTCGAGCTATCGAAGTTCTACTGTTTTCTGTACATGTATTAAAATACCTAAAATTCCCTTATGCGTTTCTTTTTTTGCAGTGTATAATTTAAAAATACATTTTACTTGGTGCCATAATTTTGTGATCATACACATCAAATCAAGGGCAAATAACCCAAAAGTGTAAGCAGTTCTTTGCTTGTTCCTGAATTCACCCCTGGTTTTTAGAATAGTTCGTGTTGCGCAATCTTTAGTTTTCTGTGAATTGTTTTGTAGATCATTGTTTGTCCTTTTGGTGCTTTTTCTGTTGGCCATTGTATTTTCTGTTCATCTCGTGCTCGTCTCGAGTGTGGTAGATCGTGTGTTCGAGCCCAGATTGGGTCAAACCAAAGATTATTAAATTGGTATTTGTTGCTTCTCCCTTAAGCACGCAGCATTAAAGAGAAAGAGAAAACTTTTTTTTTTACCATTGTGTATTGTCTGCCCATCTTCGATTTACGGCTTCTGATTACCACTTTGATATATTATAGCCAATCGTAACTACTCGGCCATTCTCGCTACCCTGCAAATAACCTCGTATGCATTAGGCGTATAAATCGCTCTACTTTTCACATGTCAGTTACATGAAAGTTTGATAAAGTTATATTTTAAACAATTTTCTATATTTCAATTAAAGTTTTAATTAGTTTTGCATGATTAGATTTTACTTAGTATGTCTTCCATATTGGATTTTCGTGGACTATATTTTTGTGCGGCTTAACTTAACTTAACTTCCGGCAAACAATTTAAGAAGAATTTCTACTATGTACGTACGAGGTTATTTGCAGGGTAGCGAGAATGGCCGAGTAGTTACAATTGATAATATAGCTTCTCTTTGTGGAGAGTTGTTTGGGTGGTTGTTGTTTAACGTCGTTTTTAAATGAGCATCAGATAACCTACATTTTATTTTAGAACCCCGTTGGTCCCTCTTTTTTGATTTGCTGTAGATGTGCAGAGATGTTACACTGACTCTATGTAACATGCTGGTGTAATATTTATTTTATAATTAAACACAATAGATCTGTATGTATCATGTATCAATTTAAACAACACTATTACTTTTCTGAATATCTGAATATGTTCACATTAATGACCTTATACATTACAGTCTACCCTACGCAATACTCACACAAACACGGGATACTTTCTGCATTATGCCAACATTTTTTTCTTACCTTTTTATACCGATTTTTCAAAATGTTGGCGCAGGTTGAATGATCCGTTTACTGCCATACTACTTTGTATATTATACAATTTATGACTCTTGATTTCAATTGCTGCATAGACAATATACGTGCATTGTCGGCAAATATAAGATTTATTTGTACAAGCTTTAGAAACTTGAAGGAAGAAAATGAATCCTATGGTGAGCTTTTCTTGCCTGTTTCGCAGCGAGTGTAAACGACTTTTATATTTACGACAATGTACGTATTTTGTGTTTATCCAGCAGTGTCACAAAGTCCAAAACAACTGCAAGTTGGCTGAAAAGAACAGATCCCAACGTTTTTCAAATGGTTTTCAATTGTGCCCCTCGTGAAGTTCACCTTTATACAGTTACCGTTTTTGCCGTCGCTCTACATGAACCAGGTACCAGAAAAGCTATATCTTGGTCAGTGACCATTATCCAGTCAATGCAATTTGACTGTTCAAATAGAACAAGTGCAGGATAAAAGTATTTAATTGTTAAATATTTATTTATTTAACGAGGATTACTAAGGAGCATTCCTGGGTTTAAGAATCCTTATATCAACTGAAATAAAAAGTCATAAAGGGCTTTGTAATATGCTTCCAAATTAAGTGTTTTTATATATTCTTGAAACACCATTTTTATTTATCGATTTTTTGTTCAAATTTTGCAATGCTATTTGTTTTATGTGCCATCGACTATGGCTTTATTGGTATCTTATAATATGAGGCAGGTGCAACCTGAAACGCTCCCGAAGAACAGTAATTTTTCTTCCTGTTTACAAAATATCAAGCTTAAAAATAACACCACATAAAACTCCAAACTCCGGATAGTTTTCGTATCCGCTACCGAACATTGTTTCATTTTTATTTGAAAAAAAATTGACTAGAGTTCCGGTTTAGGTCACGCGATTTTTCTTTTAATTTATTTTCGGTTTGGCAGCCATATTGTTGAAGATTTTGAAGTGCCATAGTACCTATTCATACTTCTACCATTAACACTTCAATAAAGGGAGCGTATTAACTTAACCTACGTATATATTGGCACTCTGCCAAGTGTTGGAATATATATGCATATAAGTTGCATAGACAAGGGATTATAAAACTTGTGTGCTCATAGGAAGTTGCTAAGGCCTTGGTCAATCAAATTAAAGTAAGAGTTTGAAGATACCAAAAGGTAATCATAATCACCTTTCATATAATAAAAGGCAATAACATTCACATTAGGTATCTACTCATCGCCTCGGCTGCGTCGTTTTACTAACCTAAATACCGAGGGTTCCTAGTGGATTAGTTGAGGTCATCACGTCGAAAGTTTTACGGTCGACACCATGACTTGGTTAACCGTTACGGAGTATCTGTGTCACAAAAGACCACGGATATATTCCGTTTTTAGTAATCACAATCCTGCTCTTTCCTCATTCGTTGCTTATCACCGGGATTGTAACAAGAGTAATTCAACGGTTTTCATATGTGGAACAGGAACTGCCAACTCTTCCGAAACACCCGAGATCATCCCCGGTTGTTAATGAGGTTCGTGTTGCTCGATCTTTAGTTAACTATGTTGTGCTTTGTACATCATTGTTTGTCCTTTTGATCCTTTTTCTTTTTGGCCATTGCTTTATCTGTTCATCTTCGATTTATGGCGAACCGCATCGGTGGTATAATTGTTAGCGTGCTCGCCTCGAGTGTGGTAGATCGTGGGTATATCAGGGACTATAGTATTTGTATTTGTTGCTTCTCCGCTAAGCTAAGCACGCAGCATTAATATTGTATCGAGTACACATCGTCAGGGGCGTGATTCGAACTAACAACTTTAGTGGTGATAGGCACTGATTGCATGGATACACATGTGTAGGTGTAAATCCAACTACCTTCCGATATTAGAACAATTTATTATCATAGTACACAGACAATGGACGGCAATAAAGTCAGATTGATGATATTTTGAGATTTCTCTTGAGTCATTAGTAAATAATTAATAAATAACCACAGTGTACCTAGAGATTACCTTCATGACTTCTGCCAATATAAAAAGAAATGCAAGCATGTGCATCTCAGATTAGATTGATCATTTCTCGGTATTATATATTTTTTATTGTAAATTGTGATATCTCCATAATTATAAAAATATTCCTAGTCCCATAATATGAATTTATGTAACAGTAATGATAAGGATGACATATACCTGATGGCCAGCAGATAACAGTAAAAGAAAACAATATCCAGTTTTAATTGAACATTTATGACGTACGGTACGTTTTAATAAACTGGTTTTTCTTATCACAGTGCAGCATTTCTCTCGTATTGGAATCCTTTTAGCCACATTGGTGGTGTAATGTGCTCGACTTGGATGCGGTAGATCTTGGGTTCGAGTCCCAGTCGGGTCAAACCTTGTATGTGTTACTTCTCCGATAATCACGCATCACTAAAGAGTGGGGGCAAATATTGGTTGTCTCGAAATCAGAATAATATGTCCTAGTAGAGCGACATGTCTACCCGTCGATTGTTATTTCAGTGAGCTAGCACTATAAATATCGAACTCATCTTGTTGGTCTAGTACAAAGCAGACATCATCATTATTACCATCTCATTGCTCATTTTGCGGAAAACAATATTCACTCGCTCGATTCACTTTCATATTATTGCTTTAAAGCAAACAAAAACACTGTCTTAAACACGAGATGGTTTCAACCACGTTCATTCTATTCGGAAATCTCGTGATTTTACATTTAAAGCCGGGATTAAACCGTGATGGTCCAAAATGACAACTTTTGATGGTTTTGATATATTTCATCTTGGATATTAAACATCATCTTTAGAATGAGTTTATATTCACCTTTTAACTTGTCACTTGCCACTCATTGCCAACTCTTGCTCATTGGAAACTGTTCCAGATGTGTCTTATAAATGGAAGTTGCACGGCATTGTCAATACATGGGGTACTACTACCTGTCGTAATGGTTGTGTAATTTGATTCTTCCCTCACAGCTAGCGAACGCCGCATTCGAAACTTACGTCATAACTCTATATATGTTATTGTACTAGTGGAGCAGGAACTGCTTTCCCCTCCGGAGCACCTGAATTCACCCCCGGTTTTTAGTGGTGTTCGTGTTACCGGGTCTTTAGTTTTCTGTGTAATGTTTTGTAGATCGTTGCTTGTCCCTTTTTCCTTTTTCTTTTGGCCGCTGTGTTGTCTGTCTTTCTTCGATTTACGGCTTCTGATTACCCTTTTGGTATCTTCAAGCTCTCCTTTTATAAATATTTTTTTCGAGTTATATAGCTTTATTCTAACATAAAATATTATTACATTGTTTTGTTATTTGCCTTACATAACATGTAGGTGAAATAATCGATTTTAAGTGATAGTTTTTAATCTAATTAATTGTAATTCCTGGTTTCTGTCAAATGATGGACGTTAAGCCAATGAAACAGATACGTAACCCTTCATATTGCTGCTCTTGTATAACTGTCTAACATATTAGATCAATTATGTTTGACACTCTTGGCACTCTATACATCATCTTATCAAAAGCTGTAGAAAAGAATTTTTTAGATTTACCAAATATATCGCTATTTAATTGTGTTAATATGATTGCTATTGTCCCTTTCTGCTTTATTGAAACAAACGGGTCATGTTCACACAATCAATTTAATTACAACATACAATCAAGATTTTTACTATATGTACAGCTACAGCATACATGTTAACCTCTGGGAACTGCTAGGGGGGAGATCTCCCCCCTACCAACTCTTCTAAGGGGGAGATTTTGTGCGTCGCCTTTAAACGCACAAAATTGTACCTTGTAGTTGCATACATGTGATAAGAGTTGCTATGCTACAACTGGAGATTTGTAAATTTTTGGCTGGAGATTTGGTCTCATAACTGGAGATTTATTATCGACGTATTTGATGCATGTTTTTATTGTTAATTGATGTTTTCTTTTTTGTTTGTTTCAGTATTGAACCAACTGCATCCCATTTCAATATATATTATTTACATTTCTGTCTTATTAGTAGTGTTTCATATGATGAATGAAGGATAAAAACTGTATTTATAATTTATTCATAGTCAAAGCAATAACAATGAAGACATAATGCTCTGAAAAATAAAGTCATAGAGCACTAAAATTAAAAAGTCACTTTGCTGCTGGTGCGTTGGGTGATAGCATACGTTTTGGCATTTTTGTGGTTTATCAATTCCATCCTGGAACTTAGTCCTTAAATAATACTTTGATCGGCTTTGGTCCCAAACAAGCCATAACAACTCAATCCGAGATGAATTCATTGCACGTTGGATCGAAATAAGAAGTTTTCCTCGGCATCAAAAGTTGTCCGACTCCTGTTTGCACAACGGTTTATAACTATTTTTAATTGCCGCTATCACACTTCTAATCATATAAGCGTGTGCCACTAACCCACTTCCTTATCCCCAATTAACTGTCAATCAGTGGATAATTGTTGTATAATCATCAACACCTTAATTAATCTCCATGACCCAATTTACCTGTAAAGGTGTCAAACAGATCAATAACCGGATATCATTTAAACACCTTTACCATTTGTTACTCTCGGCGTTTTTCATCAGCGCGGGAGTTCCAAATGGGGAATTTCCAGAAATATTGATCGCAAAATGTAGGTCAAGATTTTATTGTACTTGATTTTTTTGTTGGGGGAGATCGTCCGGGAGGAAAAGGTGTGTGCGGGAGATTAATGTCTCCCGCGCATGAGACCCAGTCCATGCGGGAGATAAGGCTCTTACGCGGGAGACTCCCGCAAAAAGGGGGAGGGTTAACAGGTATGCTACAGTATACGTAGGCAGACGAGCTATAGCTATGCAAAACATGTAGTGCTTACTCTATGACAGAACGTTAACACAAATAAGTAAGAAAACATATGGATGTAATTGAACACGAGAGACTATCCAACATTACATTTAGACTCAAATTCAAGTAAAGGTACCAGCGCTTTTATTGCTGTTCAGCATTTCACAGTCACAGTAGGGTCTTCAACAACGAGCGTGAAACGGTTCTATCAGGCTACAGTTGAGCGGTACTCTTTACTTCTGCCGATAAATACTCTAGGCATCTTTGTCGTTCCCGAAAAATACTCTGGGCATCTTTGTCGTTCCCGATAAATACTATGGGTATCTTTGTCGTTCCCGATAAATACTCTGGGTATATATGTCGTTCCCGATAAATACTCTGTGCATATGTGTCGTTCCCGATAAATAATATGGACATCTTTGTCGTTCCCGATAAATACTCTGGGCATCTCTGTCGTTCCCGATAAATACTCTGGCCATCTTTGTCGTTCCCGATAAATACTCTGGCCATCTTTGTCGTTCCGATGTTTGTTGGTGTTATACTATACTATACTATATGATTTAATATCCCAGATGGGGGACTATCAACAAGAAAACAAAACACGGGTTAACCAAGTCGGACAAGAAATCAAGCAGGTTTACTATGCATATGCCAGTTACAGTCGGAGACACCACCTTTACGATGCAGCTCCTTATGTTAGGAACACTTACGTGACACTTACTTGGGTAACTGCCAATGATATATAATCTGCCATTGGTAAAACGGATTCTGGTTCTACCATAATTCTGCAAAGCTTGTCAATATACTGTTCGTTTTTCATACATAAATAAATTATACAAGTTTTACTTAAATTTATAGTATAAACCGGGCTTATAATCTTCCAAATGTAGCAACAGTGCAACATATACAAGATCCAAATTATACTGTGCAACCTTTCGCAATTCCAGACTGATTCGTTTGCATTGCCACCGGGAAATTATATGCTTTATAAATTTCAAACTTATTATTCGAATACCGGAGTGGAAGTGATAACATCCACATTGTATTATCATAAAACATTGCCGTACATGTCAAGAACTCGTAGCAAGTTCTTACATTGTCAAGTGAAATCGTATTAAGCGAAAACTGGCATAAGGATAACTCAATAACGTCGCGTCCTTCAGACAATTTACATTTTAAGCTGATATGTCCATCCATGTGCAGGTGCGGATCCAGGATTTCAAGTTAGGGGGCGCACTTAAAAAATTGCGCCGAGCGGAGGGAGGTGCGAAAATTGTTGGGGTATTTCGTGTGAAAAATCACAATTTTACGCCAAAAAATCATATTTTTTCCAATTTTAGGGGAGTGTGTCACCTTTAATTGTTTGTAAACTTGCTTTCATCAAGAATATTTTTCCTAGAAGGACGTTTGCAACGATTGGTCGTTAGTCACCAAATGTTATCTCTTATATCATCGGTTTCCTATGGAAAGTCCGCCCATATACCGCCGCTAGTGCCACCTTTTTACCTATGTGATTTATTTAAGAAATATGTTCATTTTTTAACAAGTTATACGGTATCGGTACAACCTGGCTTGTGGCAGCTTACGCTTAACAAACCACGAAGCGGTTTATGAAAAGTGTTAACCGGGTTCCAAACCAGGTTATGCAAGTATAACCTGTTCAAAAATTGAACATATTCCTTATATTTTAATTTTTACAACAAAATTTAATGATTCCTCGATTTTAATTACGATTATTTCATGGGACTATTTAAATTTGTCGTTGGCGAATGAATATGTTAGCGACGTCACAATACCAAGCCACGTTATCAAGTATTACCAATGTTGCTCCAGGCGGATCAGCCAATCAAATTGCAGTATTCACATCAAATTAAATTGTATAATCGTACTCAATACAACATTATGTGATAAAGTTTGTCAGTGACTTGCGGCAGGCCGGGGGTTTTCTCCGGATACCTCCACCAATAAAACTGACTGCCATGATATAACTGAAATGTTGTTGAAAGTGGCGTTAAACACCATAACCCTACCCTACCCATGCTAGCTGCTTACTTGACGCTAACCATTAATCAGTCATAAAAGTCGATCTTCTACGACCAATAATTTGCTTTGCGTGAGTGAGTGATTGTTGTTTTACGCCAACGCAGCAATTTTGTAGCTATATCTTGGCGAGAACAAGTTAATTTTCAATGAGATGATGATGATGATGAGGTCCGCTTTGTACTAGACCAACAGGCGTAGTTGGATTTTTATAGTGCTAGCTCACTAAACCAACAGTCTACGGGTAAACATGTCGCCCCATTCGGACACATTATCCTGATTCCGAGCTATTCAGTATTTGCCTTTTCTCCTTAATGCTGCGTGGAGAAGCAACACATACCAATTTTATATTCTTTGGTTTGACCCGATCGGGGCTCGAACCAACGATCAACCACACTTACGGCGAGCACGTTAACCATTACACGACCGATGTGGTTAATTTGCATTGAAAATAATTTGAAATATGTGAGCGCCAGTCTGTTCTACCGTACATGTAATTCTTAAATGTACTTTGTTAATCTATGTATGGCAGTTGACATTGATCGTCTTAGAAATGTCTTGCTTAGAGTAATGAAGTTATGGTTTAGATATGCTATGTCTTGTATTATTCAATTGCTTATTAGAATTTGATCTAAAGAAGAATGGAATTGTTCTTCATTGTCCTATAATTACATTTGTGTGTACGTCTGAAGGCGTATTCTTCTTAAATAGAAACAGCTTCACTTTCACATTTTCTGTTGAGATACAGTCAAACCTGTATTAAGAGGTCACCTTTCGGGTCAAAGAACAAAATGTCTTTTAAAACAGGTGACCTCTTAAAAGAGGTTCATTCATATGAAATTTTCTATTACACGACAAGAAAAATATGACCTTTTAATATATGTGACCGCTTAATAGAGGTGACCTTACGGACAGGTTTTACTGTAAATCGTCACAATAAAAAGGGCAATATTCTTGTAGTTTACATCTGTTTTATTCATGTAGTTTACATCTGTTTTGTTCTCTGAAATGTTAATTGTTTTAGGAGATGCATTTTAAAATCATTTGAACAAACAATGCGTTCAGCCCTTCTCCTATTTTTTAGCATTGAGTGGGGTAGATCGTGGGTTCGAGTCGTGGTCGGGTCAAACCGACCAAATAATATAAAATGTGTATTTGCTGCTTCTCCGCTTAGCAGTACAATGTAATAACAATGTGTACTATCGGGTGCATATGAAAAAATACGATTCCTTGGGTGAATAAACGTAAATAACGTAATCAAGACATGAGCCCTCCTACAAACAACTGGCGGTAAAGACGAAATGAAAATTTACCTCATTTCTTACGCATGGTCTTACAGATGAGGTATATATAGTGATCATGCGGATATATACAGATATTCCACTGGATCTGATCCACTTTTTCAGATTTCAAATATATGATTAGGTAGTCAATTTTCCATTTCAATATAAAATTGATAGTTATCAACTCGAGACATGTGGTAGGAAATTAGATGAGACCACAGAACCGTCGTTTGTCGTTGTAGCTTTTAATTATTAGCTCACATTACCGTAAACGTTTACATTCTAATCTTCTTCTCTGAAACCACTGGGTCAATAGTAATCAATCTTGCCATCGGAAAATCAGAAAAGAAACAAGGGGTCAAAATGTGTGGTTTCATATTTTTTGCTTGGTCGTTTATTTTTTTTAAATTGTTTCTTCTTTTTGTTTATTATATAATTCTCATTATGTAGTGCGATCTGCATTTACCTGGGTTTAACCGTTTCCAAAATATAAGGTGATAAAAATGGGGCCATCACCCATCAGTCCGATTTTGATTTTCATTTGAAATCGATTGTCTGTGGTTTTCAACCAGATTTTACCTAGCTTTTATTGACAACGGGAGTACAATTGAAATGATCACTTTTTTAATTATTATTTTAAGTCCGATTAGTATGCATTGTTCATATTCAATTGCTTTGAAAACATTCTATAGTATACCTTCAGATTTGTTGAGACTCATAAAAATCTATAGAAAAAAAAATGGGGGGTAAGGGGTATAAGGGACAAACGCCCACATTTTTTAATTTTTCTTCAAGCCCGATTTTGATGGGGTTTTTTTTTCTTTCTTTAAACTATTTGTGGAATGTTCAAACAGAATTAACTTAGTTCTGGTGAGTTCCGGGATAAAAAAAAAAGAAGTCTACAGGAACAAAAAGAGACAAACAGGCAAATCGATAACTTTATTTTTTCAATATTGTAATAAACTAGCATGCAAAGTTCTGAAGAATTCTTATTTTAAATGTAGGAGGAATTTCACGTAGAAACTTTTTTGATAAAATATTTTAAATCAACAAATTCAATGACTCATTTAATACAAGATTCATAGTAAAAAAAAATGCAAGAAAGGGTAACTCATGAGTGAAATGATAGAAAATGTCACAGCTTAATAACACAGGCGTAACATGGGATCAAATATTACCGAGACAGGTGGGTCTGGGGAGCCACCGACATCTTAAGTAATGCAACACTTTTTTTTTCGTTTTAAAACGAGCAGTTATGGCATATTTGAATTAAATTATAGAACAAATTTGATTAGACATCATACCTCTGAGCATGACGGAATTATCACTAACCCTACCCCTTCCCTTTCCCCAACCCTACCCTTCTCCCTAACCCTTTCCCCAAACCCTACCCTTCTCCCTAACCCTTTCCCCCCTAACCATAATCCCTTTCCCCCCTCTTAACCCTTTCCCCCTAACTATAACCCTTCTCCCCTAACCATAACATTTTCCTCCCCCTAACCATAACCCTTTCCTCCCCTAACCATAGTCCTTTCCAGGGGCGGATCCAGGATAGGGGGGCGCACTTAAAAAAATTGCGCCGAGCGGAGGGAGGTGCAACATTTTTGGGGGTATTTCGTGTGAAATATCACGATTTTACGCCAAAAAATCATATTTTTTCCAATTTTAGGGGGGGCGCGCGCCGGGTGCGCCCCCCCCCCCCCTGGATACGCCCCTGCTTTCCCCCTAACCATAACCCTTTCCTCCCCCTAACCATAACCCTTTCCCTCCTAACCATAACTCTTCCCCCCCCTAACCATAACCCTTTCCTCCCCTAACCCTTTCCCCCCTAACCATAACCCTTTCCCCCCTAACCATAACCCTTTCCCCCTAACCATAAACCTCCCCCCCCCCCCTCTAACCGTTCACTGCCTGGTAGCCATTCCATCGCACATACTAGTACCAACTGACAGTAGAACAAGACAAAATCACCAACAAACTTTTAGACAAATTCAAACAACAAAGGATACATATAAATGATCATTTTTCCCCAATACCACCATTCAATGGTATATGCTTCCATGAACAGTTATTGCATCCACATCAGTTAGTTCTAATAATAAAACCCTAAATGCTCGCTTACCCGCAAGGGTTATAACGGGATGCCATTACACGTAATGGAGCAGCCGACGAGATTTTTTGCGCTCACTTACAGAGTTTCTGACGCCTGCATTTATCAATAATAAGACATAACCTTTCCTTTTGTCCATTATTATAACAAGTTTTTATCACCTATCAGTATTTTAGAATGTAATTCCCACAAAATAAAAATCCATGTTTACTTTCTCTCTGAACATTTTGAATTTCGTCATTTCCGGCCTCACTATTCGGATGTCGATACCATATTTGGCGATTTGAGGCGTGAATGTTTAGATCAGCCGTTTACTACGTGTAGTAAGAAATACCATATTTAGAAAAGCTCCGCCTTCCGTAGTTTCCGGTTATGGCAAACGATTGATAAATTTGAACAAGGTTGTTGCTACCTTTGAAAAGCATATATTTCTCAGCCAAACCGATTTAACAAGGACTGGGATCATCAGTAATAGTTATAATGAAATGTTTGAAGCGTAAATAGTGAGTTTTTATGTTTCAACTGCAACTTTTTTTTTTGCTCCATTGTGACGAATGGGACCGCGTTGTAGCTCTGCCGAGACACAAGTTTGTCACAGGAGCTACATTATTGCAGCTAACATCAGCCGACTGCTTCAGAGAACAGCTGACACCACGTACTGCTGTTCTCTCTCAACTCTATTAAACGTAGCGATAGCGGGTAGAGGGCGCTGAATTATTCGAGTTAGTCTTATTCTTATCATTCTAAAACTGAAACTGAACAATCCGGAAATATGTTGATACGAACCAATACAATGTGTAAACCCGATAAAACCCGCAGATTACGTCTTTGTCTAGTGAACTTACCGGAAAATTTTCCGATGTTGTTTCTACTTTATACAGCTTTCGTCACTTCCTATGTTTGCAAGATGTCGGTATGTTTCATGTGTTTTTGTTGAAAATGACATCATTTACCATTATGATTTCACATCTACACTTACATTTCACATAACCTTTACCTCTAAATCATATGTGCCCAATATATCGCTACAAAATGTGTAATATGAGAATAAACCATGGCCAGCAGGGGTTTCAAAGTTTTTTTTTATAATAGGGGGTACTTCTTAAATTTTAGAAGGTACAATGTACCTAAAAATTTAGGCCGGGGGTCTGAGGGCCGTAATGGGTCCAGGGGGGCTTGCTCCTGAAATCTAGCATTTTGTGGACCAAAAAATGTACTTCAGAGACTGCAAAACATTAAATGTTTTTGAAAGAAAAATCCCATTAACTTTCTCTTTAGTAGGGAGGTCAGTGACTTCCGCCATTTTGTTTATATTCTGAGTTTAACAGTCAATCAGTAGTTTTTTTTATTTGCAATATAAAAAAATGTCGCGTAAAATGTGCAATGAAATGTGTTTATATCGTACAGGTAATGTTTAAAAATTATATAAAAAATATTGTTAATCAAATAAATCATAGTTTACATTGTTATTTTGTTGTCTGTTGGATACCCACTTTTGTCGGAAAACATGGTAGCCACAAAAATGGCACCGAAGTTTTTCCCACTTCTATTTTGAGATCGAAAAAAAACAAATGTTGCTGATGTTTTACCCTAAAAATAAAGTTATCACATGACAGAAGAAGCTTTCAATTTTGATTGGATAATGCCGTTTGAGGGAAAATCCCCCTTTTCGGAATCTATCTCGTCAAGAGAAAACTTGAGGCAATTATTTTTTTGTGAAATTCAACGTGATTCAATCAAACGGAAATCGCGGAACTCAAGTTTACCTTTCTTCTTGCCTATGCAAATATCTTTTCACTTCAATTAACTCAGCAACATTTGTTTTAGATAACATAAAGACCACTACCCCCCTTGACATGGCCGGTAAAATTCAGTCTCCGGACGAGTCTATCGTAAATTGGGTCGGAGCTGAACTGGAAGCACGTGGTGCAACAAATGACATGATTTACCAACTCATCACAATAGGAAATTACACTGGTACGTTTTAAATGATAGCATAGGCTACGAAAAATATATATTGTGGATGAAATCGTTAGATTTCAATATTAACAAATGTTACGAAATGACCTGCGTCCCCCTGTTATTATTGGCGCTTCCACATGATGGGAAATAACTCCCGCCAATAGATTGCAACACAATCGTCGGCTTTCTTTATTGATTTTTTTTAGCGCAAACATTAACATTTTATTTGAAAGGCCCTTGAACTAGAATGATATTTTAGTCTCACAATCATATGGATGTTCATTGAAAAGATCGTTTGATAGGACATGACAATTCCCCCCCCCCCCCCCCCCCCCCCTCTTTTGGCAAAAGAGGTGCAGGGCAGGGGGTTAGTCAGGAACTTAATTTTGTCAAATTTAAAACTTAACAGTATTTTGAAATTGGTGAAAAAGGGAGTTATGGGTCAATACCCATAACTCCCTTTTTCACCAATTTACAAGACAAGCAATATAAATGAGGACTTTATTCCTGATTTTTTAATAATGATATTAAAATCAATTTTTTTTCAGATCCTTTGTCTTTATATATGATGTTAATTCTGCTGTGATATACTTAACTTGACTGAATTTTTCTCAGTTAATCAAATGCTCAAATCTAATTTATTATGGTTTATTTGGGTATTGATGTAACATGTAAGTGAACATGAAAGCATTCATTTGGAACTAATAGTTAAAGTTGAACGATTGATTGCTGAACATGCACTGAGCAATATTTCGGCTTATATATTCAAGTTGAAAAGAGGACAAGCAATAAAACATTGGCAAAAAATTACCGAAGCAACAAATTAAAGGGGAATATCCAAAGACCACAATCCAGAGACAAGGCGAAAATGTGAAAACAAAAAAATAAGAACTTGGTGAATTACAACAAGAAGACAATCCGGAAGGGGAATAATAAACACATTTTGGGGAATAGGATGGGTCATTGGGCTTAAAATTTTGACTGTCCTTGAAGAGGCGGGTATAATGGATATGAACAAATTTAGCCTTGTAACAAGCCTTTCAGGGGTCACAATGAAGTTTTTTTTTCGAACATGGCACCTTGGATTTAATCATCCCCAGTTGACACACACACTGGCTTTGAATATGTTCATTTCACACTGTTAGTTTCTCCATTCGGAGTAGGAGGACATGCAACAACGGACATAGCTTTGTATTTGTAGATTCTACACAACCTATGCTCTCCCTTCAGAAGGTTTTTTTTTTTTTACCACACATGAAGCTGTGTCCTATTTCTATATCCCAAGATTCCCATGATGTCATCAAAAATTAATAATTTATTGCAAGTATGTGTCTATGTTCTTAATTTCATGAGATTTACACCTTTTAGATTTCGATTTGATGTACAAATTATTTATTATATTACACTTTATATATTTTCCAGAAGAGTTGCCTCTCGCTAAAAGTCAACATGATCAGCTTACAAATTGTTATATATTCTGGGTTAAAGTGCTGTCGATTATTGAGGAGTCATCAGATTTAACTTTTAAAGAAAATGTTCCAATTGCAATGGAAAATGTATTTTTTGAAATATCAAATGTTGACACATTTATAAGGAAAATAAGAAATAGGGTTAAACTTGCAATTAAAAGGCAAGATAACAATCTTCTAATGGAAGATGTTTTTACAAATGTTCCAAATGTAGGAAAACAATTGATGGCTTTGGGCATAACTGAGAAATGGTTAGAAAATCCAGTTCCTATTGAAATCTCCAGTAAAACCTATTTTTTTGCAAAAATAAAAAGGGAGGTAATTCTATCAGAAATGCTCCTTTTAGATGCAAAATCTGATTTTTAAAGAAAATATAAGCCTGAAATGGGAATACCTTGTTCATTTATACTTTTTTTAAGCTTTTATCAGGATAAATACAATTTCAATAGGAAAAATTGCTCTATAAATGGGTTTCATAGGTTGATTTCAACATTTTGACAATTTGGTGCCATTCAAAAAAGGGGCTTCAAAGCCATATTGGCACCAACATATTTTTTCTTTGATGAGAAAAAGAACCAATATTAACACTGAAATTGGCAGTCAGAAGTGCAAATGTTTACTTGAGACAAAGCTGTGTATTATCATTTGATATCTTAGCAGTCACTACTAGCACAGAAATCTAGACTAGCATCTTTTTTCATTTTTCGAAAATGACTGCTAACCTGGAAACTGACCAATTTTTTTAAAAAGTAAGCAAACAATGCCAATACTGAAACATGTTCCTTTAAAAAAAACAAAAAACAATCTTCAAGCAAAATAAAGAATATTACATGTAGAATTCGGTCTTTTACCAATAATCTGCATTGAATTCGGCCATAAATACAGCACAAATGGCGGCCATCTTGGATAAAATTTAGGAGTAAATTTCTATACTTGAATCGAGCATAACTTTTGAACCACTTGTCCGATTCCCAAAAACTAAACTGTTCTGTGATGGTATTGAAGAAATCTACACAGCTGTCATATTTATATATGAAAATTCCTTGCTTTAGAAAATAGCCTGACCTCCCTATCTTTAGTCTTTAAGAGTTCAGATTTCACCAAGACCATGCATAATGGATTTTTTCCCCCAATTTCTTTATTGAATATTTCAGTTTACAAACTTCAGCCAAGATTATTCATGGATAGTCCGCCATATCTTTAAAAAAAACCAAAAGGACCATAAAGAGCTACGGTTCCCCAGCTAGGCTTGACCAAGCCGTTGTTATCAAAGCTTAAGCTTCTCAAAATTCTTTTGTTGGCTTTGTCCTTTTCTTTTTCACAATACCTTGGCTTGTATGTTTTTTACTTTATTACCAGTAATTAAACTCGTCAAAAACCATGGTACGGATCAAGACATACAAGTGTCATAATTAATGAAACATATAAATTTAATTTGCAATAATCATTAATAAAATTTATAATTTTAATAAATAGATCAATACAAATATAATTAAACAAAAACAATATATATTGTTACTTTCATGACTTAAGGGCAAAAAAAAATGTTCGAACAAAAACAATTCGCGGGAAGACATTTATTAACATTTGAATCACAAAAGTTAAATTATTTTGGGAAAAAAGTGGGCGGCCGGCGTTTTGACATTACAATGTTTTTTTTACCGGAAGTTAAACAAAATGTTACCGATTCCCATCTTACGACGTTAGCAATTGCTGCCAGACTGTTCTCTTAATTAATAAAAAAAACTTACTTAAAAAAATTCAAAATCACTTTTAATAGTTTTTAATTAATTTGTTAAGCTTAAATTTCTACATGAATGTACCAATGATTACACAATTCATAAGTACAATTTTATTATTGACAAATTTTATTACTTCCCTTGAATTTTGAATCTAATTTGTGTGGCCTAATCATTGCTAATTATAACATGTAAAGATATGATTTAAGCTGTTTATTTTGAACTAGTATTTTTTATCCCCCCGCGATAGCGGTGAGGGGATACAGGGGCTGCTCTGGCTCCCAAAAAGTAGGAGCCAGAAAAATCGCCAGGTGCCATTTTCAGGTGCCAGTTTTGAAAGTCAGGAGCCAGTTTAGGAGCCAGCTAAAATTTTTACAAGGAGCCAATTTTTTCGAACCGAAACTGGATAATTGCATGTACCACTACCAGTTTCATATTCAGTTTCATGTATAAATGGTCCGGATTTGTTTGTACAAATGTTAATGTCTGTATTGTACTTCTGTTTTTCATTTCGATTTCATCATCAAAAACAAAAAGATTTATGTAATTCATTACAATATACTGTATTTTACGGATTATCAGGGATTCAGCCAGGATTTTGAGACCATTAGTCACTTTTGCATAGCATATTTTTAATGAGCTTAATCTTATAATCAGTTACTTTGCCTTATTAGTTAGTAATGGAGATTGAAAAGCTATGAAAACCTCCTAGGATGGGAACATACTCTGCAAATTAGAAACCAACTGATAAAACATAACATTGCCATGATTTTGATCTAATACCACACAAATTGTAATACCCCCCCCCTTTTTTTTTAAATATTACTGTGCTTTGATCTAATACCACACAAATTGTAATAACCCCCTCCCCCACCCTTTTTGAAATGTTACTGTGCTTTGGTTTAATACCACAACAATTGTAATAACTCGTATTTCTGTAGTCTTCAACAGAAAAAAATATGTCCAACTTCTTGATACTTTGTACAAAATGTTGGTAATGAATAGAACAGACGTCAAAAACTGAAGCAAGTTGTAAAATACAAAATTATTTCTCAGATCTCATAATCAAATTGCAACAATTGGAATGAAAATACTGACTGGTTATTTTTTTTAATTGCAGACATGTGTCTGTTTGTAAATAGTTCTATAAATAGAACGCAATTGTTACCCGGATGCTGATCGATAAAAAAAACTTATGCGTCCTCGTGCAGTGCATTTCAATGGCCAACCTTCGCATATAAAAAATGACCATATTAAATATGAGAACTAAGATTACAGAAATGAGAATAAATATAGCAAAAGTTCGTTTGGTTAAAAGTATCAGTGGATTACATTGCGAACTCCTGTTGATCGCACCATTTTTATTTTTTTAAGTTTCTTTATAAACCAAAGTACATTTTGAGTAGCTAAATGTACTTTGGTTTATAAAGAAACTTAAAAAATAAAAATTGAATTCTTTGTCGGGGTCATTATCTTTAACCTGGTAAATCAAGCCAGGTGTGATCAAAGATTACGCAATCAAAACAAAAATTCTATAATCCGTTGATTGGCTTGAAACATGTAATAAAATTGTCATTGTAGTGACTAATTAGTTTTAATCAGCAAATGTAGAAGAAGAATGGATTGTTACAAACATTTTTTTTCGATTTTTTGAAAATTCAAGTGATGAATTGGGTATGGGAAATACTCGACACTTTCGAAAATCAATCATCAATAATTTATTGATTTTTGTTACGGTACACAGCTGATTATCTATAAATTTACACAAGGAAATATAGGTGCCCAGAAAATCGCCAGAAGCCGTTTTCAGTCGCCAGTCAAGAAAGAAAATCGCAAATTGCGACATTAGCGACCGACAGCGCGATCCCTGGGGATATAGTAATAACGGCCATCCGTCTGTCTGTCCGTCCGTCACACTTTCTTGTTTACACAATAACTTGAGTAAACATGGATAGATTTGAATATTTTTTTGTATGTGGCTTATAATTATCATTATCTTGGATGGGTTCTAACATGGAAATATTTGAAGAAAGGGTTTTGGAGGGAAATCTTAGTTTTTGGTTGAAAAATCACAGATTTTGAGAATTGTGTCTTGTTTACGCGATAACTTCAGAAAACATGGATACATTTGAATGTTTTTATTCATGTGGCTTGTAATTATCATTATCTTGGATGGGTTTTTACATGGAAATATTTGAAGCAAGGGTTTTGGGGGGAAATCTATATTTACATCAGAGGTTTACACAGTGTTTAAAGTGGAGTACTTCCTGTATATTATTCAGATCATGCTGCAATATACTCCATCCTTCAATAAAGTATGTTATACATTAAGACTGCAAGACTGCTTTCTATAAATATATATAACTAAATATTATGCAAATGCAGGGGGATATGTTGCGCTAGGAATGTGCTAGGCGGTTCTTTTATTTGTAATTTGTTTTGTTATTCAATTCTCCACATTTGTTTTTACAGCAACCTCCTGATTTCCCAATAAGGCCACCAAATCCTGATGCAAGACCTCCCTTTGGTGTAAGTATTCATGAAAGCTTGAAATTCTCACTGAAAATTAGTGGTTATGATCATATGGTAGTTTGATTTATTACTACTATCACCACTAACTTGTGAGTTTGAATCCTGTTCAGGTGAGGTGCACTACATTTAGTAGATACATCATACAGCATTATGTGATAAAGTTTGTCAGTGACTTGAGACAGGTCAGTGGTTTTCTCGGGGTACTCTAGTTTTCTCCACCAATCAAACTGACCACCATGATATACCTGTGTATATTTGCATTGCATACCTGTATAAATAAAATTTGACATCTTCATTATGAACCACATCAGTGATGTAATGGTTAGCGTGCTCGCCTGGAGTGCGGTAGATCATCTGTTCAAGTCCAGATCAGGTCAAACCAAAGACTATAAAATTAGTATTTGTTGCTTCTCCACTAAGCACGCAGCATTAAGGACAAAGATCAAAGACTGGTTGGCTCGGAATCAGGATAATGTGTCCGAATGGAGCGACATGTCTATCCGTAGACTATTGTTTCAGCGAGCTAGCACTATAAAAATCCAACTAAGTGTGTTGGTCTAGTACAAAGCGGACCTCATCATCATTTCATTGTAAATTAATTTGTTCTCGCCATGATATAGTTGAAAAATTGCTGAGTTGGTGTAAGCAGAAATCACTCACTCACTACATTATGGGTTTTTTTAAATAATAATTATAGATCGAATCTGTAATATTATATGTTTTAATGTTTTAGATGCCACCAGGAGGTCCACCAAGATTTATGCCACCTATGGCTCCAGGTGGTCCAGATATGAATGCACCACCAATGATGCCACCAGTCATTCCACCTGCAGGTAATGTACAATGTACATGTGGTTACATTTTGAGGAAATTTAGAAAACAATGAAAAAAATATACACCTGCAGTGTGGGAAACCATTTTTTTCAAACACTCGCCAAAATGGCGAGTGGACAGAAACTATTACTCGCCAAGATGAAAAAGAGCTCGCCATGTTTGGCGAGTGACATTTTTTTTAAACTCGCCAACAAATACCAACTAAACAATACAGTAATGTTCAACAATTTATTTTGCAGATTTTGACAAGTCATTAACTTGGTCAAGAAGGATCAACACTCTCTTGAGAGCTGCGTCGATCTCTTCTTCCTCAATTTCGTTGTCTTCGTCTTTTAAATTTTAATGCGTGGTATAAAACATGTATGTCAAACTCGGTTCCGACACATATTTAACTTTATGTTTTCGCGTAGGTTTTCGCTACGAATTCATTTGAAATATTTCAAAACCAAATTATTTTATTTACATTAATTTTAAAAGCCATCACATCTATTGGTAATGAAACAATATTTCATTTAATCGTGAAATCGACCTTGGCAAAATTATGCGGGGTCAGGATTGTATACTTAATTTTTCTGTTGACAGAAATGAAGTGTCATGACTCATGGCGGAATGTTTTCTTATTGAGTACAATGATTAATAAAATGTTGGATAAATGACACAGTTAACAAAAAATTTAACTGTTTGGGAGCTGATATTTTAAAGCTGTAAACCAGTTATCGTGGCGAGCGTTTTCAAGTTCCTACTCACTTTACAACTGTTACTCGCCAGACCAGCGAGTATAAAGTGGATGTTACTCGCCACCCGAAATTTCCAGTTGGCGAGCGGTGGTTTCCCACACTGCACCTGAAATTTGCAATTCTTATAGAAAAAAATTATTGATTTAAAAATAGTACATTTTGTATGTGTAGATTTTGTAAAAAAAAATAATTTAAATAGTCATTTAAAGCAAAAAAAAACCCAACAAATTATGACCTAACATAACCTTTTAAAAGCAGCTGTGAACTGCAACATTCTAAAAGAAATTAAGCAACAATCAGATCTGAAAAGGAGTACCTACTTTGTGTTATTCAATGATTGATTGATGCTTAACAGTATTTCAGCTATATCTTGGCATACTTCGTGTTATCAACTTCTCCCCAGTTTTCAACACTGATTCCTAACAAATTACATATTGTTTGCATATATTTTGATGTTGCGTAATGCACAGCATAAAAGCTTTCAATATTTTTTTCTATTTTTTCCATATTATATGTTAAAAACTTCATATAATATTTCATCATGCTTATGTACATTTATGATTTATAGGTTTCCCAGGACCCCCTGGGTCAATACCACCAGCAGGATTTCCACCAGGGTCTATGCCACCAGGAATGCCACCCATGTTTCCCCCAACAGGTAAAGTACAGTACAGACAGAGACATAGCATGATAAATCACTGTGATAGACGTATCACTCTTCTTAGTGATACTGATATATATTTTTATCTATTTAATCTATTTACTTACAGGGCTCACCAAACTAGGCAAAGTGGGCGACTTCTTCGCCTTGGTTTCAATGAAATCGCCCAATTTCTGTCAAAAAGTCTGTATTTTTTTCACCAATAATCATACTTTTTCTTCAATATTCCCATGTTCCTGAAATGTGACCCATACAGGGTTTGATGTTCAATATTTTATTCCAAACTCGTTAATTGCATCCTTTTAAGATCATTGTTCGTTTTTGTGAAAGGTAGGGGAACATGCGGTAGCTGGGAAAGAAATGTTAAAATTTGGATCGATTTTCGGAAGTCTCCCAGATTTTCCCTCACTTCGTCGTTAAGTCAAGAGAGAGAGAAGTCAAGTCGCCTTGTTTTTACTATGTGTGGTGAGCCCTGTACTTACTTTCTCATGCATTTTGGGTGATAGCAAGTAACACTCTAAATACATAAGAAATATTGAAGTTATATTAAACAGAACAAAAGATATAACCATGTCACCAAGATGAGTGATACATCTATCACAGTGATTTATCATGGTATGTCTCTGACTGTGCTGTAGTTTAGAAAGACAAATTGAACAACTTAGCATTAAGGAAATCTTTGATTAACACAACTGGATTTATTTTAGTTCCTGTCAGATCAAATAGTATTGTTCTCTGTCAAATGGTCAAAGCTTAGATTCATTCAGTAATTTTCATTTGCTATTCTGCTCAACAAAGCAGTCAATTCCAAACATTAGAAGAATTCTTAATTCTTTACAATTCTAAAAAAGTTTTTCAGTTGGAAACACTGTGGTCGATGGTCAAGAGGTTTGTTTAAATTGCACCCAATTTAAAGAAAAATGCAGAAAATTGTATGCAGATATGGTTTTATTTATGATTTAAGTATTTTCAAATTAATATATAGGGGCCGTCATGGTCGTGATCGTATGGTAGTTGGATTTACATCTACCTGTGCAATCAGTGCCTATTACCACTATTAAATGTTGTGAGTTCGAACACTGAATATGTACTCGATGCAACATTATGTGATAAAGTTTGTCAGTTTCTTGCGACATGTCAGTGGTTTTCTCCGGGTTTCCTCCACCAATAAAACTGATCGCCACGATGTAACTGAAATATTGTTGAAAATGGCGTTAAACACCATAAACCAAACCAAAATTAATATAATTGTGCTATATTCTTTAGGAGTTAATCCAGCTGTAACAGCCATTCAACAGTCTGGGTCAGCATCCAACTCACCTGTATCTGGGGATGGAAAGCAAGAAAAGGTAGGGCTTCTGTACAGAATATTATTATATTAATTAGCCTATTGTCAAAGGGACATAATTTCAAAATAACAGAGTATTGAGTCATATGAAGTATATAAAACTGCCACAAAAATGCTGTTATCCAACAATATGATTAGTGCTAGTTCAACATAACAATATCCATTCACTAAGGACAACAATACAGATGTGGAGAAAAAAACTAATGGCTTTGGATATGTGCAAAAAAATATGTTTTTTTTTTTACTTTTGTCAGTATGATTTGTGTAGATCAAAGTATGACGGTAATGAACCCTTTGATTATTTCGAAAAGGGATCTAAAAATGAGCCAAATTCCAAAATTTAGAAAATTTGGAAGGCATATTTAACACTTGAAATAGTCAAGCAAGACAAATGTCCAACGTAACGTGGGTCCAGCATATTAATGTGTCCAACACATTATTGTGTTGAGCAAAATACTGTGTCCACACTTGCTTTTAATTTACACTGGTTCAACTTTCCCTTGTCGACATGTTATGGTCATATCGTGTTTCGCTATGCATAGCTCTTTATTCTTTCTGTGAAAAAAAAGCTATCATATTGATGGGCAGTAATGTTACAACCATCTTGGAACCGTTTGTCATTGAAAAAAAAATTGTAAACACCAATATTGACATATTTTGAACATCTTTTCAGATATCTATAATTTAATACTTTGTCAATGTTTTACAGAAAAGTGTGTGGTCAGAACACAAAGCTCCTGATGGAAGAACATATTATTATAATTCTGTAACAAAACATTCCAGCTGGGAGAAACCAGATGATCTTAAAACAAAGGCAGAGGTATGAATAACAATCTGAATCTTATATAATAATTACAATGTAATCTCATTAAAATTAGATCTCTGCATTTCAGTGTTCCAGCTAGGTCCTTTTCACAGGGCGGACCGCCCGCCCTTTTTCATGACGCCATGCCCTTTTTCAAAGTCTATATGCCATTTTTAAGAAAATGTATCATTTATTTTGATGTTTCGTAATGATCTGCCATTTTTCTCGATTACACTTCCTTGTAAACATTGCGCACGCATCATAATAAATATTCTACCTGTTTACCTTGACAATTAAGGAAAACAGCTGATTGACTGTAGGTTATTTGCAACAGCTGATTGACTCTAGCTAATTGAAAGTGATTAAAACTCATCAAATAAACAAATTTAACATGTTGTCTTATTTCTGTCACAATGCCCAAGCGTGACAGACGCTTGAAGGAAGAAATTAAAAAATGTTTAAAATATAAAAAAAAAAATATAGAAAAATGCAAAGAAACAAACAGAAGTTTGAATGACTTTTTTAGTACTACGGGAGTTTTAGATATATTTTTTAGCATCTTGATGGTGTTTAGCTTTTAATTAATTTGAATCCCTGACAAGAGCGATAAAGATATATTTAAAAAAAAATAGAAATCACCACTTAGATATTTTTACAGTAGAATTTTACATCACTAACAGTGGTTCAAAGTGTTTTCTATTATTTGCAAATTAATATTTTGATAATTTTTGTTTATTTAATCCTATTTTAAAATGTTGAACTTTCAAATTCATCTGAAACTTAAACAAGTGATTAAATAGAGGAATGTCATGAAAGGAGCATCATGGCATGCTTTAAGCTTTTATTAAATGAAAAACTTGGTTTATCAGCACTGTACCCCAATAATATCATACACTTAATGAATACAGCTGCTGAGTACAGCAGAAGTAGAAAGGGTATTTTCACAGGTCAAATTGGTAAAGTGTTATCACAGAAATCGCATGAAACAGGTCACAATGAACAATATTTTACATGTCAAACTAAATTGCAACAAACAATGTTATGAGCATGTGTCAGATACAGTAGTTGACAAGTTTTTTTTAGAGTTGATGACAGAAAGATAGAATTCTATCTAGGTTAATTTGTTGAATAAACTGACCTATTTGCTCATGTATAAATAATAAAAGTCAATATTTGATTGTATACTTTATTTGATTTTACAGTGTCCCTTTTTGAAAATCCAACAGTGCACTAAAGTGCCCCTTTTCAGGATCAGCACCCTGCCCTTTTGAAATCCTAGCTGGAACACTGTATTTGCTCCCTATTTTCTAGCAGTTGTTTACTAGTCACCCTGTGGAAGATCTGATGTTTAAGCATGTTTATCACCAATTTTGCCGATATATTTCAGTTATCACATGGCAATCAATTTTATAGGCTGGTACCAAAGAACATGTGACCTCAATATAATTAATAAATAAATCATGGAAGCCAGAATGTGTTTAGAGTTTTAACATGGATTGGTGAATATTAGTATTTTATCCCGAGCCAGAGGCGAGGGATAAAATTTACTAATATCCGCCAACCCATGTTAAAACTCAAAACATATTCTGGCTCCCATGATTTATTTCGATTCTGATATGTCTAAGAGTACAAATATGGTAGTATACTTTGATTGGAAGACGGTAATTTATATTTACGTTTGCTGAAAATGTCGCACACAATTTATGCTGCCAAATTTGAGCAGACAATAATTCATCAACATGTACATTTACGACGGAAAAGTCAGTCACATTCACCGGTGCATGTGCGAATTAGATTATACCATCGATAAATCGCTCGTTTGTCTACAAAGCGAAATAAGGACGTCATGTTAGAATTAAAATTAGATCTCCTCACATGCTCCTTATTTTCTATCGATTGTTTACTAGTCGCTGTGTGGGAGATCTAAAAAAAACTCCATTAGGGGTCACGCTAGAGATCAACATGAATACATTTAGTGTTTATCGGCTGTGTCTAAGCGCATATGTTTGTCTTGTTTGCTGGATTTTGTAGAAGAGTCGTTGATTGGTCAATTTATAATACATTCATGTTGACCCCTGATGCAACCCATAAAGGAGAGTTTTAAGATTTTTAAAACATTTGGGAGAAAGAAAATGTGACCTCTTAAAAGAGCTTCAATTCATATGAAATTTTCTTATGACACAGGACAAGAAAAAAGGTGACCTTTTAATACAGGTGACTGCTTAATAGAGGTGACCACTTACATGGAGTGTTTGACTGTATGTTGAATGTTTTGGTTTATATTGTTAGTTAATGCTGTCACAGTGTCCATGGAAGGTTTATAAGTCAGACCCTGTATCTTGAATGTTTTGGTTTATATTGTTAGTTAATGCTGTCACAGTGTCCATGGAAGGTTTATAAGTCAGACACAGGTAAAGTGTACTACCACAACACAGAAACAAAAGAATCCAGATGGACAAAGCCTAAAGAACTGGAAGAATTAGAAGGTAGGTAAAAATGTAAATGATTGTGCTGAGTCATCTGCTTCAATCTAATTAAGGGCCTGGGTGGCTCAATGAGTTAGGTAGTTGGATTACAAGCCTATCACAAATACAGCGTGGGTTCACGCCCTGTTTTGTAAATTACAAAAAAGGGTGCACTCAACTCGCAGCCAGAAGTGATAAAGTTTACCAGTTGCTTGCCCATGGTTGGTGGTTCTCTCCGGGTACTCCTGCTTCTTCCACCACTAAAACTGGTTGCCATGATGTAGCTGAAATATTGCTGAAAGTGGCGTTAAACACCAAAAATCAAATCAGACCAATCTAATTAAAATCAGATCTCTCACATGCTCCCCTTTACTGATATGTCTTGGCTTGGAAGATCTGAGGAAACCCCCATTACATGTCATGTGTGAGTGACCTTATGTCATGAATATATAATGATATGAGAAATACAGTGCTCCCTCGTTAAACCGCCACCTTCTGTGCAGTCGTTAGTTTGGCGGTATAACGAGATTGGCGATAAACTGAGGGACATTGAAAACCGGAAGTTATGTGATCATATGAAAAGATAAACTTTCAACTCGACTGACATGCATTTTGCACTTGTACAAATACATAAGTATAAATAATACATGTTTAATAAATAAATAAATTAGAATAATTATATTCACATCGGAAATGTCCTGTACAGTTTGCAGATCTTTGTCAATGTTGACAAATTCTTGAACCGTCATTTGTAGCTCGGGACATCAAGGTCATTATAAACACGTGACAGCAACAGTTCATCTTCATTTGTGGGGTTATTGGAAGATCCCATTTAATTGTCAAATTATCGGCAATTTGTTGTTATGTTAATTTTGGATTTTCCTTTGCATAACTTATAATTGCACGTTTTTGTTTGTCGTCTAATTAATTACGCTTTCTCTTCAAGCACGACATTTTTATGACAACTAATTAAATTACAAATTTTACTCAGGATTAAAAGCACAAATGTAATCACTAGAAAAGTAAATACAGGTAATTATTTTAATCAAAACAACTGATCACCTGTTCCGACCCTCAACTATGAGATCAATGACCGTGTTCGATGACCAGTTTTGACATTCCATAATTACCGATCAATACACAGCTGTCAAAAGGTAGTTGTGGGCGGTACTAACAGGGGAATTTAAATTGGTTTTACGACTTGTGTCTGAAAACCTGTGGCAGATGGTGGTAGCTGAGTTTGGCAGTATAACAGGGTATTTTTAATGGGGGAAATTGGGACAGACGAGAATTTTGGCGATAAAACGAGGGGCGATAGACCGAGGGAGCACTGTACGTGTTTCAGCCAATCGAATTGTTCGTTGCATGCAAAGCAGTTTATTAACATTTTCATATTTTTGTAATCGCCATTCTCATTGGCTGGTACATAGGGTCACAGGTGGCATGTAACCTGTAATGGGGTTTCCTCAGATCTCGCAAAATGTGACATATCAGTAAAGGAAAGCAGGGGAGAGAAGTGATTTTAATTAGACTGTCGTCTGCTCTGGACAAAAGAAATCTTTCTCTGCTCGATGAAGGTGAAAGCTAAATTTATGAAGTATTAATAAAAATATGTATATAAACATACATGTATTTACAGTTAGAAAGGCTTTAAACTTTAATCGAGGGTTGGACTATATGTGTTTCTTCACCTCTTTCAATGATATTTTACATCAATAAAACTGACTGCACCAATGTAACTGAAATATTGTTGAAATTGGCATTAAACAATATAACTCTAACCATAGCCCTTCAACAAGATTTTAGTTATATCATGGTGGTTGGTTTTCTTAGTAGAGGAAACCAGAGGATGCAGAAAAAAACCACAGACATGCTGCAAGTGACTGACAAACTATTATGATATTGTATTGAATATACATCGTCACGGGTGGGGATCAAACTTGCAACTTAAGCATGTTTAGTTGTGATATCTGCTGATTGCATAGGTAGATGTAAATCCAACTACAATGTGAGTGAACTCTGCTACGATGACCCAACTGTAAATCCTAAATTATAAATATGATCATTGATGTGTGTCCAAAAATATTATGCTTACCATTAGGTGTCTCTATAAAGTGCCTCTATAAAAAAATCCTCATTTTATTACAATGTGACAAAAAAAAAACGTTATTTCTTCAGTAATTGTAACTTTTAGTTCCCTTTAATTTTTATATGACCGCCAAAGGTCATATTATGTTATGGCGTTGTTGGTCTGTAGATGGAATAGTTTCCATGCGATAACTCAAGTTTTACTTCACTGATTGGTCTGTAGATGGAATAGTTTCCATGCGATAACTCAAGTTTTGCTTCACTGATTGGTCTGTAGATGGAATAGTTTCCATGCGATAACTCAAGTTTTACTTCACTGATTGGTCTGTAGATGGAATAGTTTCCATGCGATAACTCAAGTTTTACTTCACTGATTGGTTTGTAGATGGAATAGTTTCCATGCGATAACTCAAGTTTTACTTCACTGATTGGTCTGTAGATGGAATAGTTTCCATGCGATAACTCAAGTTTTACTTCACTGATTGGTTTGTAGATGGAATAGTTTCCATGCGATAACTCAAGTTTTACTTCACTGATTGATCTGTAGATGGAATAGTTTCCATGCGATAACTCAAGTTTTACTTCACTGATTGGTCTGTAGATGTAATAGTTTCCATGCGATAACTCAAGTTTTACTTCACTGATTGGTCTGTAGATGGAATAGTTTCCATGCGATAACTCAAGTTTTACTTCACTGATTGGTCTGTAGATGGAATAGTTTCCATGCGATAACTCAAGTTTTACTTCACTGATTGGTCTGTAGATGGAATAGTTTCCATGCGATAACTCAAGTTTTACTTCATTGATTGGTCTGTAGATGGAATAGTTTCCATGCGATAACTCAAGTTTTACTTCACTGATTGGTCTGTAGATGGAATAGTTTCCATGCGATAACTCAAGTTTTACTTCACTGATTGGTCTGTAGATGGAATAGTTTCCATGCGATAACTTAAGTTTTACTTCACTGATTGGTCTGTAGATGGAATAGTTTCCATGTGATAACTCAAGTTTTACTTCACTGATTGGTCTGTAGATGGAATAGTTTCCATGTGATAACTCAAGTTTTACTTCACTGATTGGTTTGTAGATGGAATAGTTTCCATGCGATAACTCAAGTTTTACTTCACTGATTGATCTGTAGATGGAATAGTTTCCATGCGATAACTCAAGTTTTACTTCACTGATTGGTTTGTAGATGGAATAGTTTCCATGCGATAACTCAAGTTTTACTTCACTGATTGGTTTGTAGATGGAATAGTTTCCATGCGATAATTCAAGTTTTACTTCACTGATTCTTCTGAATTTGTGAACACAATGATCCTTAGCACTGAATAAAGGTTGGCATTGATTTTGGGTATTGTAACCCATTTCCAAACAAGAGGCCATAAAATGCAAAAATTGATGTTTCTGTTTCTTCATTCTGACTCAATATCCTGACTTCTAAGCCAAGCTATCTTCATTTTCACTCCTTAAGTAACTGATTTTATCCAACTGCTGATCAAACTCAAAATCTTCCGTTTTTATCATGAGCGCACTGACTATTACACCATCAAAGCTTGATCTTATTTCAATTGAATAGTCCTACATGGTATCCTTAACTTATTATAGTAACATAGGTCTCAGAAATAATTCTTCCATATTTTTTATAATTAAATTAAATTTATTAATGTTCTTTTTTTTCAGGAATGTCAAAGCCAGATAAGTAAGTTTTTTTTCACAAAATATAGTCAAACCTGTATTAAGAGGTCACCCTTGGAACAAAGAAAAGGTGGCCTTATAAGACAGGTGACCTCTAAAAAGAGGTTCAATTCATATGACATTTGCTATGACAGGGCAACAAATAGGTGACCTTTTAATACAGGTGATAACAGTCACTATGGAGTTATAATTACTACTAATAATGAATTAATAAAATTTTTTTTTTTAAAAACTCTGCCCAATATATAGAAATTGTGGGCATTTCGCATGCTTAATTCTGTAATAGCAATTTTTAAGGCGAGATAGCTTTATTATTGTGATGCTATTTTGTAAGTTTTAAATAATCAACTTTGTTGCTATGTATTTTGTTGTATGTAAATTTTGTGGATGTTCAGAAAATGGATCTTGGTGAACAGTAAGTCACTATCATATAGCTACCCTTCAGGCTATCTCATTTTTAATGTGAAATTTATGTCAACAAAATAAACAACATGTCTTTTTTATTTAAAGAAACAAAACATATACAGATTGGATTCAAAAACGATTCCACCTTAGTCATAAAGGATGAACTGTGGAAAGGATCCTCACCACATTAACGATTCCACCTTAGTCATAAAGGATGAACTGTGGAAAGGATCCTCACCACATTAACGATTCCACCTTAGTCATAAAGGATGAACTGTGGAAAGAATCCTCACCACATTAACGATTCCACCTTAGTCATAAAGGATGAACTGTGGAAAGGATCCTCACCACATTTTTGTTTTGTTACAAAGGCCATGTGTGACATAACTGTCCACTATTTTTAAATACTTAATTTAGCGAACTACGTAGTGGTTTGGAATACTAATTATCACTATGGGTTATAGTGATATTAGTTTGGATGAAGAGTGAGCGAAATTCTATCATAAAGATGACAATATAGTGAAGCTTTTTGATTCAAAATCAAAGCTAGACCAGAGTTTTTCAGGTTTAAAGAACCTAAGCAAAACAAAGAAGTTCAAACTGAACCTATAGAATCTTGACGTGGTTGTGTATCAAAGGGACTGAGGAAAAAACACAAAATAGGAAGCTCTTGACATGAAAAAATGTAATGTGGATGACAATAACAATGTGAATAAAAAAACAAAAAGTTTCAAATCATTAATAAACCTAAGATTGCCTTCCCTTTCTCATAGGTGATCTTAGCTGATTTTCGCTATCCTGTTTGTGCCCTTTGGTTTTCTTGTTCCCAAAGACTTTTTTATTATTTGGCTTTCGAATATTTTGACTTTGTACCTGATGAAGGTTATTCCAGAAATGTGTCGTGCACTGAAATTGATATCTACGTTTCTATTATTGTTTATCCAGAAGTTTTCTATGACGCTTCAAATTTGCTAGTTAATTTATTATCAAACTTTTTTCAAATTTAATCAAAATAATTTACAGATCTTCAAGTGGAGACGGTTCATTAGCCAAGACAGGAAATATTCACACACAGTCCTCCAAACCTTCCTCAGCAATTCAGGCAGCTATGGAGGCTACTCTAGCATCAATAGAGTTACCTCCCCCTAACTCTGGTATTAAACAACCAGCAGAGAATGCTGACACTGCAGAGAGGTAAGTTGATTTAGAGTTACCTCCCCTAACTCTGGTATTAAACAACCTGCAGGGAATGCTGATACTGCAGAGGTAAGTTGATTTAGAGTTACCTCCCCCTAACTCTGGTATTAAACAATTAGCAGAGAATGCTGACACTGCAGGGAGGTAAGTTGATTTAGAGTTACCTCCTCCTAACTCGGGTATTAAACAACCAGCAGAGAGGTAAGTTAATTTAGAGTTGCCTCCCTTTCCCATCTCGCATTAAAAATATCAGCAGAGAGGTAAGTTGATTTAGAGTTGCCTCCCTTTCCCAACTCTGGCATTAAAAATATCAACAGAGAGATATGTTGTTTAAGAGTTAGCTCCCATTAATAACAAATACAAAACCCAAAGAAACTGTCAACAACCGAGAGTACATTTTTGGATAAAACATTTCTTTTCAATATTCCAGTAAAAAATTTATTTCAGCCGATTTGGTCAAACCAAAGACCATGAAATTGGTATTTGTTGCTTCTGTTAAGCACACAGTACTAAGGAGTAAAACAAAGATTGGTTGGCTAAGGATCAGAATTATATGTCTGAGTGGAGTGACATGTCTATACACAGACTGTTGTTTCAGTGAGCTAGCACTATAAAAATCCAACTCAGGGTGTTGGTCTAGAATAAAGTGGAAATCATCATCATCTCATCGAATGTAACGTGTTCTCGTCATGATATGGCTGAAAAATTGCTCATTTGGCATTAAGCAATAATCACTCACTCACTCACTCTTCAATTTTTTTTATTTTTTTTTCATTACAGTTCAAGTGAAAGTGAAGAAGAGAAGGTCTCTAAGAAGGAACATGTTCCGTTGATTTTCAAGAATAAGAAAGAGGCCATGGAAGCATTTAAAAGTCTACTCCGAGACAAGGTAGAAATATTTTATGTTCAAGAATACCATAGCTAAATGTGTTGAATTTACAACTACATGTGCAATCAGTGCCTATCATCACTAAAGTTGTGAGTTAGAACCCTGTTCATGGTGAGGTGTACTCGATACAACATTATGTGATAAAGTTTCTCAGTGATTTGCAACAGATCTATGGTTTATTCCTGGTACTCCGGTTTCTTCCACCAATAAAACTGACCGCCACGATACAACTGAAAAATTGTTGACAGTGGTGTTAAACACCATAACCCTAACATAACCTTAATGTATTGACCAGGGTCTAATCTAATGGTTGAAATGGCTATTTAAGTTGCCAACAAATTTGAAAATCACATTTTTTCGCTGAAATGTAACTCGTACCAAATTTGACAACAAATGGTAAACAGCGAAATGGTGACCTCTTGTTGATTGAAAAGATTGAAATTGATATTTTATCATATGCAAATTCACAATAAGTTATCCTATCAAATGTTATTATGTGTGTTCATTGAGTTCAATTAAGATGAGAGGTGGTTGTTTGTTTTGTTGATATTGGTGGAATCGATGACCATCACTGTTTAAGCTTTCTTTTCCTATAAATGAAAAACAATGATTTTTTTCAATCGCATGATTTTTAGGAATAGATGGGATATAAAACTACTAGCCTACTATGCGAAATTTATCTTTTGTAGAAATATTTTGTTTTTGAGATGATCTCAGAGAGATATGAATTAAGTTTTCCCTGTCATTGAAAGTGTCCAACAGGATCAACCTGATACAGTGCATGAATTATTATAACAGCAGTGTAATTTAAATTTTTCTTATGGTTTCATTTATGATAATGATATTTATTTAACATTTTTGATTGATAGGGTGTGTCTTCAACGTCGTCATGGGAACAAGCATTGAAGGTAATAGTGAATGACCCTAGATATGGTGCTCTGAAGCAACTAAACGAGAGGAAACAAGCATTCAATGAATATAAAACAAAGCGTGCCAGAGAAGAAAAGGTATGTTTATACACATTTTATAAAGTGGTATACATATATTTGTGTATTTGGCTTTCCTAGTCAAATGCCATTTGAGTTTTTGTTTGTCACATGACATCAATTGTTTGTTTTCTGTTTACATCAGAGGGCAGTCGTGATCGTATGGTAGTCGGATTTACAATGACCTATTGCAATCACTCAGTGCCTGTCGCCACTAGCGATTTGAGTTTGAATCTGCTCATAGCGAGGTGTACTTGATACAACATTATGTGATAAAGTTTGTCAGTGACTTGTCTGTGGTTTTCTCCGGGTACTCCGTGTTTCCTCTACCAATATAATATGACACTATAAATGAAACATTGTTGAAAGTTGAGTTAAACACCATAACCCTAAACCCTGTTTAAATCATCTGTCCTTATAATGTTTTACATTGTTAGATTTTCACATTTGATATCATCAAAAGTAACTTGTTTTTGTTATGATATAGTTGAAAAATAGCTCATTTGCTATTAAACAACAATTACCAGACCTGTCTACCTCTACGCTTAAAGTTAGAGTTCCGATTTGGCTAGATATTTTTATGCTTTACTAAGCAAAACTGAAAGAAAGTTTTAATCACAACAGACTGGTTCTCTCTATTTGTTTGTTTCTTTTGAATCGTTATGGAAATCGTACGACCATTTTTTACCATTTTTGATTATATATACCAAGCCTTTCAACAAGGGGTGGTACCAGGTTCTTTTACCCACTTAAAATGGTAATTGGTACCTCCTGATTTCAAAGAATGTTGTATAAGATATTTTTGAAACAACTTTTAAGAAAAAGTGCCACCTGTAAATAGTGAAGTACTGGTACACTTGAAAAATATTGAAACTGAAAGTTCTGATATACATGTAATCACAGATACATTTGTTCTTTTATAAAATAAATGGCACACATCAAATTTGGCATTAAACACCAATCAATCAATCTTTTTAATCACTGATTTTGTGGCAAGAAATCTTGAATATTAAGGTGTTTTGTAACTAGCATTCTACGTTTGCAACAAAAAAAAATCTGTCTGTCAATAATCAAGAATGTGTCAATTTAAATATGATGTTTGTTTTGACATCAATTTACCGTTATTTAATTTCATATCGATAATTTCTATGAAAGGCTACCAGTAACCTAAGGTTCATTATAGCACTTATCAGGGGTGTTTTTGATTTATCTAAACCAAACCCAGTCCATGTATAGACTTGAATCCTGCATAAACAACCCACTGAATTTACCACATCCTGTTTGAAATCATAGCAAATTTAACCTGTCTAACCCAATTACCTGTCTATTCAATACAGGTGATTGATATAGACAGGTTTTACAGTGTTTATGTAAATACATGTAGATAGATAGCTATAAATAAATGTCCTTCAAAGATGCTCTTAACAGACAGTGATTGATGTTATTTTGCAGGAAGAACAGCGATTGAGAGCGAAGCAGAATAAAGAAGATTTAGAACAGTTCCTTCTCAGTTGTGATAAGATGAATTCAAATATCAAATATTGGTAGGTCATCAAGGTCTATCTCCCTCAGACTCATATTGCCTTTGCTAGATTTGGCAGTAGAATTAGATAGCTTTGGTTTGTATTTCAGGAGTGAGTGAGTGGGTGATTGTTGATCTTTGGTCTTTCTCCTTAATGCTGCATGCTTAGCGGAAAAGCAACAAATACAAATTTTAAAGTATTTGGCTTGACCCGATCAGGGCTTGAACCCACGATCTACCGTACTCAATGTGGTTGGTTTGTATTTCAATTTGGCTTTGCAACTATTGAAATGGGTATGTGAAGGTTAAGTTTAATTGTATAGTTATTAATGCATTTTTAGTTGCCTAATAAATAGCATGATCTGGCTTTGTAGACATTAACTATGAACGATATAACTGAAATATTGTTGAAAGCAGTGTTAAACACCATAACCCCTAACCCTCATTAACTATGAAGTTTGTACACACCAGTATTCTCATAAAAACAAAAGTTATACTTGAAAGTTTTATAATTGTAAAGGCTGTTGACAAAACAATACATAACCCCACCACTTTCTTGTGCCTGTCCCAAGCTAGGACCTGGATTTCCAACATCATATGTTGTGGTCTTTTTTTTGTATTCAGTGATTTCAGTTGAGATGAAAAGTGATAATTGATGATTATCACTGTTTAAAGGTTCTTTTCATAAATAATAATTTTTATTTTTTTTTAATTTAGGAAGGCAGATGACTTGTTTGGACATTTAGATGTATGGGCTAATGTTCCAGATAGAGATAGAAGAGACTTATTTGATGATGTTATACACATGCTTGCCAAAAGAGAAAAGGTAAGACACATCTATGATCAGATTTCACACTTTCTTAAGTCTATTTCAATGCCATCAGTTTACCTACATGGTTTATTGTTTATAAACTTGTTCAGTAAATACAGTAAATCTGATTAAAATCATATCTCTCACTTGTTCCCTTTTACTGATAGGTGGAAGATCTGAGAAAACCCCATTACAGATCACATATGAGTGACCTTATGTCATGATTTATAAAATGATATAATAAATATGTGTTTCGGTCAATCAGATTGCTTGTAGCATGCAAAGCTGCTTAGTTACATTTCCATATTTTTGCAATCGCCATTTTCATTGGCTCGCAGTTGACTCGTAATTGGGATTTGAACTCACAACATTAGTGGTGATAGGCACTGATTGCATAGGTAGTTGTAAATCCAACTACCATATGATCACGACCACTACAGCTGTTGATATTTAATGCAATAGCTACTTATTTTTAGATCTAAATATTTTTTCATGTAGGAAGAAGCAAAAGCTTTGAGGAAGAGAAACACGAAGGTGTTTGCAGAAATATTGGATAGTATGCCCAATTTATCATACTGTACAACGTGGTCAGAAGCACAACAGATGTTACTAGATAACCCTAGGTTTACAGACGACCCAGACCTACACAGTAAGTATGCTAATTTTATCAGAGCTATTGATAATGGAATAAGGGTTATAGGGTTATGGTGTTTAACACCACTTTCAACAATATTTCAGTTATGTCGTGGCAATCAGTTTTATTGGTTGAGGAAACTAGAGAAAACCACCGACGTATCGCAAGATGATTTGGTTGATTTGATTTATTGTGCTTAACGCCACTTTCAGCACTATTTCAGCTATATCATGGCGACCCGTTTTGGTGTTGTGGAAGAAGCCGGAGTACCCGGAGAGAACCACTGACCATTGGCAAGCAACTGGTAAACTTTATTACTTGCGACTGTGAATCGAGTGCACCCTTTTTGTAATTTACAAAATCGGGCTCGAACCCACGCTGTATTGGTGATAGGCTTGTATGAGTTGTTAGGTAATCCAATTACCTAAATCATTGAGCCATCTGGAACCCTTCGACCTATCGCAAGTCACTGAAAAACTTTATCACATAATGTTTAATCGAGTACACCTCACCTGAGCGGGATTTGAACTTGCAACGTTTAATGATTATGAATAAGGAGATCTGCAAAGCTATTAATAAAGAGATAAGGAGGTCTTCAAATGTGTTTCGGCTTAAATTCAGTACCAAAGAAATGATTTATCGACACTCATTTGGTTTAACCATGTTGTTTAATTTACTGTATTTTAAATTATAGATATGGACAAAGAGGATGCATTGATAGCATTTGAGGAACACATCAGAATGTTGGAACAGGAGTACGATGATGAAAAGGAACGGGAGAGACGGAGAACAAAGAGACAACAGAGAAAGAATAGAGAGGGATTTCTGGTTAGTGGTTTTTTTTCTACCCTTTGGTTTACTTGCTCATAAAGACAAATTATTTTGCTTTCCAATCTTTTGACAGCGTATCTGATGAAGGCTACTTGAAAAAAAGGGTAAATATTTAAGTTTTTATTACTATGACTGGGTCTATGCCTCTGCTGTTGCACTATTTGGCCTGATAGTGCTACCAAAATATTTCAACATTGTTAGGTCATGTTTTTCCACATATTTTGCCCATCATAAATTGTGTATTGCCTGTACTGTCTGATGTTGTTAGGGTCAGGGTTATGGTGTTTAACACCACTTTCAACAATATTTCAGCTATATTATGCCGATCACCATTAAAGTTGTGAGTTTGAACCCCGTTCATAGCGAGGTGTACTCGATACAACTTTATGTGATAAAGTTTGTCAGTGACTTGTGGCAGGTTTTCTCCGGGTACTCCGGTTACCTTCATCAATAAAACTGACCTCCATGACATAACTGAAATATTGTTGAAAATGGCGTTAAACACCTCAACTATAACCCCATAGCAAGTTTTATGTATGTTTGTTCTCATTTTAGGTTTTATTAGACGAGTTACATGAGCAAGGAAAACTGAATTCCATGTCTTTGTGGATGGATCTCTACCCAATCATCAGTCAAGATGTCAGATTTACCAATATGTTAGGCCAACCAGGTTTGTATACGTAGTGAATTAGATAGATACTACTTCAAAAACAATATTACTGCTTTTAGCTCACCAGAGCCAACGGTTTCTTTTATTTGAGCAAATTGGATTTTAAAATAAATAGTTTAAAAATAACAAATATCGTGACATACCTACCCTAGCATATGTACCAGTAGTTTTACATTGTAATTTCAGCATAATTTTATCAATCTAAGCACTCTTAGTTCACGAGTTAAATACAAAGCTAAATATTGAACGTCAAAAACACAATACAATGATAGTACTTTTGAAGACAAATAATTTAAATGTGTGTTTAATTCGTGAATATTTAAGATCTGTGCTTCAAAAAGTGATTTAAAATTATCACAGTAAACTACATACATTCTCGCTTTTGATGATAAAAATTTCATCAAAATCGAACAAGAATTGACTTTGGAATAATGTTTTGAAAAAATGTGGTTTTATATGAAATATATAGTAAAAAATGAATGACCGAATACTTTTTGCATGTCTGTATATCTATGCAATATTTTGATTTTCTATTTTTGCAGTACTAGTGCAAAACTTGTACTTGATAGCTTTAGGGCTGCCTTGCCATATTCTCTCGAGCTCTGATATATTTAGATTTTTTGGTTAATTAATTAATTACTGTTTATTTGTTGTAGGTTCTACACCATTAGATTTGTTCAAGTTTTATGTCGAAGATTTGAAAGCTAGATTCCATGACGAAAAGAAAGTTGTCAAGGAAATCTTGCGGGTAACCACTCAAATTATTGTCATAAAATTAATTTTACGGGCAGATAATGATAATATTAAATAAACGTCAGAGAATACTGAAGGGTCAATCAAAAATGGACAATCCAGAGAAACTGGTAACATAGGGTACACGTAACGAAGAGAAGCACAACACGATATGGTGGACACCACTATATGCAAACAAATATAAATAACGTAAATAAGACATGATCACTCCTACTAACAACTGGAGAGAAAGACAAACTCAACATTGTTTTAAGCAGAAATCCTAACGGACAACACGAAACTCGGAACGTAATGACACATGATAGAACAACACGAAAAACTAAAAAAAGGTTCAACCCGGACCCCACCAAAAAAACGGGGGTGAACTCAAGTGTTCGCCAAGGGTAAGCAATTCTCTAAGGTTTTCTAACATGATATAATGTAAATTATCCAAAGAGATATTTTTAGCTCACCACTGAACCAGATAAAACCGGATTTAAATGGGATGGTCCCTTTTGAAAATTTTGTCTGAGTACCCTGACCTCCATTTAAAATGGCGACCAATATTAAATTTCTGTAGTTGTCTATTTGCTTCTTTGCTATAAGTGAAAAATGTCTTTCAGTAGATTTATACCAATTATGTATATTGGGCATATATTGATAAAAGATCACATTTAAATCTACACCTTAGAACCCAAATTTGGCTGGGATGATCCTGGGTTATTCATTTTTCAAAATTGTATCTGACAGCCCCTGCCCGTTATTTAAGATGGCTGCTGTTACTGAAAACAGAAATTTCTTGAATTGGTTATTACTGCTTTATTGTAAGTCAATATGGGCTCAAATTTAAATTTGCTGCAGCATGACAATGAGCAGTTCCCACATTTCTTCCAGGTTTTTCTGTGAAATTTTTCTTTCAACCTATTTATACGATTATTTCATATTTTGATATAAAAAAAATCGCATTGAAATCATCTGCTTGGAAACTTTAGCTGAAATGATTTTTGGTTAGCCCATTTTCTAAATTATATGTGACACCCCCATTTACTATAAAATTTAGAAGTCAAATAGAAAACTAAGTGAGTGATTACAGAACTCATCAAAGTCTCTAGTTAAAAAGAATATTAGTTAGCTAAAATGTTAATTTGTTGATGTTCAGCTTAGCCTTTGTTGATGTTCACAGTTTACTATTTATTTTAGGACAAAGGGTTTTCTGTTGATCTTGGTACATCATTTGAAGACCTGGCCTATGTTATATCTGAAGACAAAAGAGCTATAGGTCTAGACTCAGGGAATATTAAGTTAACATTCAACAGTGTAAGTATATGTGCATAGTACATTTTAAACAAATGCAAAAATTTTGTGTTCATCAACTCCATAATATGTTTTGGCTCTGACAGCTTCCTTGTCATTGTCATCCGTCTGTAGACAAAATGATTTCTGTGTGATAGCTTAAGTTCTAGTCGAAGGATCCTTCTGAATTTGGAACACAATGATTCTTGGCTCTGAATGAAGGTTGGTATTTATTTGGGACTGTTGGAACTGTTCCAACAAAAATGTTGGTATTGATTTGAGGTAGTGTAACCCTGCACTGTTTAAACAGTTCCAAAATCCAATTGAAAAGTAATTCATTTCTTAGTGCCATATTCAGGGGTCAATTAAAAAAGAAATGATTTTCATCTTCTATCTCATTTAAAGAACCATGACAACAAATGCTTTCTTTTCCATTTTAATATTTTTGTATCACCCCCTTTCAATTTCTAACAAATGCCTTCTTCTTCCCTTTTAATATTTTTGTATCGCCACCTTTCAATTTCTAACAAATAATCACTTGTAGTGATGTAATCCATGTCACAGACTATACACTCTTTTTGTAGCTGATAGAAAAAGCTGAAGCAAGAGAGAAAGAACGGTTGAAAGATGAAGCTAGAAAAGTAAGTACATATATCTGTTACCTGTATGATGGACCGTCTATATGTAACCGCACAGTGGTGTAATGGTTAGCGTGCTCACCTCGAGTGCAGTAGATCATGTGTTCGAAAACTGATCGGGTCGAACCAAAGATTTTAAATTTGGTATTAGTTGCTTCTCTAAGCACAAAGCATTAAGGAGAAAGAGGAAAGACTGGTTAACTCAGAATGTGTTAGTCTAGTACAAGGCGAACCTCATCATCATCTCATTGAAAATTAACTTGTTCTCGCCATGATATAGCTGAAAAATTGCTGAGTTGGCATTAAACAACAATCACTCACTTACTCACTCACTGGACCAAAAAGTGTCAATTTCCAAACTTTTAATGTGTCAATTTTTCATCCAGTTTCACAGGAGTTTTTGGCAAAACTCATTTTAATGAATAATTTATAAGTCAATAAATAATATTCCCTATTTTAGTTAGGAAAAGGGGTTAAAACAGATCCAAATTTTTGTTTAATTTGCATATCTCGCAAATTTGGAAGATATACCTAATATTTTTCATCTAATTTTGATGTGTCTTTTTCTTTGAAGTTACACCCAGGTATCCTCTATCTTGACCAGGATAAAACTTGATTGCGATAAAATCGATCTAAGAGCAAATTCTTGACTTGCTGCAGTCATATCATTTTACCACCATTGTTGTAGCCCATCAATTTGATTAAATATTTGCATATTCTATTTCATAGATGGTAGTTGATGTGGAAACCTTGCCTTTTATGCCTTCCAGTGCTCATTTTTCTGAGATGGCTCTTACTATTTTAAATACCTTTTTTTATTTTGACAGTTAAGAAAAATTGAAAGTTCATTCAGAAGTCTGCTGAAGTCAGGTCCAGTAGAGATTGATGAGACATCCAAATGGGATGAGGTAAGTTATTTGACTGGAGTTACCTCACCTGTACAGATGCTATATATAGTACAGAATAATACTGGGGGAGTTACTTCTCTGTACATATGTTGTAATACAGGATAGTACCGTATTTTACGGACTATAGGTTGATGGGGACGATAGGTCGAATTGCTGCTTTTCGGCTAAATTTTTTGGAAAATACTAAGATAGGTCGAGGATGCCGATGACAACTTGGGTAAGTATGGTCACATCAAACTTTTTTTTTCTTTTTTTTTACATCGGTAAACATTTGTCCTATAACGATGTTCTTCGGTAAGTATATGTAAGTATTAACTCAAGAATACTATTCTTATGTGTCATAAACGAAATAATTATGAAAATTAAATTAAATAAAATTTTGTTTTTAAACTTGTTTTTTATGAAGAGTCTGGTTTGTAAAGCCAGACATCGATGACATTCAAATCAGGCCATCTGTGGGTGTCACAATAGATGGGAAACTGTGTTCATACAATAAAATAATCAAGCTGTCAAAACAATGTATCACCTTGTGCAGTTTTATTGACATACCTTTAAACTGTGTTGAATTAGTAGTACACAAATTATGTGATCGTCTCGGTCCAGTAAATTTTCAATCAGCTGATCAGGATAATTAAGTGCCGACTGACGTTCACCTGTGTTGATTATCTCATGGTGATTATTTTATTTGTTCCTAATTGACCAATTCAAGTGTAGAACATTCTAGTTTAACGAAATCGATAATTATTTTCCAGTATATTTAGTATAAAAAGCTTGTACTCCACGTTTATTCAAATTATTGTGAGATGTAATGCAACCGCCATTTTTTACTACAACCCCGTGCGCATGCTCGTGTTAGATGGAAAAGCTATATTCTAGCTATTTAGATATTTTGTGACAGTAAATTTTATATTGTAAAACAATCCACCCTGTGATTTTTTTTCAACAACATACATTTCTATAGTATATATTTTAATATACAATTCAATATTGAACTGATTTTCGCTAACACTTCAATCATTGATTTTTTTCGGATGTTGAACATTTTTTCCCCGGAATTGCACCCCTTGTTAGTATACTTTTATTCCCCAAGAACATCGATGATTTCAGTCTTCTTATTCAGAAAAAAAACCTACAGCAAATTCAAGATATACTGTAAACAAAATCGTCATTTTTATCGATTTTTTTTTTTAGGGATTCCAGATTTTTTTAACTTCATCCTTGTATAGGTCGATGTGGACGATAGGTCGAAGCCAGCGTGTTGAGAAAAAAAAATATCGACCTATCGTCCGTAAAATACGGTATATGAAAAGGAAGTGATGCGAATAAAATAAAATTTCAACATTTCCGATTTGCTTGTAAAATTATATACAAGAGTTATTTCCCCTATTGGCTGACAACAAGTTCCTGGTCCTTTCAAGAGCAATGGTTGTAGCATTTAGTTTCCCAAGACTAGAAATTAAATTTTTTCACCACCAGCAAAACTTTGCTAGTTGAATGAAAATCAACTAGCAAACATACAGACATGACTAGCAATCAAATTTAACACAAAATATATGCATCATATTATAATTGTGTAAATAAAATGATTTAAAAAGTAAAGTTCAATTGTGATTTATTAAGCTAAGTTATAAAGGCCCGCTCTCTGGTCATATTACCTATACATTTGTATTGTGAATGTTGTCTTCATCTATTGAACATGTTGAATTGTTAAAATTTGTTTCATAGAATGTACAATTTTTACGAAGATAAATTTAGAGACAATGTATATGTTTATTTCTACTATGCAAAGAGAAAAATATATGAAATATGAAAGTAGTATAAAGTAGTATACCGAATTCACTTCAACTGAGCTATTAAAACAGTGATAAAAGTTTTGGTAAATGCTCCACCGGAAGGGGGGTATACTGTTTTACCTCTGTCCGTCTGTCCTTCCGTCCGTCCAAGATATTTTTCATCGCATTTTTCTCAGCAACTATTGATGGCAGAAATCTGATATTTGGTCACAAGCTTCATATAGGTATGCCATATTGTGGGAAGCGTTTTTGGACCCGTCAGATTCCTACTTCTTGTTTGCCGATTTAGTTGGTTTTTATACACATTGAACATATATGCAGGGGTATCATAAGTGAGCATTAGTTCACAGTTCATCTTGTTTCAATCTTTTCCCACTTGTATTTTTTTAGCAAACTATGCACTGACTTGTTTGGTTTAATATTTGTGATAAAAATTGGATAGAATCAATTATAAAAGAAATAACTTGCTTTGTATTGTATTTGATGGAGGGAGTGTCTCTCCTTTTATATGAAAACTACAAAAGAACTAATTATTTAAACTTTAGGCAGAGGAAAAATTCAACTCGATCAAATATTTCTATAAAGTGATCAGAGATGTGATTTGTTTAACAATATTTCAGTTATATCGTGGCACTCAGTTTTATTGGTGGAGGAAACCAGAGTACCTGGAGAAAACCACTCCACATGTAGCAAGTCCATGACAAACTTTATCACAATTTTAGTAGTGATAGGCACAACTACCCTACGATCATGAGCACGATGGCTCCACCTATGTCTGAGGGATGAGACCCTTAGTTTTAATAATAATTACATGATTTAGGAACTGTAAGCAGACAATGAAATCTTACCAAATATGCTAGGTATTAAAAATTAATGATCATTTGAGAAAAATATCTTTGTAGGTTAAAGATAAATTAGAGAAAGACCAAGCTTACCAAGCTATTACATTGGAGTCAGAAAGGATACGGTTGTTCAAGGAATACCAACAGATCGTGGAAGAATCTTGTAGTCATCATCATGCCAAAAAGAAGAAGTCAAAGAAACACAAAAATAAACATTCACGGTCAAAATCTAAATCAGTAAGGATTACATTAGGGTTATTCATGAAGAAAAATTAGGATGGGGAGAGGATTAGGGATTAGGGTTATGGTGTTAACGCCAATTTCAACAATATGTCAGTTATAATGTGGCGGTCAGTTTTATTTGTGGAGGAAACCAGTCGCTGGCAAACTTGTCACATAATGTTGTATCGAGTACACCTTGTCTGAGCAGGATTCGAACTCACAACATTAGTGGCGATAGGCACGGATTGCATAGGTAGTTATAAATCCAACTACCATAAGATCATGACCATGACAAACCCTGATGATGGGGAGAGGAGTTGGTTGGTTAACCATGTTAAGGAGATGTTACATTTTACAGCATCATCGGTAACCCACGACTGATGATGCTCTGATGCTCTCCAATTATCACCTGTTGCAGTTCAAATGTTTGAAATCCAGGAGCTTACATGGGTAAAGATCACGGACCCTATTTGGGGGTCTAGGCAGCCCCCAAATCCCCTGTCTAATATTATCCTCTTTTTTTAATCAAGACACACGTTCATCTCTATGACTGGTCAATATATGGCATTTAATCATTGATAACCCACCGTTCTAATTTTCAAAAAAAAATTATGTTTGTTCTAAAAGCTGTGATCCTGAAAAAAAATGCATTTGTTAAATTCTAATTATTAAAAAAAAAAAAAAGACTATAAGAAAGAGAGATAATTTCAACCAGTTCTGGAATGTTTATTGTAATAATTTTTAACTAGAATGGGAAGAAACTATTATTTCAACGACCCAGTGTAGAACTAAATATATGATATTAGTCAAAATTTTGTATATTGTTTCTAAGAATGCACATAATTGACTCTATTTCTCAGGTAATGATAGTAGCCAGTTGGGTCTTGTTTAACAAGGATTTGTAATGCTGACTAGAAATGGTTTAATACACATGAGCAGATGGCAAACAACCACATGAGCAGATGGCAAACAACCACATGAGCAGATGACAAACAACCACATGAGCAGATGACAAACAACCACATGTTCATACATTACATCTACTCTTATATAATTGCCTTCTCTCACTGACATAAAACGTCATATAACTTGACCTCGGATGATTCAAATTTAATGTTGGTTGGGTTATGGTGTTCAACGCCACTTTCAACAATATTTCAGTTATATCGTTCAGTTTTAATGGTGGAGGAAACCGGAGTACCTGTAGAAAATCACCGATCTGTCTCAAGTCACTGACAAACTTTATCATATATTGTTGTATTGAGAACACCTTGCCATGAACATGGGTTCGAACTCACAACTTTAATGGTGTTAGGTACTGATTGCACAGTTAGTTGTAAATCCAACTACCATATGATCCCTTCAAAATCAACTTATCAATGTTAAGCTAAGCAGGATCTAAAAATATACAGAAATATTGTTGAAAGTGGCATTAAACACCATCAAACCAACTAAAAATATACAACAGTAGAATTAGAGAAATATGTTTAATAGCCATAATAAATTAATTTAAAATGTTTATATGTATTTCTAGGCGAGTGAATCCGAAGAAGAAACCTCTGTATCAACAAAACACAGAAAGAAGAAGAAAGACAGAAAACAGAGGTCAGAATCAAGGTCAAGGTCTCCTAGTTATGCTTCAGAATCAGGTAAATCTTTGATTTTGGTAATTATGAAAGTCATAAACAAATATTATGCCAAGGAATTTTTATACATTCTCATTCAACCCCATGTCATGTCGACCCCACCCCATGTCAGATCAACTCCATGTCAGGTCAAACTGATATCAGGTCAATCCCATGTAAAGTCAAACCAATGTCTAGTTAAACCTATGTCAGTTCAAACCACATCAGGGTTAAACTATGTCAGGTCAAACCCATGTCAGGTCAAAGCCTTGTCAGGTCAAACCTGCAAAATGTGCTATTTATAACATCAGCATCAGCGAGTTAATCGATGGCAAAGGAGATCTTGCTAGACATGTGAAGACCATTATTTGAAAATGCACGTTGAATTGGCAAGTAAAACCATTTCAAAGTAAAAAATAGCATACACTATAACTTTAGTAAATGACTTTTCCACAATAAAAGCAGATGTCTTTTGGAAACTGAAATAAAATGTTGAAAGCAACTTTTCCATGGAGATCATCATTTAAGATATGAAGGGCCACGGATGATGAAATAAAATTGACATAAACTTATATGTAGCAAATAAATACGTTAAATGTCTTTTTGAGAATGGGGTTTGATGCCTCTTGGTGCCCCTCCCCTTTTTTTCAACATATCGAAAATGTATCATTTTCATCTTATTTTGCATCTTTCTATGTATAACTGAATGACTTACCCGGTATATATAATAAATACGATCAAACAATACTTTCTATCCATACTTGTTCACTTTGTGATCCGCAACACATACTCCTATCCATTTTTGCTACATACCCTTTTTTTTCAATGGCTTGATGTTGGCTTCTCTGGAGTATGCATGTTTTGAAAACTGTACTACTTAAAGTTGTATAATTTTATTACATAAGAAAAAAACTATAATAAATACTCACAAAAAAAATAAAATGCATCTATAATATTTTTTAATAACAATATTCTAAATGCCTTCTGTTTTTCTACATGAATATTTTATCCTTATCTGAACATTTTAAACTTTTCAGATCATGATAGAGAGGACAGTCGAAAAAAGCATAAGAAAAAGTCTAAAAAGAAGAAGCATATATCACGATCTGTAAGTAAAACTATAACCCCACTCCTTCTGGGAGAGAAGTGGTTGATTGATTGAGTTTATTGTGTTTAACGCCACTTTAAACAATATTTCAGCTATATCATGGCCACCAGTTATAGGGGTGGAAGAAGCCGGAGTACCCTGGGAGAACCACTAACCATAGACAAGTAACTGGTAAACTTTATCACTTGCTGCTGCGAGTCGAGTGCACCCTTTTTTGTAATTTACAAAGCCGGGCGTGAACCCACACCGTATTGGTGATAGACTTGTACGAGTTGTTAGGCAATCCAACGACCTAACTCATTGAGCTATAGAATTTGAGACTATTAACTGGAACTTGATAGATATAAAAAAATATTTTAAAAACCTAATTTTTGTACTCGTAAAAATATTGATGATGAATAAAAATCAAAATATCCAAATCAAATATTTTTCTGAATTAAAACCGGAAAACTTTCTGAGCTGCGCATAAGAACAAAAAATAGTACAACTTTTAATTCCGTCAAATTTTCAACAGGTACATTAATCTTCTTATAATAATAATATAATTACATTAAAATACCGGCAATAGACTGGGGGTCTCTGTTTAAAAAAAGTTTGAAGATAACAAAGGGGTAATCAGAAACTGTAAATCAGAGGATAGACAACGCAATGGCCAAAAGAAAAAGAACTTACGACAAACAACGATCTACAAAACATTACACAGAAGACTAAAGATCAAGCAACACAAACCCCACTAAAAACCAGAGATGACCTCAGGTGCTCTTGAAGGGTAAGCAGTTCCTGCTCCACTAGTGGCACCCCTCATATTGCTATTGTTACAAACTCTGTGATAAGAATGAGGACAATTAGCCTTACAACAAAATACTCTGAAATGAAATGTCATAATAGAGAAGTGAAGAAAAAGTATGAAGTTAGTAGATAGTGTCATATATATGCCGGTAAAGACAAGTAATGACATAAATGTTATATTTTAGCCATCAAGATCCAGTTTAAGTGGTGGTGAAGATCAATCTAGAAGAAATAGGAAAAAAGAGAGAAGTGAACAGGAAACCAGAAAAGCCAAGGTTTGTTTTTAAATGAAGTACCTTTTATAATGAAAAGTAATCTTTTCATTACAAAGTTAAATTATTCATGCACAATTCTTAAATGTTTTCCTCGATATTTTAATGTTGGTTATTCAAAGAGTTACGTGTAAGTTTGGAATAATGATTTCTCATGTCTTCCTGAAGAGTCGTCTTCATCCCGATCGTATTTTAGTACTACCTGTACAATCGTTGCCTATCACCACTAGCGTTGTGAGTTTGAATCTTGCTCATGGCAAAGTGCACTCGAAACAACATTATGTGATAAAGTTTGTCAGCGACTTGTGGAAGGTCTGTGGTTTTCTGTGGGTACTACGATTTCCTCCACTAATAAAATTGACCGCCGCAATATAAGTGGAATATTGTTGAAAGTGGCATTAACACCGTAACCCTAACTTTTAGTTTCTTTTTCCTGTGTGTACTGGTCGAAGACCGATTATCACTATTTTTTACTTGTTTTAGTCATATTATTTCTATTTTGTTCAGTAGATCCTTTTAAATGCCCGGTTGTTCTAAATGTTACTCTTGGGCTAACTTTCGATGAAAATATTTTTGTCCTCCGGCGCTCTGCCTCCGTCCGTCCATCCATGACACTTTGTGAACTCTCAAACTTTACGATGGAATTTGTTCAAATTTGTTAGTCATGACATGCAGATTAGCCTGCAATGCAGCCAATTTCATTCAATAAAATTTGTAAGAGTTATGGGACTTTGACTATTTTATACAACTTTTTGCTAATGTTGTCTTCAAAATTTCCATGATATATTTTTCAGTCCAATGACTGGGATTCATCAGGGAGTGATCTGAGTGAGGGTGAATTGGAGAAGAAAAGACGTTTGTTACTACAGCAATTAGAGGCAGATACTTGACAATTTAATACATTGCCTCATCTATGAATTAAGTGATTGTGTTCAACAATTTGTAAATATGAAGACATCCATTATGTTTTATCTTATCACACAATTGTCATCATAAAGAATCGTCATTGTCATAAACTGTCATTATCAATTGTTGTCTTAAATACATAATTATTATTAGGCCGTGGCCGTGATCATTGTTAGTTCGAACCACATTCATGGCGGGGTATGCTCGATACAACATTATGGGATAAAGTTTTCTCAGTAACTTGGGACAAGTTGGTGGTTTTCTCCATGTACTCTGGTTTCCTCCGCCAATAAAACTGACCACCACGATATAACTGAAATGTTGTTGAAAGTGAACTTAAACAACATAAACCAAACTTAATCAAACCATAATTATTATTGAAATGATGGAGTAGCAACAAAATGGTATGGAAATAAGAAAGTTTTCTGCTTGTCCCCGGGACAAGTAATCTGAAAAAAGTCCATTTGTCCTGTTGTCTTTTTTAAACCAATCTTCTTGAATGATAGTGATTTGATTTCATGATTACGAAAAGAAAGTTTAAAACAATGATGGTCATCAATTCCACCAATATCTATAAAACGAACAATCACCTCTCATCTTGGGTGAACTCACTGAACATAAAAAAGACCATGACATATGACATTGGAAATCCAGGTTCAGGCACGAAAATGTGGCGGAGTTAAACTGGTTAATGGAGTCTCAACCCTGACCTTTTGATAACACGATCTCCAGCGGCAATATGTATGTAAACAAACGATAAAAACCAGCACAGATTTGCTTCCACTCAAAAAGACCACATACTGTCACAAAAAGCAATGAGAACATGAACATGGACAGTACAATAGCAGGGTCAATGAATGACAACATGAACATGGACAGTACAATAGCAGGGTCAATGAATGACAACATAAACATGGACAGTACAATAGTAGGGTCAATGAATGACAACATAAACATGGACAGTACAATAGCAGGGTCAATGAATGACAACATAAACATGGACAGTACAATAGCAGGGTCAATGAATGACAACATAAACATGGACAGTACAATAGCAGGGTCAATGAATGACAACATAAACATGGACAGTACAATAGCAGGGTCAATGAATGACAACATAAACATGGACAGTACAATAACTGGGTAAATGAATGACAACATAAACATGGACAGTACAATAGCAGGGTCAATGAATGACAACATAAACATGGACAGTACAATAGCAGGGTCAATGAATGCTCGTAGCTAACTGACTATTAGCTAGGAGTTAATATTATTTGAATTGATTAAATGCATTTAGAGCACAAGAAATATCTTCAACAAAAATTCAGTAGGGAAACCAGTTCCTCATGTATCTGTTATATATTATTCATAGGAACACTGCATTAAGAAGCTCACTGATTTGTGTTTCTTAGAGGACTCGATGGTTCGTTGACGCAAATATTTTGACACTAAAACCTTTCCTAGTCATTCTAAATTAGTATTTGTTCATTACAGTGAGGGACCCTTGTGATCATGATCATATGGTAGATTGATTTACAATTACCTATGCAATCAGTGCCTATCACCACTTAAGTTGTGAGTTCGAAAACCCGTTCATGGCGAGGTATGCTCGATACAACATTATGTGAGAAAGTTTGTCAGTAACTTGCAACAGGGTGGTGGTTTTCTCCTCAAGTACTCCGCTTTCCTCCACTCATAAAACTAACCACCACGATATAACTGAAATATTGTTGAAAGTTGCGTTAAACACCATAACCCCTAACCCTTTGTGCTTGTCCTGGGTTTCCAAGGTCATATGTCATGGTTTATTATCCTTATCTGAGAGTCTTACGATTACCAATATTATTCAAATACTTTTTCTATAGTCTTTGGTTGTCTTGTCTTAACCAGCGCTCAAAACCACGAGGGGAGAACGCTAACCAGCATATTATGGAGTCCCGAACCAATCGTTTCAAGCATGGAGTGCAATATTAATGGAGCATGCCACCTAGATCCTGTGTCATGACCAAGATAGTTCAATAAGTAGAGTTGAACGCTGCCAAAGTTTGATTATGAAAAGAATGTTTAAACAGTGATGGTCAACAATTCCACCAATATCAACAAAACAAATGATCACCTATTACCTTCACTCACTGAACATTAAAAAAAAGACCACAAACATATGATGTTGGAAATCCATGTACAGGCTAGCTTGGGACAGGCACAAAAAGGTGGTGGGTTTAAATTGGTTAACGGTATCCCAACCCTCCCTTTTGATAACTGGATCCCCATGGCCAGCGGCAATACATGTATAAACATGCGATTTAAAAAATTGTTTCCATTTAAAAAAAAAACTATACTACAATGAAAACAAAAACATGGACAGTTCTATTGCAGGGTTAATGAATACTAGGTAGTTAACTGACTACTAGTTAGAAAGGTAGAGAATCTGTTGGCTTAATTACTGGTTGGACAAAAAAATCATGACAGATTTAACATCAATTAGTCATGAATATTCAAAGAAATTAATGGTCTTTGTGGGAACCCAGAATAAATAGGTCATCAACATATTGGAATAAAATATTGAACATTAAATAGTAATATAATATGAAATGAAATATAAATGTACTAAGCTAATTGCTAGTTAGAGCTACTTGTTGTACCAGCAGACTGTCATGGTCGTATAGTAGTTGGGTTTACAACTATCTGTGACTATAGCCACTGGAGTTGTGAGTTCGATTCTGGCTCATGATGAAGTGTACTCAATACTACTTTATGTGATAAAGTTTGTCAGTGACATGCGACAGGTTGGTAGTTTCTCGGGGTACTATGGTTTCATCCACTAATAAGACTGACCGCTGCGATATAGCCGAAATATTGTAGAAAGTGGCGTTAAACAACATACCGGTAACATTCTATTTTACTTCTCTGTATACTCTAAACAGCGAGAAAATCCTAGTGAGTAGTTTTCATGGTTTCATAGTGTTTGTTTTAGTGCCTGTATTGATGATACAGTAACGATATTGTTGGGGACATTGTCTGCAGAGACAACAACATACTTGTCATGGAGATACATGCAAGACGTTTTGCAACATTTAGATCGTTGCAAATCAATGTTGCGCTTGTGCTTATTGACCCATTATGTTTTTTTTATTCTGGGGTTAGGGTTAGGGTTATGGCGTTTAATGCCACTTTCAGCAATATTTCGGTTATATCAAGGCGGTCAGTTTTATTGATGGAGAAAAACACCGATCTGCCACAAGTCACTGACCGTTGTATCGGTTATATCGTGGCAGTCAGTTTTATTGGTGGAAGAAACTTGTCTCAAAAGTCACTGACAACCTTTATCACATAATGTATCGAGTACACCTCGCCTGAACGGGATTCGAACTCACACCTGTAGTGCACTGATTGCATAGATAGTTATAAATCCAACTTCCATGCAATTACAACCACAACGGCCGCCGTTTATATTATTCTATTTTGTGTTGACTGCCTTCTTCCATTCAGAATGATTATCTCACACTTTGTCCATTGTCTTGCGTCATCCTTGACATATTGATAGATACGTTAATGTCCAACATATCTTATAGAGAAGCGTCGTAGTCCTCAGTTACAACATATGGCCAACCAGATTTTATTTTAATTGGGAGCACACTTCAATGAAATCGTGGGGCTTAGCCTTAAGATCCTGCAACACATGTTTGTATTTATAAACCCACTTGGACTGCACCCATGTGAGTTTATAAATAACGTCATGGGCCATTTACCAAAAACAAGCATAACGGGGCCACGAAGGAAGAAGAGTGAGTGAGTGATTGTTCTTTTAACACCAACTCAGCAATTTTTCAGCTATATCATGGGGAGAACAAGTTAATTCACAATGAGATGATGAGATCTGCTTTATAAAAGATCAACATGCTCAGTTGGATTTTTATAGTGCTAGCTCACTGAAACAACAGTCCATGGATTGACATGTCACCCCACTCTCGACACATTATCCTGATTCTGAGCCAGCCTGTCTTTGCACCTGCAAATGGAGTATATGGAGTAGATCAGTTTAACTGATATTCCTATCAGGATTTCCTTCATAGAGGGTTGTTGCTAACAAGGAAGAATGATTGCAATGATTTTTGGTGTTTGATGCCACTTTCAGCTATATCATGGCGACCAGTTTTAGTGGTGGAAGATGCCGGAATACCCTGAGAGAACCATTGACCATGGGCAAGCAACTGGTAAACTTTATCACTTGTGGCTGCAAGTCGAGTGCACCCTTTTTTGTAATGTACAAAGTCGGGCGCGAACCCACGCCATATTGGTGATAGGCTTGTACGAGTTGTTAGGTAATCCAACTACCTAACTCATTGAGCCATTAGGGTTAGGGTTATGGCGTTTAATGCCACTTTCAACAATATTTCGGTTATAAGGAAGATACTGAACCAAGGGTTCCTATTGGTTAAGTTGAAGTCATCACTTTGAAAGTTTTACGGGCTCGAACACGACTTGGTTAATCGCTATGGAATATCTGTGTTACAAATGACCAGATATGTTCCACCTGTCGTAAGCGCTTCTCAGTCCTTTCCTCGTTCATGACTTATCACCGGGTTTGTAACTAGAGTACGACGGGTGCCTCTAGTGGAGCAGGAATTGCTCACCCTTCCGGAGCACCAGAGTTCAACCCTGGTTTTTAGTGGCGTTCGTGTTGCTCGATCTTTTGTATTTTGTGTAATGTTTTGTAAATTTTTCTTTTGGCCATTGTGTTGTCTGTCCTTCGATATACGGATTATGACCTTTGATATCTTCCAACTTTTCTTACAAAAAGAAATTTAAACAAAGATGGTCAACAATTCCACCAACATCATCAAAACGAACAACCAACTGAAACAATTGAACAATAAAAAAAAGACAACATATGGAGTTGAAAATCCAGGTCGCTGTTTGGGACAGGCACAAATATGCGGCTGGGTTAAACCAGTTGTATGTATTTTTTTCTTTATTGTATTGTTCAATATCAAATATCACATGTTCAAGCTAGACTGCTGTCCACAAGATTTTTCATATGTCACCATTTCTCTCGGAAACCACTAAAAACATTTGTGTGACTATGCCTTTGATGTTTTACTTGTTATTTTTGAGATACAAGATTTTTTGACTTGCTGTCATAAGGGTGTTTGACTTCCTGCCATATCATATAATATATCATACACATCGGTGGTGTAATGGCTAGCATGTTCACCTCGAGTGTGGTAGATCGTCGAGTCAAGCCCCTGTCAGGTCAAACCAAAGACTATAAAATTGGTATTTGGCATAATTTGCATCTTTTCGGTATTCAGGAGTAAGAGCAAGGACTGGTTTTCTCAGAATCACATTACAAATATAAAATAACTATGATATTGCTTTATTTCAAACAAAGTTTGACTTAATAATAAATTCACACAAAGTGTAGAAAAACACTACAAAAATCACTAATCATTTCACCTAAAAATAGCTTATAAAAATTCACATTCTATATGTTTTTCGGAAATAGGTAAAATATTATACTTTTTTTGGCACAGTTGTAAAGAACTACTGAAACAAAAAACTAATTTGTAAAAGTATGGGACGTAAATAAATAATTCTCTTCAGCACCGTATTACATTTGAGCAAATGTTAATTAAAGGGAGGTAATAAATTCTAATCATTTCAAAACAAATTTCTTCGTGCATCTAAACAGAAGTCTTACAATGTATGTTTTGTAATCTTCTTCTGACCTTTAAATATAACTTACAAATCAATAAAATTATTACCTCCCTTGGTAGGACAGACAGACAGAAAAAGTTAAAAGTTAATATGATTCAAACAACTACAACAGAAGCTACTAAAACAATATCAGTCAAGTAGAATTATATATATTACACTAATGTAAATACTGAATAAATAAACAAAAACAATTATATATATATTGCACTAATTTAAATACTGAATAAATTAACAAAAACAATTATATATATATTGCACTAATTTAAATACTGAATAAATTAACAAAAACAATTATATATATATATATATATTGCACTAATTTAAATACTGAATAAATTAACAAAAACAATTATATATATATTGCACTAATTTAAATACTGAATAAATTAGCAAAAACAATTATATATATATTGCACTAATTTAAATACTGAATAAATTAACAAAAACAATTGGATGCAATGGTCAATAAATAGCAATTAACCAAAACTCCCATAAATAACATTTAATGGATGAAAAACTGATTTAATATGGTATTATACACTACAGGGAGATAACTCTTTAAAATCAGTTGAATGCTTTGATCATATGATGTTTGTATGCAGATTTCAAGTATCTTGGTGATCAAAACCACAGAGAGAAAAGCTGCTATGTGGCTAGTGAATTTATAGCTCTGAGTCTGTTGGTTTGAATTTGCTGATATTTTGATATTTATTACAGTGGATATATTCAAACACACTGCCAAAAAAATAAGAAAATTAAATGAGCAGATAAATTTTTTACCTGAAGTGTATGGTACCACCTTAATAGCTGTTTAATTTAACCTTTCAATAAAACTTATAAATATTGATAATACTGCTTAGATGCATTGAATATTCATGACTAGTTAACCTTTTTATTTAATTACAGGACATTGTCATTCAATAATCAATTTCTTTATCATTTTTTCGTCATAATTTGTTTATCATTATTTGGTTATAATTTGTTTATCATTATTTTTGGCTATAGTTTGGGTTTAAAAAAAAATTAATTTAAAGAAAAAAATGTTCAAGTTCTTAAAACTTGAACAAGTAACATCAAACCAATTATGTTTAAGTTTCTCAAATATTAAAAATCTATGAGCCAATTGTAAATACCTCCCTTAAGAATAATTCTAAGTACCACAAATACAAGACAATAACATACATATAGTATATATTGTTAACAGTGTATACACATTGCACATGAAAAGTGAGGATGCTAGCAAATAATTACTTTGCAGATTGTTGGCGTGAACCATTTTTGAGTGGTTGTTTTAGGGCATGAAACATTTTGCATGAACTTGGTCTTTCTTCCCGTATTACTTTACGTCTCATTTTCTGTGGACGTTTATCCTTTCTCTGCATATAACTTGGATCCTAGAAAGTAAAAAAGGCAATGTAAAAGATCTGTTAAATTCTGTAATAGATCTGCTACAAAGCATACAATTCTAGGGTAAATTTCTCACCCTGTTTTGACTATGATTTCAAATTCATACTTTGGTCACTTGGTTATCTCTCCTAACTTCACATGAACACCTCTTAAATTGGGTTTTCATCTGGGTCAATGACTGGTTCATGTTTCTAACAAATGTATGTTCAAAGAAATTCCTACCTGCATCATTGACAGCAATTTTGCCTAATGACTTCCCATTAACATATTGTCAATTAGTATTTTACCTGAGTCACCTGTGTTCTTGATGGCATTTTTTCCTAATGACTTCCCATTAACATATTGTCAATTAGTGTTTTACCCGAGTCACCTGGGTTCTTGATGGCAGCTTTGCCTAATGACTTCCCATTAACATATTTTCAATCAGTTTCTTACCTGAGTGGCCTGGGTCACTGGTGGCAGCTTTTCCTCCACATGAACCATTCGTCCTTTGTAGATGATTCCATCAACACCTTGTACATCTACTTCTTCTCTGTAACAAAATATATCTTACATTAACCATGGCATCTAAATGATCAAATCTTAAAAACATTACCCACCACACTTTTGTGTCTGTCCCAGACCAGGATCTGGATTTCCATATCCATATGGTGTGGTCTATTTATGTTCAGAGATTTGAAATAGATGTGGTTGGTTATTTTGTTGATATAAGGAGGAAGTGTTGACCAATGCTGTTCGAACTTTCTTTTCAAAATACAGTATGATACAAGTGCATAACACAAGTAAATTATATAAAGAGTTTCATAAAATAAGCAGTGACACAAGGTATGTCAATTACAACTTACAACAAGATATGTAAATTATTTTTCATTTCTTATCAGTGAAGGATATGAATGCAAAAAACATGACTTTTTAAATTCTTTTTTTTTCTTTCAAAAATACCATTGTCAGAAGCCAATAAAAAATTGTAGTCAACAACATGCCAATACTGTGACTAATAAAGCAGTCACATCAGTAATTGAATGTTTTTAATATTAGCAGTCAAGAAATTGTCATCATATATACATTACTTACTTGCATAGAGGATATATATCTGTCTCCTCATCCTCTTTGATAATGATATTACTGAAATAAAAATGTCATGATAAATTAAATTGAGGTTAGAAAATACAATCTAAAACAATACAATATTTCTCACATTATTTGGTTAAAATATCTGACATTTATGCTAAACTTGACAATGGCTGCCATTCACAAAAATATTTTACTTCTACACTATGTGGTTTAATAAAATATAAATATGATATTCAAAATTATTGTATTGTTTTAAATCTTAGATATAAAACCGTACACAACTGACAAGCAACTTGAAAGTATACAGTAGTTTATAGTTTGTAGTGATCACAATTTCCATGTTTTGAAAGACTCGCAGGAAATGGTTTGATTTTGCAACACTTCCACATTGTGGTGCAATGTTTTTTGCATTGTGACACACAAAAAAGAGATCATGTTATGTGAGATGCATAAATCTCACATGAAATATGCCTGCCAAGTGATTTCTTACCTCAGATGTGACAGCTTTGTCATACTATAAACATCTGACCTTTGATCTGGCCTTTCAAGTGATTTCTTACCTTAGATGTGGACGCTTTGGAAAACACTTGTGAGGGTTTGTTGTGGTGTGTTGCAATTGTCCATCACATGATCTGTTTTTTGCATTGTTATCTGCATTTACATAACTACAAAAAATAGGTTGTCATTTCAATATAATGGTGGATTCATAACAAATATAATTTAGACGAACAGAAATAATTCTTGTAAATATGAGTTATGAAATTTATTTGTTATATTGTTCAAGTAATAAAAAAAAATACAATGTTAAAATATGAAAAAACTAATTTACTGAAATGAAGAAAAAACAGATAATGTTAAAATGAAAAAAGAAGAAGATAAAAGTGCACACAAGACATTACAGCATAATTATTTATGATGAGAATGCAATGGAAATAGGAAATAAAAACACACAATACAATGTCAGGAAAATGAAACATGCAATCATAACCCAGATATAAATGTTTATTATATACTAAGTTTGGTAATCAGCCATACCCAGATGATACATATGTAATATATATACAGTCAAACCTGTCGTATGTGACCTTCCAAGGGAACATTGAAAAAGAATCACATAAGATAGGTGGTCGCTTAATACAGGTTTAATTAATATGAAATGCACTGTGAAAGGAAATTAAAATTAAGGTCACATAATACAAGTCATTGCTTAATAGAGATGGTCACTAAAGCAGGTTTTACTGTATATATATAAGTACATTGTTGGAAAAAATTAAATTTATTTGTACGAGCTTTAGAAACAGGTAGAAAAGTGAACAGTAAAATATTTTTTCTTGTAAATCAGTGGTTTAGTAACCAGTTTATATTTCTATATTTCAGATCCTCAAGTCATCTTTCCAAACTTACTCATTACTGGCATTTCTCTGTTTCTGAAGGGTTTCATCATCATTTCCAAAATGAACCTTTAAAGCATTCTGGTCAGATTCAGCCATTTTGGCCTTCTGTTTTTCTGTAATACTGGTAGATTTACTAGTATCACTGGAAAATGAAGAAAGAAAAGTAAAGACTAAGAACAGAAGAAAAACAAGACATGAAATTCTATGAGAGAAACAGTGGTATATCAGAACATAACGCCACTGAAAATCAAGTACTATGTTAGTAAATAAAAGCATGCTATCATAAATGTTACCCTCCAGCAAAATTGTAACCAACTGATTTGAATGAGAAATCAGTTTTAATTATCCAATGAATGACTGATGGAAATTATCAGTCTTTGACAAAGGCATATATCAACCTTAGATGGAATGTGTTCTTATTTTTGATCCTTTATATACATTTCAAAGAATTGCCTTGTTTTGATAACTTAAATACACTAGTTAATTCTATTCAAAATAGATAAATCAATCAATTGAAATCAAACAATTAAGATGGAAGGTTTTTACCTAAGATGCTAACAAAAGTAATACTGTACATGCAATATATGTAATGAAATGAATGAAATAAACAAATAAAATGATAAATGAGACTTCCACACAGTGATATCATGCAGTGTTTTCATTCTCTAAAACAATCTGAAAAGAAACACAAATCAAGAGGGAATGTGCTGTGCAAAAAAGGGAGGTTACAGGCATGTGTTACAAGTAGGCGAGTATTAGTAGTAGTGAATACATGTAATAAATACCAGAGACACAGGCCTGTCAATACCAGCATACATTCTGTTAAAGAAGAAAAACAAGAAATGCAATAATATTAATCAAGCAATTAATAGCTTGTACATTTATTAGCCTATTACCAGTATATCTATGGCTGCCTCTTGCTTAGAATAAGTTTTCTTGTTTTAAAGTTGTCCGTTTTTTGACAGAAAATCTTTTTTTTTTTTTTTAAATTCTACATTATAATATGGTAGCAATAAATTCATTTGTACATTTTATATTAATGTTCAAAATGACACAAAAACATTATTCTGTCATATAAAGAGATCTGTGTTAAAGAAGCTACATGTAGTTTTTATTTACCTCCTAATTCCAGCTTCATTATCATCATCTACCCATTCTACAGGAGCTTGATTCTCTTTCTTTAACTTATCATCGAGTGTCTCCTTTCGAGGTTCCAATTCCTCATGATCTAATTTTTCATTAATGTTATCACTAAATATCTGACATTGCTCATTCCAATTGTCTTCCTGAAAAATAGGAATGATTTGTGAAATCATTTTAAATAACTGTATTGGACGATTTTGACTAATCGGTAATTTGGCATCACACTTTAAACTGACATAAGAACATCTCTCAAACTTATAAAAAAAAACAAAATCGTAATATACTGAGTTAATACTTAAATTCACATCATTGCTGGAGAGTGCTAGGAAATCTCAGAACATCCTCTGGACACTTTCATATCTTGCCAATCTCTTATGTTGGTAGTAATTTTTTATTTGCACTTCTTTGATTAACAGATTCTGATAAATACCTTATTAAAATGTTCATAGGTTGACAATGTTTTTTTAAGTAATCATTTCAGATTCTTTTTTTCCCCCTTTGATAGGGTAACACAGAGTATAATTTTATAGTAACTGACATTTCCTATCGTATGATAGTTGGATTTACAACTACCTATGCAATCGGTGCCTATCACCACTAAAGTTGTGAGTGAATCTCGCTCAGGGCAAGGTTGTACAACATTATGTGATAAAAATTGTCAGTGAGCTGCGGCATGTCAGTGGTTTTCTCCGGTTTCCTCCACCAATAAAACTTAACGTCACTATATAACTGAAATATTGTTGAAAGTGGCATTAAACACCATACAGACTTCCCGAAAACCGTCGGTCCGTCGGTCCTGACCGACAGAAATGCAGTAGGACCGACGATTTCAAAATATATATCGGACCGAATGTCCGGTAAAACAGATATTTGAAAGGACCGGCGATTGAAATTTATTCCTTCCCAGTTTCCACTGCCAATGACATTAAATTCCGTTTTCATTTTTATTAAAATGTCAGACAGAGACTTGAAATTTGTTTATCTATTCTGTCAGACCGACACGTTCCTCTGTAATCGAAACTCCTATAAAAATGTACGTAAATGTAAACATCCTTTTAGTCAATCGTAACTACTCGTTCATTCTCGCTACCCTGCAAATAACCTTGTATGCATTAGGCGTATAAATCGCACTACTTTTCACATGCCAGTTACATGAAAGTTTGATAAAGTTATATTTTAAACAATTTTCTATATTTCAATGAAAGTTTTAATTAGTTTTGCATGATTAGATTTTACTTAGTATGTCTTCCATATTGGATTTTCGTGGACTATATTTTTGTGCGGCTTAACTTAACTTCCGGCAAACAATTTAAGAAGAATTTCTACTATGTACGTACGAGGTTATTTGCAGGGTAGCGAGAATGGCCGAGTAGTTACGATTGCCTTTTAGTAGGAACCAACACCTGCAAAACGTGGAACATTAAAACTGAAATATATTACTGAGCACAGAAATAAATTGACTTCCACACTCACCAAGTATCAAAGATTGTTTGTGTTTAATTAAATATGTTTTGAGATGCTTATATATTGAAGATGACAACAGATTCATATTCTTAACTGAAATGAAAAATGTAGGTAAACCGGAAACTGACATTGATGTATAATATTCGGAACGTGATCGGACCATTAGATACGGATTGTTGGCTATATCTGCCTTATCTTTTTGGATAAAAATATGTATACAGAAAAACATTTAATTGAGTTGTTTAATGATCATGACTATAGGTAATCTTGCATTCAGTTCTGTATAAAAAAAAAATAAAATTGACAGGTTATTTACAATATTACAAAAAAATGGTGGGACAGAAGCAAAGCCCATGGGTAAGACAGAACCCCAATGTCAGACAGAAAAAAAAAAGTTTTCGTCAACTCTGTAATACCGAATGTTTGGTATAATAGTTACCTCAGATTTTGTCCGAAAGGCATTGATCAGTGTTTAATTTTATTTTTAAATTACATAATTTTCATTGTTTTCACCCCTTTTATACATTTCCGGTTTCAGCCAAACCCATTTGTGAAGACGATCATGTCACGATTGGTTATTTGTATATGTATTAGCCAATAACATGACGTCTTTCATACAACCATTGACCTATAGTACAAGGTCATCAAAACAACAAACTCGAGACACACACTATAAAAGACATAACATATACAATTTTGAACAACACTGAAAACTAAAAATTGAATTACTTTAACCTCTATAAAAACCAGAGGTGAAATCAGGTGCCCAATTGCTAATACTAGGGTAAATCACTCTAAAAAGGCCAAACTAAGCATTATGCATGTGACAGTGAATTTTTTGGGACTTTTTTTTCGGACCGGCAAAATATTTTACAGTCTGACAAGATTTTCATGTCTGTCAGTCCGAATGACTGACAACTTCTCAGCAAGTTTCGGGAAGTCTGCCATAAAGCTAAAATATCCGATGAGTTTATCCAATGTTAAAGTCATTTACAATACATGACAAAATATCTACTGTTGTAAAAACTTACGTTTACTGCCATTTTATTTAGGATATCATTTGTTTTTCTCTCAATCAAGGAATTGACTGCTACCAAGGCCCTCTTATCAGCTTTCTAAACATAGACAAAAATAATAATTAGGAGATACCTGTATTGTATTTGAAAATTTCACGGTCACAAATTGAGATTACTGGCGATGCGATACAGTACTGTGTAACAAGATAAAAAAAAAACACTTTCGTTGATTTAATTTTTGTGTACTTTAGTCGAAATGTGAAATTAATCATAACTTATAATTGTCTTTCACCTAATATATATATAAAACAAAATAATAAAAAAAAGTTAACTAATGAAAATATTAACAGAACTTGGTAAATTTAATGTAATGTTAAGTTGCTTCAGCTAAAACATAGATGTTTTCTATTATGCTGCTTGAACAAGTTGGATCAGAATCTGGGAATATTTATTTCCTAAGCTTATCATAGACAGGGAACCATTAACAAAAAATATTGCAGTTTCAACTATATAACCTTACCTGATGCACTTCAGTCCTATCGGCTTTACTCTGCTTTAATTCTTTACAGCAGGCAAACAATCTCTATAAAATAATATTAATATAATATTTACAAAACAATAAATTATTAAATAAATGACAATATGAAAATATAAATACATTAAAGATTAAAAGTTCTTCAATAAAGTGTTATATAATGACGTTTAAGATCTACTTGTCTGACCTCAGTTTTCACTGGTACCGGACAATCGGACAAACGTTAATGTCGAGGCCTGAAGAGTATTTTTGAGTGTGGTAAATTTTGTCTGTTTATTGAGTGAAGTACAGCAGAACAAGGGTGGTGAAATATCTAAATGGGCTAGACCGCATCGGCGGTGTAATGGTTAGCATGCTTGCCTCGAGTGTGGTAACTGGTACAGGTAGATCATGGTTTCGAGCCCCAATCAGGTCAATTTAAAGACTACAAAACTGGTATTTGTTGCTTCTCCGCTAAGCACGCAGCATTAAGGAGAAAGAGTAAAAATGGTTTAGCTCGAAATCAGGATATTGTGTCCAAATGGGGCGACATGTCTATCTGATGAATGTTGTCTCAGTGAGCTAGCGCTATAAAAATCTAACTAAGAGTGTTGGTTTTGTACAAAGCGGACCTCATTATTATCTTATTAAAATTTAACTTGTTCTTGCCATGATATAGCTGAAAAATTGCTGAGTTGGCATTAAACAACATTCACTTTCTAAATGGACTAAAATGAGGCATTTGCTTTGACTTTCTAATTATTGCATGTAAAGTGAAATAACAAACCTCAATTTCTTCTCTGTTTTCATTCTGTGATTTTAGCAGGGCATCAAGGTCCTAAAAAATCCAACAATCAAATGAGCAAGTATGCAAATGTTTATTATCCAAAAATGCATATTTAAAATTTTGAAGCAAAAGAAATATCAACATGTTGTGGGTCAGCATCATCAGTAGCCTTAAATCATCAATCTTAATAGGTGAATGGATAAAAAGACAGAACTTGATAAGAAAAGTCAACTTTTTGTTATGTTAATTAATTGTAATATTTAAATACGCACAACCACTTGTCACGTCTAAATCTATTATTGAAGAAAGTATTAGAAAAAACATTTATCTCTTCATTTTGATATCAAAATACATTGAATTCAAGTGAACATTTTTTTTAATGAAACAGCTTGCCTTTTTTGTTTAAATATCATATTCTATTTCAATTTAAACATGTTTATTTTACTGATGAAGACATTCATTTCTCACTAAAAAGATAAGCCAGTTCCTATTTTCAGCGGTGGAAGATATTCTTGTCTTGTATCCCCCATATAAGACAAGAAAAAAATCACGCACTTTTTCCCAGAAAAAATCTATTCATATCTCTTCATCAGATTCAAACTTTATTCTCATCAATAAAACCACAATTCTACTACACAAGTATTTTTAAATTGTGCACCTGTCACAGTGTTTGACTCTTTTTTTCCCCGCCTCTATTCCAGTCAATGTTTGTTTACTTTGAGTAAATAATAAGAGTGCTCTCCCTTGTTAGTAACTAACGTAAAGAAAGAAATTACCTCCCTTTAACCAAATTCAACTATTTTTTTTTCCAGGTATTTATCACTGTTGTAGTAAACATTTATAATATATTTATTAAATACATTGTATTTTATTATGAAATACATTTAAAATACTGCCAAGACACGGATGCATATGGATAAATCGAATATTTACTTCAGCAATGGAAAAAAAATTTGCTGGAAAACGGTCGATGGAATGTAAACAAAACAATTAGTTGTTTAGTGAGAAATAAAATCAAACACTGGAAAAAGTACAAAATAGGGAAATCTCAATCGTTCTCTAACTCGGCAAGCCTCGCAAGAGATCGATTGAAATCTTACCCTCGGGTGTCAGAGATTTCCCTATCTTGTACTCCCCACGGTCTTAAGATTCTATATATCTTTTTTTAATACTTCAAATCAAGGTACAATTATGAAGAAAACCTTTTAACACATACACACAAAATTTTACACAACAATCATACCCAAGCACTATAGCAAAAACGAGATAAAGTTTATTACAATTGTTAAACATGATTGCAAATAACAGTCAGGTTGAAATAAAAAAAAATAAAAACCAAAAAAAAACATAAAGTGCAAAAAAAAGCTTTAATTTTACATGGCAAATGATATACTTCAGTGAATTTATGCAAAATGAAAGAATTTAACAAATGTCCAGCAACTGGAACGCTTTACTCATTGAAAATGAACAACATTCCATAAATGTATACGAACCTGAAGTACCAAGATTGTACACCATGGGCAACAGTCATACAAATAAAACAAATTGACATCAACTTAAGTTTGTTACACCTTTACTGTGGAAGACTGTTCTCATTGTGAATAATTCCATTGATTTCTAGGGACCGGGTGGCTCAATGAGTTAGGTAGTTGGATTACCAAGCAACTCATACAAGCCTGTCACTAATATGGCATGGGTTCGTGCCCGGCTTTGTAAATTACAAAAAAGGGTGTGCTCGACTCGCAGCTGCATGTGATAAAATTTACCAGTTACTTGCTCCAGGTACTCCGACATGTTTGATATCAATGTAAGCCCACCTTCAAGTTGTTTGTTCTTGAACCTCTGTTGCCGTAGAGATCCAAAACAAAGTTTACTGTTGATAATCGTCTCAATACTGGTGGACTTTGGAAAAACACTGATTCCAAATCCTGTTTGTAAAATTACATAGTGATATAGTTGTTATTTACATTATCCCTTGATGATTTCAGAATTTTTTAAAGGGATTTAAAATTAAGTACCTTTTATTCCAATCTGCAACCTACAAGATTCATATTTTAAATATCATAGATTAAAATGCAGCAGATTTTATTATTTTCCATACTAACCGTATCTTTAAAGTCTGCTGAATTAGTCCGTTCTAACAGAATTTCTACAGGTTCTGATTCAGCCTGTACCGTAGCCTTTTTCATTAGCTTTTTGTCCAGAACATAGAAAGCATCTCTGATATCATGCAGTTGATCATTGACAGCAGAAGCCAGTTTCCTTGTTTTATCAGGTTCATTTTCTGTAAAGATAAGACTAATCACTTCTTCATAAGGAGTTCCACGACTGATTTCCCATCTTGTACTGTCATCAGGATTAATAGTATCCTGAATCTGGTAGAGTTGATTTTGCAACATGGAAACTTTCATTTCTAAGCTAGTTACGTCTGCGGCCTGCATTTCCTTCAGATCATCATTGGAAGTGACAGATCTTGTTGAGGGAGGAGAATCTAATAGTTCTAATGGTTCACTGATCTAGTAATAAGTTAGGATAGAGAGGAAGGATTAATAAAGTTGAAGTGTTAGTGCATAGAAATAATAGTTAGAAATGATGGTTAATAATGATATCTTAAATACAGTGAAACCTGCTTATGTCAAACTCTGCTTAAACCAAACCCTGAATAAACTAGAATCCTGTATAAACTGAATTTTAGATTCTTTCTTAGATTCCTTATCTCATAATTAAAATATGCCTCCTTCTGAGGATCAGTATATATACTACTCAAACAAACACCATAATTTTAATACATTGTACTCCAAAAATATAAAGTGTTCCTTGAGATAAGTGCTATTGCAACAACAACAACATATCATTTAGCCAATTATCATGAAAAAAAGTTTGAAAGAGAGAAATACAATGTGATACAGATAATATATCTAAAGATCAATTTAGTACAGAATTATACCTTATCAATATGTTTGTCCTGAAATAACATGTTAGTTCTAATTAAGCAAATTCAAAACATTGCAATCTATACTAGTGGACAAATGTTACTACAATAAATTCTATCAACTACTTTTTTTTTTTAAATTATATCTGCCAAGCTAAGAATGCACAGCATTTGCTATAGTATATATAATTTCACACTTTTCAATAGTTTTAAAAGAAAATTTTGAATTTACCGGTTTCCTTGCAGCTGCTAGGGAATCAACTTGCTCTTTCAACTCCTGGAGTTGTTCTAATATCTCTGATGATACATCTGTAAGACAAAGGGAGGTAATAAATGTCATATTCAGTAAAACAAATTCCAACCACTCTGTAGGGTACTTCTAAGATAGTTGGCTACAGGCCTAAAAAAAATTCAAGCCAAGGACACTTCATCATGACATCAAATGAAAATTAGAAGACAATTATAGTCGAGTCTCATTATCTCGGAACTCAGTAAATAAGTCGTTTCATTGGCTAATTCAAAGAAAACATTTAGTTCATTCATAGTCCAGTAGCTTTCAGCAAATAATTTATTACAGAATTCAAATACTCAGCTGCTTTGAGGTAATATGTTTGTTTGTTTGTTTGATGGTGTTTAACACCACTTTCAACAATACTTCAGTTATATCATGGCGGTAAGTTTTATTGGTGGAGAAAACCTACGACCTATCGCAAGTCACTGACAAATTTTATCACATAATGTTGTACACCTTGCCCTGATCGAGATTCGAACTCACAACATCAGTGGTGATAGGCATTTATTGCATAGGTAGTTGTAAATCCAACTACCATACGATCATGGCCACGACGGCCCCTCGAGGTAATATCAATGGTGCTTTTGACTTCAACCTAAATAGATTTGACTGTAATGTTATATAAGATAAAACCAGTTTTGTACATATATACAAGAGATTGACAAGGTTTCATTACTTACTCAACCCATCTAAGGCACCTTGATCCAACTTCTTCCCCATTTCAGTCTTAAAAAAACATAAACATGTAGATCTTTATTTTTCATTTTTTCCTCAGATATAATTGTTGTCACATAAATTCAAATATTAACCTCCATTTTGTCATATTAGGTCAATCTTGTGAATAAAAAATGCTGTACATTAAATAAAACTCAAGACAATATCTTATTTTTTATTTCCAAGAGGCATAAACTAGATTGAGGACATCATCAAGTATATCATGTTGGATCTATGTTTTAATCATCAGCTGTTTATCTTGTAAAAAAAAAGAGAGAAAAAAAAAGATGTATGTCAAATTAAACTGAAGTAAACTCCTGAAAACCACTTAAATTATTTCATTTGATTGATTTGATTTTTGGTGTTTAATGCGACTTTCAGCAATATTTCAGCTATATCATGGCGACCAGCTTTAGTGGTGGAAGAAGCCAAAGTACCCTGAGAGAACCATATATATATAAGTTTATGGTGTTTATTTTAAAGTAGAAAGAAAATGCTATGGGAAAAAAAACAACACTAAGCTGCTTTCTATTGACGTCAAACTAGATGCTTTTTTTTTTAACGAAATGCCATATTTAAACAAATAATAATAAAACTGAATATGTATATATACATGAACATAATTATAAAAGATTGTGGAGTGCATAAAATATCTTTTGTAAAAACTGGTTATTTTGAAAAGTAAATAATTACTGATATTAAATATGACTTACTACTGGATCTGTCTGACTTGACATTTCGATCACAACTCTCTCCGTTGGTTGCTGCAGATTTCCACAGTCTTGTCTGATACCTTGTAAAGCATCTTCTAATTCTGCCCTAGTCACAATTTTCGCAAAATCATCATGGGATGGCAAGATGTTGAACCTTTTATTCATTTCATTCTAAAACAACCAAATCAAAATGTATGTTTGCATTACAAAGGGAATGAAAAAATACTACTTCTCTATGAAATAAGAGTTCTGTCCCAGAAATAATAAATTGTGTTTTACAAGTATTGAGATTGATATTAGTATTTCTTCATACAATAAATCATGTTAGAACCTTTGAAATTGGAACTTAAATTTTGATATACAAGTTTTAACTAATAACAATAAAAACAAATCTAAATGATGTTTTCTTTCTCATCTGGTAATTATATATATAATCTTGCCTTTTTTCCTACAAAAAGATATACATGTACCTACAAATATATATATAAGAACACACAATAAAACAGACTCTTACCATGCTTATTTCCATTGCATTTAATCTCTTCATTAGATCATCAATATTTAACTGAAAATAAAAAATAAAAATCATTGAATACTACAGAAAAGAAATATTGGATTGGAAATATTATTGTAATTTTAATGGTCTGTCCAAAGTTTACTCTCTCTTAACAAGGATGGGATTATCATTATTATATATTATACATAATTTTTTATGAAACTGAAATATTTTGTAACTTTAGGCTCATATGATACTGTATGAAAATGTGAAAAAGAAATTACAAAAATTAAAGATGATGATCACACTACATGTAATTTTACAGTCTGCTGATCAATCCGTGATCAAACTATAATAATGGAAATATTTCTTGATGACAATTTCTCAAATACAAACACTCGACCCAACCAGTTATACTGTGCTGACCATCGTGGGTTATTTAGTTGGGTGCCAATGTAACAGTAGAGCATATTTATCTCTGAAAAACGCAATGTCCCAGATGGGATTCAATCCTGGAACCTCTCGCATTGCAAGTTATCACATTACCAATTCAACTGCATGAGCTAAATTTAAAGGAGATCTCCACCAATGCAGTTAGCATAAGATGGCCATGAACCTACAGTTCCTATAACCTTATTAATATTTAGGTAGAGGGGTGTCCACTTTACACAACAAATAAGACTCAACCCAATCAATCTATACACCTGTGCCTGTGGGGATGAATAGAGGATTAACCATACCTTAACAATTCCCTTTTCATTGCCATTGGTGTCTACTTGATTCATGAGTTGCATGTTTATCGACATATCTCCATTGGCATTGGGTTTTTTCGTGTTTTTAGTTCTTGTCTTTTCGAAAGGATGGTTGTTAGCTATAGATGGAACTCTTTTTAGTTTTTCTTGTATTTTTGCTCCTTTTATCTCGAGGAATTGATAGGGTGTTCTCTTTCCAGGTGCAGGTTTGCTAGGCATGGAAGGGGAACTCACGCTGTGAGCATCTTTTGCATCATCACCCCTACCACCGTCAACATCACTTAAAACTGATAATTCTCTGGATTTTGAAGCTGACAAAACATCCCTATCAATATCATTTAAATCCGCTTGAACATCTACAATGTTTAACTGTCTCAGCATGGCATGCAACAAGGTGTGCAAAACATTGGCATTTACTGCACCTACTTCTGGCGTTCCTACGGCTAGATCAACCATTTGAGAGAGATTAATCTTACTTGCAGGCATTTTAATTGTTGTTTTTCTTACTGACAATAAAAAAAAATTACATATGTATCCGCTATTGTCAATATTAAGGCTCCACAATTTATTCGTGTAGCAGTCGGCAATATAAAAAATTACCTACGCAGTCCTTCCGGTTTTAATTACAAATAAAAATAAGCATTGTATTAGGAAGTGGGATGAAAATGAGAGCAGTGACTAAAAATGATAAAATGAAAACAATCCTATCGACTATGTCAATTAAAAAGATAAGTCTAAAAAAACAGTCTAATTTTATGCACTACATTTGCATTAAAAAACGCGGATGTTTTCAAGATGTCATCGTTAGCAACAGTAGTATCCCAGGCGATATTTTGCTAAAAATAGAGGGAATCATTGGGAAATCCATAATCTGCAGATTAATTTGAATATTGGAGAAAAGGAGGGTGAAGCTGATATGTTTGATCTCACAGCTCAAGAACGACTAAAGCTATCTTAAATATTTAAAGTGATTATTGAAGCTGAGAGTAATATCTTATTGATAATGTGAATAAAATAAAAATTGTATTTTTTTTTTTTTTTACAAAATAGCTAAAAGTTGACCGGTGTCGTATAAACATGGGTCCATGGTTTATTTTTATTACTTTATACTTTATATCAAACATCTTAGCCAACAGATTGACTAGCCGTTTTCTCCGGGTCCTCCGGTTTCCTCCACCAATAAAACTGATCGCCACGATATATAACTGCAATCTTGTTGAAAGTGGAGTTAAACACCATAAACTACCACCACCTATTTTCTGCATCCGCATTGATCAGAGTTATACCGTTAAGGGAAATTATTAGTGACATTGTTTACAAAAAAGCGATGAAAAAAATGGTCAATTTTTCATTTGTAAATACGAGTGCTAAGAATACAGATACAGATATTTTTATTTCTAATTAAGGATCCCTCTCTGGCAGAACAATTAACAAAGAATTTAATACAATGATTATGGATTGATTACATTGATTGGAAGATGACAACATTTTATGAAACAATGACAAATCAAAATTTAATCATACCATTGACATAGTAATAGTTGCATTCGAATGTATGCTATATAACAAGCACAGTGACCCATCAGTTATAAAATAATAATGGTCGAACTTCAGAGAGGATTTAGACAATTGAGCGACCATTAACATATCAAAATAAGGGAACGGTCATTATTTACCAGGAGGGAGGGGGCTGGAAAATTTTACTGTGATATGTCAGTAAAAGAAAAAGACCCCCTCCCCCCCCCCCCGAGTTTTAGCAAATTTTAAATTGACCCCCACACAAATTTTACAATATTTATTTTGACTCCCCCCAATAAAAATGGACAAATAACATAGTATTAATATATATCTGTGAGAAGAAAATATAGATAAAATGATGGACATAAACAATGAAAAATGCTAATAATGAGATTGAAATCATCAAATAAAGCTATAAAAAGTAGTCTATGTGTAATTATAGTACACAAACCCTTTGTAATGCTTATATACATGATAGTTTGCACTGGCGTGCCACCATGAATAGTTTTAGACTTGCTGCAGTAAAAAACACGATGCTTATTTACGTACATTCGTTCCGGTGTTATAGAGCCATTTTTCCCCCCATAGTCAGTTTTCCCCGCGGAAAAATGGCTAGGGAGAAACACTACAATAGGAGCGTTATAGAGCCATTTTTCCCCCATAGCCAGTTTTCCCCCACGGAAAAATGACCATATAGTAGGATTTCCCCCCGGAAAAGTGGCTATATAGTGGGATTTCCCCCCGGAAGAATGGCTATATAGTAGGATCCACCCCGAAAGAATGACTACCTAGTATTCCCCCTCTGAAAATGGCTTGAATATTCAACTTAGTTGCTCTGTTAAATTTTACTACCACTTGCCAGTGCTACTTTTGGTCGACTATTAGTGTCGATGGGTTTACTAGCCAGGTAGCTTGTACATGGATGATCCAAATGACTTTGAATGGGGTTTCCCAAAAGCAAAAAATAGGGCATCTAATGGGACATTATATGATACCTCACCACGTTTCGCAAGTAATTGAAGCGCGAAATGTGGGTCAAAGTGACATACTTTTGCCTGGACGCTGACCTACCATCCCAGATGCATCTACATTCAAGCAAACATGATCCTGCAACTTATAGTTGCTGAGATATGAGCGTGGACGGGAACGCTGACGCTTACGCGCACATGGACGCCGAGGGTACTCCAATAAAAATTTTCAACGTCGTTGAGGTGAACTAAAAAAATATTGATCAGTCCTTTTTAGGTGCTACAACAGCCCTTTTAAAGGCTAACAATTATTTAAACCAAATCACCACCAGTTCCTTTCCTGAAAATTATAACGTTCACCAAGGAATCCAGTGTTCCAGAGCCGACCATGCAGGCCTATTTATGTCACATTTTTTTAAAACATGGTCTTGTGTAAAAATAAATCACGTTTGAAGTTATTCACGTAATTTGTTACTTTACCTTAATATTCGAAATAACTTCATTGAAAAAAAACAGGTTCTGTATTAAAATTCGGAACACTGTTTTAAGCTTTCTACTAGCTCTTCAGATTGCAAGAAAAATATTTACACTACCTAGCTAAGTTCAAATATATGAATGTTCAATTGAATTTTGCTCAATGAGTTAGGTCGTTGGATCCAACAACTCATACAAGCCTATCATCAATACGGCGTGGGTTCGCGCCCGGCTTTGTAAATTACAAAAAAGGGTGCACTCGACTCGCAGCCGCAAGTGATAAAGCTTACCAGTTGCTTGCCCATGGTCGGTGGTTCTCTCGGGTACTCCGGCTTCCTCCACCACTAAAACTGGTCGCCATGATACAGCTGAAATATTGTTGAAAGGGGCGTTAAAACACCAAAAATCAAATCAATCAATCAATCAATTAAATGAATTTTCAATTTTTCTTCCAAATAAGTTCATGCAATATTTTGACCTCCAATAATTTGTGACAAAAAGAAGTAGAAGTGAAGATGTTGCTTTTGTCTATAAACTGCGCCTAACTTTATAATAATATACAAACTATTAGATAAGATATGAAAGTTCAAAGCAGGTTTGTCAGAGGTCGAAACATATTTGTATTGTTCTACCTTGGTGTACAGTCAACGATGAGAGATGACACCCAGAAATATGTTCAATTTACATGCAATATAATAACTTTCACAATGAAATCACATTATGGAATGGGTTTGGCTTTTATCACATAACGAAAGATAATATTCGCTTTATTTGCAATTAACAAGTCTACATTTACAATATCAGCAAAGCATACATGTACAAATAAGCTTAATACATGTTTATGTAAAAGATTGACACCTTATTTAGAAATGTAAATTTACTGGTAAGTATATTCACAATAACCGTTCATTGTCATTCAATTTGATGATATTTGTTATTCATAATTTAAATTCTTGAGTGGTTTTTTTTCAGTGATTTGATGTTATAATATAATATAGATGAAATGACAGACAGACGGACGGACGGACGGACGGATGGACATACTGATCACTGTAGGGTGCCGCCATTTTGATGATAGGACCCAAATTATTTGTTATTGATAAATCTGGATTTGAGTGAGTGAGTGAGTGAGCGAGTCTAACGCAATTTTCCAAAAAAAAAATAACGTATGTACAATTATATCTTTAGATTTATTAACTAACAGAAATCTTAAAAATTAACGTATGTACAATTATATTAATTTTCTATATTTGATGGAAAATGGAATATTATAGTCTAATAATGCAATCTTAATTCTCACCGAAAATTGTTTCCTCTTTTACCATTGAGTGAGTGAGTGACAGACATGGGGTAATCGTAATTTGTAATCGTAATCGGTTGTAATCGACTACATTTTTCATGTAATCGAATGTAATCTGTAATCGGACATTTTTTTTAGATTACGTGTAATAGTAATGTAATTGACCCTGTAATCATGGTTACTTTCTGATTACATTTAGATTACTTTTCATCATTTGGACTTATTTTGTCTTAACTGAAACGTAGATCTCCTTAGATATTTAATGTATGATTTATGTAAATTAATTTTCTTCATGAAATTTATTAAACAAATAATGTAGATATTATTATATGCTTAATTGCAATCAAAACTATCACAGCTACTAAAAATATTAAGTATAAATTATGACTTCAAAGACTTGATATCCAAACAAATAATATCTCCATTTCAATTTCTTTAGGGTTTCAAAAATTGAGTGAAAACAATTTGTCGGCTTGTGTAAAACACAACAAGCTCTAAAATTTTAAATTATCTGACACAGCTTTCAAGATTTCATATATGAAATTGTTTCTATGAAAGACTATCACCATGTCCTCCTGATTCGCATAAGATAAAGAAATATTTTATATAAAACAAAACATAGGTATCTCATGAAGATTTCTTATACAAGATTAAGAAGAAATTTAAATTTCAATAAAGATATTATATAAAAAGCAAAATGTAAATTATAATTTTGAGAAACATTTAATTATGATGCTCGTACATACATGTATATTACAAATTAACTGATAAATAGCAAGTTGTAATATTTGTAAAATTTTGGATTTTTTTTTATAGAATAATCTAATGGGGCTTGTATCTGATATTCAGATATATGTGATATTTCTGCTTTTTATTTTGGTGCTGAATTTCCTTTTAACATTGGATTATATGATAATGTTTTCATTACTTGTGGGTTACTATGCAACTTGTAATGGATATTTTATTAAACCTATTTACATAAATTAAGGATTTAGTTTTCATATTTAGACTGAGAAATTATGTACATTTTTAAGCAAGTTTTTAGAATCAGAATGATTTTTGTTTTGTTTCCTTTTTTCTGAATTATATATCAAGGACAAATATTCAAATGGTGTGAAATTTAGTAATGGTGAGTGTTACATAATTTGGTGTCATAATACCTTAATTACAAATTTTATCAGGTAATTAACTGCTAGTTTATTATCCCCAATAGACTTTCACAGGATGTTTGAAATTATTTGATATATATTATTAAAATGTGCAAATGTATTTTATAATCTTTACTAATAGTATAAGATGGAATCAATATTGGTTATATATAAGAGAAAAATATAGTCTCTAACATTGTTTACCGAGAACTTTAAAATGTAAAAATTTAACTATCGAGATTTGAGAAATTATCGTAATAAACGGGAAACAATGTTAGAGATTGTTTCTCTAATGAACCACTAAAAAATTGTTTGATTCTTTTTCTCACTAATTTAACAAAATGTATGGCCGTTTTCACTTTCTCAAATCGACGTTCAGTGACGTCACTGACGTATACTTCAATTGACGTCACACCCGTTAAGGAATGTTTTTGAAGCAATGATGGAGAAGGGACAATATTCCAGAGGAGGGGTTCTTGATGACGGTACGGTTAATTACGGTTAGTTACGGTTAATTAAGCGATTTTATTGACACAATGACATTTTGCGAAACGTAACATTTTTACGGGAAAAGTAGCGTGAAATTCTTATCTCACCCTTGGGTTGAGACATATTTGCGTAATTGACCAATCAGCGACTGAGAACAAAGTGATCCACACGTTGATTATCGATTTCTTCTCACACGGGTTGAGAAGTGTGAAAATTGAACAAGAATTAGAGAAGACATATTTTATGAATAATAGGAAAATGAGAATTGCTGTTTACAATTTACAATGTTCTGTTTGTTATTGCATGTAATGATCACATTAATTACAACTGAATTGTAATTCATAGTTCTGATTAAGAAATACATTAAAACATATAAGAGATATTGGACAGATGCACCCGAGACAAAATAACATAAAACACTAATGTATTGGTTGTCATGACATTACATGTAATCAGTAATGTAATCGATTACATTTACAAAGTGATTGTAATTTAATCGATTACATTTGAAAATTGATGTAATCCTAATGTAATGTAATCATGAAAATTGCAAAGTAATTGTAATGTAATCGATTACATTTGAATGTAATTGACTCCAAGTTTGGTGAGTGAGTGACTAGAACTTCACTTCACGCAAATTCTGAAAAAAATTACGTATGTACAATTATATCTTTAGATGTATATATAAACTAGATGCTCCCAGGAGCCTGAATCGCTCACCTGGCAAAACAACACCTTATGACCCTTATGCAAAATGTAATTTCCACAGGTGGGTTTTTGGAACTTTAAGGGTATGCATATAGAATATGCATTTAGGAAATATCTAGACGGATTGACAGAGAAAAAGTATGGAAATTAGGTGATAATAACTGTATCCACCAAACAAACGAATATAAATATATGGGAGTATATGTAACAAAAATTCTGAAATCAAACTATCATGTACAAACGTTTCTCTACTTCTTGTTCAATTTTCACACTTCTCAACCCGTGTGAGAAGAAATCGATAATCAACGTGTGGATCACTTTGTTCTCAGTCGCTGATTGGTCAATTACGCAAAATTTATGTCTCAACCAGTGGGTGAGACAAGAATTTCACGCTACTTTTCCCGTAAAAATGTTACGTTTCGCAAAATGTCATTGTGTCAATAAAATCGTTTAATTAACCGTAACTAACCGTAATTAACCGTCAATTGAAGTATACGTCAGTGACATCACTGAACGTCGACTTGAGAAAGTGAAAACGGCCATATATTTTGTTAAATTAGTGAGAAAAAGAATCAAACAATTTTTTAGTGGTTCATTAGAGAAACAATCTCTAACATTGTTTCCAGTTTATTACGATAATTTCTCAAATCAAGATAGTTAAATTTTCACATTTTAAAGTTCGAGGTTACTTTAATATGTGAAAATTTAACTATCTTGATTTGAGAAATTATCGTAATAAACGGGAAACAATGTTAGAGACTATATATATCAAAGATAATATGAAAAACAAAATTAATTTCATGTCCCGTATTCTTGCTGAACACGGCAATCTTAATCGTGTTGAGTTCGGAGACGCGTTATGGAATTCAGTTCTCCGACCTTCAATTTCACATTGTTGTGGAGCTTGGCTTACATCCTCTAAAGCAAACGAAGATTTGTTAAGTAGCATACAATTTCAAGCGGCGAAGATCATAATGAAAACAAAGGTGAATATGTCTAAAGCGGCTCTTCTTATCGAGCTTGGTTGGGAACCTATCAATGATTTTTTGAATAGACAGATAGGCTCATATTTTTTTTATATAAATAACTTACCAAATAAAAGACTCTGCAAGATAGTTTTTGATGAGATACACACTCTTTCCGCTCATGCTTGGGACTACTTACCTGCTTTGCAAACCTTATTTGAATCAGTAGGACTTGACTATTTGTATCATGTAAACGACTTTAACAAAGAAAGGTTTAATGCTTTTATGGGTCAGTTCTCCTCCACAAAACTAAGAAATGAAATCATGAGTAAAAGTTATCTCCGTGACTATATTACATTCTATAAACACAAAGGGAAGCAACCCTATCTCGAAGATATGAGAGATTTTGAGGGATCTAGACTTAAACTTCTTTGCCAAAGGCAATGTGAGCTTTTATCATCACTCCGTCGTCTTTCGTTCGTCATCTGTCGTCCATTAACTATTCACATTTTAATCTTCTCCTCTGAAACGCCTCAACCAAATGAAGTGAAACTTAGTAGGAAGCATCTATGGAAGGTCCTCTGTAACGATTACTCATTTCGTCCCGATCCGTTAAGGGCTGTTTCATAAAAAATGGCTCCAACATGTGAAAAAAATGTCCAAATTAAACTCACTCCTAAAAACTTTCTGCTGATAATTTTCAATGTTGTATACATTGAAGTAAATGAAACAAGAAAGAAACTATGAACAGATAAGCAATACATTTTTAAGAACCTTTTATTGAACACAAATTGGCATAAAAACCATGTAAAACACATACTTATTCTATATCAGTTAAACAATCTTTAGTCTCAATTATTTTGTATAATGGTTTCTCAAACAATGCAACTGATATAATGACTTTTTGTGCAAAATATTGGGTTATTCGTAGTTGTACTTTTTCTTAAAAGCTATTTTTTATGAAAATTTCTCAATATTTTTGTCCAATCTACCTGATAAAGTTTTTATTATCAAAATAATAATTAATATTTTTACTTAAGACAGCAAAATTTTCAAACTTTAAAGATAAGTAGCCATTTGTAAAAAAATAATAACATTGATTCTTTGAACGATCGCAAAATAATTGGTTGTAGAAAAAACATTTTGTCTATTTTTGTTGCACTCCTGACATTTTATAAATTTATAATAAAAAAAAAAAGAAGAAAATATCACATTTTAAAATGCCAACATTGAACAGTGATGTTACTGTTAACTCATACAATAATTTTTACCTGTTTTCAATGAAATATTTGTACAGAAATGACAGTATTTGGAAATTTGTAACAATTTTTTGCCATACCACTTCTTTAATACCTAGTTTTAGCAGCAATATTTTTAATTATGTACATTTGAAAATTTGTATTATACCACTCTAATATATTAGATAAATCATAAATAAATAATTAGAATATTTTTATTGGCTAGAAAAGGCAATTTATTATAAATTATCATTATTTTATCAATCATACTATTTTATCAGGATATGTTGCACTCCTGACATTATATTGCCATCAAGAAAAAGAAGAGTTATTAACTTAAAAACAATTCACAGGGGAAAAAATCAGTTGGTGTTCTTTCAAGCATTAGTTTTACAAAGTTTTAATGATAATTGTTTCTTAAAGTAATATTTTTCTAGTTATTTGTAACTTGTTTACAGCCATACTTCTGGAAAATTCCAACTTATTTTTGAAATATACTATACAAAAACATTTAAAACATGTATTAATCTAAATTAATATTGAAAATAGATGTTTAATGTACAATTACAAGTATTTTTTGGATACCTAGAAAATTAATTATATCAAATTTCAATGATTTTTAAATATTTATGTCAGGAGTGCAACATTTACATGGTTAACCATAAATTATCTATATGAAAATAGATAAATGCATTTATCATAAACTTTATCAAGTCAATTAATCTGCAATAGCAAATGAACCTAGAAAACATATTCCCTTGTTAGAGAATGTCTCTAGTATTAATACCTAATAGATATTAAAGCAGGAGACCATTTAAAATGAAAAAAAATGCTTTATTACATAAAATTAAAAGCACATAAAATACTATTGGCACTTTTAATTTGTTCAAATATTATTCTAAACTTGACAGAATCTCATTTTATTTAAATCATCCATATAAAAAGCTATAATTTAGACTGTGTAGAAGATCACTTAAAGCTAGTAGCACTCCTGACATGAATCAAATGCTTCTGTGAGAGATATTTTATGTATCTCAAACAGGTAAATGGGTTTTATCTGTTTTCTTGGTCAGTCTCTGTTGAAATAGAAAGACAAATGTGATTTTAGTTACATTTAAAAGAAAATATAAAATGTTGCACTCCTGACATTTGAGGGTGCTGCCTTTAATGTGACATTCTTGGCCTTACTACTGATTTTAGTGTATCCTTTAACTATGGTTTTGAAGCAGCAATGATGTATTAAGATTTATTTATACCCCATATCTTTGAAAAATAAAAGACAACATTTCTACAATGTAATTTAGGAAAACTTGCATAAATGTTTGTTGCACTCCTGACTTTTTTATGCAATAATAAATGTGAAGCATGATCTATTGCTATCTTAGAGTATGTCAACATATCAAAGTTTGTGATGGAATAGATTTTGATAACATATTGTTTGACTTAGCACTGTGGTAGGTTGTTGAAAATTAAGGATTTTTTAAAGTGTCACAAAAAAGTGTTGCACTCCTGACAATTTTGACATGTTTTTTGGACATATTTTTTTTGTTATTTTAGATATCTTAAAGAAATTTTGCAGTAACAAACATCAAATCATTACAGATCTTTTAAACTATTTAGATGCAATAAAATCATAAAAATGTGTAAATTAGAGAGCTATAGCAGTAGGAGCCATTTTTTTTAACTGCCCTTAACAAACATGGTCGCCACAAGCGATTCTTGCAATCGTAACTACTCGGCCATTCTCGCTACCCTACAAATAACCTCGTACGTAGATAGTAGAAATTCTTCTTAAATTGTTTGCCGGAAGTTAAGTTAAGTTAAGCCGCACAAAAATATAGTCCACGAAAATCCAATATGGAAGACATACTAAGTAAAATCTAATCATGCAAAACTAATTAAAACTTTAACTTTTATCCATGAAAATACATGTAATTGAAATATAGAAAATTGTTTAAAATATAACTTTATCAAATTTTCATGTAACTGACGTGTGAAAAGTAGTGCGATTTATACGCCTAATGCATACGAGGTTATTTGTAGGGTAGCGAGAATGGCCGAGTAGTTACGATTGGCTCTTCTTGTTTCTGATTGGCAGATTTAAAAAAAAATCTTCTCCTCTAAAAGTTCTCAGCCAAATGAACCGAAACTTGGTATGAAGCAACTATGGAAGGTCTTCTATAAAGATTGCTCATTTCATCCCGATCCGTCAACAAACATGATCTCCACAGATAATTCTTGTTTCTAATTGACCAATTTTATAAAAAATCTTCTCTTCTCATATTGCTTAGCCAAATGAACCGAAACTTGGTAGGAAGAAACTATGGAAGGTCTTCTATAAAGATTGCACATTTCATCCTGATCCGTTGACAAACATGGTCGCCACAGACAATTCTTGTTTCTGATTGGCCGATTTCTAACAATCTTCTTCTCTGAAACTGCTTAGCCAAATGAGCCGAACTTTGGTGGGAAGCACCTATAGAAGGTTCTGTCTGTATTAAGTTTCCTCAAAGCAGAATGAAAGGTGAACGGCATAGGCTCAGACCACTGAGCCTCTATTTTCAGAGAGCAAAGCACGAACATTTGTCGTATTACAACTTGTAACGAACGTTGCATTAATCGAGTACACCTAACATTTTCTTTGTATACAAACTGCCAAAATCGGCCGTGCGGAAAGGAATTCAATACTACAGCCTTTGTTAATTTGCTTATCTGTAATGTTAATGTAACCATTATACTGTGAAGAAACTTAAATATCGTATTCATGAAGTTATTTCAACAGAGTGACTTACTTCGTTATCAACGAGTATAAATTTAAAATATTACGTTATAAAAAGAATCTCCCACTACTCAATTGATGCGCCTGGACAACTACTTAAAGTGAGTGTAGCGTATTGAGCACCAATCGTGATGTCAGTGCCACAAAAAGCATTAAAAAAAATCAAGTGTTCGCGACAGTAGCAATTTAACATAGAAATAACGATTTTTTTTATTGTTCAAAGTAGGTGAAATTAGCAGCCATGGCGAATATTCATACTATGGATCAGTATTTATCGCCTTTGAGATATTTCCTAACCATAGCTATTGTTAAATTGCAATATAATGCTCAATTACAATAAGATCAGTGGTATTTACTGACAAACCCGGTTATTTATAAATGACCCAACCGGTTTGTATACATGTTTACATTTTGACCAAGCCGAATTTCAAAAACATCTGTTGACATCATGTTTTAGGGTATAACTACTACTAATTGACTTTTCATCAACAAAATAGTATTTTTAAGTAAAATCAATCATTCATCAATATTTTTTTCTTTTTGGGCAACATTTAATTCATTCGTAAATGCAAGATATAGCGATATTTCAGTTGATTGTAATGATTTTGAAGCCGGATTCCTTATAACTTATAGAAAAATCTAATTTAACACTGCAAAAATAAATGATATTTGGACAAAAAATGAAATTAATAATAATAACAATCATAAAGCATCATAATTCAAAACATTATATACACAGTATATTTATAAATACTTACGATAATTATCCGTGTCTACTTTAAAAATACCGCTTTAAAATATCCCGGATGTTGACCAAACATTTTCGATCGGAGCTCTTTGACGACAGTGGTCCTTGTGAGGCAAAAATGAATTCAATGTTGAAAATAGGAAATCTAATTTTGTATTCATATTTACCTCTGCTTTTCTTTAGAAATAAGCAAATTACAAAAAAAGAACATTTTGAGAAATGAATATTTATGTATTATTTAGTAGTGTTTAAAGTTATGTTGTCAATGAAATTTATGAAATTGTGCTTGGAACCATATTTGTTTATTATTTCATGTAATTTATAAAATAAAAAAAAGTTCTATAGATGCTGAAATATGATTAGAATAACAATTATAAATTACTATATTTTGTTCTCTATTCTCTAAGCAATCTATAGCTAGTAATAGACACACAGAAGTATACCTGAAGTTAATGAGTTAGTGTTTATACACCCTAAACCAAATGTTTGCACATTTCTTTATACAATAATTCCAGCTATTCCCACTTGAAATTTTAAGTTTCTTTAATGGATTTTTAAAAAGTGGGATTAGGTAGAACGAACCTTATAATCAATATAACTTGATGTCTTTTTATTCTAATATTTTTTAAATAGTTTTACACCAAGGAAGCCTACGTTACTCATATGACATAACACATAACATGTTACGATTGACAACAACAAAAGGATGATTGATCGTTAAACACCAAACAATCAATCAACCTTTTGTCGTTGGTAATAAGGACATTTATTGTATTAGATGTGATGCAATCGTTCAAGGAGAATGATAATACGCTTTTGTTTAAAACAAATGGAAAACAGTTGTGCGTTCGTCGTTTTACTCTCGTTAGCAATAATGTATAATGGCTTCCGTGTTTGACTAAAATCCAACAATATTGATTCGTCACCAGTCAACTCTAAGTAGGAACACTCCGCTTAAAATGTATTTAGGCAAAAAAAAAATATATAAACTCTTATCAATTCATCGACCATATTGTGTTTTTGTGTAAAATAAATGCGATAAATGCGACAAAGATTACAGAACAACTAAATAACTCCACGCGATCTGAATCCAGAAAAACCAAATAACTCCACGTGGTCTGAATCCAGAAAAACCAAATAACTCCACGTGGTCTGAGTCCAGAACAACCAAATAACTCCACGTGGTCTGAATCCAGAGCAACCAAATAACTCCACGTGGTTTGAATCCAGAACAACCACATAATTCTGACTGGTCTGAGGCCAGAACAACCAAATAACTAAACATGGTCTGGATCCACAACAACCAAATAACTCAACATTGTCCGAGTTCAGAACAATTAAATAACTCCACATGGTCTGAGTCCACAACAACCAAATAAATGTGGTCTAAGTCCAGAACAACAAAATAACTTCACCTGGTCTGAGTTCAGAACAACCAAATAACTCAACATGGTCTGGATCTAGAACAACTGAATAACTCCACGTGGTCTATATCGGGGTAAACTCAGGTGCTCGCGAAGGGCAACTATTTTTCCATTTGAAGAAGCCATAATTTCATATCACAAAATTCAAGATGGTCGTCTTGTGTATAGTATACAATTTAACATTACTCAGGAGACATAACTTGTTACTGTTCAATAACAACTTATCATTCTGTGTCATACAATATTGGCAATTTTTATATTAAAAATCTATACTTAAAAAACAATGTTCCTGTGTTTGTTTGTTTGATGGTGGTTAACGCCACTTTCAACAATATTTCAGTTATATCGTGGCGACCAGTTTTATTGGTGGAGGTAACCGGAGGACCCTGAGAAAACCACCGACCTGTCGGAAGTCACTGACAAACTTTATCACATAATGTTGTACATCTCGCCCTGATCGAGATTCGATCTCGTAACATCAGTGGTGATAGACACTGATCATTACATACAATGTTCCTGTGTATTTTGGAGATTTTAACAATTATCAAAACTAAAATGTGTTTTAATGATGATATTAATGAAAATGTATAATGGGTGTTTGTTCTTTATCAGATTTACGGTTGTCTATAATATATTGTTTAAGCTTAAAGCTATTTAAGGAATATTTGAAATTGTTGAACAGGTTATACGATATAACCTGGTTTGGGTCAGTTTACGCTTAATAAACCGCAAAGCGGTTTATGAAAAGCGTGAACTGACCCAAACCAGGTTATGCAAGTATAACCTGTTCAACAATTTCAAATATTCCTTATAATTTAATTCTTACAACCAAATTTAATGATTCCTCGATTTTAATTACGATTATTTCATGTGACTATTTGAATTTGTCTTTGGCAGATGAACACGTTGGTGACGTCACAATACCAACCCAGGTTATCGAGTATAACCAAAATTTCCTCCAGGCGGATTAGCCAATCAGATTGAAATATTCAAATCAAATTAAATTATTACATATTATTTCCTACAAGTTATAAATGATGCAGCACTATCTTAATTCATTACATATTGAGATTTCAGTCCCAAAGAAGATTAATTGGTAAACACCATTAATGGAAAATTGAAAATGCTTAGTCCATTGTGGCAACAAGGATTAAAATAGTTTGCACTGTTTTTAGCCTATTGAGAATTCGACTTTTAGCTACGACATTTCATTCAGTAGTCATATATTGTCACTGTTAAACAATTGGTTGGATTGTATGTCATTTAAAGTAATACCAGGAAATTGATTGCGAAATGTGGGGTGATTCAAGATTTCAAGATGTTATTAGGAGACTAGTGATGTTTGTAACATTTGAGGAGATTTGAGATTTCAAGATTTTATTACGAGGCTATTTATGTTTGTGACATGTGAGGTGATTCAATATTTCAAGATTTTATTAGGAGACTATTGATGTTTGTGACATATGAGGTGATTCAAGATTTCAAGATTTTATAAGGAGACTATTGCTGCTTGTGACATGTGAGGTGATTCAAGATTTCAAGATTTTATTAGAAGACTATTGATGTTTGTGACATGTGAGGTGATTCAAGATTTTAAGATTTTATAAGGAGACTATTGATGTTTGTGACATGTGAGGTGATTCAAGATTTCAAGATTTTATTAGGAGACTATTTATACAATAATATTGTGTTGTCCATGTTATATGCCGAAATATGTCCCAAGGTTAGAAGGCATAATACACGACCCGAAGGGGGAGTGTATTATACCTTCTAACCTTGGGACATATTTCGGCATATACTGGTCGGGGAGTAGTTCTCGCCATTTTTTACCTTTTTTATCCAATATTTTTAAGAAGCAGTGGAAAAACCTTTGTTTATGCCCCATTATTATTTTGTATGACCTATATTCATTTACATACGAAATGAATTTTCATTAAGGAGAGCGCACGGTGATCCGGGATCCTTTATTACGACGTTGCATTTGCTTACGGAAAATGGCCGCCACAGAAGCAGTTCTCGCCAACTTTCGGAAATAGGTTTTTTTGTGAAGCTAAAGCATTATAAGGATATAAAAACGACATTTTAGACAATTTAAACCCTTTTCAGAAAAGGTTTAGGTGTTTTTGTGTTTGTAGAAAATTCTGAAAAATTTTCATCGGTGTTTTATTTTAATGACTGTCATGCCGTCATGCCACGAGGCACGACACTCTCCCAATTCATAAAATACAACCTTTTCACAGTGGACTACCTGATAATTTTCATTTTCTTGATGAAAAGTAATAATAATTGTATGGGAATTAATTGGATTTTCTAACTCGTGCAGGTTCAACAACCACGGGGCATGACACGTCATGGGTTATTAGCGTACTTCAGAACAGGTGCCCGAAAAAAATCAATGTGACAGCATTTGGCGCGATTTTTTTTATGAACTACCAACACATCAGTTAGGGTTGTTTGAGTGAATAATTTCTTTAATATTTAATCAGGGGGAAATAATTTTAGGTAGGAACAAATAAATTGTTACATACCAAAAGGTGATTATTTTATAATATTTAAAATTAGGAATTTCCTATTTTGAAATCATTGTTCAAGAGTTGTAGTTTTTCAATGATGATGGTGTTTTGTTAGCATGCAGCATGGATTTATGGCATCTGAAAACAATATTTCATTCATGAGATTGACAAAACAATAACATGAACTAGTCTTATTTTATCTACTGTACAGAAGAATACAGGAGACTTGTATATTTTTAACAGTTGTGCATTACATTTTACATGTACATAATTCAGGTGTCATTGAACTTCCAAAAATAATGTAGTTAATTTTTGTTATTACACCACGCCTATTTTTTAAACTGAAAATTCAGTAACTCATGAAATTTGCTAATTATATGAATCAAGGTAATGTCAAAATATGAAATAAACCAAACATTTCATGCAATAAATGTAAATGTATAAATGAGAAACAACTAGTAGAATGCATGCATGTACCTCTTTTGCATCTATATTGAATACTGGAACAACAGCACTGGAGTTGAAGGTGACATTGAAATAGGATGGTCGAATGCAGGCGGAGCAGTGATATTTGGAGGAAGACTTCTGATATATTAAATTGAGGTTTGCTCTCATATATAAAATAACCTAGCTGAGCAGTCATTTAATAAAATAAAATAAAATAGAACACAATTTGAAGGTTAGCGATTATCACATCACCCACCTTCAATAATTTTCCAATAAAAAAGAACATAGAATATAGAAGAATTGGGTAATTTGAAGGTTAGCGATTATCACATCACCCACCTTCAATAATTTTCCAATAAAAAAGAACATAGAACATAGAAGAATTGGGTAAAAAAGAACATAGGGTTACATCAAATACTTTGGCTAAATGGTCACAATACTTAATACAAGACAGATAAATTGGTTGAACAGTGATTCAAACATCAGTAATTGGCACATCACACACAGGTGAAAATCAATGAACAACAAGAGAAGACTAAAAGAGCAAAAATAAGTACAATCGAAGACCCTTCACTCTTCGTCTAATTCGAGACAAACCAAACATTTAAAACAAACTTCCTCCTCCTCTATTTCTTCTGCAGTCATATCACTGCATTCTAGGTGACACCACTCGTCACATAATTCACACTGAACCCAGTCGATGTCACCTTCTCCAGATTCTGGATCTGCAAACCTACATATTTTGCATACAACAATGTTGTTTTTTTGCTCTTTTCATTCCTGGTCTGCCTGCTTCAAAACTCTGTTGTTCATCAGATGTTTTCCTTTTGGTGCCTTTTTTCATTTTCTTTTGTTCTTGTTCAACCTCTTTTTGTTTTTTTCTTTCCTCTCTTTCCTGTTTTCTCTTAGCTATTTGTTCTTTTTTTACTTTAGCTTCCATTTCCTTCTTTTTATAAACTCGTCGCTTGTAATTACCCGAGCTTCTGTTACCATTTTTCTTTTAACGGGCACTGGTTTTGCTGGTACTGGAGGAAAAATATGTGAAAGAGAAGACAAAATAAGTCCTTCCGTTACCAGAGGATTGCCACCTAGAAATGAGCCACATTCCGCACAAATGGAAGTGTTGGATTTGGACTTAGTAGAAAGAGCAGGGTCAGATGATGTGGAAGCAGCAGTATCAGATGATGTTGAAGGAATAGGTTCAACTGATGTGGATGGAACTGGATCAGGAGATGTGATAGAAGTAGATTCGTATGTAGCAAGAGGAACAAGATCAGGCGATGTAGAAGGTACAATACCAGAAACAGTATCAGATAATGTTGATGACACATTAGAATTCAGCTTAAGAGTTTTGCTATGTGACGGAACAAGGAGACGTTTGTCGATAGCATCAGGATTATATGGAAATATGCCACTTTTTCTGAAATACCCTTTTATGTTTGCTGGTGAACAAAATATGTCAACTGATACTGAGAGAACAACAGGAAATTTGGCTTTGTTAAGAATCTGGTGCTTGTTGACGAAACCTAGATTTGTTGCTGTTTTATAAACCTGAGCCTTGAGAGGACCGTTAATTGACACATCTAAAGGCTGTAAAATATGAGTGGTGTGAGCAGGGAATCCAAGTATTTCTATTCTGTTGGCCCTTGCCAGCTGTATGACCTCAATACTTATGTGAGACTCATGGTTATCAAGAAGCAGAAACACTGGACGAGCAGAACCACAATGAGGAATGCAAATGTCCCTGAACCATTTAAAGAATAGATCGCTATCCATATAACCAGACTCAGAAAACCCATACAGCCACTCACCAGGAACACCATCTCTATATGCTGTATGCGGAAGAGATTTCTCAAAAATAAGAAACAAAGGAAGAATTGTCCCATTAGCAGAAATGCAGAGATGTCCAGTTATATGCCCTGATGCAAAAAGACTGTTGGGAGACAGGCTCACCTTTTAAGCCAAAAACTTTTTGTCTACTCTTTTCTTTACCAGACCAGCCAGTCTCGTCACAATTAAAAATTTGACCGAGTTTGTCTTCAATTTTAAGCCTTGTCACACTCTCAGAAAGTCGCTCAAAATATTGTGTTATGACCGTCTCGTTAGACATCCGGTTTCGAGATCGGTCTTGCACCTGGGGTTCTTTCTCTGAGATTTCTGAGTGTCGACTTACAAATTTTCTAAACCACTGGTCACTCGGACCCTTCTCTAAATTAAAAAGAGTGCTACGGTGAGGATCTTCTTTGATAATACTAATAATAAACTTCCTCACCATAGCACGGGTCATTGGGAAACCTTGTTTCATAGAGTAGGCGAGATAGTTTGTTAAGGATTCCTCCTTCACCTCCGTCAGCATCCTATCTGGGCCCGGTCTCTCCTTAGTTTCCTTCTTCACATGATCATCTAAAAGTAAATTCAGATTCTGTTTAGTGCCCGGGGGTGGGGGGGGGGGGGGTTCAATGAGTTAGGTAGTTGGATTACCTAAAACTGATCGCCATGATATAGCTGAAATATTGCTGAAAGTGGCGTTAAAACACCAAATATCAAATCAGATTCTGATTATGAATTGAATATAGTCGAAATAAAGTTTGCGGTGCATAAGAATCAGTTTGTCCGTCCGTCTGTCAGTATTTTATCAGCGCAACTTCTCATAAACCACTTCATGGATGTTCATGAAACTTTGCATAAAGGAAGTAAATAATAATTAATATGTACATGTGCATGAAGCAATATAATTTGAATCTGACATTTCCCAGAGGATATAAATGAATTTTCCAAAAAAAAGGGGGGCTGGGTATCACTTTATGAGTGTGCTCACAGTTCCTCTATTGTTTTGATTAAAAACACCCTCATTCAGAAGCTGTTATCTACACTGTCGGGAAAAACAGAAGAAGCAAAGGTATGAGTTAATGAAGTTAAAAGTTTAAGATAATAATTATGAAAAAAAAAATATCTCAAAAACACAAGAAACATTCATCAAAGACTCATCTGTAATTAGCCATTAACAAATTATGTAAGCTCTCAATTTGAATTTCTCATTTTGTTATAGTTATCTATTTATTTACCAATTGTTTTTCTGGGAACAGAAAAATCCCTGGAAGCCTGACTTATTGTCAGTTTCCTCTCTTTCACTGCTAAAACAGCATTTCTTAATGTAGCAGTATCATATATTCTGGTTCCTTTGGAATATCTTTTAGCACTCAGCATGATTTTACTATAATAACAATGTTGAAATATTTATTTTATTTCCTATTTAGATTTAAATCTTAAAGAAAGCTATCATTTTCTTTTTATGTAGGTACAATGAATATATCAGAGCCAATGTAGCATAGTAATTTTATTTCCCACAAGGATAATATTAGAGAAAAGAGTGAAAATAATTCATTACTGCTTAATGGGATGTAAGTCTGTCTTCTTCATTTGACCTGAATCAGTTTGATAATCTGCCGTTGACTACTATAATCTGTAATAGGATAGTACCGTAGTTTGATAATTTTCACCAATGCAGTATAATTATACATTTATTTGACAAATTAAAATAAATATTATTATTACATCAGGCTCTATTTTACTGTTTTTCTATTGACCAGAAGCAATACACGTGACATTCCATTTTCTAACATATTGATTAGCAAAAAGCAATTTCGGTGCAATAAATAATCATATTGCACTCTCGTGCAAAATCAGTGAATGAAATTACGTGACACGAGAGTGCAATATGGTTTTTTATTGCACAGAAATTGCTTTTTGCTAATCAATATGTTAGAAAGTTTCATAAAATTTGAAAATTTTCCAAAAATTTAAAAATTATAAAATAAAAAAAAAAAAATTCAAAATTGTTTAAAAAATTTGAAAATTTTGAAAATTTCTTAAAATTTCAATTTTATTTAAAAATTCAAAATTTTCATAAAATTTCAAAACTTTCAAAATTTCATAAGATTTCAAAAAAATTCAAAATGATAAAATTTTCAAAAAGTTTCAGAAATTTCAAAGTTTCCATAAAATTTCTAAATTAGAGTAAAATAGAGCCGTATGTAATTGTATATAATTGAAAACGAATGTTAAGATTATTCACCATGGTGTAAACTATTTCAGTATTTCTAGAATTAATTTAAATACTTTGTCCATTTTTATGCCCAATGTGATAATAAAGGATCCGCTGTATAAACTAGAGGTCAAGGTAATTGGTGATGTAATAAACAGTGCGTAGTCAGCCATTTGCATATTAACATGGAATTTATTTTTATTCTGAAAACGTGAGTATTTTGGATTGTACTGTAGGGATGAATAGGCTAAAGTGTGACACTTTTTAGAAATGAATTATATTTTAAAGATTTGAAGAGATAAATGGGAAATATTATGTCATTAGATTCTCCGATGATCATGTTTTACTACAACCCATGTGATTTTTCTATTTTTAGGGTACCGACACAGGTGACCCCCCCTGTTGATATAATGACAACATGTGGGGTGCAATAGGGTTTTTACCTGATTTTAACGATCTTTCAAGATGAAATTCGATGAAAATTTGTATGCAGTCTTGATACAGCGTCCTTTAATGACGGTGAAAAAATAGCACGAAAATTCACGAGCGCACGCGGTAAACGAGACAGTTGGCGAGAATTGCTACTTGGCGAGAACTACTCCCCGACCAGTAACATGAACGACACAATATTATTGTTATTATTACTCTGAATGTCTTTGGTGATTTAAAAAAATGAAATTTGTCTAAAATGTATTGATAGTATAAAGATTGGCAAATAATATTCATTTAAATTCAAGAAATATTTAATTTCAACAATAACAATGAACTGTCAAATATTTAATTCCCAAACCTGGAGCTGGCCATTGTTTTGACAGACGGCAGCATCAACGTTAAGAAAAACCGTATATTACATTGTAAATTGTACACTGTTAAAAGCGCTCAGGTGATCCCGTTTAGACCCCCGCCTATTTAAATGACGTAACATTGTTCTAAGCTCCGCCCATCAGCATAGTAATGACTCCAACAATAGTATTATGCGAGTGCATAGTAGGTACAACGACGCTATTTATTCTTTGTAAAATTATGTTTCGATAATATCATGTCAATTATAATGAAAGTTTCTTACATGAAGAGTAATAATTATTCTTTGTAAAATTATGTTTCGATAATATCATGTCAATTATACATGAAGAGTAATAATGATGTTTGTAGCATTTGAGGAGATTGATGTTTGTGATATGTGATGACGCTATTGATGTTTGTGATATGTGATGACGCTATTGATGTTCGTAACATGTGACGAGGCAATTGAAATTAGAACTTTAAGTATTAATACAAATGTATATAGAATTATATAATTTGCAGTGAAAGTTATCAGACATGGATAATCATGCAACATATCTTCTAAATGTTTTGTGCATTTCAGGTAAGATTTTAAAAATTGTGAGCTCGTATTTTGACAGAAAATTGCTCCTTGATTAAAACAAATAATTGTTACTACGTTTTATTTGAAATAAATTGAAAAAAGTAAAAAAATACCACACTGCTGGAACATTATATGTATATCATAAAATTAATTAAATATAAAATGATTTCATTATATAATAGGGATTGATTGTATGGTAGTTTGATTTACAACTACCTATATATGTAATCAGTGCCTATCACCTCTAAAGTTAGAAATTTGAACCACGCTCATGGCGAGGTGTACTCGATACAACATTATGTGATAAGGTTTGTCAGTGACTTGAGACAGGTTTTCTCCAGTTACTTCGCATATGTTTCCACCACTGACTGCCACGATATAACTGAAATATTGTTGAAAGTGGCGTTCATCACCACAAACCTAAGCCTAACCCCTTTCATTATATTTCAGTAATAACATTGTGTGTAAGCTGTAACGAAGTAATCCAAAATGTCACTGGTGAGTAATATATATTTGAAATCAAACAAGTAGTATTGTAATACAACAATTTGCAGCTTGCGATGGTTTGTGGTGGTATTTTATTTATCGATTACGAAACAATTAACATCGGCTTCTATCGGAATTATGTTATCGACCAAAACTGTTTAAATGGTTTTTGTTCATTTTCTCAATGGTTACCTCCAGTTGTTTGTAGAAGGGCTTATGTCTTATTTACGTTATTTGTGTTTGTTTGCGTATAATGGTGTCCAACACATATTGTGTTATAGTTTTGTCTTGTTTTTATTCGTCATGTCAAACCAGATTCTCTGGATTTTCCATTTTTGATTGCCCCTTCGGTATTCTCTAACGTTTATATAGTAGATGTCTATAGATCGCCACCGCTCAACATTTTGAATACTATTGATCTACTATCAAGGAAAATATAACGCTTTTACTATTAATTGATGATGCACGGAGAACACTTATTGGGGTGTTTTATTACTGGCCAAAATACTAATACCGGTGACAAATCAATCGTAACTACTCGGCCATTCTCGCTACCCTACAAATAAGCTCGTACGTAGATAGTAGAAATTCTTCTTAAATTGTTTGCCGGAAGTTAAGTTAAGTTAAGCCGCACAAAAAATATGGTTGACGAAAATCCAATATGGAAGACATACTAAGTAAAATCTAATCATGCAAAGCTAATTAAAACTTTAACTTTTATCCATGAAAATAATTGAAATATAGAAAATTGTTTAAAATATAACTTTATCAAGCTTTCATATAACTGACATGCGAAAAGTAGTGCGATTTATACGCCTAATGCATACGAGGTTATTTGTAGGATAGCGAGAATGGCCGAGTAGTCACGATTGGTGACAAATACGGAATTGGAAAATGACGTCACCACAGAGATGGTAGAGCACAGGCACTTGTTTCATTCAAAAAATATATGCCTCCTCCTCTTCCTTACTTCAAGGTAAACATCTGCCCTTAACCCCTTCCCCACTTCGCCTCAATATTTTTCTCTTATTTGTGATCCTTTCGCTGACCCAATTATATCGTTACACTCCCGAGATATTTTTCCTTTCGACTGCCACATTTAAATATACCTACCGGGCCCCCCTCAGTCGAATTGGACAAGAATATTCAGCGAACGTCGCATTTTCTATTTTTCAGTCATTGAGACGGATACAGTCACTTCCGGTCCGTTCTAACTTGATTTAGAAACTAAAAAAAAGGTGTTTTAAAAATCAAATGTCAGTAATTTGGAGTTGAACATATTTTTATAATCTGCATTGGAACAATTATCTGTATTTTAAAGGTTTACTTTACATTTGAGAGGAGATGATCATGATGGCATTGTTACACATGGCCGGTCTAGAGAATTCCGAATGCATATAAAAATCCAGCGCAAACCGGAAGTGGCTGTGTCCGTTTCTATGACTTAAATTTTCACCAAGCCACTTTCGCTGAATATTCTTGTCCAATTCGTCTGAGGGGGGCTCGGTAGGTATATTTAAATGTGGCAGTCGAAAAGAGAAATATCTCGGGAGCGTAACGATATAATTGGGTCAGCGAAAGGATCATAATTAAGCGAAAAATATTGAGACGAAGTGGGGAAGGGGTAAAGGGCAGATGTTTACCTTGAAGTAAGGAAGAGGGGGGAGGGGCATATATGTTTTGAATGAAACAAGTACCTTTGTGGTAGAGATCAAAATAAAAAATATGTTACAATTTTATGTTGATCTATTAGAGGTATGAAAAGTAAGATTCATGAGGTAAATAAACACTTCGATAAGAATTCACCAGATGTCCTTTATTTGGCTGAGATATTTTTAAAAACTAATAATAAACCTAGAGGTTTACATATTGACTACAAGTGGGTGGGGAAAACAACGTAATGAACCCGAAAGTAAAAGGTGGAATAGGGATGTACGTTAATTCTAGACCGAAGATCCTAGACAAAAACCTCATTGATAGTAAAAACGATGATTTTGAGCGTCTTTGTATCACACCGGGTATTCGGACACTTGGAACCGGGTCGAACACTAAGAACCGGGTCAGGCAAGTGACAACAACGTTTTCGGGTGAGTATGCTATTTGTATCCTCTGCGACCGTCAGCGATATTAACAACATAAATAAATTGACACATCGTCTTTGCTATTAACGTATTAGGTTTATGCCAAGTTTTGAGTATTATAAGTGGATAATAAATCGACAAGAACGTTTTAATATCGGAAGTTTCAGAAAAAATATGTGAATCTTTAACTTTAGTCGCTTATATCTACTCACGGAGAGCGAGTTCCATGATTGTTTTTGTCGATATACCTCCCATAATCTATACTAGACTATTCATTAAAAAATAGGCTTTTGACTAGCGGTTTCTAGCGCAACATCTATCTTTTTATAGCAACGGGTGCATGAAATCGGACACAAAGGACCGCGGGTTATGATACAATGGAACGCGGGATCTTGTGTGTCCGTGGATACTAAGAACGCGGATTACATTCACTAATTATAACATTGAAATTGTAGTTTTATTTCAAAAAAGCAACGTAGCAGGCTGAATAGACTAACAACGTAATAAATCTTACAGAAAATAAACTCTATATATATATATATATATAAAAATGATACAACTCATAAAACAAAGTTGGACTAGGTATCCAAATATATTATTTTCAGGCATGCCGCTTCTCACCTATCAACAAGTTGAAGTACGAAGAAAATATGTACAAGTGTTATTATTGTGGAATAAAAGAAAGTTCCATGCAGAGTATTATTGAACATTGTAAACTGTCACACGGAGAAAAAACATTAAAATATCGGCAACTGATATTGGACGAAAACACAGGAATACAAAGATATCAAACAAAAATACACGAAGGAGTAGTACCATCTAATTTAACCAAATATGACAAATGCATTACCGTTAATGATGGCTTAACTTACATACTTGATAAGGAATCCAAAAGAAAGAAGCTGAATACTCCAGTAAAGGAGAACTTCTGTAAGAATCTTTTTCAAACTCCGAAAAGTAACCAAAATGAAGGAAATGACTTTGAGAACGATGAAATTCAAATGGAAGTATGTTATCCTTCAGGGAAAGAAATACTCGAATGCGATTCAGAATCTATTGAGATCAATGACATGATTGATTTGTTGCCTAAGGTACTGAAATCTCTTGAAGATGTTGGACAAAAAGAATCGTTCTTAAAATTTATGGGACTAATAGAATCCGGAACATTTCCGTTACATAACATATGCTACCTTCTCTTCTTAGATATTGTTGAATGGTTTTCGTGCGATTCAACCACACATATGAGATATGGACACGAAATCGTTAAGTTTTGGCAAATTGGATATCGGTTATTTCATGGAAAACTCCTCCGCTTTATGTGCGGGATCCGCAACTTTGGACAGGTTTTGGATGGAACATCGGAGAAAGGTTTTTTTGATCCGTTGAAATCTAGGGTGAACTGTGCCGTACCAAATGGGCTTTACGTCTGAAAACACCGCAGCAGTAGCTCTTGTGAATTTGAGTTCACCTCTTCTACAAGAGATACGTCCAAAAAGAACCGTCAACTGGCTCCGCCTCCTCCAGTTCAATATCATCGATGGGTTCCTCTGACATTTCTGTTTGAAAAAGGGAAAAGATAGGTTATAATATTGCACTATCACAAGCGGAGGTGTGGAGTAAATAGTGTACAACAAAATTTACTTTGATTTATTTAATGATAGTACTGCTTTGTTATTTTTTTAAGTCTTACATTTGTAGGTTTTGGGGTTAGTCACTTTACGCCTATATTTTAAAATATTTGAAATAAGGTGACTGACCCGTGGTAAAACGGCGATAAATTCAAGCCATCTCAAATAAATTAGGACATTTTCCCATATTCAAACATCCTTAAAACAGGCATCTTATTAAATAAATTTCATAAGGGAACGACTTAAATTTACCAGTCTCGCCTGGCAACTGCCGGATTATAATCCTATGTTGGCCATCCACGGCTTAAATCCTCGACCTGCCCTTGCATACGATTTATTCTTAGTGTCCGACAACCGCGTTCTTAGTATTTTTCACTTAAGGTTACCCGCGGTCCTTTGTGTCCGATTTCATGCACCCGTTGTTATAAAAAAGATAGATGTTGCGCTAGAAACCGCTAGTCAAAAGCCCATTTTTTTATGAATAGTCTAGTATAGATTATGGGAGGTATATCGACAAAAACAATCATGGAACTCGCTCTCCGTGAGTAGATATAAGCGACTAAAGTTAAGATTCAAATATTTTTTCTGAAACTTCCGATATTACAACGTTCTTGCCGATTCATTATCCACTTATAATACTCAAAACTTGGTATAGACCTAATACGTTAATAGCAAAGACGATGTGTCAATTTATTTCTGTTGTTAATATCGCTGACGGTCGCTGAGGATAGAAAGAGCATACTCACCCGAAAACGTTGTTGTCACTTGTCTGACCCGGTTCTTAGTGTTCGACCCGGTTCCAAGTATCCGAATACCCGGCGTGTGTATCTTAACTCGAATTAAGGGGGTTGGGATTATGGTGTTTAACGCCACTTTCAACAATCTTATAGTTATATAGTGGCGTTCAGTTTTATTGGTGGAGGAAATTAAATTAAACCGGAGCACCCGGAGAAAACCACCGACATGTCGCAAGTCACTGACAAACTTTATCACATAATGTTGTATCGAATACATCTCGCCATGAACGGGACTCGAACTCACAACATTAATGGGCAAAGCCATTCGAAACTGAGAAAGGATCGTATTGAAGAATTCAATAAGTATAAATATATTAGCTGTTATGTCAAATTCATTCTTTTCTCGTAGTTTATTAAAACCTACCAATACTTTCAGTGCTTATCGCCAATAAATAAATTTAACTATAATTTCGATAAAACTGTAGTTCAGAATTGAGCTGAAATATTTTTGAAAATGCCGGTAAATATATCGAAAAGCACTACCAAATCCAACGTATATTTATTTATTTATTTATTTATTTATTTATTTATTTAGTTTTAGTGTTTTAATGCCACTTTCAGCAATATTTCAGCTATATCATGGCGACCAGTTTTAGTGGTGGAAGAAGCCGGAATACCCGGAAAGAACCACCGACCATGGGCAATTCCGATCAATTGGTAAACTTTATCACTTGCGGATGCGAGTCGAGTGCACCCTTTTTTGTAATTTATAAAGTCGGGCAACAACCCACGCCGTATTGGTGATAGGCTTGTATTAGTTGTTAGATAATCCAACTACCTAACTCATTGATCTGTAGAGGATTTTAATGGGCCCAGATATACTTATTAATCATCATTATTGCTAATGACAAATATATTTATTTTGTCATCTAAAACATAGACAATATTTGTGCAGTGTCTTTAAAGTATAAGTGTATGAGGCTTAGAATCTGGTATAAAAACGAGGTTCTCCTAGCCCTTCCCCAGTTTTACTACGAATAAACATAAACTTTATTATTTTAAGACACTGCATTAATATTGTGCTTATCGTGCAGAAAAATCACATTAATTCATCGACGTTTATATTTTGCATTAAATAATAAAATTATATAATTATTCATTGATTACTTAATTGCCCCTTTTGTCGTTTTAATATTTTCTGTCAACATGGCGTGAACTGGATTTACAACTAGCTTACCAAAGCTCAACATGTGATATGTGACAGCGGTACCAGAAAAAATTTATATTTCGGTCAGTGACAGTATATAACAAAAAAATATCCAGTCAATCAAATTTGGCTGATCAAATAAAAAAAAAAGTGCAAGATAAAATATTTTTGTTAATTATTCATAAATTTTTATTATTGTATTTCAAGCTGTGGTGGGCCTTAAGTACAATTTTACACTGTTTGTTGTCAATGATAGCGTGACATGGTACACAGCAAGAAATGTATGTGACGAAGAAATAAGAGGGTCTACTTTTGATATATATGGAAAAGACTGTTGCGATTATTTCACTAAAAAATTAGCAGAGATGAACTTGTATGTATAACTTAGAATGCATGTGCAATAGAAAATGTATCATTTTTTTATGTTATTATACACACAAAAATTGAAGTAAAGTGAACCTTGTCATCACGCATTTGTCCTCCACACGAACGGGTTAAACGTTGATGTGGATTATATACCCGAACTTTTTCTACCGAGATCTTGGTAGCAAAAAGGGGTGCGGATATTGCACAAATGGGTGTAATATAAGGACGTTTACGGTAGAGGTATATATAGAACCTGATTGTTTATTATTTAAAAAATGACGTCTTCAAAAGACTTTTTATCTAAATCTTATTAATTAGTGTCAGAAGCTTACAGGCAATACATAGAAAGATGTCCAAAGTAGCAGATAACATTTGTGAAGAAAAAGCTGAACAAAAACGTGTATTTAACAAAATAATGATGTTTTAACTCTGTGTGAATCTCATGTTTGGATGGACTGACTGAGTGAGTGATTGTTGTTTAACGAAATGTAAGCAATTTATCAAGTTATATCATGACAAGAACATGTTACTTTTTCATTAAATGATAATGCTGTCTGCTTTGTACTAAACAAATATACTAAGCTCGATATTTATTTATTCTCTGAAACAACAGTCCACTGGTAAACATGTCGCGCCCATATCAATCGGCAAACCTCAGGTGAAGGTACGGAATCAGCCGAAGTTGCGACGAGTGGCGCCCATATATGACTCATTACTCTGACGGCGAACAAACTAGACTTTGCTTGTTACTTTTTATTGTTGCATGCTGAGCGAAGAAGCTACAAATGTCAGTTTTATGGTCCCTGGCAGACCGAACTGAAGTGCATTATAATCATTACATCACAATAGTACTCTTTTTAAATATAATATTGGCAAGCCAAATTGGTCTAGGAGACGTCGTAGTTGGATTTACTACTACCTGTGCAATCAGTGCTTATCACCACTAAAATTGTGAGTTCCAACCCCGTTCAATGTGAGGTATACTTGAAACAACATTATGTGATAAAGTGTGTCAGTAACTTGCAGTAGTTTTCCCCGGGCACTCCGGTTTCCTCCACCAATAACACTGACCACCATTATATAACTGAAACAATGTTGATAGTGCCGTTAAACACTACAACCCCCAAATTGGTTTAGTGAGTACAGGTTGTAGTGATTATTAAATATTTCAAACAATTTAATAAGTGTTTTACTTTAATTACCACACACTGTATAAAAATAAAAGGAAAATAGACCAAAGTGAACGTTTGAGCAACAGTGTTGCTAATCGCTTCTGATTTAGGTTACCAGAGCAATAATATAGGTTGTAGTCCCCAAAATATTAATTGCAGTAAGTCTTAGTTACATGTAGCAGAGAATGTATAGACTATGGGCTGGAAATTATCTGCTAGTACTATAGTATAGTAATTGTGTGTACACATATAGTTAGAAGACAATAGATTTCCCACGTCTGAAGAAATTTGGTTACGAGCAATGATGTCATGCGAATACCAAGCCAAACTAACAATGGTGTCATGCGAACACCAAGCCAAGCTAACAATGGTGTCATGGGAACACTAAGCCAAACTAACAATGCAACAACACATGGGTCAAACACAGACCAACAAACGGCTTCATCCATATGTCTTCGTTAAGCACAAAATATTAACACATGACAAGAAAAAGTTGAAGATAGAACAGACAATAACAATGGCCAAAATAAAATAAAAAAAACAAAATAGCAATGATCTACACAGTAAACTAAGAGTTTGAAGATACGAGTGGGGTAAACACGAAGCCGTAAATCAAAGAAGGACAGACAATACAATGGCCAAAAGAAAAAAGACAAAAGAACATATAACGATCTACATAGCACTGCGCATAAAACTGAAGATCGAGCAACAGAAACCCCATTGCGAGGGTGAACGCAGGTGCTCCGGAAAGGTAAGCAGTTCCTGCTCCACATGTGACAATTTTGTTCAGAACAGTTTATTAATTATATCTATATCTATGTAATGTAGATTCTCTGATCAGCAGTTGTGGATAGGGCGAATCAAATCAAAAGACGACAATAATGTATATAATACGATTTCATGTAGAAAGGATGTAGGACTGACATCTATAGTTCAAGACAGTGAAGGACTTAGCGCTCAAACTAGATGTATTGTACTTAATACGTCACACCCAACACTGGTTTATGGAATTGACGACTGTTACACAAAGCACCCATATATATGCCGTAAAATTGTTAAAGGTATAGATTGATATAACATTTATCTTCATTTTATATAAAGGCAAATATAAGCAAAATAATATGCATAGTTGAACATTCTTCCTATAATTAAGTCTATATTAAGTTACTATATGTAATACTAATAGAGTATATATCACATAGAAAAAGTGTTTGAATAATGTCAATTACCGGAAAACAGCTGTCTAAACTTATGTTAATACATGACGAACAAATGTCTACATGTATGTGTATGTGTCTTATATGAAGAGTTTGAAGATACTAAAGAGGTAATCAGAATCCGTATATCGAAGAACAAACAACACAATGGCCAAAAGAAAAAGGACAAAAGGACAAACAACCAGTGGCGTAGCCAGGAAAAAAGAACCTGTAAGCAGGGGGTCTGCGGGGCAGCAGCCCCCCTAAAGCTGGAGATGTTTTCTTGCAGAGGATGGCAAAAATTCATGTCTGGTAACTGCTCCTTCGTGTTTTCGATGCACAATAACTGGTGAATGAAAACGATTAAAAGTATCACAGCCAGCTTTGATTATCAATTTTTTTTTTTTTTTTTTTTTTTTTTTTTTTTATAAATACATTTGATTTGAAAAATGTACAACATATTCGCAATTCCTATATACAATGATATAACGATCCAGTTGAGTTGAGATTGCATGGAACACGAAAAGACTATAAAACGCGAGGAATAAACAGGAAATGTAAATCAAACAACCTAGACAAGATTCGGATCAACAACAAAAATAATGAAACAAACAAGGGATTGAAACAAATATTGGTAGCACGGCCCCAACAACAAACGAGGTATATCCAGGCCATTGCATGTTAATATGTGTTTAGTACGGAAATATCAGCTGGATTCTCCTGTTTCCATCTGCTGCAAAAGTGTTTATAGCCTGGTCAAAGTTCAGGGGAATCTCTGGATGGACATGCATTAAGGACAAACCATTAAGTCTATCCTCAACCATCGTAGATCGCAGATAGGTTTTGATTCTTTTGAGAACGCTAAAAGACCTTTCTGTGGTAGCTGAGGTTACAGGCATAGTCAAAAGAACCTTTACAGCTCTGTGGATGTTAGGATACAACTCGGGTTTAGCATGCTTGAGTGTGTCAATAAGTGTGCTCGGTTTCTCAGTAACATTTTGCCATTTACATTTCCACCTTACCATTTCTGCTTTATAGGCTGCAAAATTGTTATCGGGCAGGTCGCCTGCAAATGGCATAACAACCTGAATTTCTCTTTCGGGTGTAAGGGAGGCAAGTTTTGAAGGGATGAGGTATTGAGCCAGAAACCGGTCTTTGGGAACTACAAGTCTTGTCTCAAGTTCATTGGCAATGTGGTCGAGCAACGGATAGTATACTGACCGTCGCCAGTATTCTTCTGGTGTATCAGCAGGCACTTTGTCTCTGTTCTGTTGCCTACCAGCTGTCCTCGGTTTGCTCGGTAATACATTCTGCTTTTCGGCAAGTTTTGCTATGTCCTGGTACAACTCCTGCCAGACATTGTCATCCTGTCTAATTTTTCGAAGGCTTGAAATAACAGTTTCAGCCTCAGATGCAGCCTCTACCAAGTCAATTGAAGGTCTTTGTAAAAGGTTGGATAATGCCAAACTGTATTGAAGCACACATTCAGTAACAACAAGAGCAACCATGAAGCCGAAATCCTGAAGGGCAAGTTTCAATTGCATAGCATTGCGATCACCACCAGTCCCTAGGTCACCTAGAGTATCAATTATTAATGCATGCGCAGATTTGAATATGTTAAGTGCGTCTGCCCTACTTGACCATCGGGTCTCGCACAAACCTTTTATTTTTCTTCGTCCATCAAGAGCATCTAATTGCTCTTCATCTGCCTGTTGTAACATGGTTTTAAACCTACCTGTTGTTTTCGAAGAATAATGAAAGGCATATGAAACATCTTTTACAGTATCAATTGTATTGCGGACAATTGGGAGCTGACACGATTTGACAACAGCCAAATTCAGGCAATGTGCATAGCAGTAGACATAATAGGCTTCAGGAATTTCGGTTTGAATACGTGTGCGAACGCCAGAAAATTTACTGGCCATATTTGCAGCCCCATCATAACCTTGGCCTCTCATTGCTTGTGTTACAATTCCGTATTCTCTTAATTTTGCCATTATAGTAGTTGCCAGTTCTTCACCAGTTGTTGAGCTTGCCTCTGCAAACCCAAGAAATGACTCCTTGACCCACATCTCCTCATCGCTATCTACACCCACGTAACGAACACACAAAGAAATTTGCTCTGTGGTAGAAACATCAGTGGTCTCATCTGCAATTACACTGAAGCAATTAGCTGATCTACACTCTGAAACAATAACTTGTTGTAACTGTCTACCACAAATATCAATCAGTTCATTTTGTATGGTGGGTGATAGACACCTTGCATTTGGGGGACTGTTTTGCAAATGAGTAGCCAAAATTTGATCAGTTTCAGCCCTGTAGTTAATAAGAGCTATGAAATTGCTTTTCTCTTCAGTGTGACCGCGTAAGGGAATATTTTGTTTTCCACATAGATAAATGGTCTTAAGGATACTGTGAAGAATTGATCTGTTTCTTGTGATTTTATCCTTAAAAGCACTGCTTAACATTGACATTACATCGTCCTTTTGGCCCTTCGCGATAGACAAAGTTTTCACTCATTTCAAGACACCTGCTGTGTCCAGGTTGATCCAAGTGGCGTTTTATTAGGGTACCCAAATTTGCCCTGTCATTTATAGAATTCTTAACAAATGCATGCTCAGAACTATTGAACAAAACACAACATAAACAAAAAACTCCATTTTCTGACTCTGAATATCTCAACCACTGATACTTTTCAAGCCAGGACCGATTAAAGCGCCTTTTGGTCCCACGAATGTCAGATGAAAAGCAAACGACGATGGAATATCCCATTTATTTTTCAGCAAAAACAACTTTTGTTGGTCGTCAACGTTTGACTTGTCAAAGGACAAATCTAAATTATTTGGCTGAATTGATTTAGATCTAGACGTACTGGCTGCGTCATTTGTCTCTGCTTTGGAGCCGCTGAGTGTACCACTACCTTTGCTTTCTTGTGACAAACATATACCAGAACCATGTGAAAGCTCCACACTTGGGTCTTCTATTGACTCTTTTTGCCGTTTAGAGAAAAACTGTGACAATTTACTTTGTCCGGGACCCCTACCGTGGGCTTTGTTCCCCCGATGAACTACTTCTCTTCATATTATAAATCGTAGTTTACTAATTAATCAAGTTCTATGAATTTTCAGGAAAGTGATGTGTATAAAGACTGTATGATCTTCAAGTAGCACGTGCGTTACTGAGATTTGAATTAATTTAGATGTAAATATAAAGTTCAAGATTAGTATTTAATACAATGCAAATGAACGCTGGACTAATATGCAATCATTATAAATTAAGTAATTGTCGGAATTGACCAGATATACTTCCGGGGAAAATTAGCGGGGTGGATATAAACTAAAACACAACCAAATGAGGGAGTTCAGTCTGGATTTGGACAAAATAACAAAAAAAAATTATTTTGTAAGAAAGTATTTGTAAGCACTTGCTTACACTGCTTTAATGCAGCTACGCCACTGACAACGATCTACAAAACAAACACACAAAACTAATGAGCGAGTAACACGAACCTCACTAAAAACAGGGGGTGAACACAGGTGCTCCGGAAGGGTATACAGTTCCTGCTCCACTAGTGACATTGATTTGGCGGTTTCTACAATTTTCAGTTGGAGTTTGGTAATGTTCTGCCGATGTCAAATTGTTTGTTGGTTTTGCATTTCCTTTTTTCTAATACATGTAATGCGACGGACCAACTTATTGTTTTTGGTATAGTTGTATTTATTATTTCTACTACATATTAAGTTATATATTAATTGTCAATATTGGAGGACAGCTGAAAAAAAAAGGTAATGCTCCCTTATTTTATTTGTAGATGAGATACAAAGATTTGACCACCAGAACGTGTCCGTAGCATTCGATAACAATCTTATTACGAGGTTAAATAAAGAGCCTGATAACAATGAAGCTTGTGTACAGCAATGTGATTGGTGGTTTCGTTGCATAGCAGTAATGTTTGATCTTATTGAAAACAAGTGCTATTTATATGTGGATCAAACGTTCGATTTTGATGCCATGCATATCTTAACATTACATTTGTCGAGTTTAAGAAAAAACATCTTTCAAGCAAAGTCTGAAAAACGAGGTAAGCAATTAACTGGTTTTTTTTTCATTCTTATTCTAATACTCTTGTTTGTGCTTGTACTCGAAAATACACCACCGAGAACAGAAGACTGTCAAATGTGTAGACTTATTTGCCGCAAGTGTCAATGCTACTACTGTAAAATCTTATTAATCGTGCGGTTCTAGTTTTCGTGGATTTCGTGGTCCACTTAGGGAACGGTCATTATTTACCAAGAGGGGGGGCTGGAAAAATTTTCAGTGATGTGACAGTATAAGAAAAAGACCCCCCAGAGTCTATAGCAAATTTAAAATTGACCCCCACACAAATTTTACAATATTTATTGTGACCCCCCCCTCCCCCTCCAAAAAAATGGAGAAATAACATAGTATTAATATATATCTGTGAGAAGACTACATCTCAAGAATATACTTCTATATGACCATTGCTAAGTACCCGTACATTATGTTTCAATGGAAAATTATTTATATAGAGAATAAATAAAAAGAACTGAGCATTTGCAGTCTTGACATGCTCTCATGCTTAGCATAATTTTCTCCTTAATAGCATTACTTTTATTCTGCGGCCATCTATAGCTTGCACGCTGTTCAGTATGACTCTCACTTATTGTTGGAGGCCACATTGTAATCTATTGTTGCTCTATAATTTGATAGTTGGACTTCTGTGGTGTGGTCTCGTTGACATTTATGCAACATTTTTTTTAATGAAACATTGATGAAATAATTCAAACATTTATTCCTACTGATTTAAAGATTAATATTAATATACATTTTTTGTCCAAAGCAACACATAAAACCAGTACATTTCCTTAAAATATTAAAGACAACATCAACAAAGTCATAATTTCTGATTTCACCCTACAGAATTCCCAATTATTTAAAGGGAAACTTCGCGATTTTTTACATGTTAGCTAAATATGTTCCTGGTGATATAAAATACATATTTACAAAGTTTTATCGACATATTTCCACAAATAACGAAGCAAATCGCAATTTTGTAATTTTAATTTCTAATTTTTCAACCAGGCTGTGACGTTTTAAACTAAAAATGCATTGTGGGATTGAAATTTAAAGTCTGGGTCGCTGATGTTAAATTCGCTTCATTTAAAGCGCTCAGAGGACTGTAATTTAAATCTAATAACCGTTGGAAAATTAAATACTGAAGTGAACAGCTACGTACCTTTTTGACAAACAACTATTTTAAATGAACAAAATGTTTCATTTCCTTTACATTTACAACGGAAAGAGTATTTTACAACACTATAGCTATATATCGGATCCCTATAACAATTATGTTCATTTTGTTTTACTGCTAATGTGCTGAAAATTATAATGGATAATTTTGACAACGCCTAACTTGTGTATTGATTTCTAGATTATGTTTTAATCCCTTTTTTTATAAATCATTATTCGGCATGCTGTTTACTGTTATTTTGATCTCCGCATGTAGATGTCCACTTGGGTGTTTTCTAGCCGGAGGGTAAAATTATACAGGTGTAAAATTCAAGGTGACCGGATTAATCAAATGGGAATTTGAATACACACTATTTGCTTTCCAAGACGAGTTGGTATCGTTTATTATCTATTAAAGATAAAATATTCTTAGAACATTAGAATAAATATAATGTTGAAATAACAGGAACAATTTATGTTTTAGATGATAAAAAAGTATACACCATCCTTGAAATTATAAGTTTTCATTAAGAGAGACGCCACATTGGTCTAACTATATATAGCTGTCTCATCATAATAATTTAACAATCGATGTTCATAAAAGATGTTTTAATTTTAATTTTAAATAAAAATGATTATGATTTTACTCAATCATTATTTTAACAGTCGGTGTTCATAAAAGATGTTTTAATTAATTTAATTTTAATCAAAGGATTATGATTTTACTCAATCATTATTTTAACAGTCGGTGTTCATAAAAGATGTTTTAATTAATTTAATTTTAATCAAAGGATTATGATTTTACTCAATCATTATTTTAACAGTCGGTGTTCATAAAAGATGTTTTAATTAATTTAATTTTAATCAAAGGATTATGATTTTACTCAATCATTATTTTAACAGTCGGTGTTCATAAAAGATGTTTTAATTAATTTAATTTACTCAATCAATATTTCTTTACTTTTCTTTTGTTCAACGCGTGTTGTTTGGGAACATTTCTATATAAAGCACCGAAATTAAAGTTTTAGTTATAGCTTAAATATGTCGAGCTCAGGTACGGAAAGTGACTCTAGCGCCTCAAGTGATGTAGATTTCGACAACTGTTCCAACTGTTCTGGATTTATGGAACAAACTAGATAATGATACTAGGAACATTCAGTCATTATCTTCATTCAAGATTAAACTTAATGAAAATGTTGATAAATCTCTTAGCTTCTACTCTATTGGTTCTCGCAGATTAAATATTTGGCATTGCCAACTTCGAAATGAAGCAAGCAGCTTAAATCACCACTTGTTTCAGTCTCATCTGTCCGACAGCTCCCATCGTGCCTGTGGGGATGCAATTGAAAATAATTTCCATTATTTTTATGTTTGTCCATTGTTCATAAGACATAGAATACAACTTTTTAATTCTCTAAGAAAGTTTCAAGATGTTTTAAATTTGGATATATTATTGAAAGGCTCACCAATCCTTACTGTAGAAGAGAATACTGAGATATTCGATGCTGTTCACCATTTCATTACTGGTAGTAGAAGATTCACATGATTCAATAGATTTTCCTTTTCTTTGTATCTGGTCATAAAACATTGAAAAGTCCTCCTATATATACATGTAGCTCCAAATCTTTTAAATTTTTCAGCTTAATTAATAGCTGTAAATCTTTCAATTATTCAGGTCTCCCTTCCCCCTTCCCCCTTTTACCCAATTTGTACTTGCCTATCTCAATCACAATCACTATTTTGTTTAGATATTTCCTCCCTTATTTACTTATTTGTCTCTTCTTCCTCCATCTCTCCCAAATTCCCTTTATTCAATCATAAATATATGTACTGAAAAAGAGTTAATTCATATTGATATGGTGGACCTCACTTAATTAGTGATTTTGATTTCATAATTTCAGTTTACATGTTGTATATATTGTGTGTTAAATGTAAGTTCAGTCAATCCATCATTCTATGCCAATTCATCATCATTAATATTATAAATAATAATAGCTTAAATATAAAGCCATAATTTGGCTATTCCAAATTATATCATACCTATTAAAAAGGGGAAAAAAAGGAAAAACAAACTTTTTTGTATGATCCTGCTATTAATATATATATTATATCATACCTATTAAAAAAAAAAGAAAAGAAAGGGTAAAATCTTTTTTGTTTTGTTTGTATGATTCTGCTATTAATATACATGTGTTTATGCTTGGTAATTAAGATGAATTGCATGTATACATGATGGGTAGATTGCTCTATGTCTTATGTAAATTGTGTTCAAATTGTTCCATCTTGTTGTTGGAGAGGATTTGCATAGGCATAGCCTGTTATCCAATCCTATTGATTTATCAATAAAATATTTGAAATGAAAAAATGACTATGGAGAGTTCGGTTACCAACTTGAACCAGAATATACGGAAGAAGAACTCAGACAAATGGAAGAGGCAGCGAGTGCCCAACGTCGGGAAATAGAGAGCAACCCACGTCAGAACGACACAAATTTGACATCCACTGATATTCATTTAGACAAAGTTCTGAAGAGATCATGATGATGAGCGGTATAAACAGATGAAGGGCAGTCAAAAATTAAAAAGAGATTAGGCCACACCAGATTTACTTCTTGTTCTTCGGATTTTGTGCTAAAAACTTTGTCCAGAGCGAGCAAGTGATTTAAAAATGTTAATTTCTTTTCCTTTTTTTGCTTGTCATTTTTGATGAGCGAGACGTAAAATATTATGCGAAAAATATATTTCTTATATTTTTCATGTATTTTCAGAAGCGCGAGACCATATTTTAATTTTAAATCTTTTATTCTTCAATAAATTAAGGCAAATAATTCCTGAAGTAAGAAGTGAAATGCGGGATTTACTTATTTTTATCTTCATTCTGAAAACGACAGGTACATTCACACCGGTTCACTCAGCAGGGTACCTAATATTGCGTAATGAGTTTAGGTCCACACAAGAATATACAAGTGTCATTTTACATCCGGTCGACGGGCCTCTGACCGAATACCTGAATACATGTGTCACAATATTTGGCAATAATCAGAAACGCAATGCACATTTTGTGACCCGTTAACTAACTCAAATTTTACCCCTAAGGGTTGAAGGCATGTACAAGGAATATATACAAACAACGTACACAAGTCAAATAGACAAAAACATAATAAGAACAGAAAATAAAATGAAAACAAATTACGCCACCCGTGACTAGAATAGCAGATGCAATACACATTTTAAAGGTTCTAATAGGTGATCAAAATACACGACCCTGATCACGTTGAAGTATACATTAGGAATGGGTGCATATTAATGCACACTGCCGGATCAAGGGGGTGTTCGACAATTTAGTAAAATTCGTGTATAAATTGGGTAAAAATTGGCAAACAAGAGCCTGGCACCCCGTTTTCAAAACTGCTGGATCCGCACCTAATACAGCAATGATTCATGGGCTATTTTCACAAAAAAATCTTAAGATTACCATTGATCGTAAACTATATTGAATTGTTCATTTTTATCTTGATTTTTTTGTGCCCCATCAGAATGATGTAGCAACAACCAAAATTATGAAATAAAGCAGGGTGAACAGGGCAGGGTAGAAATTCTTCTTGCAAAATAGACAGAAAACCATTCGTATGCAATTTTTCCTTATAGAAATAGAAATTAAAATAAGTTTATTAACCAAATCAGGGCCTCGGGAGGGCATATACAAATAACAATTATGATTGATACACAACAACAATACATCAAACTAAATATTCGCGGTGAAATATCAATAATTGTGATGAACAAATTTTTTATGACTATCCTGAGATTAATCAGAAGAGTCCACCAGTTCGAAAGACGTGATTAAAATAAACAAAATATGTTACGCAGAGACATATTATATGTTACGCTTTGTTTTTGTTTAATAAACGTATTTATAATACTCATCGTCTGTAATTGTCAAATAAAATCTATTACAAATTATATGTTTACATAATCCTTTCAATTGTATGGCTTCCTACCCTGTAACTTTCTGTGCTTTTAGCTTATGTGTATCTTTATTGTAGTGCATGCACGATCGATTACAAAGTGCGACCTTACTGAATAATGTCATTAAAACAATTTTGCCCCGTAGTATAGGCCTTTTTGGATATTTTTTTTAACGAATTCAGGGCATTGTTCCGATGTCCGTTCTTTTTTTAACTTAATTTCGTAGTTCTTCAATTTTGAAAAAAAAATCTTTTGTAAATGTGTCTCATTAAAGACGAACCTTTCCCCCCGATTCATTTGTTTTGCCATAATCTATAGAAGCAAAACGTAAATCTGCAAAAAGTGATTGTGTAATAAATTCATATATTTAGAATAATAAGAAAAATAAAAAGAATTACCATCAAGTTAAACAACCGTACGCCTGACAAGCCATATCGACACTGAATGAGGACTCTGGTTTGTCACGCTTGTTTTGGGGGCGTGGTGGTATTTAGACGTAACGTGATACTTGGTATTGAGATGCTATCAAAATGGCTACTTCCATGTATCGTTGACAGAATTTTAAAATCGATTTCATTCCCTTATCCAACATAATAAAACGCTAATATACATATAAACATCCATATTTATACATCAGGAAAAACATATAGCTTTTTTTTTTTTTGCGAAGTTTCCCTTTAAATGAAGATACATGAGTAGTATATGGGTATGGACAAAGTCATATTTGTGGGGGAGCAACCGGTAGTCACGTGACCGGAAATGACGTCACCGGAAGTCGCGTGACCGAAAGAGTCCCTTTCCGGAACCAGAAGTATGTTATGCGCAACCGGAAGTTTCGCAATACCCATAGTGGGGACTTTTCACCGGAAGTGACGTCAGTGATCGTGTGCGCATACGCAACCGGTACATTTTGTATTACTACTATAGTAGTAGTACAATTACCATGGCTACCTGTGACCGAAGGGGTGGAAGGGTGTGCGCATGCCCAACCGGAAGTTGCGCAATATCCCATAGTGGTGTCTTCACCGGAAGTTGGCTACAGGAAGTGACGTCATTTTCCCGCGCATTTTTCTTAGTAGTAGTACAAAATGTTGGTTTGGGGTGTTCTCTACGACGTCCGCGTCTACCCCTTTCCCTTGTTATCTGCCCCATTTATTTTTATAATTACATATAAAGTTTGTTGTTTTCGGATATGTTGTGTAGTACTCCAAGGATGGTATTTTTAAGAGTCAAATGAATGAAATGTGTGATATTTTCATAATGTGTTTCGTTTTGTTTTTGTTTGTAACGTGTTTTGGGTGGGATTTCAACGCTATCGTGGTGGTGGTGGAGGAGGAGGGAGGGGGCTGAGGAGGAGGAGGAGGAGGTCTCTTTGGGTGTAATTATGACTAACACAGAAATCAAGTTTCATGTTGTATTGTTCACTTTAAGTTCAAGTTCTGTTTCTCAGTCTCTTTCATTTAATCTTCTCCAGTCACTTTATTGTCCATTGTCCTCAGTTCTGGCCCTCTGTCTTCAAATAAAGGTATCATGCTCTATGTCAGTTCTTTCCATTCGTAAAGACTCGGGGTCACTCCTCTCTTCGTAGGATGCAATGTCCATTCTCCATTAGGCACGAAGTACTTCCTGATGTGAATTCTCAGTTGAGGGGCTTTGATGATGACATAGACGTCTTCTCTCAGGTCATATCTCCAGTCCACGGGTTCTCCGTCTTTCACTCAACTGATCAAATCGTCCAACACTTGCATAGCACTGTACAATACTTTCAACTGTGGTAATGATAAGTTGACACCGACTTTGGTAGGAATCGTATCGGTTTTCCAAAATCTCAGATCCACTCTCTTACTGCCGTTCCATTCTGTGAGTTATCTTCCACCTCCTAGGGGTACTTTGACCGGAATGTTCAATGCTTGGGTCTGGTCTTTGGCGAACGTTACTGCTAAGGCTTTCTGTAGCAGATCCCCTTGTGTCAGGGTGAACGGAATGTTCAATGCTTTGGTCTGGTCTTTTAATTTTGATTTACGTGACATGTCGAATGAAGTGTGAGTCTTTGCTCTCTTTTCTCTGCTTTTCATAGAATGAAGACTTTGTTTCGATGGTGTCGATTGGTTGTTTCTTTTTGTATCCTGCTTTCTGATTGGTTCTTTTTCCTGGCTTCTGATTGGCTAATCGGCCGGAAATGGTGACTTCTGATTGGTCAGATTTCCTGACTGTTGATTGGTTGACGATGGAACACATCTCAATCCTTCTACCACCTGATTATATCTTAAAAAAACAAAAACTGCTTACTCTTCGCGAAGCACATTAGTTCACTCGATGTGTTACTCGATCTTTAGTTTTATGTGTATGTTTTGTAGATCGTTGTTTGTCCTTTGTACTTTTTCTTTTGGCCATTGCGTTATCTGTTCTTCAATATACGGATTCTGATTACCCCTTTGATTTTCTTCAAACTGTTCTTCACATCCGGTCTTTGGTGGGGTCCGTGTTGCTCATCTATTTAGTTTTCCTGCTTTGTGGTGTGCCCAATGTTGGCAGTGTTTCTTGATTGCCCTTTCTGGTTTTTATAACATTTCTTTAATGACCCTTTCGATCTCGGAGAATAAAAATATTCAATTTTTTCATAGAAAGCATCAATTTTAGTCTACCTCCGAAATACAGAAACATCTTAACTGTGATTTTATTTTGCCATGACATAGTTGAAATAATTCGAATCGTAGCATAGGCATTGTGGACAAAGACGCAGATATATAATTTAGTGCGTTTCTATGACACTCTTCATCAAGTACACTCAGACAAAAGATTGGAAAGCTAAATAATTCAAAAGTCTTGTAAAAATAGCAAAAATTAGCTAAGTTAACTATGGCTGAGTGAGATTGACTTCAGTTTTAATAAATTATATGATTTGGGAAATGTACATTTAAAATATTAATATATCTAATAAACCATATCCGTGACGAAACACTGACTGAATGGACAGATGGTACCCTCGGGAACTAATAGTCCACGTTCCAAAGTGATCGACGAAGTGATGGTAATAAAACCGTTGATATGTAATAAACCATGTCAGTGCCGAAACACTGACTTCTGGGGCGGATGACAACCTCGGAGACTAATAGTCCACTTACCAAAGTTTTCGATCCAGTGATTGTTACAGAAACGTAGATATCTTATTTAGTGCGAACGGTGCGAAAATACCTGTATAAGCCAAAGCCCGATTAAACTGAAATCTTGTGTATATAATGTTTTGAATTATGATGCTTTATGATTGTTATTATTATTAATTTCATTTTTTGTCCAAATATCATTTATTTTTGCAGTGTAAAATTAGATTTTTCTATAAGTTATAAGGAATCCGGCTTCAAAATCATTACAATCAACTGAAATATCGCTATATCTTGCATTTACGAATGAATTAAATGTTGCCCAAAAAGAAAAAAATATTGATAAATGATTGATTTTACTTAAAAATACTATTTTGTTGATGAAAAGTCAATTAGTAGTAGCTATACCCTAAAACATGATGTCAACAGATGTTTTTGAAATCCGGCTTGGTCAAAATGTAAACATGTATACAAACCGGTTGGGTCATTTATAAATAACCGGGTTTGTCAGCAAATACCACTGATCTTATTGTAATTGAGCATTATATTGCAATTTAACAATAGCTATGGTTAGGAAATATCTCAAAAGGCGATAAATACTGATCCATAGTATGAATATTCGCCATGGCTGCTAATTTCAGCTACTTTGAACAATAAAAAAAATTTCGTTATTTCTATGTTAAATTGCTAATGTCGCGAACACTTGATTTTTTTAATGCTTTTTGTGGCACTGACATCACGATTGGTGTTCAATACGCTACACTCACTTTAAGTAGTTGTCCAGGCGCATCAATTGAGTAGTGGGAGATTCTTTTTATAACGCAATATTTTAATTTTATACTCGTTGATAAAGAAGTAAGTCACTCTGTGGAAATAACTTCATGAATACGATATTTAAGTTTCTTCACAGTATAATGGTTACATTAACATTACAGATAAGCAAATTAACAAAGGTTGTAGTATTGAATTCCTTTCCGCACGGACGATTTTGGCAGTTTGTATACAAAGAATGTTAGGTGTACTCGATTAATGCAACGTTCGTTACAAGTTGTAATACGACAAATGTTCGTGCCTTGCTCACTGAAAATAGAGGCTCAGTGGTCTGAGCCTATGTCGTTCACCTTTCATTCTGCTTTGAGGAAACTTAATACAGACAGAACCTTCTATAGGTGCTTCCACCAAAGTTCGGGTCATTTTGGATAAGCAGTTTCAGAGAAGAAGATTGTTAGAAATCGGCCAATCAGAAACAAGAATTGTCTGTGGCGACCATGTTTGTCAACGGATCGGGATGAAGTGCAATCTTTATATTTTCATGGATAAAAGTTAAAATTTTAATTAGTTTTGCATGATTAGATTTTACTTAGTATGTCTTCCATATTGGATTTTCGTGGACTATATTTGTGTGCGGCTTAGCTTAACTTAACTTCCGGCAAACAATTTAAGAAGAATTTCTACTATCTACGTACGAGGTTATTTGTAGGGTAGCGAGGATGGCCGAGTAGTTACGATTGCAAGAATCGCTTGTGGCGACCATGTTTGTTAAGGGCAGTTTTTAAAAAAAAATAGCTCCTACTGCTATAGCTGTCTAATTTACTCATTTTCATGATTTTATTGGATCTAAATAGTTTTACATGGTTTTTATGCCAATTTGTGTTCAATAAAAGGTTCTTAAAAATGTATTGCTTATCTGTTCATAGTTTCTTTCTTGTTTCATTTACTTCAATGTATACAACATTGAAAATTATCAGCAGAAAGTTTTTAGGAGTGAGTTTAATTTGGACATTTTTTTCACATGTTGGAGCCATTTTTTATGAAACAGCCCTTAACGGATCGGGACGAAATGAGTAATCGTTACAGAGGACCTTCCATAGATGCTTCCTACTAAGTTTCGCTTCATTTGGTTGAGGCGTTTCAGAGGAGAAGATTAAAATGTGAATAGTTAATGGACGACAGACGACGAACGAAAGATGACGGAGTGATGATAAAAGCTCACATTGCCTTTGGCAAGGTGAGCTAACAACAGTCATTGGGTAGATATGTGGTTCCACTCGGACACATTATTCTGATTCCGAGCCAACCAGTCTTTGCTCTTTCTCCTTAATGCTGCGTTCTTAGCGGAGAAGCAACAAATACCAATTTTATATTGTTTTGTTTGACAAGACCGCAGTTCGTACCCACAATTTATCACACTCGAGGCGAGCACGCTAACCATTACGCTACCGATGTAGTTCCCTATTTTTATTTTATTTTTAGATTTTGCCTTAGATCCTATTATTCCGCCATTTGACTTCCATTTTTCAAACATTTGTCACGTGACTACGAGAAAACTACGATTACCGCAATGTATCATGGGAGATGATTTGCATATAAACAAACAAACAAATATTTTTATTGCCAATCATAGGCGCCTGTTAAGGCAGAACAATTAACATAAAATTTGATACAGTTGATTATATTGATTGGTAATGATTTTAACAGCAAATTTAGTGAATTACAGATAACCATACCTTGTCCAAAAAGGGGGAACGTAACACACGCTCTTTCCGAAGCCCGTTGGTAACACTCTGCCATTGAATCTTTTCTTTCCAACACATTCTGTATTATTTCCTTCTGCTCTGCTTTGATCTGTAGATGGACTGTTTGTCCTGCAGAATACGCTTAAATGTATCGTCTTCCATGCGATTTGAATGTTGTTTACGTATGCAAATAATGCTCCAAATAATTTGGCACGCTGCATTAATTAGCTCCCATCATGCAATGCGTTGCTGTCATCATTCAGTTAGTATCGCGAGATCACGTTTGTAGATTCGAAAATGGAAGTCAAATGGCGGAATAATAGGATCTAAGGCAAAATCGTGCTGTAATGGAGTGTAACACCACTTTCTGGGGGTAAGATGGTTATGAATGAATAGAAAAATGATTGGTGAAGCGATTTATATAAGGGTTTCTGATAGAAAATAAAATCCGATAGCCACGAAACGTGGAAATGTGCCGACCAAGAGTCGGAGAGGCAAATCAGCTGTTTTCCGTATGCATAGCTCTCTGACGTCCCACGGCTCTAGCAAAATTATATAATGCCGTCGGACGACAGAGGAATCTCGGACTAATAATTAGGTAGGTCCACAAAATCAAGTTCCACAGTGTTAAACGAGATATCATTTAAAAGAGGCCTTCTTATTTTTTCTAATGCAGGACATAACAAGGGGAAATAAAATAAATATTCTACTACATTACAGTCACATAGAGAACATTTGTTACTGTTTTTTAAACTCATTTTGTTTAGCAAATTATTTAAGCACAGCAAATTGGTTCGATAAAGAAGTTTAAGTCTAGATCCCTCAAAATCTCTCATATCTTCGAGATAGGGTTGCTTCCCTTTGTGTCTATGGAATGTAATATAGTCACGGAGATAACTTTTACTCATGATTTCATTTCTTAGTCTTGTGGAGGAGAACTGACCCATAAAAGCATTAAACCTTTCTTTGTTAAAGTCGTTTACATGATACAAATAGTCAAGTCCTACTGATTCAAATACGGTTTTCAAAGCAGGTAAGTAGTCCCAAGCATGAGCGGAAAGAGCGTGCATCTCATCAAAAACTATCTTGCAGAGTCTTTTATTTGGTAAGTTATTTATACAAGAAAAATATGAGGCTCTCTGTCTATTCAAAAAATCATTGATATGTTCCCAACCAAGCTCGATAAGAAGAGCCGCTTTAGACATATTCACCTTTGTTTTCATTATGATCTTCGCCGCTCGAAATTATATGCTCCTTAGCACATCTTCGTTTACTTTAGAGGATGTAAGCCAAGCTCCACAACAATGTGAAATTGAAGGTCGGAGAACTGAATTCCATAACGCGTCTCCGAACTCAACACGATTAAGATTGTCGTGTTCAGCAAGAATACGAGACATGAAATTAATTTTGTTATTCATATTATCTTTGATATACGTTTGTACATGATAGTTTGATTTCAGAATTCTTGTTACATATGCTCCCATATATTTATATTCGTTTGTTTGGTGGATACAGTTATCACCTAATTTCCATACTTTTTCTCTGTCAATCCGTCTAGATATTTCCTAAGTGCATATTCCATATGCATACCCTTAAAGTCCCAGAAACCCACCTGTGGAAATTACATTTTGCATAAGGGTCATAAGGTGTTGTTTTGCCAGGTGAGCGATTCAGGCTCATGGGAGCATCTAGTTTATATATACATCTAAAAATATAATTGTACATACGTTATTTTTTTTCAGAAATTGCGTGAAGTGAAGTTCTAGTCACTCACTCACCATACTTGGGATCAATTACTTTCAAATGTAATCGATTACATTACAATTACTTTGCAATTTTCATGATTACATTACATTAGGATTACATCAATTTTCAAATGTAATCGATTAAATTACAATCACTTTGTAAATGTAATCGATTACATTACTGATTACATGACAACCAATACATTAGTGTTTTATGTTATTTTGTCTCGTGTGCATCTGTCCAATATCTCTTATATGTTTTAATGTATTTCTTTATCAGAACTATGAATTACAATTCAGTTGTAATTAATGTGATCATTACATGCAATAACAAACAGAACATTGTAAATTGTAAACAGCAATTCTCATTTTCCTATTATTCATAAAATATGTCTTCTCTAATTCTTGTTCAATTTTCACACTTCTCAACCCGTGTGAGAAGAAATCGATAATCAGCGTGTGGATCACTTTGTTCTCAGTCGCTGATTGGTCAATTACGCAATTATGTCTCAACCCGTGGGTGAGATAAGAATTTCACGCTACTTTTCCCGTAAAAATGTTACGTTTCGCAAAATGTCATTGTGTCAATAAAATCGCTTAATTAACCGTAACAAACCGTAATTAACCGTACCGTCATCAAGAACCCCTCATCTGGAATATTGTCCCTTCTCCATCATTGCTTCAAAAACATTCCTTAACGGGTGTGACGTCAATTGAAGTATACGTGGGTGACGTCACTGAACGTCGATTTGAGAAAGTGAAAACGGCCATATATTTTGTTAAATTAGTGAGAAAAAGAATCAAACAATTGTTTAGTGGTTCATTAGAGAAACAATCTCTAACATTGTTTCCCGTTTTGTTAGAGACTATATTTTCTCTTATATATAACCAATATTGATTCCATCTTATACTATTAGTAAATATTATAACATGCATTTGCACATTTTAATAATATATATCAAATAATTTCAAACATCCTGCGAAAGTCTATTGGGGATAATAAACTAGCAGTTAATTACCTGATAAAATTTGTAATTAAGGTATTATGACACCAAATTATGTAACACTCACCATTACTAAATTTCACACCATTTGAATATTTGTCCTTGATATATAATTCAGAAAAAAGGAAACAAAACAAAAATCATTCTGATTTTAAAAACTTGCTTAAAAATGTACATAATTTCTCAGTCTAAATATGAAAACTAAATCCTTAATTTATGTAAATAGGTTTAATAAAATATCCATTACAAGTTGCATAGTAACCCACAAGTAATGAAAACATTATCATATAATCCAATATTAAAAGGAAAATCAGCACCAAAATAAAAAGCAGAAATATCACAGATATCTGAATATCAGATGCAAGCCCCATTAGAATATTCTTTAAAAAAAAATCCAAAATTTTACAAATATTACAACTTGCTATTGATCAGTTAATTTGTAATATACATGTATGAACGAGCATCATAAATAAATGTTTCTCAAAATTATAATTTACATTTTCCTTTTTATATAATATCTTTATTGAAATTTAAATCTCTTTTTAATCTTGTATTAGAAATCTTCATGAGATACCTATGTTTTGGTTTAAATAAAATATTTCTTTATCTTATGCGAATCATGAGGACATGGTGATAGTCTTTCATAGAAGCAATTTCATATATGAAATCTTGAAAGCTGTGTCAGATAATTAAAAATTTTAGAGCTTGTTGTGTTTTACACAAGCCGACAAATTGTTTTCACTGAATTTTTGAAACCCTAAAGAAATTGAAATTGAGATATTATTTGTTTGGATATCAAGTCTTTGAAGTCATAATTTATACTTAATATTTTTAGTAGCTGTGATAGTTTTGATTGCAATTAAGCATATAATAATATCTACATTATTTGTTTATAAATTTCATGAAGAAAATTAATTTACATAAATCATACATTAAATATCTAAGGAGATCTATGTTTCAGTTATGACAAAATAAGTCCAAATGATGAAAAGTAATCTAAATGTAATCAGAAAGTAACCATGATTACAGGGTCAATTACATTACTATTACATGTAATCTAAAAAAAAATGTCCGATTACAGATTACATTCGATTACATGAAAAATGTAATCGATTATAGCCGATTACGATTACAAATTATGATTACCCCATGTCTGTCACTCACTCACTCAATGATACAAGAGGAAGCAATTTGCGGTGAGAAATAAGATTGCATTATTAGAGTGAAATATTCCATTTTCCATCAAATATAGAAAATTAATATAATTGTACATACGTTAATTTTTAAGATTTCTGTTAGTTAATAAATCTAAAGATATAATTGTACATACGTTATTTTTTTTTAAATTGCGTTAGACTCACTCACTCACTCACTCACTCACAACTCATTCACTCACGCACACACACACACGCACGCACTCACTCAAATCCAGATTTATTAATAAAAAAATAATTTGGATCCTATCATCAAAATGGCAGCACCCTACAGTGATCAGTATGTCCATCCATCCGTCCGTCTGTCTGTCATTTCATCTATATTATATTATAACATCAAATCACTGAAAAAAACCACTCAAGAATTTAAATTATGAATAACAAATATCATCAAATTGAATGACAATGAACGGTTATTGTGAATATACTTACAAGTAAATTTACATTTCTAAATAAGGTGTCAATCTTTTACATAAACATGTATTAAGCTTATTTGTACATGTAGCTTTGCTGATATTGTAAATGTAGACTTGTTAATTGCAAATAAAGCTAATATTATCTTTCGTCATGTGATAAAAGCCAAGCCCATTCCATAATGTGATTTCATTGTGCAAGTTATTATATTGCATGTAAATTGAACATATTTCTGGGTGTCATCTCTCATCGTTGACTACACCAAGGTAGAACAAAATAGACCTCCGACTAAGTTGACAATCGGTCTTGGGAACAGGTTGTCGGGGGTATATATGCAAAATAGTACGAATACGACAGTAAATCAGGGGCACAACAGCTTATGGGGGTCCACAAGGTTAGTGCATTCGATCCGTTTATTTTTCAGAAATCAGGGAAATCGACAATAATAAGAAATTTAGCAGTAACCCGCCATTTTGTTGCTTACCTTGTGTTTATTTCTAGTATTCGTGTGGACCCAGGACCCAGAAATAGAGGCCCTACATCGTTACTAGCCCTGAAAATACGTACCCCCGTGGCAAACACGGGGAAATTAAGGTCCATCGGTCAAGTGCCTGTGATATAGATACGACCCTATATAGATACTATATAGGGTATCTATATACAGTCGACACATGCAATTTGATGTTAGCATAAGATTGTATGAATATTGACACAAGCAAGTTAAAATAAGGAAAAAGAGATGAAATAATAAAGAAATTTTATTGAAAATAAATTTGTAAACAGAAAGTTAGAAAAAAAAAGGGGGGGTAAGTCCGTGCCACGAGCGCCTGTGCTACACATATTATCTATATATGTCGTCTTATGATTGGACGATTATGGAGAAATACGAAAGCTATATCTAGTATATACAGTGTTCCAATTGGACAGTTATGGAGGGTCATTGCAACATTTGCACTGGACAATTCAATGACTGTAAATAAGGGCAGTATGTCTAAGCGTAATCTTGTCGAAAAAATAAGGATATCACAACGTACAAACTCGTACTGTCGTAAAACCAGGATACAAAAACTTAAATACTCAAAATACCAGGATTTCTCAGTGAACTAATAAATTGTATCGTCGTAAGACTATTATACTTAAGTCCATGATACCAATACATGCACACTGTCACTGCCGTAAGTCCCTGATAATAAATTAACCGCGTCGGTGCTGTAATGGTTTGCATGCTTTCCTCGAGTGCGGTAGATCGTGGGTTTGAGCCCCGATCGGGTCAAACCAAAGACTATCAAATTGGTATTTGTTGCTCCTCCGCTAATCAACATTAAGGAGAAAGAACTAAGACTGATTGACTTGGAATCATGATAATGTGTGTGGAGTGGCATGTCTATCGGCGGACTTGTTTCAGTGAACTAGTACTATAAAAATCCAATTAAGCGTATTGGTCTAGCATAAAGCGGACCTCATCATCATGAACATTAGGTAGCTTGTTCTTGTCATGATATAGCTGAAAAAAATGCTGAGTTGGCCTTAAACTAGATACGATAACGTAACCCTCAGTCCGCTTTTGCCCCCAGCGAGGGTTACGAATCGGTCCCATTCAACGTATGGCAACAGCGCCCGGAAAGATAAATATATTTAGGTAAACCTTGAGGTGTTAAGTAAACGCTGCATCAATCCATGGTAGACATATCCATCTGAAAATTTGAATGCATGAAATCTTCTTTCTGTCCGACATTTTGTTTACAAGTTGCTATTTCACGTGCATTTGCCTCGTTTTGAAGATATCCTTATTTGGATCAATCGTAGTAAAGCATCGTAGTAACGTTTTTCATATTTGGCATTCAGACCCATATATGGATAGGCTCCGCCCATCACGAGAGCATACGTAAGGTGCCATGACGGACAAGAAACAATTTTCGAATACTAAATCGATCGTGAAGGTAGAAACAGGTATTGTAACATTTATTTCGTATCGCCATTACTTAAAACTTGTAGGGAATAATAAGTTATGACCAGATATGCAAAAAGAAAGTTGAAATATTCACTTAGCGAAAATTTTAATTTGCTCCCATATGTTGAATGGGACCGATTCGTAACCCTAACTGGAGCACACGCGGAATGAGGGTTACGTTATCGTATCTAGCCTTAAACAACAATAATTCACTGACCCTAAAACGTATTTGTTATATTCTAGCATTCCTGGACATATTGCAGCCATCCAAAAGTAGAACACTAGATGAAGGTCCCATTTTTAATTGTAAGTACTTTGGATAATTCAACATGTATAGTAAATATGTTTTGATAAAACAAAATAAACGAATTGTTATTTCGAAAAAACAAAAATGTTATTCTGAAGGGAAAAAAATCGACATAGTAAAATGAAATAAAGTTTTGCATTTCACCAAACGAGCTTCATGATTTTAATAAATTAATAACAATATATTATATTTGAACTATTTTTATTTTATTTTGCGGGAGAATTTTGTATGTAATAGCATTAAAACATTTGACTTCTCTACCCTCTACACATCCAACTATTCCTCACTCTAAGCTGAAGGACAAATTAAGGGAGTTGGTCCAACTGTGTTTCATGAAAAAGAATGGCCAACGTAGATACAAATACACTGTGCTAGGAAGGGACAGATCTTATATTGTGAAAAACCACTCTGATTCTACCAAAAAGTTCTCCGAAACGGATATCATTAACATGCGCGAGTTTTTGATTGACAACATATTTGTTATCTTTGGCAGACTTCATACAGGGGCTTCTCAAGAAAAACGAAATGAAGCTAGCCCGATCCTTTAATTTGATACCACAGACACAGATAGCTCTGCTTCATACCTTGACCTACACATTGAAATTGACAGTGAGAGGCGGTTAAGAACGAAACTTTACGACAAAAGAGATGATTTCAATTTTCCCATCGTGAACTTTCCATTCATATGTATGTAGCAACATTCCAGCAGCACCTGCATATGGAGTATATATCTCTCAGTTGATACGATATTCTAGAGTTTGTGGTTCCTATCAGGATTTCCTTGATAGAGGGTTGCTGCTAACAAGGAAGCTACTGAACCAAGGGTTCCTCTTAGTTAAGTTGAAGACATCACTTCGAAAGTTTTACGGTCGTCACCATGAATTGGTTGACCGCTATGGAATATCTGTGTCACAAATGATCACGGATATGTTCCACTTGTTGTAAACACTTCCCGGTCCTTTCCTCGTTCATGACTTATCACCGGGTTTGTAACTAGATTAACACGACGGGTGTCACTACTGGAGCAGGAACTGTTTACCCTTCCGGAGCTCCTGAGCTCACTCCCCCCTCCCTAGTTTTTAGTGGGGTTCGTCTTACTCGATCTTTAGTTTTATGTGTATGTTTTGTAGATCGTTATTTGTACTTTTGTACTTCTTCTTTTGGACATTATGTTGTCTGTTCTTCTTCGATATACGGATTCTGATTACTCCTTTGGTATCTTCAAACACTTCTTGTACAAGTTTAATATTGTCTAATTTTCAGGTACGACTTCCCCAGAATCCAGTACAGAAAGTAAGTTGGTTCTGTAATATTAGTGTTATTATCACTCACAATCTGCTTAGTTTTTTAATAAAATTGAACAAATTCAGCATGAAGCTGCCAGAATTATAACTGGATTACCCAAATGTTCTAGTTTGGAATCGCTTTATTTCGAAACTGGATGGAAACCACTTCACTCTCGTCGAAGAAGAAGAAAATTAAATATGTTTTACAAAATTCGAAATAACAATGCACCTTCGTATTTATGCGACTGTCTATTACCCTTTGAGCGAAACGAAAATGCTTACAATTTGCGTAATCAAACAGATTATAGTAACCCATTTACTAGGTTACAATTGTATCGCAACTCATTTTTTCCTTCTTCGATCAAACTTTGGAACAATTTGACACCAGAGATAAGAAGTGCCCCGACAGTTAGTAGTTTTAAAAAGTCACTAATACATGATGTTAATTTATTGAAACCATCTAGATACTATTTATATGGTTGTAGAGTGATAAATGTCCTACACACTAGACTAAGACATAGATCTAGTAACTTGAATGCCGACCTTTTTAGAGTAAATTTGATTAATGACCCAGGTTGTGTCTATGGATGGGTAATAGAGGATGCGATTCACTTTTTTCTAGAGTGTTGTTTATATGTTGAATCTCGTGAACAGTTGGCAAATAATCTGCAATTTCTTGACAGTTTACTTATTGAAACTTTACTATTTGGCGATGATAGCTTATCTGAGGAACACAATGCACAAATATTCAAATCAGTGCAGTGGTACATCAAACAAACGAAACGTTTTATCCCACAGTGATCACACTTCATATATTGAATTTAACTATTTTCTATTGTGAACATTTTCTCCATTGTTGATTTACCCCCACGAATATGACAATTCTGTACTGTGTTATAACTCAATATATCATATAATTTCAAAAATTTCTTTTTTCTTTTTTTTCTCTCAATGTTGTTATAAAATGTAATTGTTATTTATACATTATTACTTGCTGGTGCATGGAATATAAAATTGTATGTAAATATGTGGAGAGGACCTTTGTAAGTTGGAATAACTTGTGTCGGATCCAAATGTTATATAGTTAACAATAAAATACGTTTAATCTAAATCTTCAAACTCTTCTTGTACAAGTTTAATATTGTCTAATTTTCAGGTACGATTTCCCCAGAATCCAGTACAGAAAGTAAGTTGGTTCTGTAATATTAGTGTTATTATCACTCACAATCTGCTTAGTTTTTTAATAAAATTGAACAAATTCAGCATGAAGCTGCCAGAATTATAACTGGATTACCCAAATGTTCTAGTTTGGAATCGCTTTATTTCGAAACTGGATGGAAACCACTTCACTCTCGTCGAAGAAAAAGAAAATTAAATATGTTTTACAAAATTCGAAATAGCAATGCACCTTCGTATTTATGCGACTGTCTATTACCCTTTGAGCGAAACGAAAATGCTTACAATTTGCGTAATCAAACAGATTATAGTAACCCATTTACTAGGTTACAATTGTATCGCAACTCATTTTTTCCTTCTTCGATCAAACTTTGGAACAATTTGACACCAGAGATAAGAAGTGCCCCGACAGTTAGTAGTTTTAAAAAGTCACTAATACATGATGTTAATTTATTGAAACCATCTAGATACTATTCATATGGTTGTAGAGTGATAAATGTCCTACACACTAGACTAAGACATAGATCTAGTAACTTGAATGCCGACCTTTTTAGAGTAAATTTGATTAATGACCCAGGTTGTGTCTATGGATGGGTAATAGAGGATGCGATTCACTTTTTTCTAGAGTGTTGTTTATATGTTGAATCTCGTGAACAGTTGACAAATAATCTGCAATTTCTTGACAGTTTACTTATTGAAACTTTACTATTTGGCGATGATAGCTTATCTGAGGAACACAATGCACAAATATTCAAATCAGTGCAGTGGTACATCAAACAAACGAAACGTTTTATCCCACAGTGATCACACTTCATATATTGAATTTAACTATTTTCTATTGTGAACATTTTCTCCATTGTTGATTTACCCCCACGAATATGACAATTCTGTACTGTGTTATAACTCAATATATCATATAATTTCAAAAATCTCTTTTTTCTTTTTTTTCTCTCAATGTTGTTATAAAATGTAATTGTTATTTATACATTATTACTTGCTGGTGCATGGAATATAAAATTGTATGTAAATATGTGGAGAGGACCTTTGTAAGTTGGAATAACTTGTGTCGGATCCAAATGTTATATAGTTAACAATAAAATACGTTTAATCTAAATCTTCAAACTCTTCTTGTACAAGTTTAATATTGTCTAATTTTCAGGTACGACTTCCCCAGAATCCAGTACAGAAAGTAAGTTGGTTCTGTAATATTAGTGTTATTATCACTCACAATCTGCTTAGTTTTTTAATAAAATTGAACAAATTCAGCATGAAGCTGCCAGAATTATAACTGGATTACCCAAATGTTCTAGTTTGGAATCGCTTTATTTCGAAACTGGATGGAAACCACTTCACTCTCGTCGAAGAAGAAGAAAATTAAATATGTTTTACAAAATTCGAAATAACAATGCACCTTCGTATTTATGCGACTGTCTATTACCCTTTGAGCGAAACGAAAATGCTTACAATTTGCGTAATCAAACAGATTATAGTAACCCATTTACTAGGTTACAATTGTATCGCAACTCATTTTTTCCTTCTTCGATCAAACTTTGGAACAATTTGACACCAGAGATAAGAAGTGCCCCGACAGTTAGTAGTTTTAAAAAGTCACTAATAAATGATGTTAATTTATTGAAACCATCTAGATACTATTCATATGGTTGTAGAGTGTTAAATGTCCTACACACTAGACTAAGACATAGATCTAGTAACTTGAATGCCGACCTTTTTAGGGTAAATTTAATTAATGACCCAGGTTGTGTCTGTGGATGGGTAATAGAGGATGCGATTCACTTTTTTCTAGAGTGTTGTTTATATGTTGAAGCTCGTGAACAGTTGACACATAATCTGTAATTTCTTGACAGTTTACTTATTGAAACTTTACTATTTGGCGATGATAGCTTATCTGAGGAACACAATGCACAAATATTCAAATCAGTGCAGTGGTACATCAAACAAACGAAACGTTTTATCCCACAGTGATTATACTTCATATATTGAATTTAGCTATTTTCTTTTGTGAACATTTTCTCCATTGTTGATTTACCCCCACGAGTATGACAATTCTGTACTGTGTTATAACTCAATATATCATATAATTTCAAAAATCTCTTTTTTCTTTTTTTCTCTCAATGTTGTTATAAAATGTATTTGTTATTTATACATTATTACTTGCTGGTGCATGGAATATAAAATTGTATGTAAATATGTGGAGAGGACCTTTGTAAGTTGGAATAACTTGTGTCGGATCCAAATGTTATATAGTTAACAATAAAATACGTTTAATCTAAATCTTCAAACTCTTCTTGTACAAGTTTAATATTGTCTAATTTTCAGGTACGACTTCCCCAGAATCCAGTACAGAAAGTAAGTTGGTTCTGTAATATTAGTGTTATTATCACTCACAATCTGCTTAGTTTTTTAATAAAATTGAACAAATTCAGCATGAAGCTGCCAGAATTATAACTGGATTACCCAAATGTTCTAGTTTGGAATCGCTTTATTTCGAAACTGGATGGAAACCACTTCACTCTCGTCGAAGAAGAAGAAAATTAAATATGTTTTACAAAATTCGAAATAACAATGCACCTTCGTATTTATGCGACTGTCTATTACCCTTTGAGCGAAACGAAAATGCTTACAATTTGCGTAATCAAACAGATTATAGTAACCCATTTACTAGGTTACAATTGTATCGCAACTCATTTTTTCCTTCTTCGATCAAACTTTGGAACAATTTGACACCAGAGATAAGAAGTGCCCCGACAGTTAGTAGTTTTAAAAAGTCACTAATAAATGATGTTAATTTATTGAAACCATCTAGATACTATTCATATGGTTGTAGAGTGATAAATGTCCTACACACTAGACTAAGACATAGATCTAGTAACTTGAATGCCGACCTTTTTAGAGTAAATTTGATTAATGACCCAGGTTGTGTCTATGGATGGGTAATAGAGGATGCGATTCACTTTTTTCTAGAGTGTTGTTTATATGTTGAATCTCGTGAACAGTTGACAAATAATCTGCAATTTCTTGACAGTTTACTTATTGAAACTTTACTATTTGGCGATGATAGCTTATCTGAGGAACACAATGCACAAATATTCAAATCAGTGCAGTGGTACATCAAACAAACGAAACGTTTTATCCCACAGTGATCACACTTCATATATTGAATTTAACTATTTTCTATTATGAACATTTTCTCCATTGTTGATTTACCCCCACGAATATGACAATTCTGTACTGTGTTATAACTCAATATATCATATAATTTCAAAAATCTCTTTTTTCTTTTTTTTCTCTCAATGTTGTTATAAAATGTAATTGTTATTTATACATTATTACTTGCTGGTGCATGGAATATAAAATTGTATGTAAATATGTGGAGAGGACCTTTGTAAGTTGGAATAACTTGTGTCGGATCCAAATGTTATATAGTTAACAATAAAATACGCTTAATCTAAATCTTCAAACTCTTCTTGTACAAGTTTAATATTGTCTAATTTTCAGGTACGACTTCCCCAGAATCCAGTACAGAAAGTAAGTTGGTTCTGTAATATTAGTGTTATTATCACTCACAATCTGCTTAGTTTTTTAATAAAATTGAACAAATTCAGCATGAAGCTGCCAGAATTATAACTGGATTACCCAAATGTTCTAGTTTGGAATCGCTTTATTTCGAAACTGGATGGAAACCACTTCACTCTCGTCGAAGAAGAAGAAAATTAAATATGTTTTACAAAATTCGAAATAACAATGCACCTTCGTATTTATGCGACTGTCTATTACCCTTTGAGCGAAACGAAAATGCTTACAATTTGCGTAATCAAACAGATTATAGTAACCCATTTACTAGGTTACAATTGTATCGCAACTCATTTTTTCCTTCTTCGATCAAACTTTGGAACAATTTGACACCAGAGATAAGAAGTGCCCCGACAGTTAGTAGTTTTAAAAAGTCACTAATAAATGATGTTAATTTATTGAAACCATCTAGATACTATTCATATGGTTGTAGAGTGTTAATTGTCCTACACACTAGACTAAGACATAGATCTAGTAACTTGAATGCCGACCTTTTTAGGGTAAATGTAATTAATGACCCAGGTTGTGTCTGTGGATGGGTAATAGAGGATGCGATTCACTTTTTTCTAGAGTGTTGTTTATATGTTGAAGCTCGTGAACAGTTGACACATAATCTGTAATTTCTTGACAGTTTACTTATTGAAACTTTACTATTTGGCGATGATAGCTTATCTGAGGAACACAATGCACAACTATTCAAATCAGTGCAGTGGTACATCAAACAAACGAAACGTTTTATCCCACAGTGATTATACTTCATATATTGAATTTAGCTATTTTCTTTTGTGAACATTTTCTCCATTGTTGATTTACCCCCACGAGTATGACAATTCTGTACTGTGTTATAACTCAATATATCATATAATTTCAAAAATCTCTTTTTTCTTTTTTTTCTCTCAATGTTGTTATAAAATGTATTTGTTATTTATACATTATTACTTGCTGGTGCATGGAATATAAAATTGTATGTAAATATGTGGAGAGGACCTTTGTAAGTTGGAATAACTTGTGTCGGATCCAAATGTTATATAGTTAACAATAAAATACGTTTAATCTAAATCTTCAAACTCTTCTTGTACAAGTTTAATATTGTCTAATTTTCAGGTACGACTTCCCCAGAATCCAGTACAGAAAGTAAGTTGGTTCTGTAATATTAGTGTTATTATCACTCACAATCTGCTTAGTTTTTTAATAAAATTGAACAAATTCAGCATGAAGCTGCCAGAATTATAACTGGATTACCCAAATGTTCTAGTTTGGAATCGCTTTATTTCGAAACTGGATGGAAACCACTTCACTCTCGTCGAAGAAGAAGAAAATTAAATATGTTTTACAAAATTCGAAATAACAATGCACCTTCGTATTTATGCGACTGTCTATTACCCTTTGAGCGAAACGAAAATGCTTACAATTTGCGTAATCAAACAGATTATAGTAACCCATTTACTAGGTTACAATTGTATCGCAACTCATTTTTTCCTTCTTCGATCAAACTTTGGAACAATTTGACACCAGAGATAAGAAGTGCCCCGACAGTTAGTAGTTTTAAAAAGTCACTAATAAATGATGTTAATTTATTGAAACCATCTAGATACTATTCATATGGTTGTAGAGTGTTAAATGTCCTACACACTAGACTAAGACATAGATCTAGTAACTTGAATGCCGACCTTTTTAGGGTAAATTTAATTAATGACCCAGGTTGTGTCTGTGGATGGGTAATAGAGGATGCGATTCACTTTTTTCTAGAGTGTTGTTTATATGTTGAAGCTCGTGAACAGTTGACACATAATCTGTAATTTCTTGACAGTTTACTTATTGAAACTTTACTATTTGGCGATGATAGCTTATCTGAGGAACACAATGCACAAATATTCAAATCAGTGCAGTGGTACATCAAACAAACGAAACGTTTTATCCCACAGTGATTACACTTCATATATTGAATTTAGCTATTTTCTTTTGTGAACATTTTCTCCATTGTTGATTTACCCCCACGAGTATGACAATTCTGTACTGTGTTATAACTCAATATATCATATAATTTCAAAAATCTCTTTTTTCTTTTTTTTCTCTCAATGTTGTTATAAAATGTATTTGTTATTTATACATTATTACTTGCTGATGCATGGAATATAAAATTGTATGTAAATATGTGGAGAGGACCTTTGTAAGTTGGAATAACTTGTGTCGGATCCAAATGTTATATAGTTAACAATAAAATACGTTTAATCTAAATCTTCAAACTCTTCTTGTACAAGTTTAATATTGTCTAATTTTCAGGTACGACTTCCCCAGAATCCAGTACAGAAAGTAAGTTGGTTCTGTAATATTAGTGTTATTATCACTCACAATCTGCTTAGTTTTTTAATAAAATTGAACAAATTCAGCATGAAGCTGCCAGAATTATAACTGGATTACCCAAATGTTCTAGTTTGGAATCGCTTTATTTCGAAACTGGATGGAAACCACTTCACTCTCGTCGAAGAAGAAGAAAATTAAATATGTTTTACAAAATTCGAAATAACAATGCACCTTCGTATTTATGCGACTGTCTATTACCCTTTGAGCGAAACGAAAATGCTTACAATTTGCGTAATCAAACAGATTATAGTAACCCATTTACTAGGTTACAATTGTATCGCAACTCATTTTTTCCTTCTTCGATCAAACTTTGGAACAATTTGACACCAGAGATAAGAAGTGCCCCGACAGTTAGTAGTTTTAAAAAGTCACTAATACATGATGTTAATTTATTGAAACCATCTAGATACTATTCATATGGTTGTAGAGTGATAAATGTCCTACACACTAGACTAAGACATAGATCTAGTAACTTGAATGCCGACCTTTTTAGAGTAAATTTGATTAATGACCCAGGTTGTGTCTATGGATGGGTAATAGAGGATGCGATTCACTTTTTTCTAGAGTGTTGTTTATATGTTGAATCTCGTGAACAGTTGACAAATAATCTGCAATTTCTTGACAGTTTACTTATTGAAACTTTACTATTTGGCGATGATAGCTTATCTGAGGAACACAATGCACAAATATTCAAATCAGTGCAGTGGTACATCAAACAAACGAAACGTTTTATCCCACAGTGATCACACTTCATATATTGAATTTAACTATTTTCTATTATGAACATTTTCTCCATTGTTGATTTACCCCCACGAATATGACAATTCTGTACTGTGTTATAACTCAATATATCATATAATTTCAAAAATCTCTTTTTTCTTTTTTTTCTCTCAATGTTGTTATAAAATGTAATTGTTATTTATACATTATTACTTGCTGGTGCATGGAATATAAAATTGTATGTAAATATGTGGAGAGGACCTTTGTAAGTTGGAATAACTTGTGTCGGATCCAAATGTTATATAGTTAACAATAAAATACGTTTAATCTAAATCTTCAAACTCTTCTTGTACAAGTTTAATATTGTCTAATTTTCAGGTACGACTTCCCCAGAATCCAGTACAGAAAGTAAGTTGGTTCTGTAATATTAGTGTTATTATCACTCACAATCTGCTTAGTTTTTTAATAAAATTGAACAAATTCAGCATGAAGCTGCCAGAATTATAACTGGATTACCCAAATGTTCTAGTTTGGAATCGCTTTATTTCGAAACTGGATGGAAACCACTTCACTCTCGTCGAAGAAAAAGAAAATTAAATATGTTTTACAAAATTCGAAATAACAATGCACCTTCGTATTTATGCGACTGTCTATTACCCTTTGAGCGAAACGAAAATGCTTACAATTTGCGTAATCAAACAGATTATAGTAACCCATTTACTAGGTTACAATTGTATCGCAACTCATTTTTTCCTTCTTCGATCAAACTTTGGAACAATTTGACACCAGAGATAAGAAGTGCCCCGACAGTTAGTAGTTTTAAAAAGTCACTAATACATGATGTTAATTTATTGAAACCATCTAGATACTATTCATATGGTTGTAGAGTGTTAAATGTCCTACACACTAGACTAAGACATAGATCTAGTAACTTGAATGCCGACCTTTTTAGGGTAAATTTAATTAATGACCCAGGTTGTGTCTGTGGATGGGTAATAGAGGATGCGATTCACTTTTTTCTAGAGTGTTGTTTATATGTTGAAGCTCGTGAACAGTTGACACATAATCTGTAATTTCTTGACAGTTTACTTATTGAAACTTTACTATTTGGCGATGATAGCTTATCTGAGGAACACAATGCACAAATATTCAAATCAGTGCAGTGGTACATCAAACAAACGAAACGTTTTATCCCACAGTGATTACACTTCATATATTGAATTTAGCTATTTTCTTTTGTGAACATTTTCTCCATTGTTGATTTACCCCCACGAGTATGACAATTCTGTACTGTGTTATAACTCAATATATCATATAATTTCAAAAATCTCTTTTTTCTTTTTTTTCTCTCAATGTTGTTATAAAATGTATTTGTTATTTATACATTATTACTTGCTGATGCATGGAATATAAAATTGTATGTAAATATGTGGAGAGGACCTTTGTAAGTTGGAATAACTTGTGTCGGATCCAAATGTTATATAGTTAACAATAAAATACGTTTAATCTAAATCTTCAAACTCTTCTTGTACAAGTTTAATATTGTCTAATTTTCAGGTACGACTTCCCCAGAATCCAGTACAGAAAGTAAGTTGGTTCTGTAATATTAGTGTTATTATCACTCACAATCTGCTTAGTTTTTTAATAAAATTGAACAAATTCAGCATGAAGCTGCCAGAATTATAACTGGATTACCCAAATGTTCTAGTTTGGAATCGCTTTATTTCGAAACTGGATGGAAACCACTTCACTCTCGTCGAAGAAGAAGAAAATTAAATATGTTTTACAAAATTCGAAATAACAATGCACCTTCGTATTTATGCGACTGTCTATTACCCTTTGAGCGAAACGAAAATGCTTACAATTTGCGTAATCAAACAGATTATAGTAACCCATTTACTAGGTTACAATTGTATCGCAACTCATTTTTTCCTTCTTCGATCAAACTTTGGAACAATTTGACACCAGAGATAAGAAGTGCCCCGACAGTTAGTAGTTTTAAAAAGTCACTAATACATGATGTTAATTTATTGAAACCATCTAGATACTATTCATATGGTTGTAGAGTGATAAATGTCCTACACACTAGACTAAGACATAGATCTAGTAACTTGAATGCCGACCTTTTTAGAGTAAATTTGATTAATGACCCAGGTTGTGTCTATGGATGGGTAATAGAGGATGCGATTCACTTTTTTCTAGAGTGTTGTTTATATGTTGAATCTCGTGAACAGTTGACAAATAATCTGCAATTTCTTGACAGTTTACTTATTGAAACTTTACTATTTGGCGATGATAGCTTATCTGAGGAACACAATGCACAAATATTCAAATCAGTGCAGTGGTACATCAAACAAACGAAACGTTTTATCCCACAGTGATCACACTTCATATATTGAATTTAACTATTTTCTATTATGAACATTTTCTCCATTGTTGATTTACCCCCACGAATATGACAATTCTGTACTGTGTTATAACTCAATATATCATATAATTTCAAAAATCTCTTTTTTCTTTTTTTTCTCTCAATGTTGTTATAAAATGTAATTGTTATTTATACATTATTACTTGCTGGTGCATGGAATATAAAATTGTATGTAAATATGTGGAGAGGACCTTTGTAAGTTGGAATAACTTGTGTCGGATCCAAATGTTATATAGTTAACAATAAAATACGTTTAATCTAAATCTTCAAACTCTTCTTGTACAAGTTTAATATTGTCTAATTTTCAGGTACGACTTCCCCAGAATCCAGTACAGAAAGTAAGTTGGTTCTGTAATATTAGTGTTATTATCACTCACAATCTGCTTAGTTTTTTAATAAAATTGAACAAATTCAGCATGAAGCTGCCAGAATTATAACTGGATTACCCAAATGTTCTAGTTTGGAATCGCTTTATTTCGAAACTGGATGGAAACCACTTCACTCTCGTCGAAGAAAAAGAAAATTAAATATGTTTTACAAAATTCGAAATAACAATGCACCTTCGTATTTATGCGACTGTCTATTACCCTTTGAGCGAAACGAAAATGCTTACAATTTGCGTAATCAAACAGATTATAGTAACCCATTTACTAGGTTACAATTGTATCGCAACTCATTTTTTCCTTCTTCGATCAAACTTTGGAACAATTTGACACCAGAGATAAGAAGTGCCCCGACAGTTAGTAGTTTTAAAAAGTCACTAATACATGATGTTAATTTATTGAAACCATCTAGATACTATTCATATGGTTGTAGAGTGTTAAATGTCCTACACACTAGACTAAGACATAGATCTAGTAACTTGAATGCCGACCTTTTTAGAGTAAATTTGATTAATGACCCAGGTTGTGTCTATGGATGGGTAATAGAGGATGCGATTCACTTTTTTCTAGAGTGTTGTTTATATGTTGAATCTCGTGAACAGTTGACAAATAATCTGCAATTTCTTGACAGTTTACTTATTGAAACTTTACTATTTGGCGATGATAGCTTATCTGAGGAACACAATGCACAAATATTCAAATCAGTGCAGTGGTACATCAAACAAACGAAACGTTTTATCCCACAGTGATCACACTTCATATATTGAATTTAACTATTTTCTATTATGAACATTTTCTCCATTGTTGATTTACCCCCACGAATATGACAATTCTGTACTGTGTTATAACTCAATATATCATATAATTTCAAAAATCTCTTTTTTCTTTTTTTTCTCTCAATGTTGTTATAAAATGTAATTGTTATTTATACATTATTACTTGCTGGTGCATGGAATATAAAATTGTATGTAAATATGTGGAGAGGACCTTTGTAAGTTGGAATAACTTGTGTCGGATCCAAATGTTATATAGTTAACAATAAAATACGTTTAATCTAAATCTTCAAACTCTTCTTGTACAAGTTTAATATTGTCTAATTTTCAGGTACGACTTCCCCAGAATCCAGTACAGAAAGTAAGTTGGTTCTGTAATATTAGTGTTATTATCACTCACAATCTGCTTAGTTTTTTAATAAAATTGAACAAATTCAGCATGAAGCTGCCAGAATTATAACTGGATTACCCAAATGTTCTAGTTTGGAATCGCTTTATTTCGAAACTGGATGGAAACCACTTCACTCTCGTCGAAGAAAAAGAAAATTAAATATGTTTTACAAAATTCGAAATAACAATGCACCTTCGTATTTATGCGACTGTCTATTACCCTTTGAGCGAAACGAAAATGCTTACAATTTGCGTAATCAAACAGATTATAGTAACCCATTTACTAGGTTACAATTGTATCGCAACTCATTTTTTCCTTCTTCGATCAAACTTTGGAACAATTTGACACCAGAGATAAGAAGTGCCCCGACAGTTAGTAGTTTTAAAAAGTCACTAATACATGATGTTAATTTATTGAAACCATCTAGATACTATTCATATGGTTGTAGAGTGTTAAATGTCCTACACACTAGACTAAGACATAGATCTAGTAACTTGAATGCCGACCTTTTTAGGGTAAATTTAATTAATGACCCAGGTTGTGTCTGTGGATGGGTAATAGAGGATGCGATTCACTTTTTTCTAGAGTGTTGTTTATATGTTGAAGCTCGTGAACAGTTGACACATAATCTGTAATTTCTTGACAGTTTACTTATTGAAACTTTACTATTTGGCGATGATAGCTTATCTGAGGAACACAATGCACAAATATTCAAATCAGTGCAGTGGTACATCAAACAAACGAAACGTTTTATCCCACAGTGATTACACTTCATATATTGAATTTAGCTATTTTCTTTTGTGAACATTTTCTCCATTGTTGATTTACCCCCACGAGTATGACAATTCTGTACTGTGTTATAACTCAATATATCATATAATTTCAAAAATCTCTTTTTTCTTTTTTTTCTCTCAATGTTGTTATAAAATGTATTTGTTATTTATACATTATTACTTGCTGATGCATGGAATATAAAATTGTATGTAAATATGTGGAGAGGACCTTTGTAAGTTGGAATAACTTGTGTCGGATCCAAATGTTATATAGTTAACAATAAAATACGTTTAATCTAAATCTTCAAACTCTTCTTGTACAAGTTTAATATTGTCTAATTTTCAGGTACGACTTCCCCAGAATCCAGTACAGAAAGTAAGTTGGTTCTGTAATATTAGTGTTATTATCACTCACAATCTGCTTAGTTTTTTAATAAAATTGAACAAATTCAGCATGAAGCTGCCAGAATTATAACTGGATTACCCAAATGTTCTAGTTTGGAATCGCTTTATTTCGAAACTGGATGGAAACCACTTCACTCTCGTCGAAGAAGAAGAAAATTAAATATGTTTTACAAAATTCGAAATAACAATGCACCTTCGTATTTATGCGACTGTCTATTACCCTTTGAGCGAAACGAAAATGCTTACAATTTGCGTAATCAAACAGATTATAGTAACCCATTTACTAGGTTACAATTGTATCGCAACTCATTTTTTCCTTCTTCGATCAAACTTTGGAACAATTTGACACCAGAGATAAGAAGTGCCCCGACAGTTAGTAGTTTTAAAAAGTCACTAATACATGATGTTAATTTATTGAAACCATCTAGATACTATTCATATGGTTGTAGAGTGATAAATGTCCTACACACTAGACTAAGACATAGATCTAGTAACTTGAATGCCGACCTTTTTAGAGTAAATTTGATTAATGACCCAGGTTGTGTCTATGGATGGGTAATAGAGGATGCGATTCACTTTTTTCTAGAGTGTTGTTTATATGTTGAATCTCGTGAACAGTTGACAAATAATCTGCAATTTCTTGACAGTTTACTTATTGAAACTTTACTATTTGGCGATGATAGCTTATCTGAGGAACACAATGCACAAATATTCAAATCAGTGCAGTGGTACATCAAACAAACGAAACGTTTTATCCCACAGTGATCACACTTCATATATTGAATTTAACTATTTTCTATTATGAACATTTTCTCCATTGTTGATTTACCCCCACGAATATGACAATTCTGTACTGTGTTATAACTCAATATATCATATAATTTCAAAAATCTCTTTTTTCTTTTTTTTCTCTCAATGTTGTTATAAAATGTAATTGTTATTTATACATTATTACTTGCTGGTGCATGGAATATAAAATTGTATGTAAATATGTGGAGAGGACCTTTGTAAGTTGGAATAACTTGTGTCGGATCCAAATGTTATATAGTTAACAATAAAATACGTTTAATCTAAATCTTCAAACTCTTCTTGTACAAGTTTAATATTGTCTAATTTTCAGGTACGACTTCCCCAGAATCCAGTACAGAAAGTAAGTTGGTTCTGTAATATTAGTGTTATTATCACTCACAATCTGCTTAGTTTTTTAATAAAATTGAACAAATTCAGCATGAAGCTGCCAGAATTATAACTGGATTACCCAAATGTTCTAGTTTGGAATCGCTTTATTTCGAAACTGGATGGAAACCACTTCACTCTCGTCGAAGAAAAAGAAAATTAAATATGTTTTACAAAATTCGAAATAACAATGCACCTTCGTATTTATGCGACTGTCTATTACCCTTTGAGCGAAACGAAAATGCTTACAATTTGCGTAATCAAACAGATTATAGTAACCCATTTACTAGGTTACAATTGTATCGCAACTCATTTTTTCCTTCTTCGATCAAACTTTGGAACAATTTGACACCAGAGATAAGAAGTGCCCCGACAGTTAGTAGTTTTAAAAAGTCACTAATACATGATGTTAATTTATTGAAACCATCTAGATACTATTCATATGGTTGTAGAGTGTTAAATGTCCTACACACTAGACTAAGACATAGATCTAGTAACTTGAATGCCGACCTTTTTAGGGTAAATTTAATTAATGACCCAGGTTGTGTCTGTGGATGGGTAATAGAGGATGCGATTCACTTTTTTCTAGAGTGTTGTTTATATGTTGAAGCTCGTGAACAGTTGACACATAATCTGTAATTTCTTGACAGTTTACTTATTGAAACTTTACTATTTGGCGATGATAGCTTATCTGAGGAACACAATGCACAAATATTCAAATCAGTGCAGTGGTACATCAAACAAACGAAACGTTTTATCCCACAGTGATTACACTTCATATATTGAATTTAGCTATTTTCTTTTGTGAACATTTTCTCCATTGTTGATTTACCCCCACGAGTATGACAATTCTGTACTGTGTTATAACTCAATATATCATATAATTTCAAAAATCTCTTTTTTCTTTTTTTTCTCTCAATGTTGTTATAAAATGTATTTGTTATTTATACATTATTACTTGCTGGTGCATGGAATATAAAATTGTATGTAAATATGTGGAGAGGACCTTTGTAAGTTGGAATAACTTGTGTCGGATCCAAATGTTATATAGTTAACAATAAAATACGTTTAATCTAAATCTTCAAACTCTTCTTGTACAAGTTTAATATTGTCTAATTTTCAGGTACGACTTCCCCAGAATCCAGTACAGAAAGTAAGTTGGTTCTGTAATATTAGTGTTATTATCACTCACAATCTGCTTAGTTTTTTAATAAAATTGAACAAATTCAGCATGAAGCTGCCAGAATTATAACTGGATTACCCAAATGTTCTAGTTTGGAATCGCTTTATTTCGAAACTGGATGGAAACCACTTCACTCTCGTCGAAGAAGAAGAAAATTAAATATGTTTTACAAAATTCGAAATAACAATGCACCTTCGTATTTATGCGACTGTCTATTACCCTTTGAGCGAAACGAAAATGCTTACAATTTGCGTAATCAAACAGATTATAGTAACCCATTTACTAGGTTACAATTGTATCGCAACTCATTTTTTCCTTCTTCGATCAAACTTTGGAACAATTTGACACCAGAGATAAGAAGTGCCCCGACAGTTAGTAGTTTTAAAAAGTCACTAATACATGATGTTAATTTATTGAAACCATCTAGATACTATTCATATGGTTGTAGAGTGATAAATGTCCTACACACTAGACTAAGACATAGATCTAGTAACTTGAATGCCGACCTTTTTAGAGTAAATTTGATTAATGACCCAGGTTGTGTCTATGGATGGGTAATAGAGGATGCGATTCACTTTTTTCTAGAGTGTTGTTTATATGTTGAAGCTCGTGAACAGTTGACAAATAATCTGCAATTTCTTGACAGTTTACTTATTGAAACTTTACTATTTGGCGATGATAGCTTATCTGAGGAACACAATGCACAACTATTCAAATCAGTGCAGTGGTACATCAAACAAACGAAACGTTTTATCCCACAGTGATCACACTTCATATATTGAATTTAACTATTTTCTATTATGAACATTTTCTCCATTGTTGATTTACCCCCACGAATATGACAATTCTGTACTGTGTTATAACTCAATATATCATATAATTTCAAAAATCTCTTTTTCTTTTTTTTCTCTCAATGTTGTTATAAAATGTAATTGTTATTTATACATTATTACTTGCTGGTGCATGGAATATAAAATTGTATGTAAATATGTGGAGAGGACCTTTGTAAGTTGGAATAACTTGTGTCGGATCCAAATGTTATATAGTTAACAATAAAATACGTTTAATCTAAATCTTCAAACTCTTCTTGTACAAGTTTAATATTGTCTAATTTTCAGGTACGACTTCCCCAGAATCCAGTACAGAAAGTAAGTTGGTTCTGTAATATTAGTGTTATTATCACTCACAATCTGCTTAGTTTTTTAATAAAATTGAACAAATTCAGCATGAAGCTGCCAGAATTATAACTGGATTACCCAAATGTTCTAGTTTGGAATCGCTTTATTTCGAAACTGGATGGAAACCACTTCACTCTCGTCGAAGAAGAAGAAAATTAAATATGTTTTACAAAATTCGAAATAACAATGCACCTTCGTATTTATGCGACTGTCTATTACCCTTTGAGCGAAACGAAAATGCTTACAATTTGCGTAATCAAACAGATTATAGTAACCCATTTACTAGGTTACAATTGTATCGCAACTCATTTTTTCCTTCTTCAATCAAACTTTGGAACAATTTGACACCAGAGATAAGAAGTGCCCCGACAGTTAGTAGTTTTAAAAAGTCACTAATACATGATGTTAATTTATTGAAACCATCTAGATACTATTCATATGGTTGTAGAGTGATAAATGTCCTACACACTAGACTAAGACATAGATCTAGTAACTTGAATGCCGACCTTTTTAGAGTAAATTTGATTAATGACCCAGGTTGTGTCTATGGATGGGTAATAGAGGATGCGATTCACTTTTTTCTAGAGTGTTGTTTATATGTTGAAGCTCGTGAACAGTTGACAAATAATCTGCAATTTCTTGACAGTTTACTTATTGAAACTTTACTATTTGGCGATGATAGCTTATCTGAGGAACACAATGCACAACTATTCAAATCAGTGCAGTGGTACATCAAACAAACGAAACGTTTTATCCCACAGTGATCACACTTCATATATTGAATTTAACTATTTTCTATTATGAACATTTTCTCCATTGTTGATTTACCCCCACGAATATGACAATTCTGTACTGTGTTATAACTCAATATATCATATAATTTCAAAAATCTCTTTTTCTTTTTTTTCTCTCAATGTTGTTATAAAATGTAATTGTTATTTATACATTATTACTTGCTGGTGCATGGAATATAAAATTGTATGTAAATATGTGGAGAGGACCTTTGTAAGTTGGAATAACTTGTGTCGGATCCAAATGTTATATAGTTAACAATAAAATACGTTTAATCTAAATCTTCAAACTCTTCTTGTACAAGTTTAATATTGTCTAATTTTCAGGTACGACTTCCCCAGAATCCAGTACAGAAAGTAAGTTGGTTCTGTAATATTAGTGTTATTATCACTCACAATCTGCTTAGTTTTTTAATAAAATTGAACAAATTCAGCATGAAGCTGCCAGAATTATAACTGGATTACCCAAATGTTCTAGTTTGGAATCGCTTTATTTCGAAACTGGATGGAAACCACTTCACTCTCGTCGAAGAAAAAGAAAATTAAATATGTTTTACAAAATTCGAAATAACAATGCACCTTCGTATTTATGCGACTGTCTATTACCCTTTGAGCGAAACGAAAATGCTTACAATTTGCGTAATCAAACAGATTATAGTAACCCATTTACTAGGTTACAATTGTATCGCAACTCATTTTTTCCTTCTTCGATCAAACTTTGGAACAATTTGACACCAGAGATAAGAAGTGCCCCGACAGTTAGTAGTTTTAAAAAGTCACTAATACATGATGTTAATTTATTGAAACCATCTAGATACTATTCATATGGTTGTAGAGTGATAAATGTCCTACACACTAGACTAAGACATAGATCTAGTAACTTGAATGCCGACCTTTTTAGAGTAAATTTGATTAATGACCCAGGTTGTGTCTATGGATGGGTAATAGAGGATGCGATTCACTTTTTTCTAGAGTGTTGTTTATATGTTGAAGCTCGTGAACAGTTGACAAATAATCTGCAATTTCTTGACAGTTTACTTATTGAAACTTTACTATTTGGCGATGATAGCTTATCTGAGGAACACAATGCACAACTATTCAAATCAGTGCAGTGGTACATCAAACAAACGAAACGTTTTATCCCACAGTGATCACACTTCATATATTGAATTTAACTATTTTCTATTATGAACATTTTCTCCATTGTTGATTTACCCCCACGAATATGACAATTCTGTACTGTGTTATAACTCAATATATCATATAATTTCAAAAATCTCTTTTTCTTTTTTTTCTCTCAATGTTGTTATAAAATGTAATTGTTATTTATACATTATTACTTGCTGGTGCATGGAATATAAAATTGTATGTAAATATGTGGAGAGGACCTTTGTAAGTTGGAATAACTTGTGTCGGATCCAAATGTTATATAGTTAACAATAAAATACGTTTAATCTAAATCTTCAAACTCTTCTTGTACAAGTTTAATATTGTCTAATTTTCAGGTACGACTTCCCCAGAATCCAGTACAGAAAGTAAGTTGGTTCTGTAATATTAGTGTTATTATCACTCACAATCTGCTTAGTTTTTTAATAAAATTGAACAAATTCAGCATGAAGCTGCCAGAATTATAACTGGATTACCCAAATGTTCTAGTTTGGAATCGCTTTATTTCGAAACTGGATGGAAACCACTTCACTCTCGTCGAAGAAGAAGAAAATTAAATATGTTTTACAAAATTCGAAATAACAATGCACCTTCGTATTTATGCGACTGTCTATTACCCTTTGAGCGAAACGAAAATGCTTACAATTTGCGTAATCAAACAGATTATAGTAACCCATTTACTAGGTTACAATTGTATCGCAACTCATTTTTTCCTTCTTCAATCAAACTTTGGAACAATTTGACACCAGAGATAAGAAGTGCCCCGACAGTTAGTAGTTTTAAAAAGTCACTAATACATGATGTTAATTTATTGAAACCATCTAGATACTATTCATATGGTTGTAGAGTGATAAATGTCCTACACACTAGACTAAGACATAGATCTAGTAACTTGAATGCCGACCTTTTTAGAGTAAATTTGATTAATGACCCAGGTTGTGTCTATGGATGGGTAATAGAGGATGCGATTCACTTTTTTCTAGAGTGTTGTTTATATGTTGAAGCTCGTGAACAGTTGACAAATAATCTGCAATTTCTTGACAGTTTACTTATTGAAACTTTACTATTTGGCGATGATAGCTTATCTGAGGAACACAATGCACAACTATTCAAATCAGTGCAGTGGTACATCAAACAAACGAAACGTTTTATCCCACAGTGATCACACTTCATATATTGAATTTAACTATTTTCTATTATGAACATTTTCTCCATTGTTGATTTACCCCCACGAATATGACAATTCTGTACTGTGTTATAACTCAATATATCATATAATTTCAAAAATCTCTTTTTCTTTTTTTTCTCTCAATGTTGTTATAAAATGTAATTGTTATTTATACATTATTACTTGCTGGTGCATGGAATATAAAATTGTATGTAAATATGTGGAGAGGACCTTTGTAAGTTGGAATAACTTGTGTCGGATCCAAATGTTATATAGTTAACAATAAAATACGTTTAATCTAAATCTTCAAACTCTTCTTGTACAAGTTTAATATTGTCTAATTTTCAGGTACGACTTCCCCAGAATCCAGTACAGAAAGTAAGTTGGTTCTGTAATATTAGTGTTATTATCACTCACAATCTGCTTAGTTTTTTAATAAAATTGAACAAATTCAGCATGAAGCTGCCAGAATTATAACTGGATTACCCAAATGTTCTAGTTTGGAATCGCTTTATTTCGAAACTGGATGGAAACCACTTCACTCTCGTCGAAGAAGAAGAAAATTAAATATGTTTTACAAAATTCGAAATAACAATGCACCTTCGTATTTATGCGACTGTCTATTACCCTTTGAGCGAAACGAAAATGCTTACAATTTGCGTAATCAAACAGATTATAGTAACCCATTTACTAGGTTACAATTGTATCGCAACTCATTTTTTCCTTCTTCGATCAAACTTTGGAACAATTTGACACCAGAGATAAGAAGTGCCCCGACAGTTAGTAGTTTTAAAAAGTCACTAATACATGAAGTTAATTTATTGAAACCATCTAGATACTATTCATATGGTTGTAGAGTGATAAATGTCCTACACACTAGACTAAGACATAGATCTAGTAACTTGAATGCCGACCTTTTTAGAGTAAATTTGATTAATGACCCAGGTTGTGTCTATGGATGGGTAATAGAGGATGCGATTCACTTTTTTCTAGAGTGTTGTTTATATGTTGAATCTCGTGAACAGTTGACAAATAATCTGCAATTTCTTGACAGTTTACTTATTGAAACTTTACTATTTGGCGATGATAGCTTATCTGAGGAACACAATGCACAAATATTCAAATCAGTGCAGTGGTACATCAAACAAACGAAACGTTTTATCCCACAGTGATCACACTTCATATATTGAATTTAACTATTTTCTATTATGAACATTTTCTCCATTGTTGATTTACCCCCACGAATATGACAATTCTGTACTGTGTTATAACTCAATATATCATATAATTTCAAAAATCTCTTTTTTCTTTTTTTTCTCTCAATGTTGTTATAAAATGTAATTGTTATTTATACATTATTACTTGCTGGTGCATGGAATATAAAATTGTATGTAAATATGTGGAGAGGACCTTTGTAAGTTGGAATAACTTGTGTCGGATCCAAATGTTATATAGTTAACAATAAAATACGTTTAATCTAAATCTTCAAACTCTTCTTGTACAAGTTTAATATTGTCTAATTTTCAGGTACGACTTCCCCAGAATCCAGTACAGAAAGTAAGTTGGTTCTGTAATATTAGTGTTATTATCACTCACAATCTGCTTAGTTTTTTAATAAAATTGAACAAATTCAGCATGAAGCTGCCAGAATTATAACTGGATTACCCAAATGTTCTAGTTTGGAATCGCTTTATTTCGAAACTGGATGGAAACCACTTCACTCTCGTCGAAGAAAAAGAAAATTAAATATGTTTTACAAAATTCGAAATAACAATGCACCTTCGTATTTATGCGACTGTCTATTACCCTTTGAGCGAAACGAAAATGCTTACAATTTGCGTAATCAAACAGATTATAGTAACCCATTTACTAGGTTACAATTGTATCGCAACTCATTTTTTCCTTCTTCGATCAAACTTTGGAACAATTTGACACCAGAGATAAGAAGTGCCCCGACAGTTAGTAGTTTTAAAAAGTCACTAATACATGAAGTTAATTTATTGAAACCATCTAGATACTATTCATATGGTTGTAGAGTGATAAATGTCCTACACACTAGACTAAGACATAGATCTAGTAACTTGAATGCCGACCTTTTTAGAGTAAATTTGATTAATGACCCAGGTTGTGTCTATGGATGGGTAATAGAGGATGCGATTCACTTTTTTCTAGAGTGTTGTTTATATGTTGAAGCTCGTGAACAGTTGACAAATAATCTGCAATTTCTTGACAGTTTACTTATTGAAACTTTACTATTTGGCGATGATAGCTTATCTGAGGAACACAATGCACAAATATTCAAATCAGTGCAGTGGTACATCAAACAAACGAAACGTTTTATCCCACAGTGATCACACTTCATATATTGAATTTAACTATTTTCTATTGTGAACATTTTCTCCATTGTTGATTTACCCCCACGAGTATGACAATTCTGTACTGTGTTATAACTCAATATATCATATAATTTCAAAAATCTCTTTTTTCTTTTTTTTCTCAATGTTGTTATAAAATGTAATTGTTATTTATACATTATTACTTGCTGGTGCATGGAATATAAAATTGTATGTAAATATGTGGAGAGGACCTTTGTAAGTTGGAATAACTTGTGTCGGATCCAAATGTTATATAGTTAACAATAAAATACGTTTAATCTAAATCTTCAAACTCTTCTTGTACAAGTTTAATATTGTCTAATTTTCAGGTACGACTTCCCCAGAATCCAGTACAGAAAGTAAGTTGGTTCTGTAATATTAGTGTTATCATCACTCACAATTTGCTTAGTTTTTTATGGAACCTATATTTCCTGCCTAACTACGAAACCAAAATTACAATAAAGAGATTAGATTTAGGCCATGATATAAATAATTTGTTGTAATGAATTGGTTTGGTGATATTTGTTCACAATATTTGATCAGGCCGTCGTGGTCGTGATCGTTTGATAGTTGGATTTACAATTACCTGTGTGATCAATATCTCGATCTTTAGTGTTATATATATGTTTTGTAGATCGTTATTTGTCCTTTTGCACTTTTTCTTTTGGACATTGTGTTGTCTTTTTTCGATATACAGATTCTGATTATCCCTTTGGTATCGTCTAACTCTTCTTCTATCACCACTAAAGCTGTGATTTCGAATCCCGTTCCTGACGGGATGTACTCGATACAACATTATGTGATAAAGTTTGTCAGTCACTTGAGACAGGTTGGTGGTTTTCTCCAAATATTCCGGTCTCCTGCACCAATAAAACTGACCGCCACGATACAACTGAAATATTGTTGAAAGTGGCTTTGCAAACTATAAGCCAAACCAAACCAATATTTGATCGGTAAGTTAACAATACCATATCACACCTGATGATGGTTATTCCAGAAAAATGTGGTGAGCACTTAATTAGCTATCTGCGGTTTTAATTGTATATGATTTGTATATGAATTATTATATATTTCAGCATTAATTATATGCAGTCTTGAAAATTTTCTTTGTAAATAATTGTTCACTTCTAGATTAATAATCGGATATGTGCATTTCAGTCACAGTAAAGTCTTCAACAATGAGCTTTTAAAACTCATACCCTAAAATGAGTGTGAATCGGTCCCTGCAGTTAGACAGTACTATTTACTTCTAATCTCTACATCGGAGAATTGTTGTCGTTTTGATGTTACTTGGTGTATATAATTTAATATCCTAGGTGCATATAATTTAATATCCTAGATGTATATAATTTAATATCCTAGGTGTATATTATTTAATATCCTAGGTGTATATAATTTAATATCCTAGGTGTATATAATTTAATATCCTATGTGTATATAATTTAATATCCTAGGTGTATATAATTTAATATCCTAGGTGTATATAATTTAATATCCTAGGTGTATATAATTTAAGATCCTAGGTGTATATAATTTAATATCGTGGGTGTATATAATTTAATATCGTAGGTGTATATAATTTAAAATCTTAGATGTATATAATTTAATATCCTAGGTGTATATAATTTAATATCCTATGTGTATATAATTTAATATCCTAGGTGTATATAATTTAATATCCTAGGTGTATATAATTTAATATCCTAGGTGTATATAATTTAATATCCTATGTGTATATAATATAATATCCTATGTGTATATAATTTAATATCTTAGATGTATATAATTTAATATCCTAGGTGTATATAATTTAATATCCTATGTGTATATAATTTAATATCCTATGTGTATATAATTTAATATCCTAGGTGTATATAATTTAATATCCTAGGTGTATATAATTTAATATCCTAGGTGTATATAATTTAATATCCTAGATGTATATAACTTAATATTCTAGGTGCATATAATTTAATATCCTAGGTGTTTATAATTTAATATCCTAGGTGTATATAATTAGATATCCTAGGTGTATATAATTTAATATCCTGGGTGTATATAATTTAATATCTTACCTCCTACATAAATGTAAGAAAATGATTGGTTTAGCGTGAACACGTGGACGCCCTGTATAACTCATACAAGGCGTTTGAGCCTCTTGTATGTTTTTCATACAGGGTTAGTAAATATTTTATAGACTCATAAAAGTAAGAAAAAACTCAGAACTTCAAATTCAAAGGGTGGTCGGTAAGATATATTCGTTACACAGTGCACTAGTGACCTAATACGTTATATACAGGGTCAGCATTTAAAGTATTAGGTCACTAACATACTGTGTAACTAATAATATCCTAGGTGTATATAATTTGATATCCTAGGTGTATATAATCTAATATCCTATGTGTATATAATTTAATATCCTAGATGTGGTCTATCAACAAGAAAACAAAACATGGGTGAAGCAATCTTACAAATACTGTCATCATTATGTCATCACATGACGAGAATACATGACGAAAAGACAATGAATATGTTCTTGGAACATTGCAAACTCAAGCATACCAATTATTCATAGAGATATACATGTAGATATGTATACCAATGTCCTCATGCTATTTTCTTTCTACTGTGTCCTATAGTTGAGGAAATTAATCTATAACAAATTTTCATGCCACGATATAGCTGATCTACTACTAAAGTTAAACAACTGTCAATCAATCAACAACTTTTTGCTGTTATTTTTATATCAAATATCACACTGAAACTTTACATTAATATATCGGAAAGCTATTGGCCGAATAACGAAATTCAAATTCGCATTCAACTGTCATAAAGCTTGCTAGTGTAGTTCTGTTCTGTTCGTCTTTACCTCCAGTTGTTTGAGGGATCATGTGTTATTTACATTATTTGTGTTTGTTTACGTATAGTGGTGTCCAAGACATATTGTGTTGTGTTTTTGTTTGCTTGTCTTCGTCATGTGTAACATATGTTGCTAGTTTCTATGGATTTTCTATTTTCGATTGCCTCTTCAGTTTCTCTAATGTTTATTCATTAATTGTAATTCGTTGTGTACTTTTAGCTGTTTCAACAACAACAACAAGAAATTGCAGCTGCAATTGTTCCCCGAGAATGACAGTCAATAGTAGTGAATTACAGGACTGGATAAGAAATATAACAACTACATTAACAGTCAATAAGAAAAAATTATCATCATACACCAGAAGACTTTCCAGTGCGAGGGAATCGAGACCATCATCAATAGCGCTTGGGTCATTGGGGGCGATATTTTTGGCTATTATCGTTATCTTCGTAATAAGCGGTGACGTTATTAATGTTGTCTTGTATCTTAAAGGAGTAATTCAGCATCATTATTAATGTTATTTGGTAGTTATATATGGTATTACACATTACAAGAGATAGCCCTTGAAACGGTGAGACAGCAGGTTAAAGAGTGTTTAAAGTTGTATTTAGTTTTATTTTAAAACAGTTAATGCATAATTTACTATATTCTCTAATTTACAAAACGTCATTTCATTACATCACACACACACACACACACCTTTGCGTATTTGAGTATCTATCTTTAATTGCATCATTCTCTATCAAGAGTTGTCGTTCCTGTTACGCTGCACTCAATTCTTTCTTAAAAATGATTTGTGATCGTTTTTAACTTTTTAATTTTTACCTCCGCAAAATAGCTCTCCAAGAAGTGGGGGGGGGGGGGATCATTTTTAAGAGAGAATTTATATGAAACGAGTGATTTATATTCATCTTTATTGATATTTACAATAATTAAAACAATTTTAAGTACATTTTTTTTACTGTTTCTAAATTTTACAAAAATCTTGTAAAATGAGCGTTGGCAGAGAAGTTGTGTAGCATAGCAGGAACGAAAACTCTGGATAGAGAATGTAATTGCATCTGTATATTGTTTTGTATGATCAGATACAAGTTTTACAACTGAGAACATCTCTTTTACATTTGCATTATCATGTTTTGGACAATAAATTTGTTTAGCACACGCACAATGTCTAACAAGTATATAGAATGATATCTTGTCTCATTAGACGAGTCTAGAGATATAGACACAAGACATGTGTTTACATATGTAAGCTGTGTTGATGGTACATATATATTTACATCATAGTGTCTGAAAATGAGTCCAACGGTATTAGAATTTGTGACCTTTCTTCAGTGGTAATCAAATGATAACATCATTGAGAGACCTTGACAGCGTGTTACCATCGCATTGGAACTAAGATATATCTTCTCAAACAGACTAGTAACTTAGTATGAACAAAATAGAAGTGTATGGTCGTGACACGATGGTGTATATTTGTTGATTTAATTAGAGATTGTCCTAGTTGACAGCTTGCCATCAGTCTAATTCAGCGTGTATCTCATATGAATAATTTGCACTTGAAAGATTTCGTCAGTAATTAAGACATGTACCATGTGACTAATTGTTTGCATTGTTTAACGTTATTCCTATTTTTAAAAAATCTAATCAAATAAGACATAATTCTGAATCGTTTCGATGCCACTTTTCTTATACAGATATGGAAATACAGGGTCATAAGTACATGCTTATACTAGTGTTTAATGCCACTTACAACAATATGACAGTTGCATAGTGGCGGTCAGTTTTATTGGCGGAGGAAACCGGAGAAACATGAGAAAATCACTGGGTACACCTCGCCATGAACATGATTTCAAATTCACAACTTAAGTGGTGATAGGTAGTTGTAAATCCTACTACAATGAGATCACGTTCACGACGACTCTAGAAACATCTGAACAAAAAAAGGATACGGTACACAGGTGTGATATTTCTGAATTTTTTATAATCGTATATTGTCTGCATTTTATGCTGATATGCCACCAAAAATTGATTGCTGATTGGTATATCTTCAAACAATGGTTAATAAAAACTACAGTTGTCACATGTATTCTTGTGTTGTGTGTTTTTGTCCTAATAAAGAATTTTAAATCATGTCAATTTTTTATTTGAAGGCCAGTCAAAACAATGGCCAAAAGTAAAAGAACAAACAATGATCTACAAAACACTTCACAGAAAACTAAAGATTGAGAAACACGAACACTATACAAAACACCGGTGGTGAACTCAAGTGTACTCAAAGGGTAGTAATTCATGCTCCACTGGTGGCACCCGTCGTTTAGTGTTTTGTAGATTATTGCTTGTCCATTTGTCCTTCAGGGTCTCTGATGTACTACTTTGGTATTCGATTTTAACTCCCTTTTAAGTCCTTTCATTTCTTTTCTCTGAAATATTTTAAAATTTTCCATCGTTTGACATCGATGGTACATGACGAAAACACGCCGTGTACACTATCTTAGATCTCCACGCTTCATAGCGGGGTCGATGCATGTACCTCTGTGTGTGGAGTATTAGTTTCAGGGGTATTGACCGCCCAATAGTCAGTTTTTCGGCACTGATATGATTTATTAGATATTTATGTTATTATTAAAATTTACAGTTCCTAAATAATATCATTATTGTTAAGCTAAGGCTAATTTCTCTCATACCTAGGAGACATTTAGTCGATTTTGACAACAGTATACCTGTATTTGCCAATTGGTTTTGTTATTCCCAAATGTTTTACAAAGATTTTACATCCAATCTTTCGACTTAAGTATACATGAAGAAGGTTCTTCTAGATACTTGGCACAAGCCCTAATCTACGTTTTCACTGATACAAACTGGATTCGAATTATCCGAGTTCATAACAAAGTTTGATTGCATTTTGAATATAAAAAAAACCATATGCAGTTTAAATAATGTATTTATTCATTTAGTGCACAAATAAATATAAAGTTATCAAATAGTTCAACAAAAACATACTAACAGATTAAAATGATGACAATGTGTGCAACAAGTTTATAAAATAGTTTGTTACTTATTTAAAATCTTCACTAGTTAAACCTCTCTGTTTACTCCTCACTGTAGTTAGGATGTTTGCGCAATCACCTCTGCCAGACGTGCGAAGTGACGATACCAGAAAATCAACCATGGTTGCGCGGCTAGTTTTTCCTCGCCACTCGCAAAGTGTTTGAAAGTTTGTTCTTACAATATCTCCATCGACCTGGTCTTTAAACTTGTCGATAACATCTTCATTTATTCCTAACTGATGAGAAAGTTTTCTTACGTCCTTCTCTGTGAGTTCTCGCGAGAGCACCATTAAGCTGTCATGTGACAGGATACATCTAGCAGCTGAAATGAGAACATATCAAATATAAGAAATAACAAACCATTGACTATTTCATAGAAAAATTTCAGAAAATGTTTCATGTATGTAAATATAAATTTGTGGTTACAATTCAAGAGTCTTGCGCCACATTTCTAGACACTTGTCTCGGGGAGATGATATAAAATAAGCCTCGCCCAAATCTGAAACCATACGAGTATTCCAAACAGGTGTCATGAAAATAAAGAGTAAGTTAAACGGTCGATATCTCAGAGCTTCAACTTTTAAAATCTTGCATTGTTTTAGCTCTCTGACACAAATCTATGACAAAATGAGGCACACAGGAATTACAATAGGTCAATCAAGTGTCATACCGCAACCTGTTGAAATCAGTTTGAATAATAAATCTGATTTACTTTACGCTGATACTTTTTAGTTATATACGCCTATTTCTTTAATAAAATATACATTTTATTAGTCCATGAATATAAAAACACGTTATACAACAACCATGGACTCACTATAAATAGATACAAAAGTAATGTACAATCGAACATCCCATAACTCAAAGTAAACTAGAGGCTCAGGTGAGCCTGTATCGCTCACCTGACATAAATAAGTCCTCTTAAGAATGTCTGAATGTCGAATACATCTAAGTTACTATTTAAATCCCATACTGCCATAGGGTTCTATGTTTAAACTATGTCTGCTCATGGCAGCCATCTTGGATGGAGGTTGTGGTCACCGGACACAATTTTGAAAGTATACTACCCAAGGACCATCCATGCCATGTTTGCTTTAAATTGGCTGACTGGTTTCAGAAGAGAAGACTTTTAAACAATTTTCCCATAGGGTCCTATGTTAAAACGATGTCGGGATCACTGAACACAATTTTGGAAGTTGACCACCTAAGAACCATCGATGACATGTTTGCTATATTGGCTTACTGGTTTCAGAGGAGAAGATTTAAAAAAAAAATTTCTCATAGGGTCCTATGTTAAAACTACAGTATGTCCGCTGAAGGTGGCCATCTTGCATGGAGGTCAGGGTCACCGGACACAATTTTGAAAATTGATCACTTAAGGACCATCAATGCCATGTTTGCTTTAAATTGGCTTACTGGTTTCAGAGGAGAAGATTTTTAAACATATTTCCCATAGGGTCCTATGTTAAAACTATGTCCGCTGACGGTGGCCATCTTGGATGGAGGTTTGGGTCACTGGATATAATTTTGAAAGTTGACCATTTAAGGACCATTCATGCCATGTTTGCTTCAAATTGGCTTACTGGTTTCAGAGGAAATTTGTTTTAAACATTTTCCCCATATGGTCCCATGTTAAAACTATGTCCGCTGACGGTGGCCATCTTGGATGGAGTTCGGGGTCACAGGATATAATTTTCAAAGTTGACCACATAAGTACCATTCATGCCATGTTTGCTTTAAATTGACTTACTGGTTTCAGAGGAGAAGACTTAAACATGTTTTCCATAGGGTTCTATGTTAAAATTAAGTCAAGTCATGGCGGCCATCTTGAATTTCCGATCAGCAAACGATTCACAATTTTAGTACAGGACCACCCAATGATCATTCCTGCAAAGTCACAATTCAATTGGCTTAGTGGTTTCTAACAAGAAGATTTTAAAAATTTCGACCAATCAGAACACATTATGGGCCCTGCCAGCCATGTTGGATTTCCGATCAGCGCCAAAACCAAAAATCTTCTATATGACCATTCAATGAACATTTCTGCCAAGTTGGTTCAAATCTGTTTTGTGGTTTCAGAAAAAAAGATGAAAATGTGAAATTTCCATAGGGTCCAACGTTATAATAAGTCAAGTCATGGCACCCATCTTGAATTTCCGATCGGCAAACGATTCACCAATTTAGTACAGGACCACCCAATGATCATTCCTGCAAAGTCACAATTCAATTGGCTTAGTGGTTTCTAATAATAAGATTTTTAAAATTTCGACCAATCAGAACACATTATGGGCCCTGGCAGCCATGATGGGTTTCCAATCAGCGCCAAAAACAAAAATCTTGCATATGACCATACAATGAACATTTCTGCCAAGTTTGGTTCAAATCTGTTTTGTGGTTTCAGAAAAAAAGATGAAAATGTGAAATTCCCATAGGGTCCAACGTTAAAATAAGTCAAGTCATGGTGGCCATCTTGAATTTCTGATCGGCAAACGATTCACAAGTTTAATACAGGACCACCCAATGATCATTCCTGCAAAGTCACAATTCAATTGGCTTAGTGGTTTCTAACAAGAAGATTTTAAAAATTTCGACCAATCAGAACGCATTATGGGCCCTGGCAGCCATGTTGGATTTCCGATCAGCGCCAAAACCAAAAATCTTCTATATGACCATTCAATGAACATTTCTGCCAAGTTGGTTCAAATCTGTTTTGTGGTTTCAGACAAAAAGATGAAAATGTGAAATTCCCATAGGGTCCAACGTTATAATAAGTCAAGTCATGGCACCCATCTTGAATTTCCGATCGGCAAACGATTCACCAATTTAGTACAGGACCACCCAATGATCATTCCTGCAAAGTCACAATTCAATTGGCTTAGTGGTTTCTAATAAGAAGATTTTTAAAATTTCGACCAATCAGAACACATTATGGGCCCTGGCAGCCATGTTGGGTTTCCGATCAGCGCCAAAAAGAAAATCTTGTATATGACCATCCAATGAACATTTCTGCCAAGTTTGGTTGAAATCTGTTCAGCGATTTCAGAGAAGAAGATTTAAATGTGAAAAGCTAACGGACGGACGGACGACGGACGCTTACCCATGACAAAAGCTCATATGGCCTATGACCAGGTGAGCTAAAAAACGTTAGTTTTTAAAAGCAATAGGCTAATTTATCACTGATAACTCGAATAATTTTCTTCTTCGAAATACAATAAATGGTCTCTTATGTCAAATTCAGATAATTCGTTACCTGTGATACCTGAAAAAATGATCTGTTAGTAGTAGTGTGAGCTTAATATATCACGGATAAGTCCAATAATCTTCTACTTCGAATACAATCAATGGTCCCTTATGTCAAATTCAGATACCTCGTTATCTGGGAGACCTCCAAGTTTAAAAAAGATGCGTTAGTAGTAGTGTTTGCTGAATATATTATGGATAAATCAAAATTCTAATGCTCTTCCAATTCGAAATAGAATTGACTTCTGACACAACTAATATATTACCTTCTTCTTTTTGTTTCATGGCATCCCTGGCATTGTTGTTTTCATTCAGTTTAATCTGAGACCTTGATGCAATTTCATCTGAAACAAAAGAGAGCTTTCCCTGAATAATTTATTATTATGAAATAATGGCATGTCAAAATAATTAAATTTGATTGGGTTAGGTGTGCTTAGAGACACCTTCAACACTGTTTCAGTTATGATGTGGCGGAGGTGGAAGTATCCACAGTAATTCTACCTAACCTATTCATTACATTTGTACCACCTTTTTTCCCCTTAGAGTTACCATGCATAAATAACAGTCATAGGTGACCTTAACGGATTTTGGTTATCATGTTTAGGCCCTTTGGTTTTATTGCTCCCTAACACTTTAGGGGGTACCATACACTACAGGAAGATAACTCTTTAAAATCAGTTGAACGTTTTGATCATATGATGTTTGTATGCAGATTTCAAGCATCTCGGTGATCAAAACCACAGAGAGAAAAGCTGATATGTGGCTAGTGAATTTATAGTTCTGAGTCTGTTGGTTGGAATTTGTTAAAATTTTGATATTTATTACAGTGGATATATTCAAACACACTGCCAAAAAAATAAGAAAATTAAACGAGCAGATCAAATTTTACCTGAAGTGTATGGTATCACCTTAAATTATAACCTTACCAATCTTTTGAGCATACCAGAAACGTGTTGTGCACACTAAATTTGATATCTACGTTTTCATATCAGATAAGCTCTGTTGGGTAGCATTATTTCTGATGTTGCTAAATTTCTACCTTAAACTAGTTTGAGCAGAATTGTAATCACCAAAATAACATACAGTTCTTTTATCTTATATTAAAGGAATCATCATTGATGCTCTCCATCATAGCAACATCTTGAATTATAAACGAAATGACTTCTCATGTTCCTGAGTATTTTCAGAATCAAAAGTGCCAATTGTATTTTTCAATTAGGCCAATGCAAAATAATGTACCCACAATTTTCAATTACAAAAAGTCAATGCATGACTTTGACCTCTGAATATATTCCACCGAAAGATCATCTCCAACAGACCAAAATCAGGGAACCACAATTTAATAATAAAGGATTCTGCTGAAGAAGAGTCTGAAGGTATCAAAGGGGTAATCAGAATTCGTAAATCGAAGGACAGACAACACAATGGCCAAAAGAAAAGGGACAAACAACGACCTACAAAACACTTGCACAGAAAATTAAGATCAAGCAACACGAACCCCATTAAAAACCGATGGTAAACTCAGGTGCTCCAGATGGGTTAGAAGTTCCTACTGGCTAATAATACAACCCTACAAACTCCTCAAATCCACCTTCAACATGTCATAAACCACTTTTCGATTATATTTGCTCTGACGAGATTGAGTTACTGTGTAAAAAACATATTCGAACAGTTCATGATGCTACTCCTTGTGCGTTTTGGTTAATTTGAGTTGGCGATTTATGTATTAAAGTCGACCGTCTAATAAGTATATTCATTTCTGTTTATACCAGTAATACATTGTACTTTTACAAAAGCGCACAACTATTGCTCATATTTTCATTCTAAGTCAAATTAAAAAAAAAAAATTGCGACTACATGAAATATATAACATCTAAAATTTAGCTATAACCTGTAATCAATATCGGGAATGGGGACATTTCATGCAACCTTTCATTCATCTTTGTACGTCCGATCACATGCAAGACAGTCAAATATATTGACTAATATGATAACGGGTTTAATAACTCAAGAATTGATAGATTCACCCATGATTAGTCAGATAAAAATATAGTTAACAGAAGATCTAACAAACAGTTGATTTTTAATAGATCGACTCATTTTGTGACTCAAGTTTTCCAAAGGATCTCAGTAAGCGTAATTCAGCTGACATACTCCTCATACCATACCTGATGAACAGGTTGATGGCACTAAATAAAATAGATATGTTTTTATTTGTATACGATTTGTATATACGAGCTATTTTATTTTTCAGTATTAACTATATGCAATAACAGTGCCAGATTTACCTATAGGCTGAAGCCAAGGGCCTCTGGCCAAGGTGCACAATATTATTAACACTGTTATTTGACTTATGCTGTCATAGCGTACTGTACTTTCTTAACAACCTTTCAGTAATTTTCCTTACACAGTTGCACTCCATTTCAGAATATTGCAGAATTTTAAGCCCTCCTCGTCATCTTCGCCTTTATTGAAATTGATTAAACACACTTCCATCCTCCTCCAGTCGTGAAGGTGGGGAATTGGGAGGGGTCTCATCAGTGGAATAGCCTATGGCCTCTCTTTACCTAAATCGGGCACTGCTTGTAAATAATTGTCCAATTCTAAATTAATAGTCGGACCAATGTGTTTCATAATTGTTCAGGTTCGACTGCTAACATTCATGATGTTTTCAAAACACCTATTCCAGGATGCCATCGGTTTGTTTGAAAAGTTCGCAGTTTTCTCTCTTAATAAGTCTGATATTCACGATTTAGATGACACTTTACTCAGTGACTTTAATACATGTATATAAGCTGACCCACAATTAGTTAATACTGAAGAGAGTAAACAACTTACCAGACGACAATTCCGAGAGATCTCTGACCGGAATTGCAACTATATGGGTAGCTGCTTCCGACCCTTCTTCACTCAATATAAAAGTTGCAAAAGGTGCCTTTTCCTGATCCCTTTTAACTTCCAATGGAATAGACAAGTGATTATCAGCACCCTTTAAATATGTCATTTTAAAGTTGTGACTGGTTGTATGTGCCAGTGTCAATTTGACTTGACCTTCTATATTGAGGTCAAATGTCTGATTTTGTTTAACAGCCAAGTCTTTAGATCTGCTGTGTTTGACCTCTACAAATCCTAATTGAGATTTCATCTCAATATCTTGCTTTAACATATTCCTCTCTACGAAATCAAGCCAAAACATTGCTCCGCCCCTTGACATGTCACGTGACGAATCATCGATATAAGTCATTAGGTTACACAATTGCACTTTTCCAGACATTACTAGAAATTCCTTTTTGATAGAATCTCTCATGTTCAGAAATATTTTCTTTATTCGTGCTACTGCTATGCTGCAATAAAGGAAAGATCAAACATAACAAACACAAATTTTGTTTATAATGGTTGAGATTTAATGCTGAAGATTAGAGAATTGGAACTTGCTTAACCCAGAAATATTTTTTTTGATGTTCCGAGTCAAGGTCTGCTTTTGTTAATTGTTTTTTTTTTTTTGTAGTTAGTTTGGTTTTGCCAGAAGAGAGATTTGTGTTGCTGTTATTTGTTATATTTCCGACCATTACTGTTTATTTATATTCAATTATTCAATTATTATTTGTATACAAAATACCTGTCTTGATTTATTCCCATACATGAAAGCAAAATATCAAACTAGCACGGTGCGGGCAATCGTAACTACTCGGCCATTCTCGCTACCATGCAAATAACCTCGTAGGTACATAGTAGAAATTCTTCTTAAATTGTTTGCCGGAAATTAAGCTAAGTTAAGCCGCACAAAAATATAGTCCACGAAAATCCAATGTGGAAGACATACTAAGTAAAATCTAATCATGCAAAACTAATTAAAACTTTACTTGAAATATAGAAAATTGTTTAAAATATAACTTTATCAAACTTTCATGTAACTGACATGTGAAAAGTAGTGCGATTTATACGCCTAATGCATACAAGGTTATTTGCAGGGTAGCGAGAATGGCCGAGTAATTACGATTGCGGTGCGGGATGATTAACTATCTACATTAGTATTTATTCCTCTATAAAGATCCTATGAATTGGAGATATGTACAGCCAGCAAAAGTGTAGTTCCTTTCATAAAGATCAAAGCTTTGTTCTACCACGCTTTCCCTTTATGAAAATATTCTCCTAAAGAATTTCACTCCACAATCTTCCAAGTATACCAGTCTGAACAAACCATTTATATCACAAACCGCTACAAGAACTCATTTCCTGGCAAAATTGCTAGCATAGAAATCCACTGAAATGTAGTTACTGATTTGGAAACTTTGCTGTCTAAACGGGTGAATGGGATCAAAATCATCCACTCTTGACATGAACAGATCAAAAGCAGGGTAATTATATATCATATTTTTTTTAATAGAATTTTTTGCTTGTTTACAAATATTCTAAGGACAAAACACAAATGAAAGTTCAAATTGGATAAATATCAATTAGCGATAAACATATAAAGAAATTAATGGTTTTCATGAGAGGTCAGATGTACAATATCACAAAAACAATAATACAAGATAGGCTTCCTAGCTCAACAATCACTTTATATATTTTGTAGTCAAGTACTGCCTACTTTTTCTGAGCACATGACTCCTCCCAGAATCATAGTGGAGTTTGTGTTGCTCAATCTGAGGTTTCTGTGTGGTGTTTAGTCAATCATTCTTTGTCCTTTCTTCTTTTGTCCTTCTTTCATTAATGGGTTCTTGATTCCCCCTGTGTTATTTTCAAGCTTTTCTCAAATATTACATTATGGATAGTATATCAAATCCTTTGGGAATAGAATGTTTTAGATGTAATAAGTCTAGAAGTGTCAGACACAAACTAATTGTTTTCTAGGGTAAACTTTTCTGCATGTTAAATAGAAAATGCCTTTTTCATTGATCGGTGTGCAAATACGTGTCTTATTATTTATTTATGCATCTATAACAAAATCTGAATTGCAATACTATTTTTGTGTGTAACACTTCATTACTAACAATCTCATGTGTAGACTTCAGTTGTATTTGTATCTACATATAATGCAATCAGAACCTAACACCACTAATGTGATCGCTTAGTAGTTGGATTTACAACTACCTGTGCAATCAGTGCTTATCACCACTATGTTGAGAGTTCGAATCCAGCTTATGGCGAGATGTACTAAAAACAACATTATGTGATAAAGTTTGTCAGTGACTTGCAGCAGGTCGGTGGCTTTCTCCGGGTACTCCGGATTCCTCCACCAATAAAATGGCACTTCCTGGATATAACTGAAATATCATACGTGAAAGTGGCACTAAACACCATAACCCTAACCCCAACCTATCACCACTAAAGTTAATCTCGTTGAGATTAGGATTCCGAAGAAATTTTCTGTCTGTTCTTCATCCTAGGATAGAAAATTTCTTCGGAATCCTAATCTCAACGAGATTACACTAAAGTATCAGTTAGATTGTCGCCAGTGGTGAGGTGTAATTGATACGACCTTATGTGATAACATTGGTCAGTTATTAGCGGGATGTCAATGGTTTTCTTTAGCTACTCTAGATTCCTCAACTTACCTCCACACTATAATTTAAAATTATTATTGAGAGTGGCATTCAACACCAATAAACAATAATGATACAAAATGTGACTTAATTACCTCCAGAGTCCTTTGCATTCTACTTTGAAAATATCTCCCTCTCTTGTGATACGACACTGTGACTTGTCGAGGACTTGTACCTGTGTGTCATTATATCTTATAACTACTAGCTGTGTGTCTTTGTCGTTAAGGTATTCATCTTCCATGCGTACTGTTACAATCATATACTTCTTAAGCTCCACGTCACCTTCTGCACGGATCTCCAAGGAATCAGACAGACTAATGATACCCATCACAGATTCTACACATTTTTCTCTATATGATGCAACTTCTCTAGAATCGTGAGAGACGACCTAATTGATAAATACATTTCTATATAATAAAGTATATATCTAAACTTCGAATTTATCCATTTCTATGAGGGTCAAATGTCAGAGTGTCCATTTTTCTGGGGGTCAAATGTGAAAATGCATCAACTATGTAACAGCGAATGTACCTTATTTGTTTAAGAAACATTCATGGATTGTTCCTCTTAGAATAAATCAAAACAAAATTAAACCTATGTAATTTCCTCCGTAAAAAGAGATATTATATGTTGTGATTAACACTATTTCAATAGGAATCCTTTTTTTCCGATTTAACTAAAGCAAGGACGTATATAAGACTCTATATACCTCCTTGACTAAAGCCAGATAGTTTCAATAACGATGATTGTCATCTTATGGATTTCCCCTTTTGTTGTTTCATAATATTATAATGTAGGTGTAAATAGGTTGGGGGTTTTTAACAATACAAGTGATATATATTATATCAAAATTAACTTGTCAACATAATATAACTGAAACATTACTCAATTGGAGTTAAACAACAATCACTCACTCATTCACTTAAGGGTTACTGGGGTGGATCCAGGATTTCAAGTTAGGGGGGGGGCGCACTTAAAAAAATTGCGCCGAGCGGAGGAAGGCGCGAACATTTTTGGGGTATTTCGTGTGAAATATCACTATTTTACGCCAAAAAAATCATATTTTTTCCAATTGCGGAGGGAGGCGCGAACATTTTTGGGGTATCTCGTGTGAAAAATCATGATTTTACGCAAAAAAATCATATTTTCTCCAATTTTAGGGAGGGCGCCCCCCGCTGGATCCGCCCCTGGGTTAGAGTTGTGGTGTTTAGTGCCACTTTCAACAATATTTCAGCTTTACTGGTGGAGGTAACCTGAGTATCCGTTGAAAACCATCGATCTGTTGTAAGTCACTGACAGACTTTATCATATAATTTTGTATCAAGTTCACCTTGCTATGAGCGGGATTCGAACTCACAACTTCAGTGGTGATATTCATTCACTTAAATACTATAAATGCTATATAAGATACCTTTATTTGAACTTTTGTCGGTGTATCCACAATTTCAGGTAGAAATTTGACTTGTATTTCATTGTTATCTGAGTTGACATATGTAGAACCTTCAGGACTGATCTCAAATAACTCTGATGGGTTGTCAATATAAGCTATGAATGCATCCAAACTAGAAATCTTAAACGATAGGTGCGTACTTGATGCTGAATCTTCCTGGAAAACCAAAGGTGTTAATGTGAATTTATATGTATTATGTATTATTGAGTAATAGAAAAATTGGTATTCAATAACTTTGAAAAATGTTGTAAAAACAGTCATACCTTGGATGTCAAACTAAAACCATATACATTGTGTATACTAAATTTATTGGAAACTTTGTGTTTATGAAACTGTTCTCATGTATAAAAAATCTTTATATAATAAACTATATATTTGTGAGAACTTAGTATCTATATGAGTGATTGACAGTGATGCCATATCTAGGAATGTGTATGTGAATATAGCTAGTTCTCCTACAAAACAATTGTTATAGCCAGGCCACAATGAACAGTACATTTTTCCTTGGTTATACCAATATGACAGAATACAACTTAATTTGAACTAAACCGGAGCTAATGAAAATGAAGATATTTTACATGAACATATAACAAATCGTATTCAGCAGACATTTTGCGCCTAATGTTTTATTTCTTTGTTGTCTTTCGCTTCTATTTGTAAGTCATTACTTGCTGTTCCAATACATAATTCTTTCTTTGATAACGTTATGAAAACAACCAAAAGAAATGTACTTGGTAATATTGGCAAATTGTGTTTTCAATTTTAATATCTAAATGCTGTAACTTAGATCTATTGTTATTTATAATAATTATGTTAATTTAAACAAGTGGACTAGATAAACCATGCAAATTTAACATATGGGGAATCGAAAACATTACTTAATTTTCAAAACAATTGAAATCAATATTTTATTTTAAACCAATGAGCTTTGACTCTACTTTCATACCTGCTGTACGTCATCTAAATCGTTCCAACTTCCGCCACTATTGACCTTCACCTTGATAGGCTTTTGAGAAGAATTTGAGTGAGGAAGCACAACAAAATCAATTTCAACATCACCGCTAGTCTTCAATGGTCCATTCCTTACAACAAAAATGTCAGATACAAGTACTTGATCTTCAGTTAAAGGAAGATCTTTAATCCACCCGCTTCTGTCCTTCATATCGCATGGCCCGACTGTACAGTCTGCTATTTCTCTGTATTGTTCCGGTCGATAGAAAAGACTAGCGTCACCTCCACTTGGGTCTTCCTGACATATGCTCACTCTGAAAAACATAATGGGCTAATATTAGCATGTTAATCACTTAGATGTATTACTATAGTGAAAAAGTTTCATTATTCGCAGAGTACCATTGTTCGTGGATTTCGTAGTTCTTTAAAATCACGAAATTTAATACGCAACGAGATCCAAAATTTCCATTGCATTAGGTTGTGCTTAGAATGAAACAAGAAATATAGGAATTCATGAAACCAAGAAATTTTCCTGAAACCACGAAAATTGCCATCCATGAATAAAAATTACTTCACAGTAAGCAACTACAAACTGCACCTATTCCTCTGGGTACTGGTAACTGTTCCCAGCATTGCAGGTGGTAAGTAGGGGAAGGTCTATGGGATGGGGGTAATAATACATAGGGGATTACTATGCTCTTTGCATGATACAGACTTAATTTTTAAATTCGAAAGAGAACAGGTGTATTGGGTCTACAAAGAGGTATTTTCTTCCGTCTCTATATCGAACCCTCGATACTTTTCCATACTCTCCAGTGACAGTCAAAATGCGTTAAGGTCCCCTTTCTCTGTCATTTCTGCATATATTTTAAATATCGTTGAACTTGTGTGTTCATGTCCTGAATATGCATGAAATATTTGTCACTTGACGTCAACCAACTGATAATCGACAATCCATTATATTTCTTATTACAGTTTTTAAAGCTATACCATTATGATCAGACTTATTGAGAGAGGAAAATACTGCCGAGATATAACGTACAGAGCTGTGATACCCCAGTCTTAGACCAGTGTATGAAAACCTTAACATTCGATGTTGGTATCGGGGTACAAACCCAGGTCAGTTATATTAAACTTGAGGTCAGAAGTCAATGCTGATAACTACACACTCACGATTTGCAAATATTAACCATGTTAATGTTAACCCTTCCGGAGCATCTGAGTTCATCCCCAATATTAGTAGGGTTCGTGTTGCTCGATCTATTGTTTCCTGCGTAGTGTTTTGTAGATCATTGTTTATCTGTCTTTTTGTCTTTTTTTTCTGTTGGCCATTGTATTGTCTGTTCTTCTTCTGTTGACCATTGTATTGTCTGTTCTTCTTCTGTTGACCATTGTATTGTCTGTTCTTCTTCTGTTGACCATTGTATTGTCTGTTCTTCTTCTGTTGACCATTGTATTGTCTGTTCTTCTTCTGTTGACCATTGTGTTGTCTGTTCTTCTTCCATTTATGGTTTCCGATTACCTCTTTGGTATTTTCAATTTTTTTCTTGTAATGAAATTATGTTGCAACAGTACACAATTCAATGAAATTGACTTTAAAATGAACATCATACTTACTTTCCACTTCCAATAAATTCTTTAGTAAATAGTCTATATTCCTTCTCAAGTTGTGCGATCGTGTCGTGTATTGTAGGGTCTCTGCAAATCAACAATAAACAATTAAAACATGTTCTGACTTACAACATGCCTAGTTGCCTCGATGTGTCGGTGTATGGAAACTTTCCATATCGAACAAAAAATAGCAATACAATACGGGATGATATATAAATGCACTGATTTAATTGCTAGTTGGACCTAGTAGTTGTACTAACAGGTTGTCTATATTTTTAGCAAAGCAAATCTGTCTCAAAGAGTGAACTATAGTTGCTAATTCACAGCATTTCTTGATAAGATTTTTCAAGATTTTTACAAATTTAGATATGTCAGATTTGAACTTTTTAGGCTTGTTTATTACATCGCCATAAAAACAGGGATGGGAAATACACTTTTTGATAATATCTCTCCATGTAGAACGATATTTATATTTAAAATTGTGTGAAAATTTGCAATAATTTATGAAAATGATATTCTTGGTGTAAAAGTTTTTATGTTCTCACGAGATTACGGTCATTGAAGTCGGACACATTATTACAAATACGTGCAAACCGAACTGAGAAATGTTAACTCCATACGATGGGACCAAAGGAAAGTCACCATCCACTAAACAAAGGAAATTTGACCATATGGGGAAGAAAATGTGTCTCTTATGTCGTAAAGGAGTGTGCTAAAGTTACCTTGAAAAAGAGATATGTCTGATTTCAAAAATTGACATGGGAGGCTTGTAATGTTAGCCTTATTCCTTTATACCATCTCGATAATACAATTTTCAAATGTTAAAACCCTAGATCGTAGCTTGATTTAATAAAAGTAAGAACATATATATTACATGTATATACAACTACCTATACAATCAGTGCATATCATCACTAATGTTGAGAGCTTGAATTCTGCTCGTGGTGAGGTGTACTCGATACAACAATATGTGATAAAGTTTGTCAGTGACTTGCGGCAGGCCGGTGGTTTTCTCCAAGTCCTCTGGTTTCCTCCACCATTAAAACTGACCGTCACGATATAGCTGAAATATTGTTGAAAGTGGCGTTAAACACCATAATCCTAACCCAATTAGTGTTTTTGCTTACCTTGGTTCAGCCTTTTCTTCCGTCTGATCCTTATTTGCATCTTTGTTTTGATCTTTGTTCTTTTGATCCTTGCCCTTATCCTTACTTTTATTATCTTTTGAATCTTTTCCCTGGTCTTTGGTTTCCTCCTTTTTTTCCTCCTTCTTTTCTTCTGTATCTTCTGACCTGTTACAAATCACAAATGTTCAAGATTATAAAGTTCTTTAGAATTGTTCACCCTGTTATTTGTTAAGGTTGGTATTTTACTCACATGTGGAAAAGACTTGTATGACCGCATCATTTCACTAAGACGGGAGGTTTCGGCCCGCAAAACTAGTTTATCCTCGCTAGCTTTTAATGAATTGCCTGTACCAAGCCGACAGTGTGGTATTTTAGAACTGTTCCGATAGTGTGATATTTTGAAACTGTTCTGACAGCGGCATTTTGGAACTGTTCGACAGTGTGGTATATTGGAATTGTTCCGAAAGTGTGATATTATTGAAACTGTTCCGACAGTGTGGTATATTGGAACTGGAACTGTTCCGACAGTGTGGTATTTTGGAACTGTTCCGAGAGTGTGGCATTTTTTCCCTTTTATAAAACATGTTATTAATTAATCTTATTTTATCCAACATTATTTTTAATGTGTATGTTTAACATATAAGTAAATAATTGACAGGACACGGGCATCTTGCTTTGCAACGAACCAACTAACGACACATACTAACTAGATTCTAGTATATAATCTTGTTCTGTGTTAATCACTTATGATGTGTCACTTTCAATACTCACTCTAGTTTGTGTTGCTTCAACACCTGTCGTAGTAACGGGAATAATGACTCTAGCGATTTGGAATACTTCTTTAAATCGTCTTCTAAATCTTCTGGGCTGTAAATTAAGGCACTAAGTCAAGAATAATAATCCTTCAAAAATAAGTAAATGCATAAATAGGAACAGAGGTTGGTCCAGACATTTCCATTTTTTTAAAGAAAAAAGTCGGATACCGAGGCGTAATTGAAAGCGAAAATTTCAAAGTATGGTAAAAAGAAAAATGACATGGACGAAATTGGAAATATTCTGTTAAGACACGCTTTTACTACTTGATAACTTAGCTCAAAAAGGAGGCGGGTCCACTGGTCCCCCTGGATCTGCCTATGAGGAATCAAATAAATGTTGAGCTCCAAATTTATGCTTTTTTATTGTATTAGTGTAAATGGTTGCGGAAGCCAATATGCCCCATAAAACACATAGAACATACCTAAACTGACCATGGCGTGGACTAAAACGTATTGGCGTTAACCTCGGTGTTCTATAAGTTGACAATGTATGCTTGAATTTAATCTTTCCCACCATACACCTATATTACAGTCATTACTTAATACTAATCAAGAAATTACAGGGTATTCAGTAATTTACTTGATGTTTCTATATAAATTGATTAAATACAATAATATTAAAGGGACGATGTTCGGTTCGTCTTTACCTCCAGTTGTTTGTGGGAGGGCTTATGTCTTATTTACGTTATTTGTGTTTGTTTGCATGTGGTGGTGTGTTGTGTTGTGTTTTTGTTTTGTTTTTCTTCGTCTTGTGTGCCATGTGTTGCCAGTTTCTCTGGATTGTCTATTTATGATCGCCCCTTAATAGGTAACGTTTCTCATATAGTGGATAGAGTACTATGATTTGTCGTGTTATTAGAATCATGTCGCATTCCAAAGTTTTATGCCGATGAAATCTTGAAATCTGACCAACACAGAATAAAATGACTATGAAAATTAAAAGTTTCTCCGTTTTTGATTGGCCCTTCGGTATTCTCTAACATCTATTATACATTTACTCACTTTTCTGACATAACAGGTTTTAGAACATTCCTTGAGATGTAATCTAATCCATATAACGACCAGGTTATCATGTGTAACAGAGCATCTTCTGCATCATGATCTTCTCTGAAAATATAACAGAAATCTATTAATTAAATCAGCAACTTCATTCAATAAGATAAAGCTTACAAGTTGCTTGCCCATGGTCGGTGGTTCTCTCCGGGTACTCCGGCTTCTTCAACCACTAAAACTGGTCGCCATGATATAGCTGAAATATTGCTGAAAGTGGCGTTAAAACACCAAAAATCATCAAATCAATAAGATAGGAGTTCGGGTGTATTCGATATTATGTGATCAAGTTTGTCAGTGACTTGCGACAGGTCTGTGATTTTAGACGGGTACTCCGGTTTCCTCCACCAATAAAACTGACTGCTACGATATAGATGAAATATTGTTGGAAGTGGCGTTAAGCACCATAATCCCTAATCCATAGGAGTTCGGATTAAACTATAGTTGTGCTTGAAAAGATTCCAGACATTAGCAACACATTTGAGTAAAATCAATTTTAAAACAGTTGACAACAATTAACAGTCTTAAATTACATATTTTTTGCAACAGAGAATACCTTCAGAATTTTTCATGTTACTCGTCTGGTATAAGATTTTTTTTCCATTTTAAATTACTTCTACTTAAGTTTCAAACTATAGTTTTTTTCTTTTTGTTTAATGGAAATTTGGTGAACATTTGCTGTATGCTTCTCATCATATCAATTGTTTTGATGTTTCATATATCAACGCCATCAAAACCAATAACAAAGACATGAATAGAATTAATCTGACCGGAAATTGGTATCAACAATGCAGCAAAGTATCAATTTTATGTCATTTGCACTCCAATGTGTGTCGCGTTACAATCAGAACATTACCTTGATTTTATCTGTAGTTTACAGTTCCTTTGCTTTGAACAGTTGCTTTGAACTGTGTCTACTTGTTGGATAGTCTCTCATGTTCATTTACATCAATATTCGTTCTTACAAATAAATAAACGGTTGTAACTACATTATTAATTAGAACTGCTAATAGTGTTGAGGATTAATATTTTAGTACCCCTGTCTGTTTTTTGGTCATCAGATTTTGTCATTGCTTACAAATCACAAGTATCAGAATATTTTGTTAATTTGTCTTCGTTGTATCTTATGTCAGCTGTTGCCTGTGTCTCTGGATTATCCATTATTGATTGCAACATCGGGATTCTCAAATGTTTATTCCATAATCAATGTAATTAAACTTACTCTAAGGAACATGCACATTTGACTATTTTAATCAAAGATTCGCAACAACTCTTAAGATGTTCTACCACATTTTGTCCTATAGTCTTCGTGCTGCTGTGGATGCTGAAATAAATATTAGATAATAGATTGACACTTTAGTATTGTGCATACTTAATGCAACGTACTGTATAGATATGAAAATAAAAAAATAAAAAATCCATAGGCAATCCACAGGCTCCAAAGAACATGTATCATCACCTTTTTATTATAGGCAAGAAATAAACAAGAATTACACTTGTCAGCTATGTGTTTCTCCAGATCCAAATGAAATGAGGGGTTTCTATAAAGAATGCCACCTACATTAATTATACCTACTAACAAATCATTGAAACTCTTAATTTTAGAAAAGAAGATTTTATTTGTAAATTCAAGCATTGAAAAGATCTCACAAACATCATTATTATAAAGATTGGTTCAAATATGACATATTCTAAGAACTTTCCTGTCTAACGGCATACACCAATTAATGGTAAATCTCAAATGACCCTTTAGGTAGGGCGGACTAAAAAGTAATTATATTAAGCAAACGGTCAGTGACAAGCAGAACATCGCTTTTACGCGAAAACTATAGCTTAGTTCAGGGATAGTGTTTTCCATATGTTGATTTTGGTACACTTTCTTCCATGTGTATGCAATGGTTAGCATATATTGTAAGAGAATACACAACCGTTTGAATAAACACCATGCATATCCTAGTAGCACTATGTGTCAGTCAGAAGGAATCATTTTTCCTTCCTTGTGTATGACTTATCATTGTTGTTTGTAAGAAGCATAACTCGAAGGGTGTCATGTGTGGAGCAGGAATTGTTTATACCATTCCGGAGCAAATGAGTTCATCCTAGGGTTTTAGTGGGGTTTGTGTTGCTCGATCTTTAGCGTACCGTGTAATGTTTTGTATATCATTGTTTGGCCTTTTGTCATTTTTCGTTTGGCCATTGTGTTGTCTGTCCTTCATCAATTTACGATTTTCAAACTACCTCTTTGATATCTTCAAACTTTTCTCATCCAATGTAAACATATTGTGCAACTTTATTTTCCTTTATTGACGTCAAACTAAGTGAATCAAACAATAACTCTGTTATTTTCTTTAGTTTAAAAACTTGAAGGAAAATATATTAATGTGCCGGACAGTTTTCAAATCCAGTTGAGGGGCCGTCGTGGTCGTGATCGTATGGTAGTTGGATTTACAACTACATGTGCAGTCAGTACTTATTACCACAAAAGTTGTGAGTTCCAATCCCGCACATGGAGAGGTGTACTCGACACAAAGTTATGTGATAAAGTTTGTCAGTGACTTGCGGCAGGTCGGTGGTTTTCTCCGTGTACTCCGGTTCCCCCACCAATAAAACTGACCTCCACGATATAACTGAAATATTGTTGAAAGTGGCGTTAAACACCCTAACCCGATACACCTACATTAGCACGATTGATATCCTCGGGGACTAATTGTCCACCAGCACAGGTATCGACCTCTATTCACCACTATTATCTATTGTGGCTTCTTTATTAATATGAAAATATATATTATATAGTTCTATGACAGAAGTATGTTTTCTTGGTCTAATTCTACTTACTTTTCTGGTATTGGGTGACGGACAAGATCACAGCTAAGGACGATTTGCTTCACACAAGATGTACAACAAACGGTTAAGGATTTTGCTAGGTCATCGTGATCATCTGATGTACCCCAATTACTGAAAACACAAATATTACAAGTACAACTATAACAACAATATTGCGTTATGAATTATTACAACAATTTCATGCTTTGTTATTTTATGTTTTAAATTTATTGCAATACAATAAAAACGTAGATATCAAATTCTATGCTTTATATTATTACAATAGTTTTATGCTTTAAATTATTACAACAATTTTATGTTCTAAATTATTACAACAATTTTATGTTTTAAATTATTACAACAATCTTATGTTTTAAATTATTACAACAATGTTATGTTCTAAATTATTACAACAATTTTATGTTTTAAATTATTACAATAATTTTATCCTTTAAATTATTACAACAATTTTATGTTTTATATTTTTATGTTTTATATTATTACAACAATTTTATCTTTTAAATTATTACAACAATTTGATGTTTTATATTATTACAATAATTTTATTTTTTATATTATTACAATAGTTTTGTTTTAAATTATTACAATTTTATGTTTTAAATTATTACAACAATTTTATGTTTTATATTATTACAATAATTTTATGCTTTAAATTATTACAACAATTTTATGTTTTATATTATTACAACAATTTTATGTTTTAAATTATTACAACAATTTTATGCTTTATATTATTACAATATTTTTATGCTTTATATTATAACAGAATTTTTGTTTTGTATTATAACAAAAAATTTATATTTAAAATTATTACAACAATTTTATGCTTTGAATTTTCAACTTATTTATTGAGCAACAAAGTCAAGGAGATTTCCCTCGATACAACCTTATGTGATAAAGCTTGTCAGTGACTTGCGGCAGGTAAGTGGTTTTCTCCGGGTACTGCGTTTTCCTCCACCAAAATGAAACTGACCACCGCGACTATATAGTTAAAATATTGTTGAAAGTGGCACTAAACACCATAACCTCCATAAACCCTATTAAGGGACTGTTATCTACGGTATATTGGAAACAACAATATATATATATACACAAAGAAAAAAGTTAAGCACACCCTGATATATTAGAACATAATAAGTTACACTAAGCTTAGATTCTAATATTTACATTGATTATAACAAGAACAATGTTCCATTAAAAAGAAGTGCTCACACAGATGTGACCATTATGTCTAATATCGACTAGTCATGCCCGTGAACCATGCCTCTTACACATTACTCAAAATTCAGTATGTTCACGGTTCGAATTTGGGTGTTTTAAAAAATTAATTCATTCTCAGTATGCATGGTACGTAGGCGAATATTAAAAGCACAAAGATGCCAAATAATCGGCATGCATACAACAGGGATGTCCTTCAAAGCTACTGGACGTCAGATGGGCAACCACTATACTGTAGTCAGCCGACTGGTGAGAAAACAAACACAAACCAACAATGTGAAAGACTTGCCAAGATCCGGAAGACCACGGGTAATATCTGATCGTGACGACAGGGCATTGCAGCGTTTGGTTAGACGGATGCCATTCACAACCAGTCCAGTACTCAAACAACACTGGCTGCCCAATAGACGCCTGTCAACAAGAACAGTTAGAAACCGTCTGAAATCAGCGGGACTTAAGTCAAGGAGAGTCATTAAACGTCCACTGTTGGCAGACCGACATCGACGATCACGTTTGGCATGGTGTTTAGCACGACGTGGTTGGAATTTAAGGACATAGCGCAAGATCCATTGGTCAGACGAGAACCGGTTTCTGCTTCATGTAACCGACGGCAGGATGATGGTTTGGAGACACAAAAATACAGCCTATACCCCAAGGAACATCCAGCCAACTGTCCCTTACGGTGGATGCTCAGTAATGGTTTGGGAGTGTATCTCTCGTGACAGCAAGCTGGATTTAGTCATCATACAAGGCAACCTAACTGGTGATCAGTACATCAGAGACGTCTTGCAACCAGTTGCTGTCCCCCATTTCGACAACCACCCACTAGCTACAAGGCCTGTGTATATGGATGACAACACCAGACATGTAACCGCCTACCTCCAAAGCGAAGCCATGACTTCTGTTCCTTGGCCAGCCATGAGCCCGATTTGAATCCCATAGAGCATATTTGGGACATGTTAGGCCGTCGTATACATGCTCGGGAACCTCCCGTGCAAAACATTCGTCAGTCTAAGTTTGATGTTTGATATTTTTAATAACTTTTATATATATATATATATATATATATATATATATATATATATATATATATATATATACACTTAGACTTATAATGATATATCATCTTGGTAGAAAGGCATATTATATATACATCACTAAGTCAATTGGTGCAATCAAAACTTCTTTTTTTAATTCATGTATATGTCATTTGAAAACTAAATTAAAACACAATCGAAACTTTAAAGAAAAGAAGAATGTATTATTTTATTATAGTGAGATGTATATTTTCATGTTCAATTGACATTACAAACATTTATTTATATTACTGGCCCATGCCAACAATTTCTCAAGGGCATAACATTTAATCTCTAATCAAGACATTAAACATACTTCAATAACTAACATATGTGGATGCTTTTTTAGGATTACTGTAAAAAAAGACATGCAGTATTGACGATTTCTATAACTACAATATACTATTTATTGACCATCCATTAACATTAATGGATATTTGTTTTATTACAATGCAACACGATCTTATGAATATTTGTACAGTAATCTATTATTCCAAAAATAATATAACAATTCAATTTTGATTTACAAATAACCTTCTTATTTAATGGGATATAGAAAATATTAATGCAGTGTTTTAAAATATAAAATTTACGTGTATGAGGCTTAAAAACTGGGATAAAGGCGAAGCCCACAGAGTCTTTATCCAGTTTTGCACCGAATACACATAAACTTTTATCCTAAGACACTACATTAATATGGTGCTTATACTGCAGAAAAATCACATTAATCCATCAACATTTATATTCTGAATTAAATGATAAAATTATATAATTATCCCTTGATTTCCCCTTTTGATATATTCTGTCAATAGGCAATGCACTGGATTTATAACTAGATCCCCAAAGCTCAACATGCGACAGGGTACCAGGAAAAACTATATTTCGTTCAGTGACAATATATAGCAAAAAATTATCAAGTCTATGCAATTTGCCTACTCAAATAGAACAAGTACAGGATTAACATCAGTATGTATCCACCCCTTAACAAAAACAGCTATAAATATACAGTATATTTACTTACTCAATTAACAGTGCTACCATGAGATCTGACGTGATCATTGAACAATTCCCCCATAGCTCCAACAAAGATGGGACATCTTTCTCATAAAATCTGGAAATTCATGGTACATTATGAAGATATTTGTTTTACCTTTTTTTTATTCTAATATGTTTACATTCGGTATGTTTTATCATTCCATTAAGTGTGTGTGTTTGTGCTCTGTTCTGTTCTTTAAGATTATGTTTTTTTCTTACAATACTGTATTTGACGACATGCTTGAATATCGAATGTTTGAACTCACAACGTTTCCTTCAATTCCATCCAACGGTTATGTTGATGACCTATGTTAATTCTTGTTTTATCATTATTTGCCAATACTTCTTTCCTGTTTCTTTTTCCAACAGAATTGGTTAAAATTCTCGGACGACCACGTACTGGTTTTCCATTGGCAATCATTTTTTGTCGCACAGATGTTTTCATGAAAATAAAAGAGAATGGATGGACTCTTTACTTTTAAACTCGATAATTAGTGTTAATTTATGTTTTTAATGTACTCCTTGTAAAAAATCACCAAAATCAACGACATTATACCTTTAAACCTTAAAGTAATATGAAAGGCAAATATCGTGGAATTTTTGTATTAAATATTTTCACTTAATATGTCACTTAATTTTAACTAAAATCAACTGCATAACATTAAAAATCCGCTCAAAAGCAAATTTTAAGAGCAAATCGCAAAATATTTGACAGCAGATAATTCTGTTGTCCCGTACAGTAATGCAAAGGATATGTGCGTGCCCCAAGATTTGAACTCTTTCGGGGAGATTATCGCTCAGTTGATGAAAAATATATATGTATTCCGTGTAGATAAGATAACATAAGAATAATTGCAAAAAAAAATTGGTTCACACGACATGAAACAGACAGATTCCTCAATAATTGTCATGAATGTGTTCTGCTTACCTCAGCATCCATGATTGTTTATCTTTTCTTCACGAGGTCATGACCGGCAATCATCGGACCAAAACTTTTCTTCACGAGGTCATGATCGGCAATCATCGGAACAAAACAACCGAAAGTTAATCAGTCTCCACAACAATGGCAAGGACAACAAACATGCACACGGATTTGCAGATTTCTAGTTGTTATGAACATATTTCAACTTGAAACATGCATGAATAGCTTATTAAAGGTACCGCCGTTTTCCAAATTGAATTTTCAGAGAAAAATTTTCTTCACCCAAAACTGGTGTAATATTACTTTAAGTGTAAATTTATTTCATGTGCATTTCAAAGAAATTAAAATCCCCATTAAGGTTTAAAAAATTGACCCTTAAATTTAATTGAGGTTTGTGCAACCCAGTCATGTTCAAGTTCTATTTGCATAAATGGTGTTAATAAATTGTTTGTAATTACCTTTGTACGAGCTCTTCGTCTGCAAACATCATTGATTCTGCCTCTCCATATGCCAAACGTATTGCATACAATAGACGCGAAAATTCGTCATAGACAAGACCAAATCTAAATGCATCATCTTGTTCAATTCTGTAATTGATAACCAATGATATTTTTTTTTTTTTATCAATTTACATTGTTTGATGTAATTTAAAGCATAGTTAAGCCTATATATGAAGGGTACTTAAAGGGGCATGGACATATGGTCTTTATGAGCAGTTGCGTTGCCCTTTATATACAGGCTAAAATTATATATGAGAATGATGTTGCCCTTTATAGACAGTGATTTGTTATATAGAGGTGCACTTTGAGACAGGCTTGACTGTATATTGTTCAATAAGACAATGGTAAGAAATAGCACAACTTTAGGATGGTCACTTTTGAAGATACCAAAGGGCGTGACAAAGAATGACAGACAATACAATGGCCAAAAGGACAAGGACAAACAACGATCTACAAAACATTACACAGAAAACAAAAGATCGATCGACACAAACCACTCTCAAAACCAGGGGTGCATTCAGATGTTCCCGGAGGGGTAAGCAGTTCCTGCTCCACAAGTGGCAACCGTTGTATTACTCTTGTTACAAACCTAAAGCTTGGTTGATTTTTTGGAGTACCACTTTTACATTTTACACTTCACAAAACATAAGTGTTACACCCAAGACTTTTAATTTGTTACACAATCTGATAAATATTTCGCTTTTTTAACATAGCTTCTTATTTAGACTGGGAGCATTATTACTAAAAAAGTATTTAAAAGAAAACAGCAGCAGGCACAAAAAGATGAACACAGCGAGAAATCTTGTTGGTCAGTGAGTGAGTGTAATTGTTGTTTAATGCCAAGTGAGCTGAATCATCGAGAACACATTACGTTTTAATGTTGACGATGTCTATTCTGTACTAGACCAACACGCTTAATTGGGCTTAAATAGTGCTCGAACGCTGAGAAAACGACATTGTTGTGTTCGGTTACATTATCATGACTCCAAGTCAACTAGTCCTTGTTCTGATTCCTGAATGTTGCGTGCTTGAAGGAGAAGTAGTCATAAAACGTAAAACAAAAAATACCACCTACACTGTGGGAACAATTCCAATATCAAATATCAAAATCGTAGAAAGAGACAAAATCGTCTGGTTTATGTTTAACTGGTTTGTCGTTGAGTGTATAATTGTTGTGTACTGTTCTTGTTACAATTGATATGCAATTTGATAGCACAACATCGAATGTGGACGTCAGTATCAAAACTTACTTAGTTAGATAACTCTGTTTTCCTTTTAATTTCATACATATTCTTATTGCTGTTGTAATGGTAGAATCTTCAAGTCTTTTCCATTTGTCTCTGTAAAACAATGTAAAGAACATTTATATATAAGATCTTGTCGAAATATATTCCGTCTCTGCATAGACGATAATAAACGATGGATTTTCATATAGTGAAAATGTATAAAGATAAGGAAGGCAACAAAAATGTCAAAAATATTTTTTATCAATGTGTGACGTAAAAGTGTTTTTGACATTTACTTTCGTAGTTAAAATACTTCAGGTGACTTGGGGTTGTTGATAGAGATGGTTCACGATAGATGTCCTACCCTCCTCACTGAATTTGGTACTGCTTTGACAACTATTTTACCTATTTTGTTCCAGTATTGTTATAAATACTATTATAGTGACAGCCGGAACCTTTGAACCGTAATGAAAGCGGGAGGTTTGGCGCTTTAAAATCTTATTCAACCCACCATTTCTTTAGAAATACCTGTATCAAGTTGGGGTCATTACGGTTTTCACAGTTTTCCGGTTGTTGACTGATTTTGTCTGTTTATATACTTGTGAGTTTTGACTTTCCCTTTGGAAGATTGTTCGGAGTTCGGTAATTTTGTTATTACCCTTATCCACCATCTTTTAGATAAATAAATCATTGTAATTTACAAACATTAAAAGTACACTTCCATCACTAATTTCGTCAGTACACCAAATCACGAAATGCTAAAAAGTTCATTGTCAAAATATTTCAAATAACAAATTCCAACTCGACGAAAACATTTTAAATCTAATTAAGACGATCCCTACAGCATAATGTGCCCATCCTTAGTTCTGATGATTTCTTTATATCACATCAACAAAAAGAAAACACAATTCCCAATTACTACAGAAGCCACATTATATTTTGTTAGTGGTTAGCTGAGGATTTTTGTATTTCGAAATCGTATAGGCATGTTCCCACTAATTACTTTTGTTATTCTCATTAATAATCTGAGAAAAAATTATAGAATTAAGAAATAATTTATGGAAAGGGTAAGTTTGTTGGAGATTTTAATATGGGTAACATTAGAGGTGTAAATTTTACGCAGATAATGCTATCCATATTAAAATCTCCAACAAGCTTACCCCTGCCATAAATTATTTCTATTCTAATAGGACATATACGGTAAATTGTTAATCCACATTCCTTTATAGTGTACCCATATTAAAATCTCCAACAAACTTACCCCTTCCATAAATTATTTGTTTCTAATAGGACATATACGATAAATTTTTAATCCACATTCCTTTATAGTGTACCTATATTAAAATCTCCAACAAACTTACCCCTTCCATAAATTATTTCTTTCTAATAGGACATATACGGTAAATTTTTAATCCACATTCCTTTATAGTGTACCCATATTAAAATCTCCAACAAACTTACCCCTTCCATAAATTATTTCTTTCTAATAGGACATATACGGTAAATTTTTAATCCACATTCCTTTATAGTGTATACATATTAAAATCTCCAACAAACTTACCCCTTCCATAAATTATTTCTATGACGTGTTGTTCAGTTTGGCTTTGTAAACAAAAGGGTATAATAGAACAGCCAAATACGTCATGATCATCAGCGCGTGTAAGTCATAATAAATCGGGGATTTTTATACCCTTTTGTTTACAAAGCCAAAACAACACGTCATATTAGAATATGGTTTCTAATATACAGCTGTAAAAATTGGCATTCATTGGACTTCATTTACAATTTATGGGCAATAAATCCCTAAGTACTGGTCCCTAATTAGAATTATTATCTGCCAAATGAATGAAAATTACGTCATAAAAACATAAGATATCTAACTTAATGGACACGGAGAGTTTCTAGAATAAACATAATTAGGTACGTATACACTCAGAGGCAAAAGATTGGAAACCAAAATAATTTAAGTCTCTGAGAGCAAGTATACCTGAGGGAGATTCATCCTCTATTAGTTTTTGATAATTTACATTATTTAGTGACATAAATATATAAACTATTCCAGTGCCACAACTGTATGTTTAAAACGTTGGTCGGATAAATGTTGTTATTTAATATTACATGAAATATTGTTGAAAGTGGCGTTAAACGCCATCAAACAAACATTAATATTACATTGTATACTCTATTAATATGCATTCCTTAATATGCGTTTCCTATTAGCTTTTTTTGATACCGTGACCTAAGACTATTTTTGACAGTATGACCTGTGATGGAGTCATTATTGATCATGTGATAGATACATTGTATGACCTAGCAATATTGACTCCACCCAAAACAAAATGGCGGCTTTCATCACTAGAATTTCAAAAAGTACAAACAGTAATTAATTGTATAATATAACCCATTTTATAGTATTGGTGTGCATGTCAATATGACAATGACGTTATTGAACAAACCAAAACCCCACTAACCAATCAAATAGAGAAAATATGCAGACAAAGCGACGATACGAAGACCATTAAGATGTATATTTTAAATAACTTACTGTATGTTCTGTATATCACTGACGTTAATCCATACTTTCTTAATGTCCTCAGACATCAATATCAGAATATCATGTTCATCCATCTGTCTACAATGGGCAAAAATTAAATGTTATAGTTAAAATTTATATGTTATAAAGCAAAAATATAATATCAAAATTGAATACAGCATTCAGTACATTTATCTGAATTTCAGAGGGTTTAATTACACATAAATTTACATTTGCAGCTATGATTGACCAGAGATAATGAGTATCTATCTGCTGATGCAAAAGAAAGAAAATCATAAAAATGTGCGCTATATGCTAATCTATTTTAATTAACAGAATTTCCTCATTCATGACTTGTCATCGGGTTTATAACAAGTGCAGCATGACAGGTGCCATATGTGGAGCAGTAACTGCTTATCCCTCCGGAGCAACTGAGTTCACCCCCCGGTTTTTAGTGTGTTTCTTGTCGCTCGATCTTCAGTTTTCTGTGTAGTGTTTGTAGATCGTTGTTTGTCATTTTGTCATTATTCTTTTGGTCATTGTGTTGTTTGTCCTTCTTCTATTTATGAATTCTGAATACCCTTTGGTATATTTTAAACTCTTCTTGTACATAAATCTAAGAGATACATATGAATAATTCAAAGCTATTTATGGATAATCATCAATCGGATTGTCTTTGACTAGGAAAAAACACCATCCTGCCGCAGGTCAATTACAAAGTTTATCACACAAGGTTGCATTAAGTACAACACGCCATGGGAAGGAATCGCACACAAAACTTTAGTTCTGATAGACACTGAAGACATAATATGTAGATGTAATTGGCACTACAATAAAATCGTTGCCATGATGTTCTACATAGGATTCACAGTATATCAAATAACGATTTAACTTCACTTGTGTTTCATGTTATTTTGCGTTCAATTTCATTCATGCATTGAAATTTTCGTGAATACTTTCTTTTCTTTCTTTCAGACATGAGTTTTTCGTATTCTGTGATTAATGATAATATTGTGTTTTATTTTAATCTCCTTTATGTTGTATATAATACTTACTTCTTAGCTTCTCTTGTCCGTTTTTCCTTCCTGTAAATGATAAAGATAGAGTAAGAGAGAGAGAAGGAATTTCGTGATGGATACACAAACTATATGTATTACAGTAATTAACGAATTTTAATTACATTTGGTTGTTGAACATAAAACATATTGGTTTGTTTTAAACAAGAACCACACGACCGGGACCACGTGTCGAGCTGGATCTGCTTACACTTCCGGAGCATCAGAGTTCACTGCGGTTTTTATTGGGGTTCGTGTTGCTCCATCATTTTTGTGTAGTGTTTTAAATATTACTCTTCGTCCCTTTTCTTTTGGCCATTGTGTTGTCTGCCCTTCTTTGATTTGTGGCTTCTGATTACCACTTTGGTATCTTCTGATTACCCCTTTGGTATCTTCTGATTACCACTTTGGTATCTTCTGATTACCCCTTTGATATCTTCTGATTACCCTTTGGTATCTTCTGATTACCCCTTTGGTATCTTCTGATTACCACTTTGGTATCTTCTGATTACCACTTTGGTATCTTCTAATTACCCCTTTGGTATCTTCTGATTACCCCGTTGGTATCTTCTGATTACCACTTTGGTATCTTCTGATTACCCCTTTGGTATCTTCTTATTACCCTTTGGTATCTTCTCATTACCACTTTGATATCTTCAAACCTTTCTTAGCAACAGGGCCGACCTCAAGTAAATTGGACCAATTGCTCCCAATTTGGGCCCCGCGCTGGAGTTATCTACTCTAGACTATTCAAGTAAACACAGTAACACACTGCAGATTTTACAGAGGACAGCTGTGCTCGCACCCCCTAAGGACGGCCCTGCTGGGCAACATACTGTATTTTCAAATTCGTTCTTTAATTTATTGTTAGCGCAACGACATTAATTTTCTTCCTCTCACTTAGTTAATTATGAAAGAGTTAAAACATTATTTATTTTTTAAACATGTATGAGCACAATAATTAGAATGTACATATTCTATGACTTTCATATTAATAATTGAGTCGGTGTTGTGAACCACCAAATTATTGAATGAATGAATGAATGAATGAATGAATGAATGGATGAACTTTATTCTATAAACTAACAACATAGTTACAGAGAGCATGTAAATGTGTATATCAATATACATTGACTTGTGACAGGTCGGTGGTTTTCTCCTGGTACTCTGGTTTGCTCCACCAATAAAACTGACTGCCACGATATGACTTAAATATTGTTGAAAGACTTAAGTGGCGTTAAACACCATAACACCACCACTATATAATAAATGATCATATTAGCATGTGTGAGAAATTGTGTTATTGTTAAGTAACCTGGAGGACCAATTTAACATTTATAATTTTGATCATTAATTGATTGATTGGTTTTAACGCAACTTTACCAATATCCCAGCTATATTGTGCTGTTAATTTTGATGAATATACAAAGTTTTCCTAATATTACATGACTACATGAATAAAATAATTGTTGAAATTTGTATGTATTTCAATTATAGGTACAGTAATGTGGCAGTAATTGTTTCTTTCATCTTTTAAGGCACTGCATGACCTGACATAGTGATATTCATTACCGATTTCCTTTGAGCCACATTGTGCTTGTGGTACTATTAAAGAACATTGTAGTAACTAATCCTCTATATTATGACGAGAACAAATTATCAGATTTTTATAATTCCTGCAAGGTACTAAAGCAGCACACTAGGCTAGCTAGTGATAATTATCCAGAACAGCGAGATAATCCAATGTTTTACCAATATTTCATAATGCTATTGGTACTAATACAGGGCATCGCGTTAATCCACTGTGCTAGTGTCCCTAATACAGAATACCACGATAATCCATTGTGCTAGTGGTACTAATACAGAACATTGGGGTAATCCATTGTGATAGGGATACTAATACACAACATCGTGGTAGCCCATTGTGCTAATGGTATTAATACAGAACATCGCGGTAATCATTGTGATAGTGATGCTAAGACAGAACATCGTGGCAATCCATTGTGCTAGTGGTATTAATACAGAACATCGCAGTAATCCATTGTGATAATGGTACTAACATAGAACATCGTGGTAATCCATTGTTCTAGTGGTACTAATACAAAGCATCGCAGTAATTCATTGTAATACGGGTACTAATACAGAACATCGTGGTAATCCAACGTGCTAGTGGTACTAATACAGAACATCGTGGTAATCCAACGTGCTAGTGGTACTAATACAGAACATCGTGGTAATCCAACGTGCTAGTGGTACTAATACAGAACATCGTGGTAATCCAACGTGCTAGTGGTACTAATACAAAGCATCGCGGGAATCCATTGTGCTAGTGGTACTAATACAGAACATCACGGTAATCCATTGTGCTAGTGATACTAATACAGAACATTACGGTAATCCCTTGTGCTAGTGGTACTAATACAGAACATCGTGATAATCCACTGTGCTAGTGGTACTAAGCCAGGACGTTGTGGTAATCCATTGTGCTAGTGGCACTAATCCACAACATCGTAGTAATCCATTGTGCTAGTGGTACTAATCCAGAGCATCACGGTAATCCATTGTACTAGTGGTTCTAATCCATAACATCGGGGTTATCCATTATGCTAGTGGTACTAATCCAGAGCATCGCGGTAATCCATTATGCTAGTCGCACCAATACAGAACATCGCGGGAATCTATTGTAATAGTGGCACTCATCCAGAATATCGCAGTAATCCATTGTACTAGTGGTTCTAATGCAGAACCTCGCGGTAATCCATTGTGCTAGTGGTACTAATACAGAACATCGCGGGAATCTATTGTAATAGTGGCACTCATCCAGAATATCGCGGTAATCTACTGTGATAGTGATACTAATACAGAACATCGCAGTAATCCACTGTGCTACTGGTACTAATATAGATCATCGCGGTAATCCATTGTGCTAGTTGTAATAATACAGAACATCGAGGTAATCCATTGTGCTATTGGTACTAATACAGAACATCGCGGTAATCCATTATGCTAGTTGTAATAATACAGAACATTGCGGTAATCCATTGTGCTAGTGGTACTAATATAGAACATCGCGGTAATCCATTATGCTAGTGGTACTAATATAGATCATCGCGGTAATCCATTGTGCTAGTTGTAATAATACAGAACATCGAGGTAATCCATTGTGCTATTGGTACTAATACAGAACATCGAGGTAATCCATTGTGCTAGTTGTAATAATACAGAACATCGAGGTAATCCATTATGCTAGTTGTAATAATACAGAACATTGCGGTAATCCATTGTGCTAGTGGTACTAATATAGAACATCGCGGTAATCCATTATGCTAGTGGTACTAATACAGAACATCGCAGTACTCCATTATGCTAGTGGTACTAATACAGAACATCACAGTAATTCATTATGCTAGTGGTACTAATACAAAACATCGCGGTAATAATTTGTACTAGTGGTTTTAATGCAGAACATAGCGGGAATCCATTGTACTAGTGGTACTAATACAGAACATCGCGGTAATCCATTGTGCTAGTGGTACTAATACAGAACATCACGGTAATCATTTGTTCTAGTGGTACTAATACAGAACATTACGGTAATCCTTTGTGCTAGTGGTACTAATACAGAACATCGTGATAATCCATTGTGCTAGTGGTACTAAGTCAGGACGTTGCGGTAATCCATTGTGCTAGTGGCACTAATCCACAACATCGAGGTAATCCATTGTGCTAGTGGTACTAATACAGAACATCGCAGTATTCCATTGTGCTAGTGGTATTAATCAAGAACATCGCGGTAATCCATTATGCTAGTGGTATTAATCCAGAGCATCGCGGTAATCCATTATGCTAGTCGCACTAATACAGAACATCGCAGTAATCCATTGTGCTAGTGGTACTAATCCAGAACATTGCGGTAATATATTGTGCTAGTGGTACTGATACAGAACATCGCGGTAATCTATTGTAATAGTGGCACTCATCCAGAATATCGCGGTAATCTACTGTGATAGTGGTACTAAGGCAGGACATCGCGGTAATCTATTGTGTTAGTAGTACCAATACAGAACATCGCAGTAATCCATTGTGCTAGTGATACTAATACAGAACATCGTGGTAATCCTTTGTGCTAATGGTACTAATACAGAACATTGTGATAATCCACTGTGCTAGTGGTACTAATCCAGGACGTTGTGGTAATCCATTGTGCTAGTGGCACTAATCCACAACATCGTAGTAATCCATTGTGCTAGTGGTACTAATCCAGAACATCACGGTAATCCATTGTGCTAGTGGTTCTAATCCAGAGCATCGCGGTAATCCATTATGCTAGTCGCACCAATACAGAACATCGCAGTAATCCATTGTGCTAGTGGTACTAATCCAGAACATCGCGGTAATCCATTATGCTAGTCGCACCAATACAGAACATCACAATAATCCATTGTGCTAGTGGTACTAATCCAGAACATCGCGGTAATCGATTGTGCTAGTGGTACTAATACAGAACATCGCGGTAATCTATTGTAATAATGGCACTCATCCAGAATATCGCGGTAATCTACTGTGATAGTGGTACTAAGGCAGGACATCGCGGTAATCTATTGTGTTAGTAGTACCAATACAGAACATCGCAGTAATCCATTGTGCTAGTGGTACTAATACAGAATATCGCGGTAATCCATTGTGATAATGGTACTAATACAGAACATCGAGGTAATCCATTGTGCTAGTGGTACTAATATAGAACATCGCGGTAATCCTTTGTGCTAATGGTACTAATACAGAACATCGTGGTAATCCATTGTGCTAATGGTACTAATACAGAACATCGTGGTAATCCATTGTGCTAGTGGTACTAATACAGAACATCGTGGTAATCCTTTGTGCTAGTGGTTCTAATGCAGAACATCGCGGTAATGTAATCCAGTGTGCTAGTGGTACTAATACAGAACATCACGGTAATCCATTATGCTAGTGGTACTAATACAAAGCATCGTGGTAATCCTTTGTGCTAGTGGTTCTAATGCAGAACATCGCGGTAACCAAATTGTGCTAGTGGTACTAATACAAAACATCGCGGTAATCCTTTGTGCTAGTGGTTCTAATGCAGAACATCGCGGTAACCATATTGTACTAGTGGTACTAATACAAAACATCGCGGTAATCCTTTGTGCTAGTGGTTCTAATGCAGAACATCGCGGTAATGTAATCCAGTGTGCTAGTGGTACTAATACAGAACATCACGGTAATCCATTATGCTAGTGGTACTAATACAAAGCATCGTGGTAATCCTTTGTGCTAGTGGTTCTAATGCAGAACATCGCGGTAACCAAATTGTGCTAGTGGTACTAATACAAAACATCGCGGTAATCCTTTGTGCTAGTGGTACTAATACAGAACATCGCGGTAACCATATTGTACTAGTGGTACTAATACAAAACATCGCGGTAATCCTTTGTGCTAGTGGTTCTAATGCAGAACATCGCGGTAATGTAATCCAGTGTGCTAGTGGTACTAATACAGAACATCACGGTAATCCATTATGCTAGTGGTACTAATACAAAGCATCGCGGTAATCCTTTGTGCTAGTGGTTCTAATGCAGAACATCGCGGTAACCATATTGTACTAGTGGTACTAATACAAAACATCGCGGTAATCCTTTGTGCTAGTGGTTCTAATGCAGAACATCGCGGTAATGTAATCCAGTGTGCTAGTGGTACTAATACAGAACATCACGGTAAGTCATTGTCCTATAAATCTTTTTTAAAGTATTTATTGAATATAACTTCAGTATCTATTATCAAGGAAATAAGAGACGAGTAGTAAATATATTAAGTACCAATTGATGGTGACAAAACTATGCAGATGGATATCGTTTTCTCATTGAAGACCTATCATCGGTTTGTAACTGGAGCAACACGACGGGTGCCACTAGTGGATGAGGAACTATTTACCATTTCGAACCACTAGGGATCACCTCTGGTTTTTTGTGGGGTTCGTGTTATTCGATCTTTAGTTTTATGTGTAATGTTTTGCAGATCGTTGCTTGTCCTTTTGTCCTTTTTTTTTTGGCTATTGCGTTGTCTGTCCTTCTTCGATTTACGGATTCTGATTACCCCTTTGGTATCTTCAAATTCTTCTTATGTTGAAGTTAAAGGTACCACAAATGGCGCTTCTAATTATCCAAGAATACTACTTATCAGAGTTTAAGATGACGAGGTATCACTGTATTTATAAAAGGCAAGCATTATCTCCTGCAAGGGTAAGGACTCAATATCTAAAGTTTTAATGGTCGACACGCGTGAATGATTCAAGATAATACATGTCTGTAGAAAGCACATGTTCACAATGCATATGGTGTTTGAAATCATATTATTGACCAAGACTTTTTTTTTATTAGCTTGATTTTTATCTTTTTAATATCTATTTTCGTTGTACTGTTTATATTAAGTATATGTATTATGCATTACTGATGTGCAGCGGTCATTGACAGACATTGAAAGGTTTTGAATAATAAATGTAGGCCAAGTGTTCTGTCTAACAATCTTGTTATTATAAAACCCTAGAAACGAACAAATAAAAATCAAGTAATGTACAGTTGAGCCAGGTGCGTTTTATTGTATATTATTGATTATTTTTATCTAACCAATGACAAAAAGACAAAATACAAAGACAAAGGACGAATTCGTAATATAGTATTCCTCCGAGACGTCACTTCCTGAACATTAGCACTTAATACCACGACAACACAATGATAACATCCTTTTTGTGGTTTGTCTGTTTATTTCTTTATTCTGCTCTGAACAAGTTTTATCAACATTATGCTCTCTACAGTTCTCAATTGATAATTACATCATAACGTATTCATCAAGGCAGGAATACGTTTTTTTGGTATTATTTCATTGTGATGGAGCAATACTGTCAAATATGTATTAAAACAGATTCAACGCACAACTCGCCTTCAGGACAGGGGACTCGTTTGTGGAGATTTCCACGCTCCATGGAAAAGCCAATTTGAGCCAATTCCTAATGAGCAATATGTTTCATGAGTGATTATGGGTGATCCGTTTCGAGAGAGAAATGTTCGACTATATCCAGCATCTGCCATTTAAATTGTGTACCCAATTTGTAGCCCCATCGTATTGTCACTTATTTACCCGATTTATTGTTTCTAAATTTGTTCTCGCAATGAATATGCATGTAGCTGACATACATGTATTGCTCATTTGATATTTAAGAAATAAATCATGGAAGCCAGAATGTGTTTTGAGTTTTAACATGGGTTGGCGGATAATGGTATTTAATCCCGAACCAGAGGCGAGGGATAAAATTTACTAATATCCACCAACCCTTGTTAAAAGTCAAAACACATTCTGGCTTCCATGAATTATTTCGATTCTGATATGTCTAAGAGTACAAATACGATAGTATACTTTGATTGGAAGATGGTAATTTATATTTACGTTTGCGGACAATGTCGCACACAATTCATGCTGCCAAATTCGAGCAGACGATAATTCATTAACATGTACATTTACGACGGGAAAGTCAGTCACATGCACCAGCGCATGTGCTATTGAGATTATACCCATCGATAAATCGCTCGTTTGTTTACAAAGCGAAAGAAGGACGTCGTGTTAGAATAAACAATAATCAATCAATAAATACACGTAGCGTTTTCAAGTAGCACAGTGAAAAGGTTTTTTTTAATAAAAATAACCGATCGCTAACGGGACATATATTTGCTCAACATACATTGCATGAAAATTCTATATTTATTGATAGAAGTGTGCCGTTACTATAAAATGTCCGGAGCCCCAATACAATCGAATTTGCTTTCTTAATGAGTCTGTTTAAATGTCAGACAGAATTAAGTAAATAAAGATATTTATTCATCTGTCAGACAAATAGATATTTGCAAGTCATTGTCAATTCCATTTAACCCACGTAAGGTTTTAAGTGTCATCTCACTTCCCAATGCTGATGATTCAAATCAACGTAATTTCACAATAATGGGGTTAGATATCAGCAAGCTAAACAGACAATTACCTCTCATATAACAGGGTCATGGGGTTAGGGTTTTACCTATCATATTAGGAGGTTATGGGGTTAGTGTTATGATAATTAACGCCACTTTCAACAAATGTTCAGATATATCGTGGCGGAAGAACTCGGAGTATCCGGAGAAAACCACCGAACTATCGCAAGTCACTGACAAACTTTATCACATAATGTTGTATCACGTACACCTAGCCATGAGCGGGATTCGAACTCAGTGATAGGCACTGATTGCTCATGTAGTTCTAAATCAAACTTCCATGCTATCACGACCACCACTCCCCCCCCCCCCCCCCCCCCCCCCCCCCCCCCCCCCCTTGCCCCTGATATAGGTGCTGTTCTTCATCTTATAGTTTCCATGCTAAAAATTCAGCTTTTTCTAATTTTATCCAAAAAAGTGAAAAGAGGGACAAAAACACACCCATGTAATGCCAAAAAGAAAGAGAACACACCAGCAAACAAAGGCTGATTAAATACTACACAGAAAACTAAAGATCCCACTAAGATCACAGGGTGAACTTAGTTGTTTTATTAATCAATTAATTGTCGCTTAATTGATAAATCAATAGTGATCTCTTTTATAGAAATCCCAATGTCTTTAATCTATTAACTATAGACTTTTTGATATTAACAAAAAACAAACATTTTCCCCAATTATAATATCATGCCATCATGTATCAAACTATCAGATTAATTGTTTTATGATAAATGACACAACCGATCTCAAATATTGAATGGTTAATTGATTTTTTAAAAAAATAATCGAAAGACTACATAAATATTAAGTATAATTGATTTTTCATCAAATACAGAAAAACAAGATTTAATAATTATATTATCACTGTCACCTCACAGATAACTGGCCACTTAAAAGTATTTAGCTATTGCCATCTACAACATAAGTGGCCATTGTGTGTGAAACAATTAATAAGACGTACACCTGATTCTAAATACGAACGAATAGTAAATTCATTATATTAGCCAGAAGACACTGAGTCAACTAATCAATACAAAAATAGTTGAAACTGATGGAATTGAAAACTATTGGTGAACATTTCGGAACACTCCGGTTTCCTCCACCAAAGTAACGTTAAACACCATAACCTTGACACTAACCCTCGCAATAATTTGTTAAGAGTGGCAACATTTTCTAACTATACACATATTCTCTAATTTTCATTGTAGTAATTAAAATATCTGCATTGGTGTTTAACACTACTTTCAACAGTATTTCAGCTATATCGTGGCGGCCAGTTTTATTGGTGGAGGAAACCGAAGTACCCGGTTATTTATAACCACCGACCTGTCGCAAGTCGCTGATAAACTTTATTCCATAATGTTGTATCGAGTACACATAGTCATGAGCGGGATTTGAACTCATAACGTTAGTGGTGATAGGCACTGATTGCACAAGTAGTAGAAAATCCACTACCATACGATCACGACCATGACATCCCCTTGCTCATGTGATGTTGAACAACAATCAACTAATCAGGTATTAGGTTATACCTTTTGACTGATTTGTCGGGGGAAAAATGGATGATGGTCTTGAGAAAATCTCAGCTTGCAGCATATTTATCTTCGTAAACTGTTAATATGGATAAAATAAAGAAATTTTTATCTGTAATTTAATGCAATTAATAACTTTAAATATTTTAAATGGTCGAAAATGAATGGTAGATATTAAACTGTTTGACGTTTTCAAGTCTTGCGCTTTAGTTTCTCAATACTATTAATTTGATATCGTCAATACAGTCCAATACGGTATTATAAATGTATGTTTAGGGAGTTAAAATATTCAAAGTTTTATAAACTAACTCTAATATTCAATGACTTGTTTACCGATATCGTGAATATTAGATTTTAATCTTGAAAATCACAACAACAAAATTGAAATAAATTACATTTTTTATGAAAGTACGTAATCTTTTACAATCTCCGATTCTTTAAAAAAAATATATATATATTATATTTCTCGAATTAAAATTGTCCTTTTTAACCTTTAGCGAGATTATCATTCGAAGCGTGACAAAATAATTTAGGATATTGTAGAAGTATTATGTTGTCTATTTGTGTCTCAGGGAGAACGTCTGTCTCACAGTGGAGCCTCGGTAGGAATAACCCACGAATAATGGATTAATAATTATAATATCCAAAGAGGATTATCTTTATTTTCTTTCTTGTTCGCTACAAACCGATATATTTACGATTTTAGTATCTGGCTGTTGTTTCTAGCTCATGTTTCTTATTGTTGGCAAGTGGTCTTGACCAAATAGAGTGTTGACTTTCAGTTTCCCGCATTCCGATTTAGTTTAAGCATATTGTATTGTCTTATAAATGTACAATTAGATTGGAAACAAGCATTCCGAAATTTTTACTTTCCTTCAATTTCTTAATTTATTTCTTAACTTAAAAATTCTAAGAATTTATATTTGACTTTATTTTTTTACCAACGTAATCTTTGGTTTTTGTTTTTATAATTTTCCCTAAAAACTATTTGTTGTCAAAGATAACCTTTTTAACCTCTAAGAATGATGTTTTTTTTCTTTTACTGACAATTATAACAACATTAGACATTCATTGACTATTGTGAAAAGGTACATATTCCTTTCTATTCATAGTTATTCTCTCTGGTTTATAGCAGTCAACTGGAAATTTGAACTTAGATCCTTTGTGACAAGTGAGAACGATGTTTGTTTATTGTAAAGCGGTAGATGATGTATACTAATCGCTTTGAAAATAAAAACCTTACATAAACATCTAACATACAAGTACCACAGAAGAACATAAAGGTTGCTGAAATATGACATAATTTTCAGTCTTGGTGTACAATACCTCGATCCAAATAGGGTTTTGTTTTGTTTGGTTTATGGTGCTTAACGCCACTTTCAACAATATTTCAGTTATATCGTGGCGGTCAGTTTTATTGATGGAGTAAACCGGAGTACCCAGAGAAAACCACCGACCTGTGGCAAGTCACTGACAGACTTTATCACATAATTTTGCATTGCCTGAGTGGGATTCGAACTCACAACGTTAGTGGTGATAGGTACTGATTGCATAGGTAGTTGTAAATTCAACTACCACACGATCACGAGCACGACAACCCCTCCTCCGAATAGGGAGTCCGCTGTTCCGCTTGTTGTGTGGACGAATCAAATACACGACATCGATATCGTGTTTAGAGAACGCCACTATTCTTGTAGGTAAACGACAGCTTGCTATAGCCCAAAATGACTTAACAATTTGTTAGAAGTAGTTCGTTGAAAGGCAACTGTTTTCGACCTGATCGACCGATTAGTTCAGCTTAGTCTGTAGTTTAGTGCTCGTGATCCCACGGTTTTTGTTGTTAGAGGGGTCAGGTAACTGAATCCATGTTTTTAATGGCGAATTCCAAGTTAAAACCAGCCCTAACTCGATGCTATGCATCTTAACCTTTGCCGAGATGGAGTTTCTTGTCGCCTATGGAGGCCGCCATTAAAACATGGATTCGGTCGTTACCTGATTCGTCTATATCTAACAACAACACAATCCGAGGGGTCGCGAGTATCAGACTAGTTCAACTGAACTCAATACTGCGATAAAGCTTGATAAGTTACTTCCGGCGTGCCGTTGATTTGCTCGGTTTTTTTTCTCCTTCCTCAACTACAATATTCGGAGCGGATAAGGCAGACATTAGCTAATGGTGTTTTTACTCACTTTTAAATAACTGATATACAAACTGTATATATACTAATTTAAATGTTCAACTACATTATGAATATTTAGGGGATATATTATTCATACATGACATGACTATGTTAACTCAAATGACAGTAAATAAACAAAATATTTGTCAATAGTTACGAAGCCGACACAACTTATCTGGGGTTATTTTATCGAGGAATAGAGAAAAAAAATACCGTCTAATCAAATCAATAGCCTGAAATACCCTAAATAAATGAACGACTGGCGCTGGAAATTTAATATGTCTTAAAAAATATTTAAAGTGATATAAGATTGATATGTGTTTAACAAGTTTAAAAGTATGTAATGCATGTTCAATATATATAAATCTAACCATTTAAAAGGAAAAAATCCTCATTCATATAAGTTGGCAGCTTTCGTACATATTGGATATTAATCTGTTTTATTATGAAAATAAATTCCATTTATCATAAGGTTTAAGGACAATATTTAGTTTTACTTATACAGTGACTCTATATCCTGCACGTAATGTATTCATGACGGGGATTAAAAATGAAACAGGTTTTCTAAATGTGCAATAGTTCTGATGACGTGCAAAAAATTGCACCCCATGGGGTCTCGTATTTTGGTCTATGAAATCTTATAGCGGGCGACAGTAACCACATTATTTATGCATTGGCCGATGTTCTGAATGTTTGAAGTTTAGATCGATTCCATTCCACACCATGATGCTTGGTCCTTCCCATGAGTCCCTCTCCATATAATGCATGTATCAGTATAGCGTTCACCACGCCTCCATCAGACCCTTGTTCTGTCGTCTGCGTTGGAAAGGCAATATCGATTTACATCTGAGAAGATGATATTCCTCCACCACTGATGACACCAGTTTTGACGTTAAATAGTCCACTGTGGACGTTTTTGACGAAGACGAACTGTAAGGGTGGACCCTCGGGCCGGAGGACGATATTTAAAGTTGTTGACAATCAATCGACGTCGGACAATGTCTTCACTAATTGGTCTCTGGTGGTTGTCAATTGTCTGTCGTGCTGTTTACGTTGCACTAGTGAATCGATTATCCACATACTGTCGAAGGGTGTACATATCCTGACTTGAGGTTGTAACAGTACATTAGTACTGTCTTAACGTTCCCGTAGACGTTGGATGGTGCGTATATTGCAGGTAACTACATGTGTGCAGCGAGCTGATGCCGTTACCCAGCATTTCATTTTCCAATAGCTTGCTCTGGTTGTTCAAGGCCGAGTCCTGGAGTTCGTCTGGCGTTCAATGGTGCTATTGAGAACCTGTGAATTTTCTGCGATTTGCTCGGGCTTTTTCATGTTTTTTTCATTCCGTGCCTTTAAGCGCGTTCCACGACACTCATGAGACCCAATATCATTTTCGCCAAACTTAAAGTACTCAGCCAATCATAACATGTTATGTAAAATGTAATCGGGTTCATTATACAGAGGATTGACCTTGTTCCATACAAAAAAAAATCACCAATTTTGTTTTTAGAATGATTTTTTGCAAAGTTTGAAAAAACGACGTTTCTTTACCAGTTCACTGTCTAATAGGCCTCATCACTAATATTCTCGATCTGCATCTGTCGAACCTAACTCCGAGCACATTTTTATTATTATTTTTTTTATCTTTCAACTTAAAGCTGTCTATTTAAACATGTGGTAAGGGTTTTGGTGTTTAACGCCACTTTCAACAATATGTCAGTTATATCGTGTCGGTCAGTTTTATTGGTGGCGGAAACCGGGGTACCCGGAGAAAACCACCGACTTGCCGCAAGTCACTGCCAATTTTATCACATAATGTTGTATTGAGTATGAACGACATGAACGGGGTTCGAACACACAACTTAGTGATGATAGGCACTGATTGAATCGGTAGTTATTACCATACGCTCACGACCATGAAAATCTAACTATCATACGATCACGACCACGACGGCTCCTTCAAAATATGAAGTATCTCTTAAGATAATATGTGTTTTATCTATAATTAAAAATCTTTTTAAAATACCTGTAATACTTTGTACTTTTTGTCTTTCCCATCTTGTTAATAATATCAGGATAAAATACAAATTAAATTCCAGCACAAAATAGTTAAACAATTATCACCAAAAAGTAACTAACTCTCCAAGTTTAAATTATCGATCAAGTATACAGAAACTGCATTAAAATCACATTAAATCATTAAGTGTCCTTTAGTAAATACATATCAATACACACGTTCAGTTTCAATACTCAGTGGACTATGACTGTATCGAGGTGGAATATTGTATGCAAGAAGTTACGACTATTAAAACTCATGCAAAATCGATGTTCATGTTATGACTACGTACGTGGCTAACGTTCTATGTTATTGACTGGCTTTTAATCCGTTAACGAAAAGGGGGTGTTAAAAACCACACAATTTTGATACGAATGGATTATTTTAAGTCTATGATAAATATTATTACCCGTCTGAAATTGACACGATTTCTCATATTTGATATTTGTATTTGGTTATCGCACTTCTGTTTAAAAATGTTCAAGTCATATATAATTGGGGTAAAATGCTAAAACATAAACAAATCTTTTAAAAGTTTGTAAATATTGAACAAATATCAATTATTGATTATTGTATCCATTATTTTTTTCAACAAAAATTTTGCAATATCAACAGAAAATAAACCAAATAATTTAGATGTTTGAAATGACATTTATTCTCGACTTCCCAGTGTTAATCATAAAGCTCTATTTGACTATCTTGATAGAGAAACAGACTGTCTGGAAACGAATTCACGTTAAAGTACGGAGGGAGTAACATCTAGTTAGAATTGTTTTTTAGTGGCCAGTTGCAAATCAAAACATTTCCGGCCTTATCCACCATCTCCTCTTTTACTTGTGGCTTTCAAAACGAATACGCATGTATATAGTGTTATAAGCCAGCAATGCACATGTATACAGTATTATATATAAGCCAACAATACACATGTATATAATATTATAAGCCAACAATACACATGTATATAATATTATAAGCCAGTAATACACATGTATGTAGAAGATACAGTACTATTGAAACAAAAGAAGCTGCCCGTATTGGATATAACGGGTTTCTTTTTCCGCATGAGTACTCAGGTGAAGGCTGATGTGAAGGCCGAGGTACCCTTCACCGGAGTACTCATGCGGAAAAAGAAACCCGTTATATCCAATACGGGCAAATTCTTTTGTTTCAATATTAATGTATCTAACTTGTACAATAATAGTGTTGTTGAAAAAATAAATGGTATGGCATATATTTTTACACTTTTAATGTTTAGAAAGCCAAATAAGACAACAATTAACAAAAATAAAACAGCAAATTTTCATCGGTCAACGTCCTTTCGATTCTCGTTTATATTTAGATATTTCAAGGTCTTTCAAGTGAAAAGAATCGTTTATATTTAGATCTTCCAAGTGTCCCAAATGTTCACCTGTGGTCTGTCTGATTTGTTATTACTTGCGGTTAGTTGTTTTTGTATTGCGAGAATACATTTTAAAAGTTTACATACTCGTCAGTTCTGAACATAAATTATGCCAGATCTGAAATACTTGTATCCACGGCTGGTAATCGGCACAAGCAGAACAGTTGGTTCTGCAAAGAAATTCGTGAGGATAACTTCCGGTTTTGGTGGAGGAGAGTTCACGAAGACGCTTCGCAAGGTATGTACATGTCAAAAATTGAAATTTTCTTTTTTACTGCTCGAATATTGTAAAATCAGAGAATGCTATGCTGTGGCGAATGCTTTCACGATTAGAAACATGTATAGTTTATTCTTGTATATGAAGTGTATCTCTCGCAAAATCAATCGTCCCACGAAAAACATGACGAAAATTGTGACACTTACATTTCTAAGTTGTTCTTGACAAAGATGCAAGTTAAATTTTCAATATTGTTTCATCATGGGAGTCTAATTGTAATCGGGGATAAATTCCGATTCGTCAGAAGTAAATTGAATTCTAGATAAATCTACAAACTGTCAATTTTCTCGTTTTCTTGCTTGAGGAGATCGGTTCTGATAGAGCACATTGCGAATGCATGAGGAGATTTGCTAGTTTTGTTAATTGTTTTCTGCAAAATGATAAATTGACACTTTTAAACACAAAACTGATAAATACTCTAATCAAAATAAACTATTCTCTGTCCACTTTCATGAGATGCCAGGATTCAAGGGAAAGAGGAAAAGGGGGCTGACATTGACTCTTTACAAAAAAACATTTCGATATAGATTGCCTGTATCACCGCCAAGGAAACGAACAAAAACAAGTAGCAGTACACCAAATTTAAAATCTCCATCAGTCGGGACACCAAGTTTATTAAAAAAAATTCTTTCAATTTCAAAATATTTATATTCTTTCAAACGGGTTTCCACATCTATTCGGCGCAACCTTTTTACTAAAGATGACGGAAACTTCACCGCAGATCTACACAAGTTATAATATTACATGATTTCAGCATATACATAGGTCTAACGTAAATAAACATTCACTTAGTGCTGGTAGTCATGAATAAATTAAACACAAGATGTCCATTAAACTGTGGACATATCCTTAAAATCGGTAATGTGTGTACACATAACACACTACATCATAGAAAAACAAACCACAAATTAATATTATTCTCAACTGTATGATATTTAATTTAGAGTGTATCATTTGTATTAGAAATTATAAAGATATGATTCACATTAAGTATTATATATACCATGGATCTTACGAATTAACTTATTTAAACCAACGAATCCGAAGGATGAGTTGGTTTAAATAAGTTCACGAGTAAGATCCATACGGTTTGTAACAGAAATTACATGATTGACAGATCTATGACGTCAAAATCATGGAATAACAGATCCTATGACGTCAAAATCATGGAATAACATCAAGATCTTCATGTTAGACCATGCTTTGTAATAGTTCACTATTATTAAGTTGATTATTGCATAAAAACATCAAAGGAAAAATGCATATTTAGGTTACAAGTTTAATTATTCTTGATTATAAGTATTATATATACCATGGATCTTACGAATTAACTTATTTGAACCAACGAATCCGAAGGATGAGTTGGTTTAAATAAGTTCATGAGTAAGATCCATGGTGTATATGGTTTGTAACAGAAATGACGTCAAAATCATGGAATAACAGATCCTATGACGTCAAAATCATGGAATAACAGACCTATGACGTCAAAATCATGGAATAACATCAAGATCTTCATGTTAGACCATGCTTTGTAAAAGTTCACTATATTCAAGTTGATTATTGCATAAAAACATCAAAGGAAAAAATGCGTATTTATGTTACAAAATTATCTTACAGTGCATTTTCAATTTTTTCCAATGTAAGGGAAGTTAATCTTGTGTATCCAATACATAATGGAAGTTGTCACAAACAACAAATGATCAATAATGACAAGTTAAATCATGGGAAACCGCAGTTACAATTATGAATTGATTCCTTAAATGAAATGTTTCTTTCTAGGTGGACAGCCCATGAACAATGAAATATTACTTTTATACTTTTAAAAACCCGACGGGAAGAAGGGCATCAGTTCGAGAATGTATTACCAGCTAGACATGCAAAATTTGTGATTATACAGTGGATTACATGTGTCGTACCAAAACTAGCAAATCTCCTCATGCATTCGCAATGTGCTCTATCAGAACCGATCTCCTCAAGCAGGAAAACGAGAAAATTGACAGTTTGTAGATTTATCTAGACTTCAATTTACTTCTGACGAATCGGAATTTATCCCCGATTACATTTAGACTCCCATGATGAAAAAATATTGAAAATTTAACTTGCATCTTTGTCAAGAACAACTTAGAAATGTAAGTGTCACAATTTTCGTCATGTTTTTCGTGGGACGATTGATTTTGCGAGAGATACACGTCATATACAAGAATAAACTATACATGTTTCTAATCGTGAAAGCATTCGCCACAGCATAGCATTCTCTGATTTTACAATATTCGAGCAGTAAAAAAGAAAATTTCAATTTTTGACATGTACATACCTTGCGAAGCGTCTTCGTGAACTCTCCTCCACCAAAACCGGAAGTTATCCTCACGAATTTCTTTGCAGAACCAACTGTTCTGCTTGTGCCGATTACCAGCCGTGGCATCGTGTCTTGTATATTGCATTTTTAAACAACTTGTTGATATTTATTTTTAACAAAGTTTACTATCAAAAGTCATATTCAGGGGCGGATCCAGGATTTCAAGTTAGTGGGGGCGCACTTTAAAAAATTGCGCCGAGCGGAGAGAGGCGCGAACATTTTTGGGGTATTTCGTGTGAAAAATCACGATTTTACGCCAAAAAATCATATTTTTTCAAATTTTAGGGGGGGCGCGCGCCGGGTGCGCCCCCCCCCCCCTGGATCCGCCCCTGATATTATATACTAAGTATAGAGTATAGGAGTGTGGTCACTGTAGCTGAGTGGTTAGATGGAAGTTTTGAAAGTCAAAGTAGACTTTGAAAAGCACAACAGTGGTTCGATACCCGAAAGTCCCAAAATATGTTTAACACGTTTTTAAGCCTAAAACAGTAAAAGGTTAAAGTTCATATATTCAGTACATCGGCCTGTATCATCGGCCACTATTACCGGCCTGTATGTGATATCAGAGGCCGCATTTACAATAGCGTTGATGGGGGTATTATTGTACAAATAATATTGTACGATGTTGCATTTATTTGACGACCTAAGATTGGATAAAATCATTCCTAAAAATAACGATAGAAAGGAGAGCCATATATGGAAATTTAGAGAATAAGATTAATACGCTTTACCTGGCCAGGAGAAAATTCCATTCATAAAAATAGCGCGCAGTAACGAAATGATGCAGACGGAAAATTACAGAAGGTCAGTGGGCGGAGCTTAATTTTGTGTAGTGACCATTACGTCTTTAACCTTAGAATTCCATTCATAAAAATAACGTTGCAGACGATAGATAAACTTGCAGGTATTTGACCAGGCTCTCTATATATATGTGTGTGTATTTTGATTTAGCATAATTAAACACAGCTGCAAGAAAGATGATGATTTATATTTTCTTCTAAAATAACGTGCAGTTACGAAACGATGGAGACGAAAAATTACAGAAGGCCAGTGGACGGTGCTTAATTTTGTGTATTGACCATTACGTCTTTAGCCTAAGAACTTCCAAGAAAGTCCGTCAAACATAGTTCGTGAAAAAAACTTAGTTACTGTTTCAAGTTATAGATCAGCAACATCGTACAAAAATGTTATAAGCTCCCTTGACCGACTATGGTTATTTAGACGGTAAGTAAATAGTTGAAGGGTTCGCGCTGGAGCGCTCACCCTTCAACGATTTACTGACCGTCTAAATAACGATAGACGGTCACTAGGGAGCTTATGACTTATATTATAAGCCAGTAATACACATGTATATAATATTATAAGCCAGTAATACACGTGTATATAATATTATAAGCCAGTAATACACATGTATATAATATTATAAGCCTGCAATACACATGTATATAATATTATAAGCCTGCAATACACATGTATATAATATAAGCCAGTAATACACTTGTATATAATATTATAAGCCAGTAATACAAATGTATATAATATTATAAGCCAGTAATACACATGTATATAATATTATAAGCCAGTAATACACATGTATATAATATTATAAGCCTGCAATACACATGTATATAATATTATAAGCCTGCAATACACATGTATATAATATAAGCCAGTATTACACATGTATATAATATTATAAGCCAGTAATACAAATGTATATAATATTATAAGCCAGTAATACACATGTATATAATATTATAAGCCAGTAATACACATGTATATAATATTATAAGCCTGCAATGCACATGTATATAATATTATAAGCCTGCAATACACATGTATATAATATTATAAGCCAGCAATACACATGTATAAACAATACACATGCATACAGTATTGTATGCCAAGAATACACATGGATATAGTATTTTATCATATATTTAGTGGTAAATACAGTAGTTTTGAATATTTGATAAAGTGCCAGATGCCTACCCTTTATCATACCCCTACCCTTTATCATACCCCTACCCTTTATCGTACCCCTACCCTGTATACTCTCCTGTTTAAAATATATGATAAAGTGCATAAAACATGGCAAAATCCGTATCATATGCCGTATCACCCTCGACCAATATCATCCCTCGGGCCTAAAGGCCCTCTGGATGATATTGGTTTCTCGGGATGATACGGCATATGATACGGATTTTGCCATGTTTTATTCTTTATATAATGACACAATACATGTATGCCAACAGCACACATGGATATAGTATTGTATGCCAACAGCGCACATGCATATAATAAACGTTAGAGAAACCCAAAGAAACAATCAAGAATGGACAATCCAGAGAAACTGGCAAAACCAGGCACGCAAGACACAGGAAGAAGACAAGCAAAACACAACAACACAACACAGAAAACTAAAACGATGAGCAACACCAAAAAACATGGGGCAGCCATCAGTATACACGTATACTGTATTGTAAGGCAACAATACAACTGTATACAGTACTGTACAGCCATCAGTATACACGTATACTGTATTGTAAGGAAACATTGCAAATGTATGCAGTACTGTACAGCCATCAGTATACATGTATACTGTATTGTAAGGCAACATTACAAATGTATACAGTACTGTACAGCCATCAGTATACATGTATACTGTATTGTAAGGCAACAATACAAATGTATACAGTACTGTACAGCCATCAGTATACATGTATATTGTATTGTAAGGCAACATTACAAATGTATACAGTACTGTACAGCCATCAGTATACATGTATACTGTATTGTAAGGCAACATTACAAATGTATACAGTACTGTACAGCCATCAGTATACATGTATACTGTATTGTAAGGCAACAATACAAATGTATACAGTACTGTAAAGCCACAATACACATGTGGACAATATTATAACATAACCCAGCGATACACATGTACAGTATTATAAGCCAATAATACACATATACACTGTATTATAAGCCTACAATACACTTGTATACTGTATTTTAAAGCCATCGATACGCATGTACACAATATTGTAAGACCACAATGCACATGTATTTAATATTATAAGCCAGCAATACACATATATAAGAGTATTGTAAGGCCACAATACGCATGTACACTGTATTTTTATCCAACAATCAAAACACATGCCATCTTTTGATTACATGATTGTAAACTGGTTTTCGTTACGAATATAGCTGAAATGTTACATTGATTGTTTGTTTAACATAGAATGGTTTTCGGTTACTATACGTTATTACAAAAGTAGTCTAGAGAGGTCGGATATGGCTCTTTGGTGGACAACTGGACCTGTTTACAATACATGTCCCTTTGTTCGTCAAAAAGCCATTTCAAACCTTTTTAACTGAACGTTCTTATATTATTACGTCAGTCTCAATTAAAAGAAAAGCAGAAATATGTAAAGGAGAGGGATGTTAATTTCCTGCTTGACCAAATTACAGTGAATTTGATTTTCTGTAATCGTCTGCTGTTGTTTTTTTGTTGTTTTTTTTTTGTTGTTAACACAGCCGATTGGTTATTGATTTTGCAAACGAATGGTCATCCATTAATTGTTAGAAGGCGGTTGTTAGCCAATCAAAATTATCCTTTCCGAGGGAATATCAGATAATGATGCTTATCGTTATTTTTAGCAATTTTTACAGCTATATCGTAAAGGGGGGGGGGGGGGGGGGGGGGTCTGGGCCGAACATAGAGGTAATAGAAGAAAATAATATTACGACATTTTTTTTCTAGTTACAATTTATTTATTGTGCGTTGTGAAGTGTATTCATTCATTATTCATATTATTTTATCTAAATGTTTACAGTGAACGATTCAAAATATCGATTTACTATTAAAAAAAATGTTGTAACATAGATGACATTTTCCCTTTGACGTTTTTCTTTTTATGAATTATTCAGTTTAAACATGTGTTTGTAGATAACCATGGTGTATCATATGGAATTAGCACTCAATTAACCGTGAGGCCATTAAACTTTGAATCCAAATGCAAATGCGTGGGGGCTATATCATAGTACAACATACAGGTTTGAATTATGTATCATAGCTTAAGCTCGAGACAAATGTTAATCATCTCATTTCTGTTACAAAACATATAGAGGGCATGGATGCTCAATGAATTAGGTAGTTGGATTACAACTCATACAAGCCTATTAACAATACGGCATGAGCTCGCGCTCGGCTTGGCAAATTACAAAAAAAGGTGAACTCAACTCACTCGCAGCTGCAAATGATACAGCTTACCAGTTGCTTGCCCATGGTCGGTGGTTCTCTCTGGGTACTCCGGCTTCTTCCACCACTAAAACTGGTCGCCATGATATAGCTGAAATATTGCTGAAAGTGGCATTAAACACCAAAAATCAATCAATCAATCAATCAAACAAAACATATTTGTCTTACTCAGGAACTTATTTAAGCAAATTCATCCTTCGGAATCGGTTGTTTGAGTCAATCGTAACTACTCGGCCATTCTCGCTACCCTGCAAATAACCTCGTACGTACATAGTAGAAATTCTTCTTAAATTGTTTGCCGGAAGTTAAGTTAAGTTAAGCCGCACAAAAATATAGTCCACGAAAATCCAATATGGAAGACATACTAAGTAAAATCTAATCATGCAAAACTAATTAAAACTTTAATTGAAATATAGAAAATAGCTTAAAATATAACTTTATCAAACTTTCATGTAACTGGCATGTGAAAAGTAGTGCGATGTATACGCCTAATGCATACGAGGTTATTTGCAGGGTAGCGAGAATGGCCGAGTAGTTACGATTGTTGTTTTAGTAAGTTAATTTGTAAGATCTGTAGTTTATATTCTTATTTAGCATTAACTGCAACAATCATATTACCAGAGAAAAGAGAAGAAAACAATAACAGGGTCACTAAAACATCCATATTAGATGTTGAAACCCGTAATATTAGTAGGTCTAATGTAGATTCCAGCCATTATCTAGAATGGTCTAAACAGCCATTGGAGAGGGTATTAATATGTTTACCATAAAAACCAACCTTAATTAAATTAACCGTAACATATGGTAAAGAGATGCATCCTGGGTACATTTTGTACAATGTAAATAAAAAATAAACTTAATTGACATCAATTAAACGTGACTTGATGTAACAGGAACTTATGTCTGAATTTAACGTAAATGATTATTTTATTTACTTTTAATGAACTCTTTGTTCATTGTATGTTTGGCCTGCACGCACCTGTATATGCACCGAATTAGTTATGTTAAATGTAAATAAAAACGTAGATATCAAATGCAGTGCGCGCGATGCATTACTATGATAACCTTCACCAGGTATGCTCAAAATCAAAATATTTGAAAGCCAAATAAAAAAAAACGTCTCTGTGACCAAGAACATCAAAAGGCCTAAACAGGATAGCCAAGGTCGGCTAAGGTCACCTATAAAGAAAAATTATCTCTAATAAATCTAATAGTATAATACACGGGCGCTCGTGGCATCGACCTACCACCCCCATTTTTTCTAACTTTCTGTTTACAAATTTATTTTCAATAAAATGACTTTATTTCTTTATCATTTCATCTCTTTTTCCTTATTTTAACATGTTCGTGTCAGTATTCATACAATCTTATGTTAACATCAAATTGCATGTGTCGACCCTATATAGATACTAAATATGCAATTTGATGTTAACATAAGATTGCATGAATACTGACACGAACATGTTAAAATAAGGAAAAAGAGATGAAATAATAAAGAAATAAAGAAATTTTATTGAAAATAAATTTGTATTTTACAGAAATTTAGAAAAAGGGGGGTGGTAAGTCCTAGCTGCAATAATGTAGCTCCTGTGACAAACTTGTGTCGGCAGAGCTACAACGCGGTCCCATTCGTCACAATGGAGCAAAAAAAAAGTTGCAGTTGAAACATAAAAACTCACTATTTACGCTTCAAACATTTCATTAAAACTATTACTGATGATCCCAGTCCTTGTTAAATCGATTTGGCTGAGAAATATATGCTTTTCAAAGGTAGCAACCACCTTGTTCAAATTTATCGATCGTTTTCCATAACCGGAAACTACGGAAGGCGGAGCTTTTCTAAATATGGTATTTCTGATGTAAACATTCACGCCTAAATCGCCAAATATGGTATCGACATCCAAATAATGAGGCCGGAAATGACGAAATTCAAAATTTTCAGAGAGTGAAAGTAAACATGGATTTTTATTTTGTGGGAATTACATTCTAAAATACTGGTAGGTGATAAAAACTTGTTATAATAATGGACAAAAGGAAAGGTTATGTCTTATTATTGATAAATGCAGGCGTCAGAAGCTCTGTAAGCGAGCGCAACAAATCTCGGCGGCTGCTCCATTACGTGTAATGGCATCCCGTTATAACCCTTGCGAGTAAGCGAGCATTTAGGGTTTTATTATTAGAACTAGATAAGTCCGTGCCACGAACGCCTGTGGTATAATAGTATAAAAAGAACAACAAAGCGCCTAACAACATAGCGAAGTTCGGTTAAGGTCACCTATGCCTGAAGTAGGAGAACCTTAGTTTTTATAATAATTACATTATTTAGGAACTATTTCAATAGCAAATATATATAATAAACCAATGTCTGTGCCGAACTATTTACTATTGGGTGAATGATACCCCCGGGAACAAATAGTCCACCACCAGAGGTATCGACCCGGTGATAGTAATACAAATGTAGATATCAAATTTGATGCACACGAATCGCAGCTACGTTTATTCAAATGTTAATGCAATTAAACGGGAATATACATTGTATTCAGTGGTATGAAACGAGGAAACACGTGCAAACTCCTAATAGTGTTTGCTTTCAACTTTGCACTCATTGCAGGTTTTTTTTTCAATATGTACACACAAACAAACGATGGTGCATATTTTAACCGAATCAAAATGATATGCGAGTATTTAAATTTTTCATTAAGCAAAAAAAAAAAAAATATTGAACAGTGATCTATATGACAATAGAAACACGTTCATAAACTTACATTGGTTACTCCATCCTTTATACAAGGTTTGTCTCGGACCAATCCCCCCCCCCCCCCCGCCCCCCCAATAAACAAACAAACAAAAACAAAAAACACAAAAAAACAAAACAAAAAAAAGACAAAAAAGACAAAAACCAGCGCTAGCATTGACAGAGAACCATTTCGGGTTCAATTGAATTAAGTAACTGTACATAAGATAAGTTTGAAGATAGTAAAGCAGAGGCGGATCCAGGATTTCAAGTTAGGGGGGGGGGGGCGCACTTACAAAAAAATGCGCCGAGCGGAGGGAGGCGCGAACATTTTTGGGGTATTTCGTGTGAAAAATCACGATTTTACGCCAAAAAATCATATTTTTTCCAATTTTAGGGGGGGGGGGGGCGCGCCGGGTTCGCCCCCCCCCCCCCTGGATCCGCCCCTGTAAAGGGGTATTCAAAAGTAATAATTCCAAAGACAGACCATACAAAATAACCAAAGAATAACGAATGGACAAACAATGATCTACAAAACATTATAACTGATATATTGTTGAACACCAAAACCTCCCCCCACCCCCAATCGACGAACTATATATAAAAATAGTAATAACTTCTTATTGTATTTTCCTGTAGTCAGTTATATACATTTATTTAGTACCTTGTTCAATTAAAGAGATTTCATCCTTTTAAGATTTTAATTCAATCCACGACCAGGGTGTAGAAATTTCATTAAAGAAACCATATATGATATTTAAGTTTGATCCGATTAAACACAATTATGAACTGACCAATTAACCTTAGATTTACAGCGGATTCGTTCAAATATTTAAACTGGTAATGTAAAGAATATTTAATTTTGTTGATTAATTCAAGATATACTGAAACAGTAAATTTGTTTGTATCCAATTTTTGTCTTTGAAATAATTTTGGTTTTGCTTCATTGCACAGTGTTCAGCATTTAAAGGGAAGTAAAATAAAAATCAAAGTACTGAGGTACTGTCCAGTGGCACACGTTAATTGCACATCTGTTCTATTTCAATGTGATAAATAATGTCAGTGCCATTTTCTTTCAATTCCTTATTCTATTTCTAAATACATGCAGGGGCGGATCCAGGGGGGCGCCCCGGGTGCGCCCCCCCCCCCCCCTAAAATTGGAAAAAATATGATTTTTTGGGGTAAAATCGCGATTTTTCACAAGAAATACCTCAAAAAAGTTCGCGCCTCCCTCCGCTCGGCGCGATTTTTTTAAGTGCACCCCCCCCCCTAACTTGAAATCCTGGATCCGCCCCTGATATGTATATCAAGCTTAACACTGAACTACTTCATTTTAATTTCCTTAATTATATCAGGAGAGTATATACATGATCAATAAGAGCTGATCTCCGGATCAGACAGAATAATCTTAATAAACAGTCTAGTTTTGCTGACAACTTTTGTTCTTTTCTTCGCCGGAACATTGTATTCAATTTTCAACCCGGATATGACATGCCTGGTAGTTGTTCACCCTGAAGGAGTTACAGTGGTACCAGAAACAATATAGTGTTAAGATATGCAGCCAAACACAGTCATGTTCTCACAGTAAATATAGAATATTGTCAAGTTATACCAATATATGTAAACAAATCTTATTTTACATTGTCATTCGCTATTTAGGAGTTGAAAAAATGAATAAAAGGAAATAAAACTTCACTTGACAGAAGAGAGAGACGCCAGCAGTTAAGTGCGGGTCTTAAACCATTCAAATGCATTTTATTCTTTCTTCACCTTTGACCTTTATTCTGGCGTGATATGGCGGTTTTCATGGTTTTATTCCTCTAGTCTGAGTATATTGTTATTGTGATTCTTAAGAAAAGTTATCTTGAATTGATGACAGATTCTCCTACAGATTGCAATCTAAAATAAGATTTATTTACTATTTTTTTTGCCGCTAGAATTCTTGTTTGCCCTTCTATCTTAAGCTTGTAGCATAACAAATACCCCCACCACCTCTCTTTTATGTTGTAATAATTTTGTTTTGTTTTTAAGTCGATTTTTATTTTTAAATCTTCAATTGAAAACAATGTGTTGGATTACATTTCCTTTTGAACATTTTTTTTTTTTTTGGTCATATGAAACTTAATTTTAAGCCAGCTTAAATTCAATTAAAGAATCTTAATATGTTACACACGCTTAACATTATATCAGAAGATCTAGAGGAAAGGATATTTTGCAGTGGTGTATTCTTTTTATCTGTCGCTAACGTTTTATATTTTTTTTAACTCGGTTTTAATAAATGTGTTTTTCATCATATTGTTGAAAAGTTAACAGAAATATTTTTATTCTGAATTTGTGCTTGCTCTATGGGCCAGCCATGACGAATTATTCAATCAATACAAAAAACTCAGACTTCGACTCAACTTTGCCAAACAGAACTGACATTGGCCGATTTGACATTGGGGTACCGTATTCTCGATTTTTGTGTTGTTTTCCGATTCGATCATTGTTTTATGGTATTTGCTCCGTGTAACATGTTCAATCTGCTCCGCTTTTTCTATATCTTCTTCCGCCGGAAGCAATACCCATTCCGGTATCCCAAACGTCTCTTTGTCTTAAATATCTCGCAAACGTACACATAATTCGACTTTCAAATTCAAACAGTAATAAAACAAATGGCTGTTTGTGTACTTGATCAAATGTTTTCTGACTGGAGATCTCATTTGGGACAACGAAAACAATTAATATGGCTGATTTATATCTAATTTGAATATATATAAAGTTTATTTGATCTGTTCTTACATAAATAAAATGTCTTCCTTTCTCACATTTCTCAATACTATGCCCTATACATGTGATCCTGTGTGCTTAGATGAAACTTCAATTAATAGTCTTAGTTTTGCAGATGATCTTGTTATATTGTCAGAATCTCAAAGCGGTCTACAATCCGCTTTAAATAAACTAGAAAATTATTGCCATAAATGGTAATTGACTGTAAATAAAAAATAAAACTAAAGTTATGATTTTTCATACTGGTAACACATTCCAGTCACAATTTTTTACATCAAAAATCAGAACTTACTGAAGTTCAAGAATATACTTTTCTGGGAAATACTATTGACAGAAAGGGAAAATTTAAGAGATCCACGCAAGAACTTTCAAAAAAGGGACTAAAGACCTTTTTCTCCCTTAAAAAATACATGTCAAATTTCCAGCATGTCCCTGTTGATCTATCATGTAAATTATTTGATTCCTTAATAAGACCAATAATACTTTATAATAGTGAAATTTGGTTTATGGAAGAATATTTCTCAGTTTATAAAGCTAAGAACAGAGCTAGGATCCATGGAACTAGCTGTGATATTTTATCATTGATAGACAGATTTAGCATGGAGAAAGTCCATCATAAATTTTGTATATCAGTTTTAGGAATAAAGAAAACTTCCAGCAACATTGTTGCAAAATCAGAGCTAGGTCGATTGCCACTTGACATGTTTATAAAAACTCAAGTTATATTGTATTTTAGCAGAATTAACTGTAAAGAAATAAATCCCCTCGTTCAAGAGGCTTTTAAATTAAATAAAACTTTGTCCCAAGATGGCATATACACATGGTATACTTTTGCCAGGGAAATATTGGCAGAGTTTGATATAAATGAGGAAGATCTTTTTGTTTTAGATAAACCTTTTAAACTTATTAAAAATCCGATTAAGAATTCAACTAAACGTGGTGTTAAAGAAAAATATGATTAAATTATACTTGAAAAACTTTCAAACTTAGATGAAAATTCAAAGCTTTTTCTTTACAATAAACTTAAAAATGAAATTAAGCTAGAAGATTACTTGTCCACACTGAAAAAATTTAATAGACGTAAAATCTTAACTAGGTTCCGTATAAGCGACCACAAGTTAGAAATAGAAATTGGTCGTTATAAGAAAGTTCCAAGAGAACAAAAAATTTGTAAAGCTTGCAAAGTATTAGATGACGAGAAACATTTTTTCCTGCATTGTCATATTAATTATAATATTCGAAACAGTCTGATACAAGAAATTGAAAACTATTATCCTGATTTCAATCACAGTCAAGATATCTTGTCCAACGTTGTCGACTATATAAAGCAATCTATGGAGTTGCGAAAATAGGGTCCACATTGGTCAGTTATCTGTGTATATTGTTAACATGTTATATAAATCTAAACTTGATTTGAATTCTTACTGTATGTTGTATGTCTTATGTCAACTTGTCATTATTTGTTGTAATTTGCACAGCCCATCAGGGTTTCTTGTTTTGCAATAAAGTTATTATTATATATATATTTGAGTCCTGGGGGCATAAAATCAAGGAGTTGGCCCCGAGCATCACCAAACCTCTGCACGACACTGTTGAAGATAAACGTTAGAGAATATCGAAGGGCCAATCAAAAATGGGCAAACCAGAGAAACTGATAACATAGGGTACACAAGACGAAGGCAAGCAAAACAATAACACAACACAAATGTGTTGGCCACCACTATACGTAAACAAACATAAATAACGTAAATAAGACATGAGCCCTCCTACAAACAACTGGAGATAAAGACGAACCGAATATCGTTTTATGAGACCTCCTAAGAACAACTGGAGGCAAAGACGAACCGAACATCGTTTTTTTTATGCGGAAATCGTAACTGTATCTCTGTACCATTGTTATACATTGGCTTTATGAGAATAAAAATATCTAGTAGAATTTAAAATGTTGAAGGATATATATTCACAATATAAACATTCCAAGCTAATTTAAAAATCATAACTACATGTTCGTATTTACATAGCGTAAACATGAATCACATGTACAGGACGTCACAAAATACAACAAATGTGCACTCACCTTATGGTTTCTATGGCAGTTGTTTAAATATAGACCAAACTCTTAACATAAGAACATATTCGAACACTTATGGATTAAATCATTGTTAATTAGCTTTCCACTATATATATAATGCTATGTATTTTGATTTACATGTATAAGTACCGAGAGATTATAATTGTTAAATGTCCCTTTGAATACATTTAGCTTGCTATTTAAATGTGTATTCAATTTATTTTCTTTACCCTTTTGTTTGCATTTTACAAAGACATTTTGTGTATTGATTTAAATTTTAAACTTATTATTTGAATTTTTTATATAGATACATTATATGCTATTCAGGAACTAGACAGGGTATATAATATCACATTTCTGGCTTCGAATTAATTATATACCCCAGCATTGACCTCTTAGCCTACTTATATATGTTTGTTTTCAATTATCGTGAGGGGTCGTCGTGGTCGTGATCGTATGGTAGTTGGGTTTACAATTACCTGTGTAATCAGTGGCTATCACCACTACGTTGTTAGTTTGAACCCCGTTCATGGCGAGGTGTACTCGATACAACATTATGTGATAAAGTTTAAAGTTTGTTAGCGACTTGCGACAGATCGGTGGTTTTCTCCGGGATCCGCCACGATATACCTGGAATATTGGGATTGTACTAAACCACGAAACGAAATCGAAACGCAACGAACGAAACGAAACGAAACGAAATATTACGAAACGCAAAGAAATATACTAAAAGGCGAAACGAAACGCAACGCAACGAAACGAAATTTACTATAATGCGAAACGAAATGAAATGAATATAATGAAACGAAACGAAATATACATAGTGCGAAACGCAATAGAACGAAACGGAATTTAGCGAAACGCGATGAAGTTTTCCCTATAATTATCATTCATCAGAAGCAAGGCAGTTCTCATTATTAATTTAAAACTCAGAATTCAATGTAATCTAGCAGCTAATAGTTACAGTGACAATACTCTGCCTTTGAAATTCTCTGATAGGCATCGGTTACGGTTCCATCATAATACCCGTAATTAACGGAGCAGCGAACATGTTTCAAGTACTATATACATTATCTGGCGTCAAAAGAAATTAAATATCTTAAGACACTGAGGATCATCTATTATGAAGAAAACCCTGTCGCTTCACATGCAAGCAAATAATGGGGTTTCCACAAACATGGGTATTGTCTGTGGCCCCTGTCCAAAATAAAGCGGGCATACATTTCATGGTGAATTTATCAGACCACGAAGTGCAATGTCATAATAATAAAAATAGTTATTGATAATAATAGTTTTTTCGAAAGGATTCTGTGCTAGTATGGTAAAATTCAATGCTGATTTCACAAAAGGTATTGATTGATTGATTTTGATTTTTGGTGTTTAACGCCACTTTCAGCAATATTCAGCTATATCATGGCGACCAGTTTTAGTGGTGGAAGAAGCCGGAGTACCCGGAGAAAACCACCGACCATGGGCAAGCAACTGGTAAACTTTATCAAATGCGACTGTGAATCGAGTGCACCCTTTTTTGTAATTTACAACGCCGGGCGCGAACCCACGCCGTATTGGTGATAGGCTTGTATGAGTTGTTAGATAATCCAACTACCCAACTCATTGAGCTACCCAGGCCCTGGAATAGAGTTTAAAAATATTTTAAACTCTTGGAATAGAGTTTAAAATTGGACCCTTTTGAAATATGTTACAAAAGAACCACTGCATGGATTGAAACCAAACATGACAGAAATAGACCTACGGTCCTCATAGCGTGTCCAACATGCATGTATTTATCAGCACCTTAGTTATCCCCAAACAGCGAGGTTGCACAGGTTGCACAGGGTGTATTGTATCTGGACTGTCCTCACTCCCTGCATACCAATACTAGTCCTGTTGTGTGTCCGTCCATAACATTAATTCTTGTGGATATCCTGGATCTTTCTCAACCAATCTTAATCAAATTTAGTAAACATATTCAGTGTAATAGCAGCAAACCCTATCGAGTTTCAAGGTCATAGTCTAACGGTTAAGGTCATGAATACATATTTGCTAAGTTTATACAGCGTTGTGGACACATCATAGCTTTTTTTTCCTTTGATTTCGATCGGACTCTCTGAAAATATTTTTCATTGAGAGTGGAACAAACTAGTTGGTTTTATACGTGTAGGTCAAATGTCCAATTCATCGTCCTATTTTGTATTTCTTTAACAGTCATGTGAACACAACAAAGGCTATTTTTTCACCCGGTCGCAAGTTCGTTGCTTATTCCTGGCTCGTAAGTTATTCCTTATTTGCTATTCCTTATTTCATTCGATGGATTTCAATTAAACTTGGAGAATACATCAACAATTGAGAATGCAAGTAGCCTTTTAATTTTTAAAGTCAGAGGTCAGGGACATGGTGACATTTTGTCTTTTTATATATAGCCTAGCGGACACAACATAGCTTTCTTTAATTTGTTTCGATCAAACTTGGTTAGAACATTAACCATTTAGAGAGCAAGACGTTTATCGTATTTTTAGTGTCATAGATCAAAATGCCAAGATCCCCGTTATATTTTTAATTTCTTTTACAGCCTTGTTGACACAACAAAGCTTGTGTTTTTCAATGGATTTCAATCAAATTTGTAAATATTAATCGTTGAGATTGCATGAATGTTTATTTTCAATGTCAATGGTCAAATGTCAAGGTCAAAGTCACATTTTGCGGTCCTTAGATAAACTTAAGTAGTTACATATATGTATATCGAATCAAGAGAGGTCATGAAAAACCGCGATTCTAACGATAATCAATCTCAAAATCCAGAGACAAGGCCAAGATAGCAATGACAAAGACGAAATTCAACTCTCAAAAACTTTTACACAACAGAAACTAAAGAGTAACCAGCAACTCAGACTTTGCCAAATATGTGGAACTTAAACCAGATGCACCGGCTGGGTAAATGTTCTCTGCTTTTCATGAAACACCACCACGTTGCTCGTGTCATAGTCCGGTAAGACGTTGTTTATGTCATAGTTCGGTAAGACGTTGCTCATGTCATAGTCTGGTAAGACGTTGCTCATGTCATAGTTCGGTAAGACGTTGCTCATGTCATAGTTCGGTAAGACGTTGCTCATGTCATAGTTCGGTAAGACGACAGAAAAAACTACGAGTTAATTAGGAAACTAATCAGTTCTAAATTGGAAAAAAAACTGCACTGTCCTTGCACCACAAAGTGGTCCTCTAAAATTCAACATTTATTCTTCATAATTCGAAACCGACTAAACATTATAAAAAAAATGCGAATGTAAAATAACAACAAACGAAGTTATCGTTTCCGTAGAGATGTTCTTAAGATATTATATTAAGATATCATCGTGACTCTTATTAACTGTGGCTTCATTTAATTTCTATAGGTACCAATTTTCCAGCGACCTGTTTATTCTTTTATTCTATAAAAGATGATCTGGTAGAATTCCACCAACCACGAAAGTGAGTATCCACAACTTGCCATTTTTTTTTCAATTTACGAAAATTGATACCCACAAAAATAATTGAATCCACAGTAATCGTATTTACTATAATAAATGATGCGTTATTACGTACTTTGTATGCGTATATGCACGTACTGAAATGTGCACGAATAATAAATTTGTTTCCACACTGATATGAAAACGTTGTTTCCACACTGATATGAAAATGTCTAGATCGATTGTATTGATTTTTTTTTTATTTATGGTGTTTTAACGCCACTTTCAACAATATTTCAGCTATATCATGGCGACCAGTTTGTGTGTCAGACGAATATGCATCTAATAATGTGAATCGAAAACGCTTTTAAATTTTGTGGTAAACTGATTCACTTTTACAAAGAACGGATTTCTTTTCTTTTTTATTGTGAAGATGGAAAACGTGAGGCTGTCAGTTGACTTTCATTGAACGCTGTGGAAGTCAAGCAGACCTCTCATTTACTTGATGTCTGCAGGTTTCGATTGTTCCTCTGACAGTTCGATGGTTTCTTGAGGATTTTCCGCTTTCCTTCATCTTTAATACAGCCGGTTTTGTACATAGTGCATGTACATCGGCATCAGTGGTATCTGGGACTACTCGACTAGATAGTATGTATAGTTGTCCAGGTCGGTATTCCCCGTTACAGAGCTTTTTAATGTTTGGAGCTGAATTTGTCCCCCGGTGCGTCGTTCTTTCCCCCGTTTGCACTACACTGTAAATAATGTTCACATCACTGTAGGGATGATCATGGAGTGGCATGTAAGTATTTCCTGCACCCCCTTTTAAGCTGTTAGACCAGACGCATAAGCCCTGAGGTCCGACTCTGGAGATACTACAGAAACCCTGACAGGAATACCTGGATATCCTTCTTGCCTCATTTATTGAGGGTGCTCCTTATAGAAAAGAGGATTCTACCTGGCGTAATGGTCGTTGGTAAATTTTTATTTTGTTTGTTTTGACGAATGGTTCATAAATCTTATGCATTAAATTTTTGTCTTGAAGAATGGTTCATAAATCATCTTATGCATGCATATCAGTATAAAATTCTGCTTAGAATTTTTCATCACTTCTCGTTCCATTCATGTTGTTCTTATTGGATTTTAGTATATTTTCGTTTCGTTTTGCATTTTAGTATATTTCGTTGCGTTTCGCATTTTAGTATATTTCGTTTCGTTGCGTTTCATTTCGCATTTTAGTATATTTCGTTTCGTTGTGTTTCGTTTCGCATTTTAGTATATTTCGTTGCGTAATATTTCGTTTCGTTCGTTGCGTTTCGATTTCGTTTCGTAGTTTAGTACAACCCGAAATAATGTTCTTCTTCTTTCGGTATACAGCTATCAATCTACTGGATGATCACTAGCTGTTGCGCATGCGTGGGAATAAGAAATAATAATAAATTCAGTCAGTTTATAACATATTTACAAGTGGTGCCAACAGAAATAAATTTTGTGGTTAAAACTATTTACAATTTCATTATTATTTAAATTTGTGATTGTAGATGGCTGAGAACAGTTGGTGTTGTTAGCTGTTCTCTAAACGTGTTGACTGTTGGGCATAGAACTATAGTTTGAGGTAGTAAATTCCAGTGAATGATTGTGTTCGGAAAGAATGAGTACTTGTATGGATCTTTGAATGCATGAAGATGTCTGTATGTAAATGGATGAAATTGTCTGATTCTTGGGTCTGTAGGTATTAATATTGTTGTAGGAACTGCAACTATATGGTGAGCAATCTTGTAGAACATGATAAGTTTTGTTTTGAGTCGACGTTGTTGTAATGAAGGCCAGGTGAGAGTTTGTAGCATGTCTGTGACGCTGCTAGTATTATGGTATCTGTTGCAGGCATACCTAGCTGCCCGTCGTTGGACCATCTCAATTTTATTGCAATGTTCTGCAGTGTGAGGGTTCCAAACTGAGCATGCATACTCTAGTTTTGGACGGACAAGAGATAGGTATGCCTGCGACTTTATATTTGTGTTGGAGGTTTTAAGGTTTCCTTTGAAGAATCCAAGACTTTTATTTGCATTGGCTACTATGTTGTTAGCATGCTGTGTCCATTTTAAGTCGGATTGAAGAGTGATTCCAAGATATTTTGCTGAAGAAACTGATTCCAAAGTATGATTGTGTAGCAAGTAGTTATGTTTTACAGGATTTTTCTTGTTTGTTATTGTAAGGACTGAGCATTTGTTTGCGTGGAAAGTCATCAGCCAGTCACTTTCCCATCTTGCGGCAGCATCAAGGTCTTCTTGGAGACTATCACAATCTTTTTGAGATTTGATAGTTTTGTAGATGATGCTGTCGTCGGCGAACAGTCTGAGTTGGCTGGATTTCATATATTCGGATAAGTCATTAATATATACCAGGAAAAGAACAGGACCCAGAACTGTTCCCTGAGGGACACCAGAAGTGACCGGAGCAATATCTGATGACTCTCCATCCAGAACCACTGTTTGTGTTCGGTTTGATAAAAAGGCAGAGATCCAGGTTAATTTTTTGATATCTTGATTCCATAAAATTTGAGTTTGTATAGAAGTCGTTGATGTGGAACTTTGTCAAAGGCTTTGGCAAAGTCCATGATAATGAGATCAGTTTGAATATTTTCATCTGAATTTGCAGCAAGTTCTTGAACAAAGGACAGTAGTTGGGTTTCACAGGATCTAGAATGTCTGAAGCTATGTTGAAGATCATATAATAAACTGTTGCTTTCCAGATGGTTAAGTACGTGTTTTGTAATGACATGTTCCATAATTTTACAGCTGATACAAGTGAGAGAGATTGGTCTGTAATTTGCTGCATTGTATTTTTCACCTTTTTTGTATGCTGGTGCAACATTTGCATGTTTCCAGTCAGTTGGTATGCAGCCAGTCTGAAGTGATTTTTGAAAAATAATGGTTAAAATTGGAGCTGTAAAATTTTGAAGATCTTTTAGTATTCTGCCGCTGATATTGTCTGGGCCACTGGCTTTATGCGGGTTGATGTTATCAAGTAGTTTTCGGATGCCAGGTGTTGTGATGCTAAGTGGTGGTATATCTGGATGTGGACTCACACCCTTGTTAGGAATGTTATCTATTGATTCAGTGGTAAATACAGATTTAAATTGTTCGTTTAAGATGTTTGCCTTTTGTTTAGTGTCAACAACTAGTTGTCCCTCTTTTTTCAAGGGAGCAACTCCACTGTTGTCAGTTCTGAGTAACTTTATGAAGGAGAAGAGTTTTTTTGGTTTCGATTGATTATTAAAACTTTGATCTGGATCATTTGTTGGAAGGTCTAGGATTAATTTTTCGATATAGGTGTTCTAAGCATGTCTTTGTTCTTTCTGGACCTGATGTTTCAGCTGTTTATATTTCTCTTTATACTTTTTGTCCTTTTTCATTTTGAAGTATAATTTGTTCTTTTTATTAATCATCTTTCTTAGTTTATTATGGATCCAGGGTAGTCGATGTTTGTATGTTAGCATTTTATGTGGGATGTTTTTATTAATTGATTTTGTAAGATTGTTCTTAAATAAGTTCCACATTTCATTTACAGTACTATTTGCATCATTGTTTATGTTTATTATCTTTTTAAATGTGTCTTCTAAATCAGATTTGATGTTATCCCAGTTTGCTTTGTCATACCTAAGGATTTTTCTGGGTTGTTGACGTACTTTACGCAGCCATATGGCTGCTTCTATGTAAACAACATCATGGTCACTAAGCCCAAGAGGTGGTAATGTATGAACTTTATTGATGATAGATGGATTGGTTACTAGGATGAGATCAAGAGTTCGCTCTTCTCTAGTTGGAACATTTACTAATTGATGGAGATTGTATTCATCGATGATATCTAAGAGGTTGATGTTAAGTTCTGTTTCTGGTTTACCTGGTATAACTTGTGGTATAGACCAGTCGATGTGACCCAGATTAAAGTCTCCTCCTAAAATAATATTGGTATTGGATGCATGATTTATTCTACTGAGGGATAATTCAAGCTGTTGTAGAGATGTTGAAAGCGAAAATTTGTTACTACTTTAGTTATGTATTTGATGTTGTGCAAACTTTTTAGAGATGTATATATACAAATGTACCTCGTCTTAGAGATGTATATATACAAATGTACCTCGTCTTAGAGATGTATATATACAAATGTACCTCGTCTTAGAGATGTATATATACAATTGTACCTCGTCTCCTAAGGCGAATCTAGGGATAGACATAAGAGGTATGTCTAAGTGAATGTAGATGGTACATATATATATTTTTATTTTTTAATTTCTAACTCAGCAATTTTTATTCATAGAAAAGCTCACATGCCCTTTGGAAAGGTGAGCTAAAAAGTTAGTGTTTTGGGTGTTGGAACTTTTTAGCTCCCCTTAACTGCTATTATCTCAGAAATGGGCTAATTTTATCTCAGAACAAATAAAATTGATTGATTGATTTTTGGTGTTCAGCGCAACTTTCAGCAATATTTCAGCTATATCGATGGCGACCAGTTTTAGTGGTGGAAGAAGCTGGAGTACCCGGAGAGAACCACCGTCCATGGACAAGCAACTGGTAAACTTTATCACGTGCGGCTGCGAGTCAAGTGCACCCTTTTTTGTAATTTACAAAGCTGGGCGAGAACCCATGAAGTATTGGTGATAGGCTTGATCGACTAATTGTATCTCAGAACAAATAAGAAGTGGACTAATTTGATCTCGGAACAAATAAGAAGTGGACTAATTTGATCTCAGAACAAATAAGAAATGGACTAATTTTATCTCAGAACAAATAAGAAATGGACTAATTTTATCTCAGAACAAATAAGAAATGGACTAATTTGATCTCAGAACAAATAAGAAATGGACTAATTTGATCTCCGAACAAATAAGAAATGGACTAATTTTATCTCAGAACAAATAAGAAGTGGACTACTTTTATCTCAGAACAAATAAGAAATGACTAAATCTGTTTCATACATGTGAAATCTAATGGTGTTAGATAAATAAAATCCCATAATTGCCAGGTGTCTAATGGCATTAGAAAAGAATCTCACAGAAAAATAAACATGATATAAACATGAAATAAATTGTACTTGGTGATAATTATAAGCTGATGGCTTATGTTTTAATCTGTTGTTTGCATTTAAAGCATATCTTTGGTATAATGGTCATAAATAGTTTGAAGTGCTAATAAGAGCAGAGACTTGAAGAAAGTTTGTGTTAAAATCAAAGAGAGGCAAGCAAGATTCTTTAAATTTGTAATGAGGAGAGACAGAATGATCATTACATCATTACAATGGGGAAGTTCAGTGGAAAAAAAAGAGCAGAGAAAGACAACATGTCAAACATCTCGACAGCTTAAGGATGTGGTTGCAAAAAGAAAATACAGAAATAATACATAGCGTGAGAGACAGAAAGAAGTACAGAGAAAGTATGATCACCATGTCGAAGTGCACTTGAAGAAGAAATAGCTTGAGGCCATCGATTTTGTTTATTTCATAATCAGACTTTTATAACTGTTATTAGGGTTGCATAATGGCATTCGTGCATAATGTGCACCCCCTCTTGGCTTGGAAAATCTGCAGAAAAATGTGGTTTCCCATTCTGAAAAAAGAGTGAAACATATTGGTTCTTGTTTATAATGCTCCTGCAAAATAAAGAATCTATGTAAAATCTAGCGCATTATACATAGGTCATTACGGTACTGGTAAAAATAAAATTAACTAGACACATATCACAAATTTTTATTTTATTTACTCATAGAAATGTGTTCTAACTATGAATTTGAAAAAGTAAAAAACAGTCAAAACATAAATCAATAAAAAAAATTATCAGACAAAATATTTACAATAAATAATTTATTAAAATTTCAACTGAATCATGATACTTTCACCTTTATTGTTTGATGTTGTTTAATGCCACTTTCAACAATATTTCAGTCATATCATGGCGGTCAGTTTTATTGGAGGAAACCAGAGAAGCCGGAGAAAACCACCGACCTGTCGGTGGTTTCTGATAAACTTTATCACATAATGTTGCTCACCTTGCCCTGATCGAGATTCGAGTTCACAACATCAGTGCTGATAGGCACTGATTGCATAGGTAGTTGTAAATTCAACTACCATACAATCCTTTCACCTTTAAATATGCTGTGTTTGAAAAACATAGTTATCTGAAACATACTCGAACATTTCAAAACTTGCATATTGCTCTTACATAATAGTGCAATGATATATCTGTGTTTCACTTTTGTTTTTACAGTGATTATATAGTACAAAAAGATGAAATACAAAAATATATATTCAAATGAGTAATGCTGAATATTCTTATCCATAATGGGGTGAGTGATTGTTGTTTAACGCTAATTCAGCAATTTTTCAGCTATATCATCGCTACACTTGGACACATGATTCTGATTCTGAGCCAACCAGTCTTTGCTCTTTCTCCTTAGTGCTGCGTGCTTAGTGGAGAAGCAACAAATACCAATTTTATAGTCTTTGGTTTGAACAGATGCGGTTGTATCCCTAATGGAAACGAGTTCAAACTCTTGACAGAATGTAAACTCTTAGAGAATTGCATGGCTTCCAACCTTTATTCCAGACAATACCGGTAAATTAAAATTAAAATTCAAAACTTTATTTCGAGTCGGTACATGAATAAATGAATAACGCAAGCTCTTGTGAGCTTTTAAAACCGACATTAATAACTAAATAAATGCAAATTTAAGACATACATATAAAATACTTGGTGAACAGCAAACATGCATACAAATGTTAATCAGTCAAAAGTCAGAACACATGTGTCAAGAGCCTTTATGTGTTGTGACTGTTGAAGTATAGAAGCCAGATATAAAACATAAAAAAGAGGGGCCGTCGTGGTCATGATTGTATGGTAGTTGGATTTATAACTACCTGTGCAATCAGTGCCTATCGCCACTAACGCTGTGAGTTTGAACCCAGCTCAGGCGAGGTGTACTCGATACAATATTATGTGATAAAGTTTGTCAGTGACTTGCAACAGGTCGGTGGTTTTCTCCGGGTACTCTGGTTTCCTTCACCAATGAAACTGACCACCACGATATAACTGAAATATTGTTGAAAGTGGCATTAAACACCATAAAACCAACCAACTATGAAAAGACATTTAGGCATATTATAACACATAGATATATGTATACATATAAAAATCCGGGTTATGCAAGCAAAGCATTCGGTATATTTCATTGATTGATTGAATGATTGCTTATATTTCAAATTATACATACACTGATTGATTGAGGATATACATAAAATGGAAAAATATACCCTGTATTGCACACTGAAAAAATCTCAACCGAAAATGTAAAAATGCCATCAATATTTCAATAATCTCCCATATTATTAAACTGAAAATATCACAAGTGTGCATTTGAAAAACACAGGCATAAATATTTCATCAGAAAAATAAAGGAAGTAAGAGCCCATGGGCTACCAGGGGGGTGAATGTACATCATAATGTAGGGATTAATATAAGTTCTTGTAACTTGTTTCCCAATCCTATTAATTACTTCCTATTATGTAATGTATATAGTTGAATATTGTAATGTTATGTTGAATTAATTAATGAAATATGTTTAAACTAGTTTAAACTATAATGTAGAAAAATGAACGTGAGTTTTTACTTACCAAACGTCAGTTATTGTAAGGATGACATTAAATGTGATAGTTCGTAAAATGCCCCTAAATGTCTGCTAAACAATGGTGTGTCCATCGTTCAAAAACTTGTTGTCAAACTCTTTTTCTCAACAGGTGGAAATAACATTGTTAAAGTGTTTGCGTGGTGATAGGCACTGATTGCACAGGTAGTTGTAAATCCAACTACAATACGATCACCACCACGACGGCCCCTATTTTTACCTTCAAGTGGCACAAAATGGATTCCAGATTATGACGTACATTCAAGCTCCTGGCTACTATTCTCACCTGAGAAATATAGCATTTATTTGACATGGTGCAAAATGGTGGAAAAGATTTGCTAAAGCTCACCATTCTCCCCATTTTTCAGCCTCGTCAAATAAATTCTATATTCACCATCAATAGACCAATATTGTATATATATTCCTTCACTATATAGTCTTTTTTTTTAATAAATAAAATTAACAAATAGAAATTTTTTCATATTACAGATTGACTTAATTCTGTATTGCTGATATAGAAATAATCTACATACATTTGATATACATTTGTATTGTAAATATTTTTAATAGTGATTTTTGGTCTATTTTCAGAGGTTAAAATCAGAAACAGACCAATTTTCTTTCTTCTGTAAATATTTATATTAAGGCTTGAATACAGAACAGATATAAAAGAGCTGTCTATTTACCTATAATTTGTTTCTAAATGCATAGTTGGATTGTTTCTTGTGTTCATTTACATCCATATCTTTTCTTACTAGAATTATCTTGAGTCATCTCTGAGTTACCTCTCTTTGTTCATTGTTCAAGTTGAATTCCTAGGAAAATCCCCATCAGATGATATAAAGATAAACGAATTTATATGTAATGATATAGCTGAAATGAGGTTGTAAAAATTGTAAAAAGACATTGGATCCTCTAAAGAAACATTTCTTGAATGTCTGTTGACATAGAAGGCAGCTTTTCTGGAAAAGAAGTATAAAAATGCTTTGACCAATCAGAAGTGGCAATCTTGGATTTCGAATCAATCCAAAAACTAACAACACTTCTGAAGAATGAACCCCTAGAGGAACAAGTCTTGAGACTTCAAATGAAATAGTTTTCGAGAAGACATTGAAAATATCTCTGCCAATCAAACCCAAGGACAACCATCTTGGATATCTTATCACTTTACAAAGATATAACACTTCTTCCTTACCCCAAGAGGTACAATTGTGGTAAGTTTGGTGACTGGGCATGCAGTGGTTCTGAATAAGAAGTTGAAAATGTGAAAAGTTGAAGACATGAGGACGGACGGACGTACAAATGGACGCTAGACACTTTTGAAACTACTGCATCTGCTAAAACAGTATCAAAATTGGATTTGTAATAAAAATTCTAAATTGTGGGTGTTGGCTGCACTTTGACCCCCTTATATCTTGGACACGTAAAGAGCTATAAACAATCTATAACATACTAAATAAAGAGAAAAAAACATAAAAAAAACTTCATTAAGATTGGTTAAAAATAAATGATCAACATACAAAAACAGAAAACAACCTATTTATCACCTTTGGTCAGTGGTTTTGTTCTGGTACTCCGGTTTCCTTCACGAATAAAAATGATCGCCACAATAAAGCGGTAACTGAAATATTGTTGAAAGTGGTGTTAAACACCATAACCCTAATTCCTCCAAATAGGCAAACTTTCAAAATTTTAGTCCCTTTTAAGACCCTTTTTTAAAATAAAATAGCAAAAACATTTTATGGCACACCAATAACTCATCGAGATGAATTTTATGCAAAAAACTGCATTAAAATTGGATGAAAAATATTTAAAAAATATAAGATTATGAAATTCACCCTTTTTGGACCCCTTTTATATCAAAAATGGTAATAGTTAAACAAATGTGTGTAGTTGAAACAGAATTATTTCTCTTCCTCCAATCTTTCTATAGTTCCTGCTTGGCCGTTCAATCTGACATAATCTCCTAAAATAACAGAAATAAATCCATTTCAATGTCAATGTTAGAATATATTAGGTCACAACTACATATTTTGTCCAATAGAATTTTTTTTTACAAATTCTGTCCAAATAGTGTTAAGGGAAAGTGTCTGTAATTTCAATTATTTTCATCTCTTATATTTTTGTAGTGAAACAAAGTGCATGTAAATAATTTGCCCAGTGTTTCAGATAATAAAATTAAAATTAAAAAGTTTACCGATGCTGAAGACAGACTACGATGACGGATGCCAAGCGAAGGCAATACCTCACATGACCCTTTGGATCGGGTGAGATAATAAAAAAAGTTATTCTCTTGGGTGTTGGTCTTTTTTGACACCTTGTATACCAGGAACAGTAAGCGATATGTCAAATCTGTTTGAAAAAACAGACAGGAAATTTCATAAAGAATCTAAAGAAAAAAAAACTCCATCAAAATCTGACCTAAAATAAAAATAAAAATTTGGGTGTTGGCCCCATATGACCCCCCACCCCCTCTCTTTATATCTTGATAATAATAAAAAAAAAACCATGCGAAATCTGTTTGATACTTCATGAAGAGAATTTAATGAGGAACACCCAAAAAAATCACAAAATTTTGCTATAAAAACATGCTGCACATATTATTTTTTTTGACACCTTTGTACCACTTGTTCCTTTTGTGTATTTCTGATCGAAAAAAACCCAAACCATTAACTTTATTTAAAAGACCTTTCAATGAACAATAATGAAAGTTTGGTTCCAATTGTAGAGTTGTTTCAGAGAAGATTAAAATGTATATAATACATCGATGACTGCATCACTGCTGACAATGGATGCAAAGTTAAGACAATAGTACACATGATAACCCTTTGGGTTAGGTGAGCTGAAAAAGTAATATACATGTACATGTAACAGAAAAAGACAGATAATCTAACCAATGAATGTAATAACACCAACCTGATTGGAACAGATTTGTAGCATTAGGAACATTAACAATACAAGGAAGACCAAACTCTCTGGCAACAACAGCTCCTGAAATTGTAATTAAAAATAATCAATTGATTGATTGATTGATTGATTGATTGATTGGGTGTTTAACACCAACTTTAACAGTTAATTAACTATATCATGGCATGTAATTAATTCAGCTGATATATATATTCCAAGATGAATATCGCAAGTCAAAATCTTTTTTTCTGAGACGAATTACAAAAACTTCATCTGAAATTTAAAGTAGGTTAAACTTGACTAGATAAACATGTTCCTTTATAAGCCACCACAGAGGAATTAACATAGGGTTTTATTGGATTTTATTTGTTTTTTCTGTAGAATGCAAAAATCCAAACATATAATTTTTGTGTCAAGCAATAAACTTGTCACAGCTAGTTTTCTTAAAAAATTGGTCCAAAAATTCCTGTGCACTAGTGTGTGACGTGCAATTTGACGATAATTGGTCCTTGACTATTAAAAATCTTATGGGAAAGAAAGACATCAAATTATATGGCTTCACAATCATTTGATTTTGAGCATAACTGATGAAGAAACGTCTCGTCCACACTAAATTTGATACCTATGTTTTTATTACTAGTAATGCTTATTGAAGCATGCCTTAATTTACTAACCATGTGACACAAGCCCTCCTATTTCTGTAACAAGACCCGAGATGAGTGGAAAATAAGGAGACCATCCAATGTCTGTGCATAGAACTATCAGTATATCACCTGCCTGCAATGAAATAAGATTCATTTCAGTTTATATTGTTACCATGACTACAGTTATGAGAAACTGCAAATCTGTTCTTGATTCTAAATCTTTATGAATTATGTGGTCTCACTGCCCTGTCTTATGGGTAATGCATGTTATCTTTGTAATTATGCATGTACTGATATTATCTTTGTGTTTATACATGTACTGATATTATCTTTGTGTTTATACATGTACTGATATTATCTTTGTGTTTATACATGTACTGATATTATCTTTGTGTGTATGCATGTACTGATATTATCTTTGCATTCTTTTGTTCTTTTACTTGAAAATCTCATCCCATTCAAGTCAATTGTATGAAGTAAAGAAAAGTTTGAAGGTTGAAACATTTGTTTCAATTGGCCCAATAGTTCAAGAGGAGATGATCAAGATATTAAACTTTAATAACGATGACGGACGTAGAAACAACGGAAACAGGACACCAATTGATAGCAATTACTTGAGCCTTTGGCGAAGTGAGCTAAAAATTTATAATTGACAGTGACCAAAATGCATTTACTGGGACATGGAAATGTCTGCAATAGTTTGTCAGTAACCAAATGGTATAAAATTGATGCATCAATTAGGCTCAAATCTTTATGCAAATATTACTTAAAGTAATATGAAACGAGTTTTTGGTGAAATAAACATCTTCAAAAATATTCTTGATATGCTTACATTCCCTAAAAACTACACCATTCGTGCATGTTTGAGGACGAAAATCGCGATCATCTGTTATTAAGAACAGAAAATCATTCCATCTCGTACATGTTTTGTCAAGACAATGGCGGCTAATTAATTTTCGGATGCACCGTTCCGATGATTGCCGATCATTAAATTTCATCACCACGTGTATCATTCTGGTTTTGAAAGAAGTTAAATTTCTTGCATTTCTTGCCTTGCAAAGAAATTATTTCATGTATGTTTTACCTTAAAGATTATCAACTGCAATGAATTTCATTCTGACTTAATCAGTTTATTCGAAAAACTGGACAAAAACATTGAAATCGATAATAATGAATGACACGGGGCCCCATTTGGGGAAATCGAAACAGAACCAAGGGGAAGAGGGGGGTTTGGCAGTTTTTGTAAATAAAATAAATAATCTGGCCACCCAAAGTTGGAAAAAAATTCTGGCCTTTGCTTCATAGAAAATAAAACAAAATAATCTGGCCTGAACTGAGTAAACAATATTATAACCTGCCCTGCACTATGTGTCGAATGAATTTTCTGTCAAATATTCTAACCTGACTAATCTTGTCAGGCCCTCTCAGAATCAAATTATTTGCCTATATATTATTATGAGATAAAGAATGTGTGCTTTCTTTCACATTCTTGTCTCTTAGGCCAAATAAATTTTAAATAGATTTGAAACAAAGTAGTATTCATTTTTAATATAAAAAAAAACTAATGTTTTAGCATAATTACAAGTTGCGTAAGCAGTGTCCCCTTACTGGGCCCCGCGAAATTTGCTGAATTATACCAAGGACGTATATAAGATTCTATATACGTCCTTGATTATACACATAATGCCGTTAAAAGACATTTACGGCGGTTTAGATCATAGATGGTGATATATATTTATTTTCCAGGTAAAGAGATCCTTGTTTAACGTTTCGCTAAGGGAAAATTATTTTTAATCGTGGATTGAATGGAAAATAATGGAATGTAAATCGAAACGAAAATGATGTTACCTGTCAAGACTATAATGGAGCATGCGCACAATCTCTACCGAATGAGTTCAAATCTGAGGTCAATAGCATATGATTTGCATTATTGTCCGAGTAGCAAGAATTATCGAAGACAGAATAAAATGACGTTTTCTCCTGAATTACACATCGTAGCTCTCAAAAAGTGAATGGTTTACGTTCTTTATATATTTAATTTTTACATATATCAGAAATTTTTAGAAAACTGAAAATAAAGATTTTGGCATTTCATATTGCTTTAAAAACTAAACAAAAAAATGTTTGAAATTGCAGATTAAATTTTTTGGACCCTTCATTAAAAGGATGACACTTTAGTTCATTTCCTTTCACTATCTTAATTTACAGCACTATTTACAGTGACCAGATATTTAAACAAAATTGTACTTCAAATTTACCTGAATACTGTCAGCTTCTGGAAGACTTTTAATAACTCTACATACACCTGTCACAACTCCATGACAAACAGGCATTCCTACAATTATATGACATACTGTCAATAAAATTCATAATACTTTTAAGTATATTTCAGTTATATCATGGCGATCAGTTTTATTGGTGGGGAAAACTGGAGTACCCGGAGAAAACCACAGACCTGTCGCAAGTCACTGACAAACTTCATCACATAATGTTGTATCGAGTACACCTCGCCATGAGTGGGATTCAAACTAACAACTTTAGTGGTGATAGACAATGAATGCATAGGTAGTTGTAAATCCAACTACCATACAGTCATGATCATCATGGATCTCTTCAACAGTAGAATATTAATCTGTATACATTTTAACTTCTTCTGACAACACATAACCTGGGCTAGACATACATCCTCATGCTATATTTTTGTGCTGATCCTAATAACCGAGGATGCATGCATGGTCAGGTGATTTTTTATGTCAAAAAGTGAACACAATAAATGATTGATTATTATCGCATAGATAAAAAGAATCTATTTACCTTTAAGTGAAAATGTAGCAGTTCTTTGACTTGATGTGTCTATTTCTGGTACCTGTTCAAAATAAAGAAGATAATATTGTATAGGTGGTCAAAATTGCCAGAAATAAAATTCTCTAATATGAAGGTCAAATGTATTCGCTAGTTTTTGTGATTTTGTGGTACTTCTTATAATGACAGTTTGTTCAACTGATATTTCAATAAGAGAACGGAATAGGAAGATTTTTCTGGATGTAGATTAGACCAATACAATTTTAATTAGAATGAGGATTAAATTAACTCAAGGACTATTCCTGCCAGGTTTGGTTCAATTTTGCTGAATACTTTAGAGAAGCTGTTTTAATTATTTTTTGCTGAAATATGCCTTATTTCTGTAATTTGGAAAAAAGTGTAAATGTGATAAAATAAACATAGAATATATACTAAGAGCTCTTAATTATGCCCTTATAGTTATAATTTGAGCTAATTCTGGATTCAAATGAAGCTACTTTGGCCCATTTAAAAAAATTCTATTTTTAGTAATGGCAGCCATCTTTGAAAGGAGCTCAGAACCATCAGCTATAACTTAGAATGGGGACCAACGAAGGGCATTCCTGGCTTGCCAAGTCTTTTTCAATTTGATCCAATGGTTTAAGATGAGAAGATTAAAATGTGAAAAGTTAACAGTTGACTGACACTACCTGATAGTAAAAGTTCACTAGGCCTTTGGCAAGGTCAGCTCGAATATATAATCATAAGGAAATGTATAAAATACATATAATTCAACCATACTTACAGGAATTGGCTTCCCAACATTCATCTTATGAAATTTCAGCGCCATCTGTGTTGGATACAGCTTTCGTCGTCTTATAGACCTAAATTACAAAATATTTATGCCAAATATTTTTTTTATTGAAAATAAATACACCTATAAATACAGTTATTAAAAATTAGAGGCTGTATCACTCATCTGTTCATTCATATAATTCATGTTCAATCATGTCTAGATTTTCAGAAAAAAATATGTTATTCATTTCATATAGGGTCCTATGTTAATATTTAATCCATTAAAATAAGACTTTTGGTTCTCTCATATCTCTGAAAAAGAAAAAGCTATAACAAATCTATTGTCATACTCTAGACGCTCCACTCGGACACATTATTCTGATTCCGTGCCTTTTCTCTTACTCATTAGTGCTGCATGCTTATACCAATTTTAGCAGAGAAGCAACAAATACCAATTTAACAGTCTTTGGTTTGACCTAATCGGGGCTCGAACCCATAATCTACTGCACTGGAGATGAACAGACTAATCATTACACCACTGACGCAGTTCCAAAAATTATTGCAAAATCAATTTCAGTTTTTATTACTTACCTCCAGTGAACTTATAGCATATACTTACTTTGAAATAATCTTTGGAGATCTAGTTTCTATCAATTTTCCTATTTCAGTATGTGTCATAAAAAATAAAAGGTCTTTTTCTGGAAGTCTTCCCTAAAATATTAATAAAACACAAATTATTACAATCGTCTTTGGACCAAGTTTGTAAAGAAATTATTGTCTACATATAGTGAGGTATTAAAATTTAACATCTGATCTTTAATAAAACACAAAATCATTTCACCACAGTTGGGTTAGGGTTATGGTGTTCAACCCCACTTTCAACAATATTTCAGTTATATCGTGGCGGTCAGTTTTATTGATGGAGGAAAACGGAGTACCCGGAGAAAAAATACGACCTGTCGCAAGTCACTGACAAACTTTATCACATAATGGTGAATAAAGTAAACCTCGCCATAAGCGGGATTAGAACTCAAAACGTTAGTGGTGATAGGCACTGATTGTATAGCTATTTATAAACCCAACAACAATATGACCATAACGTCCTCTTCACTACAGTAGATAATTCTTTTAAAATGATTGTTTTACAGCAGGCCACACCTTATATAAGACCACAAGTCTTCTCCAGGTAATAACACCCCAATCATACTAATTTATTCTGACTCAGTGTTTGTTCTATTTCATTAAAGCTGTGTGCAGTTGCAAAGTCTTTGTAATGATCCGGACTGGGATTAAAAGCCTTTTCTGCATTTATCAAAAGAAACTTATGTAGGACTTAAATCTTCATTTTTACTCAAGACTTAAAACAGGCTTATTCAGTGAAATTTTCTTTAGAGAAATCAGGGCCTGATATGAATTAAACCTCTTGAAAAGGTCACCTCTCATAAATGAACACTTTTTCTTTGTCCCAAATGTGGTCGACCTCTTAATACAGGTTTGACTGTACAGTCATATCTGCTTATACTGTCACCTCTATTTAGCAGTCACCTGTATTATAAGGTCACTTTTTCTTTGTCACAGAGGTGACCTCTTAATACAGGTTGGACTGTACAGTCATATCTGCTTATACTGTCACCTCTATTTAGCAGTCACCTGTATTATAAGGTCACTTTTTCTTTGTCAGAGGTGACCTCTTAATACAGGTTGAACTGTACAGTCATATCTGCTTATACTGTCACCTCTATTAAAAGGTCACTTTTTCTTTGTCAGAGGTGACCTCTTAATACAGGTTGGACTGTAGTCATATCTGCTTATACTGTCACCTCTATTTAGCAGTCACCTGTATCAAAAGGTCACTTTTTCTTTGTCACAGAGGTGACCTCTTAATACAGGTTGGACTGTACAGTCATATCTGCTTATACTGTCACCTCTATTTAGCAGTCACCTGTATTATAAGGTCTCTTTTTCTTTGTCACAGAGGTGACCTCTAAATACAGGTTGGACTGTACAGTCATATCTGCTTATACTGTCACCTCTATTAAAAGGTCACTTTTTCTTTGTCACAGAGGTGACCTCTTAATACAGGTTGGACTGTACAGTCATATCTGCTTATACTGTCACCTCTATTTAGCAGTCACCTGTATTATAAGGTCACTTTTTCTTTGTCACAGAGGTGACCTCTTAATACAGGCTTGACTGTACATATTTGTAATTCATTTGTAACTAACAAATCATTACCTCCTTAACCATCATGTCTGCTAACATCCAGTAAGCTTCCTTAAATTTATCTGCTACCTTTATACTTAATGACTGAAAATAAGCACCAATAAAAAATAAATTAAAAAAAACAGATTTAATCAAAATACACATGTCATAGGTCTTTTTTGTGTTCACAGTGAGTTTAGTTAAAATGAGAAGGTGATTGTTCATTTTGTTGATATTGGTAGAATTGATGATCATCACTGTTTAAACTTTCTTTTCATAATGTATTTACGAAAGGTAAACAGTTTCGAACACATGGTTTTATTTTGCTTTTATAAAAGGTGGTCAGGTATTTTTAGAGTCAAGTCTAGACAATGTGTCATGCACAAGTGAGAGAGTGTGCATGATATGAAAGGTGAGCTGTTTGGCAGTCATTGCATTGCATTCTTAAAACTGTAAGGCTTATTTTATTTCGTTCAGTATAATATGGATTATTCCTCAGAAACTGGAGAAGATCAACACATACAAGCAACAAGTTCTGAAACTCGTGCAGCGGATAAAGAAAAAGACGGAGCTTTAACTGATTCTAATGCAGTTGCAGCACTAGGCCTATTCAAGGACTATTTGGATTCCAAAATTAGTTCTTTGAAAATGGAATTGAAGGAATATATGCCAATAAAACTGAAAGAGTGGTGAACAAATTAAAATGTGAACAGTCTTACAGATTTGAATAAAAAGAAAACAAAATGCAATAAGGCTTTCACGTATAAATGGATTATGAAATTTCCAGAATTAAGCATGTTACAGATTACTCTAGAAATACAGACATATACTATGAAGTCAGAGTAAAAAAAAAGAGAAAAAAGTGTATCAAGATGGATGACAGTTAAGGAATATCTCTCAGATGATCTCGGCTCAATTTTGGAAAATGAGAAAATGATATTAAAGGTCTGCGAGAAATAGAGCCTTGTGGGCAAGAACAAGATGAGAACAAGCCAAAAAGGTAACAACTTAAGTTCTTTCAATTCTAGATTTAAAAAGATCACATTTCTTATTGGACATTTACGGATGCAAATTCTTATGTATTAAGATAGTCCAGTCTAAACATTAGCAAAATTCCAACAAAATTTTTTAATTTCTTTAACTGCACTTCCTTTAACACCAAATAACCATCCTAAATAATATACTAAAAGTCTACCATGATTGCATTGGTGCAAAGTGTTTGATTTGACTAAAATCCCTGTTTTTCCAGAGAAAATTGCTGAATACTGGAATACATTTGGTGTCTATCTGGTGTGTTCTAAAATGCATATGCTTTTCTTGTCTGCTGGATTTTGTAGAAGAATTGCTGATTGGTCAATTTATAATACATTCATGTTGACTAGTAAACAACCGATAGAAAATAGGGAGCAACTGTATGAAATGTAAGATTTAGAAAAATACTAGATAGTGGGTGCATGAATAATTACCTTTCCCCATTCTCTTTGTCCCACTGCTTTTCTGGCTTTTGGCAAAATAAAACTTAAAATTTTTCTACAATAACCAAAAAAATTGTCATTATCATTAACTGATTACAAACGAAGAATTCCTCCTTTTTTCTAAAAAAAAAATTACAATTACAAACATGTTATACGACTTGAAGATCGGGAGACCCAATTATAAAATTAAAATTTATTTAAAAAAGAAATCAAACGTTTCTCAGAAAAGGGATGCCAAATGGTGGCAAAAGCTGAGCTAAACAAAGGGCTACACAGAGCACAGAATGATAAGACTGCATGTAGCATGGTGACAAGGGAAAGTCAAAACAAGTGTATATTAAAGGAAAGTGTGGACCAGCAAATTACTGTATCCATACTTATGATAAAGTTTGTCAATGACATACAGCAGGTCAGTTGTTTCTATGGGTACACCTGTTTCATCCAACAATAAAACCGACAGTCATAATATGACTGAAATATTGTTGAAAGTACCGTTAAAGTTAGACAGCCATAGTCATAACAAAAATGTTGGTCAAAGTTGTCAAACTATGCTAGCTATAAAAGTTTTGTGCATATATTTCTGGTAATTAGATGGACCTATGAATGAATGAGTAAAAGGGAGACAATCGATAGAGTTAGTAAAATCTTCATAAGTTGATTAAGTAATTGATTAAATTAACGACAAATACATTTACAAGAAGGGGTCGTCATGATCATGATCGTATGGTAGTTGGATTTACAGCTACCTGTGCAATCAGTGCCTATCATCACTAACACTGTGAGTTCAAATCTTACTAATGGCAAGATGTACTCCATACAACATTATGTGATAAAATTTGTCTGTGATTTTCTCTGGTTTCCCCAACCAATAAAACTGACTGCCACGATATAGCTGAAATATTGTTGAAAGTGGCGTTAAACACCATAAACCATATACAGGATTGAGTCCTGGATACCATAATCAGTACCCAGACCTTTGTATGTTAATAATACATGTAGGAATATTAGTCAACTGATTATGCTGATTATAAACAAGCATTATATTAAAAATGAACAGATTGCACATACTTGGCTACCCACGGTAACTGTGTTTGAATTTTAGCTTGAGCTTGGTCACATGATAATTCTTCTTTTGATTTCCGATCAAACAGTCTATTCTTCAAAATAACCTGAAAATATATAAATGAATAATTTACAGTGTAGTAGGATTTTATATCTGTTGAGTAAACAAGAGGCTAACATGAGCCTGAGTCACTCAGCTGGTAAAGAAGATTTAACAAAAATAATGGACCTGAGAATCTTCCATGTTTAACAAAGTTATAACATATTTTGATATTCATGTACTGAAGCATATGTTCATCAAATAAAATGAGGCTAATACAAACCATTAAAAAAGTTTTGGCTTGGGTTAGGGTTATGGCGTTTAACGCCACTTGCAACAATATTTCAGCTATATCGTGGCAGTCAGTTTTATTGGTGGAGAAAACAGAGTATCCAGAGAAAACCACTGACCTGCCACAAGTCACTGACAAACTTTATCACATAATGTTACATCAAGTACATCTCCCCTGAGCTGGATTCGAACTCATAACTTAAGTGGTGATAGGCACTGATTGCATAGGTAGTTGTAAATCCAACTACCATACAATCCCGACCATGACAGCCCCTTTTGGATTGAGACAACATACAAGGTACAAAAGTTAAATTATTTTGACATCAAAGGTTAAGGTTACAGTGATGTCATTTTTATCCTTGACATTCCACCCTTGTGTCAGTACATTTACGTGCAATATCTGAAGAAAAAAACAGTTCTGTCGGTTTTTTTAAATTTACCCATTACATGTTAAACTTTAAACCTTCATGACTCAGACCCTATAGATTCAGGTGCCTTCTGTACTAGATTGAATCTCCATTTGAAAACAATATTTACCACCATTTACAATTACATTTTCATGCCTAGTTCTTGGTAATTCTATTTTTAAATTTATTCTAATGCAGCTTATGCAAAACTATGGACCCCACAGCCTCCGACTCCACAGACCCTGTTGTTTTTATTTGTGCAAGCTTGTCAGAATAATTCATGCCATTGAGGCATTCAGAGCCATACCCTTGAACCTTAATGCAGCCTATCTAAAACTTTAGACTCCAAAGCTTTGGACCCCACAGACAAAAGGTTATGCAGTCTTGAATCTGTGTTTCTAAATGATGATTCATGCCATTTATTCTTGTATTTCAATTACTAAATCTTAAAAAAAAATCTCCTTTTTTTTTATTTCACCATGTTAAACTCCAAAGTTTAACATGGTGAAATAAAAGTCCAAACCCCAATGAATTGGGCACCATAGATCCTTGGACGGTAATTTGTACAAATCTAAATCTACATATCTCTGGTGAGCTAGAAATGAAAAAAAAAAAAAAAAACAATCATGCAGTTAAAACTACTGTGCATCTTTATCTCTGCAAAATACAAATTCAGTTGAATGAAATCTTGACATAAATAAAATATATAAGGCCTAAGATTTGGGCCAGTCATTTATTTATACATTTCTCGTTTGGAATTCTAGCTATCTGAACCCTTTAACAGGACTTACCTTCAATGACTGTACAAGTTTTTCTGGCTCAGCTCTCCATGACCTCTCGTATACCTCAGCCTATAAATACAAAATTAAAATGAGGTTAGGTTATGGGTCTTAATGAAGAAATTTAAGATTATACATACTTGACATATGCATAATATGAATTTGTGATGCATACAATCTTGCTAGTATATATTCTAGCAATTAAGTTAACGTGGGATCCATCGTGATCGCATGGTAGTTGGATTTACAATTACCTGTGCAGTCAGTGTCTATCACCACTAAAGTTGTGAGCTTGAATCCCGCTCATGGCACTTATACTTGTGCATAAGGTTTGCCAGTGACTTGCAGCTGGTCAGTGGTTTTCTCCAGGTTCTCCGGTTTTCTCCACCAATAAAACTGACCACTGTGATATAACTGAAATATTGTTGAAAGTGGCGTTAAACACCATAACTGTAACCCTAATCCAGCAAGTTAACGATTCTTTTTTAATGCAGAGGGAATTGAGGACAATAAACTATGCTTTCTTTGTACTAGACAAACATGTATAGCTTCATTTTAAACAACAGTTCACAGGTTGACATGTCACTCAACTCTGATTATCCATTTGGATTTACAACTACCTATGCAATCAGTTCCTATCATCACTGATGTTATGAGTTCGAATCTCGATCAGGATGAGGTGTACAACATTATGTGATAAAGTTCATCAGTGACTTGCGACAGGTCTGTGGTTTTCTCCAGGTACTCCGGTTTCCTCCACAAATAAAACTGACCGCCACGATATAACTGAAATATTGTTGAAAGTGGCATTAAGCACCATCAAACAAACACACTGATTATCCTGAGTTCAACAGTCTTTGATCTTACTCCCTTATGTTACATGCTTAGTGGAAATGCATAGCTAACTCAAATTTACCCCACAATCCACGAAAGCAGATTAACCATATAAATTATAGTGTTTAATACTTTAAATACTGTTACTTCCTCTTTGCATAATAGCTGTTACAAAAGGCTAATATTTTCATCCATACTAAACTCTCCAAGTTATTCTGATCACAGTCAAAAGTCGTTGTTCAAGTTGTCACATTCCTCCCTCATTTCTGTATAATTTTTATATTTTGTTGATCTTGTTTTCGTCCTGAATTTGCATGAAATATTTCCCGTTGGATAAACCAACAATCAATCGTCTTAGCGTATTAGAAAATTTCAATGAAAAGGAGACTAAAACATTACAAACTAACCTCCCTGACATATCTGTGACCATGATGTTCCATAAATGTATCAAATGCTTCCTTAACATGTGGAAAGTCTTCATTTTTCATGAAATCTACACATTCCTGTAATAGAAGCAGACGGATCTAGGTCAAAAGAATGTTTTCCTCTATCCAAGGGGAGGTAATCATTTACAAGAGTAAAGTTTTACAATGAATCCTTGATTTAAGCTAATATTAATTTCTATCATCATCTACAGATTGTTTGAATAAGGATACTAAAGGGATAATCAGAAGCTGTAACCTTGTCTGTCTTATTAGTGAGTGAGTGATTATTGTGCAACACCAAATGAGCCATTTTTCAGCTACATCATGGCGAGAACAAGTTACATTTTGATGAGATGATGATGATGATGACAGCCTTGATCTAGACCAACACTGAGTTAAGATTTTTATGGTGCTAGCTCACTGAAACAACATTCCACAGGTAGACATGTTACTCCACACGGACACATTATCCTGATTCTGAAGCAACCCATCATTGCTCTTCCTTCTTAAAGCTGTGTGCTTAGCGGAAAAGCAGCAAATACCAATTTTATAGTCGTTGGTTTAATCCTTATCAGGACTCGAACCAACGATCTAACACACTCGAGGAAAGCACACTAACATTGCTGATGCGGTTCAATAATAATGACACTGTAACAGTGTCTGTCTAATGTCAAGGTGTTCAATCAGGTTATGGACATATTATTTCAGAAAACATATGAGTAGAAGACAGATCCTCTATATTTTATCTCTATTTATAATCTAAACCTCTCTTTGTTGATTGAATGCTTTCTTATGCTAATTTTCCAATTCATCTTGACAAAGCTTGATGGTGGAAGACCAAAATTAATAGGTTATTTGTAAATTATACAGTCTTTTTAACAATACCTGTATAATTTTCTTAATACATACCTTATTACTGGCAGACAAAAACTTCTCCCTGTATCCAGTTTTGTCAATTTCTTTTGCTAAAACCTGGAGAGAAAAATGAGTCACGGCAATAATGTCATTATCCAAATGAATACAAATTCTAAAAAATCTTAATAAAACAACAATATTAGATCAGTTACCTCGAGTGCACGTAATGCTATATTCTGGTCTTTTATAAAACATGAAAATTAGAACCTGTCCACTTGAGTCCAGATCTTACTAATGGACTCTTAGTCCCCGAGGGTATCCTCCACCCAGTAGTCAGTGTTTCGGCACTGACATGGTTTATTAGATTTATTTGCTTTTGTTCCTAAATAATGTAATTATTATTAAAACTAAGGTTCTCCTCCCTCTGGCGTAGGTGACCTTAGCCGATTTTGTGGATCCTGTTTAGGCCCTTTGGTTTACTTGCTCCCAAAAATTATTTGGTTTTCCAACCGTTCGAATTTGAGCCTAACCTGAGAAGGTTATTCCAGAAATCAATTGTGTGCACTAAAATTGACATCTACTTTTTTATTGCCATATTCTTGTCTTTCAAAAACATCCCAATTAGAATAGCACTATCGAAAGCAGATTTTTATCATTCCAAAACACCAGAAATCTCTTACAATGCAAAAATAACAACATATCAATTTCATTTGCAATAAAGAAACTATATTCTTAACATAATCTAAAATTTTGTCTTTTGATACATTTATCTACGAAATGGTAGGAAGCATGTTAACATATGCCTTTATCCTATCCATGAGAGGGGCTGTCGTGGTCGTGATCGTATGGTAGTCAGGTTTAACTACCTGTGCAATCAGTGCCTATCACCACTAACGTTGTGAGTTTGAATCCCGCTGAAGGCGAGGTGTACTCAATACAACATTATGTGATAAAGTTTGTCAGTGACTTGTGACAGGTCTTGTGGTTTTCCCTGTGTACTCCAATTTCCTCCACCAATAAAACTGATTTCCACGATATAACTGAAATATTGTTGAAAGTGGCATTAAACACCACAACCCTAAACCTATCCATGAGATAGTATGTAATTCCATCACAATTTATTCCTTGCATACTTATGAGTGGTATCACTTGTGGCAAGTTTTACTTTTTAAACAGAACATCTATGTATACTTGTAGGGAGTGATTATTGTTGAATGCTAAATGAGCAATATTCCAGCTATATCTCAGCAAATACAAGTTATATTTGATGAGATGATGATGATGTCCACTTTGTACTAGACCAACACGCTGAGTTGGATTTTTATAGTGCTAGCTCACTGACACAACAGTCTGCGGGTAGACACGTTGCTCCTCTCGAAACACATTATCCTGATTCAGAGCCAACCAACTTTTACTCCTACTCCTTAGTGCTTAGCGGAGAAGCAGCAATTACAAATTTTATTGTCATTGGTTTGACCCGACCAGGGCTCGCATCCACGATCTATTGCTCTTGAAGCAAGCACACTAACAATTACACCACTGATGGGTTAATGTACCTGTAGGGCTGTAGGGACATCAGCACTATACACATCGTCACATTTAGACAATAACACAGCAACATCTGCACATATTTCTGTTGTGTATTCTACAATAGAAAATTAATCAAGTTTTCCTTGCCATCACTGATCAAATCTTACACCTTATGGTTGATTCCGATTCCTAGTATTGAAATAAATATATATATGTTTAACTTTATTCTTTGGTTTTTTTTTGTCTTCATACTGACAAACATCTTCCAATTTATTCCAGCATACCACTGACACACAGTCAATACACATATTTAGACTAGCTTATTATTTATCTACTGCCCAGACTAGTCCATTTTATGCCAGGTATTACACATATGGAAACCGATGTCTTGTCATAGAAAACTGCATATGAGTAATTGCCAAACTGAAGTGACCAAGAGAAATGTATGAATGTTCTTACTTAGTCACCTGTTAGGTAAACGGATAAAACAATATGTATTGATGAAGGTATAAGGTGTTATTTGAGACATAATAAATCAAACCTGTTTTTCCTTGTAATAATATCCCCATGACAACAGCAGCCCATGTCCCAGATTGTCCACTTTTAATCAAAGATGTCTCCCAAATCTATTATAAAAATAAACATGCAGAATTCTGATCAAAATGAGTATTTCCCATCCATGTTTCTATGGCGACGTCTTTAACAAAACTAAAAAGAGCAGAAATCTGATCAAAATGAGTATTTCCCATCCATGTTTTTATGACGACATTTTTTTAACAAAGCTAAAAAGATCAAATCTGACACATCTCAACTTATAATAAGATAATTGAAAATCTTATTCATTGAGGCTATTGTTAACCAAATATATAGAGGCATGTTTTCTTTTCTAAAATTATTTATAATCCTCTTGTAGAATTAGTAAATCAAACTAGCAATTAAAAAATAAGCTATTCCAAATTATACATGTACATGTATTATTATTTATATTCAATATTTAATTCCAACAAAATGATGACCTATTTATACTGGTCTCCCATGAAGACCACTAATTTCTATAGTTGTTTATGATTTATTGGTATTAGAAGTATCATCTATGATTTTTTTTGTCCTTAGAGTAATGGACTTGTTCCAATAGATTCTACCTCCTTCTAGTAGACACTTAACTAGGAGAATAATAGGTTCTTACATACGTTTTTGGGAAAGACCGGGTGATCTTCCACGAGTGATAGAAATTTTATGTCTTTTCACGAGTGGAGTGCAGCGAAACGAGCGAAAAGACACAAACATTTCTATCACGAGAGAATGACGTCAAAGGTATGGAAAAGGACATCTAGAAATACGAAAAAATGAAAATAAAAGACACAAATATATTTAATACGGTTGGAGTCTGTATTTGAAAACAAAAACAATGGTTAAATCCATAATATATCTGTTATTCAGCGATCAGACAGGGTATATAATGTGACATTCCCGGCTTAGGATATCTATTTAAACAATTTTTTTCTTGTTAGAGGCATTCTGATTGGATGTCACAACGAGTAAAGACAAGTGCATGTGAACTCATCTTACCTCGGTCGTCTCCACCCGAAAACGGCCATTTACGGAAGAATTCTCTAACCCTGCTTAAGGTGGTACCATACACTTCAGGTAAAATTTGATCTGCTCGTTTAATTTTCTTATTTTTTTGGCAGTGTGTTTGAATATATCCACTGTAATAAATATCAAAATTTTAACAAATTCCAACCAACAGACTCGGAGTTATAAATTCACTAGTCACATAGCAGCTTTTATCTCTGTGGTTTTGATCACCGAGATGCTTGAAATCTGCATACAAACGTCATATGATCAAAACGTTCAACTGATTTTAAAGAGTTATCTCCCTGTAGTGTATGGTATCCCCTTAACTTAGCCAATTTTAGCTATCATGTTTTAACCCTTTGGTTTTCTTGCTCCCAAAGACTTTAAAATCATTTGGCTGCACATATCTTGGTTTTGAGCGAATCTGATGAAGGGTATTCCAGAAATCGTCCTGTGTACTAAATTTGATATCTACGTTTTTTATTCGTACTCTCCATCTTTATGTTATCTTTCATTTTTGACATCACCTGTTATTTTTAAAATTGAAGTGAGTTTGTGTATACTTTCTATTGTTTTATATCTGTATTACCATTCAAGATCCAATTATTAAAAGAAGGAGGGCTGTAACCCCATTATTTGATGTACCCTGAAACACTTTTTTTTGTCTCTTCCATGATAAGATGTCGATTTTGTTCGGCATATATAAATGTCTTTCTTTGTGTTAAAGAATTTTAATAGAGAGGTATTTTTTGGGATTGTACAGGACGTCGGAATACTCAGTTTTTATTTTTGCTAACAGAAATACTTTGGGGCCATAAATGTTTGTCGGATGTCACAGGATGTCGGAAAACTCAGGTGTCAGATTGCACAAGTTCCACTGTACATGTACATGTATAATGAAAAAACACACTCTTCATCAAATCTAGGTAAAGAAGTTGTAAAACAGGAGAGGCTGTGGTGGCAATCACATGCCAGTTGGATCTACCTATGTAGTATCTAATCACTGCTAAAGTAGCTAGTTTGATTTTCACTTGTGGTGAATTGTAGTCGATACAACTTTATGTAATAATGTTCTTGTCAGTGACTTGTGATATGTCAGTAGTGTTCTTCAGATACTCTGGTTTCCTCCATCAATAAAAACTGACTGCCATGATTTATCTGAAATATTGTTGACAATGGTGTTTAACAGCACAAAACACTTTTCCATCTGAATAATAAAAAAAGTACAGTAAAACCTGTCTAAACTAGACCTCCTTCAGAATAGACAGGTGTTTGGTTTATACAGGTTAAATTAACAAAGATTTTCTACATTGGAACTTTGTTTAAAGTTCGATTTATAAGGGATTCTGGTTTATTCAGGGTTTGGTTTAGACATGTTTCACTATACATATTAAAAGAAATCATTTTAAATACAATCAGACCTGCTTTAGTGACCACCTCTACTAAACAATTACTTGCATTATGTGACCTTAAAAAAGTGCATTCCATATTAATTAAACCTGTATTTAGCAACCACTTGTCTTATGTGACCCTATTTCAATGTTTGACTGTAGAAGAAATCATTTTTTTTATATCCTACCATTTACTAGTTTTATCGACATTTCAAGATAAACTTACCTCATAATAGTCTTTAAGTTTACTATCCAGATCTTTATAAAAGCCATCACATGACGTCTGATTTTCACCGATTTCATACTTCTTTACCTTGTCATACCATGATTCACATATTTCTATTTTCTTGTTGTACTTCTGTGAAGGACAAAACACATGTGTTCTATAAGTATAATCATAATTGTTTGCCTATGGTAGCTATGTTCCTATGGCAGTTGAATTTCCATGATACCCCGTAAACTTACGTGACTACACCAGAATGAGTTGCCATTTTGACCTCCAACTTCATTATTAAATTGCTCATTTCAGTTGAAATATATGACAAACACTATATAACTAATATATGAGGGTTTAGGGTTTATGGGGTTTAACACCACTTTCAACAATATTTCAGTTATATTGTGGCGGTCAGTTTTATTGGTGAAGGAAACTGGAGGAAAACCACTGACCTGTCGCAAGTCACTCACAAACTTTATCACAAAATGCTGTATCGAGTACACCTCGCTCTGAGTGGGGTTCAAACTCACAACGTTAGTGGTGATTGCATAGGTAGTTGTAAATCCAACTACCATATGATCATGATCACGCCCACGACAGTCCCAAACTAATATATGAAAACAAAATGTAGTTCCCTTTTTTTATCGGCAGATCTTATTTGTTAGAAGATATAACAATATTCAGTGAGTCCACCATTTGAAATTAATGCACCTCATTTATAATTAATGGTAGATTGAGTAGAGAAAGAGAAACAAAGCCAAATATGTGGTTCAACAAAAATGGCAGAACTTACTGACATTGATCGGAGAAATGTCCAAAGTCTTTGATGAAATGGCTGTTTCCCTCCACAATGATCAAGCACATCTTGCATTGGTAGATTATCAACAGCCTGACCAATCAAGTTTAGTTCTGCTGCCTCTTTCTTTCCAATAATGTTGTTGATGGCCATTGTGTCAATCACCTACAAATACACAACAAATCACACTGAAGTTGATGGAGACTTCTCCACACAGAAATATTGAAAACCTCATTGGCTATATAAATAATACTGTGAAAAAAACTCCCAATATATTTTAATTCGGACATGCGTATTGACGAAGAAATTGCAAACATTATTCCTAAATTAATTCATGTATTCACACAGGACAGTGGTGCATACAAACAAAAAAATTGTTTCTTAACATATAATTTTTTTTTGCGGAAAAAATACTTGAGACAACCATCTATCAACTTTGATGTTTGTAATTTTTCATCTTCCGTTGACGTACTCTACAATGAACGCTGGTGACATTGATACAAGCTGGATACTGATTTATTTTCCCGATTATGTGAGCATTTTACTTGTTTAAGTAGCTAAATTTAAAATGTTCAAATCTATCACAATCTTTATTTTGTGATAAAAATTCAGAATAATTTGTCAGTTAGAACTAAAGTTACTGCAGGGAAACCACAGACGCCAACTACCACGATACACCAATAACATAATAAGATAAAAATTAATAAATTTATTTTACCAATAGCATAATACGATAAAAATTAATAAATTTATCATCAAATTTCATACTTACAGTCATATTAATGAACAAAGTCCCAGCACATGAGAGTACCACGTTATCTGGGTGATATAGATGTGGTCCAGCACACATTATCTCTGCATATCTCTGTAATATAACCAATAGACAATATTAGTGCAGCGTCTTAAAATATAAAGTTTATGTGTACGAGGCTTAAAAGTGGGATAAAGGCGAGGTTCACAGAGGATTTCCCCAGTTTTGTGCTGAATACACATTAACTTTATATTTTAAGACACTGCATTAGTATTGTGTTTATCGTGCAGAAAAATCACAGTAGTCCATCGATGTTTATATTTTGGATTAAATAATAGAACTATATAATTATCCCTTGATTGCCCCCTTTGATATTTTCTGTCAACAGGAAGTGAACTGGATTTACAACTAGGTTCTCAAAGCTCAACAGGTAACATGTGACAAGGGTATCTGAAAAAAGCTATATTTCAAAGACTATTCCATCTTATAACAGATAATTTTTGTTCTAGCCTTTAAACCAGAGATGAAAAAAATGAAATTGCCTACAGAGACTACTGATGCAGTCAAAGATTATTATTACTATTATTAATATGAGACAGGCACAACCTGTTTGAAGGACGAAGTCCTATAATTTTAAGAGGGAGACGTGATAAGGGAATGTATTATTTTTTTCAAGTACTTTTTAATTTTTTTTTTAATTATTTGACTTGTGGCTGTTCCGTTCATTTTACCTATGTCGTTCTTCCGCCGAGAATCTCGTAGAAAGAGATTTTTTAATTAGAATTTTATTTCAAGTTTATTTCGATTTTGCATAGAGTAAATAATTAAAGAAATGGGAATTTTTCATTGAAATATATATTTTTTGCATTTCTAAATATCAATTGATCTATTTTTAAAACTTCCGGTGAAAAGATATTTGGCTATGAATAGATAAGGAGGAAAAATCGTACAGCCTACAGTTAAAAGGACTTCGTCCTTTATATTATTATTTTTTTTTATTTATTTTTTTTTAACAATTTTCAAGTTTCAAATGAGAAGCTATAATGTCTATTTATTTTTATGGAGACTTTGTTTACTATATAGAAAAACATGGGCTGCTGAAATCTGATCTCTTTTTTATTCATTTCAAACAAGATTCAACAAAACACAACTATTTTATATTGACATAATATAAGGGACTAAAACATGGAAGGGTGGGGAGTCACCTCCTATATAAAGGTATACATAGATGTGCTGCTGGAATGGTGCCATTTTTTGCAGCTTTCAAATTTATGATTGTGTCGTAAATTTTCGATTTAAATGTATCAGTGGGTGGAGATTTTATGCTTTGATTTATCAATTGGTTATATTTCTACAAGAACATACAAATCCTGTATAGCCAAGTCAAAATTTTCTATTTTAACATGTTAAGGTGCAAAATTGATCTATGTACAACCATTTTGGATTTTAGTCTAATATATGAATGGGGGCATTTTTAACACTGTACCCTATTTACCTTACGTACCCCACCCCCATGAATCATTTATTTCACAGGATTTTTATCTTAAATTTTTATTAAACTAAATAAAACTGAAATCTTATCAGGTTGTGTGATACCATACTGACAGTGGTGATGCAAAAAATCAGTTCAATGAAAACTTGAAGTTCACCTCACCTCACCTGGATATTCAAGTATTACTAGTATTTTGGTTACCAAATTTTGTAGTTTCTTTGACAAAAATGAGGAATCTTTACAGAGAAACTCTCATACAGTATTTGTACTAATGTAACAATCAAATGGCCTAGTAATTTTAGAAACGATCAAAATATTAATTTTTAAAGACAACAATGCACAAACAGATGAATGTTTCTTAGGAGTTCTTCTTGTTGCCATGGTAACTCCTTGTTGCTATGTGTATCATCATATGGTAATTTTATTTAACTATGATATTTAAAGCAAAACTAAATTTGTTTCTAAATATATGCTTAAAAATAGATGTGAAAGATCACAGTACTAAGAACTTAAGGAGTTATCTCCCATTAAGGAACAAAAAGTGACATGTTTATAAATTCACAGGTGTTGAGCCTTTAAAAGCATGGTTATCCCACATTTTTATTGCTTAAAACTAAAGAGAAGTATTTTCCCCTTTCAAATAAAAAAGATATCATCCAGAAATATGTTATTTGCGAGGAGGAATTTTTTTTCATGTAATGTCTTTGTTATTTTGGTGGTAAAAGGCTAAAAAACAAATCTTCAGTTTGACATTCTGAACCAGAGGCTACCAGGAGCCTGTAATCGCTCACCTGGATAAAAGCTGCTTTCAATAACAACGCAACTGCACTGTGGTGGCCATCTTGGTGGGAGAGCGTGACTGCCGGACACAATTTTGGAAAAGGATCATCCAATGACTATTCCATCAAAGTTTGGTTCTAACTGAGCAAATGGTTCCAGACAAGATGGTTTTTATGTGAATTTCCCATAGGGTCCTATGTTAAACTAAGTTCAGCTATGCAGCCATCTTGGTCAGTGGGCCGAACCGCCGAACACATTTTTGGAAGAGAACCATCCAATGACTATTTCATCAAAATATAGTTCTTATTGAGCAAATGGTTTCAGACAAGAAGATTTTTATGGGAATTTCCCATAGGGTCCTATGTTAAATTAAGTTCGGCTGTGGCGGCCATCTTGGTTGGAGGTCTGAAATGTCGGACACAATTTTGGAAGGGGACCACCCAAGGATCATTTCAGCAAAGTTTGGTTGAGATTGGCTCAGTAGTTTCAGAGGAGAAGATTTTTTAAAAATATCATTCCCCTTTTTTCTATTTTTAGCTTGGCGGCCATCTTGGTTGGAAGTTGGGATCACCGGACACAATTTTTAAGGGGGGCTACCAAAGGACCATTCCACAAAAGTTTGGTTGCAGTTGGACCAGTGGTTTCTGAGGAGAAGATTAAAATGTGAAATGTTGACGGACAGACGAAAAGTGATGGCAATAGCTCACATGGCCTAAAGACCAGGTGAGCTAAAAACGGAATATATGTTAAACTACTCCTTGCCATGTAGCTGCAGTTAAAATTTGAGCTCATTTTGACTTATACTAAAGCAGCAATGGACAATTGAAGAAATTTCTATTTTTAGTAACAGCAGCCATCATGAATGGAGGGCGGGGCTGTCGGACACAATTTTGAAAGGGACCCACCCAGGGACCATCCCTGCCAAGTCTGGTTTAATTTGGTTCAGTGGTTTCAGAGGAGAAGATTTAAATGTGATCTTTTATCAAAATATGCCTAATTTGCATAATCGGTATATATCGGCTGAAAGAAAAATTTCACAGAAAAACCCGGAATATATGTTAAACTACTCCTTGCCATGTAGCTGCAGTTAAAATTTGAGCTCATTTTGACTTACACTAAAGCAACAACGGACAATTAAAATTTCATCCCCCCTTTTTTCTATTTTTAGCTTGGCGGCCATCTTGGTTGGAAGTCGGGATCACCGGACACAATTTTGGAAGGGGGTCATCCAAGGACCATTCCACCAAAGTTTGGTTGCAATTGGCCCAGTGGTTTCTGAGGAGAAGATTAAAATGTGAAATGTTGACGGACGGACAACGGACGAAAAGTGATGACAATAGCTCACATGGCCTAAAGGCCAGGTGAGCTAAAAAAGTAGCACTGTAACCAAATATTTTTAATAGATGTTTTGAAATGCAATAAAATAAGAATGTTTGAGAGATAAATCAAATATTCGGTCACAAATTTGTGCATACCCCCAGCTACCTTAATAACCATATTTTCTCAGCAGTAAAAAATCTGGCATATGCTAATTGTGTTAATACTGTAAAACCTGCCTATGCGGTTACATCTATTAAGCAGTCATCTGTATTAAAAGGTCACTCTTTTCTTGTCTTAGAACATGTTATATGAATTAAACCTCTTTTAAGAGGTCTCCTGTCTTATAGGGTCACATTGTCTTTGTCTCAAAGGTGACCTCTTAATACAGGTTTGACTGTACTTACACAGTCACAATTTTTATTCATTTTGGATTACTTTCAGATATCTAATTGACTTACCCCTAATGCTATGTTAATAGCATGTTTAAACAATGAATTTGTTAGTGGAGTTACTGCCCCTGGCATCATTTCTCTGGAAAAAAAATAGATATTATTTGTAAAATAAATATCAGTTTTCAGTAATATATGATATATTTCTCATAATTGTATATTCCTGTGATGAAAGGCACTATTTTAACTGCAAAGAATCAAAGTGTGCTGTCTTTTTGACTCAATTTCTGATGCATAAAAGATAACAACCGTATCTGTGGGGTAATGGTTAAACATGCTCGCCTCAAGTGTGGTAGATCATGGGTTCAAGCCCGATCGGTTAAACCAAAGACTATAAAATTGGTATTTGTTGCTTCTCCGCTAAGCACACAGCATTATGGAGAAAGAGCAAAGACTGGTTGGCTCGGAATCAGAATAATGTGTCTGAGTGGAGCGACATGTCTATCCGCAGACTGTTGTTTCAGTGAGCTAGCACAATAAAAATCCAACTCAGCGTGTTTGTCTTGAACAAAGCAGACACTATCATCATCTCATTGAAAATTCACTTGTTCTCGCCATGATATAGCTGCAAAATTGCTGAGTTGGCATTAAACAACAATCACTCAATCACTGTACTACATGTAAAGGTAAAAGTGAATGATTTCAACTAACGAATTAAAATAGGTAAATAGCTTCATTTGTAGAGGTGAGTTTTTATTGATGGAGTAAACTGAGTATTTTGACAAGTGATGGAGTCAGCTCACAATATCAAGTGATGATTTGAATTTCTTATGTCAATGCAAATTCAACAACAATATGATTGTGGACACTGACCAGTATGATATATCTGTAATCAGGGCTAACCAAACCAGGCAAAGAGGACAACTTTTTCGCCCTCGTTTCATTGAAATCACCCTATTCCCAAAGTTTTAATCGCCCTGTCAGTCTTTGCAAGTCAGTATTTTTTCACCAGTAATAATACTTTTTCTTCAATATTCACATAAAAAGGAGCTCCCATGTTCCTGAAATTTCACCAATACAGGGCATGATGTTTAATATTTTATTCCAAACTCGTTGATTGCATCCTTTTTAAGATCATTGTGCAGCAAATTTGTTTTGTGAAAGGTAGCAGTAGCAGGAAAAGAACAGTTAAAATTTTGCTAGCTTTTCAGAAGTCTCCAAGATTTTCAATCACTTCGCCTCTTAAGTCAACCAAGAGAGAAGTCATGTTATCCTGTTTTTACTAAGTGTCGTGAACCTTGTGTAATAAAGTTGAAAGTCATGACACAGTGTAAATATAATGTGTATCTTGATCTCAATGTGTGTGTGGTTATGGTGTTTACTGCCACTTTCAACAATAATTCTGGATCTTTATGTGTAATACAAGAATATACCCTTGGCTATGGTGTTTAACGCCACTTTCAACAATATCTCTGGATCTTTATGTGTAATACAAGAAAATACCCTTGGCTATGGTGTTTAACGCCACTTTCAACAATATCTCTGGATCTTTATGTGTAATACAAGAAAATACCCTTGGCTATGGTGCTTACTGCCACTTTCAACAATAATTCTGGATCTTTATGTGTAATACAAGAATATACCCTTGGCTATGGTGTTTAACGCCACTTTCAACAATATCTCTGGATCTTTATGTGTAATACAAGAAAATACCCTTGGCTATGGTGTTTAATGCCACTTTCAACAATATCTCTGGATCTTTATGTGTAATACAAGAAAATACCCTTGGCTATGGTGCTTACTGCCACTTTCAACAATAATTCTGGATCTTTATGTGTAATACAAGAATATACCCTTGGCTATGGTGTTTAACGCCACTTTCAACAATATCTCTGGATCTTTATGTGTAATACAAGAAAATACCCTTGGCTATGGTGTTTAACGCCACTTTCAACAATATCTCTGGATCTTTATGTGTAATACAAGAAAATACCCTTGGCTATGGTGCTTACTGCCACTTTCAACAATAATTCTGGATCTTTATGTGTAATACAAGAATATACCCTTGGCTATGGTGTTTAATGCCACTTTTAACAATATCTCTGGATCTTTATGTGTAATACAAGAAAATACCCTTGGCTATGGTGTTTAACGCCACTTTCAACAATATCTCTGGATCTTTATGTGTAATACAAGAAAATACCCTTGGCTATGGTGTTTAACGCCACTTTCAACAATATCTCTGGATCTTTATGTGTAATACAAGAATATACCCTTGGCTATGGTGTTTAACGCCACTTTCAACAATATCTCTGGATCTTTATGTGTAATACAAGAAAATACCCTTGGCTATGGTGTTTAACGCCACTTTCAACAATATCTCTGGATCTTTATGTGTAATACAAGAATATACCCTTGGCTATGGTGCTTACTGCCACTTTCAACAATAATTCTGGATCTTTATGTGTAATACAAGAATATACCCTTGGCTATGGTGCTTACTGCCACTTTCAACAATATCTCTGGATTTTTATGTGTAATACAAGAATATACCCTTGGCTATGGTGTTTAACGCCACTTTCAACAATATCTCTGGATCTTTATGTGTAATACAAGAATATACCCTTGGCTATGGTGTTTAACGCCACTTTCAACAATATCTCTGGATCTTTATGTGTAATACAAGAAAATACCCTTGGCTATGGTGTTTACTGCCACTTTCAACAATATCTCTGGATCTTTATGTGTAATACAAGAATATACCCTTGGCTATGGTGTTTAACGCCACTTTCAACAATATCTCTGGATCTTTATGTGTAATACAAGAATATACCCTTGGCTATGGTGCTTACTGCCACTTTCAACAATAATTCTGGATCTTTATGTGTAATACAAGAAAATACCCTTGGCTATGGTGTTTAACGCCACTTTCAACAATATCTCTGGATCTTTATGTGTAATACAAGAATATACCCTTGGCTATGGTGTTTAACGCCACTTTCAACAATATCTCTGGATCTTTATGTGTAATACAAGAAAATACCCTTGGCTATGGTGTTTAACGCCACTTTCAACAATATCTCTGGATCTTTATGTGTAATACAAGAAAATACCCTTGGCTATGGTGTTTAACGCCACTTTCAACAATATCTCTGGATCTTTATGTGTAATACAAGAAAATACCCTTGGCTATGGTGTTTAATGCCACTTTCAACAATATCTCTGGATCTTTATGTGTAATACAAGAAAATACCCTTGGCTATGGTGTTTAATGCCACTTTCAACAATATCTCTGGATCTTTATGAGTAATACAAGAAAATACCCTTGGCTATGGTGTTTAACGCCACTTTCAACAATATCTCTGGATCTTTATGTGTAATACAAGAAAATACCCTTGGCTATGGTGTTTAACGCCACTTTCAACAATATCTCTGGATCTTTATGTGTAATACAAGAAAATACCCTTGGCTATGGTGTTTAATGCCACTTTCAACAATATCTCTGGATCTTTATGTGTAATACAAGAAAATACCCTTGGCTATGGTGTTTAATGCCACTTTCAACAATATCTCTGGATCTTTATGTGTAATACAAGAATATACCCTTGGCTATGGTGTTTAACGCCACTTTCAACAATATCTCTGGATCTTTATGTGTAATACAAGAAAATACCCTTGGCTATGGTGTTTAATGCCACTTTCAACAATATCTCTGGATCTTTATGTGTAATACAAGAATATACCCCTGGCTATGGTGTTTAACGCCACTTTCAACAATATCTCTGGATCTTTATGTGTAATACAAGAATATACCCTTGGCTATGGTGTTTAATGCCACTTTCAACAATATCTCTGGATTTTTATGTGTAATACAAGAATATACCCTTGGCTATGGTGTTTAACGCCACTTTCAACAATATCTCTGGATCTTTATGTGTAATACAAGAATATACCCAATATTTCCTGTTGTTAAGTACTCTCTACCAGTAACAAGAGGATCATCAAACTCATGTAACAGGTCTTCTGTTGTTTCCTGGTCCAAGGTCGTTATTGGCCTAGCCTGAAAAAAAATTACACTGTAAGCCAACCTTCAGTTTATACAGTTATCTATGTTTATCTTCCTTTCATGTACAACATTTGCCTCACTTTGAATTCATATAAAATTACTTCAGGACCACACTTAAAATGTTTATTTAAAATAATAATATTACTTAAAATTTTACCAAAATGTAAAGAATGAATGGGTAAGTGTTTACTTAATGCAATGTGAGTAATTTTTGTCAGCTATATTGTGGTGAGAACAAGTTGGTTTATGACAGACTTTTTGAAATTCGTCGGACCGAGCGGGCAGAAAATCAAAAGAACCGGCAATACTGCCAAGTATGCCAGTCCGGGCGTCCGACAAAATTTTTTGTTTGTGTATTTTGTTTTGAACCGGAAATCGGAAATGCAACTGGTATGCCGGAACAATCACGGTCAACTCAGAATTATATTCTGCTTCAAATGACATTTACTTCTTAAACATGTAACTGTTTCCATGGTAATTCTATTAATCATTGTATTTTTATAGTTTAAACTGGCTGTGATGCATCAACGTAGCCATTTCATGTGTTTATATTTGAAAACATGGCGGGTCAGGTTTTTATTGTTCCCATCACTGATTCCGTTTAAATTTTAGAATTTTGTAAATTCCGGTTCTGCAGAAAATTATTGGGTGAATTTTTTATTTCAAAAAGTCTGTTATGATGAGATAATGATGTCCGCTTTTATACAAAACCAACACAAAAGTTAAATTCAAATTGTGCTAGATCACAAAAACAATTCATAAGTAGACATGATGTGTGCTTATTGTCCTTGACTATCGAACCCATGATTTATTGTAACTGAGAAGAGGACAATAACCATTACTACGCCACCTTCAACAATATTTCAGATATATCATGGCAGTCAATATTAATGGTGGAGGAAACCGGAGTGCCAGGAGAAAACCACTGACTTTCCGCACGTCACTGAATGTTTTATTGAGTACACCTCGCCATGAGCAGGATTCGAACTCATTACTTTAGTGGTGATGGGCACTGATTTCACAGGTAGTTTGCAAATCCAACTACCATACAATCATGACCACGACAGCCCTGATGAAGGTTGGTAAACAACATTTTTAACAGTATTGATGCTATATCTGTCAGACATGACAGTCAGTTTTATTATTTCAACTGTTAGTTCATTATATCTGTCAGCACTACCACCGCCCCCTCCCATAAGTCAGGTAGCCATGATATATATCATTATACAGTCAAACCTGTTGTAAGTGGTCACCTTTGGGAAAAAGAAAAAGTGGCCTTTTAATACAGGTGACTGCTTAATAGAGGTGATAGAACAAGAAAAGGATGTCCTTTTAATACAGGTGACTGCTTAATAGAGGTGATAGGACAAGAAAAGGATGTCCTTTTAATACAGGTGACTGCTTAATAGAGGTGATAGGACAAGAAAAGGATGTCCTTTTAATACAGGTGACTGCTTAATAGAGGTGATAGGACAAGAAAAGGATGTCTTTTTAATACAGGTGACTGCTTAATAGAGGTGATAGGACAAGAAAAGGATGTCCTTTTAATACAGGTGACTGCTTAATAGAGGTGATAGGACAAGAAAAGGATGTCCTTTTAATACAGGTGACTGCTTAATAGAGGTGATAGGACAAGAAAAGGATGTCTTTTTAATACAGGTGACTGCTTAATAGAGGTGATAGGACAAGAAAAGGATGTCCTTTTAATACAGGTGACTGCTTAATAGAGGTGATAGGACAAGAAAAGGATGTCCTTTTAATACAGGTGACTGCTTAATAGAGACAACCACATGGGCATGTTTGACTGTTGCTGAGAGTGACAATAAATACTAATAGCCTTACTATATATATTTTAAGTAACTTACCTGTAACAGGTATAACTCTTCACCAACCAATGCCCATTCTATATCCCTTGGACTTCCAAAATAGTCTTCTATCTAAAAAAAATGTATATCAAAATGTGTGTTGCTCCGACTCAAATGTAATTGAATATAATAGGGTGTCCTCATGGTAAAATTTCTAATAAACAACTGTTATAAAAATGTCTACATGGTATAAAATGTTTGCGCTGAACCTCATTCGATGGTTAGAGTTCTCACCTCATGTGCAGTAGATTGTGGGCTCTATCCCCAGTCTGGTGATTCCAGAGACAATAAAATCGGTTATTTTCTGCTTCTCCACTCAAAATGGTTGTCTCGTACATGTGGACTGCTCTTTTAGTGAGCTAGCACTTAACAAATCCAATGCCACATGTTTGTCTAATACCAAGCACACATCATCATCTCATCAAAAAGTAACTTGTCCTCACTATGATATTATACAATTATCACCCTTGTTGGAGTGTGATAATTGGTATATTATATCGAATATTTTAGCATCAGACACCAAGTAATAGAATACCTGCGGCTTTGCGAAAATATTCGATAAAATATATAAAATTTCTTCTTCGCCTACAGCGACAAACCTGTCGCTGGACGCCATGTTTGTTGTCTGTTGAATCAAGGGAAGTAACAATAATTGGAAACATGTGAGGCTCAGGTGGGAATTTCTTTGGGATTTCCTCGTGAGCGGTGGATCTTACTATGAGACCTTACAATTAGCGATTGACCCAACGAATGGATAAATATCACATGACAGTGTTTTATCAAATCAGATTCAAGATATTTATATGAGCACTGATATATAATATAGATGAAAAATTGCCCGCCTGCTGGTGTTAAACAACAATCACTCAACCACTCACTGCTTGTGCTTATCCCCGGTTTATAGTGGGCTCTGTGTTGCTCAATCTTAAGTTTCCTGTGAAGTGTTTTGTAGATCGCTTGTCTGTCCTTTTCTCCTTTTTTCATTGGGCCATTGCATTGTCTGTCCTTCTACAGATCCTGATTACCTGTTTGGTATCTTCAAACTCTTCTTAACTTAATGTACAACTGAATTGATACGCACCATAAGTCAATTTTGTTAACTCTCCTCAATAGTGTTTAATACTGAAAGGATGCAAAACCAAACGGTTCAATACATTAAATTAGAGGTAGTTTTTTTTACACAAAGACATATCTCTTTCCTAAAAAATATTTTTAATCTTTTGGGAAAGCTATGTACAATTAATGTATAGGGAATTGAAGAAAAGTACATATCTAACGGACACAATAAAACACTGATTTAAAATGTACATATCTAACGGACACAATAAAACACTGATTTAAAATGTACATATCTAACGGACACAATAAAACACTGATTTAAAATGTAGGAATCTTCTGGTACACATTCAGCAACATCTGTCTTTTTTATGACATATTCAAAAACGGCAATAACTCTTTAAAGACTTGTTCTATCAATCTGCCCAAACAATATGCATATCATCATATGATAATAAGCAAGCATGCAAAGTTTTAAGGAATTTCCATTTAAAATGTAAGAAGAATTCATTAATAATTTTTATGCAATATTCTAAGATAAAAAAAAAGAACAATTACTACTTCAACTAGAGGCTCTCAGGAGCATGTAATTGCTTGCCTGGTTTACAATTTGACTCTAATTTTTTTAGAAAAATTTCAGCTGATTCTTTCTTTATTTTGCCATTTGAAATTTCTGCTAATAGTAATGGCAGCCATCTTGGATCAATGATCATTTCAGCTCAAGTTTCTGAGCAATAGATTTTAAGGCGATTATTTTCCCTAAAATATGACCGAAGGACGATGACGAAAAAAGCAGACCTACAATTTGGTTACCTTTGATGGAGGGTTGGTCTGGACAAAAACTAACTTATTAATGAGTTTAATTAAGTCTGGCTTGCTGCACACATTCTGACAATTCTGCATCAAGTGAACCTGATCCAGGTCTAAGTTAAGTCATACAACACATATATATATATATATAACACTTACTTGTACAGCTTTATTACAGAGCTGGAGTATCTGTTCATCAGTCATACAACATATATTTTCTCTGTCTATTTCATCCTCTCTCACTTTTCCCTCTAAAATTAACACACACAAAACACCAATTCAATTTGCAAATATCCAGTCTTTTTCAGGCATAAAAATGTTCTAAGCAAGTTACATAAATATAATGTCAAAATCATGTACAATCTTTTTATTATCGGAAATCATGAAACTATTTACAGAAAGAACAGCAAATCTGATCTTTCGGATTTGTCTTGTATGCATATTCAAAACAGAAAGTTTTCAAAGGAATTCAATAGGAAAGCCGCATACAGATCCAACATAAAATAAAAAACGTATTCATTTTGGCTGTTGGTACCTTTTGGCACCATGTAAGCCCTTTTATCTCGAAAATCACAAGAGCTAGTTCAAATTTGGTTGAAAAATGAAGGTAGGAAATGTCATAAGGAATCAAAAGAAAATAAAACTATCAAAATCAGACATGAAATAAAAATTCAAAATTTTGGGTGTTGGACCCATTTTGACCCCCTTATATCTTGGAAACGGTAACAGCTATAAAAACTAGAGGCTCAGGTGAGCCTGTATCGCTCACCTGACATAAATAAGTCCTCTTAAGAATGCATGCTGAATACATCTAAGTTACTATTCAAATCCCATACTGCCATAGGGTTCTATGTTAAAACTATGTCTGCTAATGGCAGCCATCTTGGATGGAGGTCGTGGTCACCGGACACAATTTTGAAAGTATACTACCCAAGGACCATCCATGCCATGTTTGCTTTAAATTGGCTGACTGGTTTCAGAAGAGAAGACTTTTAAACAATTTTCCCATAGGGTCCTATGTTAAAACTATGTCTGCTGACGGCGTCCATTTTGAACCGAGATCGGGATCACTGAACACAATTTTGGAAGTTGACCACCTAAGGACCATCGATGACATGTTTGCTATATTGGCTTACTGGTTTCAGAGGAGAAGATTTTAAAACATTTTTTCCCATAGGGTCCTATGTTAAAACTACAGTATGTCCGCTGAAGGTGGCCATCTTGGATGGAGGTCAGGGTCACTGGACACAATTTTGAAAATTGACCACTTAAGGACCATCCATGCCATGTTTGCTTTAAATTGGCTTACTGGTTTCAGAGAAGAAGATTTTTAAACATATTTCCCATAGGGTCCTATGTTAAAACTATGTCCACTGATGGTGGCCATCTTGGATGGAGTTTTGGGTCACTGGATATAATTTTGAAAGTTGACCATTTAAGGACCATTCATGCCATGTTTGCTTTAAATTGGCTTACTGATTTCAGAGGAAAATTTTTTTAAACATTTTTCCCATAGGGTCCTATGTTAAAAATATGTTTGCTGATGGCGGCCATCTTGGATGGAGGTCGGGGTCACAGGACATAATTTTGAAAGTTGACCACCTAAGGACCATTCATGCCATGTTTGCTTAACTGACTTACTGGTTTCAGAGGAGAAGACTTTTAAACATTTTTTCCATAGGGTTATATGTTAAAATTAAGTCGAGTCATGGTGGCCATCTTGAATTTCCGATCAGCAAACGATTCACAAATTTAGTACAGGACCACCCAATGATCATTCCTGCAAAGTCACAATTCAATTGGCTTAGTGGTTTCTAACAAGAAGATTTTTAAAAGTTCGACCAATCAGAACACATTATGGGCCCTGGCAGCCATGTTGGATTTCCGATCAGCACCAAAAACACAAATCTTGTATATGACCATCCAATGAACATTTCTGCCAAGTTTGGTTCAAATCTTTTTGTGGTTTCAGAAAAAAAGATGAAAATGTGAAATTCCCATAGGGTCCAATGTTAAACTAAGTCGAGTCATGGCGGCCATCTTGAATTTCCGATTGGCAAACGATTCACAAATTTAGTACAGGACCACCCAATGATCATTCTTGCAAAGTCACAATTCAATTGGCTTAGTGGTTTCCAATAAGAAGATTTTTAAAATTTCGACCAATCAGAACACATTATGGGCCCTGGCAGCCATGTTGGATTTCCAATCAGCGCCAAAAACAAAAATCTTGTATATGACCATCCAATGAACATTTCTGCCAAGTTTGATTCAAATCTGTTATGTGGTTTCAGAAAAAAAGATGAAAATGTGAAATTCCCATAGGGTCCTATGTTAAACTAAGTCGAGTCATGGTGGCCACCTTGAATTTCCGATCGGCAAACGATTCACAAGTTTAGTACAGGACCACCCAATGATCATTCCTGCAAAGTCACAATTCAATTGGCTTAGAGGTTTCTAACAAGAAGATTTTTTAAATTTCGACCAATCAGAACACATTATGGGCCCTGGCAGCCATGTTGGATTTCCGATCAGCGCCAAAAACACAAATCTTGTATATGACCATCCAATGAACATTTCTGCCAAGTTTGGTTCAAATCTGTTTTGTGGTTTCAGAAAAAAAGATGAAAATGTGAAATTCCCATAGGGTCCAATGTTAAACTAAGTCGAGTCATGGTGGCCATCTTGAATTTCCGATCGGCAAACGATTCACAATTTTAGTACAGGACCACCCAATGATCATTCCTGCAAAGTCACAATTCAATTGACTTAGTGGTTTCTGACAAGAAGATTTTTAAAATTTCAGCCAATGAGAACACATTATGGACCCTGGCAGCCATGTTGGATTTCAAATCAGCACCAAAAACACAAATCTGGTAGAGGACCATCCAGTGAACATTTCTGGCAAGTTTGGTTGAAATCTGTTCAGCGGTTTCAGAGAAGAAAATTTAAATGTGAAAAGCTAACGGACGGACGGACGACGGACGCTTACCCATGACAAAAGCTCACATGGCCTATGGCCAGGTGAGCTAAAAACTGCAAATAAAGAGACTTTTATAAGGATCATAGAGAAAAAACTTCAAGATTGGTTGAAAATAAATGGCCCACATACAAAAACAGACAACACCCTTTTTGACAGATTTGGGCCTCTTGCCTTTTTTGTATTAATCTAATCGAAGAACCGTCAAATGAACATCCCTATCAAGTTTGGTTCCAATTGGCCCTGTGGTTTCAGAGAAGTGGATTAAAAACAGACGACACCTTTTTTGAAACTTTTGGGACTTTTTGTTTCTTTTGTGTTAATCTGATCGATAAAAAAAAACTTTTTAGAAGACCATCCAACAAACATTCCTACCAATCTGAGTCCCAACTGAACCACGGTTTCAGAGAAGAATAGACACTATCATTTTTTACACCTTGAGGCATCTTGTTTTTTTATTTTTTGCAATTCTGACCAAAAAAAAAACATACTTTTTAGGACAGCCCAATGAACATTCCTATTAAGTTTGGTTCCATTTGGCTCAATGGTTTCAGAGAAGAAAATTAAAATGTAAAAGATTATGGACGACGACACAATGCGGTAATGGCAATACCTCACATGACCCTGTGGGCCTCTTGTTTTTTTGTGTACTGCCAAACAACAACAAAAAAAACTTTTTCAAGAACCATCAAATGAACATACATATCAAATGGCTATTTTAAGAAAAAAATTATTTTTATAAGAGCTATCTGGAAGGCGAGGCAGTCGAACAGTTTTGAAAAAGGACCATCAGAGAACTCTACTAGCCAAGTTTGTTTAAATTTGGCCCAGTGGTTTTAGAGGAGATTTCAAAAGTAAATATTGCTATTTTTAGTAATGTCAGCCATATTTGAACATGAACAGGCCTGTAAGACACAATTCATAGGGCACAACCAATGACCCTTCTAGCAATATTTGGTTAAAATTGGCTTAGTGGTTTCAGAGGACATGTCGAAAGTAGGTAAACTTTTGTCCTTAACAAATAAACCACAAATGAAAGTAGTGCATTCTTATAGACACCTATTGTGCAAAATATAACATTTTACCTTTAATAGACATGGTTACTTTCTTATCACCCACTATTTTCTCTGTAACTGCCATCTGATTATCCCAGGATCTGCTGACAATAAAAGTATCAGGAGTTGTCTTCCCTGATACAACTGCCTACAAAAATATAGAGAAATAATTTAACAAATATTTACATGGTTCAAGGCCACAAAGTGATGGCTGTCAGCAAATGATAGTCTACAATAATTCTGTTTCCATGGTATTTATCTGAATTATAACGGACAGAAAACGGACACGCTTGACGACCATATCAGCTGCTTTTGAAAATATAGTATTCCCCCTCTCATAAAGCCTGTTATAAAAAAGTGACCTTACAAGAAGGGTGGCCTCTCTTGAGGGGACAAATTAGTAGTATATTACTATGAGTGTGTATCTAAAATCTTGTTTGATAAGGTGGGAGTGGCCTTTTAAGAGGGTCACTACTGCAAGCAATTAATACCACAGATGTTGCTTTTTTAATTTGACATATGTAATGTTTTGTATCTGACAATTCATATTTACACAGATTTTGTATCCGACAGCTTGTATTACATATGTTTTGTATATGAAACCTTCTATTACACAGATTTTGTATCCGACAGCTTGTATTACATATGTTTTGTATATGAAACCTTCTATTACACAGATTTTGCACCAATTTATGACAGTAAAACAATAAAAATTATCAAAAATTCATTGTATTAATAGTATAACAAAAAGAGATCAATCCTATTTCTATGGTAAAAATAACGCTTAAGGTATTACCTCTCCTAATCCATAGGAAGCATTGATAGTGATTTCATTGGATGAGCCTGTGACTGGATTGTTGGTAAACAGTACACCAGACACTTCTGATTGGACCATTTCTTGTATGACCACACCCACACAAATTTTGATGTGTTGCCCATTCATTCTGTTATTAATCATATACAAATAAATTAGTGCCGTTGTAGTAGTTATCGTATGCTCGTTGGATTTACAACTACCTATGCAATCAGTGTTACATTATGAAGAGTTATCTTTACAAAATACTTTTCATTGAAAAGTTTTGATAATGGTGTCTTTATCAACATGACTCATAATTCCGTCGTGGTCGTATGGTAGATGGATTTACAACTACCTGTGCAATCAGTGCCTATCACCACTAAAGTTGTGAGTTTGAATTCGCTCATAGCGAGGGGTACTTGATACAACATGACATGATAAAGTTTGTCAGTGACTTGCTACAGATCAGTGGTTTTCTCCAGGTACTCCGGTTTCCTCCACCAATAGAACTGACCGCCACAATGTAACTGAAATATTGTTGAAAGTAGCATACACCATAACCCTAACACATCCAATTGGCCATGAGGTTTCAGAAAAGAATAAAATGTAAAACAAATTACAGACAACAGATGGTGACGACCGATGCAGAGTGAAGACAAAAGCTCACACGAGTCAGGTGAGCTAAAAAGGAGTTTTGATTTGGAATTGCAGGATTTCCAGATTTCAGAACGTGTTCAATGTGGGAAATTACATATACTAAGTACAGACACAGCAGTATTTGGGTGCAAAGTGTTTAGAAGTATTACTTAATATGTAAAATAACATTCAGACTTTTTTTTAAACAAGTATTCTTTGCTTTAGTCACTAGATTTGTGAGGATTACTATATATGTTAAATGTATTTAAAATAATCTGATCTGAAATCAGGATATAATCACATATTATAGCATCCATTCAAAACAAATGTCTGATTGCCCTTGGGAATGATGCTACAGTATAAATAAGGGAAGCTAAATGGTCCTATTCCCACACGACAAGCATTGTTTGAAAACTTGAGTTAAGTTTTATCATACCAGACATGAACATGGGAAATACACATGATCTAAAAATTTCCCAATTTAGCATTTGACAACATACAATTCCCAATTGTGGTGTTGGGGCTCCATTTGAAAGTGGGTAAAATTGTCCACTACTTAGTCTACTCCAAAAGCAAGGGTATTGGTGTCGGGGAACAGACATTTTAATTGTGGCCTTACCGTCTATATTGCACGGCCTGATGTGTGAAAGCTGATGCCCAGCATTTTCTTACAGCATCTATTATCTAGATAAATATATAAAATATAAGTTTAAAATTATACAATATCACAGAATTTTTTAAATCCTCAGTCAGAGTGTTCAGAAGGAGTAGAATTTCACAGGCATCGTCAAAGGCGGCCTTTTTGTCTGACATTTGAAAAAAAATTATCATCTGAGTTTCAATGAAATTGTAATTGTAAAATTGTCAACAATAGAAGTAGTTTTTTCCCTAAGTATATAAGGTTAGGGTTATGGTGTTTAATGCCACTTTCAATTATATCGAGGTGGTCAGTTTTATTGGTGGAGGAAACCGGAGTGCCTGGAGAAAACCACTGACCTGTCGCAAGTCACTGACAAACTTTATCAAATAATGTTGTATGCAATACACCTCGCCTGAGTGGGATTCGAACTCACAACTATAGCAGTGATAGGTACCGATTGCACAGGTACTTGTAAATCTAACCACCATACAATCACGACCACAACTGCCCCTTCCTAAGCATAGGGTCTCCTCCACCAATAACTTGACCGCTATGATGTACATAAAATATTGTTACAGTGGTGTTAAATACCCAAAATCTAATCTTAGAACACATAAAGTATGAATTTATATATGGCACAGAAACAATAACAAATGTCAGTAATAAATTTGTCAAAAACTGACCTCATTTTCCCCTCTAACACCTAAGTAAGATTCCATCTGTCCTGCCGATGACGCTTCAGAGCCATCTTCACCTGAAATTCAAATATTATACACACTCTAATAAAACATTAAGTCTGTTATAAAAATAGAGCAACTCAAGAGAGAAAAAAATATATGAATAAAAATTAATTAACAATTCCACACAACCAACGCAAGCGTAAAAGTAATTTGTTTCTTTTTCATAAATTTGCATAATATATCTCAATATCATAATTAGTATTCACCAACTAGAACAGTTATCACCAAATAAATAAACTGTATTTTTTATAATAACGATATTGAGGATGAGATGCATTTCGTTTTAAAATGTCCTTATAAGCATCAAGGATTTAGATCTCATTTTATCGAACCTTACTATCGCAGATAATGTGTATAAACATATTCAATTAATGAGTTCAAATAATTTGAAAGACCTATGTAATTTAAGTAAGCTTATATTTCAGGCACTAAAATTCAGATCTGACATGTTATAATTTGCATCAAAATACCTTCTGTTATTCTATGCATATGTTATGTATTATTCATGCTGCATATCTATAGTTGATATGATTTTGGTGAATAAAAATTATTATTATTACCTGACCATATGTTCATACAAATTTTGTACATGTTAGAACAGTGTAAAACCTGGATGCCATTTTCTGATTGGTCATTGATCAGATACTCAACAGTTCTTACCTCCCAGGCCAGAACTATTCAAGACAATGAACTACAGTAACAGGACATAATTGTTAGCCAACTCTGGTTTTCTCCAAATATATTTCAAGCAAAACCAAATTTTTTTCAAAAACTTATTGAGATCATGTCTTGAATAATAATTTTACTGAAATTTTCACTTATAAATTGTAAAATATTCTGAAGCTTTTTGTCATAATCTTCATATAATTTTTTGATTAGTAGTTTTCAACTTTTCACATCTCGCCATGAACGGGATTCAAACTCACAACTTTAGTGGTGACAGGTACTGATTGCACAGGTAGCTGTAAATCTAACTACCATACGATCACGACCACCCCTATTTTATTTAACATAGATGCTATGGGGATAATATTGAGTGATATTACTCCTATAGTTACCAGAAGCAGACGATCTAACAGCTAGGTAAATATTATCTAAATCTTTAAATACATTCTTCAATTGAGATTTAATGTCGTCTGCTACTTGTTGACAGATAGTTGTTGTAGCTATCAGTTCTACTGTGTCTGCACAATAAGTTTGAAGATCACTATGGTTACCATCCCTGAAATATTTGAACTTTCTGTTAAAATGTATTAAGTAAATATATGAATGTTACTTTTTTTTACATATCATTGATCTATAATCAAAATATAAAAAATATTATTCGAGCTAAAACATAGTACAGTGCTCCCTCGTTAAACCGCCACCTTCTGTGCAGTCGGTAGTTTGGCGGTATAACGAGTTTGGCGATAAACTGAGGGACATTGAAAACCGGAAGTTATGTGATATGAAAAGATGAACTTTCAACTCGACTGACATGCATTTTGCACTTGTACAAATACATAAGTATAAATAATACATGTTTAATAAATAAATAAATTAGAATAATTATATTCACATTGGAAATGTCCTGTACAGTTTGCAGATCTTTGTCAATGTTGACAAATTCTTGAACCGTCTTTTGTAGCTCGGGACATCAAGATCATTATAAACATGTGATAGCAACAGTTCATCTTCATTTGTGGGGTTGTTGGAAGATTCCATTTAATTGTCAAATTATCGGCAATTTGTTGTTATGTTAATTTTGGATTTTCCTTTGCATAACTTATAATTGCACGTGTTTGTTTGTCGTCTAATTAATTACGCTTTCTCTTCAAGCACGACATTTTTATGACAACTAATTAAATTACAAATATTACTCAGGATTAAAAGTACAAATGTAATCACTAGAAAAGTAAATACAGGTAATTATTCTAATCAAAACAACTGATCACCTGTTCCGACCGTCAACTATGAGATCAATGACCGTGTCCGATGATCAGTTTTGACATTCCATAATTACCGATCAATACACAGCTGTTAAAAGGTAGTTGTGGGCGGTACTAACGGGGGAATTTAAATTGGTCTTACGACTTTTGTGCCTGAAAACCTGTGGCGGTAGCTGAGTTTGGCAGTATAACGGGGTATTTTTAATGGGGGGAAATCGGGACAGACGAGAATTTTGGCGATTGGCAAGGTTGGCGATAAAACAGGGGGCGATAGACCCGAGGGAGCACTATATGTGGAATAATACTGCCATGCTATTCTTCAGTTAAGAGTATATTGGTTTATCATACATTGATGATATCATCAACAGAAATTAAATATAAATTTGATAATTGGAGACAACTTGGAAATAAACATAAACAGGGTTTTTAGGTTTTATGGTGCTTAACACGACTTTCAACAATATTTCAGTTATATCATGGTGGTCAGTTTTATTGGTGGAGGAAACCAGAGTACCCGGTGAACACAACCAACCTGTTGCAAGTCACTGATAAACTGTTGCACATAATGTTGTACACATCGCCCTGATTGAGATTCGAACTCATAACATCAGTGGTGATTGGCATCAATTGGATAGGTAGTTGTAAATCCAACTACCATACAATTACGGCCATGACGTCCCCTTAAACATAAACAAACTTAACATCAATCATACCTTAAAGCAGAAACAAGTTTGTTCACAGACTTTTCAATGTCTTGATAAACCTAAAATATACATTGGTTAATTATTGATTATTATACAATTGATGACTTTTAGTGAGGTGGATACAAGGATTTATTAACCCTAGAATATTATATTTACCGAGGACAGCGGCCGAGGTAAATATATTATTCTTGGATTAATAAATCCTGGTATTCATCGAATTGAAAGTCATTTATTGTTTTATTATATGACTAATTTCATATGTTTCTTTCACCCTTAAAATAAGCTTTTATCACAACGTTTTATTTGGTTTAGCTTGATGCAAGACGTTAGAATGTTTTATTATATGACTTCAGATAATGTCTCTTCTGATTGATTGGCTGACGTCCCTAGTAACGTTCTTTGATAAAACGTTAAAATCACCGCACAAAAAGTCACGAGAGGTGAACATAATATTCGAAAGCTTCTACAGACACCTTAAAATAGAAATGTTGTTTCCCAATTATCTTAAAAATAGTAGCCAATCATCATTGGGTTAAGTTTTGTCATCGACTAATCAGATACGTTCTTACTAATTACTTTCTGTAAACAATTAAATTAATAATGGCAGACGTTGGACAGACAGGGGTGTCTGGGGAACAGAGTCAGCACTGTTAGGTGTTAATTCAAATTTAATTTAATGTCAAATAATAAAACAGTTAATGACTTTCAATTTCGGTGAATACAAGGATTAATCAACCCTTATATTCACCTCATGGAAAGTCATCAACTGTATAATATTCACCTCACGTTACGTCACGCAAGGTGAATATAACGTTTTATTTATCAAAGAATGTTACTAGGGACGTCAGCCAATCAGAAAAGACATTATCTGAAGTCATATAATAATGATCAACGTCCAACAAGCAGTATTACAGCTATATCGAGGATGAGAACAAGTTCAATAATATATAAAAACTATATTGAAATGAGGAAAGGAATAGGACAATCGGGTCAACAACTTTTTATTTCCAATGAAAAAGTATGGAAAGTTAGGTAGGGATGATTCATTTAGTCATTTGTAGTGGTTACAATGCACCTACTCTTCTATGAAATCTACAAAAGAGGTCTTTAGCGTACAGGGGCCATGGCACTCTCCAAGCACTTTACCCACTACGGTCCATGGTCAAGCTTTCATATTATTTCCATATTATCCAATTAGCTCAGTGGTTGAAGAGAAGAAGATAAAAAAAACAGACAACATTTTTGACACCTTTGCGACACTTGTTTCTTTTGTGTTCTTCTCATCAACAACAAAAATATAAACTTTTTAGAGGATCATTCAATGAACATTCCCACCAAGTTTTGTTCCAATGGGCACCAATGGTTCCAGAGAAGAAGACTCAAAACTGACAACACTCTTTTTGACACCTTTGGGCCTCTTGTTTCTTGTGAACTTCCATTAAACAAAAAAAAAACAATACACTTTTAAGAGGATCATCCAATGAACATTCCTACCAAGTTTGGTTCAAATTAGCCTAGTGTTTGAAGAGAAGAAGATTAAAAGTTAACAGATGATGGATGCCAAGGGGAGATAATAATGCACACCACCCTTTGGTAAAGGCGAGCTAAAAATACATATCTTTATTGATCACTTGTGCATGATACTCACAGGATGATCAGATAATCCAACAACAAGAATCATATTCCAGTGATTTCAGATAGTTTAACTACCAATCAAGCACACCCTAAATTACATACCTGAAGCTGCTTATTGAATGCTGCAAGTGTTACACAAAAACCACATGGAACAACAGCATTGACCTAAAAAAAACATCATAATAAATCATGACAGATGATAATGAATGACTCAATCATGTTACCCTGTATTATATCAAAATTTACATAAATGAACATTTTTTTATATTATGGTAAGCATTTAACATTTGAATTTACATAGAAACGTTTTATCTAAACGATTTTAAACAATACTTCCAACAATACTTTCTCTGTATGTATTGTTAAATTTGAATGCGATATTGCTTTGAGAAAACCAATCTTGCAAAACAAACCAATGATAGTACCGGTATATATATACTATTCTATGTCACATACAGATCTTGCTAGTATTATCTTGAATTCTTTTTGTTATGAGAAGAAGACAAAAAAATATATCTATCCATGGAGAAACTACTTGCAGAGCCAGTACCGCCAGCAATATATCGTACAGGTAGCAGGCTATTTTTTCATGCTATTCATTAATTTCATTGCCCATAAATAGCTCACAACATGTCTGACCTTGTGTTGTATAGAAGTAAGAAGACCAAGTTGAGCTCCTTTTCCACCAACTAATCCACTCCTACAACATCCTTTATCTTTGAAGGTCAAGGTGAGGTCATCAATTTGACCTTTCACCTCTTCATTGTAAATAAATAGCTCACACAACATGTCTTACCTTGTGTTGTATAGAAGTAAGAAGACCAAGTTGAGCTCCTTTTCCACCAACTAATCCACTCCTACAACATCCTTTATCTTTGAAGGTCAAGGTAAGGTCATCCATTTGACCTTTGACCTCTTCTAGTGTAGGTTCTTCTAGCATTGGAACAGATTCCATTGGAATGTAAGGAATTCCATCTGGGTTTCTATAGAAGTCAATAATAACTGAATAAGCAAGTTATCAATTTTTTTTGTCTTACAAATCTATGTAATTTTGTTTCATTTTTCAGAAAACCTGAACCTATATCGCTCACCTGTTCATTCATTTAATTTATGTTCTACAAAGTCTTTATTTTCAGATTTAAGAAAAAAATTATTTCATATAGGATCATGTGTTAAACTTTAATCCATTAAAATAGGACTTTTGGTCTGCTAATATACCTGAAATGGTAAAAACTACAACAAATATGTTACCATACTCCAGACAGGAATTTCAAAGGAGAAGATTTAAAATGTGAAAATTTATGATGTACGAAGGATGAGGGACACCAAGTATTATATATTTATTACTTATAAAAAAATAACCAGGGTTATATCTTTTTCCACAAAGAAATTATTGCACACAGTAGAATTTCTTAAACTTGTCCTATATAGAACCAAAATTGGACACTTCTGAAATGAATGGCATTGTGATCAGCTGTGGGTTACCAACAATGACTTCCTACCAGATCAATGCATTATTTCAATTTTGATAGTGCTAGCTCACTAAAATACCAGTCAGCAGATAGAGATGTACCTCCACTTCAGGGCATATTATAATTATTTCAAGCCAACCAGTTTTTGTTCTTACCATATATTGTGATAAAGTTTGTCAGTAACTTGCGACAGGTCAGATACTCTGGTTTCCTCCACCAATAAAACTGACAATATAATAGAAATATTGTTGAAAGTAGCATTAAGTATCATAACCTAACCCTCTTACAATATAATACTGCATGCTTAGCGGAGAAGCAGAAAATACCCAAATTATTGTCTATTTTTATTTAATTCATGATACGACCAGAGATCAAACACCCACAATCTGCCGCACTCTAGTTGAGTCCACTAACAATTACACTACCCAAGTTGCTTGAATTTATAATTTATTCACTAACCTGTAATGGAACTCCACCAAGCCATATCCATGTATCCCATTTATGTTATATTTGCAGAATTTTTCAAAAACTTTACTACCTCTATCGTCATGGTGATACCATATTGGTGTCCACTCCCCTGACACCTCTGTATTGTATTTTTTACCACCTTGAAGAAAATGTATTAATAAATAAATAAGGCAAATTGTTTGTGTGAATTTTTTACAGAAAATAAAATAAATTAAAAGTACCATGATAATGATATTAAGCTACAATGACTTAAGCATATTTATGTACATATAACCTCCATCAATATTTGAACCAAACATAGTGAAGGTTACGGTTGTATGGCAATAGAGAAAATGATCTAATCACGAAAACCTCACATAAATTTAAACTAGAGGTTCCCAGGAGTCTTTAATCACTCACCTGGTTTTCAATTTCAGCCGAATGGTTTTTTTTGACAATTGAAATTTCGGCTAATAGCAGTGATGATTCTGGATAGAAAATAAAATAACTGAAAATCAAAGAAAAATTGTTGAAACCATCAAAAGGTTCATTTTTGACCTGTTCTGACCATGTTCTGCAACTTTCAGATTTTTTTCATAGAAAAATAGCTGAAATCAGTTAAATAGCTGAAAAAATCAACCTTGAAATAAATAGTAATGATAGTCAAAATATGCATAATCAGTTTAAAGAGGTTGAAAGAACATTGCCATGTAGCTGTAGTTAAAAATTGAGCTCATTTTGACTTTCATACAAAACAATACAACAATCTCACCTGCATAAAAATTAAATGTGTAGTTATTTTTAGGTTGATCTTCACCAGTGACCTCCCACAGTTTGAGGTCTATATCTGATACAGAATGTGTACCACCATTGGCATGCATTAAATATCCTATCTTTATACTGCAAAAAAAATTAAACAAAATAAACGGTCCTTCAGTTTTATTATTCCCGAACATTTTAAAATTATTTGACTTTCCAATCTTTCCAATTTCAGCCAACCTGATGAAGGTTATTCCTGAAACGTGTTGTGTGCATTAATTTGATATCTACGTTTTCATTATTAGCAATCTCATTTTTAAAAGACAGTATGGAGGGCTGAATTGGACTTAAACTTTTAGCTGGGTTTTCCCCTTTAGTATACGTATGCAATCAGAACCTATCACCACTAACAACGCTTGTTAAGTGACGTTAAGGTAGGTCAGTGCTTTTCTTTTCTCTCAGTATTTCAACAGTGCCCGTCACAAATTATCAAGTTGTGAGTTCTGGCTACGCAGAGCAATTCAGGATATGACTGCAGCATTTTGACAGTGTCTGTCACCAATTTGTGAGTTCTGGCTATAGAGCAAAGTATGATATGACCGCAGCACTTCAACAGTGCATGTCACCAATTAAGTTGCGAGTCCTATTCCAGCCGGTGACGAGATGTACCGATGATGGGGGTATACCTTTATGTGATCATATTTGTAGGTGACTTCCGGCAGTTTTGTGTTTTTTTAGGGTACTCTAGTATCTGCACCAATAAAACTAACTAACACTATGGTATAACTGAAAAATTGTTGAAAGTCGTTCTTGATAAGTTGATCATACAAAAAAAAAAGGGCCGTCGTGATAGTGATCGCATGGTAGTTGGATTTACAGCTGTCTGTGCAATCTGGGCCTATCACCACTAAAGTTGTGAGTTCGAATGCCGCTCATGGCGAGGTGTACTCGATAACCCATTATGTCATAAAGTTTATCAATGACTTGCGGCAGGTCTGTAGTTATCTCCGGGTACTCCAGTTTCATTCACCAATAAATCTGATTGCCATGATAGTACTGAAATATTGTTGAAAGTGGCATTAAACACCATAACCCCATACAAAAATCATGGGACATAATGAGAAGCATAACTGACCATACAAAAAAGGGGCGGTCATGGTCGTGAGCAATATTGTTGCGAGTTCGAATTCTGCTCATGGCGAGGTGTACTTGATCCAACATTATGAGATAAAGTTTGTCAGTGAATTGCCACAGGACTAAAGGATTCCTATACTCATTATTAGTGACCTTTTGGTGACTTTAAAGATGAAAAATATAAATAATAGCACTGTTCATTTACAGTCAAACCTGTATATATAGGCCACTCAAAGGAATTTGAAAATGTGTCATTTATGAGCAGTTGTCCTTTATATACAGGTTAAAATTATATGTAATATCCATCAATGGGAAAAATGAGACTGTCCTTTATAGACAGTGATTTGCTCTAAAGTGGTGGTTTTTAAGGCATGTCTGACTGCAGTGTACATGTAGGATTTAATAATGTCCCCCATGAAATTATGTCCACCGAAGATTTTTTGATAGTAAATATTGTCTATGGACAATATTTACTTATTTTAATGTGTCCAGGACACAATTTACCTATGAAATAATGTCCTAGGCTGTAAAAAATTGTCCATGTTATCATTGGATACTTTTTACCATTAAATTTGGTCCTTGAATAGTATATTTGATAATTCTGACATTTTTTAAACATTGTACTTGTAGATGTTTATCCAAATATATATGCCTTTCTTAATTAATTAAAATTCAACTATAATAAAACATTTTGATGACCTTTGTATTACCTCCCTTGGAGGATAGAATTTAATAACAACTGCTATGAAATAATGTCCTGTGGGAGGACACTATTTCATAACTAGTGCAGTAAAAATTCTGTCCACTTAAGGGACAAAATTTCATGGCAATGGACATTATTTAATACTATAATTCTGTGAAAAACTGTCCAGGCAGACACTATTTCACAGGACACTTGTTTGGCTTACATACATAACAAAATGGTAGGTTTAACAAGGGTTGTAGTGTACATAACAACATGGAAGGTTTAACAAGGGTTGTAGTGTACATAACAACATGGTAGGTTTAACAAGGGTTGTAGTGTACATAACAACATGGAAGGTTTCTTGCTTTCATAAGGGTTGCAGTGGACATAACAAAATGGTAGGATTGTTATTTTTACAAGGGTTGTAGAGTACATACTTACTGAGACATAGTACTTGGGGAACTAACAATTCCAACTTGTATCATTGTACCATTCTAAAACAAAACAAAAATCATCTTTTTTGGTTAATAAATTTGACATTAAAGCTTACATACAGTCAAATCTGTATTTAGAGGTCACCATTGGGACAAAGAAAAAGTGGTCTTATAAGACAGGTGACCTCTTAAAAGAGGCTCATTTCATATTAAATTTTCTATGGCAGAACAAAAAATATGTGACCTTTTAACACAGGTGGCTGCTTAATAGAGGTGACTGCATGGACAGGTTTGACTATATTAATAACCTAGACAGAAGGAGAAGAGAAAACTGACAATTGCTTTGCTCCTTGGGAGTTTTAATACCAGATTGTTTTTCTCATTTTCATTCTGGGGACATGAGGGCGGGGTCATATGGTTAGGTTGTTGACTTCTGATCACACAAGTCTAACACCATTGACAAAGATTCTAGCCCTGATATCAACCTAAAATGTTATGGTTTCTTAACACCTTCACATGGCTTGGGTTTCCAACAATTAGTTCATACACACCTTCCCTCCCCTATTTATTCTGGAAGTCACGAAATTGCGGCATAATTGCTGAACTTGACGGTAAACATCTATAACTCATTTCCGATAATAAAACTTACCTCAAGAAAAATAAAATGAATGGCATATCTGTAAAATAACCTCCAATCTCTTACTCCTAAATAGTAGAAACAAGACCAATTGTTATTAATTATTTTAAAAGTTGCCAAAAAAATTGTTGAAAAATCTTTGAAATGGTATGTGTATTAAATGGCTGAAAGAAAAATTTCAACACAAGTAAAATGTGTTGAAGTACTCATTGATATGTAGCCATAGTTCAAATTTGAGCTTGTTATGACTATTGATAAAGCAGCAATCAACTATTAAAGAAATTTCTATTTTCAGTAATGGCCATCATATTGAATGGAGGGTCGGGCTGTTGGACACAATTTTAGGACCATCCCAGCCAACTTTAGTTTAATTTAGTTCAGTGGTTTCAGAGGAGGAGGATTTAAATGTAAAAGCTTACAACGCATGATGGATGATCAACAGACGACCAACGCCAAGTGATGGCAAGTCACTGACAAACTTTATCTATCACATAATGTTGCATTGTGTATGCCTCATCATGAGAAGGATTCGAACTCACAACCTTAGTGGTGATAGGCACTGATTGCACAGGTAGTTGTAAATCCAACTACCATATATACAATCACAACCACAACGGCCCCCATCTTAAATTTAAAATGGGAAGATTTTTGTCACAAATATGAAAACATTACAAAAATTTTCGAATACAGAGTATATCATTGTTGATATCAATTTTTGTTGCATATGTCATGTATGTACCTACCAAATGAATGGTCCCTAATAGTCCTCAATGTCACTGATTTCTCCTGAAACCCTTCCACTTTAATCTTTCCACGTAACTCTCCCCATTGCTCATAGTGTGACTGATGCGTGCTGAAATATAGTCTAATAGTTTCAGAGAAGGAAATTTATTATTGATTATATATAAGCTTAAATCAGCAAAAGTATAAATGTAACCAAAAAAAACATGTAATATATGCTAAGAGCTAATGTGACGATAAACCTGGGAATATATGTTATGGTAATATGATACCAAATTATATTAGGTCAGGGGTTGTCGTTCTTGATGTTATCATATTTCCTGCCATTTTAAGGCTCACTTTTCTGCCCGTTTCAAAAGCTTGTACAACTTTCTATATTTTCCAACAATATTAGTAAGAAAAGATATTGATGAAAATGAACTATGATATGTACTGGTATTTGCTAAAGATTTGACATGATCACAAAACTGTACAGCTCTTATTGTTGTTGCAGCAAAAACAGGTTATTCCTTTGTCTGTCATCACTAATTAATATATTCCTGCTATTGTACTGTCCATGTTTATATTGTCATTCTTTTTTGTGATGGCATGTGATCTTTTTGAGTGGAAGCGAATCTGTGCAGGTTTTTTTGATTATATATGCATAGCCGTTGGATATCCAGTTAGCAAGAAGTGAGGATTGGGAATCCCATTAAATAGTTTAACCTTGTCACATTTTGTGTCTATCCCAAGCCAAGACCTTGATTTTCAATGTCATTCATGTATGTCAAGGTCTTTTTTTAGTTCAATGAGTTAAAATAAGGGCAACGCAAAGCGTGGCATATTCCCTCGCCTAAAAATTTGACCCGGTGACCTTGACCTTTGACCTTGAAAATCAATAAGGTTCCAGATTCTCTTAAGGACTAAGTATGTACCAAGTTTGGTCAAAATCCATTGAAGGATGTTAATGAGTGTTCACAATGATGTTACGGAAGGACGGACAGTGGCGTTTCTACATCCCTTCACAACTTCGTTGGCGAGGGGATAATAAGAAGTGATTGGTCATTAATTGATATTGGTGGAATCGTCAACCATCAATGTTTAATCTTTCTTTTCATAATTAATCTATATTTGGATATAAGCATCACTGTTTTATCATATTTTTAAAAATTGTCAAAGAGAACACAACACACACGAAAATCAACTGTTAACTGATGGCTAGGCTTGTGGTATTTAACGCCACTTTCTACAATATTTCAGTTATATTGTGGTGGTTAGTTTTATTGGTGGAGAAAACCGGAGTACCCGGATAAAACCACAGACCTGTCGAAAGTCACTGACATACTTTATCACATAATGTTGAATTGAATACGCCTCGCCATGAGCGAGTTTAACTGTTAACTGACAACAGATAAAATTACCCAAAACATCATACAATAAAAATAAAAAGCCAAAATTCATGCAATCACATAAAATGAATAACCCCCAAAGTAATGACTATTCAGATAAATTTTTTTCCCCCGACATTTACCTGCGTAGTGCATCCCAAAATGATCTGGTCCATTCCTCTCTAGCCACACCATCGGCTAGAGCAGACTGGTTCATATCTGTATCAAAACTAAATGGATCTGTAACTGTATTCCATCTTAAATTTAAAAACAAGCATATTTTAAATAAGGCTACATATTGCTCCTAGGTTGAACTCATTGCTACATATATTCTACGGTTGTCATGACGATCTGGTTGACCATTACCAATTATCCATATCTCAAATGACAAAGGATCTTTTCCTTTTTGCATAGATTTTTTCTTTCCTTTATCACCTACAAGACTTTTATCAAGCTTGACTGTATATATGAGTAACATGGCGAATGTCTTATAAGAAGCAGGAACTACTTATGCTTCACAAGTACCTGAGTTCACCTACGGTTTTTTGGTGGGGTCAGTTTTGCTCATATTTATAGTTTTCTGTGTTGTGTTGTGTTTTGTTTGTCTTCATCTTGTGTCTTGTGTGCCCCAATGTTGCCGGCATCTCTAGAATGTCCATTCTTGATTGCTTTTTCGGTTTTCTCTTACATTTATTTGATATTCACAGTTTCTAGATGATCTATAAAACTCGACAAATTTTTAGATGAAATCGACATTGGTATAACCACTGATTGTATGTTGAAAACTCAGACTACAAAAAACAAAGAATAAAATAATATGTCAAGTGGTTATATAATTTACTAACATACAGGAAATTTGGGTTCAATTTTGCAAAGATGGCATATATTTCATGATAAATAAAGAGAGTTCAACAAGTGTATGTCAAAAGCAAGTGTCGACAGAGTAAATAAATTGCTTGACAAAGTAAATTGCTAAATACAGTAATTTGCTGCACCCACTGTATTTTGGGAATTTGTATAATTTTTCTTTACCAAGCATAGGTCCCTTTTAGCCCCTTTAACTTTGGAAACTATAAGAATTAGTTAACTCAAATCTGATTGCAAAACATACGTAGGGAAATAATTAAATAATTAAAAGAAAAAATGCATCAAACATGTCAAAATTAGATGAAAATTATAAAATGAGAAAATGTTGGAATTTGGACCCCATATTTACCTCTTTCCCATAATTGTTTTTTTGCTGCAGTTGCCAACTGCAACTGGGATGACTAATATAGCAATCTAAGCAGCTCACAAAATATTCTTGGGGCCTTGCAACTGACTTTAATTTTGTATACATGTAATATTAACAATTTCAACAGCCAGTCTGACAAATATTAGGGGCCTGACCAAATTTGAGTGATCTTGAGCTAGTGGGGCCCTGTTAAGTTTTATCCTTGAAGTAGATGCATGACGAAATAACAAAAAATATAATTAATATATAAACAACTAGGAAGAACTGTTTTAGATACCTAAAACTTATGTCTCCCCTTAATGCGGCCATCTGTACAACAATAAGTTACACATTATGAATTGAATGATACTATTCAAAAAACAATTATTTGACCTTGAGGTCAAAGGCCAAGGTCCCACGAAGGTCATTATGGAACGCGACACACCGCCTTATGGTCATGCACCCACATACCAAATATCATTGACCTATCTCGAAAGACAAAAATGTTATGGCACGGACAAGAAAATACTATTTAAAAAACAATTATTTGACCTTGAGGTCAAAGGTCAAGGTTCCATGAAGGTCATTATGGTATGCAACACACCGCCTTATGGTCATGCACACACATACCAAATATCATTGACCTATCTGGAAAGACAAAAAAGTTATGGTCCGGACAAGCTTTGCTGAGAAGAAGCAGAAGAAGCGGAAGAAAAAATCAGACTAAAACAATATGTCTACCTTCGTTCGAAGGGGAGACATAATTACTTACACTAAAGAAATCTGTGTGTGAACGAATTTGTCTGTATCATCAAATCTACAAAAGATGCAAAACATTTATCTGTTATTGTTGTATACTAGAGACTCACCTGAACCTGTATCGCTTGTCTGTTCATTCATACCATTTACCGGTATGTTCAATCAAGTCTAGATTTTCAGAGAAAAATATTTTATTCATTTCACATAGGGTCATATGTTAATATTTAATCCAATAAAGTAGGACTTTTAGCACTCTAATATTTCTGAAATAATAAAAGCTACCACAAATCTGTTGCCATGTTACTCCAGACAGGAATTTCTCAGAGAAGATTAAAGGTAGACCACTCTTTTTATACCCCTTTGGGTCTCTTGTTTCTTTTGTGTACTTCTGATTAACAAAATAAACCAAACTAACAATCCACTTTACCATTTTACAATCATATCAAGTTTGGTTCTGATTGGCCCGGTAGTTTTAGAGAAGAAGATTAAAATGTAAAAGCTTACAGCTGACCACGCAAACAACAATGACAAGACACCAAAAGATAACAATACCTCACATAATGGTTTCCTTTTTCGATTTATTCTTACTCATTTTCTGCATCAAACAACTATTTTATTTTCCCAAGTTAATAGAACCTATTTTTATTATTAAAAATTTCTGAAAATATACGAGGGGTGATTTTAGTTAAGGAAAAATATAACCTTTTCTTCTATACACATGTAGTAATAAAAATCAAAAGATTTCCAACTAAAATTGGGGGCCGTCGTAATCGTATTGTAGTTGGATTTATAACTACCTGTGCAATCAATGCCTATCACCACTAAAGTTGTGAGTTTGAATCCCACTCAGGCAAGGTGTATTCGATAAAACATTATGCGATAATATTTGTCAGTGAATTGCTACAGGTGCGTGGTTTACTCCCGATACTCCGGTTTCCTCCACCAATAAAACTGACTGCCACGATATAGCTGAAATATTGTTGAAAGTGATGTTAAACGCTATAAACCACAAACCTACTGAAATTGATTTTCCATTTGTTCATATACCTTTCTATGCTGAAATACCATTGAACGATGTTGTGTGGAAGTTGAAGGGGCCTAATATTTTACTCATTTAATCAAATAATCATGGCAAATTAAACCAATATCCCTACTCCAGTTATACAAGCAAATCACATATCTCAGAGATCCTTACAACTCACCCAGATGAGTCATGGACTCACCATTTTCAGTTGGGACTCACCAAAGCTTTCAAATTTTAGATCTTTACAATGGTGTGTCTTCTGGACTTATCAGAGTAAATTTCTATAAGTATCCTTGTTATATGAGTTCAAGATAACAAGATTTTACTGTATGATATTACCTTAGCTGCCCATTGTAAGAAATCTTCCATTTTTTCATTGGTTCGACCATTTCTATTTTTAGTCCCCCAGCATGATATGCATGACGTGTGACATTGCTAACGAGCGTGTCTGGATGTAATGGATGACGCAAACGACCAATCCCTGGTATTTCCATCACTAACCACATTTCTGACTGACGATTGTGTCTACGGCAAATACGCAATGCTAATCTTGTTCCATCTTGATTGAATCCTCCAAAGTATACAGTATCAATTGCCTATAAATATATAGAAAATGTACCCTTCACCATTTTTTAAAAATAATTTCCCTTACTTTCAATTCATGCTCATTTAAAACAAGATATGATTATAATCTAACGATTATGAAGTCTCCCAAACCGGCCACTGACAACAGGTTTAAAAAATAAATCAAAAGCTACCTTTGAAATCGAACAATGTTGAATTTTTGCGGTATTGTGGTGGCCATTTTGAAAATGGTGACCGGTAGAAATTTTTCGATGTCGGGAATCAATTCAGGACATCATAATCTACCTGCATATGAAAAAATGCCGTTGAAATCGAACAATGTTGAATTTGTGCGGTATTGTGGTGGCCATTTTGAAAATGGCGACCGGTAGAAATTTTTCAATGTCAGGAATCAATTCGGGACATCATAATCTACCCACATATGAAATGTCGTTGAAATTGGACAATGTTGAATTTGTGCGGCATTGTGGTTGCCATTTTGAAAATGGCGAACAACAGAAATTTTTCGATCTCAGGAATCAATTTGGGACATCATAATCTACCCACATATCAAATGTCATTGAAATCGGACAATGTTGAATTTGTGCGATATATTGGTGGCCATTTTGAAAATGGCGACCGGTAGAAATTTTTTCAATGTCAGGAATCAATTCGGGACATCATTATCTACCCACATATCAAATTTTGATGAAATCGGACAATGTTGAATTTTTGCGGTATTGTGGCGGCCATTTTGAAAATGGCGACCGGTAGAAAATTTTCAATGTCGGGAATCAATTCGGGACATCATTATCTACCCACATATCAAATTTTGATGATATCGGACAATGTTGAATTTTTACCCCCCATTTTTATGCCGTGTTTTGGCAGCCATTTTGAAAATGGCAGACATCTTGAAAATTTTGAAAACGCAGAATTGCTCCTCTAATGGTGACCTATCACTATGTCAAAATTTATGTCTCTATCATTATCCAGTTAGAAGTTATCAACATTAATGTACGAAATTTCAAGTTTCCCATAGGATTCTATAGTAACCCCCACCCCCTTTGAACCCCCAAAAATATGGCTTTGACCCCCTTTACCACAAATCTGGAAACTTTAGGATCAACTAGAAACATATATCTATAACTCCACCAAGTTTCATGAAATTCTGTCCTGTAGTTCCTGAGATCTGCCGTGGACAAGTTCATGCTTCACGGAAAGAAAGAATAAGAATAAGAATAATAAAAATAAAAATAATAATAAGAAACGGAGCAAAAACAATAAGTCCTCCAAACTTTGTTTGGGAGACTTAATAATAAGAAACGGAGCAAAAACAATAAGTCTCCAAACGTTGTTTGGGAGACTTAATAATAATAAGAAACGGAGCAAAAACAATAAGTCTCTTAATAATTAGAGGCTCTCAAGAACCTGGATTTCAATTTGATTTTCAAATTTTATAGATTAGAGAAAAAAGGGTGTCACACATAATTTAGTAAGTAAGCCAACCAAAGATCATTTCAGCTTGTTTATGAAAATTTTAATGTAATTTTAATTTATCAAAATATGTATAATCAATATAAATAGGCTGAAAGAAAAATTTCACAGAAATATCTGGAAAAAAAATGTTGAACTACTCATTTGTCATTCAACTGCAGTTTAAATTTCAGCTCATTTCATAAAGCAGTAATTATCAATTTTAGAAATTTCAATTTTTAGCAAACAGTAGCCATCTTGAATGAAAAAGTGGTGCTTAATGTCACCTTCAATATTATTTCAGTTATATTGTGGCAGTCAGTTTTATTGGTGGAGGAAACCGGAGGACCGGAGAAAACCACTGACCTGTTGCAAGTCACTGACAAACTTTATCACATAATGTTGTACACCTCTCCCTGATCAGGATTCAAACCCACAACATCAGTGGTGATACGGACTGATTACATAGGTAGTTGTAAATCCAACTACCATACCATTACGGCCACGACGTCCCCCCTTGAATGAAGGACAGCAGACCACAATTTTGAAAGGAGACCACCAAAGGCCCATTCCCATCAAGTTTGATTCAATGGGTTCTCAGAGGAGAAAATTTAAATGTGATCTTTTATCAAAATATGCATAATTTGTATAATCGGTATATATCAGCTGAAAGATAATTTCACATAAAATTATACATTTTATCAGGTTTGCATAGGAGTCACTTCCCTTTAATGAGGACAAAACGTGTTTATTTCATGAAAAGGTCAACATACATTTTTCTTATACTCTGAATAAAATATAAATGTCGTAACAACCTGTGAATTTTTAATTTGCTATAAAATTATCCTCTGATTTTTTACAATGTTCAAATATCTATATATTTTAAGAAAATTAGACTCAAATTGTTTGTCCTTTCTTTTGTTCTTGCATGGAATGGGAACCAATCATTTGAGTAAGCCTGAATCTGTCACTGCTTCAAGCTAATAATTCCAGACAGTCATATGTATATTTACATTTCCACTACAATTTCTTAAGAAAATCAGGGGCAGTCATGGCCGTGACGTATGGTAGTTGGATCAATAATTACCTAAAATATCAGTGCCTATTAGTATCACCACTATGGTTGTGAGTTTGAATCCCGGTCAGGGGAGGTGTACTCGATACAACATTATGTGATAAAGTTTGTCAGTGACTTGCAGTAGGTCGGTGGTTTTCTCCGGGTACTCTGGCGGCTCCCTCCACCAATAAAACTGACCGCCACGATATAGATGAAATATTGTTGAAGGTGGAGTTAAACACCATAGCCCTAACCCCTGCTGCGTTATTTTCAAAGTACAAATGTAATAGAGGTAAGTAATGAGATTCAGATTGAATGGCATGTGGACAGGAGTTTATCCAGCATGCAAAATCCTTGATTCTAGAAAAGAAATTACACATAGTAATACACAATAATAAAATATCTGTAATACACAATAATAAAATAAAATACAACAATCACAAATCCTAAAATTATAGTAAATTTGGAACTCCTTACAAATGTATCTTTCTCCAAAACTTGTACTTGCTCCAACATACTGCTATCATTTATCCCTCTGCCGTAACCACGGTTATCATAACTTTCTGCATTATCTTTCTTTTTTCTTTTATTTTTTCGCTGATTCTGTTTCAGCATCAACTTGAAGAAAAACTTTTTTAGATAATACCATTTTCCTGTAAGACAAGAAGAGTTTTTTTTTATGAATTCATTTACAGTTAAACCTGTCTTAACTGAAGCCTGAAAAAAACCCAGAATACTGAATAAATCTAACTTGAATGTAATGTTTTGTAGATTGTTGTTTGTTTGTTTGTCCTTTTTCTTTTGGCCATTGTGTTGTTGTCCTTCTTCGATTTTGATTACCCCTTTGGTATCTTCAAACTCTTTTTGAAATAAAAGTTGAAATACAGGAAATCTTTGTTAACTAAACTAAACATGAATAAACCAACCACCTGTCTATTCAGAACACAAAAATTGGTCCCATGGAGGTTTGGTTTATACAGGTTTCTCTCACTGTAATAAGTTTCAGAAGCTCTCCAAACATACAATTAAATATACCATATTTGAGTATGTTTAGAGCACACTTTTTTACCCTGTGGAAGAGTATGCATATAATAAATCGGAGCATGATCAGAAACACTTTTCCTACAAAAAATTGGGTAACAGCAATTTCAAAAGAAGTTACATGTAGTATATTCCATGATTTTGAGACGAAATTTGTTTGTTATGTTGGTCTTATTGGTGGAGGAACCGACCTTGTCGCAAGTCACTGACAAACATTATCACATAATGTTGTATCGAGTACACCTCGCCATGAACGGACATAATTTTAAAAAGGGATCATCCAAGGACCATCCTAGCCAAAGTTAGTTTTATTGGTTAAGAGGTTTTAGAGGAGGGGATACAAATGTGAAAGCTTACTATGAATGACAAGTCATATTAAAAGCTCACATGGCCTTTGGCGAGGTAAGCTAGAAAAAAAAGTATATAATTAAATTCACCTGGCTGTTTATAAACTCCACATATTGGTTGAGGTTGTGGCTTTAAAAACTGCCACAGAAGGATGAGGCCACAGCCACCTACTACAATTGTCCAAATCATTCCACTATACCATATCTGTAATACACAATAAATAATAAACTACAATTCTTTACAAGAGCCTCTTCTCAAGGTAATGGATGTTTAACACTACTTTCAACCAAATTTCAGTTACCGGTACATTGTGGTGGTCAGTTTTACCTGTTCGAGGAAGCTGGAAAAAAACACAAAACTGTCATTAGGGTTAGAGTTATGGTGTTTAATGCCACTTTCAACAATATTTCAATTATATCGTGTTGGTCAGTTTTATTGGTGGAGGAAATCGAAGTACCAGGAGAAAACCACTGACTGACGAACTTTATCACATAATGTTGTATCGAGTACACCTCGCCTGAGTGGGATCCAAACTGACAACGCTAGTGGTGATAGGTTTATGGTTGTGGTTGTGGTTTATGGTATTTAACACCACTTTCAACAATACTTCATTTATATCATGATGGTCAAGTTTTATTGGTGGAGGAAACCAGTGTACCCCGAGAAAACCACTGAGCTGCCTCGTGTCAGTCACAAATTTTATCACATAATGTAATTAATGTTGTATCGAGTATACCTCGCCTGAGTGGGATTCAAACTCACATTAGTGGCGATAGGCACTGATTGCACAGGTAGTTTTAAATTCAACTACCTTACGATCACAACCATGACGGCCCTCTCAAGATTATGGGTGTTCTACCAAATTTCAGTTGCATTATGGTGCTCAGTTTTACCTGTTTGAGGAAGCTGGAGAAAAAAAAACAAACTGTCCCTAGTCAAGGACAAACTTTATCACATTTATAACTAAATTATTAAAAAAATACTAGGTTATGTAAGACATAATTTTATCCAGTGGAAAGAATTTAATATTAAATTTTATGTTACGGTAACATTTTTTATAATAAAATACTTTCCATTGCTATAAAAAAGTATCCTAGTGTACAATAAACAGGTACATAATATTATTTCCGACACTGATTATTAAATCATGAGACGCATCTGTAATATTATTTCCGACGATTAATGATAAATCACCTGAACCATCAAATGAGTAACTTGAATAATACTGCACCCTCTATCGGCACTAGCGACCAGCAGGAGCATAATATAACGACTAGATTATTCGGTTTATCAAATGAGATAATCCGGATAATATTTTATACTAAGGTATGTCATATTATGTCCGACGCTGATTATTAAAGCACGAGACGCATCTATAATATTATTTCCGACGCTCATTGATAAATCACCCGATCCATTAAATGAGCTAATCCGGATAATATTTTATACTAAGGTATGTAATATTATTTCCGACGCTGATTAATAAATCACCTGACCCATCCGAAAAATATTTTATAAATAAAATTTGCAGGTAAATATATATATATATATACGGAATTATAGCCAGAACACTGTCAATTGAAATGACAGATAAAGTCATCTTTAAATCCATCATAAAATCAATAGAGTCATGTAAGTTTATATACTTTTGTGTACTCCTAAACCAAAGCAGCTGAGGAAAAGTAACAAAAGAAATTCTTATGAATATTATTAAAACACTGTAATTGTAATGATTTATATATTTATTTAAAAAATACTGCAGTAATAAAGAAGTATTTCACTAGTATTAAGTACATATTTATTTGCAGCAATGTTAATTAATTAATTGAGAAAATTAGTAACTTATAAAAACAGATTATTTCTTCTATAATTTTGTTTTCCGGTTGAAAAGTATAATAATGTGCAATGTTATCCACGGATATTTTTCGATATTAAATTTCTTCCATCTCATCTGGAAAATATATAATAGCATTGGAAAAAATTTGATATTGAAATATTATCCAAGGATAATATTTTATATTAAAAATAATCTGCCAGAAAGAATATTATGGAGGATAAAATAAAATGTTACAGTTACTGCTTAACTTCAGTAGTGTTAAGACGGTGTCCGACCTATAATCTGATGCCCCATAGTCTGACAGTCCATTAGTCCGACAATATTTTTAACAAGCACAAAGGCATGTTGAAGCTTAGAGCCTGTAGTGTGGATGTTTGATTCAATGTACAGTATCTATATTTGACCTATATATGAATGTATCTTATACTGATAAAGATTAAAGTCAGTGGAGATTAAAATGGAAAAAAATCAGGGAATGCAAATATAAAATCTTGAAATTCTCTGGAACCTCCTTATAGCAATTTTTGGATCCAGACCATGCACATGTCTTCTTACCAGAAAATGCTCAATGATGCCCTAGAAGTCCTTCAATATTAAAAATTGTTGCTACGACTACGGAAGTCCACATAAGGGCATTTGTACATTCTAACAATTGTTTATTGGATCGCAGCATCAAAGGAAGATGGAAAGATGTGCAAATTCACAATCGCAATTATCACGTTTTCTTCAGCAAGATGTTGCGATTTTTGTCAGACTATCTTTGTCTGACTGTTGGACTAACTGAAAATTATAATATATTTTTAATAAAAAAAAATATGAGGGTACCCCCTATTTAAAGCCCTATAATTTTGTAATCTATTGAAAATATGACCCATTTTTTCATATACTGAATGTTAACTTGCATATGATTCCTTTGTTATATTGCTTTTGAATAATTAATAAAAAAAAAAAAATTAAAGAAAAGGTGTAAAAAAGTTGGGTCAATATTTTAATATTTATGAAAAATTGCCTTAACTATACATGTATTGTACTTTATTTTTAAGGCAAAGGTAAGTATTATATTTTTAAGTCAATTTTTCATTTTATTAAAATATTACTTGCAGTCTTTTTCTTCTTCTTTATTTACAGAAAACCTTCAACATAATAAAGATTATTTTCCGGTGCATGCCTGGTATGACAATAATGTATGTATGTTTATATATTTATTTATAATGTCACAATTTTTTGAATTTTTTGTTACTTTCTGTTTACATATTTATTTTCAATAAAATTTCTTTATTTCTTTATTATTTCATCTCTTTTTCCTTATCTTAACTTGTTCCTGTCCATTTCTATACAATCTAATGTTTACAAACAGTAACTTACATCATGTGTCAACCATATATAGTACTACATGTAATTGGGGATAATTAGTATAGGGTCGACACATGAGAGCCTGTACCTATAGTGAAATAAATGTTATGGAGAATGAAAAATGAGTCCTTGGTTCACACTGTCGCGTGTCTGTGGTGGAGAATATATTGCATTTAAACAAATTCTTTTAGGGCATATAATCATAGTATCTTGACGTTTTAACTTTTATCTAGCGAAATAGAGAAAAATCTGTATATTATATATATATTATACAGATTTTATACAGAATTTTCTCTATTATTTCGCTAGATAAAACGTCAAGATACTGTGATATAATATTTGACAAAATTATGAGAAAGCAATGAAATAAAACAGTGTGAGTGTATACGTATGATCATAATGATTAACATATCTACATTGTATGTAGCTGTCAATGAATATAAAAAGCATGTCTTACCACAATCACTGAATAAGCACCCAAACAGTGTAGACATTGAACACCCGTGAATCGTACGATAGCCAAAATATTTTTAAACCCGGTGTTGTATTAAAATCTACCTGTATTGTTTGATATCAGTTTATATGAAATCTGTTATACAAAGAGAGATAACTCCAACCCAAAATTTAACTTATACAGGCCATTATAAATGGGATGAAAATCAATGCGATGCCTATAAGGATGCATTACTAGAAAAAGATTCAATAGATAGTATTATTTACTTAGATTCATTATTAGATAATGACAAATTTGATGATATTCATTAAAAAAATTAATTTGTTCTCACAACTGAGTGTATGGACATACAACAATTGCTTGTAGACTGTGCTTCAGTCAATCAGTAGACAGTTACACGATCGAACTCTTTTGATTGAAAAAACACGCAGGAGAAAGAGTCTAGGTGTGAAACCTATAATTAATTTCTTTAACATTTTCTACTAAATTTGTGTTTTTTCGAGCCTGCCTGGCTATTTGATCTTAAGTTTAACCTTTCTAAGACCATATATTTTCTGAAGCGTACATGATTCCTCTACGTTCTGTGAAAATATCAGGGGATGTTTAAAGTTTTGCAGTGAAATGCCAGGCTATGGAAAACACCTACTCTAAAAATAGCTCGGTCATCCCCGGGAAATTCAATATCTATAGGTCATGCATCAAATCCTCCATAGAGGTATTAAAATACAACTAAATGCATCAAATTTGGGCTCAAAATAATCCTTATATATTTAACTTCAATTATCAATTTTAATTATTCCATTCCATTCCATTCAATATTTGTCACAATACAACAAAGCGAAAGGAACTATTTTCTTTAAAAGGCACTACTTTTGTCAATATGTTCTAAACTCTGATTGGTGAATTATTGGTTTGACAACACCTCTAGCGTCATTACGGCACATCAGTCAACGAAACGGCTTACTCTGGCATTAGGAATTTGTAAAATGTATGCCCAAATATTTGTAATTTGACACACATTCAATATCATAATTCTGAAATTTGAAATTTTCTAAAATTTTCCTTCCTGCATTATTGAACACAATAATCTTAGTTTTTTTTTATTGTTCACTTTGAGACACCAAGCATCACAATATTTTTCAAGCTGGTGTAGTCTGTTCTGGAGGCCTGCATGAGAAATTGATAAAATGACTATGTCATCAGCATACATTAAACAATATGAAAACAAATCAGTTGCGATGTAGCATAAACGTATAAGATTTACCTCCCTTATCTTGTTTGCCAATACTAAAAATTCTTTATTACCAATCAAAGGGTCCACGTAGCACAAAAAAAAAGAGCAAATACATATATGCATGTACATAAAATGAAAAGAGCTGTTGATTGGCAAATATAAAATAAACAAGAACCACTGACTGGAGTATAAAGCTGTTCTGCAATACGCAATACGATTTCAAAATTGAAATTTCTTGAAAATAAATCATGGACCCATCATGTTTATACGACACCGGTCAACTTACTTTTATAAAAATACATTTTTTTTTAATTTTATTAACATTATCAATTAGATGTTACTCTCAGCTTCAATAATCTATTTACAATATTTAACTATAGCTTTAGCCGTTCTCGAGTTGTGAGTTAAAGCATATCGGCTTCACCCTCCATTTCCCCCCACTATTCAAATTAAATCAAATCAGCAGATTATGGATTTCCCAAGGATTCCCTCTATTTTTAGCAAAATATCGCCTGGGATACTGCTGTTGCTAACAATGACATCTTGAAAACATCCGCGTTTTTTAATACAAAATGTAGTTCTTAAATTAGACTCTGTGTTTTTTTAGACTTATCTTTTTAATTGACATAGTCGATAGGATTGTTTTCATTTTATCATTTTTAGTCACTTCTCTCATTTTCATCCCACTTTCTAAAACAATGCTTATTTTTATTTGTGATTAAAACCGGAAGTACTGCGTAGGTAATTTTTTATGTTGCCGACTGCTACACGAATAAATTGTGGAGCCTTAATATTGACAATAGCGGATACATATGTAATTTTTGTTTATTGTCAGTAAGAAAAACAACAATTAAAATGCCTGCAAGTAAGATTAATCTCTCTCAAATGGTTGATCTAGCCGTAGGAACGCCAGAAGTAGGTGCAGTAAATGCCAATGTTTTGCACACCTTGTTGCATGCCATGCTGAGACAGTTAAACATTGTAGATGTTCAAGCGGATTTAAATGATATTGATAGGGATGTTTTGTCAGCTTCAAAAGCTAGAGAATTATCAGTTTTAAGTGATGTTGACGGTGGTCGTGGTGATGATGCTCGCAGCGAGAGTTCCTCTTCCATACCTGCACCTAAAAAGAGAACACCCTATCAATTCCTCAACTCGCTCAAGGTAAAAGGAGCAAAACTACAAGAAAAACTAAAAAGAATTAGATCAGTTCCATCTATAGCTAACAACCATCCTTTAGAAAAGACAAGAACTAAAAGCAAGAAAAAACCCAATGGAGATGTGTTGTTAAACATGCAACTCGTGAATCAAGTAGACACCAATGACAATGAAAAGGAAATTGTTAAGGTATGGTTAATCCTCTATTCATCCCCACAGACACAGGTGTATAGATTGATTGGGTTGAGTCTTATTTGTTGTGTAAAGTGGACACCCCGGCCTCTACCTAAATATTAATGAGGTTATAGGAACTAGGTTCATGGCCATCTTATGCTAACTGCATTGGTGGAGATCTCCTTTACATTTAGCTCATGCAGTTGAATTGGTAATGTGATAACTTACAATGCGAGAGGTTCCAGGATTTAATCCCATCTGGGACATTGCGTTTTTCAGAGATAAATATGCTCTACTGTTACATTGGCACCCAACTAAATAACCCACGATGGTCAGCACAGTATAACTGGTTGGGTCGAGTGTTTGTATTTGAGAAATTGTCATCAAGAAATATTTCCATTATTATAGTTTGATCACGGATTGATCAGCAGACTGTAAAATTTACATGTAGTGTGATCTTTAATTTTTGTAATTTCTTTTTCACATTTTCATACAGGATCATGTGAGCCTAAAGTTACAAAATATTTCAGTTTCATAAAAAATTATATTAAACAATGATAATCCCATCCTTGTTAAGAGAAGTAAACTTTGGACAGACCATTAAAATTACAATAATATTTCAAGATACAATCCAATATTTCTTTTCTGTAGTATTCAATGATTTTTATTTTTTATTTTCAGTTAAATATTGATGATCTAATGAAGAGATTAAATGCAATGGAAAAAAGCATGGTAAGAGTCTGTTTTATTGTGTGTTCTTATATATACATTTGTATGTACAGTATATCTTTTTGTAGGAAAAAAGGCAAGATTATATATATAATTACCAGATGAGAAAGAAAACATCATTTAGATTTGTTTTTATTGTTATTAGTTAAAACTTGTATATCAAAATTTAAGTTCCAATTTCAAAGGTTCTAACATGATTTATTGTATGAAGAAATACTAATATCAATCGCAATACTTGTAAAACACAATTATTATTTCTGGGACAGAACTCTTATTTCATAGAGAAATATTATTTTTTTCATTCCCTTTGTAATGCAAACATACATTTTGATTTGGTTGTTTTAGAATGAAATGAATGAAAGGTTCAACACCTTGCCATCCCATGATGATTTTGCGAAAATTGTGACTAGGGCAGAATTAGAAGATACTTTACAAGGTATCAGACAAGACTGTAGAAATCTGCAGCAACCAACGGAGAGAGTTGTGATCGAAATGTCAACTCAGACAGATCCAGTAGTAAGTCATTTAATATCAGTAATTATTTACTTTTCAAAATAACCAGTTTTTACAAAAGATATTTTATGCACTCAACAATCTTTTATAATTATGTAAAATGTTCATGTATATATACATATTCAGTTTTATTATTATTTTTTTAAATATGGCATTTCGTTAAAAAAAAAAGCATCTAGTTTGACAACAATAGAAAGCAGCTTAGTGTTGTTTTTTCCCCCATATCATTTTCTTTCTACTTTAAAATAAATACCATAAACTTATATAGAGAGGAATTATTTTTTTTATTATTATTTTAGCCCTCTAGACCAACTTCTTCACATTCAGTAACACATGGTAAACTGTTAGATAAAGTTGTAGTAAGTCATGGTAAAATGTTAGATAACATTGTAGAAAGTCACGAGGCGCTGACCATATGTGTGAAGGACTTAGAGGTAAATACAAATGTATTGTGATAAAATTGAATCATTATTGTTGCACTATTATACAATTTCATTTTTTTATGCTCACTGAAAAAAAAATAGCACATAGTATACATTGGTGCTTTGAACACTTTAGTCTGAAACATTTAAGTGGAGAGGACCGGATGGCTCAATGAGTTAGGTAGTTGGATTACCTAACAACTCATTCAAGCCTATCACCAATATGGCGTGGGTTCGCTCCCGGCTTTGTAAATTACAAAAAAGGGTGCACTCGACTCACAGCCACAAGTGATAAAGTTTACTAGTTGCTTGCCCATGGTCGATGGTTCTCTCAGGGTACTTCGGCTTCTTCCACCACTAAAACTGGTCGTCATGATATAGCTGAAATATTGCTGAAAGTCGCATTAAACACCAAAAATCAAATCAATCAAATAAAACAATTTAAGCGGTTTTCAGGAGTTTACTTCAGTTTAATTTGACATAGATCCTTCTTTTTTTTTTTTTTTTTTTTTTTTTTTTTCTTCTTCTTTTTTTTTTTTTATACAAGATAAACAGCTGATGATTAAAACATAGATCCAGCATGATATACTTGATGATGTCCTCAATCTAGTTTATGCCTCTTGGAAATAAAAAATAAAATATTGTCTTGAGTTTTATTTAATGTACAGCATTTTTTATTCACAAGATTGACCTAATATGACAAAACGGAGATTAATATTTGAATTTATGAGACAACAATTATATCTGAGGAAAAAATGAAAAATAAAGATCTACATGTTTATGTTCCATTTTTTTTTTTTATTTGATATTCGTATGAAAGCTTTAGTCTGACATGTTTTCTTTTTCATTGAAATTTATAGAATTCTTATTCTGTCTTTTTTTTAAGACTGAAATGGGGAAGAAGTTGGATCAAGGTGTCTTAGATGGGTTGAGTAAGTAATGAAACCTTGTCAATCTCTTGTATATATGTACAAAACTGGTTTTATCTTGTATAACATTAGTCAAATCTATTTAGGTCGAAGTCAAAGGCACCATTGATATTACCTCGAGGGGCCGTCGTGGCATGATCTTATGGTAGTTGGATTTACAACTACCTATGCAATAAGTGCCTATCACCACTGATGTTGTGAGTTCGAATCTCGATCAGGGCAAGGTGTACAACATTATGTGATAAAATTTGTCAGTGACTTGCGATAGGTCTTAGGTTTTCTCCACCAATAAAACTTACCGCCATGATATAACTGAAGTATTGTTGAAAGTGGTGTTAAACACCATCAAACAAACAAACATATTACCTCAAAGCAGCTGAGTATTTGAATTCTGTAATAAATTATTTGCTGAAAGCTACTGGACTATAAATTTACTAAATTTTATCTTTGAATTATCCAATGAAACGACTTATTTACTGAGTTCCGAGATAATGAGACTCAACCATATTTGTCTTCTAATTTTCATTTGATGTCATGATGATGTGTCCTTGGCTTGAATTTTTTTTAGGTCTATAGCCAACTATCTTAGAAGTACCTACAGAGTGGTTGGAATTTTTTTTTAATGAATATGACATTTATTACCCCCCTTTTTCTTACAGATGTATCATCAGAGATAATAGAACAACTCCAGGAGTTGAAAGAGCAAGTTGGTGCCCTAGGAGCTGCAAGGGAATGGGTAAATTCAAAATTTTGTTTTAAAACTATTGAATAGTGTGAAATTAAATATACTATAAAAAATGCTGTGCATTCTTAACTTATAATTAAAAAAAAAAGTAGTTGATAGAATTTATTGTAGTAACATTTGTCCACTAGTATAGATTGCAATGTTTTGAATTTGCTTAATTAGAACTAACATGTTATTTCAGGACAAACATATTGATAAGGTATAATTCTGTACTAAATTGATCTTTAGATATATTATCTGTATCACATTGTATTTCTCTCTTTCAAACTTTTTTTCATGATAATTGGCTAAATGATATGTTGTTGTTGTTGCAATAGCACTTATCTCAAGGAACACTTTATATTTTTGGAGTACAATGTATTAAAATTATGGTGTTTGTTTGAGTAGTATATATACTGATCCTCAGAAGGAGGCATATTTTAATTATGAGATAAGGAATCTAAGAGAGAATCTAAAGTTCAGTTTATACAGGATTCTAGTTTATTCAGGGTTTGGTTTAAACAGGTTTATACAGGATTCTAGTTTATTCAGGGTTTGGTTTAAACAGGTTTATACAGGATTCTAGTTTATTCAGAGTTTGGTTTAAACAGGTTTATACAGGATTCTAGTTTATTCAGGGTTTGGTTTATACAGGATTCTAGTTTATTCAGAGTTTGGTTTAAGCAGGTTTATACAGGATTCTAGTTTATTCAGAGTTTGGTTTAAGCAGGTTTATACAGGATTCTAGTTTATTCAGGGTTTGGTTTAAGCAGGTTTATACAGGATTCTAGTTTATTCAGAGTTTGGTTTAAGCAGGTTTATACAGGATTCTAGTTTATTCAGAGTTTGGTTTAAGCAGGTTTATACAGGATTCTAGTTTATTCAGGGTTTGGTTTAAGCAGGTTTATACAGGATTCTAGTTTATTCAGGGTTTTGGTTTAAACAGGTTTATACAGGATTCTAGTTTATTCAGAGTTTGGTTTAAGCAGGTTTATACAGAATTCTAGTTTATTCAGGGTTTGGTTTAAGCAGGTTTATACAGGATTCTAGTTTATTCAGGGTTTGGTTTAGACAGGTTTATACAGGATTCTAGTTTATTCAGGGTTTGGTTTAAACAGGTTTATACAGGATTCTAGTTTATTCAGAGTTTGGTTTAAGCAGGTTTATACAGGATTCTAGTTTATTCAGAGTTTGGTTTAAGCAGGTTTATACAGGATTCTAGTTTATTCAGGGTTTGGTTTAAGCAGGTTTATACAGGATTCTAGTTTATTCAGAGTTTGGTTTAAGCAGGTTTATACAGGATTCTAGTTTATTCAGAGTTTGGTTTAAGCAGGTTTATACAGGATTCTAGTTTATTCAGGGTTTGGTTTAAGCAGGTTTATACAGGATTCTAGTTTATTCAGGGTTTGGTTTAGACAGGTTTATACAGGATTCTAGTTTATTCAGGGTTTGGTTTAGACAGGTTTCACTGTATTTAAGATATCATTATTAACCATCATTTCTAACTATTATTTCTATGCACTAACACTTCAACTTTATTAATCCTTCCTCTCTATCCTAACTTATTACTAGATCAGTGAACCATTAGAACTATTAGATTCTCCTCCCTCAACAAGATTTGTCACTTCCAATGATGATCTGAAGGAAATGCAGGCCGCAGACATAACTAGCTTAGAAATGAAAGTTTCCATGTTGCAAAATCAACTCTACCAGATTCAGGATACTATTAATCCTGATGACAGTACAAGATGGGAAATCAGTCGTGGAACTCCTTATGAAGAAGCGATTAGTCTTATCTTTACAGAAAATGAACCTGATAAAACAAGGAAACTGGCTTCTGCTGTCAATGATCAACTGCATGATATCAGAGATGCTTTCTATGCTCTGGACAAAAAGCTAATGAAAAAGGCTACAGTACAGACTGAATCAGAACCTGTAGAAATTCTGTTAGAACGGACTAATTCAGCAGACTTTAAAGATACGGTTAGTATGGAAAATAATAAAATCTGCTGCATTTTAATCTATGATATTTGAAATATGAATCTTGTAGGTTGCAGATTGGAATAAAAGGTACTAAATACTTATAAAATAGAAGGTACTTAATTTAAAATCCCTTTAAAAAATTCTGAAATCATCAAGGGATAATGAAAATAACAATTATTTCACTTTGTAATTTTACAAACAGGATTTGGAATCAGTGTTTTTCCAAAGTCCACCAGTATTGAGACGATTATCAACAGTAAACTTTGTTTTAGATCGCTACGGCAACAGAGGTTCAAGAACAAACAACTTGAAGATGGGCTTACATTGATATCAAACATGTCGGAGTACCTGGAGAGAGCCACCGCCCCATGGGCAAGTAACTGGTAAATTTTATCACTTGTGGCTGCAAATCGAGCGCACCCTTTTTGTAATTTACAAAGCCGGGCACGAACCCACGCCGTATTAGTGACAGGCTTGTATGAATTGCTTGGTAATCCAACTACCTACCTCATTGAGCCACCCGGTCCCTAGAAATCGATGGAATTATTCACAATGAGAACAGTCTTCCACAGTAAAGGTGTAACAAACTTAAGTTGATGTCAATTTGTTTTATTTGTATGACTGTTGCCCATGGTGTACAATCTTGGTACGTCAGGTTCATATACATTTATGGAATATTGTTCATTTTCAATGAGTAAAACGTTCCAGTTGTTGGACATTTGTTAAATTCTTTCATTTTGCATAAATGCACTGAGGACTAAATTAAAATATTGATTGTTTGCCGTCAGCCGACCGACCCAAAAAAATCCGTGCGACTCAAAAGATTTTATTGCTGTTTTTAAAATAATATTTTTTTTATTTCTGAAATTTTCGTTCCGGTCCGTTCCGTGTTTTAGTAAAGTTCCGGTTTCCTGTATATTCGGAATTCTCGTAGTCTTTCCATAGTTTGTGTCGATAACACATGCAATATAGCCCAAAAAGTGCAAGGTTCATGTATCTAAATCTAAAACAGAAACATGCACTGATGTCTATTTAGCTTCATGCATGCTTAGTACATGTATATTCATACTGTATACTTAATATTTTAAGCATACAAAAAATGTATGTCTGATTCAGAAAAATAAAATAATATACCTACCTACCTACCCAGTACAAGATAGGGAAATCTCCGACACCCTTGGGTAAGATGTCAATCGATCTCTTATGAGGCTTGCCAAGTTAGAGAACGATTGAAATCTTACCCAAGAATGTCGGAGATTTCCCTATTTTGTGGTTTTTCCGGTGTTTGATTTTATTTCTCACTAAACAACTAATTGTTTTGTTTACATTCCATCTAGCGTTTTCACTCAATTTTTTTTTCCATTGCTGAAGTAAATATTCGATTTATCCATATGCATCCGTGTCTTGGCAGTATTTTAAATGTATTTCATAATAAAAATACAATGTATTTAATAAATATATTATAAATGTTTACTACAACAGTGATAAATACCTGTAAAAAAAAATAGTTGAATTTGGTCAAAGGGAGATAATTTCTTTCTTTACGTTAGTTACTAACAAGGGAGAGCACTCTATTACTTACTCAAAGTAAGCAAACATTGACTGGAATAGAGGTGGGGAAAAAAAGTCAAACACCGTGACAGGTGCACGATAGTTAAATCGTTAGCTAGCAGAATAGTATACATAGATTAATTTGAAAATACTTATGTAGTAGAATCATGGTTTTATTGATGAGAATAAAGTTTGAACCGTGATGAAGAGATGAATAGATTTTTTCTGGGAAAAAGTGTGTGATTTTTCTTGTCTTGTATGGGGGGTACAAGACAAGAATATCTTCCACCGCTAAAAATAGGAACTGGCTTATCTTTTTAGTGAGAAATGAATATCTTCATCAGTAAAATAAACATGTTTAAATTGAAATAGAATATGATATTTAAACAAAAAAGGCAAGCTGTTTCATTAAAAAAAATGTTCACTTGAATTCAATGTATTTTGATATCAAAATGAAGAGATAAATGTTTTTTCTAATACTTTCTTCAATAATAGATTTAGACATGACAAGTGGTTGTGCGTATTTAAATATTACAATTAATTAACATAACAAAAAGTTGACTTTTCTTATCAAGTTCTGTCTTTTTATCCATTCACCTATTAAGATTGATAATTTAAGGCTACTGATGATGCTGATCCACAACATGTTGATATTTCTTTTGCTTCAAAATTTTAAATATGCATTTTTGGATAATAAACATTTGCATACTTGCTCATTTGATTGTTGGATTTTTTAGGACCTTGATGCCCTGCTAAAATCACAGAATGAAAACAGAGAAGAAATTGAGGTTTGTTATTTCACTTTACATGCAATAATTAGAAAGTCAAAGCAAATGCCTCATTTTAGTCCATTTAGAAAGTGAATGTTGTTTAATGCCAACTCAGCAATTTTTCAGCTATATCATGGCAAGAACAAGTTAAATTTTAATAAGATAATAATGAGGTCCGCTTTGTACAAAACCAACACTCTTAGTTAGATTTTTATAGTGCTAGCTCACTGAGACAACATTCATCAGATAGACATGTCGCCCCATTTGGACACAATATCCTGATTTCGAGCTAAACCATTTTTACTCTTTCTCCTTAATGCTGTGTGCTTAGTGGAGAAGCAACAAATACCAGTTTTGTAGTCTTTAAATTGACCTGATTGGGGCTCGAACCCATGATCTACCTGTACCAGTTACCACACTCAAGGCAAGCATGCTAACCATTACACCGCCCATTTAGATATTTTACCACCCTTGTTCTGCTGTACTTCACTCAAGAAACGACAAAATTTACCACACTCAAAAATACTCTTAAACATCATTATATAACACTTTATTGAAGAACTTTTAATCTTTAATGTATTTATATTTTCATATTGTCATTAATTTATTGTTTTGTAAATATTACATTAATATTATTTTACAGAGAGTGTTTGCCTGCTATAAAGAATTAATGCTGAGTAAAGCCAATAGGACTGAAGTGCATCAGGTAAGTTTATTTAGTTGAAACTGCAATATTTTTTGTTTATGATTCCCTGTCTATGATGAGCTTAGGAAATAAATATTCCCAGATTCTGATCCAACTTGTTCAAGCAGCATATTAGAAAACATCTATGTTTTAGCTGAAGCAACTTAACATTACATTAAATTTACCAAGTTCTGTTTATATTTTCATTAGTTAACTTTTTTTTATTATTTTGTTTTATATATATATATATATATTAGATGAAAGACAATTATAAATTATGATTAATTTCACATTTCGACTAAAGTACACAAAAATTAAATCAATGAAAGTGTTTTTTTGTTATCTTATTACACAATACTGTATCGCATCATCGCCAGTAAACTCAATTTGCGACTGTGAAATTTTGAAATACAATACAGTTATTTTTGTCTATGTTTAGAAAGCTGATAAGAGGGCCTTGGTAGCAGTCAATTCCTTGATTGAGAGAAAAACAAATGATATCCTAAATAAAATGGCAGTAAACGTAAGTTTTTGCAACAGTAGATATTTGTCATGTATTGTAAATGACTTTAACATTGGATAAACTCATCGGATATTTTAGCTTTATGGTGTTTAATGCCACTTTCAACAATATTTCAGTTATATAGTGGCATTAAGTTTTATTGGTGGAGGAAACCGGAGAAAACCACTGACATGCCGCAGCTCACTGACAAATTTTCATCACATAATGTTGTACAACCTTGCCCTGAGCGAGATTCAGTCTCACAACTTTAGTGGTGATAGGCAGAGATTGCATAGGTAGTTGTAAATCCAACTATCATACGATAGGAATCAAAGGGGAAAAAAAAGAATCTGAAATGATTACTTAAAAAACATTGTCAACCTATGAAAATTTTAATAAGGTATTAATCAGAATCTGTTAATCAAAGAAGTGCAAATAAAAAATTACTACCAACACAAGAGATTGGCAAGATATGAAAGTGTCCAGAGGATGTTCTGAGATTTCCTAACACTCTCCAGCAATGATGTGAATTTAAGTATTAACTCAGTATATTACGGATTTGTTTTTTTTATAGGTTTGAGAGATGTTCTTATATCGGTTTAAAGTGTGATGCCAAATTACCGATTAATCAAAAGCGTCTAATACAGTTATATAAAATGATTTCACAAATCATTCCTATTTTTCAGGAAGACAATTGGAATGAGCAATGTCAGATATTTAGTGATAACATTAATAAAAAATTAGATCGTGAGGAATTGGAACCTCTAAAGGAGGCACTCGGTGATAAGTTAAAGAAAGAGAATCAAGCTCCTGTAGAATGGGTAGATGATGATAATGCAGCTGGAATTAGGAGGTAAATAAAAACTACATGTAGCTTCTTTAACACAGATCTCTTTATATGACAGAATAATGTTTTTGTTTCATTTTGAACATTAATATAAAATGTACGGATAATATGAAGCAGCCGGCCGCGATACTGGTATTACAATACTGGTAATACCAGTATTTTACCAGAATCTTCCAGTATCTGCAATACTGGTAAATACTAGTATCCCAGTATCTTCCAGAATTTTCCAGTATCTGCAATACTAGAAGATACTGGTCATTGGCAAAATATGAGTATTGTAGATACCGGAAGATTCTGGGAATTACTGGTAATACCAGTATTGCAGATACTGGAGGATTCTGGGAAATACTGGCAATACCAGTATTGCAGATACTGGAAGATTCTGGAAAATACTGGTAATACCAGTATTGCAGATACTGGAAGATTCTGGAAAATACTGGTAATACCAGTATTGCAGATACTGGAAAATACTGGTTATACCAGTATTGCAGATACTGGAAGATTAGGTATGAAGTTGCGGAATGTACTTTTATATTGGGATTTTTTCAACACCGATCTTCCAAATCTTGCATATAACATTTGTATTCCGCTTCTCCTTTCCCCGGGCCTCCCTGTACCCTGTCCACTCTCAGTAAAACCCCTCTAAACCGCCATAGAAATGTCTATGTAAAATTAACCCCTCAATCTGGCCAACCCCTCAAAACCATCCAAATTTTCTGGTCCCATCGCTGGACGATTTACAGAAGTTTCAGTTTATATATTATTTATATATTGAAGATGTGCATATTGTTTGGAATTGGTATTCGGACGAATTTTCGAGTTGTTGAACTTAGCCAATTTTTGTGAAAAATTGTGACATACTGTGCACGATTAATTACCCCGTATAACCGGTAATTTCTGCGGCAATAAAATGTCTGCGGTTAACTCCGGACCGCAGAAATTAAAATCGCAGATTATAAATGTTTAATGTCTGGTACAAAATACCTCCAATTCCGCCGTAAGTGTCAAATATTTAATTAGTCCTAATTACTATATCCAAATAATAATAAAAAAAACTGGTACTATATACATGTTTACACAACAATTAAAGGTTATTTAGCTGTGGCATGATGATTTTTAACTGTTAATTATAATTAATCCAGATAAAGAAATATGATTCTACCATGCTGACACCAACAATAATTGAAACAATCACATGATTAAATGTTTACAATCATAATAAAGTTTATTAAAGCAATATTTAGAATTGTTATTACATAAATTAACATTAGTGTTTTTTTTATTGTTGTAATAGCTTCGAATTCGATTGAATAATATCAAATATATATTGGTAAGGTAATTTGACATGACCGGGCAGAGCCTAATACTAACGGTAAATACAATGAGCTGTGATTTACAGTTAGAATTAGGCTCTGCCCACTCGTGTCAAATTGCCAAATACTAGAGTTTCCAGTATTGTGTGTTTTACAATACTAGTATTACCAGTATTGCTGGATGAAGAATACTGGAGCTTCCAGTATTGTGTGTTTTACAATACTAGTATTACCAGTATTGCTAGATGAAGAATGCTAGAGTTTCCAGTATTGTGTGTTTTACAATACTAGTATTACTAGTATTGTTGGATGAAGAATACTGGAGCTTCCGGTATTGTGTATAGATCAACGATTCTGGTATTCCAGTATTGTAAATGCACGATACTGGTACATCCAGTGTTGTATATGTACGATGCTGGTATTACCAGTATTGTAACATTACAATACTGGTATTTCTAGTATTGTACAGTGTTACAATACTGGTATTTCTAGTATTGTACAGTGTTACAATACTGGTATTACCAGTATTGTAATATTTACAATACTGATATTTCCAGTATTGTAAATATTATAATGTGTAATAATACCGGTATCACGGCCGGCTGCTTCATATTATCCAAATGTACAAATAAATTTATTGCTACCATATTATAATGTAGAATTAAAAAAAAAAATTAAGATTTTCTGTCAAAAAACGGACAACTTTAAAACAAGAAAACTTATTCTAAGCAAGAGGCAGCAATAGATATACTGGTGATAGGCTAATAAATGTACAAGCTATTAATTGTTTGATTAATATTATTGCATTTCTTGTTTTTCTTCTTTAACAGAATGTATGCTGGTATTGACAGGCCTGTGTCTTGGGTATTTATTACATGTATTCACTACTACTAATACTCGCCTACTTGTAACACATGCCTGTAACCTCCCTTTTTTGCACAGCACATTCCTTCTTGATTTGTGTTTCTTTTCAGATTGTTTTAGAGAATGAAAACACTGCATGATATCACTGTGTGGAAGTCTCATTTATCATTTTATTTGTTTATTTCATTCATTTCATTACATATATTGCATGTACAGTATTACTTTTGTTAGCATCTTAGGTAAAAACCTTCCATCTTAATTGTTTGATTTCAATTGATTGATTTATCTATTTTGAATAGAATTAACTAGTGTATTTAAGTTATCAAAACAAGGCAATTCTTTGAAATGTATATAAAGGATAAAAAATAAGAACACATTCCATCTAAAGTTGATATATGCCTTTGTCAGAGACTGATAATTTCCATCAGTCATTCATTGGATAATTAAAACTGATTTCTCATTAAAATCAGTTGGTTACAATTTTGCTGGAGGGTAACATTTATCATAGCATGCTTTTATTTACTAACATAGTACTTGATTTTCAGTGGCGTTATGTTCTGATATACCACTGTTTCTCTCATAGAATTTCATGTCTTGTTTTTCTTCTGTTCTTAGTCTTTACTTTTCTTTCTTCATTTTCCAGTGATACTAGTAAATCTACCAGTATTACAGAAAAACAGAAGGCCAAAATGGCTGAATCTGACCAGAATGCTTTAAAGGTTCATTTTGGAAATGATGATGAAACCCTTCAGAAACAGAGAAATGCCAGTAATGAGTAAGTTTGGAAAGATGACTTGAGGATCTGAAATACAGATATATAAACTGGTTACTAAACCTGTTCATTAATATTAAGGTTAGGTTTAGGGTTAGGGCTAATGTTAGTGTTAGGGTTAAGGTTAAGTTAGGATTAGGGTTAGGGTCCGCTAAAGTAGAAGTACAATGTACTCTGAATCTGGTCTTGTCCCTTCTCCATCATTGTTTCAAAACCATGTCCTAACGGGTGTGACGTCATTTGAAGTATACGTCAGTGACGTCATTGGACGTCAATTTGAGAAAGTGAAAAATGGCCATATATTTGAGAATTGGACGCCGATTTGAGGATTGGACGTCGATCTGAGTCTTACATATATATATATATATATATATATATTGTATATCATATGTATCATCTGGGTATGGCTGATTACCAAACTTAGTATGTAATTAACATTTATATCTTTGGGTTATGATTGCATGTTTTATTTTCCTGACATTGTATTGTGTGTTTTTATTTCCTATTTCCATTGCATTCTCATCATAAATCATTATGCTGTAATGTCTTGTGTGCATTTTTATCTTCTTCTTTTGTCATTTTAACATTTTCTGTTTTTTCTTCATTTCAGTAAATTAGTTTTTTCATATTTTAACATTGTATTTTTTTTATTACTTGAACAATATAACAAATAAATTTCATAACTCATATTTACAAGAATTATTTCTGTTCGTCTAAATTATATTTGTTATGAATCCACCATTATATTGAAATGACAACCTATTTTTTGTAGTTATGCAAATGCAGATAACAATGCAAAAAACAGATCATGTGATGAACAATTGCAACACACCACAACAAACCCTCACAAGTGTTTTCCAAAGCGTCCACATCTAAGGTCAGATGTTTATAGTATGACAAAGCTGTCACATCTAAGGTAAGAAATCACTTGAAAGGCCAGATCAAAGGTCAGATGTTTATAGCATGACAAATCTGTCACATCTAAGGTAAGAAATCACCTGAAAGTTCAGATCAAAGGTCAGATGTTTATAGCATGACAAAGCTGTCTCATCTAAGGTAAGAAATCACTTGAAAGTCCAGAACAAAGGTCAGATGTTTATAGCATGACAAAGCTGTCTCATCTAAGGTAAGAAATCACTTAAAAGGCCAGATCAAAGGTCAGATGTTTATAGCATGACAAAGCTGTCACATCTAAGGTAAGAAATCAATTGAAAGGTCATTTAGAAAGTCAGATGTTTATTGTATGACAAAGCTGTCACATCTAAGGTAAGAAATCACTTGGCAGGCATATTTCATGTGAGATTTATGCATCTCGCATAACTTGATCTCTTTTTTGTGTGTCACAATGTGGAAGTGTTGCAAAATCAAACCATTTCCTGTGAGTCTTTCAAAACATGGAAATTGTGATCACTACAAACTCTAAACTACTGTATATTTTCAAGTTGCTTGTCAGTTGTGTACCTTTTATATCTAAGATTTAAAACAATACAATAATTTTGAATATCATATTTATATTTTTATTAAACCACATAGTGTAGAAGTAAAATATTTTTGTGAATAGCAGCCATTGTCAAGTTTAGCATAAATGTCAGACATTTTACCAAATAATGTGAGAAATATTGTATTGTTTTAGATTGTATTTTCTAACCTCAATTTAATTTATCATGACATTTTTATTTCAGTAATGTCATTATCAAAGAGGATGAGGAGACAGATATATATCCTCTATGCAAGTAAGTAATGTATATATGATGACACTTTCTTGACTGCTAATATTAAAAACATTCAATTACTGATGTGACAGCTTTATTAGTCACAGTATTGGCATGCTGTTGACTACAATTTTTTATTGGCTTCTGACAATGGTATTTTTGAAGAAGAAAAAAAGGATTTAAAAAGTCATGTTTTTTGCATTCATATCCTTTACTGATAAGAAATGAAAAATGATTTACATATCTTGTTGTAAGTTGTAATTGACATACCTTGTGTCACTGCTTATTTTATGAAACTCTTTATATAATTTACTTGTGTTATGCACTTGTATCATACTGTATTTTGAAAAGAAGGTTCGAACAGCATTGGTCAACACTTCCTACTTATATCAACAAAACAAACAACCACCTCTATTTCAAATCTCTGAACATAAAAAGAACACACCATATTTGATTATAATTAAGATGCCATAGTTAATGTAAGATATATTTTGTTACAGGGAAGAAGTACTACAAGGTGTTGATGGAATCATCTACAAAGGACGAATGGTTCGTGTGGAGACAAAACTGCCACCAGTGACCCAGGCCACTCAGGTAAGAAACTGATTGAAAATATGTTAATGGGAAGTCATTAGGCAAAGCTGCCATCAATGACCCAGGTAACTCAGGTAAGAAACTGATTGAAAATATGTTAATGGCAAGTCATTGGGCAAAACTGCCATCAATGACCCAGGTAACTCGGGTAAGAAACTGATTGAAAATATGTAAATGGGAAGTCATGAGGCAAAACTGCCATCAATGACCCAGGTGACTCGGGTAAGAAACTGATTGAAAATATGTAAATGGGAAGTCACGAGGCAAAACTGCCATCAATGACCCAGGTGACTCAGGTAAGAAACTGATTGAAAATATGTAAATGGCAAGTCATGAGGCAAAACTGCCATCAATGACCCAGGTGACTCAGGTAAGAAACTGATTGAAAATATGTAAATGGGAAGTCATGAGGCAAAACTGCCATCAATGACCCAGGTGACTCAGGTAAGAAACTGATTGAAAATATGTAAATGGGAAGTCATGAGGCAAAACTGCCATCAATGACCCAGGTGACTCAGGTAAGAAACTGATTGAAAATATGTTAATGGGAAGTCATGAGGCAAAACTGCCATCAATGACCCAGGTGACTCAGGTAAGAAACTGATTGAAAATATGTAAATGGGAAGTCATGAGGCAAAACTGCCATCAATGACCCAGGTGACTCAGGTAAGAAACTGATTGAAAATATGTAAATGGGAAGTCATGAGGCAAAACTGCCATCAATGACCCAGGTGACTCAGGTAAGAAACTGATTGAAAATATGTAAATGGGAAGTCATGAGGCAAAACTGCCATCAATGACCCAGGTAACTCAGGTAAGAAACTGATTGAAAATATGTTAATGGGAAGTCATGAGGCAAAACTGCCATCAATGACCCAGGTGACTCAGGTAAGAAACTGATTGAAAATAGTTAATGGGAAGTCATGAGGCAAAACTGCCATCAATGACCCAGGTGACTCAGGTAAGAAACTGATTGAAAATATGTAAATGGGAAGTCATGAGGCAAAACTGCCATCAATGACCCAGGTGACTCGGGTAAGAAACTGATTGAAAATATGTAAATGGGAAGTCATGAGGCAAAACTGCCATCAATGACCCAGGTAACTCAGGTAAGAAACTGATTGAAAATATGTTAATGGGAAGTCATGAGGCAAAACTGCCATCAATGACCCAGGTAACTCAGGTAAGAAACTGATTGAAAATATGTTAATGGGAAGTCATGAGGCAAAACTGCCATCAATGACCCAGGTAACTCAGGTAAGAAACTGATTGAAAATATGTAAATGGGAAGTCACGAGGCAAAACTGCCATCAATGACCCAGGTAGGAATCTCTTTGGAGATATAGAAACCTGAACCAGTCATTGACCCAGATGAAAACCCGTTTTAAGAGGTGTTCTTGTGAAGTTTGGAGAGATAACCAAGGTAACCAAGTGACCAAGGTTAGAATTTGAAATTGTGGTCAAAACAGGGTGAGAAAATTGCTCTAGAATTGTATGTTTTGTAACAAATCTATTACAGAATTTAACAGATTAGTTACATAGCTTTTTTTACTTTCTAGGATCCAAGTTCTATGCAGAGAAAGGATAAAAGTCCACATCAAATGAGACATAAAGTAATGCGGGAAGCAAGACCAAGTTCAAGCAAAATGCTCCATACTCCAAGACCACCACCCAAAAATGGTTCACTCCCAACACTGAAGTGTTATTAGATGCCTTATACAAATATTATTTTCTTATGAACAATGTAACACAATAATTCGGACTCTGTTTAGTGTTATGTATAGTCTGGTGCATATCTCCACCTTGTATTCTATCCTGAACATGTAAATATGACATCTCCTTACAATCAGGAATGGCTGTCGGATAAAATTGACTTATTTTTAAATTAAGGTTAATAATATAGTGAGAAATATACTTATACAAGTATTGTTAGTATTTGTTATGTTTGGGTAATAATTTCTTCCAATATTGTTGGGATAAAATGCAAAGTAATTGTTTGCTAGCATCCTCAATTTTCCAGTCTGTGCCAAATTGTCAGAGGATCTGTCTGTCATTCAGTCAGACAGGCTGATTGGTTTTGTCTGTCTGAAATTATTTTTTGTCTGACAGAAAAGTTTCTACTATAATTGTTAAGGTGGGTGTCGTATTGACATTTACTTTCATCATGTTTAGCTTATATTTTGTAATAAATGGTATACAATTTAATTTGTTGTTTTAATTTTTATACTGTCTCAGTCTTAATCATGTTACTTTGTTAAATTGTTCATGTGAAAATGTTGAGAAAGATTAAAATTATATTCTCTGACAAATGTGAAAACTGAATTCCTGAATTCCAGTTTTCTTCCTCTCCCAACAAAATTGTCACAAAATTCATCAGCGTCTTTTTCAGCTAAATCAAATAAATATTATATTTCTTCAATATCCTCGTCCCCCTCATCACTTTCAGTTCCCTCATTTAAATTCTCATCATTGTCAGACTCATCACATTCGTGAATTCATCGTACTGGAGCCACTGTCTCCCTTCTTTCCAGTTTTTGTTGAACTTTCTATCAGACTGATTTTCTTCGTATTTCTTTTTCCTTTGGTTTTGTTCATCTTCGGAAAGAATAGTCCGACGTTTCAATGAATTCCCAGGGACTGCTCCCTCTACGTATTTAAGTTAATACTGGAAATTTAATCGGTTTATTCCTTGTAATCGCACATGCTCAAAAATAAAAATCATAGAACCTGTCACGGAACACGTCAGACATTTGGTCCGGAATAAAATCGTAGTTCGTCGGTCCGACAACAATTTTATCTGTCAGGACCGACGACATTTGGGAAAGACTGCTTTTCATGTGTAATGTGTATACACTGTTAACAATATGTACTATATGTATGTTATTGTCTTGTATTTGTACTACTTGGAATTATTCCTAAGGGAGATATTTACAATTGGTGCATAAAAAAAAAATTCCGAGAAACTTGTACATAATTGGTCTGATGTTATATTACTTGTTTAAGTTTTAAAAACTTATTATGAAAAACAAATTTTGGGGATAAATTATAAACAAAACAACAACAACAAAAATCTATAAACAAATTATGACGAAATAATGATAAAGAATTTGATTAATGAATGACAATGTCATGTGATTAAATAAAAGGTTAACTGATTATGAATATTCAATGCATCTAAGCAGTATATATTATCAATATTTGTAGATTTTTATTGAAAGGTTATATTAAACAGCTATTAAATCAGTTTTCCATCCATTAAATGTTTGGTATGGGAGTTTTGGTTAATTGTTATTTATTGTATAATTGACCATTCCATCCAATTGTTTTTATAAATTTGTTCAATATTTAAATTAGTGCAATATATATATAATTGTTTTTGTTAATTTACTCAGTATTTAAATTAGTGCAATATATATATAATTGTTTTTGTTAATTTATTCAGTATTTACATTAGTGTAATATATATAATTCTACTTGACTGATATTGTTTTAGTAGCTTCTGTTGTAGCTGTTTGAATCATATTAACGTTTTCTGTCTGTCTGTCCTACCAAGGGAGGTAATAATTTTATTGATTTGTAAGTTATATTTAAAGGTCAGAAGAAGATTACAAAACATACATTGTAAGACTTCTGTTTAGATGCATGAAGAACTTTGCATAGATACAAATTTGTTTTGAAATGATTAAAATTTATTGATATTAGAAGTAACTATTGTTATTACCTCCCTTTAATTAACCTTTGCTCAAATGTAATATGGTGCTGAAGGGAATTATTTATTTACATCCCATACTTTTACAGATTTTATATTTGTTTTCAGTAGTGCTTGACAACTGTGTCAACATATTATATTTTATCTATTTCGGATTTTTGAAAACATATAAAATGTGAATTTTTTAAGCTATTTTTAACTGAAAAGATTAATAGCGATTGTTTAATCATTTTTGTAGTTTTTTCTACACTTTGCAGTGTGAATTTATTATTAAAGCAAACTTTGTTTGAAATAAAGCAATATCATAGTTATTTTATATTTGTAATGTGATTCTGAGAAAAGCAGTCCTTGCTCTTACTCCTGAATACCTGAATACCGAAAAGCTGCAAATTATGCGAAATACCAATTTTATAGTCTTTGGTTTGACCTGACAGGGGCTTGACTCGACGATCTACCACACTCGAGGTGAACATGCTAGCCATTACACCACCGATGTGTATGATATATTATATGATATGGCAGGAAGTCAAACACTCTTATGACAGCAAGTCAAAAAATCTTGTATCTCAAAAATAACAAGTAAAACATCAAAGGCATAGTCACACAAATGTTTTTAGTGGTTTCTGAGAGAAATGGTGAAATATGAAAAATCTTGTGGACAGCAGTCTAGCTTGAACATGTGATATTTGATATTGAACAATACAATAAAGAAAAAAGACGTACAACTGGTTTAACCCAGCTGCATATTTGTGCCTGTCCCAAACAATGACCTGGATTTCCAACTCCATATGTTGTCTTTTTTTTATTGTTCAATTGTTTGAGTTGGTTGTTCGTTTTGATGATGTTGGTGGAATTGTTGACCATCTTTGTTTAAATGTCTTTTTGTAAGAAAAGTTTGAAGATACCAAAGGGATAATCATAATCTGTAAATCAAAGGACAGACAACTCAATGGCCAAAAGATACCAAAGGGATAATCATAATCTGTAAATCAAAGGATAGACAACTCAATGGCCAAAAGAAAAAAAGACAAACAATGATCTACAAAACATTACACAAAAAACTAGAAATCGAGCAACACAAACGCCACTAAAACAGGGATGAACTCAGGTGTTACGGAAAGGTAAGCAGTTCCTGCTCCACCAGTGGCACCCATCGTTATCTAGTTACAAACCTGGTGTATGAGGAAAGGACCGGGAAGTGCTTACGACAGGTGGAACATATCAATGGTCCTTTGTGACACAGATATTCCATAACGATTAACCTAGTCATGTTCTGAACCATAAAACTTTTGCAGTGATGACTTCAACTTAACCAATAGGAACCCTTGTTTCAGTAGCTTCCTTGTAAGCAGCAACACTCTTTATCAAGTAAATCCTGATAGGAACCACAAGCTCTGGAATATCAGATCAACTGAGAGATTGCTTTTGTAGAGTGTTGTTTGTCTTGTTGTCTCTTTCTTTTGGCCATTGTGTTGTCTGTCTGTCTGTCCATATGCAGGTGCTGCTGGAATTGTTGCTACATATAAATGGAAAGTTCACAATGGGAAAATGGAAATCATCTCTTTTGCCACAATGTTTCGTTTTTAACCGAACATCACTTAATTTTGATGCATAGGTCAAAGTATGAAGCAGATCTAGCTGTATCTGTGGTATCCTTTATTTCAAGCTCAATGGGATAGATTGATTGATTGATTGGTGTTTAACGTCCAGTGAGCAATTTTTCAGCTATATTCAGGACGATCAATGGGATAGATGTAATCAACAAAGTCATCAAACTTAGAATTATCTAAAATACATCATCTATATAGCTGAACGTGAAATTGAAGGATTGAGCTAGCTTTCTTTTCGGTTTTCTTGAAAAAGCCTCGTATGAAGTCTGCCTCATACGAATAATGGAACAAGTCAGCTAAAAAAGCACAGTTTGTACCCATAGGTATGCTGACTGACTGAAAAACATGTCCACCAAATAAAATAAATATGTTGTCAATCAAATCTCAAAACATTATGATGATATCACATTCACAGAACTTTTTTGAAGAATCAGTGTTTTTTTTTTTTTTTTTTTTTTTTTTTCACAAAATTAGATTTGTCCATTCCTAAGACAAGATATTTGTATCTACATTGGCCATGAAACACAGCTGGCCTAATTAATTATTTTAATTTGTCTTTTAGCTTTAAGTGAGGGAATAGTTGTGTTGAGGGTAGAGAAGTCGAATTTTTAATGCTATTGCAGTAGGATAAGATCAAGCAATTGACAAATTAAAGGTCGATTGTATATTGTGTCCCAAGTCCTCAAGTCCAAAGTTCCATATAGACCAACGAGGAATTTACCAGATATGCAAATGTAAATTGATGTACTGTTTTGAACTCCTGTGTCTTAATATATTGTGCCCAATATTGCCAGTGGATTGTCCAATTTGGATTTCCCCTTCGGTTTTCTCTAACGTTTATTCACAAGGTGCCTACAATCTCATGGATTACGTGTATCTACTGATTGTATTCCAATCAGTTCAAATTGCTTTCGATTGGTGACACACAGTTAGGCCCATGGCTGTGCTATTGTATATTGCATCATATTTTTATGATCATTCCTATAAAGTTTGGCGAGTTCGAATCCCCGCTCATGGCCAGGTGTACTCGATACAACATTATGTGATCAAGTTCATCAGTGACTTGCAGCCAGTTCAGTGATATTCTCCAGGTACTCAGGTTTCCTCCACCAATAAAACTAACTGCCATGACATAATTGAAATACTGTTGAAAGTGGTGTTAAACACCCTAACCCTAACACTAAAGTTTCAGTTAAAATTGTCCAATGTTTCTAGCAGAATATCTATGATTAGTTTATAGATTTGTGGAGAACTATTGCGAAAACAGCAGTGAGAAAAATATCTTCAGAAAGATAGCAACTGAAAGCACATTTGTGCAGGTTTTTTTTATCATTTGTCTATATATGTATTGCCGTTGGAGATTTAGCTATCATGAAGAGAGGGTTGTGATCCCATTTACCGGCTTAATCCTGCCACACTGATGTGCCTGTCTCAAGCCAGGACCTGGATTTTCAACATCTTATGTCGTGCTTTTTTTTATGTTCAGTGAGTTCAGTTCAAATGAGAGGTCATTTTCAGTTTTGTTGATATTGGTGTAAGTGATTGCCAACACTGTTTAATTTTCTTTTCAAAACAATGTCTGTAATGTTATTTTCCGAAATTATTGATGGACAAAAAAAGATATTCACATTGACATCAAGTAACTAGATCTGGAAAGGCATTAAAATTAAATAGGTGCCATCATGGTGGTGATCGTATTGTAGTTATATTTACAACTACCTATGCAAACAGTGGCTCTCACCACTAATGTTGTGAGCTTGAATCCCTCTCATGGGGAGGTGTACTTGATACAACATTATGTGATAAAGTTGTCAGTGACTTACTGCAGGTCGGTGGTTTCCTCCACCAGTATAACTGACTGCCACGATATATTTGAAATATTGTTGAAAGTGGCGATAAAACAATATAAATGCTAAAGAATTTTATTCATAGACAGAACAGGATAAAGTAAAACAATAAAAACAAATGAGCTCAACACATACAGGAAAAATAGCATTAAATGAAAGCCCCAAAATAGCCTTCACATTAAAGTACCAGGGTAATATTAATTTAATATTTGTCTCATGTGTAACAAATATGCTCAATTTAATTTGATAAAATATTTGAAGAAAAAATTTCTTTAAATTGTTTTTAATGCAAATGTACACATAACTTCCATAACTTGCATATGTTGATTGCATTTCTTTAATATTTGTCTCCTAAGGTATCACATATATGTTAAATTTAATTTCATAAAATATTTATTTTATGCAAATATACCCATAATTTTGATTGCAAATTCTTTTCAGCAAATTTTTTTTTTATTAATTATGCCTGAACCATATATTTCATTTGTAGCCTTATCTATTGATGCCAAATTATCACACAAAAAAAGGTTAAAGGTCACATGAGCTAAAAAATTATTACTGAAATATTATACTTGAAAATAATACTTGTTTTATCATAGAAATGGAGACCGAAAATGTAGAAGTTTAATATTTGTTTCGTTCAAATGAATCAATTTAAATAATGCACGACAATCTATCAGCTCAGAATTACGATAATTTTTTTGTGATAGTAGAAATCTTTGAAGCATGATAAAATGTTAAGAAAAGAGAAATAAATAGGAGAAAAACTAAAAAAAAAAAATCATTGATCAAAAATCGAAAGTCCATTGTAACTGTCTAATTATTTCATACATTTGTCTCGTCCTTTAGGTGATCAACAAAAAAAGTTATGTCTGTTAGATCATGTGCCCCATGATGTACGCTGTTCCTTGGTGTTGATTGGTGGGGAACGTCATTCCATTGTTGTCCTCCGTCAAACCCCATCATTTCCAGTGACGATTCGTTAAAGCATCCTCCTTCGTCCACTTTAGTCAACATTCCATTATCTCCTATGCTTGCCGACTTGAAGACGGGTTTGCTTGGACCCAATAAGTCATCCTTATTAATTAGAGGAGGTGGCGCCATTGGTTTAGGTTGTTGAGGCTTGTTTGTCATTAGATGACGATGACGTAGGGATGGTGGGGCATGCCTAATAGGTGGTACCATAGGATGTTTTTTCAAACTGAAAGCTAGCGTTTCTTGCTGATATCTTGGTATCTCCACTTCTTTTATAGGTTCCTTGAAAAAAAAAAATTCATATAATAAATAGTAAGTCAAGAATATAAACTGCTATTTTTGCATTCAATGAAGTCCATGATCACACAAAGATAACAGAGGCCATCATGGTCCTGATCATATGGTAGTTAGATTTACAACTACCTGTGTAATCAGTGCCTATCACCACTAACGTGAGTTTGAATGAACCCTGTTCATGGCAAGGTGTATTCGATACAACATTATGTGATAAAGTTTGTCAGTGACTTGCGGCAGGTCGGTGGTTTTCTCCGGGTACTCCGGTTTCCTCCACCAATAAAATTGACAGCCACAATATAACTAAAATATTGTTGAAAGTGGCATTAAACACCATAAACCAAACCAACCATGCCCTATTATAAAAGCTAGTCAAGAATGAAACTGCAATAATAAATTTTCAGTGTTTTGCATTCAATGATATCCATGATCACATAAAGATAACAGATCGCAGTGATTATAAAAAGATTTTATCCAACAGCAGGTTGCATGCTATCATCGTATATACTTTCAACAATATACAGTCAAACCTGCCCTTGCGGTCACCTCTATTAAGCAGTCACCTATATTAAAAGGTCACGGTCTTCTTATCATGCCAAAGAAAATTTCGTATGAATTGAACCTCTTTTAAGAGGTCACCTCTCTTAAAAGACCACATTAGATTTGTCCCAATTAGATAACATGAATAATATAAGAACTCTCATACAGAAATCATAACAAATATTTAATAAATTTAAACACAAATTATTACCTCAGTATCACTTAATTCAATAGATTCCGTGGACTCACTGTCATCCAGGATTTGTTGCTCTAAAACAAACAAAATAATAACATTAATACCTAATGCATAATGCACACTTTTTTCTCATTAAAAATATTTGACTGTATTTGATTATACAGATGTCAGAAGACTTTGTAACTTAAATCACTATCTCTAAAAATGTTTGACTAGCTTCAGATAGAATAGACAAAAAAATGAAGTTCGTGTTCAAATCGTGAATAGTAAAAAATATTTGAAAATAATCTACATACATTCTCGCTTTTGTTGGTAAAAATGTCATCAAAATTGATTGATTGATTGATTGGTGCTTAATGTCCAGCGAGCAATTTTTCAGCTATATTCAGGACGAGAATATTTACAAATTTAAACGTCACAGGACTCGAAACAAGGAAAGGTGATGGGTAGGGACGGATAATTTTGTCAGTGCAACAGGTCTCTTATGGACCACTCATCATGAGCATAATGCTCATAATGAGCTGTTACACTGGGTTCTTTAACGTGCGGAGAGGGTGGCAATCTCTCAACACAGGACCTCAATTTTATTTATGTCTCATCCGCAGAATGGGTTGGCTGTGAATTTATGCATCCCGCACAACCGACGGATGCCCCTTCAAGCCGAAGAAGCTCTCTGTCACATTTCTATACCCTGGGGTTCCCGCGGGGTTGACCCCTTTTAGAGGACTAGTGCCTCTAGGGCGGAGAAACCTGGTGCCTATTCTACCCCCGGCACACCCTCTAACATCAAAATTGAACAAAAATTGTTTTTGGAATAATATTTTGAAAAAAATATGTGGTTTTATATGAAATACATAACAAAACATTACAGTGACTGAAAACATTTTGTACGTCTCTGTGTATATTATTGTGTTGTGTTTTTGCTTTGTTTTTCTTCGGCTTGTTGTACCCTATGTTGCCAGTTTTTCTGGATTGTCCATTTTTTATTGTCCTTTCGATATTCTCTAATGTTTTTTTTACAATAAAAAGAAAAAATGAAGCTTACCATCTGTAATACTAGTAGGATGAACAAATTTTCTACTTCTGAAAAAATAAATATATAAATTGTCATTGTATATCCTCTAAAAACTGTAATAAATAGATAAAGTAACGAAATCTGAATTAAAATATATATATATTTTTTTGCTTATCCTTTGAATCTGTGAAATAATTTAGGCTTCTCAATGTCAGATTGCATATTTGAGGATGTTTAATGCAATGCAATTTTCATACTGGAAAATGTCTTCAAATCAAATCGGTCTTGAAAAACAATAAAATTTAGGAAAATAAATTAAAAAGGTTACCTTTTAACTTAATGTTAGGATTATGGTGTTTAACGCCACTTTCAACAATATTTCAGCTACATCGTGGCAGTCAGTTTTATTGGTGGAGGAAAATAGAGTACCCGGAGAAAACCACCGACTTGTCACAGGTCATTGACAGACTTAATAACATAATGGTGTATCGAGTACACCCCGCCATGAGCGGGATTCACACTCACAATGTTAGTGGTGACAGGCATTGATTGCATAGGTAGTTGGATTTTCAACTACCATAGGACCACAACCATGATGGCCCCCTTAACTGACAAAAAGTAAAAACTAAACAATTGAATTTCCTTAAAAAATATTGATACAATATTTCATAGTAGATTAATTTGTTCCTTCAATATGTGTGTAAACTATTCTACAAAGCATCAAAGAATGCATTGAAAACTGTGGAAGGAATTGATTACACATAATAGGATTACCACCTATCGAAAATATTGATGAAAAAAAAGCATTAAACAACAATCACTCACTCACTCACTCACACTTAGTCATTATTCTCAGGACAATAAAAATTTTAGAAAATTTATTTAAAAAAGGTTAAACACCTTAATTAAATTACAGAAACTGAAAAATAAACTGTTTAATTTCAATTTTCTCCATTGCCTTTCTAAATATGAAGATAAAATACCTGATAAAGTGGAAAAAAACATATACAGTGAAAAACCTGCCTAAATAGAACACTGAATAAAGTGAAATCATGTATAAAACGAACTTTTAAAAAAAGTCTCAATGTAGGAAATCTTTGTTAATTTAACCTGTGTAAACAGAACACCTGTCCATTCCAAACACAAACGTTGGTCCCAAAGAGGTTTCATTGTACATATTGAAAATAAGTCAACAAATTTGCATAAACATACTTAGTCTTTGTTCTGAGGACACAGAAGACAACAACAATGCAAGCCACAGCCAAAATGACCGCCAATGCAATAAGAGCGATCATCCATGGTTGTAATCCACAGTCTGGACAGGTACATGTAAAGCCATTCATCTTATTAATACATGTGTATGAATCTGGACATGGTGAAGGACTCTGTGTGCATTCATCTACATCCTCCTCACAATGTAGTCCTGTAAACTCTGGTATACATGCAGTCATAATACTGGTCAAAACTTTCTGCTCTGTGAACATCTTCACATGGGTAATTACTATTGTTCTTAGCTAAATGTACAAAAATGTATTTATCAAAATTATAGTGTGCACCACACTTTTCTGAGATAACCTTCATCAGGTACACACAAAAATGAACAATTGGAAAGTCCAATAACTTAAAGGGATATTAAAGCTCATTTTGGTAATTTTTTGTATCTCATGAAAACTTGCAATTGGTTCAATAAATGATATTTATGAAACATTAACCCGGTTTTTATCAATGAAACTTTGTAAAAGTGACATAATTCATTGATAATTCTGTCACATCTTGTGGTTTTTCCATTAATTGAATTTTTGCTTCCTGGACAAAAATTAATTTCAACCCTTTTAAGTGATATTTTAACGATAGTAGGGATTATATGGGCGTGCAAAGTATTTTTGGATTTTTTTACAATTAAATTGAAAAGAAACAACCTTCGTCACGAGTTGAAAAAATATATGTTAAAATGAGCTTTAATATCCCTTTAAAGTTTTGTGAGCAATACAAACAAAGGGCCTACATAGGAGAGCCAAAATCGGCTAAGGAGACCTAGAAGTAATCTTTATTCTTTTTATTAATAATTATTAATAGGGGTTAGGGTTATGGTGTTTAATGCCATTTTCAACCATATTCCAGTTATATCGTGGTGGTCAGTTTTATTGGTGGAGGAAAGCAGAGTACCTGGAGAAAACCATCGACCTACAACAGACACACGAAAGACAGCTTGTGATACTAATAATATCTGGCCACAAAAGAGAAAAGTTGATTAGTGATCATCAGATGTTGTTTTTTTCTAATTTCAATAGTACCCTTATTTTAAAAAAAAACTTGAAAATGTGCTATATGATATGACAGTAAATCCCTTGCTATTTAGTGATTAACAATTAGGGATACTGTTAAAAGCTGTATACCTAGTAAATTGTTACAGCAAAATTAAGTGCAATAAAGTCATTATTTGTGAAGAAGAAAAAAAAAAGCTGTAAAATGAATTGTATGATAATAATGACAAACCTTGGCACTGGCCTTTGTTTTGACATGGAGATTCCATGATGGCAAACCTAATTGTTGTTGTTTCTGATGTAGCATTCATATCATCCCTCACATACACCTTAACGTCATCATAGCCATAATAATCCATAGGTTGTATATAGGTCACTGTGACATAGATCCAAGACATCTGTGTTTCATTGTAGGGCAAAAGTTGAATGAAGTTTCCACAAGGAAAGGTATCCATCTGTAATTGTGAAGCAAATATTTTAAGGAATAAGCATTCATTTATCATTACCGTAATTGGTTGAGTATAGCACACACCTGTCTATATAACATTACCGTAATTGGTTGTGCACAGCACACACCTGTCTATGTAACATTACCATAATTGGTTGTGCATAGCACACATCTGTTTATATAACATTACCGTAATTGGTTGTGCACAGCACACACCTGTCTATGTAACATTATCGTAATTGGTTGTGCATAGCACACACCTGTCTATGTAACATTATCGTAATTGGTTGTGCATAGCATACATCTGTCTATGTAACATTATCGTAATTTGTTGTGCATAGCACACATGTCTATGTAACATTATCGTAATTGGTTGTGCATAGCATACACCTGTCTATATAACATTACCGTAATTGGTTGTGCACAGCACACACCTGTCTATGTAACATTACCATAATTGGTTGTGCATAGCACATATCTGTTTATATAACATTACCGTAATTGGTTGTGCATAGCACACACCTGTCTATGTAACATTACCTTAATTGGTTGTGCATAGCATACACCTGTCTATGTAACATTATCGTAATTGGTTGTGCATAGCACACATCTGTCTATGTAACATTACCGTAATTGGTTGTGCATAGCACACACCTGTCTATGTAACATTATTGTAATTGGTTGTGCATAGCATACATCTGTCTATGCAACATTATCGTAATTTGTTGTGCATAGCACACATCTGTCTATGTAACATTACCGTAATTGGTTGTACATAGCACACATCTGTCTATGTAATATTACTGTAAAATTGGTTGTGCATAGCATACACCTGTCTATGTAACATTATCATAATTGGTTGTGCACAGCACACATCTGTCTATGTAACATTACCATAATTGGTTGTGCATAGCACACACCTGTCTATGTAATATTATCGTAATTGGTTGTGCATAGCATACATCTGTCTATGTAACATTACTGTAATTGGTTGTGCATAACACACACCTGTCTATGTAACATTACCGTAATTGGCTATGTATAGCACACATCTGTCTATGTAACATTAACGTAATTGGTTGTGCATAGCACACATGTCTATGTAACATTACCGTAATTGGTTGTGCATAGCATACACCTGTCTATATAACACAACAATTACATAGTTCTCTCAGGAAATCACTGCAAAGAAGTATATTTTGTTTCTTATTTCTTTTGTATTATAGTAATCCAGACTTGCCATTTTTATTTCTGAGCAAACAGATGAGAATTACACAGTCCCAAATGGTATCGTTTACCCAATAGTCAGTGTTTCGGCACCGACATGGTTTATTAAGATTGATTTATTATTGAAATTTACAGTCTCAAACAATATAATTATAATTAAAACTAAGGTTCTCCAGTAGGCAACCATAGCTACTTTTGGGTATCCTGTCTCTTTGGTTCTCTTGCTTTCTTTCTGAACTTGTTTTTTATTTGCGTTTCCAATTTGTTTACTTTGAGTGTACCTTATGAAGGTTATTGCAGCAATGCATTGGTTTGGTTTTATAGTGTTTAATGCCCCTTTCAACAATATTTCAGCTATATCATGGCGGTCAGTTTTTTCGGCTGGAGGAAACCGGAGCACCCAGAGAAAACCATTGACCTGTCGCAAGTCACTCCAGCAATACCTTGTGCGCATTAAATTAAATATCTACGTTTTTATATAACTCATTACAGTATACAGTAACAACTAATATTTTCCTACATAACACAGGAAAAGTTTGTTGTTGGCTTTGTGGCTTAGTGTAGTTAAAAGAATGATGAATATGTAGCCATGTTTAACACATAGATTAAAAAAAAGTCAAAAACATACCAATAATTGTTGAGGACAAGATTTAATCCTAGGTATACTGCTTTGTTCTAATGTCACTGACACATTCCCATGATCTGGATGTGATACAAATAATGACAACTGGTCCCCTGCCTCAATATCATAAGCTCCAATAACAGCTGAAAATTGTTGTGTCCAAATATGTTGATTATGGTCTAACATTTGCTCCAGATAAACCTGTAAAAAGTAAATAATTACAACTAAAAATAACTTAAAACAACTAATGAAAATTACACTGCCAAAATCATGTCAGCATATTCAGTTACAGGCAGAATATATCTTTTGTAAAGTTATCTGAAGGATAGATGAAGTTGTTTCAGATGCCCTAGTAAGATTAGGGTTATTAGGTGTTTAACAATATGTCAGTTATATCGTGGCAGTCAGTTTAATTGGTGGAGGAAACCGGAGTACCTGGAGAAAATCACAGACCTGCCGCAAGTCAATGACAAACCTTTTCACATAATGTTGTATAGAGTACACCTCGCCATGAGCGGGATTCGAACTCACAACGTTAGTGGTGATAGGCACTGATGACATAGCTAGTTGTAAATCCATGATGCCACCTTCAACAACATTAGTTACATCATGGAGGCCAGTATTATTGTTAGATAAAATCACAGATCTGCTGCAAATCAGTGTTAAACTTTATAAAAAAAAATTGGTATCAAGTACACCTCAAGACAGAGTGATAGTAGACAATTATTGTAGAACAAATGTAAAGCTAACTATAGCAACAGTATTTGAAAATGTACAAGTTGTAACAGACATAATGTAGAGAGTAAATGTGTGTATGAGAGATGGAGAGAGAGTCTACCTTTTCACTTTAATATTAATTGTTTTTTGTAACTCTTTTGAAATTTAATTTGTAAAAAATGAAAGTCTTTATTTGTTCACTGATTTCTTTTGAATGCCCCTGTATACCCTAGTCAGGTGGTAATGTACAGGGGATTGTAAAATCCTGACTATTGAAAAATAAATAAAAAAAAAAAAAAAAAAAAAACTATAGCAAGACGACAATAAAAAAAACCTACATGCAACAAAGAATAATTCATTTACAAGTCACATTGACCCATTGTATTATGGAGGGGCTGTTGTGTTCGTGATCATATGTTAGTTGGATTTATAACAACCTATGCAATCAGTGCCGATCACTATTTACATTGTGAGCTAAAATCCCACTCATGCGAGGTGTACTCAATACAACATTATGTGATAAAGTTTGTCAGTGACTTGCAGCAGGTCGGTGGTTTTCTCCAGGTTCTCCGAGTTCCTCCACCAATAAAATTGACCGCCACGATATAATTGAAATATTGTTGAAAGTGGTGTTAAACACCATAACCCTAACCCCCTAACCCAATGTATAATAGAAACTCACTATAACTGGTTCAGATGGATCCTGATGTAGAATAGACTCTCCATATTGAGTAAGGAACATGACTGGATGATCATTTTTATTTGTTACAGTAATCGTCAAGGTTACAGGTATACTAGCAGCAGGTATATCTGGGTCTGTTTGATTTTCTGTTAGAATTATATTGATGGGTTCTGTCCCAGAACAGTCTGTACATGGTGTATACAACAAGCTACAAAATAATTTAAAAAAAATCTTGAATCCAATGTTATAAATAAGATTTTCAGTGAAGTAAATATTTTTTTCTAAGCTTAATTACTATATATGAAAAGTCTGAAGATACGAAAGTGGTAATTGGAAGTCGTAAATCAAAGAAGGACAGACAATAATAATGACCCAAAGAAAAAGAACAAAAGGACAAAAAAAAGTACTACAAAACACTACACAGAAAACTAAAAATTGAGCAACACAAATCTCACTAAAATCCGGGGGTAAACTCAGGTGCTCGATCTGGAATTAATGACTTCATTAGTGACAACCGTTGTGCTACTCTTTTTATATCATGAATATTTGTAAATGATGAGTAAATACTGTTGTTTAATGTTTTCAGCCATATCTGGGCAAGAACAATTCATTTTTTGATGATGATGTCTGCTTTGTATCAGATCAACATGATGAGCTTGATTAATATAGTGTTAACTCATTAATATAACAATCTACTCAACTCAGACATGTAATCCTGATTAAAAGACAACCAATAATTGTTGTTATTCTGCAATAATGACATCGTTTGTACAATAAAGGTTTACAAATAAATTTGTGCTTTAGTCATCTTGTATAGATATAAAAGTCTCCTGGTACCTGATTCATGCACATGTAGAGCAAACAGTAAAAAGAGATAACAGTATAGCATGAACATGACAGAAAGACACCCTTGAAAATGATTGGAATGACGCTTGTTCTTCTAATTTTGGCACTTGTTTTGGAATTTTTTTTACATGGCACGACGAACACAATATACATACATTGTCGGTAAGAATGAATTACGGTCAAACCTGTCCTAATGGTCACCTCTATTAAGCAGTCACTTGTATTAAAAGTTCACCCTTTTCTTGTCTTGGCATATCAAATTTTACATGAATTGAACCTCTTTTAAGAGGTCACCTGTCTTATAAGGCCACTTTTTCTTGGTCCCAAGGGTGACATCTTAACACAGGCTTGACTGTATTGCAAAAACAGGCCTAGTGCTTGATTTTCTACGTATTTCTAAAGCTCATACAAACTATTTTTTTTTTATGCCAACAATGTACATAATTATGTTGTATATTCATTTCTTATTTCTGTGTCTCAGGTCAGTGAACAGCAAATAACATTTATAGTCATTGGTCTGACATGACACGGGATTGAACACCTTATCTTCTGGACTCAAGGTGAGCAGAGTGACCATCATTATATTTGATAGACTCAAATCAGTGCCCACTCCTCAAATCGGCATCACTGACGCCATTATCTCTAATCACGGTCCAATTAAAGGGTATTCTCAAATCATAGTCCTTTCCAAATTCTCAGATCAGTGCTCGATTTATTGGTTAGAGTTAGGGTTAGGACATACGTCAATTTGAGAAAGTGAGAAACAGCCATAGATTTGAGAATTGGAGGCCGATTTGAGAATTTGAAAAAAGGACATAGATCTGAGGTACAGTGACGTAGAAATGGGACATGAATTTAAGGATTGGATGTCGATTAGAGGCTAGACGTTGATCTGAGTTTTACATATTTATGTACAGACTCTAGATATTTTTGGTAGAAAACCTGCATTATTAACATATTGAAACATATTTTGCAGGAAATATATTTTCATTATTTCTCATATTGTAAAGTTCTCTCTTAACCTTAGTAAACAGTGCAGATGAAAACAAAACACATAATATCAATCAATCAATAATCTAGTATCTTAATTAGCTAATAAATATAACGTCGACTTAAATTAATATTTTGATCATTTAGAAAATATCCTACTTACAGGCCATCTTCAGTCAAGGAAGGTTCACTCATTGAGTATGTATTATTTTCAAGATAAAACAAAATGGTGTCTCCTTCATCGTCCACAGCTTCTAACATATACTGTAATGTACCTACAACATCAATAATTGTCAACCATATTTCTTACATTTTTAATTGTTAAGCAACCAAACACTAAAATATTTACCGTATTTAGGGTTGTATAATGCACAGAATTTTGCCCAGATTCTTTAATTTGTAGGAGGGGTGAGCATTATAAACATGAACAATGTGTTTCACTCTTTCCCAGACTGGGAAATCACATGTCCGCCAATAAAACCCAACACATTTAATATTTTATTGAAGATGAAAAGAGATAAATGGTTCTTAAATTCTCCTAGCAAATGAAACATGCTCAAAGGACTGAAAAATATATACGATTGATATTTAATTCTTACATTTCCGACGGTGATTTTTTTTAAAGTCCATGGGCATTATAGACACGAACTAGTTTTTTTCTGGAGATTTTCAAGGCCAAGAGGGGGTGCGCATTATGCACCAATGCACATTATACAACCCTAAATATGGTATCTTTGACATTCTGCAAAATAAAATTAAACAGTAATGATTGACAATGTTATATAAATAGAAATTTACTTGGTTATTCACTGTCATATCAATTTACTAATTGACCGAAAGAAAAAGAAAAAGAATAAAAGAAAAGACAATGACCTCCAAAAACTACATAGAAAACTAAATATCAAGCAACACGAACCCCGCTAAAACCGGAGTGAAATCAGGTGCTCCAGAAGGGTAGACAGTTCCTGCTCTACATGAGGCACCCATCATGTTGCTCCAGTTACAAACCTGGTAATAAGTCATGAATAAGGAAAGGACGGATTGTGATTATGACAAAGCAGCAATAACAATTAGAAGAAATTTCTTTTTTTAATAACGGCACCATATTGAAAAGATGGAGGTGGCTGTCTGATACATTTTGCAAGAATACCACCCAAGGACCATCTGTGCCAAGGTTAGTTTAAATGGGTGCAGTGGTTAGAGAGAACAAGATGAAAACTGTGAACAAATTATGACAGACACCAAGTGATGGCAAAAACTCACATGGCAATTTGCCAGATGATAAAATAAAATGCCTGTCACTATGTAGTGATTCATATGATCTGAACCATTTTCAAAATGCAGTACATTACATAACCTGGTTTGTAACTGGAGCAACACAACAAGTGCCATTAGTAGAGAAGGAACTATGAACACTTCCTTGGCACCTGAGTTCACCCCTGGTATTTGGTAGTGTTCATGTTCCTCGATCATTGATTTTTTGTGTAAGTGTCTTTGTAGATTGTTGTTTTTCCTTTTGTCCTTTTTTTTTGGCATTGTGTTGTCTGTCTTTTTTTGACTTGTGGCTTCTGATTACCCCTTTGGTATTATCTTCAAACTCTTCTTACAGAAATGAGTGTCTCATGTATATAAAACATACCTTCATCTTCTTCCATTGTGATAGTAGTAGGACTGACTAGTCTAGGTGGTTTGTTATATACTACAGTAGATACTGAAGACAATGAGAACTGTGTCTCTGTTGTCAAGTAATTAGGATCTGTTGTAGATCTTCTCTTACGTTTCCCCGACTGTTCCACGGTACTTTCTACAGAGGTACTACAAACCTATAAAAGTGTTATAGAAGGGTTAGGGTTATGGTGTTTAAAGCAACTTGGATTTACAACTACCTATGCAATCAGTACCTATCACCACTAAAGCTATGAGTTCAAATCCCGCTCATGATGAGGTGGACTCGATACAACAATATGTGATAAAGTTTGTCAGTGACTAGCGGCAGGTCGGTGGTTTTCTTCGGGTATTCAGGTTTGACTGCCACGATATAACTGAAATATTGTTGAAAGTGGCATTAAACACCATAACCCACCTTCTACAGCTAATACACATGATGTACATAAAAACAAACTACTTAAAAAAAAAGATTGCCACTGGTGGTCTTATTATCAGCTCTGTTTGATAGTGAATGGTAGTCAGCTCTCAGTCTATTAGAAAGAAAGGATATGGATGTAGATGAACATATGATACTATCCAACATTACACTTAGACACAAAGTAAAGGAACAGCGATTTCACTGTCACTGTAGGGTCTTTAACAATGAGAATAACTCATACCCTAAATTGAGCGTGAAACGGCCATTAGCCTGATGTTGAGCGGTACTCATTACTTCTGTCATTTAACGCTACATCTGGGTATCTTTCTCATACTGATGTCATTTAGTGTATATCATACTTGAACAAACATCTTAATGTATTGAAATAATGTCATACAATAGCATCAAACAATGTCATACAATAACATCAAACAATGTCATACAATAACATCAAACAATGTCATACAATAACATCAAACAATGTCATACAATAACATCAAACAACCAGCCAAGAAAAACAAATTCTTTTCTGTCTTGTCACAAGTTAACCTTTTGTTATTTCCTTATTTAATAACAATGAATTAAGTTACACGATGTGTGCCACTAGTTGAGTAGGAAGTGCTTACCCTTCCAGGGCACCTGAAATTGCTCTTGGTTTTTAGTGAGGTTTGTGTTACTCGATCTTTAGTTTATGTGTAATGTTCTGTAGATCGTTGATTATCCTTTTGTCCTTTTTCTTTTTGCTGTTGTGTTAACACGTCTGTCCTTCTTCGATTTACGGATTCTGATTATCCCTTGGGTATCTTCAAACTCTTCTAACAAGGTGTTGGAGAAACTAAATATATCACTATTAATACATTCTAGAATCAAATGAGAACACTGTCATTTTTATTTATTGGTTGCTACACTATTACAATTTAGTCTCACATTAATAAATACAAGTGTTCTATGAAAAGAAAGATAAAACAATCAATTCCATCAATATCAACAAAATGAACAATCCCCTTTCCGTTTATCTGAACTCACCTAACATAAAATAAAGACAATGACATATGACATTGGAAACCCAGGTTGCCAAAGATGTTAAATGTAATAATGTCAATTAGGAAATTATTGGCCCTTTTTATAAGTAAATTCTTTTATAAAAAATAAATAGATTTTTAATACAATGAAACGTATTTAAACTGTACACTAAACACATGGGCAATATTTCTAAACCTAAACATCAAATTCAGTCTTTCCAAATTAGCCTGTCTCTTCCAAACAGTCTGTTCAAAACAAAAATGTTGGTTCTGATCGAGGGTGTTTGGTTTAGACAGGTTTCTCTGTACTTCAAAACTTTGTTAAATTCTTACCATAACTGTTATAGTTCCATCAGAATTAAATATTTCTGTTCCATTTTGATCACCACATGTCTTGCTTGTTAACTGCCATTGTTGTAATTCTAAGTGAAAAAATAATAATATAAAAGGTTCCTATAAAATCAAGCAAGTTTGGATTTGTTGAAAATCAACAATAAATCTCAACACACCTTCTGATAATCTGTTCTTTGATATATTAACTAGTTAAATTATTAAATCTAGTTACAAGGAATTAATTTATAAAGTATATAGTTGTTAATCATGGTCGTGATTGCATACTAATTGGCACTCACCACTAAAGTTGTGAGTTCGAATCCTGCTCATGATACAACATTATGTGATAAAGTTTGTCAGTGACTTGTGGCAGGTCTGTGGTTTTCTCCCGGTACTCTGATTTCCTCCACCATGATATAACAAAAATATTGTTGAAAGTGGCATTAAACACCATAACCCTAACCATATCATTGTTCTATTATGAATGCTAATAATAATATGCAAACTATAATTGATTTGATTTGATTTGATTTATTGTGTTAAATGCCTCTTTCAGCAATATTTCAGCTATATCATGACGACCAGTTTTAGTGGTAGAAGAAGTCGGAGTACCCGGATAGAACCACCGACCATGGGCACGCAACTGGTAATCTTTATCACTTGTGGCTGCGAATTGAGTGCCTCCTTTTTGTAATCTACAAAGCCGGCTCTGTAACGAACCCACGCCGTATTGGAGATAGACTTTGGTAATCTTGAATGAGTTGTTAGGTAACCTAACTCATTGAGCCATCCGGGCCCTATATGTAAAAACTATAGGAGACAGATTTATATAAGTTACAGCTTCTGATTAGGGAACGACCATATAACTTGAAAGGGGGAGGAGGGGGTTATGTTTTTTTTCTAAAAAAATATTCTGATTCCCAATGTTGCTGAAAAAATATTCTGATTTTGGTGGAGGAAAAAATAATAATCTGATTCAGAGTTTTTGTCATATAACCTAATGTTAAATTCTGGAAAAAAAATTAATATTCTAACTCTCGTGTTGTCGGGAAAAAAAAATTCTGAACGAAAGAAACCCCATAGCCCCTCTGCCCCCCCCCCCCCCCCCCCCTGCAAGTTAAATGGTCAGTCCCTTACCACTGTGGTATCTTCAAACTTTTCCTGCTTGTTTCAGAATCATGATTGTTGATCATTTTAATTAGAATTGTTTTACAGTTGAATAAATGATTTATATTCTAATTCTTTAATAATCAAAATAATCCTTTTATCTATATAATACCAGAACAAAATGACAACACTATGATACCTGAGCTCCAATGTGTTAACATCAGTTGTTTATCATTATCAGTAACAGAATTGTAAAATGTGATCTCAACTGGTCCAGGCATTGATAGATGACCAATAAGAACCAGTGCAAAGGAAACCAGACTGGTATTTAATCTGAAATATAAAAGCAGATGTCACATAGGGACCATGTAGATAATATACTGGACTGGTATATAATATACATGTCAAATAGGAACCAGGGCAAATGAAACCAGACTGGTATATAATCTTAAATATAAAAGACAACATCTCTGGGTTTTTATATTAAGTGACATAAGTCAAACAGACATTACAGAAAAATCTGGTTATTGAACATGACAAAGATATTCATGATGTAAAGCTTCTAATATGATTACCATATATTGCCTGTTTCCATCTATTTTTCATTAAAATAAAAGCAGAGAGAAAACAGTAGCAACTCAGCTAAAATATATGTAAATTAAACATAAAATGTATATAAATGGAACAAGAATTAGAGATTTCAAATAGATATTGAGTTTTCGTGGAATAATATTTGATGTTATATTTAGACACAAGTCCACTTTTCCCAGTGTTTGTTTGAACCGTATAGGGGGTGTAATGGTTAGTGTGCTTGCCTCGAGTGAGGTATATAGTGGGTTCAAGCTCTGATCATGTCAAACCAAAGAATATAAAATTGGTATTTGTTGGTTCTCCGCTAAGCATAAAGCATTAAGGAGAAAGATCAAAGACTGGCTCGGAATCAGGATAATGTGCCTGTGTGGGGTGACATATCTATGCGCGGACTGTTGTTTCAGTGAGCTAGCACTATAAAAATTCAGCTAAGCGTGTTGTTCTAGTACAAAACGTACCTCATTATCAGTTCATTGAATATTAACTTGTTCTCGCCATGATATAGCAGAAAATTTGCTGAGTTGGCGCTAAACAACAATCAATCAATCAAAGTGTTTGACTTAAAGCAGGTTTATCTTCATCTCAGAATATTACAGCTGAGCACTTTTGCTTAACATCAAGATGAACAATATTCCAGCTATATTCATGACATGACAAACAAGAAATCGTGTAGTCAAATATGACTGAAAAACTTGGTCCTATTCCCATACCGAATGTTTCTCTCTCTTTTGTTCCCTCGGGAGAAAGAATTTTGAGCGTACTCTATGGTTCCCTCGAGAAAAAGAATTTTGAGCGTACTCTACGGTTCCCTCGGGAGAAAGAATTGTGAGCATACTCTATGGTTCCCTCGGGACAAATAATTTTAAGCATACTCTATGGTTCCCTCGGGACAAATAATTTTAAGCATACTCTATGGTTCCCTCGGGACAAATAATTTTAAGCATACTCTATGGTTCCCTTGGGACAAATAATTTTAAGCATACTCTATGGTTCCCTCGGGAGAAAGAATTTTGAGCGTACTCTATGGTTCCCTCGGGAGAGAGAATTTTGAACTTACCTTTTATATAGGATTCTATCAACCATATCAAACGTGTCAGTAGGATTAACAATGTAAGGTTGGAACAGGGATGATGAGTCCGAGGCATAACTAGTGGTTAAATCTCCTTTGTCTAAGGGTTGTAACACTATACTTTGTCCTGGCTGCAATCCTGAAAATTATTGTCATATAAAGTCAAACTAAAAGGGCACCCAAGGGAACCTTAAAATGTTCCCTTTATGAGCAATTGCCCTTTATATACAGGTTTACATTATATATACTATTCGTCAATGGGAAAAAGGAGGCTTTCCATTAAATACACTGATTTGTTGTATAGAGGCACCCCCTCTAAGGCAGGTTTGACTGTACATAAAATGGAAAATTTCATTAATTCAATATTCTGTAAAGAAACTATATTACTGAATTTTAACAGTTATATATGCTCCTTAATCAACATACAAAACATCCCACATTATATTAATCAAGTTATAATACATGCATATCAAAGACGCTCTAAAAATGGTATCCATTTAAACATTTTTTTTTTAAACGAAGCAATTGTCTGGATCTTGGACAAAAATATGCTTAATGTGATAAAGGGGAATAACTCCATCTGTATTTCTTCCAACAAAGATAATTTAAGAGAGTTATATCAATACTGCTAAACCTGGTTTGTCTATAGACAGATATAGGATACTGAAAAACACTGTATTGTGGTGAATTCTACTCTATTTCTCAAATTTCAAAACCTAGTCACATTTTTTTAGGGGAATTCTTTTATTTCCATTATTTTAACCTTAGCCCCTTGTTTTGGAAAAAATATGCTATGTTACATGGGGGAGGGTGTTGTGGTCGTATGGTAGTTGGATTTACAACTACCAATGCAATGAGTGCTTACCACCACTAAATTTATGAGCTTGAATCTCGCTCATGGCAAGGTGTACTTGATACAACATTAGTTGATAAAGTTTGTCTGTGACTTGCGGCAGGTCAGTGGTTTTCTCTGGATATTATGGCTTCCTCCACCAATAAAATTGACTGCCATAATATGACTGAAATATTGTTGAACGTGACGTTAAACACCATAACCCTAACCCCCTTATTCTAGACCTGAAACAACTTTTTTACTTCTGGAGAATTTTCAATTATACCAGTTTAAACCAGGATCTTGTACTGTACTTATGTACATGGATGTTATAAACTTACTGTCAATTGTAGTGACCTTCAAACTGTCAGCTATATCTATACTTCTCCTTTTTCTTCTAGATTTGATATCATACTCCATCTGAATGGCTTCACCATTGACTGATGTCTCCAGTACAGCCTTACTATCCATCATTGTGACAGATCCCAATGATTTATTGTTGCACAGGAAAGCATTATTACAGGCACGTAAAGTCATAAATAATGTCCTGCCTGGCTCCATGCGGAAAGTGTTTGTACTGGTATTACTCTGGTCCCTTCTCAGATTTGACAGGTCATATAGTTTGTAGTGTTTCAAATAGAGGGCTCCGTCTTTGATGAGTACTGTACCAGACATGTTGACACTTACCCACGTGCACGGGAATATGTCATCATTGTTCACAGATGACCCTATACAAATATCTGAAAGTAGAAACAAAAAGAGATAATTATGTTATGTACATTCAATTAACTAGAACAATAGTAAGGAACTGTATTGTACTTAAAAATGTTATTTTGTGGTTAAATTAAAGTCAAAACTTTGCCTCTATGTACTGTTTTTCAGCATAATTTTTCATGGACAATTTGTTTATATAGATAATTACACAAAAATATGCAATAGTTTTGTTAATAAATTACAACGGTGTAATAATGTACCAATATCTAGATTAAACAAATATAATTATTAAGTCCTTTCAGATATAATGAATTACGTCATTACTAACTAATTTCACAAGTCTACTGATGGTGCTTTCTAAACAAACCTTACTGTATCTATATTTAGAAAGTCTCCTGGAGAGAGAATCTTTCCCAATAAACTTTAATATGTTGATTTAGAAAGTAGGTTGGAGATTCCTTCCAGACAAGCTTTACTATATCTATATTTAGAAAGTCTCTTGGAGATTCTTTGCAAACAAGCTTTACTGTATCTATATTTAGAAAGTTTATTGGAGATTCCTTCTAAACAAGCTTTACTGTATCTATATTTAGAAAGTGCCTTGGAGATTCCTTCTAAAACAGCTTTACTGCATCTATATTAAATCTTCTGGAGATTCTTCTCAAACAAACTTTAATATATCTATTTAGAAAGTGCCTTGGAGATCCCCTCCAAACAAGCTTTACCTATCTAAAGAAAGTCTCTTGGAGAGTTTATTGTATCTATATTTAGAAAATGCCTTGGAGATTCCTTCTAAACAAGCTTTACTGCATCTATATTTAGAAAATGCCTTGGATATTCCTTCCAAACAACCTTTACTGTATCTATATTTAGACAGTTTACTGGAGATACCTTCAAAACAAGCTTTATCGTATCTATATTTAGAAAGTTTCTTGGAGATTTCTCCCAAACAAGTTTTACTGTATCTATATTTAGAAAGCCTCTTGGAAATTCCTTCCAAACATGTTTTACTGCATCTATATTTAGAAAATATTTTGGCATTCCTTGTAAACAAGCTGTACAGTATCTATATTTAGAAAGTCTCTTGGGAGATCCTTTCAATCAAGCTTTACTGTATCTATATTTAGAAAGTTTTACAGGACATACCTACCAAATAATTTTTTTGCATCTACATTTAGATTATATTTAGAGTTAAAATAACATTTAAAAATAATTAAATCTAATAATAGAATTAAAAGAATTGTCATACCATATCTGGTCACAGCTTCATCATCACATAACATAAAAGAAAATCCAATACTTGATGGATCTGTACCACGCATGGCATCAGAAGGTGTGACTGGTGGATTAAATTCTTCTGCTCCAACCACGGTAGTGTTGATCTCGTCTACATCAGGTGGTATTAACAAAGGAATTACTCCTACAACAATAAATGTATTTTTAGAAACAACAAAATATGCTCTATATATATATATATATCTGAAAATGAAACCAAACAGTATTAAAATTAGATCTTTGAGCTGACAAAATATTTGTTCTTCCCTCGATGGGATTTGAACTCACACCATTGATACACTGCAGCACCATTCGCTTAGCCTTACGTCCAGCGCCCTAGACCACTCGACCACATCCACATCTGAAAATTAAACCAAACAGTGTTAGAATTAGATCTTTGAGCTGACAAAATATTTGTTCTTCCCTCGATGGGATTTGAACTCACACCATTGATACACTGCAGCACCAATCGCTTAGCCTTATGTTCAGCGCCCTAGACCACTCAGCCACATCCGCTATATATATATTTATATATATATCAATTATGAATACTTTGTCTCCAAGAAACCGCATCAGTGGTGTAATGGTTAGAGTGCTCATCTTGAATGCAGTAGATCGTGGGTTCGAGTCCCAGTCGAATAAAGCCAAAGACTATAAAACTGGTTCTCAGCTAAGCACACATCTCTAAGGAGTTAGAGCAAAAACTGGTTGACTCGAATCAAAATAATGTGTCCCAGTGGAGCAAAATTCCAACAATAAGTGTTGGTCTAGTACAAAGTGGACATCATCATCATCATCATCACCATCGTCATCTCATCAAAATGTAACTTGTTTTTGCCATTATACAGCTATAAAATTGCTCATTTTACTTTAAAAACAATCACTCACTCGCTCTCCAAGGATGTTTGTCTAGATGTGATAACATATACATGGACCAATACTTAAAAACTGAAAAAAAACATGCATTATGGCTTGAAAATCATGTTCATTATAGACTGTCAACTATCAATGTGAAAAACTGCATGCATTATCTTACCTCTATTGTCCTTCCATTCTGTCATGTCCCCACCTCCATTAATACATCTGACAGAGACATAATCTTACCTCTATTGTCCTTCCATTCTGTCATGTCCCCACCTTCATTAATACATCTGACAGAGACATAATCTTACCTATATTGTCCTTCCATTCTGTCATGTCCCCACCTCCATTAATACATCTGACAGAGACATAATCTTACCTCTATTGTCCTTCCATTCTGTCATGTCCCCACCTCCATTAATACATCTGACAGAGACATAATCTTACCTCTATTGTCCTTCCATTCTGTCATGTCCCCACCTCCATTAATACATCTGACAGAGACATAATCTTACCTCTATTGTCCTTCCATTCTGTCATGTCCCCACCTCCATTAATACATCTGACAGAGACATAATCTTACCTCTATTGTCCTTCCATTCTGTCATGTCCCCACCTCCATTAATACATCTGACAGAGACATAATCTTACCTCTATTGTCCTTCCATTCTGCCATTTCCCCACCTCCATTAATACATCTGACAGAGACATAATATGCTTGATTGTTCTGTAGTATGCCTTCTAATGAACTATTAATTCCTGTCAGGTTAGTGCCCACAGATGTAAATGGTTGGATGTCCTCTCCACCAACTGTAGTTCCAATAGCCCAGAAATTATTCTGAAATAAATTATACAGCAAAACATATAGTGATTCTTATAGTGTTAGGGTTATGGTGTTTATATCCTGGGGGTCAGTTTTATTTGTGGAGGAAACAGGCCTAGGAGTACACGGAGAAACTATCGACCTGCCGCAAGTCTCTGTCCAACTTTATCACATAATGTTGTATCGAGTACACCTCGCCTGAGAGGGATTCAAACTCACAACATTAGTGGTGATAGGCACTGATTGCATAGGTAGTTATAGATCCAACTACCATACAATCACGACCACAAAAGCCCCAACAACAAAATGTGCATCGCTTGTCCCTTTTTGATGTCTAAAACAACAAAGTTGAATGAAAAAGGGCCTTAACTCACTAGCCATTTGAAAACCTAAACGAAATCAATTTGTTGGAAAATTAAACAGCAAGCGACGAAAGGCTTATATTTGACCAAAAAGAGGTGTTTTTAAAGATGGAAAAGTTACCAGTATGTTGGAATTTTTCACCACCTACAAATAGTTGTTTTTATGAAATTAAATATTCAATTTAAATGTAACATTTTTTAACTAATAACATACTGGTAAATGAACAAATTTTACTGTTAGGAAAACAAATAGGTCGATCGTATTAAGCGTAATTTTTTTTTTTGGGTCAAATACCAATACAAATGGTTCAGACCGAATTATTTTTGTCTGTTTAGCGCATTGTGGTGTCCAACACATATTGTGTTGTGTTTTTGTTTTGTTTGTTCTGTCTTGTTGCCAGCTTCTCTAGATTTTTCATTTTTGATTGCCCCTTCGGTATTCTTTGACATTTATTGTGAATGTTGTACATACCTTTATCATGCTCTGGTCGTCATAGCAATACCAAATGACTTTAATCGTATTGTTAGATGCTTGATATTTGACAGGAGTAAACTCCCCTTGTGTGACATCATAGTACATATTGGACATGGCATCTGGCTCAAATACCGGTGGAGTGAGGTCAATATAGAAACCATCTGATGATGCTACAGCAGTAAGTCCAGATCCAAGAACAGCTCTAACTGTAAAATGTCAGAAAATGCACTTCTAAGTTAGGTTTGCATATTACATAATCAATCATATTGTTGGAAATAATCACCATCAGTTTGTACACCAAGACATTTCTTGTCATAAACATAAAGCGAAATACTCAGCACCCACTTTAAATATATATCCTCTAATGGAATTCAAATTGAATGTTTGGTGTGTTCATTTCATTAAGATCAAGTATATTTTAGCTTGGATAATCCATTTGCATTACACTTAACATTTTTTTTTTCATTTCTTCACTGAATATGAAAGATGTATATAATATTATATATGTTCATTTTGCATTAAATAATGTATGTGTTTCTAAGTTGTGAAACTTGTGTCATATCCAATTGTTTATTATTGAACAATAAAATATGTTTAAAGTAAGGGAAATACTTCAATATCTTAATTGTTTAAAGATGTATGTTTTACTATTACGTTCCTTTGACCTTTTCGTGTGGTTTCGATGTTCTTGAAGCAATACACATTATAGTATATCTTAATGCTACACACGTAATAAAATAAATGCAGTTAAACTCATTTTATATTAAATTCGAATCGAAACATTTTTTTTCTATATATTAAATAGTATAACTAATTTTGTAACTAATTGACGAGTTTCATTATCAAAATATGTCACTCATGACCAAATAATGTTGTAATACGCTGATAATGAAACTTGTCAATTAGTTATACAGTGATACCTGTCTAAACCGAACCCTGAGTAAAGAGTGAACCTGCCTAAACCAGACAGACTTTACAGTCCTATATACTGAACCCTGAGTCAGGAGAAAACCTGCCTAAACCAGACAGACTTTACAGTTCCATCTATTAAATGTCTATGTAATTTGAACCTGTGTAAACCAAATACCTGTTTAAACTGAACAAATTTGTCAGTCCCAAAGGGGTTTGGTTTAGACAGGTTTTACTGTAGTATAAATAATACAATAAGGAAACTAGAACTGTTGTTGAACATCAAGATTGGTACCAGATTGTTGTTTATGATGGTTTCAGGTTTAGGTAATAATTTACTATATTTGTATACAGGAAAGAATATGCATATAATTAAATTATGTGGTTTTTTTTTTTGGAGGGGTTTCTTAATTAAAAACCAATACCAAAAGTCTAGCAACGACAACCAATACATACCTGTTAAAAAGTACACTATAGTTTTATTGTACTGGTGCCCTGTAGAATTTTCTCCTACAGCATAAGGTTGAAGGTCAAGGTCATTTAATGTAAAGGTCACATTAAGTTGCTGATTTGGGTCACAATTGGAATCACAATTGTATCTAGAACATTCACTGTAACATGGAATACAAGGCCTAAAAACTTCTCTGTAATCGTCAATATCTGTCGCTAGTTTGTCACTTCCTATAGCCGCTTCATACATAATGACGGGATTGGTGCCACCTCTGAATGGGTTTCCATAACGACACAACCACCCTACCTTTGGCGGCATTATCAAATTCTTGAAGTAAGCTTTAGTAGAAAAGACATTGAAGAAGTCTGGAATACCAGGTATATAATTGTTATGATTCCAAACACGCAGAACAAGCTTGGTGGATATACTTGGTGGTTGAATGCCGCACATTTCTGTCAGCTTGCTGTTGTCTACATATATAGATATGCACCAGTTAATCTGTAAAAAATATATTGAAGCATACTTATAACTTTTTACTTTAGAACACTTGTTGTGTTAATAAAGTAGTGATAAATTACATTCAAATAACAAATACCAGGTTTGTTACTGGAGTAACACAATGGGTTCCACTAGTGGAGCAAGAGCTGCTTACCCTTCCGTAGCACCTGAGTTAAAACACTTGTTTTGAGTAGGATTTGTGTTGCTTGATCTTTAGTTTTTTGTGAAGTGTTTTGTAGATCGTTGTTTGTCCTTTTGTCCCTTTTCTTTGGCCATTGCGTTGTCTGTTGATTCTGATTACCACTTTGGTATCGTCAAACTCTTGTTAAGTATGTGTTGATTCTGATTACCACTTTGGTACTGTCAAACTCTTGTTAAGTATGTGTTGATTCTGATTACCACTTTGGTACTGTCAAACTCTTGTTAAGTATGTGTTGATTCTGATTACCACTTTGGTACCGTCAAACTCTTGTTAAGTATGTGTTGATTCTGATTACCACTTTGGTACTGTCAAACTCTTGTTAAGTATGTGTTGATTCTGATTACCACTTTGGTACTGTCAAACTCTTGTTAAGTATGTGTTGATTCTGATTACCACTTTGGTACCATCAAACTCTTGTTAAGTATGTGTTGATTCTGATTACCACTTTGGTACTGTCAAATTCTTGTTAAGTATGTGTTGATTCTGATTACCACTTTGGTACTGTCAAACTCTTGTTAAGTATGTGTTGATTCTGATTACCACTTTGGTACTGTCAAACTCTTGTTAAGTATGTGTTGATTCTGATTACCACTTTGGTACCGTCAAACTCTTGTTAAGTATGTGTTGATTCTGATTACCACTTTGGTACTGTCAAACTCTTGTTAAGTATGTGTTGATTCTGATTACCACTTTGGTACCATCAAACTCTTGTTAAGTATGTGTTGATTCTGATTACCACTTTGGTACTGTCAAATTCTTGTTAAGTATGTGTTGATTCTGATTACCACTTTGGTACTGTCAAACTCTTGTTAAGTATGTGTTGATTCTGATTACCACTTTGGTACTGTCAAACTCTTGTTAAGTATGTGTTGATTCTGATTACCACTTTGGTACTGTCAAACTCTTGTTAAGTATGTGTTGATTCTGATTACCACTTTGGTACCGTCAAACTCTTGTTAAGTATGTGTTGATTCTGATTACCACTTTGGTACTGTCAAACTCTTGTTAAGTATGTGTTGATTCTGATTACCACTTTGGTACCGTCAAACTCTTGTTAAGTATGTGTTGATTCTGATTACCACTTTGGTACCGTCAAACTCTTGTTAAGTATGTGTTGATTCTAATTACCACTTTGGTACTGTCAAACTCTTGTTAAGTATGTGTTGATTCTGATTACCACTTTGGTACTGTCAAACTCTTGTTAAGTATGTGTTGATTCTGATTACCACTTTGGTACTGTCAAACTCTTGTTAAGTATGTGTTGATTCTGATTACCACTTTGGTACCGTCAAACTCTTGTTAAGTATGTGTTGATTCTGATTACCACTTTGGTACTGTCAAACTCTTGTTAAGTATGTGTTGATTCTGATTACCACTTTGGTACTGTCAAACTCTTGTTAAGTATGTGTTGATTCTGATTACCACATTGGTACCGTCAAACTCTTGTTAAGTATGTGTTGATTCTGATTACCACTTTGGTACTTTCAAACTCTTGTTAAGTATGTGTTGATTCTGATTACCACTTTGGTACTGTCAAACTCTTGTTAAGTATGTGTTGATTCTGATTACCACTTTGGTACCGTCAAACTCTTGTTAAGTATGTGTTGATTCTGATTACCACTTTGGTACCGTCAAACTCTTGTTAAGTATGTGTTGATTCTGATTACCACTTTGGTACTGTCAAACTCTTGTTAAGTATGTGTTGATTCTGATTACCACTTTGGTACTGTCAAACTCTTGTTAAGTATGTGTTGATTCTGATTACCACTTTGGTACCGTCAAACTCTTGTTAAGTATGTGTTGATTCTGATTACCACTTTGGTACTGTCAAACTCTTGTTAAGTATGTGTTGATTCTGATTACCACTTTGGTACCGTCAAACTCTTGTTAAGTATGTGTTGATTCTGATTACCACTTTGGTACTGTCAAACTCTTGTTAAGTATGTGTTGATTCTGATTACCACTTTGGTACTGTCAAACTCTTGTTAAGTATGTGTTGATTCTGATTACCACTTTGGTACTGTCAAACTCTTGTTAAGTATGTGTTGATTCTGATTACCACTTTGGTACTGTCAAACTCTTGTTAAGTATGTGTTGATTCTGATTACCACTTTGGTACTGTCAAACTCTTGTTAAGTATGTGTTGATTCTGATTACCACTTTGGTACTGTCAAACTCTTGTTAAGTATGTGTTGATTCTGATTACCACTTTGGTACTGTCAAACTCTTGTTAAGTATGTTACTTATATGAAGGGTTAAATAACATAATTCCAGCAAATTTGACTAAAACAACATTCACAATTACAAATTTTCCTTTAAATTCCATTCTCTACAGTAAAAAATAGTAGAACTTCTTTGATTAAACATGACTAAAAAGTATGATGCTTTTTAATAGCCAGAAGAAGATTGTTTTAATCAAGCATAGTCAAACCTGCCTTAAAGGACACCTCTATATAACAAATCACTGTCTATAAAGGGCAGTCTCATTTTCCCCATTAATGAATAGTTCATATAATTTTAACTTGTATGTAAAGGACAACTGCTCATAAAGGCCACATTTTCGGGTTCCATTGACTGCTATTTATATACAGGTTTGACAGTATGTCTTAATTTACAAAACTAATACAAACATTAATTTCATCTTCTTTCTGTCGACTAAGTATGATTTTATAGTCATGATAGTCCATGGTAGGGTCAAAGTTCAAATCCATCTTAGTTTTCATCAGTCTTTGTGTGTCATTATAAGTTCTACACCATGTTACCACATGAGGTGATGAATCTTAAAAAAATAATTAATTTTATATTAATTTTTTTTTATACAAAATTAAAAAATTTGAAAATTCATTTTCCTGCAAAACAAAAATTAATCCAACGAATCAAATTCATGAGTCTGTCAAAAAAGACATGTACGATATATAATTTTAATAAAACATGAGGTGAACATCAGAATGTAATGAGAAGGTTATGGTTATGGTTATGACCGCCAAGATATAACTGGAATATTGTTGAAAGTGGCGTTAAACACCATAACCTTAACAAATAACTAGTGCTATTGTTTTATTAATATTTCCCTTCCTTAAAAGAATAGTGCTTTGACACTCACTCAATTCTTCTTTCCAATAATTCACCATTCCATAAATTCTTGCCTCTTGCAAGATTTAGTCCTGTCGGACAACATAATTCAATAAGAAGTTAATTCATTTGTCAGATCCTACTGTCATGTGTTTGTTGTTTTGTTTTTCTTCATCCTGTGTCTTGTGTACCCAATGTTGCAAGTTTGTTTCTCTGGATTGTCCATTCCGTTTTCCCTTACGTTTATTTACAGAGTACAATATGTTATATTGGCTTATGAAAAATACCACCAAAAATTTCAGAAAAAAAGAAACTTGTTTGACAGAATTGAGAATCTTACCAGAATAAATCTGGATGCCACATGCTGTCTGTGCTATAGGTAGAGATACGTCTATAGAAGAATTAACTACAGAACCATCAGGATTGTTAACTATATCATACGGTGGTGATGTGGTATTTGTGGGTGGTACTGTTGTAGTGACTGTCTTGTTGTACAATGAACAATTGCAGAAAGAACATCCCTGAAAATATAAAAAACCTGAGGATCTCAGGAGCCTGTATCACTCACCTGTTTTATATACTCAATGAATAAATCTGAAATTGACTATTGTCCAGCAAAACTCATTACTAGGTAGAATCTGTTTGAAAAATGCAAAAGTGAATTTCATAAGGAAATTAAACATTTATAAAAACGTAGATATCTGATATCAAACTTAGTGTGCATCATATGTTTCTGGAATAACCTTCATCAGGTACGCTCAATATCGATATATTGGAAAGCCAAATAATTTAAAAGTGTTTGGGATCAATAAACCAAAGGCCGCCCTAAGGTCACCTATGCCTGAGGGAAGAGAACCTTAGTTTAAAACAGACTTGAAAATAAAATTAGAAATGTTGGACTCTTTTTGTCCTTTCGTACCTTTGAAACAGCAAGAGCTATAACAAACAAGATGTTGCACGCTACGTCATGCTAAGAATACCCCCACTCGTTCATTTGTAAGTCACACGGTAAATAGGAAGTAGATGTGCAATCATTTCTTCCAGTAGAAGCTGAGATATCTGTTACGAAAGTGTGAATGGACGGACAAACGGACGGACGGACGGACAAGGTGATTGCAATATAGCCCCCTCTCTACGAGTGAGGGTATAATATGTTGCAATACTGCAATAAGTCAGCAGTCTTGAATGTTTCAAATGAGCTACTCATAACTATGTAAAGTTTAATCAGGAGTTATTTATAACCGTATTACTGTTCATATGTTGTGTTGATAGCAATCAATTGGGAAGACTGGGGTGTCATACTTCCCAGTAGTGAGTCATCTAACTTCTTGTGAGTTAGTGAGTGATTGTTGTTTAGCGCCAACTCAGCAACTTTTCAGCTATATCATGGCCATAACAAGTTAATTTTCAATGAAAATGATGATGGGATCCTCTTTGTACTAGACAAACACGCTTAGCTGGATTTTTATAGTGCTAACACACCGAAACAACAGTCCGCGGATAGATATGTTGCCCCACTTGGACACATTATCCTGATTCTGAACCAACCAGTCTTTACTCTTTCTCCTTAATGCGACGTGCTCAGCGAAGAAGCAAAAACACCAATTTTATAGTCTTTGGTCTTTTTATAGTACAAAAGAAATTATCATTGGTACTGTAAGTAGGTCTTTAAATATTACAGTGTTACCAATTTACCAGTGGTATTGGGTTTTCTAAGCAACAGTCACATATAGTCTGTGTCCAGTCTTCTTCTTCTGTGTAATCATACGTAGATATGCCGTCTTCTGGGCCATCCCATAACATAACACCTGTCACTGCTATACCATCCCCGTCAGCTGCTTTTATTGATATCTACATTAGTAAACACACATTAATAGCATTCAATATTTAGTGATGAAAAGACATAATAAATTTTCCCTAGGTTATTTGGCTTGCTTGTTTTTCTTTATTAATGAGGTCACATAATTGGAAGTAAAATAGTTTTATTTAACACCACTTTCTGCCTTGTCTAGGTACATTTTGTGGTGTCTATTTTTATATGAGGTCAAAATACTGAGACAAATTCATAGCAAACCTCTCCAGAATAAGGAAGGTACGAAATAAAGCTAATCCTTCCGTAGTTGGTTATGGCTTTTCACGCCACTTGCAACAATATTTTAGCATTATCCTAGAGGTCAGTTTTATTGGTGGAGAAAACTGGAGAACCGGAGAAAGCTACCCACCTGTCACAAGTCACTGACAAACTTCATCACATAATGTTGTATCGAGTACACCTCACCCGAGTGGGATTCGAACTCACAATGTTATTGGTGATAGGCACAGCATAATTTACTGTAGACCCCTTTTAATTACCTGATAAGTTCCACCATTTTCAAAGTCAGCTGGTCTGTAATAAGCCCCAGTAAACATTTGTTCTTTCTTTACGTCTCTCGCTAGCTTGATAGATATGGCATCATCATATACTAAATGTTGGACGTTTTCCTTTCTGTAGATGAGTGACCATTGCTGACCACTTGGATCTTTTAAACCAATTTGCTGCAGGATTGTCCACTGTTGATCGCTGACCATAGAAATAGACTGTGTAGGACAAGACAATCCTTCTGATGTTGCAAGATGTAAAACTGAACCTGAAAAACAAATGTTGACAAGTTTCAAAGACTGTGTCATGAACAGATTTTGGTAGACTGTCCATGTGGACGTGAGGCAATTATAATTGGATAGCCAAATTCGATACACCACACTTTCCTGTATAGATTTGCTAAAAGCTTTATCTGAGGAAATGAATTTAATTCTCTATAAGCGTAAATTCATTGTAAACATGTTCGCTGTATTCAAATTTGACAGTATAATATTTCACAATTAATTTATAATAGTATAACTTCAACTCGTAAATTTACATAGAAATCGGAGCTATTTCGTCATAAAACTTCACACATGGTTTTGTCTATCATATTTCTTGAAGACAAACATAAAATTTTATAGCATTTATCAATATTTTATGAGTATCAACAGTTTTTTCAACACAGTATCTGTTTCTCGATACAGCCGCCCGATTACAGTGACCCGTGACCCAGATTAGCACATCCCAGCAGTTTTTTTCTTAATAAGGTTGTTTAATAACTGTTCTTGCATTCCGAATATACGAAATAACTTGCGAGTTAATTCACGAATGTGAGCTAGTACATGAACGAATAACTGCCACTGCTCGGTTACACATGATTTATTTTCAATATTCTGAATGCAAGAGCAGCTACAATATTTATTACATAGATTTTACACTTTTGCTTGTGGTAATAAAACGTTAATAGAAAAAGAACTTGTTTTTCATTGTTGAAAGCTCAATAATATTTTCGATTGTGATGACGTAATTTGACATCACCATGAAATAAATGTTTTTATTTCACTTGGAAATCTCAGTATTTCAGTGCTATCTCGATAATTTTACATTTCGGACTGCTCATCATGTATCATTGTTAAGGTCAAAAATTTAATGTTCTCTAGTTGAGAAATAACCAGAGATTTGATGTTACCCTTACCTGTTATAGTTTTAGAGGAACTAAACCAAACTCTATCATTTAAGAAATCAGACCCATCTACAACTTTGCCTGCTGTTGGTTTTGATGAATCATATAAAATAGGAGTAGATTCTTCATCAATGGCAAGTCCTGCTCCATTCGTCACTTTAAATTTCACAAAGTAAGGAATGCTTGTCTGAAGAAAACATAAGATAAATAACTTTATGAATAAAATATAACCCCTTCATTCGTGTCCATTATGCATTATTCTACAAGAGTGAATTGAGCAATATTAGAGGAACTCATACTTCAACATGTGTATGAAATTCGCAGTAAGCAATGTTCAGCTATGGTTATCTCTTTATAATGTACATGTTATTTGAGTTATGTGTTGTCTATTTTTACTTTCACATATGGAGCAGGAACTGCCTACCCTTCCGGAGCACCTGAGTTCATCCCCGGTTTTTAGTGGGGTTTGTGTTGCTCAATCTTTAGTTTTCTATGTAATGTTTTGTAAATCGTTGTATGTTGGGTTTTTTGGGGGTTTTTTGGGTCCTTTTTCTATTGGCCGTTGTGTTGTCGGTCCTTCTTCGATTTATGGCTTCTGATTACCTCATTGATATCTTCTAAAATTCTTTGGGAGCAAGAAATCCAAAGGGTCGAAACATGATAACCTAAACATGATAACTTAAACATAACCTAAACATGATAGCCTAAACATGATAGCCTAAACATGATAGCCTAAACATGATAACCTAAACATGATAACTTAAACATAACCTAAACATGATAGCCTAAACATGATAGCCTAAACATGATAACTTAAACATGATAACTTAAACATGATAGCCTAAACATGATAGCCTAAACATGATAGCCTAAACATGATAACCTAAACATGATAAACTAAACATGATAGCCTAAACATGATAGCCTAAACATGATAACCTAAACATGATAGCCTAAACATGATAGCCTAAACATGATAACCTAAACATGATAGCCTAAACATGATAACTTAAACATGATAATTTAAACATGATAACCTAAACATGATAACCTAAACATGATAACTTAAACATGATAGCCTAAACATGATAGCTTAAACATGATAGCCTAAACATGATAACCTAAACATGATATCTAAAATCAGCTCAAGTGACCTAGGCCTAAGGGAGGAGAACCTATGTTTTAATAATACTTATAACATACCTTTAAATCAAGCTCGGTAAATGTATATTCAAAATAGTTAGCAGATAATGTCAGCCAGTTGACCAGTAGTGTCTGTACACCACCATCAACACAGGAAGAATTAGCCCACAGTGATAATTCATATGACAAGATATTTGACTGTGGATCAATATATGACCCCCATTTCACTGTTAAACTGGTACTCTCTGGTGTATAAGTTACTGCCTATAATTATAAATTCAATGATGTATGTCACCTGCATCCTCCATTGATGGATAAAAGTACAAATTTTAAAAATGTTGTTAAAAAAATTATACACGTATTGACTGGTATGAGGGTAATAGCAAGTTTAATGTTCCAGAGACACCAACTATCACCCTAGGCAGCAAAAAGCAGGTTCATTGTTCTCCGAGACATCAACTATTGCTCTAGGCAAAGCAAAGAGCAATAGTTGGTGTCTCGGGGAACAATAAACTTGCTATTACCCGAATATCCAGTGAATAAGTGTTTTATTATAGCAAACAGCATTAGAGACTATAATACCATAGACAGACACGGAACATGATGGTCATGTTTCTTCTTGTCGTCTGCAGGTTTCTGGATTTTAGTTTCGCATGGGAAAAATCCTGAGAATTTTGAATCTTCATTACCACGTTTCCTCCAATAAATCAAGAGCATTAAAAATTCTTCGAAAATATATCGCATCTCCAGTGAACAGCACAGGAACAGGAGAGGTGAATAAGTCTGTTGGATTATTCATCGGTGAATAGTTCATTGCACAATTTACCAGTAAATAGAATATTGATGTCTCTTTCACAGGAAAACTTATACTGAGGTATACTAACAATTAAAATATAATAACAGGTGTACTTCTATAGGATGGTCAAAATTAGTAAAACTTTATTAAATGTCAGAGCTCTGCAATACAGGCATTACAGGAAGGAAGAGAAAATGTCATTGAACAGTCATGTTGTATTGAATTCATGCGTCATCTGAACATTTACTTTTATCTGGTGGATGTTATTTTGTTAATTAATACTGATAGTGTTTTATTTTAATGACAAGCTAATCCTACCATGAAAACAAAAGTATTATTTTTTTATTCTCACCATATCATAAACTGGTCCACATGTTAGTTTACCACTGACAGGATGGGTAGTGTCTACTACAAACTCATGGGTTGTCATATTACATTCTCCAGACTGATCCGTTCCTATACAGAGAAATAAAAATTACTAGATTGTAAAATTAAGTCAGTGATATTATATATACTGGTCAATAGAAATGTACGAACCTCATTACAACTTTGGAAGTCATTTCTCATATACAGTCACCTCTATTAAGCAATCACCTGTATTAAAAGGTCACCTTTTTCTTGTCCTGTCATAGAAAACTTCATTTGAATTGAACCTCTTTTAAGAGGTTACCTATCTTATAAGGCCACTTTTTCTTTGTCCCAAATGTGGCCTCTTAATACAGGTTGGACTAGTACTGTATACTTAATTTTTTGCATAATCAAAGGACAAATCTAAAGAAATACAATAAATAAATAAAAAAAAAATTTAACCTGTATTTTATCCATCTAAAGAAGCTAGTTTTTTTAAGCAAAGTGAAAATACTTGATATTCCTTAAAATCATAAATTGTTACATAGGCAAGGAACTTTGTCTGTCTGATTTCTAATTACCTCTTTGGTTTTCTTCAAACTTTTCTTTTAGTCTACAATCCTAACCTTAGCCATTTAATGACATTTTATATCTTAATTGAAGACAAAGTTTTTTTATATTTTCAGGTTCTGTATGGGGAAACAAGTTTCAGCGAAATGGGTATGATGTAGACAAAACACTATCATAAAAACGATGTTCGGTTCGTCTTTACCTCCAGTTGTTTGTCTTATTACAGTACATTATTTGTGTTTGTTTGCGTATAGTGGTGTCCAACACATATTGTGCTTGTGTGTTTGTTTTGTTTGTCTTCATCTTGTGTATCCAATGTTGCTAGTTTCTCTGGATTGTCCATTTTATATTGTCCCTTCGGCATTCTCTAACATTTATATATTATTTATTTGAAGACTGTTTTAGGATTTCAAGTCAATAAAAAAGCATAGAACGTGAGAAAATACTGAATCAATTTAAAATCTGCTACCTACCCATCACCCATACAACATAGCTATCACCAAGTTGTAGGTCTAGAGGATTTACAGTATAGAATGTGTTCTGGTTTATATTTGTTACAGGAAACACATTAAATATGGCTGCCTTTTCTTCATCTGTTGCTTTCCCTCCATCAATCTACAAACAAATATTGATATAAAGAGTGAGTGCTTGTTGTTTAATGCCAACTCTGTAATTTTTCAGCTATATCATGGCAAGAACAAGTTAATTTTCAATGAGATGATGATAAGGTCTGCTTTGTACTAGACCAACATGCTTAGTTAGATTTTTATAGTGCTAGCTCACTGAAACAACTTATCACGGATAGACATGTAGCCCCACTCGGACAAATTATCATGATACAGAGCAAACCGACCTTTGATCTTTCTCATTAATGCTGCATGCTTAGCGGAGAAGCAACAAATACCAATTTTATACCCATAATCTACCACACTCAAGGCAAGTTTGAAATACATGAAATATCCAATCACAATTAAGATAAGCTATAATTTTTTTGTAATGCAAGACAAAAATTTATCTTGTTCGTATTTTGCATTGTAGGAAATGTCTTTTCTTACATGTTACGTAAAGTGTGTAACATGTACAATCTATTTCCATTACCTACTGTTGTTATCTTTTCAGATTTTTTGGGGGCAGAGTGTGGAGGGGGTGTTTGAGGTATCCATAGGCATGGTTCACATTTTTGAAGTTGCTTCTATTGTCAACCACAGACTAAATTGCACCTATAAGTTAGAACATATACGGTATAACTCATATCAATCGAACTGTATTTTGTAGTAAATTGAAACAGACTTTAAAATCTGAACTGAAAATTTTACTAACGACCAAGTGTAATGATACAATAGAAAAAACCAAAATCTTGACAATTCTATCCTTGATTATTAATTAGTTATAATATATAAGTGCAATGCATGTATGTAAATGGCATATGTTGAAGCTATCATAAAATGCCTTATAGATTGACATACATGTTGGTTTTAAAATTGATAAATTCAGTTGTATTTTTGAAATGGGAACATGTATACTCTAATTAATCTCTTACTAACCATGGGTAAGAGATCTATTGTAAAACAGGGATTCTTAAGATTATTCATTTGGCATCTAAGGTGTTTTGTTAACAGGTGAGTCAAACAATAAAAAACCACACACATAAAAATAATGATTATACAAATCTAATTTACTTACATAATATTTACAGTCTGTATCAGTGATGTTTTTGTAGTCAGAAATAGCTATGTAGTACATCAGTATGTCTAGCTTAGAGTAAAAACCTTCAAACTGGACATCTAAATATTTATCTGTGTTGATGTAGTCTCCAAGTCTGATGAAATAAAGGAAAAAAAACATATATATATATATATATATAGTGTATAGACACGGTGGGTATCTTATAAGAAGCAGTATGTCTAGCTTAGAGTAAAAACCTTCAAATTGGACATCTAGATATTTATCTGTGTTGATGTAGTCTCCATGATTGATGGTACCATCTGATGAAATAAAGGGGAAAAAAACATATATATATATATATATATATATATATATATATATATATATAGTGTATAGACACAGTGGGTATCTTATAAGAAGCAGTATGTCTAGCTTAAGAGTAAAAACCTTCAAACTGGACATCTAGATATTTATCTGTGTTGATGTAGTCTCCCAGATTGATGGTACCATCTGATGAAATAAAGGGGAAAAAAACATGTAGCTGATATGATAAAACTGTAGATATATGTATACAATATATTATGTACATTGTCGGAAAATATAAAATTCATTTGCACGAGCTTTAGAAACAGGTAGCTTTTCTAGACTGTTTCGCAGCAAGTGCAAATTCATTTTTTATTTAACGACAATGAGCATATATTGTGTTTATCCTGCAATATCAAAAAGTCCAAAACAACTGCTAAATTGTCTGAAAATAGCTGAAACAAGTGTCGTTCTGAATATTTTCAAATGCGTCATCTGTGACGTTAGCACTTATACTGCTACCGTTTCTTTCTATTGCTCAACAGGAATCTGGTACCAGAAAAGCTATATTTTGATCAGTGACCGCATATAGCAAAAATTTATCCAGTCAATACAATTTTCCTGCTCAAATAAAATCAGTGCAGGATAAAACAAGTTTAGTGTGCACGACGCATTTCTGGAATAACTTTCATCAGGTACGTTCTAAGTCAACGACCCTGTCGATACCTTTATAATCCATGTACTTGTTACGTCACATATAATAAAAACATAGATATCAAAATTAGGCGTTTCTGGAATAACCTACATCAATTAAGTGTAAAGTTCTATTTTGATATAGTTTAGATTTGCTTTTTTATCATGTACCCATTCTAGACTTAGTTCTCAAGTCTGACCTTCCTGGGTTAGGGCTATGGTGTTTAACACCACTTTCAACAATATTTCAGTTATATCGTGGCGGTCAGTTTTATTGGTGGAGGAAACCGAAGTACCAGGAGAAAACCACCGATCTGCTGTAAGTCACTGACAAACTTTATCACATAATGTTGTATCGAGTACACCTCGCCTGAGCGGGGTTCGAACTCACAACATTAATGTTGACCTTTCTGAATTATGGATTAAACTAAAATTTACTAAATAATCGCATTGCATTAAATTAACTGAATTTATTAGTACTGTAAATAGTTTGCAAAGGGAGATAATTAAAAAAACCAACAGATTAATAATTAAATTGTAATAATATTCATCACTCAAACCAGCCATTGAATTTAATTAAAATTATATTATGAAGATGAAGAGTTTTGATCTAGAAAGACAATTAAAGAAATTAGTTACTGAAGATTTGTTTTATTCTTTATAGCAATTTTTTTTTCACTGTGCACAAACAAAATCCCATTTTGATAACCTTTGTTGATATGCTTTCATCATGTCATGAATATAGGTGAAATAAAGCTCACTTGACATTGAGCAACAATCAATCAATCAATTGGTTTGCAAAACAATCTTTTTGAATGATAATTTAATTATCTTTGCAAACATACATATTTCAAATAACTTATTATACTTACAAGTTACCCCTCCATCATATCCAACACGGAAACCATTGAGGTTACCATAGCAATAGAGTAATCAAAGGGTCCACGTGGCACAAAAAAAAGAGCAAATACATATATGCATGTACATAAAATGAAAACAGCTGTTGATTGGCAAATATAAAATAAACAAGAACCACTGACTGGAGTATAAAGCTGTTCTGCAATACGCAATACGATTTCAAAATTGAAATTTCTTGAAAATAAATCATGGACCCATCATGTTTATACGACACCGGTCAACTTACTTTTATAAAAATACATTTTTTTAATTTTATTAACATTATCAATTAGATGTTACTCTCAGCTTCAATAATCTATTTACAATATTTAACTATAGCTTTAGCCGTTCTCGAGTTGTGAGTTAAAGCATATCGGCTTCACCCTCCATTTTCCCCCACTATTCAAATTAAACAAATCAGCAGATTATGGATTTCCCAAGGATTCCCTCTATTTTTAGCAAAATATCGCCTGGGATACTGCGCATGCTGTTGCTAACAATGACATCTTGAAAACATCCGCGTTTTTTAATACAAAATGTAGTTCTTAAATTAGACTCTGTGTTTTTTTAGATTTATCTTTTTAATTGACATAGTCGATAGCATTGTTTTCATTTTATCATTTTTAGTCACTTCTCTCATTTTCATCCCACTTTCTAAAACAATGCTTATTTTTATTTGTGATTAAAACCGGAAGTACTGCGTAGGTAATTTTTTATGTTACCGACTGCTACACGAATAAATTGTGGAGCTTTAATATTGACAATAGCGGATACATATGTAATTTTTGTTTATTGTCAGTAAGAAAAACAACAATTAAAATGCCTGCAAGTAAGATTAATCTCTCTCAAATGGTTGATCTAGCCGTAGGAACGCCAGAAGTAGGTGCAGTAAATGCCAATGTTTTGCACACCTTGTTGCATGCCATGCTGAGACAGTTAAACATTGTAGATGTTCAAGCGGATTTAAATGATATTGATAGGGATGTTTTGTCAGCTTCAAAAGCTAGAGAATTATCAGTTTTAAGTGATGTTGACGGTGGTCGTGGTGATGATGCTCACAGCGAGAGTTCCTCTTCCATACCTGCACCTAAAAAGAGAACACCCTATCAATTCCTCAACTCGCTCAAGGCAAAAGGAGCAAAACTACAAGAAAAACTAAAAAGAATTAGATCAGTTCCATCTATAGCTAACAACCATCCTTTCAAAAAGACAAGAACTAAAAAAAAGAAAAAACCCAATGGAGATGTGTTGTTAAACATGCAACTCGTGAATCAAGTAGACACCAATGACAATGAAAAGGGAATTGTTAAGGTATGGTTAATCCTCTATTCATCCCCACAGGCACAGGTGTATAGATTGATTGGGTTGAGTCTTATTTGTTGTGTAAAGTGGACACCCCTCTACCTAAATATTAATAAGGTTATATATCTTATCTTCTTCTTCCCGTCAGGAGAATACTCTATATTGAGTGTTGACTCTCCGTGCATGTCCCTTCTGTACAGCTAAAAGCAAATCGTATATACAGTTAAAAACGGAATGAACGTATTTACATCTGGGATAGCACTGGAAGGGTGATGGACCCTACCCCTTATTTTATCTTATATATGACTTATGCTAACTGCGTTGGTGGAGATCTCCTTTACTTTTAGCTCAGTTGAATTGGTAATGTGATAACTTACAATGTGAGAGGTTCCAGGATTGAATCCTATCTGGGACATTGCATTTTTCAGAGGTGAATATGCTGTACTGTTACATTGGCACCCAACTAAATAACCCACGATGGTCAGCACAGTATAACTGGTTGGGTCGAGTGTTTGTACTTGAGAAATTGTCATCAAGAAATATTTCCATTATTATAGTTTGATCACGGATTGATCAGCAGACTGTAAAATTTACATGTAGTGTGATCTTTAATTTTTGTAATTTCTTTTTCACATTTTCATACAGGATCATGTGAGCCTAAAGTTACAAAATATTTCAGTTTCATAAAAAATTATATTAAATAATGATAATCCCATCCTTGTTAAGAGAGAGTAAACTTTGGACAGACCATTAAAATTACAATAATATTTCAAGATACAATCCAATATTTCTTTTCTGTAGTATTCAATGATTTTTATTTTTTATTTTCAGTTAAATATTGATGATCTAATGAAGAGATTAAATGCAATGGAAAAAAGCATGGTAAGAGTCTGTTTTATTGTGTGTTCTTATATATACATTTGTATGTACAGTATATCTTTTTGTAGGAAAAAAGGCAAGATTATATATATAATTACCAGATGAGAAAGAAAACATCATTTAGATTTGTTTTTATTGTTATTAGTTAAAACTTGTATATCAAAATTTAAGTTCCAATTTCAAAGGTTCTAACATGATTTATTGTATGAAGAAATACTAATATCAATCGCAATACTTGTAAAACACAATTATTATTTCTGGGACAGAACTCTTATTTCATAGAGAAATATTATTTTTTTCATTCCCTTTGTAATGCAAACATACATTTTGATTTGGTTGTTTTAGAATGAAATGAATGAAAGGTTCAACACCTTGCCATCCCATGATGATTTTGCGAAAATTGTGACTAGGGCAGAATTAGAAGATACTTTACAAGGTTTCAGACAAGACTGTAGAAATCTGCAGCAACCAACGGAGAGAGTTGTGATCGAAATGTCAACTCAGACAGATCCAGTAGTAAGTCATTTAATATCAGTAATTATTTACTTTTCAAAATAACCAGTTTTTACAAAAGATATTTTATGCACTCAACAATCTTTTATAATTATGTAAAATGTTCATGTATATATACATATTCAGTTTTATTATTATTTTTTTAAATATGGCATTTCGTTAAAAAAAAAAAGCATCTAGTTTGACAACAATAGAAAGCAGCTTAGTGTTGTTTTTTCCCCATAACATTTTCTTTCTACTTTAAAATAAACACCATAAACTTATATAGAGAGGAATTATTTTTTTTATTATTATTTTAGCCCTTTAGACCAACTTCTTCACATTCAGTAACACATGGTAAACTGTTAGATAAAGTTGTAGTAAGTCATGGTAAAATGTTAGATAACATTGTAGAAAGTCACGAGGCGCTGACCATATGTGTGAAGGACTTGGAGGTAAATACAAATGTATTGTGATGGAATTGAATCATTATTGTTGCACTATTATACAATTTCATTTTTTTATGCTCACTGAAAAAAAAATAGCACATAGTATACATTGGTGCTTTGAACACTTTAGTCTGAAACATTTAAATGGAGAGGACCGGATGGCTCAATGAGTTAGCCTATCACCAATATGGCGTGGGTTCGCGCCCGGCTTTGTAAATTACAAAAAAGGGTGCACTCGACTCACAGCCACAAGTGATAAAGTTTACTAGTTGCTTGCCCATGGTCGATGGTTCTCTCAGGGTACTTCGGCTTCTTCCACCACTAAAACTGGTCGTCATGATATAGCTGAAATATTGCTGAAAGTCGCATTAAACACCAAAAATCAAATCAATCAAATAAAACAATTTAAGCGGTTTTCAGGAGTTTACTTCAGTTTAATTTGACATATATCCTTCTCTTGGAAATAAAAAATAAAATATTGTCTTGAGTTTTATTTAATGTACAGCATTTTTTATTCACAAAATTGACCTAATATGACAAAACAGAGATTAATATTTGAATTTATGAGACAACAATTATATCTGAGGAAAAAATGAAAAATAAAGATCTACATGTTTATGTTCCATTTTTTTTTTTAATTTGATATCCGTATGAAAGCTTTAGTCTGACATGTTTTCTTTTTCATTGAAATTTATAGAATTTTTATTCTGTCTTTTTTTTAAGGCTGAAATGGGGAAGAAGTTGGATCAAGGTGTCTTAGATGGGTTGAGTAAGTAATGAAACCTTGTCAATCTCTTGTATATATGTACAAAACTGGTATCTTGTATAACAGTAGTCAAATCTATTTAGGTCGAAGTCAAAGGCACCATTGATATTACCTCGAGGGGCCGTCGTAACCATGATCGTATGGTAGTTGGATTTACAACTACCTATGCAATAAGTGCCTATCACCACTGATGTTGTGAGTTCGAATCTCGATCAGGGCAAGGTGTACAACATTATGTGATAAAATTTGTCAGTGACTTGCGATAGGTCTTAGGTTTTCTCCACCAATAAAACTTACCGCCATGATATAACTGAAGTATTGTTGAAAGTGGTGTTAAACACCATCAAACAAACAAACATATTACCTCAAAGCAGCTGAGTATTTGAATTCTGTAATAAATTATTTGCTGAAAGCTACTGGACTATGAATTTACTAAATTTTATCTTTGAATTATCCAATGAAACAACTTATTTACTGAGTTCCGAGATAATGAGACTCGACTATAATTGTCTTCTAATTTTCATTTGATGTCATGATGAAGTGTCCTTGGTTTGAATTTTTTTTAGGTCTATAGTCAACTATCTTAGAAGTACCCTACAGAGTGGTTGGAATTTTTTTTTACTGAATATGACATTTATTACCCCCCTTTTTCTTACAGATGTATCATCAGAGATAATGGAACAACTCCAGGAGTTGAAAGAGCAAGTTGGTGCCCTAGGAGCTGCAAGGGAATGGGTAAATTCAAAATTTTGTTTTAAAACTATTGAATAGTGTGAAATTAAATATACTATAAAAAATGCTGTGCATTCTTAACTTGGCAGATATAATTTAAAAAAAAAGTAGTTGATAGAATTTATTGTAGTAACATTTGTCCACTAGTATAGATTGCAATGTTTTGAATTTGCTTAATTAGAACTAACATGTTATTTCAGGACAAACATTGATAAGGTATAATTCTGTACTAAATTGATCTTTAGATATATTATCTGTATCACATTGTATTTCTCTCTTTCAAACTTTTTTTCATGATAATTGGCTAAATGATATGTTGTTGTTGTTGCAATAGCACTTATCTCAAGGAACACTTTATATTTTTGGAGTACAATGGTATTAAAATTATGGTGTTTGTTTGAGTAGTATATATACTGATCCTCAGAAGGAGGCATATTTTAATTATGAGATAAGGAATCTAAGAAAGAATCTAAAGTTCAGTTTATACAGGATTCTAGTTTATTCAGGGTTTGGTTTAAACAGGTTTATACAGGATTCTAGTTTATTCAGAGTTTGGTTTAAACAGGTTTATACAGGATTCTAGTTTATTCAGGGTTTGGTTTAAACAGGTTTATACAGGATTCTAGTTTATTCAGAGTTTGGTTTAAGCAGGTTTATACAGGATTCTAGCATATTCTAGTTTATTCAGGGTTTGGTTTAAACAGGTTTATACAGGATTCTAGTTTATTCAGGGTTTGGTTTAAACAGGTTTATACAGGATTCTAGTTTATTCAGAGTTTGGTTTAAGCAGGTTTATACAGGATTCTAGTTTATTCAGGGTTTGGTTTAAGCAGGTTTATACAGGAATCTAGTTTATTCAGGGTTTGGTTTATACAGGTTTATACAGGATTCTAGTTTATTCAGGGTTTGGTTTAAGCAGGTTTATACAGGAATCTAGTTTATTCAGGGTTTGGTTTAAACAGGTTTATACAGGATTCTAGTTTATTCAGGGTTTGGTTTAAACAGGTTTCACTGTATTTAAGATATCATTATTAACCATCATTTCTAACTATTATTTCTATGCACTAACACTTCAACTTTATTAATCCTTCCTCTCTATCCTAACTTATTACTAGATCAGTGAACCATTAGAACTATTAGATTCTCCTCCCTCAACAAGATTTGTCACTTCCAATGATGATCTGAAGGAAATGCAGGCCGCAGACATAACTAGCTTAGAAATGAAAGTTTCCATGTTGCAAAATCAACTCTACCAGATTCAGGATACTATTAATCCTGATGACAGTACAAGATGGGAAATCAGTCGTGGAACTCCTTATGAAGAAGTGATTAGTCTTATCTTTACAGAAAATGAACCTGATAAAACAAGGAAACTGGCTTCTGCTGTCAATGATCAACTGCATGATATCAGAGATGCTTTCTATGCTCTGGACAAAAAGCTAATGAAAAAGGCTACAGTACAGACTGAATCAGAACCTGTAGAAATTCTGTTAGAACGGACTAATTCAGCAGACTTTAAAGATACGGTTAGTATGGAAAATAATAAAATCTGCTGCATTTTAATCTATGATATTTGAAATATGAATCTTGTAGGTTGCAGATTGGAATAAAAGGTACTAAATACTTATAAAATAGAAGGTACTTAATTTAAAATCCCTTTAAAAAATTCTGAAATCGATGGAATTATTCACAATGAGAACAGTCTTCCACAGTAAAGGTGTAACAAACTTAAGTTGATGTCAATTTGTTTTATTTGTATGACTGTTGCCCATGGTGTACAATCTTGGTACTTCAGATTCATATACATTTATGGAATATTGTTCATTTTCAATGAGTAAAACATTCCAGTTGCTGGACATTTGTTAAATTCTTTCATTTTGCATAAATTCACTGAGGCCTAAATTAAAATATTGATTGTTTGCCGTCAGCCGACCGACCCAAAAAAATTTGTGCGATTCAAAAGATTTTATTGCTGTTTTTAAAATAATATTTTTTTTATTTCTGAAATTTTCGTTCCGGTCCGTTCCGTGTTTTAGTAAAGTTCCGGTTTCCTGTATATTCGGAATTCTCGTAGTCTTACCATAGTTTGTGTCGATAACACATGTAATATAGCCCAAAAAGTGCAAGGTTCATGTATCTAAATCTAAAACAGAAACATGCACTGATGTCTATTTAGCTTCATGCATGCTTAGTACATGTATATTCATACTGTATACTTAATATTTTAAGCATACAAAAAATGTATGTCTGGTTCAGAAAAATAAAATAATATACCTACCTACCTACCCAGTACAAGATAGGGAAATCTCCGACACCCTTGGGTAAGATGTCAATCGATCTCTTATGAGGTTTGCCAAGTTAGAGAACGATTGAAATCTTACCCAAGGATGTCGGAGATTTCCCTATTTTGTGCTTTTTCCGGTGTTTGATTTTATTTCTCACTAAACAACTAATTGTTTTGTTTACATTCCATCGAGCGTTTTCACTCAATTTTTTTTTCCATTGCTGAAGTAAATATTCAATTTATCCATATGCATTCGTGTCTTGGCAGTATTTTAAATGTATTTCATAATAAAAATACAATGTATTTAATAAATATATTATAAATGTTTACTACAACAGTGTTAAATACCTGTAAAAAAAATAGTTGAATTTGGTCAAAGGGAGATAATTTCTTTCTTTACGTTAGTTACTAACAATGGAGAGCACTCTATTACTTACTCAAAGTAAACAAACATTGACTGGAATAGAGGTGGGAAAAAAAAGAGTCGTGACAGGTGCACGATAGTTAAATCGTTAGCTAGCAGAATAGTATACATAGATTAATTTAAAAATACTTATGTAGTAGAATCATGGTTTTATTGATGAGAATAAAGTTTGAACCGTGATGAAGAGATGAATAGATTTTTTCTGGGAAAGAGTGTGTGATTTTTCTTGTCTTGTATACAAGACAAGACAAGAATGTCTTCCACTGCTAAAAATAGGAACTGGCTTATCTTTTTAGTGAGAAATGAATATCTTCATCAGTAAAATAAACATGTTTAAATTGAAATAGAATATGATATTTAAACAAAAAAGGCAAGCTGTTTCATTAAAAAAAATGTTCACTTGAATTCAATGTATTTTGATATCAAAATGAAGAGATAAATGTTTTTTCTAATACTTTCTTCAATAATAGATTTAGACATGACAAGTGGTTGTGCGTATTTAAATATTACAATTAATTAACATAACAAAAAGTTGACTTTTCTTATCAAGTTCTGTCTTTTTATCCATTCACCTATTAAGATTGATGATTTAAGGCTACTGATGATGCTGACCCACAACATGTTGATATTTCTTTTGCTTCAAAATTTTAAATATGCATTTTTGGATAATAAACATTTGCATACTTGTTCATTTGATTGTTGGATTTTTTAGGACCTTGATGCCCTGATAAAATCACAGAATGAAAACAGAGAAGAAATTGAGGTTTGTTATTTCACTTTACATGCAATAATTAGAAAGTCAAAGCAAATGCCTCATTTTAGTCCATTTAGAAAGTGAATGTTGTTTAATGCCAACTCAGCAATTTTTCAGCTATATCATAGCAAGAACAAGTTAAATTTTAATAAGATAATAATGAGGTCCACTTTGTACAAAACCAACACTCTTAGTTAGATTTTTATAGTGCTAGCTCACTGAGACAACATTCATCAGATAGACATGTCGCCCCATTTGGACACAATATCCTGATTTCGAGCTAAACCATTTTTACTCTTTCTCCTTAATGCTGCGTGCTTAGCGGAGAAGCAACAAATACCAGTTTTGTAGTCTTTAAATTGACCTGATTGGGGCTCGAAACCATGATCTACCTGTACCAGTTACCACACTCAAGGCAAGCACACTAACCATTACACCGCCGATGCGGTCTAGCCCATTTAGATATTTTACCACCCTTGTTCTGCTGTACTTCACTCAAGAAATGACAAAATTTACCACACTCAAAAATACTCTTAAACGTCATTATATAACACTTTATTGAAGAACTTTTAATCTTTAATGTATTTATATTTTCATATTGTCATTTATTTAATAATTTATTGTTTTGTAAATATTACATTAATATTATTTTACAGAGAGTGTTTGCCTGCTGTAAAGAATTAATGCTGAGTAAAGCCAATAGGACTGAAGTGCATCAGGTAAGTTTATTTAGTTGAAACTGCAATATTTTTTGTTTATGGTTCCCTGTCTATGATGAGCTTAGGAAATAAATATTCCCAGATTCTGATCCAACTTGTTCAAGCAGCATAATAGAAAACATCTATGTTTTAGCTGAAGCAACTTAACATTACATTAAATTTACCAAGTTCTGTTAATATTTTCATTAGTTAACTTTTTTTTATTATTTTGTTTTATATATATATATATATTAGATGAAAGACAATTATAAATTATGATTAATTTCACATTTCGACTAAAGTACACAAAAATTAAATCAATGAAAGTATTTTTTTGTTATCTTATTACACAATACTGTATCGCATCATCGCCAGTAAACTCAATTTGCGACCGTGAAATTTTGAAATACAATACAGTTATCTCCTAATTATTATTTTTGTCTATGTTTAGAAAGCTGATAAGAGGGCCTTGGTAGCAGTCAATTCCTTGATTGAGAGAAAAACAAATGATATCCTAAATAAAATGGCAGTAAACGTAAGTTTTTACAACAGTAGATATTTTGTCATGTATTGTTAATGACTTTAACATTGGATAAACTCACCGGATATTTTAGCTTTATGGTGTTTAATGCCACTTTCAACAATATTTCAGTTATATAGTGGCATTAAGTTTTATTGGTGGAGGAAACCGGAGAAAACCACTGACATGCCGCAGCTCACTGACAAATTTTTATCACATAATGTTGTACAACCTTGCCCTGAGCGAGATTCAGTCTCACAACTTTAGTGGTGATAGGCAGAGATTGCATAGGTAGTTGTAAATCCAACTATCATACGATAGGAATCAAAGGGAAAAAAAAGAATCTGAAATGATTACTTAAAAAACATTGTCAACCTATGAAAATTTTAATAAGGTATTAATCAGAATCTGTTAATCAAAGAATTGCAAATAAAAAATTACTACCAACACAAGAGATTGGCAAGATATGAAAGTGTCCAGAGGATGTTCTGAGATTTCCTAACACTCTCCAGCAATGATGTGAATTTAAGTATTAACTCAGTATATTACGGATTTGTTTTTTTTAATAGGTTTGAAAGATGTTCTTATGTCGGTTTAAAGTGTGATGCCAAATTACCGATTAATCAAAATCGTCCAATACAGTTATATAAAATGATTTCACAAATCATTCCTATTTTTCAGGAAGACAATTGGAATGAGCAATGTCAGATATTTAATGATAACATTAATGAAAAATTAGATCGTGAGGAATTGGAACCTCTAAAGGAGGCACTCAGTGATAAGTTAAAGAAAGAGAATCAAGCTCCTGTAGAATGGGTAGATGATGTTAATGAAGCTGGAATTAGGAGGTAAATAAAAACTACATGTAGCTTCTTTAACAGATCTCTTTATATGACAGAATAATGTTTTTGTGTTATTTTGAACATTAATATAAAATGTACGGATACTATGAAGCAGCCGGCCGCGATACTGGTATTACAATACTGGTAATGCCAGTATTTTACCAGAATCTTCCAGTATCTGCAATACTGGTAAATACTAGTATCCCAGTATCTTCCAGAATTTTCCAGTATCTGCAATACTAGAAGATACTGGTCATTGGCAAAATATGAGTATTGTAGATACCGGAAGATTCTGGGAATTACTGGTAATACCAGTATTGCAGATACTGGAGGATTCTGGGAAATACTGGCAATACCAGTATTGCAGATACTGGAAGATTCTGGAAAATACTGGTAATACCAGTATTGCAGATACTGGAAAATACTGGTTATACCAGTATTGCAGATACTGGAAGATTAGGTATGAAGTTGCGGAATGTACTTTTATATTGGGGTTTTTTTCAACACAGATCTTCCAAATCTTGCATATAACATTTGTATTCCGCTTCTACTTTCCCCGGGCCTCCCTGTACCCTGTCCACTCTCTCAGTAAAACCCCTCTAAACCGCCATAGAAATGTCTATGTAAAATTAACCCCTCAATCTGACCAACCCCTCAAAACCATCCAATTTTTCTGGTCCCATCGCTGGACGGTTTACAGAAGTTTCAGTTTATATATTATTTATATATTGAAGATGTGCATATTGTTTGGAATTGGTATTCGGACGAATTTTCGAGTTGTTGAACTTAGCCACTTTTTGTGAAAAATCGTGACATACAGTGCACGATTAATTACCCCGCATAACCGGTAATTTCTGCGGCAATAAAATTTGTGCGGTTAACTCCAGACCGCAGAAATTAAAATCGCAGATTATAAATGTTTAATGTCTGGTACAAAATACCTCCAATTCCGCCGTAAGTGTCAAATATTTAATTAGTCCTAATTACTATATCCAAATAATAATAAAAAAAACTGGTACTATATACATGTTTACACAACAATTAAAGGTTATTTAGCTGTGGCATGATGATTTTTAACTGTTAATTATAATTAATCCAGATAAAGAAATATGATTCTAACATGCTGACACCAACAATAATTGAAACAATCACATGATTAAATGTTTACAATCATAATAAAGTTTATTAAAGCAATATTTAGAATTGTTATTACATAAATTAACATTAGTGTTTTTTTAATTGTTGTAATAGCTTCGAATTCGATTGAATAATATCAAATATATATTGGTAAGGTAATTTGACATGACTGGGCGGAGCCTAATACTAACGGTAAATACAATGAGCTGTGATTTACAGTTAGAATTAGGCTCTGCCCACTCGTGTCAAATTGCCAAATACTAGAGTTTCCAGTATTGTGTGTTTTACAATACTAGTATTACCAGTATTGCTGGATGAAGAATACTGGAGCTTCCAGTATTGTGTGTTTTACAATACTAGTATTACCAGTATTGCTAGATGAAGAATGCTAGAGTTTCCAGTATTGTGTGCTTTACAATACTAGTATTACCAGTATTGCTGGATGAAGAATACTGGAGCTTCCAGTATCGTGTGTTTTACAATACTAGTATTACCAGTATTGCTGGATGAAGAATACTGGAGCTTCCAGTATCGTGTGTTTTACAATACTAGTATTACCAGTATTGTTGGATGAAGAATACTGGAGCTTCCGGTATTGTGTATAGATCAACGATTCTGGTATTCCAGTATTGTAAATGCACGATACTGGTACATCCAGTATTGTATATGTACGATGCTGGTATTACCAGTATTGTAACATTACAATACTGGTATTTCTAGTATTGTAGTGTTACAATACTGGTATTACCAGTATTGTAATATTTACAATACTGATATTTCCAGTATTGTAAATATTATAATGTGTAATAATACCGGTATCGCGGCTGGATGCTTCATATTATCCAAATGTACAAATAAATTTATTGCTACCATATTATAATGTAGAATTTAAAAAAAAAAAAGCAAGAGGCAGCTAATAAATGTACAAGCTATTAATTGCTTGATTAATATTATTGCATTTCTTGTTTTTCTTCTTTAACAGAATGTATGCTGGTATTGACAGGCCTGTGTCTCGGGTATTTATTACATGTATTCACTACTACTAATACTCGCCTACTTGTAACACATGCCTGTAACCTCCCTTTTTTGCACAGCACATTCCTCCTTGATTTGTGTTTCTTTTCAGATTGTTTTATAGAATGAAAACACTGCATGATATCACTGTGTGGAAGTCTCATTTATCATTTTATTTGTTTATTTCATTCATTTCATTACATATATTGCATGTACAGTATTACTTTTGTTAGCATCTTAGGTAAAAACCTTCCATCTTAATTGTTTGATTTCAATTGATTGATTTATCTATTTTGAATAGAATTAACTAGTGTATTTAAGTTATCAAAACAAGGCAATTCTTTGAAATGTATATAAAGGATAAAAAATAAGAACACATTCCATCTAAAGTTGATATATGCCTTTGTCAGAGACTGATAATTTCCATCAGTCATTCATTGGATAATTAAAACTGATTTCTCATTAAAATCAGTTGGTTACAATTTTGCTGGAGGGTAACATTTATCATAGCATGCTTTTATTTACTAACATAGTACTTGATTTTCAGTGGCGTTATGTTCTGATATACCACTGTTTCTCTCATAGAATTTCATGTCTTGTTTTTCTTCTGTTCTTAGTCTTTACTTTTCTTTCTTCATTTTCCAGTGATACTAGTAAATCTACCAGTATTACAGAAAAACAGAAGGCCAAAATGGCTGAATCTGACCAGAATGCTTTAAAGGTTCATTTTGGAAATGATGATGAAACCCTTCAGAAACAGAGAAATGCCAGTAATGAGTAAGTTTGGAAAGATGACTTGAGGATCTGAAATACAGATATATAAACTGGTTACTAAACCGCTGATTTACAAGAAAAATATTTTACTGTTCACTTTTCTACCTGTTTCTAAAGCTCGTACAAATAAATTTTATTTTTTCCGACAATGTACTTATATATGATAGACTCAGATCGACGTCCACTCCTCAAATCAGCGTCCACTGACGTCATTATCTCAAATCACGGTCCAATTTTAGAATATTCTCAAATCGGCCTCCTTTCTAAACTCGCATATCTATAGGCCCGTTTACATGATCAAAGTTTGCCATCAAAAATAATTGTAATGACAGTTTTGTTTTGCGTGTTTTTTTTTTATCTGTTTCTTAAAGTTGTTTTTTTTTTTATGTGTTTTTAAAGCATTTTCCTATTCATTAATATTAAGGTTAGGTTTAGGGTTAGGGCTAATGTTAGTGTTAGGGTTAAGGTTAAGTTAGGATTAGGGTTAGGGTCCGCTAAAGTAGAAGTACAATGTACTCTGAATCTGGTCTTGTCCCTTCTCCATCATTGTTTCAAAACCATGTCCTAACGGGTGTGACGTCATTTGAAGTATACGTCAGTGACGTCATTGGACGTCAATTTGAGAAAGTGAAAAACGGCCATATATTTGAGAATTGGACGCCGATTTGAGGATTGGACGTCGATCTGAGTCTTATATATATATATATTGTATATCATATGTATCATCTGGGTATGGCTGATTACCAAGCTTAGTATGTAATAAACATTTATATCTTTGAGTTATGATTGCATGTTTTATTTTCCTGACATTGTATTGTGTGTTTTTATTTCCTATTTCCATTGCATTCTCATCATAAATCATTATACTGTAATGTCTTGTGTGCATTTTTATCTTCTTCTTTTTTCATTTTAACATCTGTTTTTTCTTCATTTCAGTAAATTAGTTTTTTCATATTTTAGCATTGTATTTTTTTTATTACTTGAACAATATAACAAATAAATTTCATAACTCATATTTACAAGAATTATTTCTGTTCGTCTAAATTATATTTGTTATGAATCCACCATTATATTGAAATGACAACCTATCTTTTGTAGTTATGTATATGCAGATAACAATGCAAAAAACAGATCATGTGGTGGACAATTGCAACACACCACAACAAACCCTCACAAGTGTTTGACAAAGCGTCCACATCTAAGGTAAGAAATCACTTGAAAGGCCAGATCAAAGGTCAGATGTTTATAGCATGACAAATCTGTCACATCTAAGGTAAGAAATCACTTGAAAGTCCAGATCAAAGGTCAGATGTTTATAGCATGACAAAGCTGTCTCATCTAAGGTAAGAAATCACTTGAAAGGCCAGATCAAAGGTCAGATGTTTATAGCATGACAAAGCTGTCACATCTAAGGTAAGAAATCAATTGAAAGGTCATTTAAAAAGTCAGATGTTTATTGTATGACAAAGCTGTCACATCTGAGGTAAGAAATCACTTGGCAGGCATATTTCATGTGAGATTTATGCATCTCGCATAACTTGATCTCTTTTTTGTGTGTCACAATGTGGAAGTGTTGCAAAATCAAGCCATTTCCTGTGAGTCTTTCAAAACATGGAAATTGTGATCACTACAAACTCTAAACTACTGTATATTTTCAAGTTGCTTGTCAGTTGTGTACGTTTTATATCTAAGATTTAAAACAATACAATAATTTTGAATATCATATTTATATTTTTATTAAACCACATAGTGTAGAAGTAAAATATTTTTGTGAATAGCAGCCATTGTCAAGTTTAGCATAAATGTCAGACATTTTACCAAATAATGTGAGAAATATTGTATTGTTTTAGATTGTATTTTCTAACCTCAATTTAATTTATCATGACATTTTTATTTCAGTAATATCATTATCAAAGAGGATGAGGAGACAAATATATATCCTCTATACAAGTAAGTAATGTATATATGATGACACTTTCTTGACTGCTAATATTAAAAAAATTCAATTACTGATGTGACAGCTTTATCAGTCACAGTATTGGCATGCTGTTGACTACAATTTTTTATTGACTTCTGACAATGGTATTTTTGAAGAAGAAAAAAAGGATTTAAAAAGTCATGTTTTTTGCATTCATATCCTTCACTGATGAGAAATGAAAAATGATTTACATATCTTGTTGTAAGTTGTAATTGACATACCTTGTGTCACTGCTTATTTTATGAAACTCTTTATATAATTTACTTGTGTTATGCACTTGTATCATACTGTATTTTGAAAAGAAAGTTCGAACAGCATTGGTCAACACTTCCTCCTTATATCAACAAAACAAACAACCACCTCTATTTCAAATCTCTGAACATAAAAAGAACACACCCTATTTGATTATAATTAAGATGCCATGGTTAATGTAAGATATATTTTGTTACAGGGAAGAAGTACTACAAGGTGTTGATGGAATCATCTACAGAGGACGAATGGTTCGTGTGGAGGCCAATCTGCCACCAGTGACCCAGGCCACTCAGGTAAGAAACTGATTGAAAATATGTTAATGGGAAGTCATTAGGCAAAGCTGTCATCAATGACCCAGGTGACTCAGGTAAGAAACTGATTGAAAATATGTAAATGGGAAGTCATTGGGCAAAACTGCCATCAATGACCCAGGTAACTCAGGTAAGAAACTGATTGAAAATATGTAAATGGGAAGTCATGAGGCAAAACTGCCATCAATGACCCAGGTGACTCGGGTAAGAAACTGATTGAAAATATGTTAAAGGAAGTCCTTAGGCAAAGCTGCCATCAATGACCCAGGTGACTTAGGTAAGAAACTGATTGAAAATATGTTAATGGGAAGTCATGAGGCAAAACTGCCATCAATGACCCAGGTGACTTAGGTAAGAAACTGATTGAAAATATATTAATGGGAAGTCCTTAGGCAAAACTGCCATCAATGACCCAGGTAGGAATCTCTTTGGAGATATAGAAACCTGAACCAGTCATTGACCCAGATGAAAACCCGTTTTAAGAGGTGTTCTTGTGAAGTTTGGAGAGATAACCAACGTAACCAAATGACCAAGGTTAGAATTTGAAATTGTGGTCAAAACAGGGTGAGAAAATTACTCTAGAATTGTATGTTTTGTAACAAATCTATTACAGAATTTAACAGATTACTTACATAGCTTTTTTTACTTTCTAGGATCCAAGTTCTATGCAGAGAAAGGATAAAAGTCCACATCAAATGAGACATAAAGTAATGCGGGAAGCAAGACCAAGTTCAAGCAAAATGCTCCTTACTCCAAGACCACCACCCAAAAATGGTTCACGCCCAACACTGAAGTGTTATTAGATGCCTTATACAAATATCATTTTCTTATGAACAATGTAACACAATGATTCGCACTCTGTTTAGTGTTATGTATAGTCTGGTGCATATCTCCACCTTGTATTCTATCCTGAACATTTAAATATGACATCTCCTTACAATCAGGAATGGCTGTCGGATAAAATTGACTTATTTTTAAACTAAGGTTAATAATATAGTGAGAAATATACTTATACAAGTATTGTTAGTATTTGTTATGTTTGGGTAATAATTACTTCCAATATTGTTGGGATAAAATGCAAAGTAATTATTTGCTAGCATCCTCACTTTTCCAGTCTGTGCCAAATTGTCAGAGGATCTGTCTGTCATTCGGTCAGACAGGCTGATTGGTTTTGTCTGTCTGAAATATTTTTTGTCTGACAGAAAAGTTTCTACTATAATTGTTAAGTTGGGTGTCATATTGACATTTACCTTCATCATGTTTAGCTTGTAATAAATGGTATACAATTACACTTGTTGTTTTAATTTTTATACTGTCTCAGCCTTAATCATGTTACTTTGTTAAATTGTTCATGTGAAAATGTTGAGAAAGATTAAACTTATATTCTCTGACAAATGTGAAAACTGAATTCCTGAATTCCAGTTTTCTTCCTCTCCCAACAAAATTGTCACAAAATTCATCAACGTCTTTCTCAGCTAAATCAAATAAATACTATATTTCTTCAATATCCTCGTCCCCCTCATCACTTTCAGTTCCCTCATTTAAATTCTCATCATTGTCAGACTCATCACATTCGTGAATTCATCGTACTGGAGCCACTGTCCCTTCTTTCCAGTTTTTGTTGAACTTTCTATCAGGCTGATTTTCTTCGTATTTCTTTTTCCTTTGGTTTTGTTCATCTTCGGAAAGAATAGTCCGAAGTTTCAATGATTTCCCAGGGACTGCTCCCTCTACGTATTTAAGTTGAAACATCATACATGTCATATGCCAGTTTAAAACCGGAAATTTAATCGGTTTATTCCTTGTAATCGCACATGCTCAAAAAATAAAAATCATGGAACTGGTCACGGAACACGTCGGACATTTGGTCTGGAAAAAGATTGTAGTTCGTCGGTCCGACAACAATTTTATCTGTCAGAACCGACGACATTTGGGAAAGACTGCTTTTCATGTGTAATGTGTATACACTGTTAACAATATGTACTATATGTATGTTATTGTCTTGTATTTGTACTACTTGGAATTATTCCTAAGGGAGATATTTACAATTGGTGCATAAAAAAAAATTTCCGAGAAACTTATACATAATTGGTCTGATGTTATATTACTTGTTTAAGTTTTAAAAACTTATTATGAAAAACAAATTTTGGGGATAAATTATAAACAAAACAACAACAAAAAACTATAAACAAATTATGACGAAATAATGATAAAGAAGTTGATTAATGAATGACAATGTCATGTGATGAAATAAAAGGTTAACTGATTATGAATATTCAATGCATCTAAGCAGTATTATCAATATTTGTAGATTTTTATTATAAATTTTATTGAAAGGTTATATTAAACAGCTATTAAATCAGTTTTCCATCCATTAAATGTTTGTTATGGGAGTTTTGGTTAATTGTTATTTATTGACCATTCCATCCAATTGTTTTTGTTAATTTATTCAGTATTTAAATTAGTGCAATATATATATATATAATTGTTTTTTTTTTAAATTTATTCAGTATTTAAATTAGTGCAATATATATATATATAATTGTTTTTTTTTTTTAAATTTATTCATTATATAAATTAGTGCAATATATATATAATTGTTTTTGTTAATTTATTCAGTATTTGAATTGGTGCAATATATATATAATTGTTTTTGTTTATTTATTCAGTATTTACATTAGTGTAATATATATAATTCTACTTGACTGATATTGTTTTAGTAGCTTCTGTTGTAGTTGTTTGAATCATATTAACTTTTTCTGTCTGTCTGTCCTACCAAGGGAGGTAATAATTTTATTGATTTGTAAGTTATATTTAAAGGTCAGAAGAAGATTACAAAACATACATTGTAAGACTTCTGTTTAGATGCATGAAGAACTTTGCATAGATACAAATTTGTTTTGAAATGATTAAAATTGATTGATATTAGAAGTAACTATTGTCATTACCTCCCTTTAATTAACCTTTGCTCAAATGTAATATGGTGCTGAAAGGAATTATTTATTTACATCCCATACTTTTACAGATTTTATTTTTGTTTTCAGTAGTGCTTGACAACTGTGCCAACATATTATATTTTACCTATTTCAGATTTCTGAAAACATATAGAATGTGAATTTCTTAAGCTATTTTTAGCTGAAATGATTAGTGATTGTTTAATCATTTTTGTAGTTTTTTCTACACTTTACAGTGTGAATTTATTATTAAAACAAACTTTGTTTCAAATGAAAAGCCATATCATTGTTATTTTATATTTGTAAGGTGATTCTGAGAAAATCAGTCCTTGCTCTTACTCCTGAATACCGAAAAGCTGCAAATTATGGCAAATACCAATTTTATAGTCTTTGGTTTGACCTGACAGGGGCTTGACTCGACGATCTACCACACTCGAGGTGAACATGCTAGCCATTACACCACTGATGTGGTTGATATATGATATGGCAGGAAGTCAAACACTCTTATGACAGCAAGTCAAAAACTCTTGTATCTCAAAAATAACAAGTAAAACATCAAAGGCATAGTCACACAAATGTTTTTAGTGGTTTCTGAGAAAAATGGTGAAATATGAAAAATCTTGTGGACAGCAGTCTAGCTTGAACATGTGATATTTGATATTGAACAATACAATAAAGAAAAAAATACATACAACTGGTTTAACCCAGCCACATATTTGTGCCTGTCCCAAACAATGACCTGGATGTCCAACTCCATATGTTGTCTTTTTTTTATTGTTCAATTGTTTGAGTTGGTTGTTCGTTTTGATGATGTTGGTGGAATTGTTGACCATCTTTGTTTAAATTTCTTTTTGTAAGAAAAGTTTGAAGATACCAAAGGGATAATCATAATCTGTAAATCAAAGGACAGACAACTCAATGGCCAAAAGATACCAAAGGGATAATCATAATCTGTAAATTAAAGGACAGACAACTCAATGGCCAAAAGAAAAAAAGACAAACAATGATCTACAAAACATTACACAAAAAACTAGAAATCAAGCAACACAAACGCCACTAAAACAGGGATGAACTCAGGTGCTACAGAAAGGTAAGCCGTTCCTGCTCCACCAGTGGCACCCATTGTTATCTAGTTACAAATCTGGTGAATGAGGAAAGGACCGGGAAGTGCTTACGACAGGTGGAACATATCAATGGTCCTTTGTGACACAGATATTCCATAATGATTAACCTAGTCATGTTCTGAACCATAAAACTTTCGCAGTGATGACTTCAACTTAACCAATAGGAACCCTGGTTTCAGTAGCTTCCCTGTAAGCAGCAACACTCTTATCAAGTAAATCCTGATAGGAATCGCAAGCTCTGGAATATCAGATCAACAGAGATTGTTTTTGTAGAGTGTTGTTTGTCTTTTTGTCCCTTTTTAATTTGGCCATTGTGTTGTCTGTCTGTCTGTCCATATGCAGGTGCTGCTGGAATTGTTGCTACATATAAATGGAAAGTTCATAATGGGAAAATGGAAATCATCTCTTTTGCCACAACGTTTCGTTCTTAACCGAACATCACTGTTAATTTTGATGCATAGGTCAAAGTATGAAGCAGATCTAGCTGTATCTGTGGTATCCTTTATTTCAAGCTCAATGGGATAGATTGATTGATTGATTGGTGTTTAACGTCCAGCGAGCAATTTTTCAGCTATATTCAGGACGATCAATGGGATAGATGTCATCAACAAAGTCATCAAACTTAGAATTATTTAAAATACATCATCTATATAGCTGAACGTGAAATTGAAGGATCGAGCTAGCTTTCTTTTCGGTTTTCTTGAAAAAGCCTTGTATGAAGTCTGCCTCATACAAATAATGGAACAAGTCAGCTAGAAAAGGAGCACAGTTTGTACCCATAGGTATGCCGACTGTCTTGAAAAATATGTTGTCAATCAAATCTCAAAACATTTTGATGATATCACATTCACAGAACTTTTTCGAAGAATCAGTGTTTTCTTTGTTTTTTTTTTACAAAATTAGATTTGTCCATTCCTAAGACAAGATATTTGTATCTACATTGGCCATGAAACATGGCTGGACTAATTAATTATTTTAATGTCTTTTAGCTTTGAGTGAGGGAATAGTTGTGTTGACGGTAGAGAAGTCGAATTTTTAATGCTATTGCAGAAGGATAAGATCAAGCATTTGACAAATTAATGGTTGATTGTATATTGTGTCCCAAGTCCTCGAGTCCAAAGTTCCATATAGACGAGGAATTTACCAGATATGCAAATGTAAATTGATGTACTGTTTTGAACTCCTGTGTCTTAATGTGCCCAATATTGCCAGTGGATTGTCCAATTTGGATTTCCCCTTCGGTTTTCTCTAACGTTGATCAAGTCCATCAGTGACTTGCAGCCAGTTCAGTGGTATTCTCCAGGTACTCAGGTTTCCTCCACCAATAAAACTGACTGCCATGACATAATTGAAATATTGTTGAAAGTGGTGTTAAACACCCTAACCCTAACACTGTAAAGTTTCAGTTAAAATTGTCCAGTGTTTCTAGCAGAAATATACGATTAGTTTATAGATTTGTGGAGAACTATTGCGAAAACAGCAGTGGGAAAAATATCTTCAGAAAGATAGCAACTGAAAGCGCATTTGTGCAGGTTTTTTTTATCATTTGTCTATATATGTATTGCCGTTGGAGATTTAGCTATCATGAAGAGAGGGTTGTGATCCCATTTACCGGTTTAATCCTGCCACACTGATGTGCCTGTCTCAAGTCAGGACCTGGATTTTCAACATCTTATGTCGTGTTTTTTTTTATGTTCAGTGAGTTCAGTTCAGATGAGAGGTCATTTTCAGTTTTGTTGATATTGGTGTAAGTGATTGCCAACACTGTTTAATTTTCTTTTCAAAACAATGTCTGTAATGTTATTTTCCGAAATTATTGATGAACAAAAAAAGATATTCACATTGACATCAAGTAACTAGATCTGGAAAGGCATTAAAATTAAATAGGTGCCATCATGGTGGTGATCGTATTGTAGTTATATTTACAACTACCTATGCAAACAGTGGCTATCACCACTAATGTTGTGAGCTTGAATCCCACTCATGGGGAGGTGTACTTGATACAACATTATGTGATAAAGTTGTCAGTGACTTACTGCAGGTCGGTGGTTTCCTCCATCAGTATAACTGACTGCCACGATATATTTGAAATATTGTTGAAAGTGGCGATAAAACAATAACACATACCCTAACCCTTAAAATTAAAAGAAATATAAATGCTAAAGAATTTTATTCATAGACAGAACAGGATAAAGTAAAACAATAAAAAAAATGAGCTCAACACATACAGCAAAAATAGCATTAAATGAAAGCCCCAAAATAGCCTTCACATTAAAGTATCAGGGTAATATTAATTTAATATTTGTCTCCTCATATGCTCAATTTAATTTGATAAAATATTTGAAGAAAAAATTTCTTTAAATTTTTTTTAATGCAAATGTACACATAACTTGCATAACTTGCATATGTTGATTGCATTTCTTTAATATTTGTCTCCTAAGGTATCACATATATGTTAAATTTAATTTCATGAAATATTTATTTTTTTAAAATTCTTTAAAAAAAAAAAATGCCAATATACCCATAATTTTGATTGCAAATTCTTTTCAGCCAAAAAAAAATTGATTAATTATGCCTGGACCATATATTTCATTTGTAGCCTTATCTATTGATGCCAAATTATCACACAAAAAAAGGTTAAAGGTCACATGACCTAATAAATTATTACTGAAATATTATACTTGAAAATAATACTTGTTTTCATAGAAATGGAGAAGTTTAATATTTGTTTCGTTCAAATGAATCGATTTAAATAATGCACGACAATCTATCAGCTCAGAATTACGATTATTTTTTTGTGATAGTAGAAATCGTTAAAGCACGATAAAATGTTAAGAAAAGAGAAATAAATAGGAGAAAAACTAAAAAAAAATCATTGATCAAAAATCGAAAGTCCATTGTAACTGTCTTATTATTTCATACATTTGTCTCGTCCTTTAGGTGATCAACAAAAAAAGTTATGTCTGTTAGATCATGTGCCCCATGATGTATGCTGTTCCTTGGTGTTGATTGGTGGGGAACGTCCTTCCATTGTTGTCCTCCGTCAAATCCCATCATTTGCAGTGACGATTCGTTAAAGCATCCTCCTTCGTCCACTTTAGTCAACATTTCATTATCTCCTATGCTTGCCGACTTGAAGACGGGTTTGCTTGGACCCAATAAGTCATCCTTATTAATTAGAGGAGGTGGCGCCATTGGTTTAGGTTGTTGAGGCTTGTTTGTCATTGGATGACGATGACGTAGGTGTGGTGGAGCATGCCTAATAGGTGGTACCATAGGATGTTTTTTCAAACTGAAAGCTAGTGTTTCTTTCTGATATCTTGGTATCTCCACTTCTTTTATAGGTTCCTTGAAAAAAAAATATTCATATAATAAATAGTAAGTCAAGAATATAAACTGCTATTTTTGCATTCAATGAAGTCCATGATCACACAAAGATAACAGAGGCCATCATGGTCCTGATCATATGGTAGTTAGATTTACAACTACCTGTGCAATCAGTGCCTATCACCACTAACGTGAGTTTGAATGAACCCTGTTCATGGCAAGGTGTATTCGATACAACATTATGTGATAAAGTTTGTCAGTGACTTGCGGCAGGTCGGTGGTTTTCTCCGGGTATTCCGGTTTCCTCCACCAATAAAATTGACAGCCACGATATAACTAAAATATTGTTGAAAGTGGCATTAAACACCATAAACCAAACCAACCATGCCCTATTATAAAAGCTAGTCAAGAATGAAACTGCAATAATAAATTTTCAGTGTTTTGCATTCAATGATATCCATGATCACATAAAGATAACAGATCGCAGTGATTATAAAAAGATTTTTTCCAACAGCAGGTTGCATGCTATCATCGTATATACTTTCATCAATATACAGTCAAACCTGCCCTTGCGGTCACCTCTATTAAGCAGTCACCTGTATTAAAAGGTCACGGTCTTCTTATTCTGCCAGAGAAAATTTCGTATGAATTGAACCTCTTTTAAGAGGTCACCTCTCTTAAAAGACCACTTTAGATTTGTCCCAATTACAGAACATGAATAATATAAGAACTCTCATACAGAAATCATAAAAAATATTTAATAAATTTAAACACAAATATTACCTCAGTATCACTTAATTCAATAGATTCCATGGACTCACTGTCATCCAGGATTTGTTGCTCTAAAACAAACAAAATAATAACATTAATACCGCCATGCATAATACACACTTTTTTCTCATTAAAAATATTTGACTGTATTTGATTATACAGATGTCAGAAGACTTTGTAACTTAAATCACTATCTCTAAAAATGTTTGACTAGCTTCAGATAGAATAGACAAAAAAATGAAGTTCGTGTTCAAATCGTGAATAGTAAAAAATATTTGAAAATAATCTACATACGTTCTCGCTTTTGTTGGTAAAAATGTCATCAAAATTGATTGATTGATTGATTGGTGCTTAACGTCCAGCGAGCAATTTTTCAGCTATATTCAGGACGAGAACATTTACAAATTTAAGTGTCACAGGACTTGAAACATGGAAAGGTGATGGGTAGGGACGGATAATTTTGCCAGTGCAACAGGTCTCTTATGGACCACTCATCATGAGCATAATGCTCATAATGAGCTGTTACACTGGGTTCTTTAACGTGCGGAGAGGGTGGCAATCTCTCAACACGGGACCTCAGTTTTATTTACGTCTCATCCGCAGAATGGGTTGGTTGTGAATTTATGCATCCCGCACAACCGACGGACGCCCCTTCAAGCCGAAGAAGCTCTCTGTCCCATTTCTATACCCTGGAGTTCCCGCGGGGTTGACCCCTTTTAGAGGACTAGTGCCTCTAGGGCGGAGAAACCTGGTGCCTATTCTACCCCCGGCACACCCTCTAACATCAAAATTAAGCAAGAATTGTTTTTGGAATAATATTTTGAAAAAAATATGTGGTTTTATATGAAATACATAACAAAACATTACAGTGACCGAAAACATTTTGTACGTCTCTGTGTATATTATTGTGTTGTGTTTTTGCTTTGTTTTTCTTCGGCTTGTTGTACCCTATGTTGCCAGTTTTTCTGGATTGTCCATTTTTTATTGCCCTTTCGATATTCTCTAATGTTTTTTTTTACAATAAAAAGAAAAAATGAAGCTTACCATCTGTAATACTAGTAGGATGAACAAATTTTCTACTTCTGAAAAAATAAATATATAAATTGTCATTGTATATCCTCTAAAAACTGTAATAAACAGATAAAGTAATGAAATCTGAATTAAAATATATATATATTTTTTTGCTTATCCTTTGAATCTGTGAAATAATTTAGGCTTCTCAATGTCAGATTGCATATTTGAGGATGTTTAATGCAATGCAATTTTCATACTGGAAAATGTCTTCAAATCAAATCGGTCTTGAAAAACAATAAAATTTAGGAAAATAAATTAAAAAGGTTACCTTTTAACTTAATGTTAGGATTATGGTGTTTAACGCCACTTTCAACAATATTTCAGCTACATCGTGGCAGTCAGTTTTATTGGTGGAGGAAAATAGAGTACCTGGAGAAAACCACTGACTTGTCGCAGGTCATTGACAGACTTAATAACATAATGGTGTATCGAGTACATCCCGCCATGAGCGGGATTCGCACTCACAATGTTAGTGGTGACAGGCATTGATTGCATAGGTAGTTGGATTTTCAACTACCATAGGACCACAACCATGATGGCCCCCTTAACTGACAAAAACTAAACAATTGAATTTCCTTAAAAAATATTGATACAATATTTCATAGTAGATTAATTTGTTCCTTCAATATGTGTGTAAACTATTCTACAAAGCATCAAAGAATGCATTGAAAACTGTGGAAGAAATTGATTACACATAATAGGATTACCACCTATCGAAAATATTGATGAAAAAAAATCATAATTTCTGTACAAAATTATTATCATCATTAAGAGGTCACATGCATATCTTCATTATGTCCCTAACATCTGTGCATAGGTTTGAAATCCTTTTCTTGAAAACTGAAAGAAGGGTTACACTTTTTCCCTGCATGCCTCCCTCAAATTCACTCTGCTAAAGTGCAACCCAGCCAACACGTATATGGAAAATGTGTTAATTTTTTTTTTAAATATTCATACTTAGTATCGCCATGATATAGCTGAAAAATTGCTGAGTTGGCATTAAACAACAATCGCTCACTCACTCACTCACGCTTAGTCATTATTCTCAGGACAATAAAAATTTTAGAAAATTTATTTAAAAAAGGTTATAAACTCCTTAATTAAATTACAGAAACTGAAAAATAAACTGTTTAATTTCAATTTTCTCCATTGTCTTTCTAAATATGAAGATAAAATACCTGATAAAGTGGAAAAAAACATATACAGTGAAAAACCTGTCTAAATAGAACACTGAATAAAGTGAAATCATGTATAAAACAAACTTTTAAAAAAAGTCTCAAGGTAGGAAATCTTTGTTAATTTAACCTGTGTAAACAGAACACCTGTCCATTCCAAACACAAACGTTGGTCCCAAAGAGGTTTGGCTTAGATAGGTTTCATTGTACATATTGAAAATAAGTCAACAAATTTGCATAAACATACTTAGTCTTTGTTCTGAGGACACAGAAGACAACAACAATGCAAACCACAACCAAAATAACCACCAATACAATAAGAGCGATCATCCATGGTTGTAATCCACAGTCTGGACAGGTACATGTAAAGCCATTCATCTGATTAATACATGTGTATGAATCTGGACATGGTGAAGGACTCTGTGCGCATTCATCTACATCCTCCTCACAATGTAGTCCTGTAAACTCTGGTATACATGCACAGTCATAATACTGGTCAAAACTTTCTGCTCTGTGAACATCTTCACATGGGTAATTACTATTGTTCTTAGCTAAAAGTACAAAAATGTATTTATCAAAATTATAGTGTGCACCACACTTTTCTGGGATAACCTTCATCAGGTACACACAAAAATGAACAATTGGAAAGTCCAATAACTTAAAGGGATATTAAAGCTCATTTTGGTAATTTTTTGTATCTCATGAAAACTTGCAATTGGTTTAATAAATGATATTTATGAAACATTAACCCGGTTTTTATCAATGAAACTTTGTAAAAGTGACATAATTCGTTGATAATTCTGTCACATCTTGTGGTTTTTCCATTAATTGAATTTTTGCTTCCTGGACAAAAATTAATTTCAACCCTTTTAAGTGATATTTTAACGATAGTGGGGATTATATGGGCGTGCAAAGTATTTTTGGATTGTTTTTACAATTAAATTGAAAAGAAACAACCTTCGTCACGAGTTGAAAAAATATATGTTAAAACGAGCTTTAATATCCCTTTAAAGTTTGGTGAGCAATACAAACAAAGGGCCTACATAGGAGAGCCAAAATCGGCTAAGGAGACCTAGAAGTAATCTTTATTCTTTTTATTAATAATTATTAATAGAGGTTAGGGTTATGGTGTTTAATGCCATTTTCAACCATATTCCAGTTATATCGTGGTGGTCAGTTTTATTGGTGGAGGAAAGCAGAGTACCTGGAGAAAACCATCGACCTACAACAGACACACGAAAGACAGCTTGTGATACTAATAATATCTGGCCACAAAAAAGAAAAGTTGAATAGTGATCATCAGATGTTGTGTTTTTCTAATTTCAATAGTACTCTTATTTAAAAAAAAAAAATGAAAATGCGCTATATGATATGACAGTAAATCCCTTGCTATTCAGTGATTAACAATTAGGGATACTGTTAAAAGCTGTATACCTAGTAAATTGTTACAGCAAAATTAAGTGCAATAAAGTCATTATTTATGAAGAAGAAAAAAAAAAGCTGTAAAATGAGTTGTATGATAATAATGACAAACCTTGGCACTGGCCTTTGTTTTGACATGGAGATTCCATGATGGCAAACCTAATTGTTGTTATTTCTGATGTAGCATTCATATCATCCCTCACATACACCTTAACGTCATCATAGCCATAATAATCCATAGGTTGTATATAGGTCACTGTGACATAGATCCAAGACATCTGTGTTTCATTGTAGGGCAAAAGTTGAATGAAGTTTCCACAAGGAAAGGTATCCATCTGTAATTGTGAAGCAAATATTTTAGGAATAAGCATTCATTTATCATTACCATAATTGGTTGAGTATAGCACACACCTGTCTATATAACATTACCGTAATTGGTTGTGCACAGCACACACCTGTCTATGTAACATTACCATAATTGGTTGTGCATAGCACACATCTGTTTATATAACATTACCGTAATTGGTTGTGCACAGCACACACCTGTCTATGTAACATTACCTTAATTGGTTGTGCATAGCATACACCTGTCTATGTAACATTATCGTAATTGGTTGTGCATAGCACACATCTGTCTATGTAACATTACCGTAATTGGTTGTGCATAGCACACACCTGTCTATGTAACATTATCGTAATTGGTTGTGCATAGCATACATCTGTCTATGTAACATTATCGTAATTTGTTGTGCATAGCACACATCTGTCTATGTAACATTACCATAATTGGTTGTACATAGCACAGATCTGTCTATGTAATATTACTGTAAAATTGGTTGTGCATAGCATACACCTGTCTATGTAACATTATCATAATTGGTTGTGCATAGCACACATCTGTCTATATAACATTACCATAATTGGTTGTGCATAGCACACACCTGTCTATGTAATATTACCGTAATTGGTTGTGCATAGCATACATCTGTCTATGTAACATTACTGTAATTGGTTGTGCATAACACACACCTGTCTATGTAACATTACCGTAATTGGCTATGTATAGCACACATCAGTCTATGTAACAATACCGTAATTGGTTGTGTATAGCACATCTGTCTATGTAACATTATCGTAATTTGTTGTGCATAGCACACATCTGTCTATGTAACATTACCATAATTGGTTGTACATAGCACACATCTGTCTATATAACATTACCATAATTGGTTGTGCATAGCACACACCTGTCTATATAACACAACAATTACATAGTTCTCTCAGGAAATCACTGCAAAGAAGTATATTTTGTTTCTTATTTCTTTTGTATTATAGTAATCCAGACTTGCCACTTTTATTTCTGAGCAAACAGATGAGAATTACACAGTCCCAAATGGTATCGTCTACCCAATAGTCAGTGTTTCGGCACTGACATGGTTTATTAAGATTGATTTATTATTGAAATTTACAGTCTCAAACAATATAATTATAATTAAAACTAAGGTTCTCCAGTAGGCAACCATAGCTACTTTTGGGTATCCTGTCTCTTTGGTTTTCTTGCTTTCTTTCTGAACTTGTTTTTTATTTGCGTTTCCAATTTGTTTACTTTGAGTGTACCTTATGAAGGTTATTGCAGCAATGCATTGGTTTGGTTTTATGGTGTTTAATGCCCCTTTCAACAATATTTCAGCTATATCATGGTGGTCAGTTTTTTCGGCTGGAGGAAACCGGAGCACCCAGAGAAAACCATTGACCTGTCACTCCAGCAATACCTTGTGCGCATTAAATTAAATATCTACGTTTTTATATAACTCATTACAGTATACAGTAACAACTAATATTTTCCTACATAACACAGGAAAAGTTTGTTGTTGGCTTTGTGGCTTAGTGTAGTTAAAAGAATGATGAATATGTAGCCATGTTTAACACATAAATTAAAAAAAAGTCAAAAACATACCAATAATTGTTGAGGACAAGATTTAATCCTAGGTATACTGCTTTGTTCTAATGTCACTGACACATTCCCATGATCTGGATGTGATACAAATAATGCCAACTGGTCCCCTGCTTCAATATCATAAGCTCCAATAACAGCTGAAAATTGTTGTGTCCAAATATGTTGATTATGGTCTAACATTTGCTCCAGATAAACCTGTAAAAAGTAAATAATTACAACTAAAAATAACTTAAAACAACTAATGAAAATTACACTGCCAAAATCATGTCAGCATATTCAGCTACAGGCAGAATATATCTTTTGTAAAGTTATCTGAAGGATAGATGAAGTTGTTTCAGATGCCCTAGTAAAATTAGGGTTATTAGGTGCTTAACAATATGTCAATTATATCTTGGCAGTCAGTTTAATTGGTGGAGGAAACCGGAGTACCTGGAGAAAACCACAGACCTGCCGCAAGTCAATGACAAACCTTTTCACATAATGTTGTATAGAGTACACCTCGCCATGAGCGGGATTCGAATTCACAACGTTAGTGGCGATAGGCACTGATGACATAGCTAGTTGTAAATCCATGACGCCACCTTCAACAACATTAGTTACAACATGGTGGCCAGTATTATTGTTAGATAAAATCGCAGATCTGCTGCAAATCAGTGTTAAACTTTATAAAAACAAATTGGTATCAAGTACACCTCAACACAGAGTGGTAGTAGACAATTATTGTAGAACAAATGTAAAGCTAACTATAGCAACAGTATTTGAAAATGTACAAGTTGTAACAGACAGAATGTAGAGAGTAAATGTGTGTATGAGAGATGGAGAGAGAGTCTACCTTTTCACTTTAATATTTATTTGAAAATGTACAAGTTGTAACAGACAGAATGTAGAGAGTAAATGTGTGTATGAGAGATAGAGAGAGAGTCTACCTTTTCACTTTAATATTTTTTTTTTTTTGTAACTCTTTTGAAATTTAATTTGTAAAAAATGAAAGTCATTATTTGTTCACTGATTTCTTTTGAATACCCCTGTATACCCTAGTCAGGTGGTAATGTACAGGGGATTGTAAAATCCTGACTTGAAAAATAAATATAAAAAAAAAAAAAAAAAAAAAACTATAGCAAGACGACAATAAAAAAAATCTACATGCAACAAAGAATAATTCATTTACAAGTCATATTGACCCATTGTATTATGGAGGGGCTGTTGTGTTCGTGATCATATGTTAGTTGGATTTATAACAACCTATGCAATCAGTGCCTATCACTATTTACATTGTGAGCTAAAATCCCACTCATGCGAGGTGTACTCAATACAACATTATGTGATAAAGTTTGTCAGTGACTTGCGGCAGGTCGGTGGTTTTCTCCAGGTTCTCTGAGTTCCTCCACCAATAAAACTGACCGCCACGATGTAATTGAAAAATTGTTGAAAGTGGTGTTAAACACCATAACCCTAACCCCCTAACCCAATGTATAATAGAAACTCACTATAACTGGTTCAGATGGATCCTGATGTAGAATAGACTCTCCATATTGAGTAAGGAACATGACTGGATGATCATTTTTATTTGTTACAGTAATCGTCAAGGTTACAGGTATACTAGCAGCAGGTATATCTGGGTCTGTTTGATTTTCTGTTAGAATTATATTGATGTATTCTGTCCCAGAACAGTCTGTACATGGTGTATACAACAAGCTACAAAATAATTTAAAAAAAATCTTGAATCCAATGTTATAAATAAGATTTTCAGTGAAGTAAATATTTTTTTCTAAGCTTAATTACTATATATGAAAAATCTGAAGATACGAAAGTGGTAATTGGAAGTCGTAAATCAAAGAAGGACAGACAATAATAATGACCCAAAGAAAAAGAACAAAAGGACAAAAAAAAGTACTACAAAACACTACACAGAAAACTAAAAATTGAGCAACACAAATCTCACTAAAATCCGGGGGTAAACTCAGGTGCTCGATCTGGAATTAATGACTTCATTAGTGACAACCGTCGTGCTACTCTTTTTATATCATGAATATTTGTAAATGATGAGTAAATACTGTTGTTTAATGTTTTCAGCCATATCTGGGCAAGAATAATTCATTTTTTGATGATGATGTCTGCTTTGTATCAGATCAACATGATGAGCTTGATTAATATAGTGTTAACTCATTAATATAACAGTCTACTCAACTCAGACATGTAATCCTGATTAAAAGACAACCAATAATTGTTGTTATTCTGCAATAATGACATCGTTTGTACAATAAAGGTTTACAAATAAATTTGTGCTTTAGTCATCTTGTATAGATATAAAAGTCTCCTGGTACCTGATTCATGCACATGTAGAGCAAACAGTAAAAAGAGATAACAGTATAGCATGAACATGACAGAAAGACACCCTTGAGAATGATTGGAATGACGCTTGTTCTTCTAATTTTGGCACTTGTTTTGGATTTTTTTTTACATTGCACGATGAACACAATATACATACATTGTCGGCAAGAATGAATTACAGTCAAACCTGTCCTAATGGTCACCTCTATTAAGCAGTCACTTGTATTAAAAGGTCACCCTTTTCTTGTCTTGGCATATCAAATTTTATATGAATTGAACCTTTTTAAGAGGTCACCTGTCTTATAAGGCCACTTTTTCTTGGTCCCAAGGGTGACCTCTTAACCCAGGCTTGACTGTATTACAAAAACAGGCCTAGTGCTTGATTTTCTACATATTTCTAAAGCTTATACAAACCATGACACGGGATTGAACACCTTATCTTCTGGACTCAAGGTGAGCAGAGTGACCATCATTATATTTGATAGACTCAGAGCAGCGTTCAGACTCAAATCAGTGCCCACTCCTCAAATCGGCATCATGACGCCATTATCTCTAATCATGGTCCAATTAAAGGGTATTCTCAAATCATAGTCCTTTCCAAATTCTCAGATCAGTGCTCGATTTATTGGTTAGAGTTAGGGTTAGGACATACGTCAAAGACGTCATTGGACGTCAATTTGAGAAAGTGAGAAACAGCCATAGATTTAAGAATTGGAGGCCGATTTGAGAATTTGAAAAAAGGACATAGATCTGAGGTACAGTGACGTAGAAATGGGACATGAATTTAAGGATTGGATGTCGATTAGAGGCTAGACGTTGATCTGAGTTTTACATATTTATGTACAGACTCTAGATATTTTTGGTAGAAAAGCTGCATTATTAACATATTGAAACATATTTTGCTGGAAATATATTTTCATTATTTCTCATATTGTAAAGTTTTCTCTTAACCTTAGTAAACAGCGCAGATGAAAACAAAACACATAATATCAATCAATCAATAATCTAGTATCTTAATTAGCTAATAAATATAACGTCGACTTAAATTAATATTTTGATCATTTAGAAAATATCCTACTTACAGGCCATCTTCAGTCAAGGAAGGTTCACTCATTGAGTATGTATTATTTTCAAGATAAAACAAAATGGTGTCTCCTTCATCGTCCACAGCTTCTAACATATACTGTAATGTACCTACAACATCAATAATTCTCAACCATATTTCTTACATTTTTAATTGTTAAGCAACCAAACACTAAAATATTTACCGTATTTAGGGTTGTATAATGCACAGAATTTTGCCCAGATTCTTTAATTTGTAGGAGGGGTGCGCATTATAAACATGAACAATGTGTTTCACTCTTTCCCAGACTGGGAAATCACATGTCCGCCAATAAAACCCAACACATTTAATATTTTATTGAAGATGAAAAGAGATAAATGGTTCTTAAATTCTCCTAGCAAATGAAACATGCTCAAAGGACTGAAAAATATATACGATTGATATTTAATTCTTACATTTCCGACGGTGATTTTTTTTAAAGTCCATGGGCATTATAGACACGAATTAGTTTTTTTCTGGAGATTTTCAAGGCCAAGAGGCGCATTATGCACCAATGCGCATTATATAACCCTAAATATGGTATCTTTGACATTCTGCAAAATAAAATTAAACAGTAATGATTGACAATGTTATATAAATAGAAATTTACTTGGTTATTCACTGTCATATCAATTTACTAATTGACCGAAAGAAAAAGAAAAAGAATAAAAGAAAAGTCAATGATCTCCAAAACACTACATAGAAAACTAAATATCAAGCAACACGAACCCCGCTAAAACCGGAGTGAACTCAGGTGCTCCAGAAGGGTAGACAGTTCCTGCTCTACATGCGGCACCCATCATGTTGCTCCAGTTACAAACCTGGTAATAAGTCATGAATAAGGAAAGGACGGATTGTGATTATGACAAAGCAGCAATAACAATTAGAAGAAATTTCTTTTTTTAATAACGGCACCATATTGAAAAGATGGAGGTGGCTGTCTGATACATTTTGCAAGAATACCACCCAAGGACCATCTGTGCCAAGGTTAGTTTAAATGGGTGCAGTGGTTAGAGAGAACAAGATGAAAACTGTGAACAAATTATGACAGACACCAAGTGATGGCAAAAACTCACATGGCAATTTGCCAGATGATAAAATAAAATGCCTGTCACTATGTAGTGATTCATATGATCTGAACCATTTTGAAAATGCAGTACATTACATAACCTGGTTTGTAACTGGAGCAACACAACAAGTGCTATTAGTAGAGAAGGAACTATGAACACTTCCGTAGTACCTGAGTTCACCCGTGGTATTTGGTAGTGTTCATGTTCCTCGATCATTGATTTTTTGTGTAAGTGTCTTTGTAGATTGTTGTTTTTCCTTTTGTCCTTTTTTTTTGGCATTGTGTTGTCTGTCTTTTTTTGACTTGTGGCTTCTGATTACCCCTTTGGTATTATCTTCAAACTCTTCTTACAGAAATGAGTGTCTCATGTATATAAAACATACCTTCATCTTCTTCCATTGTGATAGTAGTAGGACTGACGAGTCTAGGTGGTTTGTTATATACTACAGTAGATACTGAAGACAATGAGAACTGTGTCTCTGTTGTCAAGTAATTAGGATCTGTTGTAGATCTTCTCTTACGTTTCCCCGACTGTTCCACGGTACTTTCTACAGAGGTACTACAAACCTATAAAAGTGTTATAGAAGGGTTAGGGTTATGGTGTTTAACACAACTTGGATTTACAACTACCTATGCAATCAGTACCTATCACCACTAAAGCTATGAGTTCAAATCCCGCTCATGATGAGGTGGACTCGATACAACATTATGTGATAAAGTTTGTCAGTGACTAGCGGCAGGTCGGTGGTTTTCTTCGGGTATTCAGGTTTGACTGCCACGATATAACTGAAATATTGTTGAAAGTGGCATTAAACACCATAACCCACCTTCTACAGCTAATACACATGATGTACATAAAAACAAACTACTTAAAAAAAAAGATTGCCACTGTTGGTCTTATTATCAGCTCTGTTTGATAGTGAATGGTAGTCAGCTCTCAGTCTATTAGAAAGAAAGGATATGGATGTAGATGAACATATGATACTATCCAACATTACACTTAGACACAAAGTAAAGGAACAGCGATTTCACAGTCACTGTAGGGTCTTTAACAATGAGAATAACTCATACCCTAAATTGAGCGTGAAACGGCCATTAGCCTGATGTTGAGCGGTACTCTTTACTTCTGTCGTTTAACGCTACATCTGAGTATCTTTCTCATACTGATGTCATTTAGTGTATATCATACTTGAACAAACATCTTAATGTATTGAAACAATGTCATACAATAACATCAAACAATGTCATACAATAACATCAAACAATGTCATACAATAACATCAAACAATGTCATACAATAACATCAAACAATGTCATACAATAACATCAAACAATGTCATACAATAGCATCAAACAATATCATACAATAACATCAAACAACCAGCCAAGAAAAACAAATTCTTTTCTGTCTTGTCACAAGTTAACCTTTTGTTATTTCCTTATTTAATAACAATGAATTAAGTTACACGATGTGTGCCACTAGTTGAGTAGGAAGTGCTTACCCTTCCAGGGCACCTGAAATTGCTCTTGGTTTTTAGTGAGGTTCGTGTTACTCGATCTTTAGTTTATGTGTAATGTTCTGTAGATCGTTGATTATCCTTTTGTCCTTTTTCTTTTTGCTGTTGTGTTAACACGTCTGTCCTTCTTCGATTTACGGATTCTGATTATCCCTTGGGCATCTTCAAACTCTTCAAACAAGATGTTGGAGAAACTAAATATATCACTATTAATACATTCTAGAATCAAATGAGAACACTGTCATTTTTATTTATTGGTTGCTACACTATTACAATTTAGTCTCACATTAATAAATACAAGTGTTCTATGAAAAGAAAGATAAAACAATCAATTCCATCAATATCAACAAAATGAACAATCCCCTTTCCGTTTATCTGAACTCACCTAACATAAAATAAAGACAATGACATATGACATTGGAAATCCAGGTTGCCAAAGATGTTAAATGTAATAATGTCAATTAGGAAATTATTGGCCCTTTTTATAAGTAAATTCTTTTATAAAAAATAAATAGATTTTTAATACAATGAAACGTATTTAAACTGTACACTAAACACATGGGCAATATTTCTAAACCTAAACATCAAATTCAGTCTTTCCAAATTAGCCTGTCTCTTCCAAACAGTCTGTTCAAAACAAAAATGTTGGTTCTGATCGAGGGTGTTTGGTTTAGACAGGTTTCTTTGTACTTCAAAACTTTGTTAAATTCTTACCATAACTGTTATAGTTCCATCAGAATTAAATATTTCTGTTCCATTCTGATCACCACATGTCTTGCTTGTTAACTGCCATTGTTGTAATTCTAAGTGAAAAAATAATAATATAAAAGGTTCCTATAAAATCAAACAGGTTTGGATTTGTTGAAAATCAACAATAAATCTCAACACACCTTCTGATAATCTGTTCTTTGATATATTAACTAGTTAAATTATTAAATCTAGTTACAAGGAATTAATTTATAAAGTATATAGTTGTTAATCATGGTCGTGATCGCATACTAATTGGCACTCACCACTAAAGTTGTGAGTTCGAATCCTGCTCATGATACAACATTATGTGATAAAGTTTGTCAGTGACTTGTGGCAGGTCTGTGGTTTTCTCCCGGTACTCTGATTTCCTCCACCATGATATAACAAAAATATTGTTGAAAGTGGCATTAAACACCATAACCCTAACCATATACTTGTTCTATTATGAATGCTAATAATAATATGCAAACTATAATTGATTTGATTTGATTTGATTTATTGTGTTAAATGCCACTTTCAGCAATATTTCAGCTATATCATGGCGACCAGTTTTAGTTGTAGAAGAAGTCGGAGTACCCGGATAGAACCACCGACCATGGGCACGCAACTGGTAATCTTTATCACTTGTGGCTGCGAATTGAGTGCCTCCTTTTTGTAATCTACAAAGCCGGCTCTGTAACGAACCCACGCCGTATTGGAGATAGGCTTTGGTAATCTTGAATGAGTTGTTAGGTAACCTAACTCATTGAGCCATCCGGGCCCTATATGTAAAAACTATAGGAGACAGATTTATATAAGTTACAGCTTCTGATTAGGGAACAACCATATAGTTTGAAAGGGGGAGGAGGGGGTTATGTTTTTTTTCTAAAAAAATATTCTGATTCCCAATGTTGCTGAAAAAATATTCTGATTCTGGTGGAGGAAAAAATAATAATCTGATTCAGAGTTTTTGTCATATAACCTAATGTTAAATTCTGGAAAAAAAATTAATATTCTAACTCTCGTGTTGTCCGAAAAAAATAATTCTGAATGAAAGAAACCCCATAGCCCCTCTGCCCCCCCCCCCCCCCCCCCCCCTGCAAGTTAAATGGTCAGTCCCTTACCACTGTGGTATCTTCAAACTTTTCCTGCTTGTTTCAGAATCACAATTGTTGATCATTTTAATTAGAACTGTTTTACAGTTGAATAAATGATTTATATTCTAATTCTTTAATAATCAAAATAATCCTTTTATCTATATAATACCAGAACAAAATGACAACACTATGATACCTGAGCTCCAATGTGTTAACATCAGTTGTTTATCATTATCAGTAACAGAATTGTAAAATGTGATCTCAACTGGTCCCGGCATTGATAGATGACCAATAGGAACCAGTGCAAAGGAAACCAGACTGGTATTTAATCTGAAATATAAAAGCAGACGTCACATAGGGACCATGTAGATTATATACTGGACTGGTATATAATATACATGTCAAATAGGAACCAGGGCAAATGAAACCAGACTGGTATATAATCTTAAATATAAAAGACAACATCTCTGGGTTTTTATATTAAGTGACATAAGTCAAACAGACATTACAGAAAAATCTGGTTATTGAACATGACAAAGATATTCATGATGTAAAGCTTCTAATATGATTACCATATATTGCCTGTTTCCATCTATTTTTCATTAAAATAAAAGCAGAGAGAAAACAGTAGCAACTCAGCTAAAATATATGTAAATTAAACATAAAATGTATATAAATGGAACAAGAATTAGAGATTTCAAATAGATATTGAGTTTTCGTGGGATAATATTTGATGTTATATTTAGACACAAGTCCATTTTTCCCAGTGTTTGTTTGAACCATATTGGGGGTGTAATGGTTAGCGTGCTTGCCTCGAGTGAGGTATATAGTGGGTTCAAGCCCTGATCATGTCAAACCAAAGAATATAAAATTGGTATTTGTTGGTTCTCCGCTAAGCATAAAGCATTAAGGAGAAAGATCAAAGACTGGCTCGGAATCAGGATAATGTGCCTGTGTGGGGTGACATATCTATGCGCGGACTGTTGTTTCAGTGAGCTAGCACTATAAAAATTCAGCTAAGCGTGTTGTTCTAATACAAAACGTACCTCATAATCAGTTCATTGAATATTAACTTGTTCTCGCCATGATATAGCAGAAAATTTGCTGAGTTGGCGCTAAACAACAATCAATCAATCAAAGTGTTTGACTTAAAGCAGGTTTATCTTCATCTCAGAATATTACAGCTGAGCACTTTTGCTTAACATCAAGATGAACAATATTCCAGCTATATTCATGACATGACAAACAAGAAATCGTGTAGTCAAATATGACTGAAAAACTTGGTCATATTCCCATACCGAATGTTTCTCTCTCTTTTGTTCCCTCCGGAGAAAGAATTTTGAGCGTACTCTATGGTTCCCTCGAGAAAAAGAATTTTGAGCGTACTCTACGGTTCCCTCGGGAGAAAGAATTGTGAGCATACTCTATGGTTCCCTCGGGACAAATAATTTTAAGCATACTCTATGGTTCCCTCGGGACAAATAATTTTAAGCGTACTCTATGGTTCCCTCGGGACAAATAATTTTAAGCATACTCTACGGTTCCCTCAGGAGAAAGAATTGTGAGCATACTCTACGGTTCCCTCGGGAGAAAGAATTGTGAGCATACTCTATGGTTCCCTCTGGACAAATAATTTTAAGCATACTCTATGGTTCCTTCGGGACAAATAATTTTGAGCGTACTCTATGGTTCCCTCGAGAAAAAGAATTTTGAGCGTACTCTATGGTTCCCTCGGGAGAAAGAATTTTGAGCGTACTCTATGGTTCCCTCGGGAGAGAGAATTTTGAACTTACCTTTTATATAGGATTCTATCAACCATATCAAACGTGTCAGTAGGATTAACAATGTAAGGTTGGAACAGGGATGATGAGTCCGAGGCATAACTAGTGGTTAAATCTCCTTTGTCTAAGGGTTGTAACACTATACTTTGTCCTGGCTGCAATCCTGAAAATTATTGTCATATAAAGTCAAACTAAAAGGGCACCCAAGGGAACCTTAAAATGTTCCCTTTATGAGCAATTGCCCTTTATATACAGGTTTACATTATATATACTATTCGTCAATGGGAAAAAGGAGGCTTTCCATTAAATACACTGATTTGTTGTATAGAGGTACCCCCTCTAAGGCAGGTTTGACTGTACATAAAATGGAAAATTTCATTAATTCAATATTCTGTAAAGAAACTATATTACTGAATTTTAACAGTTATATATGCTCCTTAATCAACATACAAAACATCCCACATTATATTAATCAAGTTATAATACATGCATATCAAAGACACTCTAAAAATGGTATCCATTTAAACATTTTTTTTTTAAACGAAGCAATTGTCTGGATCTTGGACAAAAATATGCTTAATGTGATAAAGGGGAATAACTCCATCTGTATTTCTTCCAACAAAGATAATTTAAGAGAGTTATATCAATACTGCTAAACCTGGTTTGTCTATAGACAGATATAGGATACTGAAAAACACTGTATTGTGGTGAATTCTACTCTATTTCTCAAATTTCAAAACCTAGTCACATTTTTTTAGGGGAATTCTTTTATTTCCATTATTTTAATCTTAACCCCTTGCTTTGGAAAAAATATGCTATGTTGGTGTTGTGGTCGCATGGTAGTTGGATTTACAACTACCAATGCAATGAGTGCTTACCACCACTAAATTTATGAGCTTGAATCTCGCTCATGGCAAGGTGTACTTGATACAACATTAGGTGATAAAGTTTGTCTGACTTGCGACAGGTCAGTGGTTTTCTCTGGATATTATGGCTTCCTCCACCAATAAAACTGACTGCCATAATATGACTGAAATATTGTTGAACGTGACGTTAAACACCATAACCCTAACCCCCTTATTCTAGACCTGAAACAACTTTTTTACTTCTGGAGAATTTTCAATTATACCAGTTTAAACCAGGATCTTGTACTGTAATTATGTACATGGATGTTATAAACTTACTGTCAGGTGTAGTGACCTTCAAACTGTCAGCTATATCTATACTTCTCCTTTTTCTTCTAGATTTGATATCATACTCCATCTGAATGGCTTCACCATTGACTGATGTCTCCAGTACAGCCTTACTATCCATCATTGTGACAGATCCCAATGATTTATTGGTGCACAGGAAAGCATTATTACAGGCACGTAAAGTCATAAATAATGTCCTGCCTGGCTCCATGCGGAAAGTGTTCGTACTGGTATTACTCTGGTCCCTTCTCAGATTTGACAGGTCATATAGTTTGTAGTGGTTCAAATAGAGGGCTCCGTCTTTGATGAGTACTGTACCAGACATATTGACACTTACCCACGTGCAGGGGAATATGTCATCATTGTTCACAGATGACCCTATACAAATATCTGAAAGTAGAAACAAAAAGAGATAATTATGTTATGTACATTCAATTAACTAGAACAATAGTAAGGAACCGTATTGTACTTAAAAATGTTATTTTGTGGTTAAATTAAAGTCAAAACTTTGCCTCTATGTTTTTCAGCATAATTTTTCATGGACAATTTGTATATATATAGATAATTACACAAACATATGCAATAGTTTTGTTTTGTTAATAAATTACAACGGTGTAATAATGTACCAATATCTAGATTAAACAAATATAATTATTAAGTCCTTTCAGATATAATGAATTACGTCATTACTAACTAATTTCACAAGTCTACTGATGGTGCTTTCTAAACAAACCTTACTGTATCTATATTTAGAAAGTCTCTTGGAGAGAGAATCTTTTCCAATAAACTTTAATATGTTGATTTAGAAAGTAGGTTGGAGATTCCTTCCAGACAAGCTTTACTATATCTATATTTAGAAAGTCTCTTGGAGATTCTTTGCAAACAAGCTTTACTGTATCTATATTTAGAAAGTTTACCAGAGATTCCTTCTAAACAAGCTTTACTGTATCTATATTTAGAAAGTTTATTGGAGATTCCTTCTAAACAAGCTTTACTGTATCTATATTTAGAAAGTGCCTTGGAGATTCCTTCTAAAACAGCTTTACTGCATCTATATTAAATCTTCTGGAGATTCTTCTCAAACAAACTTTAATATATCTATTTAGAAAGTGCCTTGGAGATCCCTTCCAAACAAGCTTTACCTATCTAAAGAAAGTCTCTTGGAGAGTTTATTGTATCTATATTTAGAAAATGCCTTGGAGATTCCTTCTAAACAAGCTTTACTGCATCTATATTTAGAAAATGCCTTGGATATTCCTTCCAAACAACCTTTACTGTATCTATATTTAGAAAGTTTACTGGAGATACCTTCAAAACAAGCTTTATCGTATCTATATTTAGAAAGTTTCTTGGAGATTCCTCCCAAACAAGTTTTACTGTATCTATATTTAGAAAGCCTCTTGGAAATTCCTTCCAAACATGTTTTACTGCATCTATATTTAGAAAATATTTTGGCATTCCTTGTAAACAAGCTGTACAGTATCTATATTTAGAAAGTCTCTTGGGAGATCCTTTCAATCAAGCTTTACTGTATCTATATTCAGAAAGTTTTACAGGACATACCTACCAATTAATTTTTTTGCATCTACATTTAGATTATATTTAGAGTTAAAATAACATTTAAAAATAATTAAATCTAATAATAGAATTAAAAGAATTGTCATACCATATCTGGTCACAGCTTCATCATCACATAACGTAAAAGAAAATCCAATACTTGATGGATCTGTACCACGCATGGCATCAGAAGGTGTGACTGGTGGATTAAATTCTTCTGCTCCAACCACGGTAGTGTTGATCTCGTCTACATCAGGTGGTATTAACAAAGGAATTACTCCTACAACAATAAATGTATTTTTAGAAACAACAAAATATGCTCTATATATATATATATATGAAAATGAAACCAAACAGTATTAAAATTAGATCTTTGAGCTGACAAAATATTTGTTCTTCCCTCGATGGGATTTGAACTCACACCATTGATACACTGCAGCACCATTCGCTTAGCCTTACGTCCAGCGCCCTAGACCACTCGACCACATCCACATCTGAAAATTAAACCAAACAGTGTTAGAATTAGATCTTTGAGCTGACAAAATATTTGTTCTTCCCTCGATGGGATTTGAACTCACACCATTGATACACTGCAGCACCAATCGCTTAGCCTTATGTCCAGCGCCCTAGACCACTCGGCCACATCCGCTATATATATATTTATATATATATCAATTATGAATACTTTGTCTCCAAGAAACCGCATCAGTGGTGTAATGGTTAGAGTGCTCATCTTGAATGCAGTAGATCGTGGGTTCGAGTCCCAGTCGAATAAAGCCAAAGACTATAAAACTGGTTCTCAGCTAAGCACACATCTCTAAGGAGTTAGAGCAAAAACTGGTTGACTCGAATCAAAATAATGTGTCCCAGTGGAGCAAAATTCCAACAATAAGTGTTGGTCTAGTACAAAGTGGACATCATCATCATCATCATCACCATCGTCATCTCATCAAAATGTAACTTGTTTTTGCCATTATACAGCTACACAATTGCTCATTTTACTTTAAAAACAATCACTCACTCACTCTCCAAGGATGTTTGTCTAGATGTGATAACATATACATGGACCAATACTTAAAAACTGAAAAAAAACATGCATTATGGCTTGAAAACCATGTTCATTATAGACTGTCAACTATCAATGTGAAAAACTGCATGCATTATCTTACCTCTATTGTCCTTCCATTCTGTCATGTCCCCACCTCCATTAATACATCTGACAGAGACATAATCTTACCTCTATTGTCCTTCCATTCTGTCATGTCCCCACCTCCATTAATACATCTGACAGAGACATAATCTTACCTCTATTGTCCTTCCATTCTGTCATGTCCCCACCTTCATTAATACATCTGACAGAGACATAATCTTACCTATATTGTCCTTCCATTCTGTCATGTCCCCACCTCCATTAATACATCTGACAGAGACATAATCTTACCTCTATTGTCCTTCCATTCTGTCATGTCCCCACCTCCATTAATACATCTGACAGAGACATAATCTTACCTATATTGTCCTTCCATTCTGTCATGTCCCCACCTCCATTAATACATCTGACAGAGACATAATCTTACCTCTATTGTCCTTCCATTCTGTCATGTCCCCACCTTCATTAATACATCTGACAGAGACATAATCTTACCTATATTGTCCTTCCATTCTGTCATGTCCCCACCTCCATTAATACATCTGACAGAGACATAATCTTACCTCTATTGTCCTTCCATTCTGTCATGTCCCCACCTCCATTAATACATCTGACAGAGACATAATCTTACCTCTATTGTCCTTCCATTCTGCCATTTCTCCACCTCCATTAATACATCTGACAGAGACATAATATGTTTGATTGTTCTGTAGTATGCCTTCTAATGAACTATTAATTCCTGTCAGGTTAGTGCCCACAGATGTAAATGGTTGGATGTCCTCTCCACCAACTGTAGTTCCAATAGCCCAGAAATTATTCTGAAATAAATTATACAGCAAAACATATAGTGATTCTTATAGTGTTAGGGTTATGGTGTTTATATCCTGGGGGTCAGTTTTATTTGTGGAGGAAACAGGCCTAGGAGTACACGGAGAAACTATCGACCTGCCGCAAGTCTCTGTCCAACTTTATCACATAATGTTGTATCGAGTACACCTCGCCTGAGAGGGATTCAAACTCACAACATTAGTGGTGATAGGCACTGATTGCATAGGTAGTTATAGATCCAACTACCATACAATCACGACCACAAAAACCCCAACAACAAAATGTGCATCGCTTGTCCCTTTTTGATGTCTAAAACAACAAAGTTGAATGAAAAAGGGCCTTAACTCACTAGCCATTTGAAAACCTAAACGAAATCAATTTGTTGGAAAATTAAACAGCAAGGGACGAAAGGCTTATATTTGACCAAAAAGAGGTGTTTTTAAAGATGGAAAAGTTACCAGTATGTTGGAATTTTTCACCACCTACAAATAGTTGTTGCACATTAAGTTTTTATGAAATTAAATATTCAATTTAAATGTAACATTTTTTAACTAATAACATACTGGTAAATGAACAAATTTTACAGTTAGGAAAACAAATAGGTCGATCGTATTAAGCGTAATTTTTTTTTTGGGTCAAATACCAATACAAATGGTTCAGACCGAATTAATTTTGTCTGTTTAGCACATTGTGGTGTCCAACACATATTGTGTTGTGTTTTTGTTTTGTTTGTTCTGTCTTGTTGCCAGCTTCTCTAGATTTTTCATTTTTGATTGCCCCTTCGGTATTCTTTGACATTTATTGTGAATGCTGTACATACCTTTATCATGCTCTGGTCGTCATAGCAATACCAAATGACTTTAATCGTATTGTTAGACGCTTGATATTTGACAGGAGTAAACTCCCCTTGTGTGACATCATAGTACATATTGGACATGGCATCTGGCTCAAATACCGGTGGAGTGAGGTCAATATAGAAACCATCTGATGATGCTACAGCAGTAATTCCAGATCCAAGAACAGCTCTAACTGTAAAATGTCAGAAAATGCTCTTCTAAGTTAGGTTTGCATATTACATAATCAATCATATTGTTGGAAATAATCACCATCAGTTTGTACACCAAGACATTTCTTGTCTTAAACATAAAGCGAAATACTCAGCACCCACTTTAAATATATATCCTCTAATGGAATTCAAATTGAATGTTTGGTGTGTTCATTTCATTAAGATCAAGTATATTTTAGCTTGGATAATCCATTTGCATTACACTTAACATTTTTTTTTTCATTTCTTCACTGAATATGAAAGATGTATATAATATTATATATGTTCATTTTGCATTAAATAATGTATGTGTTTCTAAGTTGTGAAACTTGTGTCATATCCAATTGTTTATTATTGAACAATAAAATATGTTTAAAGTAAGGGAAATACTTCAATATCTTAATTGTTTAAAGATGTATGTTTTACTATTACGTTCCTTTGACCTTTTCGTGTGGTTTCGATGTTCTTGAAGCAATACACATTATAGTATATCTTAATGCTACACACGTAATAAAATAAATGCAGTTAAACTCATTTTATATTAAATTCGAATCGAAACATTTTTTTTCTATATATTAAATAGTATAACTAATTTTGTAACTAATTGACGAGTTTCATTATCAAAATATGTCACTCATGACCAAATAATGTTGTAATACGCTGATAATGAAACTTGTCAATTAGTTATACAGTGATACCTGTCTAAACCGAACCCTGAGTAAAGAGAAAACCTGCCTAAACCAGACAGAATTTACAGTCCTATATACTGAACCCTGAGTCAAGAGAAAACCTGCCTAAACCAGACAGACTTTACAGTCCCATCTATTAAATGTCTATGTAATTTGAACCTGTGTAAACCAAATACCTGTTTAAACTGAACAAATTTGTCAGTCCCAAAGGGGTTCGCTTAGACAGGTTTTACTGTAGTATAAATAATACAATAAGGAAACTAGAACTGTTGTTGAACATCAAGATTGGTACCAGATTGTTGTTTATGATGGTTTCAGGTTTAGGTAATAATTTACTATATTTGTATCCAGGAAAGAATATGTATATAATTAAATTATGTGGGGTTTTTTTTGGAGGGGTTTCTTAATTAAAAACCAATACCAAAAGTCTAGCAACGACAACCAATACATACCTGTTAAAAAGTACACTATAGTTTTATTGTACTGGTGCCCTGTAGAGTTTTCTCCTACAGCATAAGGTTGAAGTTCAAGGTCATTTAATGTAAAGGTCACACTAAGTTGCTGATTTGGGTCACAATTGGAATCACAATTGTATCTAGAACATTCACTGTAACATGGAATACAAGGCCTAAAAACTTCTCTGTAATCGTCAATATCTGTCGCTAGCTTGTCACTTCCTATAGCCGCTTCATACATAATGACGGGATTGGTGCCACCTCTGAATGGGTTTCCATAACGACACAACCACCCTACCTTTGGCGGCATTATCAAATTCTTGAAGTAAGCTTTAGTAGAAAAGACATTGAAGAAGTCTGGAATACCAGGTACATAATTGTTATGATTCCAAACATGCAGAACAAGCTTGGTGGATATACTTGGTGGTTGAATGCCACACATTTCTGTCAGCTTGCTGTTGTCTACATATATAGATATGCACCAGTTAATCTGTAAAAAATAAATTGAAGCATACTTATAACTTTTTACTTTAGAACACTTGTGTTAATAAAGTAGTGATAAATTACATTCAAATAACAAATACCAGGTTTGTTACTGGAGTAACACAATGGGTTCCACTAGTGGAGCAAGAGCTGCTTACCCTTCCGTAGCACCTGAGTTCAACACTTGTTTTGAGTGGGATTTGCGTTGCTTGATCTTTAGTTTTTTGTGAAGTGTTTTGTAGATCGTTGTTTGTCCTTTTGTCCCTTTTCTTTGGCCATTGCGTTGTCTGTTGATTCTGATTACCACTTTGGTACCGTCAAACTCTTGCTAAGTATGTGTTGATTCTGATTACCACTTTGCTACTGTCAAACTCTTGTTAAGTATGTGTTGATTCTGATTACCACTTTGGTACTGTCAAACTCTTGTTAAGTATGTGTTGATTCTGATTACCACTTTGGTACCGTCAAACTCTTGTTAAGTATGTGTTGATTCTGATTACCACTTTGGTACCGTCAAACTCTTGTTAAGTATGTGTTGATTCTGATTACCACTTTGGTACCGTCAAACTCTTGTTAAGTATGTGTTGATTCTGATTACCACTTTGGTACTGTCAAACTCTTGTTAAGTATGTGTTGATTCTGATTACCACTTTGGTACTGTCAAACTCTTGTTAAGTATGTGTTGATTCTGATTACCACTTTGGTACTGTCAAACTCTTGTTAAGTATGTGTTGATTCTGATTACCACTTTGGTACCATCAAACTCTTGTTAAGTATGTGTTGATTCTGATTACCACTTTGGTACCGTCAAACTCTTGTTAAGTATGTGTTGATTCTGATTACCACTTTGGTACTGTCAAACTCTTGTTAAGTATGTGTTGATTCTGATTACCACTTTGGTACCGTCAAACTCTTGTTAAGTATGTGTTGATTCTGATTACCACTTTGGTACCGTCAAACTCTTGTTAAGTATGTGTTGATTCTGATTACCACTTTGGTACCGTCAAACTCTTGTTAAGTATGTGTTGATTCTGATTACCACGTTGGTACCGTCAAACTCTTGTTAAGTATGTGTTGATTCTGATTACCACTTTGGTACCGTTAAACTCTTGTTAAGTATGTGTTGATTCTGATTACCACTTTGGTACTGTCAAACTCTTGTTAAGTATGTTACTTATATGAAGGGTTAAATAACATAATTCCAGCAAATTTGACTAAAACAACATTCACAATTACAAGTTTTCCTTTAAATTCCATTCTCTACAGTAAAAAATAGTAGAACTTCTTTCATTAAACATGACTAAAAAGTATGATGCTTTTAGCCAGAAGAAGATTGTTTTAATCAAGTATAGTCAAACCTGCCTTAAAGGGCACCTCTATATAACAAATCACTGTCTATAAAGGGCAGTCTCATTTCCCCCCATTAATGAATAGTTCATATAATTTTAACCTGTATGTAAAGGACAACTGCTCATAAAGGCCACATTTTCGGGTTCCCTTGATTGCTATTTATATACAGGTTTGACAGTATGTGTTAATTTACAAAACTAATACAAACATTAATTTCATCTTCTTTCTGTCGACTAACTATGATTTTATAGTCATGATAGTCCATGGTAGGGTCAAAGTTCAAATCCATCTTAGTTTTCATCAGTCTTTGTGTGTCATTATAAGTTCTACACCATGTTACCACATGAGGTGATGAACCTTAAACAAATAATTAATTTTATATTAATTTTTTTTATACATTTTCCTGCAAAACAAAAATTAATCCAACGAATCAAATTCATGAGTCTGTCAAAAAAGACATGTACGATATATAATTTTAATAAAACATGAGGTGAACATCAGAATGTAATGAGAAGTTATGGTTATGGTTATGACCGCCACGATATAACTGGAATATTGTTGAAAGTGGCGTTAAACACCATAATCTTAACAAATAACTAGTGCTATTGTTTTATTAATATTTCCTTAAAAGAATAAAGTGCTTTGACACTCACTCAATTCTTCTTTCCAATAATTCATCATTCCATAAATTCTTGCCTCTTGCAAGATTTAGTCCTGTCGGACAACATAATTCAATAAGAAGTTAATTCATTTGTAAGATCCTACTGTCATGTGTTTGTTGTTTTGTTTTTCTTCATCCTGTGTCTTGTGTACCCAATGTTGCAAGTTTGTTTCTCTGGATTGTCCATTCCGTTTTCCCTTACGTTTATTTACAGAGTACAATATGTTATATTGGCTTATGAAAAATACCACCAAAAATTTCAGAAAAAAAGAAACTTGTTTGACAGAATTGAGAATCTTACCAGAATAAATCTGGATGCCACATGCTGTCTGTGCTATAGGTAGAGATACGTCTATAGAAGAATTAACTACAGAACCATCAGGATTGTTAACTATATCATACGGTGGTGATGTGGTATTTGTGGGTGGTATTGTTGTAGTGGCTGTCTTGTTGTACAATGAACAATTGCAGAAAGAACATCCCTGAAAATACAAAAAACCAGAGGATGTCAGGAGCCTGTATCACTCACCTGTTTTATATACTCAATGAATAAATCTGAAATTGACTATTGTCCAGCAAAACTCATTACTAGGTAGAATCTGTTTGAAAAATGCAAAAGTGAATTTCATAAGGAAATTAAACATTTATAAAAACGTAGATATCTGATATCAAACTTAGTGTGCATCATATGTTTCTGAAATAACCTTCATCAGGTACGCTCAATATAGATATATTGGAAAGCCAAATAATTTAAAAGTGTTTGGGATCAATAAACCAAAGGCCGCCCTAAGGTCACCTATGCCTGAGGGAAGAGAACCTTAGTTTAAAACAGACTTGAAAATAAAATTAGAAATGTTGGACTCTTTTTGTCCTTTCGTACCTTTGAAACAGCAAGAGCTATAACAAACAAGATGTTGCACGTTACGTCGTGCTAAGAATACCCCCACTCGTTCATTTGTAAGTCACACGGTAAATAGGAAGTAGATGTGCAATCATTTCTTCCAGTAGAAGCTGAGATATCTGTTACGAAAGTGTGAATGGACGGACAAACGGACGGACGGACGGACAAGGTGATTGCAATATAGCCCCTTCTCTACGAGTGGGGGTATAATATGTTGCAATACTGCAATAAGTCAGCAGTCTTGAATGTTTCAAATGAGCTACTCATAACTATGTAAAGTTTAATCAGGATTAATTTATAACCGTATTACTGTTCATATGTTGTGTTGATAGCAATCAATTGGGAAGACTTGGGTGTCATACTTCCCAGTAGTGAGTCATCTAACTTCTTGTGAGTTAGTGAGTGATTGTTGTTTAACGCCAACTCAGCAACTTTTCAGCTATATCATGGCCATAACAAGTTAAATTTCAATGAAAATGATGACGAGATCCTCTTTGTACTAGACAAACACGCTTAGCTGGATTTTTATAGTGCTAACACACCGAAACAACAGTCCACGGATAGATATGTCGCCCCACTTGGACACATTATCCTGATTCCGAACCAACCAGTCTTTACTCTTTCTCCTTAATGCGACGTGCTCAGCGAAGAAGCAAAAACACCAATTTTATAGTCTTTGGTCTTTTTATAGTACAAAAGAAATTATCATTGGTACTGTAAGTAGGTCTTTAAATATTACAGTGTTACCAATTTACCAGTGGTATTGGGTTTTCTAAGCAACAGTCACATATAGTCTGTGTCCAGTCTTCTTCTTCTGTGTAATCATATGTAGATATGCCGTCTTCTGGGCCATCCCATAACATAACACCTGTCACTGCTATACCATCCCCGTCAGCTGCTTTTATTGATATCTACATTAGTAAACACACATTAATAGCATTCAATATTTAGTGATGAAAAGACATAATAAATTTTCCCTAGGTTATTTGGCTTCCTTGTTTTTCTTTATTAATGAGGTCACATAATTGGAAGTAAAATAGTTTTATTTAACACCACTTTCTGCCTTGTCTAGGTACATTTTGTGGTGTCTATGTTTATATGAGGTCAAAATACTGAGACAAATTCATAGCAAACCTCTCCAGAATAAGGAAGGTACGAAATAAAGCTAATCCTTCTGTAGTTGGTTATGGCTTTTCACGCCACTTGCAACAATATTTTAGCATTATCCTAGAGGTCAGTTTTATTGGTGGAGAAAACTGGAGAACCGGAGAAAGCTACCCACCTGTCACAAGTCACTGACAAACTTCATCACATAATGTTGTATCGAGTACACCTCACCCGAGTGGGATTCGAACTCACAATGTTATTGGTGATAGGCACAGCATAATTTACTGTAGACCCCTTTTAATTACCTGATAAGTTCCACCATTTTCAAAGTCAGCTGGTCTGTAATAAGCCCCAGTAAACATTTGTTCTTTCTTTACGTCTCTCGCTAGCTTAATAGATATGGCATCATCATATACTAAATGTTGGACGTTTTCCTTTCTGTAGATGAGTGACCATTGCTGACCACTTGGATCTTTTAAACCAATTTGCTGCAGGATTGTCCACTGTTGATCGCTGACCATAGAAATAGACTGTGTAGGACAAGACAATCCTTCTGATGTTGCAAGATGTAAAACTGAACCTGAAAAACAAATGTTGACAAGTTTCAAAGACTGTGTCATGAACAGATTTTGGTAGACTGTCCATGTGGACATGAGGCAATTATAATTGGATAGCCAAATTCGATACACCACACTTTCCTGTATAGATTTGCTAAAAGCTTTATCTGAGGAAATGAATTTAATTCTCTATAAGCGTAAATTCATTGTAAACATGTTCGCTGTATTCAAATTTGACAGTATAATATTTCACAATTAATTTATAATAGTATAACTTCAACTCGTAAATTTACATAGAAATCGGAGATATTTCGTCATAAAACTTCACACATGGTTTTGTCTATCATATTTCTTGAAGACAAACATAAAATTTTATAGCATTTATCAATATTTTATGAGTATCAACAGTTTTTTCAACACAGTATCTGTTTCTCGATACAGCCGCCCGATTACAGTGACCCGTGACCCAGATTAGCACATCCCAGCAGTTTTTTTCTTAATAAGGTTGTTTAATAACTGTTCTTGCATTCCGAATATACGAAATAACTTGCGAGTTAATTCACGAATGTGAGCTAGTACATGAACGAATAACTGCCACTGCTCGGTTACACATGATTTATTTTCAATATTCTGAATGCAAGAGCAGCTACAATATTTATTACATAGATTTTACACTTTTGCTTGTGGTAATAAAACGTTAATAGAAAAAGAACTTGTTTTTCATTGTTGAAAGCTCAATAATATTTTCGATTGTGATGACGTAATTTGACATCACCATGAAATAAATGTTTTTATTTCACTTGGAAATCTCAGTATTTCAGTGCTATCTCGATAATTTTACATTTCGGACTGCTCATCATGTATCATTGTTAAGGTCAAAAATTAAATTTTCTCTAGTTGAGAAATAACCAGAGATTTGATGTTACCCTTACCTGTTATAGTTTTAGAGGAACTAAACCAAACTCTATCATTTAAGAAATCAGACCCATCTACAACTTTGCCTGCTGTTGGTTTTGATGAATCATATAAAATAGGAGTAGATTCTTCCTCAATGGCAAGTCCTGCTCCATTCGTCACTTTAAATTTCACAAAGTAAGGAATGCTTGTCTGAAGAAAACATAAGATAAATAACTTTATGAATAAAATATAACCCCTTCATTCGTGTCCATTATGCATTATTCTACAAGAGTGAATTGAGCAATATTAGAGGAACTCATACTTCAACATGTGTATGAAATTCGCAGTAAGCAATGTTCAGCTATGGTTATCTCTTTATAATGTACATGTTATTTGAGTTATGTGTTGTCTATTTTTACTTTCACATATGGAGCAGGAACTGCCTACCCTTCCGGAGCACCTGAGTTCATCCCCGGTTTTTAGTGGAGTTTGTGTTGCTCAATCTTTAGTTTTCTATATAATGTTTTGTAAATCGTTGTATGTTGGGTTTTTTGGGGTTTTTTGGGGTCCTTTTTCTATTGGCCGTTGTGTTGTCGGTCCTTCTTCGATTTATGGCTTCTGATTACCTCATTGATATCTTCAAACCTTTCTTAAGGGGGTACCATACACTACAGGGAGATAACTCAGTTTAACGTTTTGATCATATGATGTTTGTATACAGATTTCAAGCATCTCAGTGATCAAAACCACAGAGAAAAAAGCTGCTATGTGGCTAGTGAATTCATAGCTCTGAGTCTGTTGGTTGGAATTTGTTAAAATTTTGATATTTATTACAGTGGATATATTCAAACACACTGCCAAAAAAATAACAAAATTAAACGAGCAGATCAAATTTTACCTGAAGTGTATGGTACCACCTTAAATGGTTATTGTATTGTCTGTAATCTGTCGTATATTGTATCAAGCTAACGATTGTCTTCGATTATAAAGCAAAAGTGAACAGACATCATTTTTTTTACAAATTCCTTTTCAAATAAGACAACCCTGTTCCTCATAAAACTTATAAAAAAAACCAACAACAAACGTAGATATCAAATTTTAATGTGCACTGCACGTTTCTGGAAAATCTTCATCAAGTTCGCTCAAAGTCAAAATATTTGAAAGCAAAATAATCTAAAATTCTTTGGGAGCAAGAAATCCAAAGGGCCGAAACATGATAACTTAAACATAACCTAAACATGATAGCCTAAACATGATAGCCTAAACATGATAACTTAAACATGATAACTTAAACATGATAGCCTAAACATGATAGCCTAAACATGATAACCTAAACATGATAGCCTAAACATGATAACGTAAACATGATAGCCTAAACATAATAGCCTAAACATGATAACCTAAACATGATAGCCTAAACATGATAACCTAAACATGATAACTTAAACATGATAATTTAAACATGATAACTTAAACATGATAACCTAAACATGATAACTTAAACATGATAGCCTAAACATGATAGCTTAAACATGATAGCCTAAACATGATAACCTAAACATGATAACCTAAACATGATAGCAAAAATCAGCTCAAGTGACCTAGGCCTAAGGGAGGAGAACCTATGTTTTAATAATACTTATAACATACCTTTAAATCAAGCTCGGTAAATGTATATTCAAAATAGTTAGCAGATAATGTCAGTCAGTCGACCAGTAGTGTCTGTACACCACCATCAACACAGGAAGAATTAGCCCACAGTGATAATTCATATGACAAGATATTTGACTGTGGATCAATATATGACCCCCATTTCACTGTTAAACTGGTACTCTCTGGTGTATAAGTTACTGCCTATAATTATAAATTCAATGATGTATGTCACCTGCATCCTCCATTGATGGATAAAAGTACAAATTTTAAAAATGTCGTTAAAAAAATTATACACGTATTGACTGGTATGAGGGTAATAGCAAGTTTAATGTTCCAGAGACACCAACTATCACCCTAGGCAGCAAAAAGCAGGTTCATTGTTCTCCGAGACATCAACTATTGCTCTAGGCAAAGCAAAGAGCAATAGTTGGTGTCTCGGGGAACAATAAACTTGCTATTACCCAAATATCCAGTGAATAAGTGTTTTATTATAGCAAACAGCATTAGAGACTATAATACCATAGACAGACACAGAACATGATGGTCATGTTTCTTCTTGTCGTCTGCAAGTTTCTGGATTTTAGTTTCGCATGGGAAAAATCCTGAGAATTTTGAATCTTCATTACCACGTTTCCTCCAATAAATCAAGAGCATTAAAAATTCTTCGAAAATATATCGCATCTCCAGTGAACTGCACAGGAACAGGAGAGGTGAATAAGTCTGTTGGACTATTCATCGGTGAATAGTTCATTGCACAATTTACCAGTAAATAGAATATTGATGTCTCTTTCACAGGAAAACTTATACTGAGGTATACTAACAATTAAAATATAATAACAGGTGTACTTCTATAGGATGGTCAAAATTGGTAAAACTTTATTAAATGTCAGAGCTCTGCAATACAGGCATTACAGGAAGGAAGAGAAAATGTCATTGAACAGTCATGTTGTATTGAATTCATGCGTCATCTGAACATTTACTTTTATCTGGTGGATGGTATTTTGTTAATTGATTCTGATAGTGTTTTATTTTAATGACAAGCTAATCCTACCATGAAAACAAAAGTATTATTTTTTTATTCTCACCATATCATAAACTGGTCCACATGTTAGTTTACCACTGACAGGATGGGTAGTGTCTACTACAAACTCATGGGTTGTCATATTACATTCTCCAGACTGATCCATTCCTATACAGAGAAATAAAAATTACTAGATTGTAAAATTAAGTCAGTGATATTATATATACTGGTCAATAGAAATGTACGAACCTCATTACAACTTTGGAAGTCATTTCTCATATACAGTCACCTCTATTAAGCAATCACCTGTATTAAAAGGTCACCTTTTTCTTGTCCTGTCATAGAAAACTTCATTTGAATTGAACCTCTTTTAAGAGGTTACCTATCTTATAAGGCCACTTTTTCTTTGTCCCAAATGTGGCCTCTTAATACAGGTTGGACTAGTACTGTATACTTAATTTTTTGCATAATCAAAGGACAAATCTAAAGAAATACAATAAATAAATAAAAAAAAAATTTAACCTGTATTTTATCCATCTAAAGAAGCTAGTTTTTTTAAGCAAAGTGAAAATACTTGATATTCCTTAAAATCATAAATTGTTACATAGGCAAGGAACTTTGTCTGTCTGATTTCTAATTACCTCTTTGGTTTTCTTCAAACTTTTCTTTTTAGTCTACAATCCTAACCTTAGCCATTTAATGACATTTTATATCTTAATTGAAGACAAAGTTTTTTTATATTTTCAGGTTCTGTATGGGGAAACAAGTTTCAGCGAAATGGGTATGATGTAGACAAAACACTATCATAAAAACGATGTTCGGTTCGTCTTTACCTCCAGTTGTTTGTCTTATTACAGTACATTATTTGTGTTTGTTTGCGTATAGTGGTGTCCAACACATATTGTGCTTGTGTGTTTGTTTTGTTTGTCTTCATCTTGTGTATCCAATGTTGCTAGTTTCTCTGGATTGTCCATTTTATATTGTCCCTTCGGCATTCTCTAACATTTATATATTATTTATTTGAAGGCTGTTTTAGGATTTCAAGTCAATAAAAAAGCATAGAACGTGAGAAAATACTGAATCAATTTAAAATCTGCTACCTACCCATCACCCATACAACATAGCTATCACCAAGTTGTAGGTCTAGAGGTTTTACAGTATAGAATGTGTTCTGGTTTATATTTGTTACAGGAAACACATTAAATATGGCTGCCTTTTCTTCATCTGTTGCTTTCCCTCCATCAATCTACAAACAAATATTGATATAAAGAGTGATTGATTGTTGTTTAATGCCAACTCTGTAATTTTTCAGCTATATCATGGCAAGAACAAGTTAATTTTCAATGAGATGATGATGAGGTCCGCTTTGTACTAGACCAACATGCTTAGTTAGATTTTTATAGTGCTAGCTCACTGAAACAACTTATCACGGATAGACATGATACAGAGCAAACCGACCTTTGATCTTTCTCATTAATGCTGCATGCTTAGCGGAGAAGCAACAAATACCAATTTTATACCCATAATCTACCACACTCAAGGCAAGTTTGAAATACATGAACTATCCAATCACAATTAAGATAAGCTATAATTTTTTTGTAATGCAAGACAAAAATTTATCTTGTTCGTATTTTGCATTGTAGGAAATGTCTTTTCTTACATGTTACGTAAAGTGTGTAACATGTACAATCTATTTCCATTACCTACTGTTGTTATTTTTTCAGATTTTTTGGGGGCAGAGTGTGGAGGGGGTGTTTGAGGTATCCATAGGCATGGTTCACATTTTTGAAGTTGCTTCTATTGTCAACCACAGACTAAATTGCACCTATAAGTTAGAACATATACAGTATAACTATTATCAATCGAACTGTATTTTGCAGTAAATTGAAACAGACTTTAAAATCTGAACTGAAAATTTTACTAACGACCAAGTGTAATGATACAATAGAAAAAACCAAAATCTTGACAATTCTATCCTTGATTATTAATTAGTTATAATATATAAGTGCAATGCATGTATGTAAATGGCATATGTTGAAGCTATCATAAAATGCCTTATAGATTGACATACATGTTGGTTTTAAAATTGATAAATTCAGTTGTATTTTTGAAATGGGAACATGTATACTCTAATTAATCTCTTATTAACCATGGGTAAGAGATCTATTGTAAAACAGGGATTCTTAAGATTATTCATTTGGCATCTAAGGTGTTTTGTTAACAGGTGAGTCAAACAATAAAAAACCACACACATAAAAATAATGATTATACAAATCTAATTTACTTACATAATATTTACAGTCTGTATCAGTGATGTTTTTGTAGTCAGAAATAGCTATGTAGTACATCAGTATGTCTAGCTTAGAGTAAAAACCTTCAAACTGGACATCTAAATATTTATCTGTGTTGATGTAGTCTCCAAGTCTGATGAAATAAAGGAAAAAAAACATATATATATATATATATATAGTGTATAGACACGGTGGGTATCTTATAAGAAGCAGTATGTCTAGCTTAGAGTAAAAACCTTCAAATTGGACATCTAGATATTTATCTGTGTTGATGTAGTCTCCATGATTGATGGTACCATCTGATGAAATAAAGGGGAAAAAAACATATATATATATATATAGTGTATAGACACGGTGGGTATCTTATAAGAAGCAGTATGTCTAGCTTAAGAGTAAAAACCTTCAAACTGGACATCTAGATATTTATCTGTGTTGATGTAGTCTCCCAGATTGATGGTACCATCTGATGAAATAAAGGGGAAAAAAACATGTAGCTGATATGATAAAACTGTAGATATATGTATACAATATATTATGTACATTGTCGGAAAATATAAAATTCATTTGCACGAGCTTTAGAAACAGGTAGTTTTTCTAGACTGTTTCGCAGCGAGTGCAAATTAATTTTTTATTTAACGACAATGAGCATATATTGTGTTTATCCTGCAATATCAAAAAGTCCAAAACAACTGCTAAATTGTCTGAAAATAGCTGAAACAAGTGTCGTTCTGAATATTTTCAAATGCGTCATCTGTGACGTTAGCACTTATACTGCTACCGTTTCTTTCTATTGCTCAACAGGAATCAGGTACCAGAAAAGCTATATTTTGATCAGTGACTGCATATAGCAAAAATTTATCCAGTCAATACAATTTTCCTGCTCAAATAAAATCAGTGCAGGATAAAACAAGTTTAGTGTGCACGACGCATTTCTGGAATAACTTTCATCAGGTACGCTCTAAGTCAACGACCCTGTCGATACCTTTATAATCCATGTACTTGTTACGTCACATATAATAAAAACATAGATATCAAAATTAGGCGTTTCTGGAATAACCTACATCAATTAAGTGTAAAGTTCTATTTTGATATAGTTTAGATTTGCTTTTTTATCATGTACCCATTCTAGACTTAGTTCTCAAGTCTAACCTTCCTGGGTTAGGGCTATGGTGTTTAACACCACTTTCAACAATATTTCAGTTATATCGTGGCGGTCAGTTTTATTGGTGGAGGAAACCGAAGTACCAGGAGAAAACCACCGATCTGCTGCAAGTCACTGACAAACTTTATCACATAATGTTGTATCGAGTACACCTCGCCTGAGCGGGGTTCGAACTCACAACATTAATGTTGACCTTTCTGAATTATGGATTAAACTAAAATTTACTAAATAATCGCATTGCATTAAATTAACTGAATTTATTAGTACTGTAAATAGTTTGCAAAGGGAGATAATTAAAAAAACCAACAGATTAATAATTAAATTGTAATAATATTCATCACTCAAACCAGCCATTGAATTTAATTAAAATTATATTATGAAGATGAAGAGTTTTGATCTAGAAAGACAATTAAAGAAATTAGTTACTGAAGATTTGTTTTATTCTTTATAGCAATTTTTTTTTCACTGTGCACAAACAAAATCCCATTTTGATAACCTTTGTTGATATGCTTTCATCATGAATATAGGTGAAATAAAGCTCACTTGACATTGAGCAACAATCAATCAATCAATTGGTTTGCAAAACAATCTTTTTGAATGATAATTTAATTATTATTACAATTTAATTATCTTTGCAAACATACATATTTCAAATAACTTATTATACTTACAAGTTACCCCTCCATCATATCCAACACGGAAACCATTGAGGTTACCATAGCAATAGAGTAATCAAAGGGTCCACGTGGCACAAAAAAAAGAGCAAATACATATATGCATGTACATAAAATGAAAACAGCTGTTGATTGGCAAATATAAAATAAACAAGAACCACTGACTGGAGTATAAAGCTGTTCTGCAATACGCAATACGATTTCAAAATTGAAATTTCTTGAAAATAAATCATGGACCCATCATGTTTATACGACACCGGTCAACTTACTTTTATAAAAATACATTTATTTTTTATTTTATTAACATTATCAATTAGATGTTACTCTCAGCTTCAATAATCTATTTACAATATTTAACTATAGCTTTAGCCGTTCTCGAGTTGTGAGTTAAAGCATATCGGCTTCACCCTCCATTTTCCCCCACTATTCAAATTAAATCAAATCAGCAGATTATGGATTTCCCAAGGATTCCCTCTATTTTTAGCAAAATATCGCCTGAGATACTGCTGTTGCTAACAATGACATCTTGAAAACATCCGCGTTTTTTAATACAAAATGTAGTTCTTAAATTAGACTCTGTGTTTTTTTAGATTTATCTTTTTAATTGACATAGTCGATAGCATTGTTTTCATTTTATCATTTTTAGTCACTTCTCTCATTTTCATCCCACTTTCTAAAACAATGCTTATTTTTATTTGTGATTAAAACCGGAAGTACTGCGTAGGTAATTTTTTATGTTACCGACTGCTACACGAATAAATTGTGGAGCTTTAATATTGACAATAGCGGATACATATGTAATTTTTGTTTATTGTCAGTAAGAAAAACAACAATTAAAATGCCTGCAAGTAAGATTAATCTCTCTCAAATGGTTGATCTAGCCGTAGGAACGCCAGAAGTAGGTGCAGTAAATGCCAATGTTTTGCACACCTTGTTGCATGCCATGCTGAGACAGTTAAACATTGTAGATGTTCAAGCGGATTTAAATGATATTGATAGGGATGTTTTGTCAGCTTCAAAAGCTAGAGAATTATCAGTTTTAAGTGATGTTGACGGTGGTCGTGGTGATGATGCTCACAGCGAGAGTTCCTCTTCCATACCTGCACCTAAAAAGAGAACACCCTATCAATTCCTCAACTCGCTCAAGGCAAAAGGAGCAAAACTACAAGAAAAACTAAAAAGAATTAGATCAGTTCCATCTATAGCTAACAACCATCCTTTCAAAAAGACAAGAACTAAAAAAAAGAAAAAACCCAATGCCAATGGAGATGTGTTGTTAAACATGCAACTCGTGAATCAAGTAGACACCAATGACAATGAAAAGGGAATTGTTAAGGTATGGTTAATCCTCTATTCATCCCCACAGGCACAGGTGTATAGGTTGATTGGGTTGAGTCTTATTTGTTGTGTAAAGTGGACACCCCTCTACCTAAATATTAATAAGGTTATATATCTTATCTTCTTCTTCCCGTCAGGAGAATACTCTATATTGAGTGTTGACTCTCCGTGCATGTCCCTTCTGTACAGCTAAAAGCAAATCGTATATACAGTTAAAAACGGAATGAACGTATTTACATCTGGGATAGCACTGGAAGGGTGATGGACCCTAGCCCTTATTTTATCTTATATATGACTTATGCTAACTGCGTTGGTGGAGATCTCCTTTACTTTTAGCTCAGTTGAATTGGTAATGTGATAACTTACAATGTGAGAGGTTCCAGGATTGAATCCTATCTGGGACATTGCATTTTTCAGAGGTGAATATGCTGTACTGTTACATTGGCACCCAACTAAATAACCCACGATGGTCAGCACAGTATAACTGGTTGGGTCGAGTGTTTGTACTTGAGAAATTGTCATCAAGAAATATTTCCATTATTATAGTTTGATCACGGATTGATCAGCAGACTGTAAAATTTACATGTAGTGTGATCTTTAATTTTTGTAATTTCTTTTTCACATTTTCATACAGGATCATGTGAGCCTAAAGTTACAAAATATTTCAGTTTCATAAAAAATTATATTAAATAATGATAATCCCATCCTTGTTAAGAGAGAGTAAACTTTGGACAGACCATTAAAATTACAATAATATTTCAAGATACAATCCAATATTTCTTTTCTGTAGTATTCAATGATTTTTATTTTTTATTTTCAGTTAAATATTGATGATCTAATGAAGAGATTAAATGCAATGGAAAAAAGCATGGTAAGAGTCTGTTTTATTGTGTGTTCTTATATATACATTTGTATGTACAGTATATCTTTTTGTAGGAAAAAAGGCAAGATTATATATATAATTACCAGATGAGAAAGAAAACATCATTTAGATTTGTTTTTATTGTTATTAGTTAAAACTTGTATATCAAAATTTAAGTTCCAATTTCAAAGGTTCTAACATGATTTATTGTATGAAGAAATACTAATATCAATCGCAATACTTGTAAAACACAATTATTATTTCTGGGACAGAACTCTTATTTCATAGAGAAATATTATTTTTTTCATTCCCTTTGTAATGCAAACATACATTTTGATTTGGTTGTTTTAGAATGAAATGAATGAAAGGTTCAACACCTTGCCATCCCATGATGATTTTGCGAAAATTGTGACTAGGGCAGAATTAGAAGATACTTTACAAGGTTTCAGACAAGACTGTAGAAATCTGCAGCAACCAACGGAGAGAGTTGTGATCGAAATGTCAACTCAGACAGATCCAGTAGTAAGTCATTTAATATCAGTAATTATTTACTTTTCAAAATAACCAGTTTTTACAAAAGATATTTTATGCACTCAACAATCTTTTATAATTATGTAAAATGTTCATGTATATATACATATTCAGTTTTATTATTATTTTTTTAAATATGGCATTTCGTTAAAAAAAAAAAGCATCTAGTTTGACAACAATAGAAAGCAGCTTAGTGTTGTTTTTTCCCCATAGCATTTTCTTTCTACTTTAAAATAAACACCATAAACTTATATAGAGAGGAATTATTTTTTTTTATTATTATTTTAGCCCTTTAGACCAACTTCTTCACATTCAGTAACACATGGTAAACTGTTAGATAAAGTTGTAGTAAGTCATGGTAAAATGTTAGATAACATTGTAGAAAGTCACGAGGCGCTGACCATATGTGTGAAGGACTTGGAGGTAAATACAAATGTATTGTGATGGAATTGAATCATTATTGTTGCACTATTATACAATTTCATTTTTTTATGCTCACTGAAAAAAAAATAGCACATAGTATACATTGGTGCTTTGAACACTTTAGTCTGAAACATTTAAATGGAGAGGACCGGGTGGCTCAATGAGTTAGCCTATCACCAATATGGCGTGGGTTCGCGCCCGGCTTTGTAAATTACAAAAAAGGGTGCACTCGACTCACAGCCACAAGTGATAAAGTTTACTAGTTGCTTGCCCATGGTCGATGGTTCTCTCAGGGTACTTCGGCTTCTTCCACCACTAAAACTGGTCGTCATGATATAGCTGAAATATTGCTGAAAGTCGCATTAAACACCAAAAATCAAATCAATCAAATAAAACAATTTAAGCGGTTTTCAGGAGTTTACTTCAGTTTAATTTGACATATATCCTTCTCTTGGAAATAAAAAATAAAATATTGTCTTGAGTTTTATTTAATGTACAGCATTTTTTATTCACAAAATTGACCTAATATGACAAAACAGAGATTAATATTTGAATTTATGAGACAACAATTATATCTGAGGAAAAAATGAAAAATAAAGATCTACATGTTTATGTTCCATTTTTTTTTTTAATTTGATATCCGTATGAAAGCTTTAGTCTGACATGTTTTCTTTTTCATTGAAATTTATAGAATTTTTATTCTGTCTTTTTTTTAAGGCTGAAATGGGGAAGAAGTTGGATCAAGGTGTCTTAGATGGGTTGAGTAAGTAATGAAACCTTGTCAATCTCTTGTATATATGTACAAAACTGGTATCTTGTATAACAGTAGTCAAATCTATTTAGGTCGAAGTCAAAGGCACCATTGATATTACCTCGAGGGGCCGTCGTAACCATGATCGTATGGTAGTTGGATTTACAACTACCTATGCAATAAGTGCCTATCACCACTGATGTTGTGAGTTCGAATCTCGATCAGGGCAAGGTGTACAACATTATGTGATAAAATTTGTCAGTGACTTGCGATAGGTCTTAGGTTTTCTCCACCAATAAAACTTACCGCCATGATATAACTGAAGTATTGTTGAAAGTGGTGTTAAACACCATCAAACAAACAAACATATTACCTCAAAGCAGCTGAGTATTTGAATTCTGTAATAAATTATTTGCTGAAAGCTGAAAGCTACTGGACTATGAAGAGTGGTTGGCATTTTTTTTTTACTGAATATGACATTTATTACCCCCTTTTTCTTACAGATGTATCATCAGAGATAATGGAACAACTCCAGGAGTTGAAAGAGCAAGTTGGTGCCCTAGGAGCTGCAAGGGAATGGGTAAATTCAAAATTTTGTTTTAAAACTATTGAATAGTGTGAAATTAAATATACTATAAAAAATGCTGTGCATTCTTAACTTGGCAGATATAATTTAAAAAAAAAGTAGTTGATAGAATTTATTGTAGTAACATTTGTCCACTAGTATAGATTGCAATGTTTTGAATTTGCTTAATTAGAACTAACATGTTATTTCAGGACAAACATTGATAAGGTATAATTCTGTACTAAATTGATCTTTAGATATATTATCTGTATCACATTGTATTTCTCTCTTTCAAACTTTTTTTCATGATAATTGGCTAAATGATATGTTGTTGTTGTTGCAATAGCACTTATCTCAAGGAACACTTTATATTTTTGGAGTACAATGTATTAAAATTATGATGTTTGTTTGAGTAGTATATATACTGATCCTCAGAAGGAGGCATATTTTAATTATGAGATAAGGAATCTAAGAAAGAATCTAAAGTTCAGTTTATACAGGATTCTAGTTTATTCAGGGTTTGGTTTAAACAGGTTTATACAGGATTCTAGTTTATTCAGAGTTTGGTTTAAACAGGTTTATACAGGATTCTAGTTTATTCAGGGTTTGGTTTAAACAGGTTTATACAGGATTCTAGTTTATTCAGAGTTTGGTTTAAGCAGGTTTATACAGGATTCTAGTTTATTCAGAGTTTGGTTTAAGCAGGTTTATACAGGATTCTAGCATATTCTAGTTTATTCAGGGTTTGGTTTAAACAGGTTTATACAGGATTCTAGTTTATTCAGAGTTTGGTTTAAGCAGGTTTATACAGGATTCTAGTTTATTCAGGGTTTGGTTTAAGCAGGTTTATACAGGAATCTAGTTTATTCAGGGTTTGGTTTAAGCAGGTTTATACAGGAATCTAGTTTATTCAGGGTTTGGTTTAAACAGGTTTATACAGGATTCTAGTTTATTCAGGGTTTGGTTTAAACAGGTTTCACTGTATTTAAGATATCATTATTAACCATCATTTCTAACTATTATTTCTATGCACTAACACTTCAACTTTATTAATCCTTCCTCTCTATCCTAACTTATTACTAGATCAGTGAACCATTAGAACTATTAGATTCTCCTCCCTCAACAAGATCTGTCACTTCCAATGATGATCTGAAGGAAATGCAGGCCGCAGACATAACTAGCTTAGAAATGAAAGTTTCCATGTTGCAAAATCAACTCTACCAGATTCAGGATACTATTAATCCTGATGACAGTACAAGATGGGAAATCAGTCGTGGAACTCCTTATGAAGAAGTGATTAGTCTTATCTTTACAGAAAATGAACCTGATAAAACAAAGAAACTGGCTTCTGCTGTCAATGATCAACTGCATGATATCAGAGATGCTTTCTATGCTCTGGACAAAAATCTAATGAAAAAGGCTACAGTACAGACTGAATCAGAACCTGTAGAAATTCTGTTAGAACGGACTAATTCAGCAGACTTTAAAGATATGGTTAGTATGGAAAATAATAAAATCTGCTGCATTTTAATCTATGATATTTGAAATATGAATCTTGTAGGTTGCAGATTGGAATAAAAGGTACTAAATACTTATAAAATAGAAGGTACTTAATTTAAAATCCCTTTAAAAAATTCTGAAATCGATGGAATTATTCACAATGAGAACAGTCTTCCACAGTAAAGGTGTAACAAACTTAAGTTGATGTCAATTTGTTTTATTTGTATGACTGTTGCCCATGGTGTACAATCTTGGTACTTCAGGTTCATATACATTTATGGAATATTGTTCATTTTCAATGAGTAAAACATTCCAGTTGCTGGACATTTGTTAAATTCTTTCATTTTGCATAAATTCACTGAGGCCTAAATTAAAATATTGATTGTTTGCCGTCAGCCGACCGACCCAAAAAAATTTGTGCGACTCAAAAGATTTTATTGCTGTTTTTAAAATAATATTTTTTTTATTTCTGAAATTTTCGTTCCGGTCCGTTCCGTGTTTTAGTAAAGTTCCGGTTTCCTGTATATTCGGGATTCTCGTAGTCTTACCATAGTTTGTGTCGATAACACATGTAATATAGCCCAAAAAGTGCAAGGTTCATGTATCTAAATCTAAAACAGAAACATGCACTGATGTCTATTTAGCTTCATGCATGCTCAGTACATGTATATTCATACTGTATACTTAATATTTTAAGCATACAAAAAATGTATGTCTGGTTCAGAAAAATAAAATAATATACCTACCTACCTACCCAGTACAAGATAGGGAAATCTCCGACACCCTTGGGTAAGATGTCAATCGATCTCTTATGAGGTTTGCCAAGTTAGAGAACGATTGAAATCTTACCCAAGGATGTCGGAGATTGCCCTATTTTGTGCTTTTTCCGGTGTTTGATTTTATTTCTCACTAAGCAACTAATTGTTTTGTTTAAATTCCATCGAGCGTTTTCACTCAATTTTTTTTCCCATTGCTGAAGTAAATATTCAATTTATCCATATGCATTCGTGTCTTGGCAGTATTTTAAATGTATTTCATAATAAAAATACAATGTATTTAATAAATATATTATAAATGTTTACTACAACAGTGATAAATACCTGTAAAAAAAATAGTTGAATTTGGTCAAAGGGAGATAATTTCTTTCTTTACGTTAGTTACTAACAATGGAGAGCACTCTATTACTTACTCAAAGTAAACAAACATTGACTGGAATAGAGGTGGGAAAAAAAAGAGTCGTGACAGGTGCACGATAGTTAAATCGTTAGCTAGCAGAATAGTATACATAGATTAATTTAAAAATACTTATGTAGTAGAATCATGGTTTTATTGATGAGAATAAAGTTTGAACCGTGATGAAGAGATGAATAGATTTTTTTCTGGGAAAGAGTGTGTGATTTTTCTTGTCTTGTATACAAGACAAGACAAGAATGTCTTCCACTGCTAAAAATAGGAACTGGCTTATCTTTTTAGTGAGAAATGAATATCTTCATCAGTAAAATAAACATGTTTAAATTGAAATAGAATATGATATTTAAACAAAAAAGGCAAGCTGTTTCATTAAAAAAAATGTTCACTTGAATTCAATGTATTTTGATATCAAAATGAAGAGATAAATGTTTTTTCTAATACTTTCTTCAATAATAGATTTAGACATGACAAGTGGTTGTGCGTATTTAAATATTACAATTAATTAACATAACAAAAAGTTGACTTTTCTTTTCAAGTTCTGTCTTTTTATCCATTCACCTATTAAGATTGATGATTTAAGGCTACTGATGATGCTGACCCACAACATGTTGATATTTCTTTTGCTTCAAAATTTTAAATATGCATTTTTGGATAATAAACATTTGCATACTTGCTCATTTGATTGTTGGATTTTTTAGGACCTTGATGCCCTGCTAAAATCACAGAATGCAAACAGAGAAGAAATTGAGGTTTGTTATTTCACTTTACATGCAATAATTAGAAAGTCAAAGCAAATGCCTCATTTTAGTCCATTTAGAAAGTGAATGTTGTTTAATGCCAACTCAGCAATTTTTCAGCTATATCATAGCAAGAACAAGTTAAATTTTAATAAGATAATAATGAGGTCCACTTTGTACAAAACCAACACTCTTAGTTAGATTTTTATAGTGCTAGCTCACTGAGACAACATTCATCAGATAGACATGTCGCCCCATTTGGACACAATATCCTGATTTCGAGCTAAACCATTTTTACTCTTTCTCCTTAATGCTGCGTGCTTAGCGGAGAAGCAACAAATACCAGTTTTGTAGTCTTTAAATTGACCTGATTGGGGCTCGAAACCATGATCTACCTGTACCAGTTACCACACTCAAGGCAAGCACACTAACCATTACACCGCCGATGCGGTCTAGCCCATTTAGATATTTTACCACCCTTGTTCTGCTGTACTTCACTCAAGAAACGACAAAATTTACCACACTCAAAAATACTCTTAAACGTCATTATATTACACTTTATTGAAGAACTTTTAATCTTTAATGTATTTATATTTTCATATTGTCATTTATTTAATAATTTATTGTTTTGTAAATATTACATTAATATTATTTTACAGAGAGTGTTTGCCTGCTGTAAAGAATTAATGCTGAGTAAAGCCAATAGGACTGAAGTGCATCAGGTAAGTTTATTTAGTTGAAACTGCAATATTTTTTGTTTATGGTTCCCTGTCTATGATGAGCTTAGGAAATAAATATTCCCAGATTCTGATCCAACTTGTTCAAGCAGCATAATAGAAAACATCTATGTTTTAGCTGAAGCAACTTAACATTACATTAAATTTACCAAGTTCTGTTAATATTTTCATTAGTTAACTTTTTTTTATTATTTTGTTTTATATATATATATATATTAGATGAAAGACAATTATAAATTATGATTAATTTCACATTTCGACTAAAGTACACAAAAATTAAATCAATGAAAGTATTTTTTTGTTATCTTATTACACAATACTGTATCGCATCATCGCCAGTAAACTCAATTTGCGACCGTGAAATTTTGAAATACAATACAGTTATCTCCTAATTATTATTTTTGTCTATGTTTAGAAAGCTGATAAGAGGGCCTTGGTAGCAGTCAATTCCTTGATTGAGAGAAAAACAAATGATATCCTAAATAAAATGGCAGTAAACGTAAGTTTTTACAACAGTAGATATTTTGTCATGTATTGTTAATGACTTTAACATTGGATAAACTCACCGGATATTTTAGCTTTATGGTGTTTAATGCCACTTTCAACAATATTTCAGTTATATAGTGGCATTAAGTTTTATTGGTGGAGGAAACCGGAGAAAACCACTGACATGCCGCAGCTCACTGACAAATTTTTATCACATAATGTTGTACAACCTTGCCCTGAGCGAGATTCAGTCTCACAACTTTAGTGGTGATAGGCAGAGATTGCATAGGTAGTTGTAAATCCAACTATCATACGATAGGAATCAAAGGGAAAAAAAAGAATCTGAAATGATTACTTAAAAAACATTGTCAACCTATGAAAATTTTAATAAGGTATTAATCAGAATCTGTTAATCAAAGAATTGCAAATAAAAAATTACTACCAACACAAGAGATTGGCAAGATATGAAAGTGTCCAGAGGATGTTCTGAGATTTCCTAACACTCTCCAGCAATGATGTGAATTTAAGTATTAACTCAGTATATTACGGATTTGTTTTTTTTAATAGGTTTGAAAGATGTTCTTATGTCGGTTTAAAGTGTGATGCCAAATTACCGATTAATCAAAATCGTCCAATACAGTTATATAAAATGATTTCACAAATCATTCCTATTTTTCAGGAAGACAATTGGAATGAGCAATGTCAGATATTTAATGATAACATTAATGAAAAATTAGATCGTGAGGAATTGGAACCTCTAAAGGAGGCACTCAGTGATAAGTTAAAGAAAGAGAATCAAGCTCCTGTAGAATGGGTAGATGATGTTAATGAAGCTGGAATTAGGAGGTAAATAAAAACTACATGTAGCTTCTTTAACAGATCTCTTTATATGACAGAATAATGTTTTTGTGTTATTTTGAACATTAATATAAAATGTACGGATACTATGAAGCAGCCGGCCGCGATACTGGTATTACAATACTGGTAATGCCAGTATTTTACCAGAATCTTCCAGTATCTGCAATACTGGTAAATACTAGTATCCCAGTATCTTCCAGAATTTTCCAGTATCTGCAATACTAGAAGATCCTGGTCATTGGCAAAATATGAGTATTGTAGATACCGGAAGATTCTGGGAATTACTGGTAATACCAGTATTGCAGATACTGGAGGATTCTGGGAAATACTGGCAATACCAGTATTGCAGATACTGGAAGATTCTGGAAAATACTGGTAATACCAGTATTGCAGATACTGGAAAATACTGGTTATACCAGTATTGCAGATACTGGAAGATTAGGTATGAAGTTGCGGAATGTACTTTTATATTGGGTTTTTTTCAACACAGATCTTCCAAATCTTGCACATAACATTTGTATTCCGCTTCTACTTTCCCCGGGCCTCCCTGTACCCTGTCCACTCTCTCAGTAAAACCCCTCTAAACCGCCATAGAAATGTCTATGTAAAATTAACCCCTCAATCTGACCAACCCCTCAAAACCATCCAATTTTTCTGGTCCCATCGCTGGACGGTTTACAGAAGTTTCAGTTTATATATTATTTATATATTGAAGATGTGCATATTGTTTGGAATTGGTATTCGGACGAATTTTCGAGTTGTTGAACTTAGCCACTTTTTGTGAAAAATCGTGACATACATTGCACGATTAATTACCCCGCATAACCGGTAATTTCTGCGGCAATAAAATTTGTGCGGTTAACTCCGGACCGCAGAAATTAAAATCGCAGATTATAAATGTTTAATGTCTGGTACAAAATACCTCCAATTCCGCCGTAAGTGTTAAATATTTAATTAGTCCTAATTACTATATCCAAATAATAATAAAAAAAACTGGTACTATATACATGTTTACACAACAATTAAAGGTTATTTAGCTGTGGCATGATGATTTTTAACTGTTAATTATAATTAATCCAGATAAAGAAATATGATTCTAACATGCTGACACCAACAATAATTGAAACAATCACATGATTAAATGTTTACAATCATAATAAAGTTTATTAAAGCAATATTTAGAATTGTTATTACATAAATTAACATTAGTGTTTTTTTAATTGTTGTAATAGCTTCGAATTCGATTGAATAATATCAAATATATATTGGTAAGGTAATTTGACATGACTAGGCGGAGCCTAATACTAACGGTAAATACAATGAGCTGTGATTTACAGTTAGAATTAGGCTCTGCCCACTCGTGTCAAATTGCCAAATACTAGAGTTTCCAGTATTGTGTGTTTTACAATACTAGTATTACCAGTATTGCTGGATGAAGAATACTGGAGCTTCCAGTATTGTGTGTTTTACAATACTAGTATTACCAGTATTGCTAGATGAAGAATGCTAGAGTTTCCAGTATTGTGTGCTTTACAATACTAGTATTACCAGTATTGCTGGATGAAGAATACTGGAGCTTCCAGTATCGTGTGTTTTACAATACTAGTATTACCAGTATTGCTGGATGAAGAATACTGGAGCTTCCAGTATCGTGTGTTTTACAATACTAGTATTACCAGTATTGTTGGATGAAGAATACTGGAGCTTCCGGTATTGTGTATAGATCAACGATTCTGGTATTCCAGTATTGTAAATGCACGATACTGGTACATCCAGTATTGTATATGTACGATGCTGGTATTACCAGTATTGTAACATTACAATACTGGTATTTCTAGTATTGTAGTGTTACAATACTGGTATTACCAGTATTGTAATATTTACAATACTGATATTTCCAGTATTGTAAATATTATAATGTGTAATAATACCGGTATCGCGGCCGGATGCTTCATATTATCCAAATGTACAAATAAATTTATTGCTACCATATTATAATGTAGAATTTAAAAAAAAAAATTAAGATTTTCTGTCCAAAAACTTTAAAACAAGAAAACTTATTCTAAGCAAGAGGCAGCCATAGATATACTGGTGATAGGCTAATAAATGTACAAGCTATTAATTGTTTGATTAATATTATTGCATTTCTTGTTTTTCTTCTTTAACAGAATGTATGCTGGTATTGACAGGCCTTGGGTATTTATTACATGTATTCACTACTACTAATACTCGCCTACTTGTAACACATGCCTGTAACCTCCCTTTTTTGCACAGCACATTCCTTCTTGATTTGTGTTTCTTTTCAGATTGTTTTAGAGAATGAAAACACTGCATGATATCACTGTGTGGAAGTCTCATTTATCATTTTATTTGTTTATTTCATTCATTTCATTACATATATTGCATGTACAGTATTACTTTTGTTAGCATCTTAGGTAAAAACCTTCCATCTTAATTGTTTGATTTCAATTGATTGATTTATCTATTTTGAATAGAATTAACTAGTGTATTTAAGTTATCAAAACAAGGCAATTCTTTGAAATGTATATAAAGGATCAAAAATAAGAACACATTCCATCTAAAGTTGATATATGCCTTTGTCAGAGACTGATAATTTCCATCAGTCATTCATTGGATAATTAAAACTGATTTCTCATTAAAATCAGTTGGTTACAATTTTGCTGGAGGGTAACATTTATCATAGCATGCTTTTATTTACTAACATAGTACTTGATTTTCAGTGGCGTTATGTTCTGATATACCACTGTTTCTCTCATAGAATTTCATGTCTTGTTTTTCTTCTGTTCTTAGTCTTTACTTTTCTTTCTTCATTTTCCAGTGATACTAGTAAATCTACCAGTATTACAGAAAAACAGAAGGCCAAAATGGCTGAATCTGACCAGAATGCTTTAAAGGTTCATTTTGGAAATGATGATGAAACCCTTCAGAAACAGAGAAATGCCAGTAATGAGTAAGTTTGGAAAGATGACTTGAGGATCTGAAATACAGATATATAAACTGGTTACTAAACCGCTGATTTACAAGAAAAATATTTTACTGTTCACTTTTCTACCTGTTTCTAAAGCTCGTACAAATAAATTTTATTTTTTCCGACAATGTACTTATATATGATAGACTCAGATCGACGTCCACTCCTCAAATCAGCGTCCACTGACGTCATTATCTCAAATCACGGTCCAATTTTAGGATATTCTCAAATCGGCCTCCTTTCTAAACTCGCATATCTATAGGCCCGTTTACATGATCAAAGTTTGCCATCAAAAATAATTGTAATGACAGTTTTGTTTTGCGTGTTTTTTTTTTATCTGTTTCTTAAAGTTGTTTTTTTGTTTTGTGTGTTTTTAAAGCATTTTCCTATTCATTAATATTAAGGTTAGGTTTAGGGTTAGGGCTAATGTTAGTGTTAGGGTTAAGGTTAAGTTAGGATTAGGGTTAGGGTCCGCTAAAGTAGAAGTACAATGTACTCTGAATCTGGTCTTGTCCCTTCTCCATCATTGTTTCAAAACCATGTCCTAACGGGTGTGACGTCATTTGAAGTATACGTCAGTGACGTCATTGGACGTCAATTTGAGAAAGTGAAAAACGGCCATATATTTGAGAATTGGACGCCGATTTGAGGATTGGACGTCGATCTGAGTCTTATATATATATATATTGTATATCATATGTATCATCTGGGTATGGCTGATTACCAAACTTAGTATGTAATAAACATTTATATCTTTGAGTTATGATTGCATGTTTTATTTTCCTGACATTGTATTGTGTGTTTTTATTTCCTATTTCCATTGCATTCTCATCATAAATCATTATACTGTAATGTCTTGTGTGCGTTTTTATCTTCTTCTTTTTTCATTTTAACATCTGTTTTTTCTTCATTTCAGTAAATTAGTTTTTTCATATTTTAGCATTGTATTTTTTTTATTACTTGAACAATATAACAAATAAATTTCATAACTCATATTTACAAGAATTATTTCTGTTCGTCTAAATTATATTTGTTATGAATCCACCATTATATTGAAATGACAACCTATCTTTTGTAGTTATGTATATGCAGAAAACAATGCAAAAAACAGATCATGTGGTGGACAATTGCAACACACCACAACAAACCCTCACAAGTGTTTGACAAAGCGTCCACATCTAAGGTAAGAAATCACTTGAAAGGCCAGATCAAAGGTCAGATGTTTATAGCATGACAAATCTGTCACATCTAAGGTAAGAAATCACTTGAAAGTCCAGATCAAAGGTCAGATGTTTATAGCATGACAAAGCTGTCTCATCTAAGGTAAGAAATCACTTGAAAGGCCAGATCAAAGGTCAGATGTTTATAGCATGACAAAGCTGTCACATCTAAGGTAAGAAATCAATTGAAAGGTCATTTAAAAAGTCAGATGTTTATTGTATGACAAAGCTGTCACATCTGAGGTAAGAAATCACTTGGCAGGCATATTTCATGTGAGATTTATGCATCTCGCATAACTTGATCTCTTTTTTGTGTGTCACAATGTGGAAGTGTTGCAAAATCAAGCCATTTCCTGTGAGTCTTTCAAAACATGGAAATTGTGATCACTACAAACTCTAAACTACTGTATATTTTCAAGTTGCTTGTCAGTTGTGTACGTTTTATATCTAAGATTTAAAACAATACAATAATTTTGAATATCATATTTATATTTTTATTAAACCACATAGTGTAGAAGTAAAATATTTTTGTGAATAGCAGCCATTGTCAAGTTTAGCATAAATGTCAGACATTTTACCAAATAATGTGAGAAATATTGTATTGTTTTAGATTGTATTTTCTAACCTCAATTTAATTTATCATGACATTTTTATTTCAGTAATATCATTATCAAAGAGGATGAGGAGACAAATATATATCCTCTATACAAGTAAGTAATGTATATATGATGACACTTTCTTGACTGCTAATATTAAAAACATTCAATTACTGATGTGACAGCTTTATCAGTCACAGTATTGGCATGCTGTTGACTACAATTTTTTATTGACTTCTGACAATGGTATTTTTGAAGAAGAAAAAAAGGATTTAAAAAGTCATGGTTTTTGCATTCATATCCTTCACTGATAAGAAATGAAAAATGATTTACATATCTTGTTGTAAGTTATAATTGACATACCTTGTGTCACTGCTTATTTTATGAAACTCTTTATATAATTTACTTGTGTTATGCACTTGTATCATACTGTATTTTGAAAAGAAAGTTCGAACAGCATTGGTCAACACTTCCTCCTTATATCAACAAAACAAACAACCACCTCTATTTCAAATCTCTGAACATAAAAAGAACACACCCTATTTGATTATAATTAAGATGCCATGGTTAATGTAAGATATATTTTGTTACAGGGAAGAAGTACTACAAGGTGTTGATGGAATCATCTACAGAGGACGAATGGTTCGTGTGGAGGCCAATCTGCCACCAGTGACCCAGGCCACTCAGGTAAGAAACTGATTGAAAATATGTTAATGGGAAGTCATTAGGCAAAGCTGTCATCAATGACCCAGGTGACTCAGGTAAGAAACTGATTGAAAATATGTAAATGGGAAGTCATTGGGCAAAACTGCCATCAATGACCCAGGTAACTCGGGTAAGAAACTGATTGAAAATATGTAAATGGGAAGTCATGAGGCAAAACTGCCATCAATGACCCAGGTGACTCGGGTAAGAAACTGATTGAAAATATGTTAAAGGAAGTCCTTAGGCAAAGCTGCCATCAATGACCCAGGTGACTTAGGTAAGAAACTGATTGAAAATATGTTAATGGGAAGTCATGAGGCAAAACTGCCATCAATGACCCAGGTGACTTAGGTAAGAAACTGATTGAAAATATATTAATGGGAATTCCTTAGGCAAAACTGCCATCAATGACCCAGGTAGGAATCTCTTTGGAGATATAGAAACCTGAACCAGTCATTGACCCAGATGAAAACCCGTTTTAAGAGGTGTTCTTGTGAAGTTTGGAGAGATAACCAACATAACCAAATGACCAAGGTTAGAATTTGAAATTGTGGTCAAAACAGGGTGAGAAAATTACTCTAGAATTGTATGTTTTGTAACAAATCTATTACAGAATTTAACAGATTACTTACATAGCTTTTTTTACTTTCTAGGATCCAAGTTCTATGCAGAGAAAGGATAAAAGTCCACATCAAATGAGACATAAAGTAATGCGGGAAGCAAGACCAAGTTCAAGCAAAATGCTCCTTACTCCAAGACCACCACCCAAAAATGGTTCACGCCCAACACTGAAGTGTTATTAGATGCCTTATACAAATATCATTTTCTTATGAACAATGTAACACAATGATTCGCACTCTGTTTAGTGTTATGTATAGTCTGGTGCATATCTCCACCTTGTATTCTATCCTGAACATTTAAATATGACATCTCCTTACAATCAGGAATGGCTGTCGGATAAAATTGACTTATTTTTAAACTAAGGTTAATAATATAGTGAGAAATATACTTATACAAGTATTGTTAGTATTTGTTATGTTTGGGTAATAATTACTTCCAATATTGTTGGGATAAAATGCAAAGTAATTATTTGCTAGCATCCTCACTTTTCCAGTCTGTGCCAAATTGTCAGAGGATCTGTCTGTCATTCGGTCAGACAGGCTGATTGGTTTTGTCTGTCTGAAATATTTTTTGTCTGACAGAAAAGTTTCTACTATAATTGTTAAGTTGGGTGTCATATTGACATTTACCTTCATCATGTTTAGCTTGTAATAAATGGTATACAATTACACTTGTTGTTTTAATTTTTATACTGTCTCAGCCTTAATCATGTTACTTTGTTAAATTGTTCATGTGAAAATGTTGAGAAAGATTAAACTTATATTCTCTGACAAATGTGAAAACTGAATTCCTGAATTCCAGTTTTCTTCCTCTCCCAACAAAATTGTCACAAAATTCATCAACGTCTTTCTCAGCTAAATCAAATAAATACTATATTTCTTCAATATCCTCGTCCCCCTCATCACTTTCAGTTCCCTCATTTAAATTCTCATCATTGTCAGACTCATCACATTCGTGAATTCATCGTACTGGAGCCACTGTCCCTTCTTTCCAGTTTTTGTTGAACTTTCTATCAGGCTGATTTTCTTCGTATTTCTTTTTCCTTTGGTTTTGTTCATCTTTGGAAAGAATAGTCCGAAGTTTCAATGATTTCCCAGGGACTGCTCCCTCTACGTATTTAAGTTGAAACATCATACATGTCATATGCCAGTTTAAAACCGGAAATTTAATCGGTTTATTCCTTGTAATCGCACATGCTCAAAAAATAAAAATCATGGAACCGGTCACGGAACACGTCGGACATTTGATCTGGAAAAAGATTGTAGTTCGTCGGTCCGACAACAATTTTATCTGTCAGAACCGACGACATTTGGGAAAGACTGCTTTTCATGTGTAATGTGTATACACTGTTAACAATATGTACTATATGTATGTTATTGTCTTGTATTTGTACTACTTGGAATTATTCCTAAGGGAGATATTTACAATTGGTGCATAAAAAAAAAATTCCGAGAAACTTATACATAATTGGTCTGATGTTATATTACTTGTTTAAGTTTTAAAAACTTATTATGAAAAACAAATTTTGGGGATAAATTATAAACAAAACAACAACAAAAAACTATAAACAAATTATGACGAAATAATGATAAAGAAGTTGATTAATGAATGACAATGTCATGTGATTAAATAAAAGGTTAACTGATTATGAATATTCAATGCATCTAAGCAGTATTATCAATATTTGTAGATTTTTATTATAAATTTTATTGAAAGGTTATATTAAACAGCTATTAAATCAGTTTTCCATCCATTAAATGTTTGTTATGGGAGTTTTGGTTAATTGTTATTTATTGACCATTCCATCCAATTGTTTTTGTTAATTTATTCAGTATTTAAATTAGTGCAATATATATATATAATTGTTTTTGTTAATTTATTCAGTATTTAAATTAGTGCAATATATATATATATAATTTTTTTTTTTTTAAATTTAGTCAGTATTTAAATTAGTGCAATATATATATATATAATTGGTTTTTTTTTTTTAATTTATTCATTATTTAAATTAGTGCAATATATATATAATTGTTTTTGTTAATTTATTCAGTATTTGAATTAGTGCAATATATATTATTCTACTTGACTGTGATATTGTTTTAGTAGCTTCTGTTGTAGTTGTTTGAATCATATTAACTTTTTCTGTCTGTCTGTCTGTCCTACCAAGGGAGGTAATAATTTTATTGATTTGTAAGTTATATTTAAAGATCAGAAGAAGATTACAAAACATACATTGTAAGACTTCTGTTTAGATGCATGAAGAACTTTGCATAGATACAAATTTGTTTTGAAATGATTAAAATTTATTGATATTAGAAGTAACTATTGTCATTACCTCCCTTTAATTAACCTTTGCTCAAATGTAATATGGTGCTGAAGGGAATTATTTATTTACATCCCATACTTTTACAGATTTTATTTTTGTTTTCAGTAGTGCTTGACAACTGTGCCAACATATTATATTTTACCTATTTCAGATTTCTGAAAACATATAGAATGTGAATTTTTTAAGCTATTTTTAGCTGAAATGATTAGTGATTGTTTAATCATTTTTGTAGTTTTTTCTACACTTTACAGTGTGAATTTATTATTAAAACAAACTTTGTTTCAAATGAAAAGCCATATCATAGTTATTTTATATTTGTAAGGTGATTCTGAGAAAACCAGTCCTTGCTCTTACTCCTGAATACCGAAAAGCTGCAAATTATGGCAAATACCAATTTTATAGTCTTTGGTTTGACCTGACAGGGGCTTGACTCGACGATCTACCACACTCGAGGTGAACATGCTAGCCATTAGACCACTGATGTGGTTGATATATGATATGGCAGGAAGTCAAACACTCTTATGACAGCAAGTCAAAAACTCTTGTATCTCAAAAATAACAAGTAAAACATCAAAGGCATAGTCACACAAATGTTTTTAGTGGTTTCTGAGAAAAATGGTGAAATATGAAAAATCTTGTGGACAGCAGTCTAGCTTGAACATGTGATATTTGATATTGAACAATACAATAAAGAAAAAAATACATACAACTGGTTTAACCCAGCCACATATTTGTGCCTGTCCCAAACAATGACCTGGATGTCCAACTCCATATGTTGTCTTTTTTTTATTGTTCAATTGTTTGAGTTGGTTGTTCGTTTTGATGATGTTGGTGGAATTGTTGACCATCTTTGTTTAAATTTCTTTTTGTAAGAAAAGTTTGAAGATACCAAAGGGATAATCATAATCTGTAAATCAAAGGACAGACAACTCAATGGCCAAAAGATACCAAAGGGATAATCATAATCTGTAAATTAAAGGACAGACAACTCAATGGCCAAAAGAAAAAAAGACAAACAATGATCTACAAAACATTACACAAAAAACTAGAAATCGAGCAACACAAACGCCACTAAAACAGGGATGAACTCAGGTGCTACAGAAAGGTAAGCCGTTCCTGCTCCACCAGTGGCACCCATTGTTATCTAGTTACAAATCTGGTGAATGAGGAAAGGACCGGGAAGTGCTTACGACAGGTGGAACATATCAATGGTCCTTTGTGACACAGATATTCCATAATGATTAACCTAGTCATGTTCTGAACCATAAAACTTTCGCAGTGATGACTTCAACTTAACCAATAGGAACCCTGGTTTCAGTAGCTTCCCTGTAAGCAGCAACACTCTTATCAAGTAAATCCTGATAGGAATCGCAAGCTCTGGAATATCAGATCAACTGAGAGATTGTTTTTGTAGAGTGTTGTTTGTCTTTTTGTCCCTTTTTAATTTGGCCATTGTGTTGTCTGTCTGTCTGTCCATATGCAGGTGCTGCTGGAATTGTTGCTACATATAAATGGAAAGTTCATAATGGGAAAATGGAAATCATCTCTTTTGCCACAACGTTTCGTTCTTAACTGAACATCACTGTTAATTTTGATGCATAGGTCAAAGTATGAAGCAGATCTAGCTGTATTTGTGGTATCCTTTATTTCAAGCTCAATGGGATAGATTGATTGATTGATTGGTGTTTAACGTCCAGCGAGCAATTTTTCAGCTATATTCAGGACGATCAATGGGATAGATGTCATCAACAAAGTCATCAAACTTAGAATTATTTAAAATACATCATCTATATAGCTGAACGTGAAATTGAAGGATCGAGCTAGCTTTCTTTTCGGTTTTCTTGAAAAAGCCTTGTATGAAGTCTGCCTCATACGAATAATGGAACAAGTCAGCTAGAAAAGGAGCACAGTTTGTACCCATAGGTATGCCGACTGTCTTGAAAAACATGTCCACCAAATAAAATAAATATGTTGTCAATCAAATCTCAAAACATTTTGATGATATCACATTCACAGAACTTTTTCGAAGAATCAGTGTTTTCTTTGTTTTTTTTTTACAAAATTAGATTTGTCCATTCCTAAGACAAGATATTTGTATCTACATTGGCCATGAAACATGGCTGGACTAATTAATTATTTTAATGTCTTTTAGCTTTGAGTGAGGGAATAGTTGTGTTGACGGTAGAGAAGTCAAATTTTTAATGCTATTGCAGAAGGATAAGATCAAGCATTTGACAAATTAATGGTTGATTGTATATTGTGTCCCAAGTCCTCGAGTCCAAAGTTCCATATAGACGAGGAATTTACCAGATATGCAAATGTAAATTGATGTACTGTTTTGAACTCCTGTGTCTTAATGTGCCCAATATTGCCAGTGGATTGTCCAATTTGGATTTCCCCTTCGGTTTTCTCTAACGTTGATCAAGTCCATCAGTGACTTGCAGCCAGTTCAGTGGTATTCTCCAGGTACTCAGGTTTCCTCCACCAATAAAACTGACTGCCATGACATAATTGAAATATTGTTGAAAGTGGTGTTAAACACCCTAACCCTAACACTGTAAAGTTTCAGTTAAAATTGTCCAGTGTTTCTAGCAGAAATATACGATTAGTTTATAGATTTGTGGAGAACTATTGCGAAAACAGCAGTGGGAAAAATATCTTCAGAAAGATAGCAACTGAAAGTGCATTTGTGAAGGTTTTTTTTATCATTTGTCTATATATGTATTGCCGTTGGAGATTTAGCTATCATGAAGAGAGGGTTGTGATCCCATTTACCGGTTTAATCCTGCCACACTGATGTGCCTGTCTCAAGTCAGGACCTGGATTTTCAACATCTTATGTCGTGTTTTTTTTTATGTTCAGTGAGTTCAGTTCAGATGAGAGGTCATTTTCAGTTTTGTTGATATTGGTGTAAGTGATTGCCAACACTGTTTAATTTTCTTTTCAAAACAATGTCTGTAATGTTATTTTCCGAAATTATTGATGGACAAAAAAAGATATTCACATTGACATCAAGTAACTAGATCTGGAAAGGCATTAAAATTAAATAGGTGCCATCATGGTGGTGATCGTATTGTAGTTATATTTACAACTACCTATGCAAACAGTGGCTATCACCACTAATGTTGTGAGCTTGAATCCCACTCATGGGGAGGTGTACTTGATACAACATTATGTGATAAAGTTGTCAGTGACTTACTGCAGGTCGGTGGTTTCCTCCATCAGTATAACTGACTGCCACGATATATTTGAAATATTGTTGAAAGTGGCGATAAAACAATAACACATACCCTAACCCTTAAAATTAAAAGAAATATAAATGCTAAAGAATTTTATTCATAGACAGAACAGGATAAAGTAAAACAATAAAAAAAATGAGCTCAACACATACAGCAAAAATAGCATTAAATGAAAGCCCCAAAATAGCCTTCACATTAAAGTATCAGGGTAATATTAATTTAATATTTGTCTCCTCATATGCTCAATTTAATTTGATAAAATATTTGAAGAAAAAATTTCTTTAAATTTTTTTTAATGCAAATGTACACATAACTTGCATAACTTGCATATGTTGATTGCATTTCTTTAATATTTGTCTCCTAAGGTATCACATATATGTTAAATTTAATTTCATGAAATATTTATTTTTTTTAAATTCTTTAAAAAAAAAAAATGCCAATATACCCATAATTTTGATTGCAAATTCTTTTCAGCCAAAAAAAAATTGATTAATTATGCCTGGACCATATATTTCATTTGTAGCCTTATCTATTGATGCCAAATTATCACACAAAAAAAGGTTAAAGGTCACATGACCTAATAAATTATTACTGAAATATTATACTTGAAAACAATACTTGTTTTCATAGAAATGGAGAAGTTTAATATTTGTTTCGTTCAAATGAATCGATTTAAATAATGCACGACAATCTATCAGCTCAGAATTACGATTATTTTTTTGTGATAGTAGAAATCGTTAAAGCACGATAAAATGTTAAGAAAAGAGAAATAAATAGGAGAAAAACTAAAAAAAAATCATTGATCAAAAATCGAAAGTCCATTGTAACTGTCTTATTATTTCATACATTTGTCTCGTCCTTTAGGTGATCAACAAAAAAAGTTATGTCTGTTAGATCATGTGCCCCATGATGTACGCTGTTCCTTGGTGTTGATTGGTGGGGAACGTCCTTCCATTGTTGTCCTCCGTCAAATCCCATCATTTGCAGTGACGATTCGTTAAAGCATCCTCCTTCGTCCACTTTAGTCAACATTTCATTATCTCCTATGCTTGCCGACTTGAAGACGGGTTTGCTTGGACCCAATAAGTCATCCTTATTAATTAGAGGAGGTGGCGCCATTGGTTTAGGTTGTTGAGGCTTGTTTGTCATTGGATGACGATGACGTAGGTGTGGTGGAGCATGCCTAATAGGTGGTACCATAGGATGTTTTTTCAAACTGAAAGCTAGTGTTTCTTTCTGATATCTTGGTATCTCCACTTCTTTTATAGGTTCCTTGAAAAAAAAATATTCATATAATAAATAGTAAGTCAAGAATATAAACTGCTATTTTTGCATTCAATGAAGTCCATGATCACACAAAGATAACAGAGGCCATCATGGTCCTGATCATATGGTAGTTAGATTTACAACTACCTGTGCAATCAGTGCCTATCACCACTAACGTGAGTTTGAATGAACCCTGTTCATGGCAAGGTGTATTCGATACAACATTATGTGATAAAGTTTGTCAGTGACTTGCGGCAGGTCGGTGGTTCTCTCCGGGTATTCCGGTTTCCTCCACCAATAAAATTGACAGCCACGATATAACTAAAATATTGTTGAAAGTGGCATTAAACACCATAAACCAAACCAACCATGCCCTATTATAAAAACTAGTCAAGAATGAAACTGCAATAATAAATTTTCAGTGTTTTGCATTCAATGATATCCATGATCACATAAAGATAACAGATCGCAGTGATTATAAAAAGATTTTTTCCAACAGCAGGTTGCATGCTATCATTGAATATACTTTCATCAATATACAGTCAAACCTGCCCTTGCGGTCACCTCTATTAAGCAGTCACCTGTATTAAAAGGTCACGGTCTTCTTATTCTGCCAAAGAAAATTTCGTATGAATTGAACCTCTTTTAAGAGATCACCTCTCTTAAAAGACCACTCTAGATTTGTCCCAGTTAGAGAACATGAATAATATAAGAACTCTCATACAGAAATCATAAAAAATATTTAATAAATTTAAACACAAATTATTACCTCAGTATCACTTAATTCAATAGATTCCATGGACTCACTGTCATCCAGGATTTGTTGCTCTAAAACAAACAAAATAATAACATTAATACCGCCATGCATAATACACACTTTTTTCTCATTAAAAATATTTGACTGTATTTGATTATACAGATGTCAGAAGACTTTGTAACTTAAATCACTATCTCTAAAAATGTCTGACTAGCTTCAGATAGAATAGCCAAAAAAATGAAGTTCGTTTTCAAATCGGGAATAGTAAAAAATATTTGAAAATAATCTACATACGTTCTCGCTTTTGTTGGTAAAAATGTCATCAAAATTGATTGTTTGATTGATTGGTGCTTAACGTCCAGCGAGCAATTTTTCAGCTATATTCAGGACGAGAACATTAAAAATTTAAACGCCACAGGACTCGAAACAAGGAAAGGTGATGGGTAGGGATGGATAATTTTGCCAGTGCAACAGGTCTCTTATGGACCACTCATTATGAGCATAATGCTCATAATGAACTGTTACACTGGGTTCTTTAACGTGCGGAGAGGGTGGCAATCTCTCAACACGGGACCGCGGTTTTATTTACGTCTCATCCGCAGAACGGGTTGGTTATGAATTTATGCATCCCGCACAACCGACGGATGCCCCTTCAAGCCGAAGAAGCTCTCTGTCCCATTTCTATACCCTAGGGTTCCCGCGGGGTTGACCCCTTTTAGAGGACTAGTGCCTCTAGGGCGGAGAAACCTGGTGTCTATTCTACCCCCGGCACACCCTCTAACATCAAAATTAAGCAAGAATTGTTTTTGGAATAATATTTTGAAAAAAATATGTGGTTTTATATGAAATACATAACAAAACATTACAGTGACTGAAAACATTTTGTACGTCTCTGTGTACATTATTGTGTTGTGTTTTTGCTTTGTTTTTCTTCGGCTTGTTGTACCCTATGTTGCCAGTTTTTCTGGATTGTCCATTTTTTATTGCCCTTTCGATATTCTCTAATGTTTTTTTTACAATAAAAAGAAAAAATGAAGCTTACCATCTGTAATACTAGTAGGATGAACAAATTTTCTACTTCTGAAAAAATAAATATATAAATTGTCATTGTATATCCTCTAAAAATTGTAATAAATAGATAAAGTAACGAAATCTGAATTAAAATATATATATATTTTTTTGCTTATCCTTTGAATCTGTGAAATAATTTAGGCTTCTATGTCAGATTGCATATTTGAGGATGTTTAATGCAATGCAATTTTCATACTGGAAAATGTCTTCAAATCAAATCGGTCTTGAAAAACAATAAAATTTGGGAAAATAAATTAAAAAGGTTACCTTTTAACTTAATGTTAGGATTATGGTGTTTAACGCCACTTTCAACAATATTTCAGCTACATCGTGGCAGTCAGTTTTATTGGTGAATGAAAATAGAGTACCTGGAGAAAACCACTGACTTGTCGCAGGTCACTGACAGACTTAATAACATAATGGTGTATCGAGTACACCCCGCCATGAGCGGGATTCTCACTCACAATGTTAGTGGTGACAGGCATTGATTGCATAGGTAGTTGGATTTTCAACTACCATAGGACCACAACCATGATGGCCCCCTTAACTGACAAAAACTAAACAATTGAATTTCCTTAAAAAATATTGATACAACATTTCATAGTAGATTAATTTGTTCCTTCAATATGTGTGTAAACTATTCTACAAAGCATCAAAGAATGCATTGAAAACTGTGGAAGGAATTGATTACACATAATAGGATTACCACCTATCGAAAATATTGATGAAAAAAAATCATAATTTCTGTTAAAAATTATTATCATCATTCAGAGGTCACATGCATATCTTCATTATGTCCCTAACATCTGTGCATAGGTTTGAAATCCTTTTCTTGAAAACTGAAAGAGGGGTTACAATTTTTCCCTGCATGCCTCCCTCAAATTCACTCTGCTAAAGTGCAACCCAGCCAACACGTATATGGAAAATGTGTTAATTTTTTTTTTAAATATTCATACTTAGTATCGCCATGATATAGCTGAAAAATTGCTGAGTTGGCATTAAACATCAATCACTCACACTTAGTCATTATTCTCAGGGCAATAAAAATTTTAGAAAATTTATTTAAAAAAGGTTAAACTCCTTAATTAAATTACAGAAACTGAAAAATAAACTGCTTAATTTCAATTTTCTCCATTGCCTTTCTAAATATGAAGATAAAATACCTGATAAAGTGGAAAAAAACATATACAGTGAAAAACCTGTCTAAATAGAACACTGAATAAAGTGAAATCATGTATAAAACAAACTTTTAAAAAAAGTCTCAATGTAGGAAATCTTTGTTAATTTAACCTGTGTAAACAGAACACCTGTCCATTCCAAACACAAACGTTGGTCCCAAAGAGGTTTGGCTTAGATAGGTTTCACTGTACATATTGAAAATAAGTCAACAAATTTGCATAAACATACTTAGTCTTTGTTCTGAGGACACAGAAGACAACAATAATGCAAGCCACAGCCAAAATGACCGCCAATGCAATAAGAGCGATCATCCATGGTTGTAATCCACAGTCTGGACAGGTACATGTAAAGCCATTCATCTTATTAATACATGTGTATGAATCTGGACATGGTGAAGGACTCTGTGCGCATTCATCTACATCCTCCTCACAATGTAGTCCTGTAAACTCTGGTATACATGCACAGTCATAATACTGGTCAAAACTTTCTGCTCTGTGAACATCTTCACATGGGTAATTACTATTGTTCTTAGCTAAAAGTACAAAAATGTATATATCAAAATTATAGTGTGCACCACACTTTTCTGGGATAACCTTCATCAGGTACACACAAAAATGAACAATTGGAAAGTCCAATAACTTAAAGGGATATTAAAGCTCATTTTGGTAATTTTTTGTATCTCATGAAAACTTGCAATTGGTTCAATAAATGATATTTATGAAACATTAACCCGGTTTTTATCAATGAAACTTTGTAAAAGTGACATAATTCGTTGATAATTCTGTCACATCTTGTGGTTTTTCCATTAATTGAATTTTTGCTTCCTGGACAAAAATTAATTTCAACCCTTTTAAGTGATATTTTAACGATAGTAGGGATTATATGGGCGTGCAAAGTATTTTTGGATTGTTTTTACAATTAAATTGAAAAGAAACAACCTTCGTCACGAGTTGAAAAAATATATGTTAAAACGAGCTTTAATATCCCTTTAAAGTTTTGTGAGCAATACAAACAAAGGGCCTACATAGGAGAGCCAAAATCGGCTAAGGAGACCTAGAAGTAATCTTTATTCTTTTTATTAATAATTATTAATAGGGGTTAGGGTTATGGTGTTTAATGCCATTTTCAACCATATTCCAGTTATATCGTGGTGGTCAGTTTTATTGGTGGAGGAAAGCAGAGTACCTGGAGAAAACCATCGACCTACAACAGACACACGAAAGACAGCTTGTGATACTAATAATATCTGGCCACAAAAGAGAAAAGTTGATTAGTGATCATCAGATGTTGTTTTTTTCTAATTTCAATAGTACCCTTATTTTAAAAAAAAACTTGAAAATGTGCTATATGATATGACAGTAAATCCCTTGCTATTTAGTGATTAACAATTAGGGATACTGTTAAAAGCTGTATACCTAGTAAATTGTTACAGCAAAATTAAGTGCAATAAAGTCATTATTTGTGAAGAAGAAAAAAAAAAGCTGTAAAATGAATTGTATGATAATAATGACAAACCTTGGCACTGGCCTTTGTTTTGACATGGAGATTCCATGATGGCAAACCTAATTGTTGTTATTTCTGATGTAGCATTCATATCATCCCTCACATACACCTTAACGTCATCATAGCCATAATAATCCATAGGTTGTATATAGGTCACTGTGACATAGATCCAAGACATCTGTGTTTCATTGTAGGGCAAAAGTTGAATGAAGTTTCCACAAGGAAAGGTATCCATCTGTAATTGTGAAGCAAATATTTTAGGAATAAGCATTCATTTATCATTACCATAATTGGTTGAGTATAGCACACACCTGTCTATATAACATTACCGTAATTGGTTGTGCACAGCACACACCTGTCTATGTAACATTACCATAATTGGTTGTGCATAGCACACATCTGTTTATATAACATTACCGTAATTGGTTGTGCATAGCACACACCTGTCTATGTAATATTACCGTAATTGGTTGTGCATAGCATACATCTGTCTATGTAACATTACTGTAATTGGTTGTGCATAACACACACCTGTCTATGTAACATTACCGTAATTGGCTATGTATAGCACACATCTGTCTATGTAACAATACCGTAATTGGTTGTGCATAGCACACATGTCTATGTAACATTACCGTAATTGGTTGTGCATAGCACACACCTGTCTATATAACACAACAATTACATAGTTCTCTCAGGAAATCACTGCAAAGAAGTATATTTTGTTTCTTATTTCTTTTGTATTATAGTAATCCAGACTTGCCACTTTTATTTCTGAGCAAACAGATGAGAATTACACAGTCCCAAATGGTATCGTCTACCCAATAGTCAGTGTTTCGGCACTGACATGGTTTATTAAGATTGATTTATTATTGAAATTTACAGTCTCAAACAATATAATTATAATTAAAACTAAGGTTCTCCAGTAGGCAACCATAGCTACTTTTGGGTATCCTGTCTCTTTGGTTTTCTTGCTTTCTTTCTGAACTTGTTTTTTATTTGCGTTTCCAATTTGTTTACTTTGAGTGTACCTTATGAAGGTTATTGCAGCAATGCATTGGTTTGGTTTTATGGTGTTTAATGCCCCTTTCAACAATATTTCAGCTATATCATGGTGGTCAGTTTTTTCGGCTGGAGGAAACCGGAGCACCCAGAGAAAACCATTGACCTGTCACTCCAGCAATACCTTGTGCGCATTAAATTAAATATCTACGTTTTTATATAACTCATTACAGTATACAGTAACAACTAATATTTTCCTACATAACACAGGAAAAGTTTGTTGTTGGCTTTGTGGCTTAGTGTAGTTAAAAGAATGATGAATATGTAGCCATGTTTAACACATAAATTAAAAAAAAGTCAAAAACATACCAATAATTGTTGAGGACAAGATTTAATCCTAGGTATACTGCTTTGTTCTAATGTCACTGACACATTCCCATGATCTGGATGTGATACAAATAATGCCAACTGGTCCCCTGCTTCAATATCATAAGCTCCAATAACAGCTGAAAATTGTTGTGTCCAAATATGTTGATTATGGTCTAACATTTGCTCCAGATAAACCTGTAAAAAGTAAATAATTACAACTAAAAATAACTTAAAACAACTAATGAAAATTACACTGCCAAAATCATGTCAGCATATTCAGCTACAGGCAGAATATATCTTTTGTAAAGTTATCTGAAGGATAGATGAAGTTGTTTCAGATGCCCTAGTAAAATTAGGGTTATTAGGTGCTTAACAATATGTCAGTTATATCTTGGCAGTCAGTTTAATTGGTGGAGGAAACCGGAGTACCTGGAGAAAACCACAGACCTGCCGCAAGTCAATGACAAACCTTTTCACATAATGTTGTATAGAGTACACCTCGCCATGAGCGGGATTCGAATTCACAACGTTAGTGGCGATAGGCACTGATGACATAGCTAGTTGTAAATCCATGATGCCACCTTCAACAACATTAGTTACAACATGGAGGCCAGTATTATTGTTAGATAAAATCGCAGATCTGCTGCAAATCAGTGTTAAACTTTATAAAAACAAATTGGTATCAAGTACACCTCAACACAGAGTGGTAGTAGACAATTATTGTAGAACAAATGTAAAGCTAACTATAGCAACAGTATTTGAAAATGTACAAGTTGTAACAGACAGAATGTAGAGAGTAAATGTGTGTATGAGAGATGGAGAGAGAGTCTACCTTTTCACTTTAATATTTATTTGAAAATGTACAAGTTGTAACAGACATAATGTAGAGAGTAAATGTGTGTATGAGAGATAGAGAGAGAGTCTACCTTTTCACTTTAATATTTTTTTTTTTATGTAACTCTTTTGAAATTTAATTTGTAAAAAATGAAAGTCATTATTTGTTCACTGATTTCTTTTGAATACCCCTGTATACCCTAGTCAGGTGGTAATGTACAGGGGATTGTAAAATCCTGACTATTGAAAAATAAATAAAAAAAAAAAAAAAAAAAAAAAAACTATAGCAAGACGACAATAAAAAAAATCTTCATGCAACAAAGAATAATTCATTTACAAGTCATATTGACCCATTGTATTATGGAGGGGCTGTTGTGTTCGTGATCATATGTTAGTTGGATTTATAACAACCTATGCAATCAGTGCCTATCACTATTTACATTGTGAGCTAAAATCCCACTCATGCGAGGTGTACTCAATACAACATTATGTGATAAAGTTTGTCAGTGACTTGCGGCAGGTCGGTGGTTTTCTCCAGGTTCTCTGAGTTCCGCCACCAATAAAACTGACCGCCACGATGTAATTGAAAAATTGTTGAAAGTGGTGTTAAACACCATAACCCTAACCCCCTAACCCAATGTATAATAGAAACTCACTATAACTGGTTCAGATGGATCCTGATGTAGAATAGACTCTCCATATTGAGTAAGGAACATGACTGGATGATCATTTTTATTTGTTACAGTAATCGTCAAGGTTACAGGTATACTAGCAGCAGGTATATCTGGGTCTGTTTGATTTTCTGTTAGAATTATATTGATGTATTCTGTCCCAGAACAGTCTGTACATGGTGTATACAACAAGCTACAAAATAATTTAAAAAAAATCTTGAATCCAATGTTATAAATAAGATTTTCAGTGAAGTAAATATTTTTTTCTAAGCTTAATTACTATATATGAAAAATCTGAAGATACAAAAGTGGTAATTGGAAGTCGTAAATCAAAGAAGGACAGACAATAATAATGACCCAAAGAAAAAGAACAAAAGGACAAAAAAAAGTACTACAAAACACTACACAGAAAACTAAAAATTGAGCAACACAAATCTCACTAAAATCCGGGGGTAAACTCAGGTGCTCGATCTGGAATTAATGACTTCATTAGTGACAACCGTCGTGCTACTCTTTTTATATCATGAATATTTGTAAATGATGAGTAAATACTGTTGTTTAATGTTTTCAGCCATATCTGGGCAAGAACAATTCATTTTTTGATGATGATGTCTGCTTTGTATCAGATCAACATGATGAGCTTGATTAATATAGTGTTAACTCATTAATATAACAGTCTACTCAACTCAGACATGTAATCCTGATTAAAAGACAACCAATAATTGTTGTTATTCTGCAATAATGACATCGTTTGTACAATAAAGGTTTACAAATAAATTTGTGCTTTAGTCATCTTGTATAGATATAAAAGTCTTCTGGTACCTGATTCATGCACATGTAGAGCAAACAGTAAAAAGAGATAACAGTATAGCATGAACATGACAGAAAGACACCCTTGAAAATTATTGAAATGACACTTGTTCTTCTAATTTTGGCACTTGTTTTGGAATTTTTTTTACATTGCACGATGAACACAATATACATACATTGTAGGCAAGAATGAATTACAGTCAAACCTGTCCTAATGGTCACCTCTATTAAGCAGTCACTTGTATTAAAAGGTCACCCTTTTCTTGTCTTGGCATATCAAATTTTATATGAATTGAACCTTTTTTAAGAGGTCACCTGTCTTATAAGGCCACTTTTTCTTGGTCCCAAGGGTGACCTCTTAACCCAGGCTTGACTGTATTACAAAAACAGGCCTAGTGCTTGATTTTCTACATATTTCTAAAGTTTATACAAACCATGACACGGGATTGAACACCTTATCTTCTGGACTCAAGGTGAGCAGAGTGACCATCATTATATTTGATAGACTCAGAGCAGCGTTCAGACTCAAATCAGTGCCCACTCCTCAAATCGGCATCATGACGCCATTATCTCTAATCATGGTCCAATTAAAGGGTATTCTCAAATCATAGTCCTTTCCAAATTCTCAGATCAGTGCTCGATTTATTGGTTAGAGTTAGGGTTAGGACATACGTCAAAGACGTCATTGGACGTCAATTTGAGAAAGTGAGAAACAGCCATAGATTTAAGAATTGGAGGCCGATTTGAGAATTTGAAAAAAGGACATAGATCTGAGGTACAGTGACGTAGAAATGGGACATGAATTTAAGGATTGGATGTCGATTAGAGGCTAGACGTTGATCTGAGTTTTACATATTTATGTACAGACTCTAGATATTTTTGGTAGAAAACCTGCATTATTAACATATTGAAACATATTTTGCTGGAAATATATTTTCATTATTTCTCATATTGTAAAGTTTTCTCTTAACCTTAGTAAACAGCGCAGATGAAAACAAAACACATAATATCAATCAATCAATAATCTAGTATCTTAATTAGCTAATAAATATAACGTCGACTTAAATTAATATTTTGATCATTTAGAAAATATCCTACTTACAGGCCATCTTCAGTCAAGGAAGGTTCACTCATTGAGTATGTATTATTTTCAAGATAAAACAAAATGGTGTCTCCTTCATCGTCCACAGCTTCTAACATATACTGTAATGTACCTACAACATCAATAATTGTCAACCATATTTCTTACATTTTTAATTGTTAAGCAACCAAACACTAAAATATTTACCGTATTTAGGGTTGTATAATGCACAGAATTTTGCCCAGATTCTTTAATTTGTAGGAGGGGTGCGCATTATAAACATGAACAATGTGTTTCACTCTTTCCCAGACTGGGAAATCACATGTCCGCCAATAAAACCCAACACATTTAATATTTTATTGAAGATGAAAAGAGATAAATGGTTCTTAAATTCTCCTAGCAAATGAAACATGCTCAAAGGACTGAAAAATATATACGATTGATATTTAATTCTTACATTTCCGACGGTGATTTTTTTTAAAGTCCATGGGCATTATAGACACGAATTAGTTTTTTTCTGGAGATTTTCAAGGCCAAGAGGCGCATTATGCACCAATGCGCATTATATAACCCTAAATATGGTATCTTTGACATTCTGCAAAATAAAATTAAACAGTAATGATTGACAATGTTATATAAATAGAAATTTACTTGGTTATTCACTGTCATATCAATTTACTAATTGACCGAAAGAAAAAGAAAAAGAATAAAAGAAAAGTCAATGATCTCCAAAACACTACATAGAAAACTAAATATCAAGCAACACGAACCCCGCTAAAACCGGAGTGAACTCAGGTGCTCCAGAAGGGTAGACAGTTCCTGCTCTACATGCGGCACCCATCATGTTGCTCCAGTTACAAACCTGGTAATAAGTCATGAATAAGGAAAGGACGGATTGTGATTATGACAAAGCAGCAATAACAATTAGAAGAAATTTCTTTTTTTAATAACGGCACCATATTGAAAAGATGGAGGTGGCTGTCTGATACATTTTGCAAGAATACCACCCAAGGACCATCTGTGCCAAGGTTAGTTTAAATGGGTGCAGTGGTTAGAGAGAACAAGATGAAAACTGTGAACAAATTATGACAGACACCAAGTGATGGCAAAAACTCACATGGCAATTTGCCAGATGATAAAATAAAATGCCTGTCACTATGTAGTGATTCATATGATCTGAACCATTTTGAAAATGCAGTACATTACATAACCTGGTTTGTAACTGGAGCAACACAACAAGTGCTATTAGTAGAGAAGGAACTATGAACACTTCCGTAGTACCTGAGTTCACCCGTGGTATTTGGTAGTGTTCATGTTCCTCGATCATTGATTTTTTGTGTAAGTGTCTTTGTAGATTGTTGTTTTTCCTTTTGTCCTTTTTTTTTGGCATTGTGTTGTCTGTCTTTTTTTGACTTGTGGCTTCTGATTACCCCTTTGGTATTATCTTCAAACTCTTCTTACAGAAATGAGTGTCTCATGTATATAAAACATACCTTCATCTTCTTCCATTGTGATAGTAGTAGGACTGACGAGTCTAGGTGGTTTGTTATATACTACAGTAGATACTGAAGACAATGAGAACTGTGTCTCTGTTGTCAAGTAATTAGGATCTGTTGTAGATCTTCTCTTACGTTTCCCCGACTGTTCCACGGTACTTTCTACAGAGGTACTACAAACCTATAAAAGTGTTATAGAAGGGTTAGGGTTATGGTGTTTAACACAACTTGGATTTACAACTACCTATGCAATCAGTACCTATCACCACTAAAGCTATGAGTTCAAATCCCGCTCATGATGAGGTGGACTCGATACAACATTATGTGATAAAGTTTGTCAGTGACTAGCGGCAGGTCGGTGGTTTTCTTCGGGTATTCAGGTTTGACTGCCACGATATAACTGAAATATTGTTGAAAGTGGCATTAAACACCATAACCCACCTTCTACAGCTAATACACATGATGTACATAAAAACAAACTACTTAAAAAAAAAGATTGCCACTGTTGGTCTTATTATCAGCTCTGTTTGATAGTGAATGGTAGTCAGCTCTCAGTCTATTAGAAAGAAAGGATATGGATGTAGATGAACATATGATACTATCCAACATTACACTTAGACACAAAGTAAAGGAACAGCGATTTCACAGTCACTGTAGGGTCTTTAACAATGAGAATAACTCATACCCTAAATTGAGCGTGAAACGGCCATTAGCCTGATGTTGAGCGGTACTCTTTACTTCTGTCGTTTAACGCTACATCTGAGTATCTTTCTCATACTGATGTCATTTAGTGTATATCATACTTGAACAAACATCTTAATGTATTGAAACAATGTCATACAATAACATCAAACAATGTCATACAATAACATCAAACAATGTCATACAATAACATCAAACAATGTCATACAATAACATCAAACAATGTCATACAATAACATCAAACAATGTCATACAATAGCATCAAACAATATCATACAATAACATCAAACAACCAGCCAAGAAAAACAAATTCTTTTCTGTCTTGTCACAAGTTAACCTTTTGTTATTTCCTTATTTAATAACAATGAATTAAGTTACACGATGTGTGCCACTAGTTGAGTAGGAAGTGCTTACCCTTCCAGGGCACCTGAAATTGCTCTTGGTTTTTAGTGAGGTTCGTGTTACTCGATCTTTAGTTTATGTGTAATGTTCTGTAGATCGTTGATTATCCTTTTGTCCTTTTTCTTTTTGCTGTTGTGTTAACACGTCTGTCCTTCTTCGATTTACGGATTCTGATTATCCCTTGGGCATCTTCAAACTCTTCAAACAAGATGTTGGAGAAACTAAATATATCACTATTAATACATTCTAGAATCAAATGAGAACACTGTCATTTTTATTTATTGGTTGCTACACTATTACAATTTAGTCTCACATTAATAAATACAAGTGTTCTATGAAAAGAAAGATAAAACAATCAATTCCATCAATATCAACAAAATGAACAATCCCCTTTCCGTTTATCTGAACTCACCTAACATAAAATAAAGACAATGACATATGACATTGGAAATCCAGGTTGCCAAAGATGTTAAATGTAATAATGTCAATTAGGAAATTATTGGCCCTTTTTATAAGTAAATTCTTTTATAAAAAATAAATAGATTTTTAATACAATGAAACGTATTTAAACTGTACACTAAACACATGGGCAATATTTCTAAACCTAAACATCAAATTCAGTCTTTCCAAATTAGCCTGTCTCTTCCAAACAGTCTGTTCAAAACAAAAATGTTGGTTCTGATCGAGGGTGTTTGGTTTAGACAGGTTTCTTTGTACTTCAAAACTTTGTTAAATTCTTACCATAACTGTTATAGTTCCATCAGAATTAAATATTTCTGTTCCATTCTGATCACCACATGTCTTGCTTGTTAACTGCCATTGTTGTAATTCTAAGTGAAAAAATAATAATATAAAAGGTTCCTATAAAATCAAACAGGTTTGGATTTGTTGAAAATCAACAATAAATCTCAACACACCTTCTGATAATCTGTTCTTTGATATATTAACTAGTTAAATTATTAAATCTAGTTACAAGGAATTAATTTATAAAGTATATAGTTGTTAATCATGGTCGTGATCGCATACTAATTGGCACTCACCACTAAAGTTGTGAGTTCGAATCCTGCTCATGATACAACATTATGTGATAAAGTTTGTCAGTGACTTGTGGCAGGTCTGTGGTTTTCTCCCGGTACTCTGATTTCCTCCACCATGATATAACAAAAATATTGTTGAAAGTGGCATTAAACACCATAACCCTAACCATATACTTGTTCTATTATGAATGCTAATAATAATATGCAAACTATAATTGATTTGATTTGATTTGATTTATTGTGTTAAATGCCACTTTCAGCAATATTTCAGCTATATCATGGCGACCAGTTTTAGTTGTAGAAGAAGTCGGAGTACCCGGATAGAACCACCGACCATGGGCACGCAACTGGTAATCTTTATCACTTGTGGCTGCGAATTGAGTGCCTCCTTTTTGTAATCTACAAAGCCGGCTCTGTAACGAACCCACGCCGTATTGGAGATAGGCTTTGGTAATCTTGAATGAGTTGTTAGGTAACCTAACTCATTGAGCCATCCGGGCCCTATATGTAAAAACTATAGGAGACAGATTTATATAAGTTACAGCTTCTGATTAGGGAACAACCATATAGTTTGAAAGGGGGAGGAGGGGGTTATGTTTTTTTTCTAAAAAAATATTCTGATTCCCAATGTTGCTGAAAAAATATTCTGATTCTGGTGGAGGAAAAAATAATAATCTGATTCAGAGTTTTTGTCATATAACCTAATGTTAAATTCTGGAAAAAAAATTAATATTCTAACTCTCGTGTTGTCCGAAAAAAATAATTCTGAATGAAAGAAACCCCATAGCCCCTCTGCCCCCCCCCCCCCCCCCCCCCCTGCAAGTTAAATGGTCAGTCCCTTACCACTGTGGTATCTTCAAACTTTTCCTGCTTGTTTCAGAATCACAATTGTTGATCATTTTAATTAGAACTGTTTTACAGTTGAATAAATGATTTATATTCTAATTCTTTAATAATCAAAATAATCCTTTTATCTATATAATACCAGAACAAAATGACAACACTATGATACCTGAGCTCCAATGTGTTAACATCAGTTGTTTATCATTATCAGTAACAGAATTGTAAAATGTGATCTCAACTGGTCCCGGCATTGATAGATGACCAATAGGAACCAGTGCAAAGGAAACCAGACTGGTATTTAATCTGAAATATAAAAGCAGACGTCACATAGGGACCATGTAGATTATATACTGGACTGGTATATAATATACATGTCAAATAGGAACCAGGGCAAATGAAACCAGACTGGTATATAATCTTAAATATAAAAGACAACATCTCTGGGTTTTTATATTAAGTGACATAAGTCAAACAGACATTACAGAAAAATCTGGTTATTGAACATGACAAAGATATTCATGATGTAAAGCTTCTAATATGATTACCATATATTGCCTGTTTCCATCTATTTTTCATTAAAATAAAAGCAGAGAGAAAACAGTAGCAACTCAGCTAAAATATATGTAAATTAAACATAAAATGTATATAAATGGAACAAGAATTAGAGATTTCAAATAGATATTGAGTTTTCGTGGGATAATATTTGATGTTATATTTAGACACAAGTCCATTTTTCCCAGTGTTTGTTTGAACCATATTGGGGGTGTAATGGTTAGCGTGCTTGCCTCGAGTGAGGTATATAGTGGGTTCAAGCCCTGATCATGTCAAACCAAAGAATATAAAATTGGTATTTGTTGGTTCTCCGCTAAGCATAAAGCATTAAGGAGAAAGATCAAAGACTGGCTCGGAATCAGGATAATGTGCCTGTGTGGGGTGACATATCTATGCGCGGACTGTTGTTTCAGTGAGCTAGCACTATAAAAATTCAGCTAAGCGTGTTGTTCTAATACAAAACGTACCTCATAATCAGTTCATTGAATATTAACTTGTTCTCGCCATGATATAGCAGAAAATTTGCTGAGTTGGCGCTAAACAACAATCAATCAATCAAAGTGTTTGACTTAAAGCAGGTTTATCTTCATCTCAGAATATTACAGCTGAGCACTTTTGCTTAACATCAAGATGAACAATATTCCAGCTATATTCATGACATGACAAACAAGAAATCGTGTAGTCAAATATGACTGAAAAACTTGGTCATATTCCCATACCGAATGTTTCTCTCTCTTTTGTTCCCTCCGGAGAAAGAATTTTGAGCGTACTCTATGGTTCCCTCGAGAAAAAGAATTTTGAGCGTACTCTACGGTTCCCTCGGGAGAAAGAATTGTGAGCATACTCTATGGTTCCCTCGGGACAAATAATTTTAAGCATACTCTATGGTTCCCTCGGGACAAATAATTTTAAGCGTACTCTATGGTTCCCTCGGGACAAATAATTTTAAGCATACTCTACGGTTCCCTCAGGAGAAAGAATTGTGAGCATACTCTACGGTTCCCTCGGGAGAAAGAATTGTGAGCATACTCTATGGTTCCCTCTGGACAAATAATTTTAAGCATACTCTATGGTTCCTTCGGGACAAATAATTTTGAGCGTACTCTATGGTTCCCTCGAGAAAAAGAATTTTGAGCGTACTCTATGGTTCCCTCGGGAGAAAGAATTTTGAGCGTACTCTATGGTTCCCTCGGGAGAGAGAATTTTGAACTTACCTTTTATATAGGATTCTATCAACCATATCAAACGTGTCAGTAGGATTAACAATGTAAGGTTGGAACAGGGATGATGAGTCCGAGGCATAACTAGTGGTTAAATCTCCTTTGTCTAAGGGTTGTAACACTATACTTTGTCCTGGCTGCAATCCTGAAAATTATTGTCATATAAAGTCAAACTAAAAGGGCACCCAAGGGAACCTTAAAATGTTCCCTTTATGAGCAATTGCCCTTTATATACAGGTTTACATTATATATACTATTCGTCAATGGGAAAAAGGAGGCTTTCCATTAAATACACTGATTTGTTGTATAGAGGTACCCCCTCTAAGGCAGGTTTGACTGTACATAAAATGGAAAATTTCATTAATTCAATATTCTGTAAAGAAACTATATTACTGAATTTTAACAGTTATATATGCTCCTTAATCAACATACAAAACATCCCACATTATATTAATCAAGTTATAATACATGCATATCAAAGACACTCTAAAAATGGTATCCATTTAAACATTTTTTTTTTAAACGAAGCAATTGTCTGGATCTTGGACAAAAATATGCTTAATGTGATAAAGGGGAATAACTCCATCTGTATTTCTTCCAACAAAGATAATTTAAGAGAGTTATATCAATACTGCTAAACCTGGTTTGTCTATAGACAGATATAGGATACTGAAAAACACTGTATTGTGGTGAATTCTACTCTATTTCTCAAATTTCAAAACCTAGTCACATTTTTTTAGGGGAATTCTTTTATTTCCATTATTTTAATCTTAACCCCTTGCTTTGGAAAAAATATGCTATGTTGGTGTTGTGGTCGCATGGTAGTTGGATTTACAACTACCAATGCAATGAGTGCTTACCACCACTAAATTTATGAGCTTGAATCTCGCTCATGGCAAGGTGTACTTGATACAACATTAGGTGATAAAGTTTGTCTGACTTGCGACAGGTCAGTGGTTTTCTCTGGATATTATGGCTTCCTCCACCAATAAAACTGACTGCCATAATATGACTGAAATATTGTTGAACGTGACGTTAAACACCATAACCCTAACCCCCTTATTCTAGACCTGAAACAACTTTTTTACTTCTGGAGAATTTTCAATTATACCAGTTTAAACCAGGATCTTGTACTGTAATTATGTACATGGATGTTATAAACTTACTGTCAGGTGTAGTGACCTTCAAACTGTCAGCTATATCTATACTTCTCCTTTTTCTTCTAGATTTGATATCATACTCCATCTGAATGGCTTCACCATTGACTGATGTCTCCAGTACAGCCTTACTATCCATCATTGTGACAGATCCCAATGATTTATTGGTGCACAGGAAAGCATTATTACAGGCACGTAAAGTCATAAATAATGTCCTGCCTGGCTCCATGCGGAAAGTGTTCGTACTGGTATTACTCTGGTCCCTTCTCAGATTTGACAGGTCATATAGTTTGTAGTGGTTCAAATAGAGGGCTCCGTCTTTGATGAGTACTGTACCAGACATATTGACACTTACCCACGTGCAGGGGAATATGTCATCATTGTTCACAGATGACCCTATACAAATATCTGAAAGTAGAAACAAAAAGAGATAATTATGTTATGTACATTCAATTAACTAGAACAATAGTAAGGAACCGTATTGTACTTAAAAATGTTATTTTGTGGTTAAATTAAAGTCAAAACTTTGCCTCTATGTTTTTCAGCATAATTTTTCATGGACAATTTGTATATATATAGATAATTACACAAACATATGCAATAGTTTTGTTTTGTTAATAAATTACAACGGTGTAATAATGTACCAATATCTAGATTAAACAAATATAATTATTAAGTCCTTTCAGATATAATGAATTACGTCATTACTAACTAATTTCACAAGTCTACTGATGGTGCTTTCTAAACAAACCTTACTGTATCTATATTTAGAAAGTCTCTTGGAGAGAGAATCTTTTCCAATAAACTTTAATATGTTGATTTAGAAAGTAGGTTGGAGATTCCTTCCAGACAAGCTTTACTATATCTATATTTAGAAAGTCTCTTGGAGATTCTTTGCAAACAAGCTTTACTGTATCTATATTTAGAAAGTTTACCAGAGATTCCTTCTAAACAAGCTTTACTGTATCTATATTTAGAAAGTTTATTGGAGATTCCTTCTAAACAAGCTTTACTGTATCTATATTTAGAAAGTGCCTTGGAGATTCCTTCTAAAACAGCTTTACTGCATCTATATTAAATCTTCTGGAGATTCTTCTCAAACAAACTTTAATATATCTATTTAGAAAGTGCCTTGGAGATCCCTTCCAAACAAGCTTTACCTATCTAAAGAAAGTCTCTTGGAGAGTTTATTGTATCTATATTTAGAAAATGCCTTGGAGATTCCTTCTAAACAAGCTTTACTGCATCTATATTTAGAAAATGCCTTGGATATTCCTTCCAAACAACCTTTACTGTATCTATATTTAGAAAGTTTACTGGAGATACCTTCAAAACAAGCTTTATCGTATCTATATTTAGAAAGTTTCTTGGAGATTCCTCCCAAACAAGTTTTACTGTATCTATATTTAGAAAGCCTCTTGGAAATTCCTTCCAAACATGTTTTACTGCATCTATATTTAGAAAATATTTTGGCATTCCTTGTAAACAAGCTGTACAGTATCTATATTTAGAAAGTCTCTTGGGAGATCCTTTCAATCAAGCTTTACTGTATCTATATTCAGAAAGTTTTACAGGACATACCTACCAATTAATTTTTTTGCATCTACATTTAGATTATATTTAGAGTTAAAATAACATTTAAAAATAATTAAATCTAATAATAGAATTAAAAGAATTGTCATACCATATCTGGTCACAGCTTCATCATCACATAACGTAAAAGAAAATCCAATACTTGATGGATCTGTACCACGCATGGCATCAGAAGGTGTGACTGGTGGATTAAATTCTTCTGCTCCAACCACGGTAGTGTTGATCTCGTCTACATCAGGTGGTATTAACAAAGGAATTACTCCTACAACAATAAATGTATTTTTAGAAACAACAAAATATGCTCTATATATATATATATATGAAAATGAAACCAAACAGTATTAAAATTAGATCTTTGAGCTGACAAAATATTTGTTCTTCCCTCGATGGGATTTGAACTCACACCATTGATACACTGCAGCACCATTCGCTTAGCCTTACGTCCAGCGCCCTAGACCACTCGACCACATCCACATCTGAAAATTAAACCAAACAGTGTTAGAATTAGATCTTTGAGCTGACAAAATATTTGTTCTTCCCTCGATGGGATTTGAACTCACACCATTGATACACTGCAGCACCAATCGCTTAGCCTTATGTCCAGCGCCCTAGACCACTCGGCCACATCCGCTATATATATATTTATATATATATCAATTATGAATACTTTGTCTCCAAGAAACCGCATCAGTGGTGTAATGGTTAGAGTGCTCATCTTGAATGCAGTAGATCGTGGGTTCGAGTCCCAGTCGAATAAAGCCAAAGACTATAAAACTGGTTCTCAGCTAAGCACACATCTCTAAGGAGTTAGAGCAAAAACTGGTTGACTCGAATCAAAATAATGTGTCCCAGTGGAGCAAAATTCCAACAATAAGTGTTGGTCTAGTACAAAGTGGACATCATCATCATCATCATCACCATCGTCATCTCATCAAAATGTAACTTGTTTTTGCCATTATACAGCTACACAATTGCTCATTTTACTTTAAAAACAATCACTCACTCACTCTCCAAGGATGTTTGTCTAGATGTGATAACATATACATGGACCAATACTTAAAAACTGAAAAAAAACATGCATTATGGCTTGAAAACCATGTTCATTATAGACTGTCAACTATCAATGTGAAAAACTGCATGCATTATCTTACCTCTATTGTCCTTCCATTCTGTCATGTCCCCACCTCCATTAATACATCTGACAGAGACATAATCTTACCTCTATTGTCCTTCCATTCTGTCATGTCCCCACCTCCATTAATACATCTGACAGAGACATAATCTTACCTCTATTGTCCTTCCATTCTGTCATGTCCCCACCTTCATTAATACATCTGACAGAGACATAATCTTACCTATATTGTCCTTCCATTCTGTCATGTCCCCACCTCCATTAATACATCTGACAGAGACATAATCTTACCTCTATTGTCCTTCCATTCTGTCATGTCCCCACCTCCATTAATACATCTGACAGAGACATAATCTTACCTATATTGTCCTTCCATTCTGTCATGTCCCCACCTCCATTAATACATCTGACAGAGACATAATCTTACCTCTATTGTCCTTCCATTCTGTCATGTCCCCACCTTCATTAATACATCTGACAGAGACATAATCTTACCTATATTGTCCTTCCATTCTGTCATGTCCCCACCTCCATTAATACATCTGACAGAGACATAATCTTACCTCTATTGTCCTTCCATTCTGTCATGTCCCCACCTCCATTAATACATCTGACAGAGACATAATCTTACCTCTATTGTCCTTCCATTCTGCCATTTCTCCACCTCCATTAATACATCTGACAGAGACATAATATGTTTGATTGTTCTGTAGTATGCCTTCTAATGAACTATTAATTCCTGTCAGGTTAGTGCCCACAGATGTAAATGGTTGGATGTCCTCTCCACCAACTGTAGTTCCAATAGCCCAGAAATTATTCTGAAATAAATTATACAGCAAAACATATAGTGATTCTTATAGTGTTAGGGTTATGGTGTTTATATCCTGGGGGTCAGTTTTATTTGTGGAGGAAACAGGCCTAGGAGTACACGGAGAAACTATCGACCTGCCGCAAGTCTCTGTCCAACTTTATCACATAATGTTGTATCGAGTACACCTCGCCTGAGAGGGATTCAAACTCACAACATTAGTGGTGATAGGCACTGATTGCATAGGTAGTTATAGATCCAACTACCATACAATCACGACCACAAAAACCCCAACAACAAAATGTGCATCGCTTGTCCCTTTTTGATGTCTAAAACAACAAAGTTGAATGAAAAAGGGCCTTAACTCACTAGCCATTTGAAAACCTAAACGAAATCAATTTGTTGGAAAATTAAACAGCAAGGGACGAAAGGCTTATATTTGACCAAAAAGAGGTGTTTTTAAAGATGGAAAAGTTACCAGTATGTTGGAATTTTTCACCACCTACAAATAGTTGTTGCACATTAAGTTTTTATGAAATTAAATATTCAATTTAAATGTAACATTTTTTAACTAATAACATACTGGTAAATGAACAAATTTTACAGTTAGGAAAACAAATAGGTCGATCGTATTAAGCGTAATTTTTTTTTTGGGTCAAATACCAATACAAATGGTTCAGACCGAATTAATTTTGTCTGTTTAGCACATTGTGGTGTCCAACACATATTGTGTTGTGTTTTTGTTTTGTTTGTTCTGTCTTGTTGCCAGCTTCTCTAGATTTTTCATTTTTGATTGCCCCTTCGGTATTCTTTGACATTTATTGTGAATGCTGTACATACCTTTATCATGCTCTGGTCGTCATAGCAATACCAAATGACTTTAATCGTATTGTTAGACGCTTGATATTTGACAGGAGTAAACTCCCCTTGTGTGACATCATAGTACATATTGGACATGGCATCTGGCTCAAATACCGGTGGAGTGAGGTCAATATAGAAACCATCTGATGATGCTACAGCAGTAATTCCAGATCCAAGAACAGCTCTAACTGTAAAATGTCAGAAAATGCTCTTCTAAGTTAGGTTTGCATATTACATAATCAATCATATTGTTGGAAATAATCACCATCAGTTTGTACACCAAGACATTTCTTGTCTTAAACATAAAGCGAAATACTCAGCACCCACTTTAAATATATATCCTCTAATGGAATTCAAATTGAATGTTTGGTGTGTTCATTTCATTAAGATCAAGTATATTTTAGCTTGGATAATCCATTTGCATTACACTTAACATTTTTTTTTTCATTTCTTCACTGAATATGAAAGATGTATATAATATTATATATGTTCATTTTGCATTAAATAATGTATGTGTTTCTAAGTTGTGAAACTTGTGTCATATCCAATTGTTTATTATTGAACAATAAAATATGTTTAAAGTAAAGGAAATACTTCAATATCTTAATTGTTTAAAGATGTATGTTTTACTATTACGTTCCTTTGACCTTTTCGTGTGGTTTCGATGTTCTTGAAGCAATACACATTATAGTATATCTTAATGCTACACATGTAATAAAATAAATGCAGTTAAACTCATTTTATATTAAATTCGAATTGAAACATTTTTTTTCTATATATTAAATAGTATAACTAATTTTGTAACTAATTGACGAGTTTCATTATCAAAATATGTCACTCATGACCAAATAATGTTGTAATATGCTGATAAAATATGTCACTCATGACCAAATAATGTTGTAATATGCTGATAATGAAATTTGTCAATTAGTTATACAGTGATACCTGTCTAAACCGAACCCTGAGTAAAGAGAAAACCTGCCTAAACCAGACAGAATTTACAGTCCTATATACTGAACCCTGAGTCAAGAGAAAACCTGCCTAAACCAGACAGACTTTACAGTCCCATCTATTAAATGTCTATGTAATTTGAACCTGTGTAAACCAAATACCTGTTTAAACTGAACAAATTTGTCAGTCCCAAAGGGGTTCGCTTAGACAGGTTTTACTGTAGTATAAATAATACAATAAGGAAACTAGAACTGTTGTTGAACATCAAGATTGGTACCAGATTGTTGTTTATGATGGTTTCAGGTTTAGGTAATAATTTACTATATTTGTATCCAGGAAAGAATATGCATATAATTAAATTATGTGGGGTTTTTTTTTGGAGGGGTTTCTTAATTAAAAACCAATACCAAAAGTCTAGCAACGACAACCAATACATACCTGTTAAAAAGTACACTATAGTTTTATTGTACTGGTGCCCTGTAGAGTTTTCTCCTACAGCATAAGGTTGAAGGTCAAGGTCATTTAATGTAAAGGTCACACTAAGTTGCTGATTTGGGTCACAATTGGAATCACAATTGTATCTAGAACATTCACTGTAACATGGAATACAAGGCCTAAAAACTTCTCTATAATCGTCAATATCTGTCGCTAGCTTGTCACTTCCTATAGCCGCTTCATACATAATGACGGGATTGGTGCCACCTCTGAATGGGTTTCCATAACGACACAACCACCCTACCTTTGGCGGCATTATCAAATTCTTGAAGTAAGCTTTAGTAGAAAAGACATTGAAGAAGTCTGGAATACCAGGTACATAATTGTTATGATTCCAAACATGCAGAACAAGCTTGGTGGATATACTTGGTGGTTGAATGCCACACATTTCTGTCAGCTTGCTGTTGTCTACATATATAGATATGCACCAGTTAATCTGTAAAAAATAAATTGAAGCATACTTATAACTTTTTACTTTAGAACACTTGTGTTAATAAAGTAGTGATAAATTACATTCAAATAACAAATACCAGGTTTGTTACTGGAGTAACACAATGGGTTCCACTAGTGGAGCAAGAGCTGCTTACCCTTCCGTAGCACCTGAATTCAACACTTGTTTTGAGTGGGATTTGCGTTGCTTGATCTTTAGTTTTTTGTGAAGTGTTTTGTAGATCGTTGTTTGTCCTTTTGTCCCTTTTCTTTGGCCATTGCGTTGTCTGTTGATTCTGATTACCACGTTGGTACCGTCAAACTCTTGTTAAGTATGTGTTGATTCTGATTACCACGTTGGTACTGTCAAACTCTTGTTAAGTATGTGTTGATTCTGATTACCACATTGGTACCGTCAAACTCTTGTTAAGTATGTGTTGATTCTGATTACCACTTTGGTACTGTCAAACTCTTGTTAAGTATGTGTTGATTCTGATTACCACTTTGGTACCGTCAAACTCTTGTTAAATATGTGTTGATTCTGATTACCACTTTGGTACCGTCAAACTCTTGTTAAGTATGTGTTGATTCTAATTACCACTTTGGTACCGTCAAACTCTTGTTAAGTATGTGTTGATTCTGATTACCACTTTGGTACCGTCAAACTCTTGTTAAGTATGTGTTGATTCTGATTACCACTTTGGTACTGTCAAACTCTTGTTAAGTATGTGTTGATTCTGATTACCACTTTGGTACTGTCAAACTCTTGTTAAGTATGTGTTGATTCTGATTACCACTTTGGTACCGTCAAACTCTTGTTAAGTATGTGTTGATTCCGATTACCACTTTGGTACCGTCAAACTCTTGTTAAGTATGTGTTGATTCTGATTACCACCTTGGTACCGTCAAACTCTTGTTAAGTATGTGTTGATTCTGATTATCACCTTGGTACCGTCAAACTCTTGTTAAGTATGTGTTGATTCTGATTACCACTTTGGTACTGTCAAACTCTTGTTAAGTATGTGTTGATTCTGATTACCACTTTGGTACCGTCAAACTCTTGTTAAGTATGTGTTGATTCTGATTACCACGTTGGTACTGTCAAACTCTTGTTAAGTATGTGTTGATTCTGATTACCACCTTGGTACCGTCAAACTCTTGTTAAGTATGTGTTGATTCTGATTACCACTTTGGTACTGTCAAACTCTTGTTAAGTATGTGTTGATTCTGATTACCACTTTGGTACCGTCAAACTCTTGTTAAGTATGTGTTGATTCTGATTACCACTTTGGTACCGTCAAACTCTTGTTAAGTATGTGTTGATTCTGATTACCACCTTGGTACCGTCAAACTCTTGTTAAGTATGTGTTGATTCTGATTACCACCTTGGTACCGTCAAACTCTTGTTAAGTATGTGTTGATTCTGATTACCACTTTGGTACCGTCAAACTCTTGTTAAGTATGTGTTGATTCTGATTACCACTTTGGTACCGTCAAACTCTTGTTAAGTATGTGTTGATTCTGATTACTACTTTGGTACCGTCAAACTCTTGTTAAGTATGTGTTGATTCTGATTACCACTTTGGTACCGTCAAACTCTTGTTAAGTATGTGTTGATTCTGATTACCACCTTGGTACCGTCAAACTCTTGTTAAGTATGTGTTGATTCTGATTACCACCTTGGTACCGTCAAACTCTTGTTAAGTATGTGTTGATTCTGATTACCACTTTGGTACCGTCAAACTCTTGTTAAGTATGTGTTGATTCTGATTACCACTTTGGTACCGTCAAACTCTTGTTAAGTATGTGTTGATTCTGATTACCACTTTGGTACCGTCAAACTCTTGTTAAGTATGTGTTGATTCTGATTACCACTTTGGTACCGTCAAACTCTTGTTAAGTATGTGTTGATTCTGATTACCACTTTGGTACCGTCAAACTCTTGTTAAGTATGTGTTGATTCTGATTACCACTTTGGTACCGTCAAACTCTTGTTAAGTATGTGTTGATTCTGATTACCACTTTGGTACCGTCAAACTCTTGTTAAGTATGTGTTGATTCTGATTACCACTTTGGTACCGTCAAACTCTTGTTAAGTATGTGTTGATTCTGATTACCACTTTGGTACCGTCAAACTCTTGTTAAGTATGTGTTGATTCTGATTACCACTTTGGTACCGTCAAACTCTTGTTAAGTATGTGTTGATTCTGATTACCACTTTGGTACCGTTAAACTCTTGTTAAGTATGTGTTGATTCTGATTACCACGTTGGTACTGTCAAACTCTTGTTAAGTATGTGTTGATTCTGATTACCACTTTGGTACTGTCAAACTCTTGTTAAGTATGTGTTGATTCTGATTACCACTTTGGTACTGTCAAACTCTTGTTAAGTATGTGTTGATTCTGATTACCACTTTGGTACTGTCAAACTCTTGTTAAGTATGTGTTGATTCTGATTACCACGTTGGTACTGTCAAACTCTTGTTAAGTATGTGTTGATTCTGATTACCACGTTGGTACTGTCAAACTCTTGTTAAGTATGTGTTGATTCTGATTACCACTTTGGTACTGTCAAACTCTTGTTAAGTATGTGTTGATTCTGATTACCACTTTGGTACTGTCAAACTCTTGTTAAGTATGTGTTGATTCTGATTACCACTTTGGTACTGTCAAACTCTTGTTAAGTATGTGTTGATTCTGATTACCACTTTGGTACTGTCAAACTCTTGTTAAGTATGTGTTGATTCTGATTACCACCTTGGTACCATCAAACTCTTGTTAAGTATGTGTTGATTCTGATTACCACCTTGGTACCGTCAAACTCTTGTTAAGTATGTGTTGATTCTGATTACCACTTTGGTACCGTCAAACTCTTGTTAAGTATGTGTTGATTCTGATTACCACTTTGGTACCGTCAAACTCTTGTTAAGTATGTGTTGATTCTGATTACCACTTTGGTACCGTCAAACTCTTGTTAAGTATGTGTTGATTCTGATTACCACTTTGGTACCGTCAAACTCTTGTTAAGTATGTGTTGATTCTGATTACCACTTTGGTACCGTCAAACTCTTGATAAGTATGTGTTGATTCTGATTACCACTTTGGTACCGTCAAACTCTTGTTAAGTGTGTGTTGATTCTGATTACCACTTTGGTACCGTCAAACTCTTGTTAAGTATGTGTTGATTCTGATTACCACTTTGGTACCGTCAAACTCTTGTTAAGTATGTGTTGATTCTGATTACCACGTTGGTACTGTCAAACTCTTGTTAAGTATGTGTTGATTCTGATTACCACTTTGGTACTGTCAAACTCTTGTTAAGTATGTGTTGATTCTGATTACCACTTTTGTACTGTCAAACTCTTGTTAAGTATGTGTTGATTCTGATTACCACGTTGGTATTGTCAAACTCTTGTTAAGTATGTGTTGATTCTGATTACCACTTTGGTACCGTCAAACTCTTGTTAAGTATGTGTTGATTCTGATTACCACTTTGGTACTGTCAAACTCTTGTTAAGTATGTGTTGATTCTGATTACCACTTTGGTACCGTCAAACTCTTGTTAAGTATGTGTTGATTCTGATTACCACCTTGGTACCGTCAAACTCTTGTTAAGTATGTGTTGATTCTGATTACCACTTTGGTACCGTCAAACTCTTGTTAAGTATGTGTTGATTCTGATTACCACTTTGGTACCGTCAAACTCTTGTTAAGTATGTGTTGATTCTGATTACCACTTTGGTACCGTCAAACTCTTGTTAAGTATGTGTTGATTCTGATTACCACTTTGGTACCGTCAAACTCTTGTTAAGTATGTGTTGATTCTGATTACCACTTTGGTACCGTTAAACTCTTGTTAAGTATGTGTTGATTCTGATTACCACGTTGGTACTGTCAAACTCTTGTTAAGTATGTGTTGATTCTGATTACCACTTTGGTACTGTCAAACTCTTGTTAAGTATGTGTTGATTCTGATTACCACTTTGGTACTGTCAAACTCTTGTTAAGTATGTGTTGATTCTGATTACCACTTTGGTACTGTCAAACTCTTGTTAAGTATGTGTTGATTCTGATTACCACGTTGGTACTGTCAAACTCTTGTTAAGTATGTGTTGATTCTGATTACCACGTTGGTACTGTCAAACTCTTGTTAAGTATGTGTTGATTCTGATTACCACTTTGGTACTGTCAAACTCTTGTTAAGTATGTGTTGATTCTGATTACCACTTTGGTACTGTCAAACTCTTGTTAAGTATGTGTTGATTCTGATTACCACTTTGGTACTGTCAAACTCTTGTTAAGTATGTGTTGATTCTGATTACCACTTTGGTACTGTCAAACTCTTGTTAAGTATGTGTTGATTCTGATTACCACCTTGGTACCATCAAACTCTTGTTAAGTATGTGTTGATTCTGATTACCACCTTGGTACCGTCAAACTCTTGTTAAGTATGTGTTGATTCTGATTACCACTTTGGTACCGTCAAACTCTTGTTAAGTATGTGTTGATTCTGATTACCACTTTGGTACCATCAAACTCTTGTTAAGTATGTGTTGATTCTGATTACCACTTTGGTACTGTCAAACTCTTGTTAAGTATGTGTTGATTCTGATTACCACTTTGGTACCGTCAAACTCTTGTTAAGTATGTGTTGATTCTGATTACCACTTTGGTACCGTCAAACTCTTGTTAAGTATGTGTTGATTCTGATTACCACTTTGGTACCGTCAAACTCTTGTTAAGTGTGTGTTGATTCTGATTACCACTTTGGTACCGTCAAACTCTTGTTAAGTATGTGTTGATTCTGATTACCACTTTGGTACCGTCAAACTCTTGTTAAGTATGTGTTGATTCTGATTACCACGTTGGTACTGTCAAACTCTTGTTAAGTATGTGTTGATTCTGATTACCACTTTGGTACTGTCAAACTCTTGTTAAGTATGTGTTGATTCTGATTACCACTTTTGTACTGTCAAACTCTTGTTAAGTATGTGTTGATTCTGATTACCACGTTGGTACTGTCAAACTCTTGTTAAGTATGTGTTGATTCTGATTACCACTTTGGTACCGTCAAACTCTTGTTAAGTATGTGTTGATTCTGATTACCACTTTGGTACTGTCAAACTCTTGTTAAGTATGTGTTGATTCTGATTACCACTTTGGTACCGTCAAACTCTTGTTAAGTATGTGTTGATTCTGATTACCACCTTGGTACCGTCAAACTCTTGTTAAGTATGTGTTGATTCTGATTACCACTTTGGTACCGTCAAACTCTTGTTAAGTATGTGTTGATTCTGATTACCACTTTGGTACCGTCAAACTCTTGTTAAGTATGTGTTGATTCTGATTACCACTTTGGTACCGTCAAACTCTTGTTAAGTATGTGTTGATTCTGATTACCACTTTGGTACCGTCAAACTCTTGTTAAGTATGTGTTGATTCTGATTACCACCTTGGTACCGTCAAACTCTTGTTAAGTATGTGTTGATTCTGATTACCACTTTGGTACCGTCAAACTCTTGTTAAGTATGTGTTGATTCTGATTACCACCTTGGTACCGTCAAACTCTTGTTAAGTATGTGTTGATTCTGATTACCACTTTGGTACCGTCAAACTCTTGTTAAGTATGTGTTGATTCTGATTACCACCTTGGTACCGTCAAACTCTTGTTAAGTATGTGTTGATTCTGATTACCACTTTGGTACCGTCAAACTCTTGTTAAGTATGTGTTGATTCTGATTACCACTTTGGTACCGTCAAACTCTTGTTAAGTATGTGTTGATTCTGATTACCACTTTGGTACCGTCAAACTCTTGTTAAGTATGTGTTGATTCTGATTACCACTTTGGTACCGTCAAACTCTTGTTAAGTATGTGTTGATTCTGATTACCACTTTGGTACCGTCAAACTCTTGTTAAGTATGTGTTGATTCTGATTACCACTTTGGTACCGTCAAACTCTTGTTAAGTATGTGTTGATTCTGATTACCACCTTGGTACCGTCAAACTCTTGTTAAGTATGTGTTGATTCTGATTACCACTTTGGTACCGTCAAACTCTTGTTAAGTATGTGTTGATTCTGATTACCACCTTGGTACCGTCAAACTCTTGTTAAGTATGTGTTGATTCTGATTACCACTTTGGTACCGTCAAACTCTTGTTAAGTATGTGTTGATTCTGATTACCACGTTGGTACCGTCAAACTCTTGTTAAGTATGTGTTGATTCTGATTACCACCTTGGTACTGTCAAACTCTTGTTAAGTATGTGTTGATTCTGATTACCACTTTGGTACTGTCAAACTCTTGTTAAGTATGTGTTGATTCTGATTACCACTTTGGTACTGTCAAACTCTTGTTAAGTATGTGTTGATTCTGATTACCACTTTGGTACTGTCAAACTCTTGTTAAGTATGTGTTGATTCTGATTACCACGTTGGTACTGTCAAACTCTTGTTAAGTATGTGTTGATTCTGATTACCACTTTGGTACTGTCAAACTCTTGTTAAGTATGTGTTGATTCTGATTACCACTTTGGTACTGTCAAACTCTTGTTAAGTATGTGTTGATTCTGATTACCACATTGGTACCGTCAAACTCTTGTTAAGTATGTGTTGATTCTGATTACCACTTTGGTACTGTCAAACTCTTGTTAAGTATGTGTTGATTCTGATTACCACTTTGGTACCGTCAAACTCTTGTTAAGTATGTGTTGATTCTGATTACCACTTTGGTACCGTCAAACTCTTGTTAAGTATGTGTTGATTCTGATTACCACTTTGGTACCGTCAAACTCTTGTTAAGTATGTGTTGATTCTGATTACCACTTTGGTACCATCAAACTCTTGTTAAGTATGTGTTGATTCTGATTACCACTTTGGTACTGTCAAACTCTTGTTAATTATGATACTTATATGAAGGGTTAAATAACATAATTCCAGCAAATTTGACTAAAACAACGTTCACAATTACAAGTTTTCCTTTAAATTCCATTCTCTACAGTAAAAAATAGTAGAACTTCTTTGATTAAACATGACTAAAAAGTATGATGGTTTTAGCCAGAAGAAGATTGTTTTAATCAAGTATAGTCAAACCTGCCTTAAAGGGCACCTCTATATAACAAATCACTGTCTATAAAGGGCAGTCTCATTTTCCCCATTAATGAATAGTTCATATAATTTTAACCTGTATGTAAAGGACAACTCCTCATAAAGGCCACATTTTCGGGTTCCATTGACTGCTATTTATATACAGGTTTGACAGTATATCTTAATTTACAAAACTAATACAAACATTAATTTCATCTTCTTTCTGTCGACTAACTATGATTTTATAGTCATGATAGTCCATGGTAGGGTCAAAGTTCAAATCCATCTTAGTTTTCATCAGTCTTTGTGTGTCATTATAAGTTCTACACCATGTTACCACATGAGGTGATGAACCTTAAACAAATAATTAATTTTATATTAATTTTTTTTTTATACAAAATTAAAAAATTTGAAATTTCATTTTCCTGCAAAACAAAAATTAATCCAACGAATCAAATTCATGAGTCTGTCAAAAAAGACATGTACGATATATAATTTTAATAAAACATGAGGTGAACATCAGAATGTAATGAGAAGATTATGGTTATGGTTATGACCGCCACGATATAACTGGAATATTGTTGAAAGTGGCGCTAAACACCATAATCTTAACAAATAACTAGTGCTATTGTTTTATTAATATTTCCCTTCCTTAAAAGAATAAAGTGCTTTGACACTCACTCAATTCTTCTTTCCAATAATTCACCATTCCAGAAATTCTTGCCTCTTGCAAGATTTAGTCCTGTCGGACAACATAATTCAATAAGAAGTTAATTCATTTGTAAGATCCTACTGTCATGTGTTTGTTGTTTTGTTTTTCTTCATCCTGTGTCTTGTGTACCCAATGTTGCAAGTTTGTTTCTCTGGATTGTCCATTCCGTTTTCCCTTACGTTTATTTACAGAGTACAATATGTTATATTGGCTTATGAAAAATACCACCAAAAATTTCAGAAAAAAAGAAACTTGTTTGACAGAATTGAGAATCTTACCAGAATAAATCTGGATGCCACATGCTGTCTGTGCTATAGGTAGAGATACGTCTATAGAAGAATTAACTACAGAACCATCAGGATTGTTAACTATATCATACGGTGGTGATGTGGTATTTGTGGGTGGTATTGTTGTAGTGGCTGTCTTGTTGTACAATGAACAATTGCAGAAAGAACATCCCTGAAAATATAAAAAACCAGAGGATGTCAGGAGCCTGTATCACTCACCTGTTTTATATACTCAATGAATAAATCTGAAATTGACTATTGTCCAGCAAAACTCATTACTAGGTAGAATCTGTTTGAAAAATGCAAAAGTGAATTTCATAAGGAAATTAAACATTTATAAAAACGTAGATATCTGATATCAAACTTAGTGTGCATCATATGTTTCTGAAATAACCTTCATCAGGTACGCTCAATATAGATATATTGGAAAGCCAAATAATTTAAAAGTGTTTGGGATCAATAAACCAAAGGCCGCCCTAAGGTCACCTATGCCTGAGGGAAGAGAACCTTAGTTTAAAACAGACTTGAAAATAAAATTAGAAATGTTGGACTCTTTTTGTCCTTTCGTACCTTTGAAACAGCAAGAGCTATAACAAACAAGATGTTGCACGTTACGTCGTGCTAAGAATACCCCCACTCGTTCATTTGTAAGTCACACGGTAAATAGGAAGTAGATGTGCAATCATTTCTTCCAGTAGAAGCTGAGATATCTGTTACGAAAGTGTGAATGGACGGACAAACGGACGGACGGACGGACAAGGTGATTGCAATATAGCCCCTTCTCTACGAGTGGGGGTATAATATGTTGCAATACTGCAATAAGTCAGCAGTCTTGAATGTTTCAAATGAGCTACTCATAACTATGTAAAGTTTAATCAGGATTAATTTATAACCGTATTACTGTTCATATGTTGTGTTGATAGCAATCAATTGGGAAGACTTGGGTGTCATACTTCCCAGTAGTGAGTCATCTAACTTCTTGTGAGTTAGTGAGTGATTGTTGTTTAACGCCAACTCAGCAACTTTTCAGCTATATCATGGCCATAACAAGTTAAATTTCAATGAAAATGATGACGAGATCCTCTTTGTACTAGACAAACACGCTTAGCTGGATTTTTATAGTGCTAACACACCGAAACAACAGTCCACGGATAGATATGTCGCCCCACTTGGACACATTATCCTGATTCCGAACCAACCAGTCTTTACTCTTTCTCCTTAATGCGACGTGCTCAGCGAAGAAGCAAAAACACCAATTTTATAGTCTTTGGTCTTTTATAGTACAAAAGAAATTATCATTGGTACTGTAAGTAGGTCTTTAAATATTACAGTGTTACCAATTTACCAGTGGTATTGGGTTTTCTAAGCAACAGTCACATATAGTCTGTGTCCAGTCTTCTTCTTCTGTGTAATCATATGTAGATATGCCGTCTTCTGGGCCATCCCATAACATAACACCTGTCACTGCTATACCATCCCCGTCAGCTGCTTTTATTGATATCTACATTAGTAAAAACACATTAATAGCATTCAATATTTAGTGATGAAAAGACATAATAAATTCTCCCTAGGTTATTTGGCTTGCTTGTTTTTCTTTATTAATGAGGTCACATAATTGGAAGTAAAATAGTTTTATTTAACACCACTTTCTGCCTTGTCTAGATACATTTTGTGGTGTCTATGTTTATATGAGGTCAAAATACCGAGACAAATTCATAACAAACCTCTCTAGAATAAGGAAGGTACGAAATAAAGCTAATCCTTCTGTAGTTGGTTATGGCTTTTCACGCCACTTGCAACAATATTTTAGTTTTATCCTGGAGGTCAGTTTTATTGGTGGAGAAAACCGGAGAACCGGAGAAAGCTACCGACCTGTCGCAAGTCACTGACAAACTTCATCACATAATGTTGTATCGAGTACACCTCACCCGAGTGGGATTCGAACTCACAATGTTATTGGTGATAGGCACAGCATAATTTACTGTAGACCCCTTTTAATTACCTGATAAGTTCCACCATTTTCAAAGTCAGCTGGTCTGTAATAAGCCCCAGTAAACATTTGTTCTTTCTTTACGTCTCTCGCTAGCTTAATAGATATGGCATCATCATATACTAAATGTTGGACGTTTTCCTTTCTGTAGATGAGTGACCATTGCTGACCACTTGGATCTTTTAAACCAATTTGCTGCAGGATTGTCCACTGTTGATCGCTGACCATAGAAATAGACTGTGTAGGACAAGACAATCCTTCTGATGTTGCAAGATGTAAAACTGAACCTGAAAAACAAATGTTGACAAGTTTCAAAGACTGTGTCATGAACAGATTTTGGTAGACTGTCCATGTGGACGTGAGGCAATTATAATTGGATAGCCAAATTCGATACACCACACTTTCCTGTATAGATTTGCTAAAAGCTTTATCTGAGGAAATGAATTTAATTCTCTATAAGCGTAAATTCATTGTAAACATGTTCGCTGTATTCAAATTTGACAGTATAATATTTCACAATTAATTTATAATAGTATAACTTCAACTCGTAAATTTACATAGAAATCGGAGATATTTCGTCATAAAACTTCACACATGGTTTTGTCTATCATATTTCTTGAAGACAAACATAAAATTTTATAGCATTTATCAATATTTTATGAGTATTAACAGTTTTTTCAACACCATATCTGTTTCTCGATACAGCCGCCCGATTACAGTGACCTGTGACCCAGATTAGCACATCCCAGCAGTTTTTTTCTTAATAAGGTTGTTTAATAACTGTTCTTGCATTCCGAATATATGAAATAACTTGCGAGTTAATTCACGAATGTGAGCTAGTACATGAACGAATGACTGCCACTGTTCAGTTACACATGATTTATTTTCAATATTCTGAATGCAAGAGCAGCTACAATATTTATTACATAGATTTTACACTTTTGCTTGTGGTAATAAAACGTTAATAGAAAAAGAACTTGTTTTTCATTGTTGAAAGCTCAATAATATTTTTTCGATTGCGACGACGTAATTTGACATCACCATGAAATAAATGTTTTTATTTCACTTAGAAATCTCAGTATTTCAGTGCCATCTCGATAATTTTACATTTTGGACTGCTCATCATGTATCATTGTTGAGGTCAAAAATAAAATGTTCTCTAGTTGAGAAAAAACCAGAGATTTGATGTTACCCTAGTTACCTGTTATAGTTTTAGAGGAACTAAACCAAACTCTATCATTTAAGAAATCAGACCCATCTACAACTTTGCCTGCTGTTGGTTTTGATGAATCATATAAAATAGGAGTAGATTCTTCCTCAATGGCAAGTCCTGCTCCATTCGTCACTTTAAATTTCACAAAGTAAGGAATGCTTGTCTGAAGAAAATATAAGATAAATAACTTTATGAATAAAATATAACCCCCTCATTCGTGTCCATTATGCATTAGTCTACAAGAGTGAATTGAGCAATATTAGAGGAACACATACTTCAACATATGTATGAAATTCACAGTAAGCAATGTTCAGCTATGGTTATCTCTTTATAATGTACATGTTATTTGAGCTATGTGTTGTCTACTTTTACTTTCACATATGGAGCAGGAACTGCCTACCCTTCCGGAGCACCTGAGTTCATCCCCAGTTTTTAGTGGGGTTTGTGTTGCTCAATCTTTAGTTTTCTATGTAATGTTTTGTAAATCGTTGTATGTTGGTTTTTTTTGTTTCTTTTGGGTCCTTTTTCTATTGGCCGTTGTGTTGTCGGTCCTTCTTCGATTTATGGCTTCTGATAACCTCATTGGTATCTTCAAACCTTTCTTAAGGGGGTACCATACACTACAGGGAGATAACTCAGTTTAACGTTTTGATCATATGATGTTTGTATACAGATTTCAAGCATCTCAGTGATCAAAACCACAGAGAGAAAAGCTGCTATGTGGCTAGTGAATTCATAGCTCTGAGTCTGTTGGTTGGAATTTGTTAAAATTTTGATATTTATTACAGTGGATATATTCAAACACACTGCCAAAAAAATAAGAAAATTAAACGAGCAGATCAAATTTTACCTGAAATGTATGTTACCACCTTAAATGGTTATTGTATTGTCTGTAATCTGTCGTATATTGTATCAAGCTAACGATTGTCTTCGATTATAAAGCAAAAGTGAACAGACATCATTTTTTTTTATAAATTCCTTTTCAAATAAGACAACCCTGTTCCTCATAAAACTTATATAAAAAAATAAACAACAAACGTAGATATCAAATTTTAATGTGCACTGCACGTTTCTGGAAAATCTTCATCAAGTTCGCTCAAAGTCAAAATATTTGAAAGCAAAATAATCTAAAATTCTTTGGGAGCAAGAAATCCAAAGGGCCGAAACATGATAACCTAAACATGATAACTTAAACATAACCTAAACATGATAACCTAAACATGATAACTTAAACATAACCTAAACATGATAGCCTAAACATGATAGCCTAAACATGATAACTTAAACATGATAACTTAAACATGATAACCTAAACATGATAACTTAAACATAACCTAAACATGATAGCCTAAACATGATAACTTAAACATGATAGCCTAAACATGATAGCCTAAACATGATAACTTAAACATGGTAACTTAAACATAACCTAAACATGATAACTTAAACATGATAACCTAAACATGATAAACTAAACATGATAACCTAAACATGATAGCCTAAACATGATAAACTAAACATGATAACCTAAACATGATAACTTAAACATGATAGCCTAAACATGATAGCCTAAACATGATAACTTAAACAGGATAACCTAAACAGGATAGCCTAAACAGGATAGCCTAAACATGATAACCTAAACATGATAAACTAAACATGATAACCTAAACATGATAGCCTAAACATGATAACCTAAACATGATAACTTAAACATGATAATTTAAACATGATAACCTAAACATGATAAACTAAACATGATAACCTAAACATGATAACCTAAACATGATAGCAAAAATCAGCTCAAGTGACCTAGGCCTAAGGGAGGAGAACCTATGTTTTAATAATACTTATAACATACCTTTAAATCAAGCTCGGTAAATGTATATTCAAAATAGTTAGCAGATAATGTCAGCCAGTCGACCAGTAGTGTCTGTACACCACCATCAACACAGGAAGAATTAGCCCACAGTGATAATTCATATGACAAGATTTTTGACTGTGGATCAATATATGACCCCCATTTCACTGTTAAACTGGTACTCTCTGGTGTATAAGTTACTGCCTATAATTATAAATTCAATGATGTATGTCACCTGCATCCTCCATTGATGGATAAAAGTACAAATTTTAAAAATGTTGTTAAAAAAATTATACACGTATTGACTGGTACGAGGGTAATAGCAAGTTTAATGTTCCAGAGACACCAACTATCGCCCTAGGCAGCAAAAAGCAGGTTCATTGTTCTCCGAGACATCAACTATTGCTCTAGGCAAAGCAAAGAGCAATAGTTGGTGTCTCGGGGAACAATAAACTTGCTATTACCCGAATATCCAGTGAATAAGTGTTTTATTATAGCAAACAGCATTAGAGACTATAATACCATAGACAGACACGGAACATGATAGTCATGTTTCTTCTTGTCGTCTGCGGGTTTCTGGATTTTAGTTTCGCATGGGAAAAATCCTGAGAATTTTGAATCTTCATTACCACGTTTCCTCCAATAAATCAAGAGCATTAAAAATTCTTCGAAAATATATCGCATCTCCAGTGAACAGCACAGGAACAGGAGAGGTGAATAAGTCTGTTGGACTATTCATCGGTGAATAGTTCATTGCACAATTTACCAGTAAATAGAATATTGATGTCTCTTTCACAGGAAAACTTATACTGAGGTATACTAACAATTAAAATATAATAACGGGTGTACTTCTATAGGATGGTCAAAATTGGTAAAACTTGATTAAATGTCAGAGCTCTGCAATACAGGCATTACAGGAAGGAAGAGAAAATGTCATTGAACAGTCATGTTGTATTGAATTCATGCGTCATCTGAACATTTACTTTTATCTGGTGGATGTTATTTTGTTAATTGATGCTGATAGTGTTTTATTTTAATGACAAGCTAATCCTACCATGAAAACAAAAGTATTATTTTTTTATTCTCACCATATCATAAACTGGTCCACATGTTAGTTTACCGCTGACAGGATGGGTAGTGTCTACTACAAACTCATGGGTTGTCATATTACATTCTCCAGACTGATCCGTTCCTATACAGAGAAATAAAAATTACTAGATTGTAAAATTAAGTCAGTGATATTATATATACTGGTCAATAGAAATGTACGAACCTCATTACAACTTTGGAAGTCATTTCTCATATACAGTCACCTCTATTAAGCAATCACCTGTATTAAAAGGTCACCTTTTTCTTGTCCTGTCATAGAAAACTTCATTTGAATTGAACCTCTTTTAAGAGGTTACCTATCTTATAAGGCCACTTTTTCTTTGTCCCAAATGTGGCCTCTTAATACAGGTTGGACTAGTACTGTATACTTAATTTTTTGCATAATCAAAGGACAAATCTAAAGAAATACAATAAATAAATAAAAAAAAAATTTAACCTGTATTTTATCCATCTAAAGAAGCTAGTTTTTTTTTAAACAAAATGAAAATACTTGATATTCCTTAATATCATAAATTGTTACATAGGCAAGGAACTTTGTCTGATTTCTAATTACCTCTTTGGTTTCTTCAAACTTTTCTTTTAGTCTACAATCCTAACCTTAGCCATTTAATGACATTTTATATCTTAATTGAAGACAATGTTTTTTTATATTTTCAGGTTCTGTATGGGGAAACAAGTTTCAGCGAAATGGGTATGATGTAGACAAAACACTATCATAAAAACGATGTTCGGTTCGTCTTTACCTCCAGTTGTTTGTCTTATTACAGTACATTATTTGTGTTTGTTTGCGTATAGTGGTATCCAACACATATTGTGCTTGTGTGTTTGTTTTGTTTGTTTTGTTTGTTTTCATCTTGTGTATCCAATGTTGCTAGTTTCTCTGGATTGTTCATTTTATATTGTCCCTTCGGCATTCTCTAACATTTATATATTATTTATTTGAAGGCTGTTTTAGGATTTCAAGTCAATAAAAAAGCATAGAACGTGAGAAAATACTGAATCAATTTAAAATCTGCTACCTACCCATCACCCATACAACATAGCTATCACCAAGTTGTAGGTCTAGAGGTTTTACAGTATAGAATGTGTTCTGGTTTATATTTGTTACAGGAAACACATTAAATATGGCTGCCTTTTCTTCATCTGTTGCTTTCCCTCCATCAATCTACAAACAAATATTGATATAAAGAGTGAGTGATTGTTGTTTAACGCCAACTCTGTAATTTTTCAGCTATATCATGGCAAGAACAAGTTAATTTTCAATGAGATGATGATGAGGTCCGCTTTGTACTAGATCAACATGCTTAGTTAGATTTTTATAGTGTTAGCTCACTGAAACAACTTATCACAGATAGACATGTAGCCCCACTCGGACAAATTATCATGATACAGAGCAAACCGACCTTTGATCTTTCTCATTAATGCTGCATGCTTAGTGGAGAAGCAACAAATACCAATTTTATACCCATAATCTACCACACTCAAGGCAAGTTTGAAATACATGAAATATCCAATCACAATTAAGATAAGCTATAATTTTGTTTGTAATGCAAGACAAAAATTTATCTTGTTCGTATTTTGCATTGTAGGAAATGTCTTTTCTTACATGTTACGTAATGTGTGTAACATGTACAGTCTATTTCCATTACCTACTGTTGTTATCTTTTCAGATTTTGTGGGGGCAGAGTGTGGAGGGGGGGAGGGGGGGGTGTTTGAGGTATCCATAGGCATGGTTCACATTTTTGAAGTTGCTTCTATTGTCAACCACAGACTAAATTGCACCTACGGTATACGGTATAACTATTATCAATCGAACTGTATTTTGTAGTAAATTGAAACAGACTTTAAAATCTGAACTGAAAATTTTACTAACGACCAAGTGTAATGATACAATAGAAAAAAACAAAATCTTGACAATTCTATCCTTGATTATTAATTAGTTATAATATATAAGTGCAATGCATGTATGTAAATGGCATATGTTGAAGCTATCATAAAATGCCTTATAGATTGACATACATGTTGGTTTTAAAATTGATAAATTCAGTTGTATTTTTTGAAATGGGAACATGTAGACTCTAATTAATCTCTTACTAACCATGGGTAAGAGATCTATTGTAAAACAGGGATTCTTAGATTATTCATTTGGCATCTAAGGTGTTTTGTTAACAGGTGAGTCAAACAATAAAGTATTATGTTATATCTTAAAAAAAACCACACACATAAAAATAATGATTATACAAATCTAATTTACTTACATAATATTTACAGTCTGTATCAGTGATGTTTTTGAAGTCAGAAACAGCTATGTAGTACATCAGTATGTCTAGCTTAGAGTAAAAACCTTCAAACTGGACATCTAGATATTTATCTGTGTTGATGTAGTCTCCCAGATTGATGGTACCATCTGATGAAATAAAGGGAAAAAACATGTAGCTGATATGATAAAAATGTAGATATATGTATACAATATATTATGTACATTGTCGGAAAATATAAAATTCATTTGCACGAGCTTTAGAAACAGGTAGCTTTTCTAGACTGTTTTGCAGCGAGTGCAAATTTATTTTTTATTTAACGACAATGAGCATATATTGTGTTTATCCTGCAATATCAAAAAGTTCAAAACAACTGCTAAATTGTCTGAAAATAGCTGAAACAAGTGTCGTTCTGAATATTTTCAAATGCGTCATCTGTGACGTTAGCACTTATACTGCTACCGTTTCTTTCTATTGCTCAACAGGAATCAGGTACCAGAAAAGCTATATTTTGATCAGTGACTGCATATAGCAAAAATTTATCCAGTCAATACAATTTTCCTGCTCAAATAAAATCAGTGCAGGATAAAACAAGTTTAGTGTGCACGACGCATTTCTGGAATAACTTTCATCAGGTACGCTCTAAGTCAACGACCCTGTCGATACCTTTATAATCCATGTACTTGTTACGTCACATATAATAAAAACATAGATATCAAAATTAGGCGTTTCTGGAATAACCTACATCAATTAAGTGTAAAGTTCTATTTTGATATAGTTTAGATTTGCTTTTTTATCATGTACCCATTCTAGACTTAGTTCTCAAGTCTAACCTTCCTGGGTTAGGGCTATGGTGTTTAACACCACTTTCAACAATATTTCAGTTATATCGTGGCGGTCAGTTTTATTGGTGGAGGAAACCGAAGTACCAGGAGAAAACCACCGATCTGCTGCAAGTCACTGACAAACTTTATCACATAATGTTGTATCGAGTACACCTCGCCTGAGCGGGGTTCGAACTCACAACATTAATGTTGACCTTTCTGAATTATGGATTAAACTAAAATTGACTAAATAATTGCATTGCATTAAATTAACTGAATTTATTAGTAAATAGTTTGCAAAGGGAGATAATAAAAAAAAAACAGATTAATAATTAAATCGTAATAATATTCATCACTCAAACCAGCCATTGAATTTAATTAAAATTATATTATGAAGATGAAGAGTTTTGATCTAGAAAGACAATTAAAGAAATTAGTTACTGAAGATTTGTTTTATTCTTTATAGCAATTTTTTTTTCAGTGCACAAACAAAATCCCATTTTGATAACCTTTGTTGATATGCTTTCATCATGTCATGAATATAGGTGAAATAAAGCTCACTTGACATTGAGCAACAATCAATCAATCAATTGGTTTGCAAAACAATCTTTTTGGATGATAATGCATGACCCCACATAATCCTCTTTATAAGATTATGAAAATAAAGTTGAAACAGTGATGGTCAACAATTTCTAGTTTTTTTTGGGATGTATCTAACGTTGATTTTCCACCAATATCAACAAACAAACAAATGACATCTCACCTAAATACATTTAAGTCACAGCGGCCTAAAAAAGTGCAAAATAGTGTTGAATTTTTGTCAAAGCAAATATCTTTGCAAACATACATATTTCAAATAACTTATTATACTTACAAGTTACCCCTCCATCATATCCAACACGGAAACCATTTGAGGTTACCATAGCAACAGAGTATGAAGCACTATGGGCCTTGACAGTGAAGTAATACATCCCTATCCCAGGTACAAGGTCAAGGCCGTAAAATGTTATTGTAGTATTGTGGCCTACATTTGTAAAAGGTACAATATTATCCCTAGTTTTTGGAAATCTTCTGTCGGTGCCAAGTGCAACTTCATAGTAAGCCACGGCTTGGTTTTTGTCTTGGTAATCAATATTTTGCTGGTTGACATGGGCACTTGGATTTCCTATCATAAAAAAACAAAACAATATATATATGTATAAATTCTAAAACATACTTACAACAGAAACAAGCAGTTTGGATTTAGTAAATTAATTTAGTAATCTAAAAAAATATGCTCTGCAGAACCTGTAGCTGCACATCAGAGATGTTAGGTGAAAAGCTGTCTTTTGATAGAAAATGAGATACTGAACTTTACCTGAATTTTATCCATGGGGGATTTAGAAGTAATTGTACTTAAAGTCATAGATATGATACCAGTGTTGTTGAAGTGATACATATGTCATTGTTATAATATTCATGATATTTGAATTGGTGAGTTGTGGACTATCTATACAAGTTAAGTTGCTGTACCAACAAAATTATATCACAGAATCAGGGTAAGGAGATTGATTGCTGCCATCTTTGTTTACAAAACGGACATAACTGGTCTACATATGTGTATTACAAATACAACAGCCTACTGACCGTGTATTGAATATCCACGATTTCCATGTGTTTACTTTTAAACAATGATATTCATAGAAGGTAAAATATATGATTATTAACAAATAGACCAAGACTAACCTGAAATAACATCAACTTGTACATGTGTGTTTACAGGCAGTCCAAATCCATTCCAGTTAGCTGTCACCATAGCTCTAGATCTGAGGAAGTTTAAGTCATAGCCATCAACATGTCCATCAAATACCTTCCCTGGTAGTAATGGATCCTGTTTGATGGTGACACCATTAGATCTCATTACATATGTGTAATTCAAGGCATTTGTTACTCGTAGTAAGGAATAATAAAGTTCTCCATTTAACATCTGTAATTCATCATTCATCCCTGATGTTCTTACTGAAATAAAATCAAGTAATTCAATTTAATTCTATGTTTCTGGTCACGAGCACCTAAGTTCAACCCTGTGTTTTTTGTGAGGTCTGTGTTGGTCATCTTTTTAGTTTATTGGTGTTATCCTATTATATGTCTTTACATTTAAAGTTCCATGTTGTGATGTCCGTTACGATTTCTGTCTAAATAGGATGTTCAGTTCGTCTTTACCTCCACTTGTTTGTAGGAGGGCTCAGGTCTTATTTATGTTATTTGTGTTTGTTTGTGCATAGTGGTGTCCAACGCATATTGTGCTGTGTTTTTTTGTTGCTCGACTTCATCTTGTGTACCCTATGTAGCCAGTTTCTCTGTATAGTCCATTTTCTATTATCTCTTCGGTATTCTCTAACGTATATTTATTTTGATACGTTCAGTGACGTTTTTCTATTTTCTGGTCATTTTGAGCTATACTATGCATGTAATGATTCAACCTTTTGTTTGTAGAAAAAGAAGGCCTCTCATTAGATTTTGTATGTACCTATGCGATCAGTGTCTATCATCACTACGGTTTATGAGTTCAATATACATTGCTACCTTGTAATACAGTTTGTCATTGATTGATGAAAGGTCAATGTTTTTTTCTGTACTCAGGATTCCTACAGTTCTTCATTACTTTGAGATAAATTTGTCTTTACCTCCTATTGTTTGTAGGAGGTTTCATGTCTTATTTACATTATTTGTGTGTTTGTGTATATATAGTTGTGTGTTTTTTTCGCTTTGTCTTCCTCTTGTGTCTTGTGTACCCTATGTTACCAGTTTCTCTGGTTTGTCCATTTGTTTTATTGTCCTTTTGGTGTTCTGTTTATTGAGAAAGGTCAGTGGTTTTTTTTCTGTACCAAGTTTTCCTCCCACAGTAAAACCGTTAGTCATGATAGAACTGTAATAGTGTTGACAGTGGTGTTAAACACTCTTAATAAAATCTAATCAAATCAGGACAATATTTTAAATGTTGTTGTACTTAATACATGTCTATACCACAGTTAACAGTCATTTGACCTACCATCCATATTTAACCAATTCATGACAACTTCACCATCAAGTCTCTGTATCTGCCACTCATATTTAAGTACAGGACAAGGGTCACCTGACATATCCCATGATGCCCTGTATGTATCATAACTCTCCTGGAAATCTCTGCATGAAAATCGGATATTAACAAAAATTAGTAATTTTTATGTAAGTTATGGGTGAAAATTATAATTCCAGTTCAAATGGGCACCTTAAACTATACAGTTTCAGTTCAAACAGATTATAAAATTTCAGCGAGTTCATTTATTTAGATACAAATTGTAAACAATTCTTAAAATGATCCAGCATTTCTAATAAGATTCAAATGTGAGCATTTAACTAACTAATATAAGATGGATGTTCATAGGTATGTTATTGAATGTCATTTTTTGTTATCTTATACATAAGGGTAATAACAAAATCACAGAACACCGAGCAATCTTCCAAAGGGAAAAGCAAAACTCATAAGTCAACAAACAGACAAAATCAGTCAACAACCGGAAAACTGGGAAAACCACAATGGCCCTGACTTGGTACAGGCATTTCCAAAGAAATGGTGGGTTGAATCAGATTTTACGGTGCCAAACCTCCCGCTTCCATTACGGTTAAAAGGTTTCGGCTGTCACTATAACAGCATTTTTAACAATATTGGGACAAATTAGGTACAATAGTAGTCAATGCTGTGCTTTATGAAAATCCATCGTTTATTATCGTCTCTGCAGAACGGTTTAACAAAACAGTCATTTTCTTACACAATTTCATTTCAAATGAGATGTTGAATGACGTCATGCTTAAATCACGATTACTTAATCTTTATCTTTATACATTTTCCATAGTTACTTTATGAAAATCCATCGCTTATTATCGTCTCTGCAGAAACAAGATCTTGGTATCGGAATATAAACTTTTTAAGAGATTGAATAAGGCGAATCTTTCTATAGCCCTGGTCCAGTAGCCTGTTTCTCAGATAAAGATGATGTTTCAGGAAATCAGAATAATTGCTACTGGCCCTTGCATAGCGAATTTCAGAATTTATACTTTTTCTGAGAAATAATTTAATTCTTTATTATGGGATGATGAAAAAGCATAAATAAGTATAACCAGTCCAGATTATTACTTATCAAAAAATATTTCACAAGTGACAGAACAACCCAATAACTTAAGAATACACTTATTGAGTCAATTACATAGTTTTTGAGTTATATTGTTTTTTTACATTGAATTTCATGTTTATTACATAAAAATTCAGAAAGTGCAAATGTTTTCATAATTGTGTTGCAATTAAAATATGTAATGCGACGTCATGACAGTGATTTGTTATTTCACAACTTAGAAAACAATTCCGCATAATTTATGTTTTTTTAATAACGGTAATATAGTATTTTGAAAATTACAGATTTCAAAATAAAAAAAAACTTACACGTCGCCATGAGAATTTTCCAAGACATCATATACACCAATATGTGATAATGGAGAAAGTCCCTGACTGAGGTAGGACATATACAGAGCATTAGAGGTACCAACGCTGGATAACCCTGCACCATTAGTTCCCCTAACAGATACATAAATCTGTAAACAAAAAATACAATGGTTCTTTAATAATGTTTTAACAAAATAAAAACAATGTACGTACATGTAAAAATAGTATGGCTACTCACACAAATAAATAGAAAAAAATAAATATTAATTAACACATCAAGTGTGTATCACCACGGTTATCACTGGATTTGTGACAAGAGTAACACGACGGATGCCACACGTGGAGCAGGAACTGCCTACCACTCCGGAGCACCTGAGTTCACACTGGGTTTTTAGTGGTGTTCCTGTTTTATCGATGGTCTGTGTAGTGTTTTGTAGATCATTGTTTGTCCCTTTGTCCTTTTTCTTTTGGCCATTGTGCTGTCTGTCCTTCTTCGTCTTATGGCTTCTGATTATCACTTTGGTATGTTCAATCTTTTCTTAACATATCAAGTGTGTATGAGCAAGGTTATATTACACTGTGTCCTTAGTTACAATGTCTGATTTACAAAAGTACTGTTTTTGTCCAATCATATTGTGGTGTTGATGGAGTTAAAATCGCTTTAATTTTTTCCCCAATTTCTGTAATTTGAGTCAGAATTTTACTAAGACTTTTTATAACTTTGTCCTTAATATTCATCTTTTTACAATGTAAAAGGAAATGAGATTCAACATCAAGTGCTTTCCAAAGCATACAGATATACTGAAGTGACTAACATTTATTTCATGTTTACACTATTGCTACTATCATACCTTTCGTAGACTACGTAAATTGAGTCCTGTTACTGTATAATGCTGTGATGCTAATGGTATTGTGAAGAATGGCTTTATTTGTCCACCACCAGGGCTCGTTCCAATTGCAATCTCATATCTGCAAAAAAAAACCAAAAAGGTTATGCATTTTTAAAATTTAGGTTTTATAATACATAGAGCAACTTCTTGTGTAAACAAAACAGATAATTACTTTTATTTATTAAGTCAAACCTGCCTTAAAGGTCACCTTAAATTAGCGGTCACCAGCTTTACATGTAAATTACAATAAGCAGCCACCTCACTAATGTGGTCAGCGGTCACTCAAAGTTTATCCAAATTTATCCGGTTACTGGTCAATTTTTATTCCTGGCTATAAAAATTCATTTCGATGTGGACGCAGTACCTGATTGTGCCAATTCACCTATCACATTTAATTGAATAGTTAACTAATTAACTGTAAATCGTGACAAAAACACAGCAGTACTATGACCAACATAATTTCCAATAAATAACGTTCCTTTAACGGTAATACACAAATCATTACAGACTAGAACTTGCTCCTGTTTGTAAACGATGTAAACTAAAGTTATCACACAATCATTTTGTATCAGATTAGTTTATGCTAATTCATAGTTAATAATGATAAAAAAAGTTCTGCAAACCTCTAAAACACTCTTAAATTATTTGGCTTTACTGTATTTCGATATTGAGTGTACCTCATGAATGCTATGTCATAAATGTGTCGTGTGCACTGAATCAGACAGCTACATTTCTAATGATGTGGATTAACTTAATAATATAATAAAATACCTGACAATTCCTGATTCCTCATCATTGAATGGTTGCCATGTAAATGAGACAGATGATAAAGACTCTGAACAAGTTGCTTCTAAAGCCTCACACTCTGTAATAATCATAATAGACTCAAACATGCTTCTACATAACATATCACTGTCTATAAAAGACACCTATGTATAACAAATCACTGTCTATAAAGGACAGTCTCATATTTCCCCATTAATGAAAATTACATATAATTTCACCTGTATATAAAGGGAAACTGCTCATAACAGGCACATGTTTAGGTTCCCTTGTAAGGAGGGAAACGATTCACCGTATGTACCGAAATCACGATTATTTTGGGGACGGTTCGATACAAACGATATGATGCTCATTTTTTTAAAAAAAGTAGTGTTGAACTTCCGTTTTCTTCTTTTGGTGATCATTTAATTAATATTTTGAGAAAAGTGAATCAATTAATTTCCGCTTTTAAAATTAATTAATCAAATATCAAATATTTATAATTTCCACTAGTAAGCGACCTTATATAAAAAAAAAACATGGCAGCGCCCATGTCCACCAGCATGGACTTCAAGGAATAGTTACAGTTTCCAATAAAACGTATTGTGATACGTATCGTAATACATATCAAATATCGCGATACGTATCGCTTGTGGAAAAAGTGTATCGTTACACCCCTATTCCCTTGAGTGCCCCTTCGATATTATTGATTATTACTTTGGTATAATTAAACTTTTCTTGATATGTTCATATATTTACATTCTTGTTCATAAAATTAAAAAAATTGTTATGCTTATTGAGTGTAAGTACAGAAAATTATCTTATGAACACACAATAAATATTACAGAAATATCATATTAAATAAATATTAAACATCATTGTTATTGTTGTTCTTCATCTTGATTATTACTTATACATTGTAGTACTATTAAATATGATATTTTCATGTAATGATTTCCATATAAATGATATATTTATTAATAATCCATAAAATATTGTATTCTTTTTTATCGTTGATACGTATGTAAAATCTAGAGAGAATCCGGAATCCAAATATTGTGCAGGTCAAAGTCTGTCAATACGAGAAAAAAAACTTGTATTGGTGAGTAAAAATGTACTATCTGTATCACAAAGGCAGTTTTCATCTTATTTATGTAAATATAACAGTAGTTCATTAATAAATTACCTTCATCAGTGGTACAAGTTTTAGAATTCATTAGCATGGTAGCCGTGTTGTTGGTCACATCCATTCTATATGTCGTGTGAAGATTAATAACTTTAGCTGCCTTAGGAGGCGTGGTATCTATAGCAATAGGTCCAGAGAATGCATATGACTGTAGTTCTACTGAGTTAATGGCAGTGATTGTCACGTAGTAGAATTTCCCATGATTCATCAGTGAATCAGCATCTATAAAAAGATTTTCATACAATAATTTCTTTCCTACCAAGTAGGTACTGTATGCTGTCACAAATATCTTGGAAATGAATATAAGCAGTAATTTCTGCGGTTTTGTGCTAAAAAGAAGACATTTATTTTCTGCTGATTTCATTTCTGTGGCTTGAAAATGTTGCTGTCGAAAAGTACGCGAGAGCTTTACAGTGCATGTTAATATACGACTATGTGATATCGACACTTCAGGACATGTACATGTATGGAGGACTTATCTTGACATTTATTTTTATATAATATTCTGCAATTTTAATTTCTGCAGTCCGGAGTTGACTTCAGAATACCTCAGAAATTAGATAGCCACAGAAATGATAAGTTATACGGTATTCAATTGGTTTTCTCGTGTAAAGATTTTTTTACTTTCTATAATTAAATTCTAGAGATATAAATATACATATCAACTAGGAAGAACTGTTTTAGATACCTAAAACTTATGTCTCCCCTTAATGTTATGGCCCGGACAAGAAAATATTATTGAAAAAACAATTATTTGACCTTGAGGTCAAAGGTCAAGGTCCCAGGAAGGTCATTACGGTACGCAACACACCGCCTTGTGGTCATGAACCCACATACCAAATATAATTGACCTATCTGGAAAGACAAAAAAGTTATGGTCCGGACAAGCTTCGCTGAGAAGAAGCAGAAGAAAAAATCAGACTTCGTTCGAAGAGGAGACATAATTAGTGATTAGATAACTCAAATTGGTTTTTTTTCAGTGTAACATTTTATAAAATATTTGTGGCATTAAAATTATTAGTGAATTCTTCTTTTTGAATAGTAAAACAAACCATTAATAGAATAACTGGAAGCAAATCCATTGACTTCTCTGTGTTTAAATATGTCAGTTAATCCTTCCTCAGAACCTAGTGATATCAAGAATTTCCTGATTGGACTTTCATTGTCATGGAAACCAGTCCAGGAACATTTAACAGGGACCTTCGCCTAAAATAAAAATACAAATGTAGATATCAAATTTAGTGTATACGGCACGCTTCTGGAATGACCTTCATCAGGTACGCTCAAAGTCGAAAGATTTCCTGGAAAGACAAATAATTCAAAAGTGATTGAAAGCAACAAAACCAAAGGGGCCTAAGCAGGATAGCCAAAATTGGCATTACTTAGGGACCGACCATTTAACTTGCAGGGGGGACACGAGAGTTAGAATATTTATTTTTTTGTCGCGCAAAGTGCAATTTTTTTCCACATAAATTAACATTATGTTATATGACAAAAATTCTGAATCAGATTTTTTTCCCTCCACCAAAATCAAAATATTTGTTCAGCAACATTGGGAATCGGAATATTTTTTTTAGAAAAATACTATAGCCCCCCCCCCCCCCCTGGAAGTTAAATGGTCCGTCCTTTATGACATAAAAGTTCCCTATCTTTTACAATATTCAAAAACACAATAAATGATATGTGTATACACAAACAGTAAAATAAGTAAACACAGATATTTTCTTATGCACTTACACACACTGGAAACTATACACTATTAGTGGATGTAGGACTGATTAACAATGTTGTTTTCAAATATCATGAACTCTAGATAGACACATCGTCTAATGTCAAATGTCACAATAGACAAAATTGACTGTATTAGTCCTGTAGGTAGAACAAACAGTATCATTTTATATATGCTAGTGATCAATCTAATTGATAGATACAGTTAAATCTCAAATTCAGATCAGTTGTTTACTTGGACAACTGGAAGAAAAGTGTGAAGAACATTGTTTGTCCTTTTGTACTTTTTCTTTTGGCCATTGTGTTGTCTGTTCTTCTTCAATTTACAGCTTCTGATTACCGCTGTGGTATCTTCAAACTCTTCTTAATACAACTTTATGCAATATTGTTATTGACTTACAAAAGGAAGGTAGTTTTCTCTGTGTACTCTGGGTTTCTCTAACAATAAAACGGATCGCCACGATATAGTGGAAATATTGTTGAAAGTGTGGCATCAAATACAGTTCTACTTACACCAATAAATTGTGGACATTTGACTACACCTTGTCTAGGTGGTGTTGTGTCTATGATAACTGAACCAGATGTGATCTTGTTGACTAATCCAGCTTTATTCTCAGCCCAGATCGAAATCATATTTGGTTTTCCTACGAAAAAAAACAACAACAGGATTTCAGGTAAACAATATATGCAATTTAATATCACAATGTCAGCTAAACTTAGCAAAGTATCAATAAATATATCTTTTAAATAATCGCTTATTATTCTTACATTTTTTTTAGCTTTTCTTCACAATTTGATGGTCTTTCAGAATGAGTATTAACTTCTGTGAGAATTAACTATATAAACTCATTTTTTATGAGTGGAAGAAAAACATAAAATATTTAATCGAATAAACTTGCATATGATACGTGCTATCTAAGAAATAAATCATGGAACCCATATCTTGTGGTGAGGTTTAACATGGGTTGGCAGATTTTTAGTATTTTATTGAATATCCGTCATGGTTTTGATCGTATGGTAGTTGGATATACAACTACCTATGCAATCAGTGCCTATCATCACTAATGTTGTGAGTTCGAATCCTGCTCAGGCGAGGTGTACCCAATACAACATTATGTGGTAAAGTTTGTCAGTAAATTGCGGTGGGTCGGTGGTTTTCTCCACTTTCCTCCACCAATAAAACTGACTGCAACGATATAACTGAAATATTGTTGAAACTGGCATTAAACACCATAACCCTAACCCATTGAATATCTTTATCTACCTGTAACATCAGGTGTAACTGTTGCTAGTGGCATTAAACTTTGAAGACCAGAAGAGACATCCACTTCTTCTAGAGGAGACACATCTTCAGCAAATGGATATGTCCCTAGAGAATACCATGCTCTCTGTATGTTACTCTCTGTATCATTATAATGCCATGAAGCAAACATAGAATCAGCTGATTTCTGGTACATAGTAGATCCTGCTCCAATGTCGACATCAGAGGAACTTTTATCTGTTAATCTGCAATAAATGTCATAAGTAAATGACAAATTATCAAATTATCACAAAAAATATAATTTTCATCAATTAAATACATGTGAAAAAAAACCCATTCAAAATATAAATTTAGTGCTTAGTGCTACATGCATAGCGGAGAAGTACCAAATTTATTCTTTTGCTTTGACCCGACAGAGGCTCAAACTGACGATCTACTGCAATCGTGATGATCACGTAAACCATTACATCACCAATTTGATTGGCCTGATAGAGGTGGGCAAGACCTTATATCAATTGAGACGCCACTAGCTTTGGTCCAAAAAAAATTGCTTATGGTTTATTATCCACAGTTTTCAATTTGTTTGCGCTACAAATGTTACACTAAAATTTATTTTAGTTTCACATTAAGATGTACCTGTCCAAAATGATATCTGGAGGTGACGTGTCCACTGTAAAACCATCTGACACCGATTCTAACACGCTACCAACATTGGTGATAGCTCTCACTGTGCTGTAGTATGTGACACCTGACTTCAGCTCAAGGTTGGCTTGGGTATAACCAGAGCTTGTTATACCTAAAAAAACATTTACACACTTACAACTGATTCAATATTAGAGAAACCTGTCTAAACCATTCAAAATCATTCTACCTGTATGTACACCAGCAGAAACTTATTTTTTAGAAGTTCGTGCTCTCATCTTGGATTTTTTTCTGTTCTTTCGTTATTTCATATATCATACAACCTTGTGACAGAATATTTTGTTGAGAACACACAAGCAGTTGCATTAGACAGGTTAAATTGACTAAAATATCAGAAATTGTAACTAAATTGAATATATAGTTCACATAGTTCATGGTTCGGTTGATTAAATCTTTAATTAAGATATGAAGTGCTTTGATGTCCAGCACCACACAGTATGTAGCGGTAAAGACATGTTGCATAATTTCTATTCCAATCCATCAATCAATAATAACAGAGGAGAAGCCATTTTGTCTATTTTTTTTTAAAGATTTTCAATCTTCATAACTATTACATATATATATACTCCTTCTGCTATCAGCTGATCACAATATTTCTCCACTCGAACTTCAGTGACAGCTTTAATATATTTGAACATTCAACTATTGAGAGTGGAGAAATATCATAATTCACTAGTAGTTGAAGGAGATTCTATTTCTCCTATGACAAAAACATCAAAATTATTTTTAAGTTGTAAATTTCCGTCGTTACTGTTCGTTTAATGTAACCTGGCAGGAACTCTCATGCAGAAATTTTACTACTGTGGTGATTAAAAAAAATATCATGAAAATGTAACCAACTGGTTATGCACTCTAAGAAAAGGAAAAAATGTGCTCATTTTCTGATTTTCTGTGTTGTGTTTTTTGCTTTGTTGGTTTTCGTCCTGTGTCTTGTGCCAAATGTTTCCAGTGTCTCTGGATTGTTCATTCTTGATTGCCCCTTTCGGTTTTCTCTTATGTTTATATAGCATTACTGTTACACGATGCCACTACAATCTAATATTACATTCGTAGCTAGTTAACCAACAAAACGTACCATTTCCTTTCACATTATCCTCTTCACTGTGAATCAAACTATAGGGAATAAATGACATGGTGTCTTCTCCCCCTGGTGTAGTTCCAACAGCCCATTCATACTCTACTACTCCATGTAAATGGCTCTCAAACCCACTGAACTGCACAGTTACTGTAGTAATATCTAACTGGTAGTCAGAATCCTCGTCCAAAATGAGAACGTCATTGTCATCAGTGCCTTGAGGTCCATCAATTACAATACCTGTTTGAATGCACAATAGAGGTTAGGGTTATGGTGTTTAATGCCACTGACAAACTTCATCACATAATGTTTAATCAAGTACACCTCGCCTGAGTGGGATTCGAACTCACAACGTTAGTGGTGATAGGCATACCTGTTTGAATGTACAATATATGACGTAGGAGTTAGGGTTAGGGTTATGGTGTTTAATGCCACTTTCAACAATATTTCAATCATATAGTGGTGGTCAGTTTTATTGGTTGGAGGAAACCGGAGTACCCGGAGAAAACCACCAACCTGCAAAGTCACTGAATTACTTTATCACCTGAGTGGAATTCAAACTCACAACTTCAGTGGTGATAGGCACTGATTGCATAGGTAGTTGTAAATCCAACTACCATAGATCACGACCATGAAGGCCCCAAATATATTTAAATGTCAAGTTTTATATTTTAAAAACACAGACCTTGTTGATTTTGCAAGACAGAATATTTAATCCTTATACTACAACTTTCATCCAAAATGTATTTGAACAAGTTAATACAAGATCCTTCTGAAGTTTTATATTTAATTCAAACTGTACTGCTATATGGTCTTATAAAGTATTTAATTTCTGTATTTATTCAAATTTTTCCATTCAAACACACCTATTTTTGCAAAGGTGAAGAAAATTAGAATTTCAAAGATGCAGGTTGCAAAAAGTCAACAATAGAAAAATTCCATGAAATCAAGTGAACCAAATTAATTATTGAAGGAAAGTAAAGTCTATGTGTTTGCAGTTTTCATTTCCAAAAAGTACTTGTGGCAATTAAATTTTGGCATTGCTTCTCTATTATGTCTTCTGATGACCTTATATACTATGTACCATCATTAACTGTGACACTGTGTCAAGAGCGTGGAGATACCAAATGGGTAACTAGAATCAGTAAATTGTAGGACAGACAACACAATGGCCAAAAGAAAAAGTACAAAAGGACAAACAACGATCTACAACATACTACACAGAACATTAAATAAAGTTTGAAGATACCAAAGGGATAATCAGAATCAGTAGATCAAAGGACAGACAACACAATGGTCAAAAGATACCAAAGGGATAATCAGAATCAGTAGATCGAAGGACAGACAAAACAATGGTCAAAAGATACCAAAGGGATAATCAGAATCAGTAGATCAAAGGACAGACAACACAATGGTCAAAAGAAAAAGGCCAAACAACGATATACAAAACATACACATAAAACTAAAGATCGAGTAACATGAACCCCATTACATGTTTTACCTGCTTGGTCTTCATCAACCACTGTGACGCTATGTCAGTAGATATTTTACCTGGTTTGTCTACATCAATCAATTTGACACTATGTCAGTAGATGTTTTACCTGGTTTGTCTACATCAATCAATTTGACACTATGTCAGTAGATGTTTTACCTGGTTTGTCTACATCAATCAATTTGACACTATGTCAGTAGATGTTTTACCTGGTTTGTCTACATCAATCAATTTGACACTATGTCAGTAGATGTTTTACCTGGTTTGTCTACATCAATCAATTTGACACCATGTCAGTAGATGTTTTACCTGGTTTGTCTACATCAATCAATTTGACACTATGTCAGTAGATGTTTTATCTGGTTTGTCTACATCAATCAATTTGACACTATGTCAGTAGATGTTTTACCTGGTTTGTCTACCTCAATCACTGTGACACTATGTCAGTAGATGTTTTACCTGGTTTGTCTACATCAATCAATTTGACACTATGTCAGTAGATGTTTTACCTGGTTTGTCTACCTCAATCACTGTGACACTATGTCAGTAGATGTTTTACCTGGTTTGTCTACCTCAATCACTGTGACACTATGTCAGTAGATGTTTTACCTGGTTTGTCTACCTCAATCACTGTGACACTGTCAATAAGTGTTTTACCTGCTTTGTCTTCATCAACAACAACAATAGGAGAAGATGTTATGACACTGCTCTCTTGTCCTGCTCCATTCTCAGCTTTCATACTGACATAATACACAGGAGATTTTGTCTTGATATCTGTCAGTGGCAGTGACAGCCCTGTGATATAAGCGTCTGTATTTGTTCCATGCTGTGTCCATCCTAATATGTCTGTACCACCTACAAATATCATATATGCCTATGTAAAGTACACATATGTATTTATGTATTAAACACACTCATCCCATCGACTGATTGCTATACACATATATAATCTTTCTTACTTTTTACATATAACACTCACCCAGGTTGGCAAGTACAGTCAAACTTGTATTAAGAGGTCATCTTTGGGAAAAAGAAAAAGTCGCTTCATAAGACAGAGAGACCTCTTAAAAGAGGTTCAATTCATATGAAATTTTCTATAACAGGACAACAAAAATATGACCTGTCTAATAGAGGCGACCGCATTCGCAGGTTTGACTGTAGATTCCTGGGGTAAAAAAATGGATTTATAAACTAATTTCCATAGTAAAATTAAATTAAAATAATACAAATTTCTTGATTTTCAGTCAATCAACAACAAAAAACGATCATTTACATGAGACATCCCCTTAACTCACTGGAAACAGTAGAGCATATTTTATCTCTGAAAAATGCAATGTCCCCAATGGGATTCAATCCTGGGACCTCTCACATTGTAAGCCATCACTCTTCCAACTGAGCTAAAGAAGATCTCCACTAAAGCAGTTAGCAGAGGAAGGTTATGAACTATTACTGTTCCTACTTGGGAAGAGGAGCTTTCCCGTTACAAATGATTAAGAATTTAGACATTTGGTCTATTGCTGGATTTCTCAAGGTCAAGACCTCTCGCATTGTAAGCCACCACTCTACCAACTGAGTTAAAGGAGATCTCCACTATCGTAGTTAGCGGAGGATAGTCATGAATCTATTACGTATTAGGTAGAGTTCCATTACTGGATTTCTTATGGGTAAGTCAGTATGTACTACCTGGAGTGGTTCCTACTGCTACTTTATAGCCAGTTATCCCAGACTGATGATCGTCAGCATCCCACGCAGCCTTGATCCCTGACGTGTCTGCTTGATATACATAGCCATCTACCTTCTTCTCAATTTCTGATGTTAACGTTCCAACATGTAACCAATGGATCTACAATAATCAATGTAAAAAATAATGGGAGTGAGTGATTGTTGTTTAATGCCAACTCAGCAATATTTCAGCTATATCATGGCGAGAACAAGTTAATTTTCAATGAGATGGTGATGAGGTGCACTTTGTACTAGACCAACACGCTTAGTTGGATTTTCATAGTGCTAGTTCACTGAAATAACAGTCCACGGATAGACAAAATAAGACATGTCTTTTCACTCAGACACATTATCCTGATTCAGAGCCAACCAGCCTTTGCTCTTACTCCTTAATGCTGTGTGCTTAGCGGAAAAGCAACAAATACCAATTTCATTGACTTTGGTTTGACCCAATCCAGGCTCGAACCCCCGATCTACCACACTCGAGCACGATAACCATTACACCACCGATGCAGTTATAATGGACATATAGATTAAGATAAATTACAACTGAACAATAAAACTGATAGATTTTTTCCAGATATTTCACAATACTCACATATGACAGTCAAAGGATTTTACAATTGTTTGTGTACAATATTCACACATGATGGTCAAAGGATTATTGTGAGCAAAAAATTAATTATATACAACAGAAGTCAAACTTTTCTACTCATTTTATTGATTGATTGATTGATTGATGCTTAACGCCAACATTAGCAGAATTTCAGCTATATCGTGGCATGAACATTTTCTACATATTAGACACCTACAAGACCCTTAGAAATAAAATAGTGAGTGAGTGAGTGATTATTGCTTAACGTCAACTCAGCAATTTTTCAGCTATATCATGGCAAGAACAAGTTAATTTTCAATGAGATGATGATGAGGTATGCTTTGTACTAGACCAACACGTTTAGTTAGATTTTTATAGTGCTAGTTAACTGAAACAACAGTCCGCGGGTAGACATGTCGCTCCACTCGAACACATTATTATGATTCCCAGGCAACCAGTCTTTGCTCTTACTCCTTAATGCTGTGTGCTTAGCGGAGAAGCAACAAATACCAATTTCATAGTGTTTGGTTTGAAACAATAGGATTATATATACAAATAAAAGAAGCAATAAAATGATAAAATCATATATTTAGAACGTATGTTATCAAACTATATTTTTGTATGTAAATTAATTTCTTTTGAAAATAAACAAAAATTCTACTCATTTCAATAGTATGTAAATTTGAAACACCGATATTCCAATCTTTGTAAATTTGAAATAACGATATTCCAAGGTACAAATTTTTATTTTTTACATCATTTAGAAATTCATAGAAAATAAAGATCAACTTACAGTTGGTGATGTTGTATCTATAATAACACCATCTGTCTCAAAGGCAGCTACAAATCCTGCTTTATTCACAGCCCCCAATCTGGTACTGTATATACCTCCCTGATGTAGAGTCAGCCCTGTCTGTGTGTACTTCGTCATACTGGCATCATAACTAATATCCATCCAATCACCATTGACAGCTATAAAACACAGATTGAAAATGTGAAGATATTAGCAGATTATCTCCCTTTAGGAAGTTACATAATTTTTAAGGTAGGGCTAGGGTTATGGTGTTTAACGCCACTTTCAACAATATTTCAGCTATATTGTGGCAGTCAGTTTTATTGATGGAGGAAACCAGAGTACCGATCTGTCGCAATTCACTGACAAACTTTATCACATAATGTTGTATCGAGTACACCTCGCCTGAACAGGGTTCGAACTCACAACATTTGTGGTAATAGGCACTGATTGCATAGGTTGTTGTAAGTCCAACTACCATGACCAAGACGGTCCTGTTATTGCTCTGTAAATTTGTACTTGTAAATGTATCGATGATGTGATACCATTCTGCATACATGGTACATGTATTATCATAGGATGTAAACATTGGAGTATTTGATGGCTCTTTAAAATGTGCCAATAGCTGTCAAATGATAAACATTTAAAAATATTTTCATAACTTCTTTTCTTTACAGAAAACAGAATATTTATATATCCTCACAATAACTCACTACATGGTTGGTATCTGATGTATCTATATTTGATATCAAAATTTTTATGTGTTTTTTTTTAAGGATACATGAATAAGAATGTTTAGCATTGAGGTTGTCCCCTTGTAATTATGACATGTTACTTTAATCTGTATTGATGCACAATTTTGCCCCTAATAATACAATAGAAATATAAAATAACAATTAAGTTTTTGTTGTAATCATACATTACCTGGGAGTATTTGTGACCTGATACCATCATGGCGTTGATAAATCTGTATCTTATAATGATCTAATCCTGATTCCTTGTCAGTAAACAGAAAATTACTTGATAAAGTTGATAAAGAAGACTGAAAGAAAAATAATATTAAATAATATTATATTAAATTAAAACTTAAGTTTTAATCTAAATTTAATATCTTAAAGAATGTAACTTTTAACTTATACCAAAGCAGAAACAAAAAAAAATATCTTGGACGGACGGAAGGACAGACGGACAGAGGTAAAACAGTATACCCCCATCCCCCTCTGGGGAGCGGGGGTATAAAAATGGAAGAATGTGTTCATAAGACATGGATGCCCCCCCCTCCAACTGTCAGCTAATGTAAACAGGGGCATAACTCTAAAATCCTTAGGGATCGTCTCAAAATGTGACAGTTTTTTTCAAATGAAGTTAGTTTCATTTGGCTCAGACCCACCCCCTCCAAATGAAAGTGTGAAAAACAGAATACCAATGTACTATAAACCAAACTCCACCTAAAAATATAGGGCTTAAAACCATGTATTCTCCATATGCATGTCATGATAAAGGGTCTATCTATGAATCTTTATCCTTTCAAAATCACAGACAATATACAGACTCGAAAGAAATTAAAACGACGTTCCATTCAATTTTATGCCGTTTTTTAAGTGCATTTTTAAAGATTTATTGACAAATCTCAATCTCTATAACAAAAATATTTATGAAAATAATGTTACCCATGTTAAAACTGGTTACAGACTATAGCTTCCATGAATTGTTTCTTAAATATACATAATTTTATAACTTAGATAAAAACCTACTTGGAAAGTTGTATCATGATGTAATACACTTCCATCACCCAGAGTGACTAGTACTGGTGGAGTAAGGTCAACAATAAATCCATCCGTTTCATTTATAATTGTATTCAATGCTTCATTAGTTGTCCTTAGCTTGACCTTGACATTGTCCTTGTGCTGAAGGTGAAAGTTCACCCAATCTACTTCTCTTGTTTCATTTGAGAATGGCACCCAGTCTCTGGCTACCTCATAATGCATAGAATTGTTACTGAAACAAATAGAATATATACCTTATGTTAAATAAATGGTTTAACATTACTTCAAAAATCTGTAAGATCTGTTATCTTATAAAGAAATCACGACAAATTTGAAATGGAAACTCATCATTTTTGTACCTGTCCCAACCCAGTGCCTGGATTTCCAACGTCCTATGTCGTGGTATTTTTTGTGTTCAGTGAGTTCAGTTAAGATTATTGGTGATTGTCCATTTTGTTGATATTGGTGGATTTGATGACCATCGCTGTTTAAACTTTCTATTCATAATGTTTTAATATGCAAAAAAAAGAACTGACTATTCTGTTAGCATTAAAATACTAAAAAAAAATATTTATCAGCAGAATGGATCTAACTTAGTAATTAATTCCAGGTATTAGATGTATAAAGCATAGAACAAAAGAAACTAATTAATAATTTGTTTTAATCTATAATAATTAAGGCAGCGAGTATGATTTTATGTGTTTCAGCAGAATCTGATACTGTATCAACTAATCTAATGGACAGCAGATGGCAACAGAAACAAAATGATGGCAATGACATTTTTGGTCAGGTGACATGAACAAAATACTGGAACTGATTACATAGTTGTTTTGTAATTGCTTTCATCCATAAATTTGAATGAGATCATTCCTTCCCTTATAAATAAAAATACTTACCTTGCTATTAAAACTTGAAGATCATACCGACTTATACCAGATTCAGGATCTTTGTAATCCTTCCATTGAGCTCCAACTTTAGCAGGACTAGGAGAGAATTGTAAGTCAGTGAAGTGATTCTGAACTCCATCAATTAATTCTCCTGGTACGGGTTCTGTTAAATCAACACTTACTGTAAATCATAGAAGACTTACATTTATTAGGGTTAAGGTTAATTCTAAAAGCAGATTCACAAAAAATAAAAAATATCTGCATTGTTGTACTGATTTAATGACGATTCGACAAACTCCGTAAACAATGTCGATAATTAATAAGATGGCATCCATTTCTTGATCGATCTCAAAACACAAGCAGTTGCACGTTTTTTCCCCAATGTGCGTACATTTCATAACATTTATAAGTTACAGAAACATGTTTTATTAAGGCATCAATCATATCTGATAGTTTTTATGGGTAACAAAAATTTACGATTATGGCAGATAATGCCCCTTTAAGTTTATTACAGATAGGGGTTAGGGTTAATTCTCCTGGTACTGGTTCTGTTAAATCTACACTTACTGTAAATCATAGAAGACTTAAGTTTATTATTATTCAGTAATTTCATGATGATAGGAATATAACAACCTTAAATTGTCTGAGTTATATGACCTTAAATCATTTGAATTTTGTATGATTAGTCCCAAGTTAAGAGGTTTTGCTTCTCACCCCTTGGATAAAGTAATCCGTGAATTTAAAAGAATTGGGTTTTTTTTATCTTACCCTGACTCCTGGGTAAGACAAGCTACACAAGCATTTTCCCACAAAATTGTTTTCCATTGCTGAAGTAAATTGTCGATGTATCAATATACATCCATGTCTTGACAGTATTTAAAATGTATTTCATAATAAAATATATAGACCATATCTTTCAATGGTACTACAACAGTGAAAAAGACAAAAAATTATTTGACCCACATTTCACCGAACTACTTTTCTTAGAATTTGGTCAAAGGGAGGTAATTCTTTTTTATCTAAAAGTATACAAAAAGTAAACAAATGTTGACACGGTAGACAGGGACAGAAAAAGGATTAAACGTTGTGAAAGGGGCAAGATCATAAAATATGAGACACGTTCTTACACCTCTTCTTGGGTTAGACCCTATGTCTATATTAAACCTTCTTACCCCCGTTTGAAATGCTGACAACTTTCTGCTGTTTTATTGCTGCGTTGTATGCCCAAACAATTGTGTAGTATGTCTTGCCATGTTCTAGTGGATGTGTTGGATCTATCGGTACACATGTCTTGTGCAGTCTCCTGCTTATCTCAGTAAGGTTAGCGATATCAGTAACACTAACATTTGACACAGAGCTTACACCAAGATAGTACGTAGATATACCAGATTCAGGATCGTAAAAATGCTGCCAGTTTGAGCACAACTGTAACAGAAAATTGTTAGCATTTAGAAGAAGAAAAAAATAAAGTAGAAACCTACGAAAAACTTAATAAAGTTGATTCCTTTCAATAATAACATATCAAAATAAAGTATGTCTGTATGATGTCAGTGGTTACCAGAGAGAAAAAAACCCTCATAAAGTCATTTTACCAAGATAACAAATTTAACTTTATTCCGTTGACCCTTCTGGGGCACAAGAGTTCACCAGGGTTAATGTGGATCGATCTGCAGCTTTCTGTGTAGTATTTTGTAGATTATTGTTTGTCCTTTTGCCTATTGTATTATTTGTCCTTCTTTGATTTACGGCTTCAGATTGCCCCTTTGATATATTTCAACTTTTCTTCTGGTAAAGAAACTGAAACCTAACACAAATATCTTCCTCATTATCAACATCACAACAGTATACAAAATATTTCACTTTAAATGTAATAATTTTGGCTAAATTTGAGGTAATAACGGAAATAATCCCATTGTGTTTATTTACAGGTTATCTTTTCTTTATAATGTAAGAAAAAACACATATCTCAAAACAAATCTGTACATCACTAATTTTATCATTAAAAAGATAAGTTCATAATAGTTTATAATAGTAATGTAAGACAAATAAGTTCATCTTTTAAGTTTTTTGTGTTGTTCTATTATATGTCTTTACGTTCTGAGTATCGTACTTTGATGTCCGTTAAGATTTCTGCATAAAATCGATGTTCGGTTCGTCTTTACCTCCAATTGCTCATGTCTTATTTACGTTATTCGTGTTTGCTTGCATATAGTGGTGTCCAAATACATATTGTGTTATGTTTTTATTTTCTGTTTCTTCGTCTTGTGCACCAATGTTGTCAGTTTCTCTGGATTGTTCTTTTTCTATTGCCCCTTCCGTATTATCTAACGTTCCTTTACAATGCCATTGATAAATTGGCACAGCTGTCTTTAATTCAAAATTGTCTCAGACCACGGACAAGTGATTAGCTCATATGATCAGATACAGTAAAATCTGTGTAATGTGACCTTCCAACGGAACAGTGAAATATGGTCACATTAGACAGGTGTTTGCTTAATACAGGTTTAATTGATATGAAATACACTGTGAAAGGAAATTAAAATGAAAGTCATATAAAAGTGATTGCTTAATAGAGGTGGTCACTAAAGCAGGTTTGACTGTATCTTAATTTCTATGTTTACAATAACTTACAGAATCATAGTCCTTTGTATATACCAAGTCTACACCTTGTAATGGTCCATCAAATACTTGTCCAGCAATTGGAGGTGATTTATCTACAATGATGGGCTGGTCTGCTACACCAATAGTCCTCAGGTCAACTTGAAATGAAAGTAAGTGTGTCATGTTTGAAGGTTAGGGTTATGGTGTTTAACACCACTTTCAACAATATTTCAGCTATATCGTGGCGGTCAGTTATATTGGTGGAGGAAACCGGAGTACCCGAAGAAACCACTGACCTGTCACAAGTCACTTACAAACTTTATCACATAATGTTGTATCAAGTACACCTTGCCTGAGCGGGACTCACTCACAATGTTAGTGGTGATAGGCGCTGATTGCATAGGTAGTTCGAAATCCAACTACCATACGATGACAACCAGGACGCCACTGTCATGTTTGATCTGTTTTACTATGATTCAACGAGAGCTAAAAAAATTGTCAAACAATTTCAATGGTCCATCAACAACCCATAAAGATGATGATATTGCTACAAAAAAATGCTATAAAATTGGATGAAAAATTTTGGAATTCAGCTTTTGGTGGTCCCTTTCGGTTGAGGTTATATCCAAACCGTAAGAAGCCCCCGAGTCAAATATTTAAAGAAAAAACCCATTAAAATTGGGCAAAAAATAAAAATCATATATCCTATAAGATGATCATTTTGCAAAACAAATGCATGAAAAATAAACTAGAGGCTTGTAACACTCACCTGATTATTCATATGCAAGTTTGTGTTCAATGTTCAATAATCCATTGACATACTATCGAAAGCTCTCAACACAATTCATTCAATAAAAAAAAACAACATCAAAATTGGATGAAAAATAAAAATTCTATATATCTTTCAAATATGGGAAATTTCGGAATTTCACCCCTTTTCGAAATAATATAGCAATTTTAATGACCCATCAATAACCCATTTTAAGATGGAAACAAATTAGCTGATTTCTGCCTATTTCGGTAAAGTATATCTCGGAAAATCCTTCGACATACTACTGAAAGTCCTCAACACAATCTACTCAACACAAAACCACATCAAAATTGGATGCAATTTTGGTAATAAATATTTGTAAAAATAAAATCAACTACAATTGGTTAATATGATTTACCTCTGTTGACAACCTTGATTTTGACCCAAATTGGTATTCCGTCAGTTAATTCAACGTTGTACTTAATACTCAGGTTATACTCCAGTCTGGTCCACTCCAGCTCACTACAGTCCCGAGTTGAATGTCCCAAACAAATATCATTGTATTCTATACCCGAATCTGGATCACTGAATGTAAATAGTATTTATTACCATATAATCTATCAATAATAACTAAAGTTGTGAGTTTGAACCCCGCTCATGGCGAGGTGTACTCAATACAAAATTATGTAATAAAGTTTGTCAGTGACTTGCGACAGGTCAGTGGTTTTCTCCAGTTACCTGCACTAATAAAACTGACCGCCACGATATAACTGAAATATTGTTGAAAGTGGCATTAAACACCATAAATGCAAACCTCTGTCAATAATGTTAACAGCAGGGTAATGCTTGAAATTGATTTAAAAAAATATTAGGTTGCCCCCAATTCAAAAATGCTAAAAGTTTTCATGGAAATAATCATGCAGATTTTGGTAGCTCTGTCATAATTCAGTCAAAATCTACATCATCCATAACAAATTCTAGACTATATTTCAACTACAATTTATCATTAAAACATAACTGTACCATTATTATTTAAAGAAACCAGAGAACCCAGAGGAATCTACTGATCTGCAAGAATGAGCAAGAGAAAACCAAGAGTACCCAGAGAAAATCACAGACCTACCATTACAAGTAATAGGAAAACAAATTATTACGAGAACACCACTGACCCATCATAACAAGTAACAGGAAACCAGAGTATTAAGAGAAAGCCATTGACAAGCAACACATATACAGTCAAACCTGTATTAAGGGGGTACCATACACTACAGGGATATAACTCTTTAAAATCAGTTGAACGTTTTGATCATATAATGTTTGTATGCCGATTTCAAGCATCTCGGTGATCAAAACCACAGAGAGAAAAGCTGCTATGTGGGTAGTGAATTTATAGCTCTGAGTCTGTTGGTTGGAATTTGTTAAAATTGATATTTATTACAGTGGATATATTCAAACACACTGCCAAAAAAATAAGAAAATTAAACGAGCAGATCAAATTTTACCTGAAGTGTATGGTACCACCTTAAGGGGTCACATTTGGGACAAAGAAAAAGTGGCCTTATAAGACAGGTGACCTTTTAAAAAGAGGTTCAATTCATAAGAAATTTTCTATGACAGAACAAGACAAATGTGACCTTTCAATACAGGTAACTGCTTAATAGAGGTGACCACATGGGCAGGTTTGACTGTATTCTATTATATAATGTAAAGTTGCATTGAGTACATCTCACAGCAGATAGTGGTGATAGGCACTTATAGCATAAGTAAATGTAAATCCAACTAAAAAACAATTGAGACACAGTTCCCTCCTGCCAGGAATATATTATCAAATGGATACTGATTAGCGGGTGTCATAACAGCACTTGGTAGAGATCAACCTTACTTTGCTAAAACCATTCAAAATCTAATAATACATTTGTATATATAGACAGAACGAGATCATTCAAATGTTAGATTTTTTTTAATTCTGTTTTTCCCAAGCAAACAATCTATTACATAACTGGTTAAACCATAATTCAACAAACAAATTTTGCATTAAATCCAAATCTGTTTGACCAATCAGAAATCACAATTGAAAAACCTATAATGCAGTTCAATCACCTAGTTGGGTCTTCAAATTCCGATTTATTTAAAAAAAAGTATCTTACCTAGAGTTATGCATTACACCCAGTATAAACAAATCTTCATCATATGTGATACCATATATGTCTGTTATAAATGGTCGTGAGTTGTCTACAGTGTATGGTGTTGTATGACAAACTGTTGTTGCTAATGGCCCTCCATACTTCACTTCATTCAATGCTCTAACAGTTACAAAGTACTGACCATCTGAAATTAGGCAAAAATTATTGCTTGCTACTGTCTTCTGACCATTACGCCGAGTAACATGAATGGTGACACATTTGGAGCAAGAAATGTTTACTCTTCCTTAGTGCCTGAGAATGTCTTGAATGTCTCTTTTTTTTTATATTTCTTGGTCACATGTTTGTCTTTCTATATCAATATACGATCTTTCGTCACATCTTTGTATCTTCCGCCTTTCTTTCCCGGTCCTTTCCTCATTCATGACTTACCACCGTGTTTGTAACTAGAGTAACACGACAGGTGTCACTGGTGGAGCAGGAACTACTTACCCTTTCAGAGCACCTGAGTTCATTCAAGGTTTGTAATTGAGTTTGTGTTGCTCCATTTTTAGTTTTCTGTGTTGTGTTTTGTAAATTGTTGTTTGTTCTTTTATCCTTTTGTCTTTTGACTATTGTGTTGTCTGTATATATAACATGATATACATGTACGGGTAATTAAGTAACATTTTTTATAGACACATTATCCTGATTCCGAGTTTAATCAAGTCTTGGCACTTATTCCTTAAGGCTGCATGCCTAGCGGAGAAGCATCAAATGCCAATATTATAGTGTTTGGTTTGACCTGATTATAGCTCAAAACCCGAAGATATAATAATACCTTGTCAAAGTCTGTTCAATATTGTATACTAAGTAGCTGTTTACCTGGTAATACAGTATATGGTGCTGGTATAGGACTTATCATAGCACTGTGAGTCCACTGAGATTTATCAAACAAATGTTTCTCAGGATCATGATGTTGATGGACAAGGTCTTCACATTCTGTCAATCCAACAAAGATTGTATATCCTAACATTCCGCTTTCTCTATCAATAAAACCATCCCAGTTGGCTACAATTACAAAACACATTGATTGATTTGATTTTTGGTGTTTAACGCCACTTTCAGCAATATTTCAGGTATATCATGGCGACCAGTTTTAGTGGTGGAAGAAGCCGGAGTACCTGGAGAGAACCACCGACCATGGGTAAGCAACTGGTAAACTTTATCACTTGTGGCTGCGAGTCGAGCGCACCCTTTTTTGTAATTTACAAGCCGGACGCGAACCCACACCATATTGGTGATAGGCTTGTATGAGTTATTAGGTAATCCAACTACCTAACTCATTGAGCCACCCAGGCCCTGAAATATACTAATAAAACGTAAAATTAATAACAATACTATCATGTCAATCTATCAAAACTAAAAATGAAAAAAAGATTGAATCTTCATACCAATAAACACAATGCCAAAATACAAATCAAATGAATTTGTAGTGTAAATATAGGGGGTTAGGGTTAGGGTTATGGTGTAATACGCGACTTTCAACAATATTTCAGTTACATCGTGGCAGTCAGTTTTGTCAATGGAGGAAACCGGAGTACCTGGAGATGATGAGGTCCGCATTATTTTGTACTAGACCAAGACGCTTAGTTGGATTTTCATTGTGCTAGCTCACTGAAAGAACACTCAACGGATAGACATGTCCCCCCACTCAGACATATTATCCTGATTCTGAGCCAACCAGTCTTTGCTCTATCTCCTTAATGCTGTGTGCTTAGCGGAGAAGCAACAAATACCAATTTCATAGTCTTTGCTTTGACCCAATCGGGGCTCGAACCCATGATCTACCACACTCAAGGCGAGCATGCTAACCATTACACGACCGATGCGGTTTCTCAATTAAGTATGACTATCTATATATAGTAAAGTACTAACCAGATATAAATCTGTTAGCTCTAGTAAACAACAAGTCTGTCATAGGGTAAGGTCCATTAAAAACTGCCTGTGAACCTTCACCATCTATTATATGTCTAAAAATAAATGAAAGTTTTATCAATATTAAAATAAGACACTAAAATATTGTGTCATAATACAGTAAAACCTATCTAAACAGCATCCGGAACTCCTCGCACCTTTCCCCAAGTGCTTGTTTTTTTCACTTGGGGAAAGGCGCGAGGAGTTCCGGATGATCTAAACAGAACCTCCATGGGACCAATTCTTGTGTTTGGAATAGACAGATAACTCAGTTTATACAGGTTAAATTAACAAAGATTTCCTACATTGGGAATTAACTTAAAATTTGGTTTATGCAGCATTCTGGTTTATTCAGGGTTCCGTTTTGACAGCAAAATTAGAAAAACAATATTTGAATTGAAGTATATCTTGAAAATATGCAAAATTTGGGAATTTGGGGTCAAGTTAACTTCTTTTTATAAAAAAAATAGGTCATTTTCTGTATTGAACCACAAGTAAATGATAAAGATGAGCATTTTGCAAGAAAAATACAATAAATTGCAGTAAAAATAAGAAAGTTCACATTTGGGAATTTAGCCCTTTTCAGTTAAGCATATCTCGGAAACTGGAAGAGATAGAGGAAATTTCTGGACATACTACTGTAATCTCTTTACACAAACAACAATCAAGAAAATTGGTTGTAAATTAAAAAAATATATAACCCTTCAAAATATGTGGAATTTCAGAACATTAGCCACATTTAGACCCTTTTCAAATTAAAATAGCTATTTTTATCGCCAATAAAGACAATAATTTTTCCAAAAATCACATTAAAATGGGATGAAAATTGCGTGTAAAGGGTAAGTCAGTGACCAACTTTATCACATAAAGATGTATCAATTAAATGCCGCCATGGGCAGGAATCAAACTCACATTTGTAAATCCACTTATTTCTTTGGAGCAAGGCTACATATATTCTAATGCAAAAGTTGGTCAAAAAAAGGTGAAGGGTTAGGGTAAGGGTTATGGTGTTTAACGCCACTCTCAGCAATATTTCGAATATATCATGGCAGTCGATTTAATTAGTGGAAGAAACCAGAATACCCAGAGAAAATCACCAACCAAGTCACTGACAAATTTTATCACATAATGTTGTATTGAGTACACCTCGCCATGAACAGGATTCAAACTCACAGCTTTAGTGGTGATAGGCACTGATTGCATAGGTAATTGTTAATCCAACTATCATATGATCAGGACCACGATGGCCCCTAATTTCTTTGGAGCAGGGGTATATGCAAAATTGCAAGTTGATCAAAATTGAAGAAAAAAAATTTAATATTTTTCAAGGTGAAGAAATCTTGTGGTTCAAATTAAGTGACTGTATATAGATATTCATAAGCTCGTTACCTGTTATTTTGTATCTTAGGATTGATCCCTCTACACCAGATTTGCCAGTCAGGACGGTCATGTTCAGGAATCAAATCCAGACAAGGCACAATTTCAAGGTAATCTGCAGTTTTATTTCTGATTATTCCTGTTAAAAAAATATAAGACATTTTTATTACTATCACTGGGTCAATACCACTGCTGGTAGACTATTATTCCCTGAGGGCATCATTCGTGCGGTAGTCATCAGTGTTTCGGCACTGACATGGTTTATTAGATATATTTATTATTGAAATTTACAGTTCCTAAATAATGTAATTATGTAACTAAGGTTCTCCTCCCTCGGGCATACGTGACCTTAGTTGATTTTGGTTATCCTGTTTAGGCCCTTTGGCTTTATTGCTCCAGAACACTTTTAAATTATTTGGCTTTTCAACATAGGGTTATTGCAGAAGCGGGTTGTGTACATTAAATTTTGTAGAAACGGGTCGTGTACACTAAATTTTGCAGAAACGGGTCGTGTACACTAAATTTGTTATCTACATTTTTATTAAAACATTTCAGAAATGCTGAAACTTTATTCATCTAATATATACCATCATTGGGTATTTGTTTACCGTCAACTCATTTTACAATGATTTTCCCTCAAGTGTAGAGTTTGACGTTACAGATCTCGCATTAAAACAATCAATTTCTAACTGTCTGTAAACAGTTTTGGTATGCTCATTTGATGAATTTATTTAACCTCTTGCAATATCATAACTTACACCAAGCTTCAAATGGTATCGGGAAAATTGCTACAGTATTAATGAATGGATAGAGAGGAAATAATAGAAACAAACATAAAATTGAAATTTTACTTTGTTAATACACATAATTAAAAGATAGTAAGTTGACTGATCGAGTCAGGTTACATGTCTTACTGCGGTCAATTTAATAAATATTTAATATATATCTGATTCTAACATTATCACAAGCTAATGAAATACATTTTTGCCTCACCCTAACCACATCCCTCCCTTAAATAGATATATGGAACATTTGGTCAAAAAGAAAAAAGACACTCACACACACACACAGAAGAAAAGCCCTTAAGAAACACAAAATATTAGTCTTGCACCTAACTAATGCTTACCTGTTTCTGGTGTAGTAAGATCAACAATAACACCTTCACTGTTTATGATGTTCTCGTACCCTAGGATATTCACCACTCTAAAGTTGAAGTAATACACTTTGTTATGTAAAAGTCCAAGATTCTCATAAACAAATTCCTTAGACTTTCCTATTCCTAATCTCTCGTAATGTTCAAACAACCTTGATCTAGACTTGGAGTAATGGTGTCCCTCAATGGCTTCCATAAGTTCACATTCACCAGTACCAAAGTCATAATTAAAACTCATACATTTACTCAATGGGAGATTGGCACATGCTCTTGAACAATCCCCTGGTGAATATTTGATAGTGTTCTTGGCAGCTTTGGGTCCAATCAATCTACCAGTAACTGGTCCAGTGAACAAGGCTGTCAACACCTTCACATTGTGGGGGTCATGACCTGTTTAAGTAAATAATAGAAATAAACAGTAAATAAGTTATGTTTTGATACACATACAACTTTACAAAAAAATATATCATATCAAATCGTGTGTTTTAACAGTCATGATGAGTTTTCCTTTTTAATCTAACTGCATCTGTGGTGTAATGGTTAGCGTGCTCACGTCGAGTGGTAGATCGTGCGTTCAAGCTCCAGTCGGACATAACAAAGACTTTAAAATTTGTATTTGTTGCTTCTTCGCTAATAAAACAGCATTAAGGAGAAAGAGCAAAGACTGGTTGGCTCAGAATCAGGATAATGTGTCCGAGTGGGGCGAAATGTCTATCTGCGGACTGTTGTTTCAGTGAGCTAGCACTATAAAAATCCAACTAAGCGTGTTGGTCTAGTACCAAGAGAACCTCATCATAATCTCATTGACTTTAACTTGTTCTCGCCATGATATAGCTGACAAATTGCTGAGTTGGCGTTAAACAACAATCACTCACTCACTCCTTTTTACCTATTTTAACCTCATGTTTTGCTTGAATAATGAAAAAGCCATTTAAATGACATGTACAGGAGCCTGATTACAAAACCAGAAGAGAAGTCAATGGGTGATTAGATCTTCTTAATAAGTTTGGCTTTTACAGTCATAAAATAAAGAGTAATGATTGGCACATCAAGTCAACAAAGGCTTCCTCCAGCACAAGTTTTACTGCAATCAAGAATAACTCGAAAACCATAATGCTGTTGGAACTTTACCTGAAGCTTTTGTCATAATCAATTTGCAGAACATACTGAATTGAGTACTATTTGGTTTTTTTCTCAGCAAAGTAACAGTAGATATTAGTTAACATACTATCGCAAGGTCTCAATAAAAATAATTTGAGGAAGGAAGAAAAAATTGGATGGAAAATAAAAATACTATATTATATTTTGCACAAAAAAAAATCATTTTAAAGTTAAACTTTAAATTTTGATGAATAATTAACACTTGACATAAAAACCAGAAAAAAACCTTTTTTTTTTAACCTTCTGGGTCCTTTTGTTTTGGAAACAGGTATTGGTACAATCCACAAAGTCAATCTCAACTTTTATTCTGTACCAAAGATCATTGTGTCTACAGACGGATTACAACAACACCGCAACGACGACGACAAATTAATAACATAATACTACAAATTTTGTGGTTGTATAAAAAAGTATGGAAAAATTCTCACAAAAATATCATCTACGTGGTTATTACAAGATCAATGTGTCTATATTGTGTCTACAGATTGATAACGACAATGGCGACGACAGATTCATTTAAACATAATACGACTACATATTTTGTGGTCGTATAAAAAACTATGGAAATTCTAAAATTCTCACCAAAATTATCATCTACATGGTTATTATCAAGATCAATGTGGTTCCACGGAATGATTTGGTCACCGTAAATCTGTTTTCCATATCCTACCCCTACTTGTGTTTCTACTAGATCAGAGTCTTCATATACAGTGACGTATCCTTTAAGAACATCAGGATTACTGGTAGATTTAAACTGTTCCTGAAATCTTCCTCCTGGTAATGTTACGTCAAATGTCGGTAACGAACAATATGCTTCAGATTTCTGACCAGAGTCATTCTCTGCAATCATGGTAAAATAAATGGGAACTCCAGTACCTTCATTTCTCAGTCGCTAAAATATATATATAAGAATAAATTAAATACGAGTGGCAATGTTTTGGCTGAGAATGTAAAGTAGTTAGACTTGTTTCTACCTATGCAATCAACGCATGAAGTTGGTAGTTTGATTCCCCTTTCCATGTGGTCATGGTGAGTTGTACTCAATACAACTTTATGTGATAAGTCTACCACTGACCTTGTGACAGGTGAAGAGATGAGAGGTTTCTCCAGGTACTCTGATATCCTTAAACAATAATACATACCGATGGTACTTTCAGCGTACCTGATGATGGCTATTCCAGAAATGTGTCATGTGCACTAAATTTGATATCAACGTTTTTATTATTTAGAAAAATACAAGTATTTGAGTCACCAAAGAAAAATTATTGATCAATCTACTACAAACAGATCAAATTTGAGTAATCTAAAGAAAATGGCTTATCACATGTTGAATTACATCTTGTTTGGGAATAGCATAGTATATTGGATGATGTGTAGAATTACCCATAATATAGTAGTCTGGTGGATGATCTTAGGGTTATGGTGTTTAACATCACTTTCATCAATATTTCAGTCAGTTTTATTGGTGGATGAAACCTGAGTACCTCGAGAAAACCACCGACCTGTCACTGACAAACTTTATCACATAATGTTGTATCAAGTACACCTCACAATGAAAGGGTTTCAAACTCACAACTTTAGTGGTGATAGGCACTGATTGTACAGGTAGTTGTAAATCTAACTACCATACGATCACGACCATCATATGGCCTCTTGTGTATATAAATAGAATAGTCTTTTTTCTTGTGTAAAGAAGCTTGAGGTTAGCAACATGTTCATATTGTTGTGATTGATTATAGTGTTGATAATTGTTGTTTAAAATCTTCTATTTCAAACATAAGAGAATGAAATTTGTTGATGTGGACTGAACCATTCAAAGTGATCTCAGTATTGTTAATTTATTCATAGAGTTTAATTAGGACTGTTATGTGAGTAAACAAGGTTCAAAACATGAGTTAATGATGAGTGATATAAAAATAAACAATACCATTAAAATATTAAATAAGTACAAATATTTACTTTGGATATCAGTTCAGAGCATCAATAGTATTCTCCCCCTCAAACTTACTTAATTAACAATGGTAAATGACCTCCCTCAAACACACCTCATTAACAATGGTAAATGACCTCCCTCAACCATACCTCTTTAACAATGGTAAATGACCTCCCTCAAGCACACCTCTTTAACAATAGTAGATGGACCTCCCTCAACCATACATCTTTAACAATAGTAGATGGACCTCCATCAAGTTTACCTCTTTAACAATAGTAGATGGACCTCCCTCAAGCTTACCTCTTTAACAATGGTAGATGGACCTCCTCAAGCTTACCTCTTTAACAATAGTAGATGGACCTCCCTCAACCTTACCTCTTTAACAATAGTACATGGACCTCCCTCAAACACACCTCTTTAACAATAGTATATGGACCTCCCTCAAGCTTACCTCTTTAACAATAGTAGATGAACCTCCCTCAACCTTACCTCTTTAACAATAGTAGATGGACCTCCCTCAAGCTTACCTCATTAACAATAGTAGATGGACCTCCCTCAAGCTTACCTCTATAACAATAGTAGATGGACCTCCCTCAAGTTTACCTCTTTAACAATAGTAGATGGACCTCCCTCAAGCTTACCTCTTTAACAATGGTAGATGAACCTCCCTCAACCTTACCTCTTTAACAATAGTAGATGGACCTCCCTCAAGTTTACCTCTTTAACAATAGTAGATGAACCTCCCTCAACCTTACCTCTTTAACAATAGTAGATGGACCTCCCTCAAGCTTACCTCTTTCACAATGGTTGATGGACCTCCCTCAAGTTTACCTCTTTAACAATAGTAGATGGACCTCCCTCAAGCTTACCTCTTTAACAATAGTAGATGGACCTCCCTCAAGCTTACCTCTTTAACAATAGTAGATGGACCTCCCTCAAGCTTACCTCTTTAACAATAGTAGATGGACCTCCCTCAAGCTTACCTCTTTAACAATAGTAGATGGACCTCTCTCAAGCTTACCTCTTTAACAATAGTAGATGGACCTCCCTCAAGCTTACCTCTTTAACAATAGTAGATGGACCTCCCTCAACCATACCTCTTTAACAATAGTAGATGGACCTCCATCAAGTTTACCTCTTTAACAATAGTAGATGGACCTCCCTCAAGCTTACCTCTTTAACAATGGTAGATGGACCTCCTCAAGCTTACCTCTTTAACAATAGTAGATGGACCTCCCTCAACCTTACCTCTTTAACAATAGTACATGGACCTCCCTCAAGCTTACCTCTTTAACAATAGTAGATGAACCTCCCTCAACCTTACCTCTTTAACAATAGTAGATGGACCTCCCTCAAGCTTACCTCATTAACAATAGTAGATGGACCTCCCTCAAGCTTACCTCTATAACAATAGTAGATGGACCTCCCTCAAGCTTACCTCTTTAACAATAGTAGATGGACCTCCCTCAAGTTTACCTCTTTAACAATGGTAGATGAACCTCCCTCAACCTTACCTCTTTAACAATAGTAGATGGACCTCCCTCAAGTTTACCTCTTTAACAATAGTAGATGAACCTCCCTCAACCTTACCTCTTTAACAATAGTAGATGGACCTCCCTCAAGCTTACCTCTTTCACAATGGTTGATGGACCTCCCTCAAGTTTACCTCTTTAACAATAGTAGATGGACCTCCCTCAAGCTTACCTCTTTAACAATAGTAGATGGACCTCCCTCAAGCTTACCTCTTTAACAATAGTAGATGGACCTCCCTCAAGTTTACCTCTTTAACAATAGTAGATGGACCTCCCTCAAGCTTACCTCTTTAACAATAGTAGATGGACCTCTCTCAAGCTTACCTCTTTAACAATAGTAGATGGACCTCCCTCAAGCTTACCTCTTTAACAATAGTAGATGGACCTTCCTTAACCATACCTCTTTAACCATAGTAGATGGACCTCCCTCAAGTTTACCTCTTTAACAATAGTAGATGGACATCCCTCAACCTTACCTCTTTAACAATGGTAGATAGACCTCCCTTAACCATACCTCTTTAACATTAGTAGATGGACCTCCCTCAAGCTTACCTCTTTAACAATAGTAGATGGACCTCCCTCAAGATTACCTCTTTAACAATAGTAGATGGACCTCCCTCAAGCTTACCTCTTTAACAATGGTTGATGAACCTCCCTCAAGCTTACCTCTTTAACAATAGTAGATGGACCTCCATCAAGTTTACCTCTTTAACAATGGTAGATGGTCCCCCCTCAAGCTTACCTCTTTAACAATGGTAGATGGACCTCCCTCAAGCTTATCTCTTTAACAATGGTAGATGGACCTCCCTCAATCTAAACTCTTTAACAATGGTAGATTGATCTCCCTCAAGCTAACCTCTTTAACAATGGTAGATGGACCCCCTCAACCATACCTCTTTAACAATGTTAGATGGAGCTCCCTCAAGCTTACCTCTTTCACAATGGTAGATGGACCTCCTTCAATCTAAACTCTTTAACAATGGTAGATGGACCTCCCTTAACCATACCTCTTTAAAAATGGTAGATGGACCTCCCTCAAGCTTACCTCTTTAACAATGGTAGATGGATCTCCTTCAAGCTAAACTCTTTAACAATAGTAGATTGACCCCCCTCAACCATACCTCTTTAACAATGGTAGATGGACCTCCCTCAAGCTTACCTCTTTAACAATGGTAGATGAATCTCTTTCAAGCTAAACTCTTTAACAATGGTAGATTGACCCCCTCAAGCTTACCTCTTTAAGAATGGTAGATTGGCCTCCCTCAAGCTTACCTCTTTAACAATGGTAAATGGATCTCCCTCAACCTCACCTCTTTAACAATGGTAGATGGACCTCCCTCAAGTTTACCTCTTTAACAATAGTAGATGGACCTCCCTCAAGCCTACCTCTTTAACAATGGTAGATGGATCTCCTTCAAGCTAAACTCTTTAACAATGGTAGATGGATCTCCTTCAAGCTAAACTCTTTAACAATGGTAGATGGATCTCCCTCAAGCTTACCTCTTTAACAATGGTAAATGGACCTCCCTCAAGTTTACCTCTTTAACAATGGTAGATGGACCTCCCTCAAGCCTACCTCTTTAACAATGGTAGATGGATCTCCTTCAAGCTAAACTCTTTAACAATGGTAGATGGATCTCCTTCAAGCTAAACTCTTTAACAATGGTAGATGGATCTCCTTCAAGCTAAACTCTTTAACAATGGTAGATGGATCTCCCTCAAGCTTACCTCTTTAACAATGGTAGATGGATCTCCCTCAAGCTTACCTCTTTAACAATGGTAAATGGATCTCCCTTAATCTAAACTCTTTAACAATGGTAGATTGACCCCCCTCAACCATACCTCTTTAACAATGGTAGATGGACCTCCCTCAAGCTTACCTCTTTAACAATATGGTAGATGGACCTCCCTCAAATTTACCTCTTTAACAATGGTTGATGGACCTCCCTCAAATTTACCTCTTTAACAATGGTAGATTGACCCCCCTCAACCATACCTCTTTAACAATGGTAGATTGACCCCTCTCAAGCTTACCTCTTTAACAATATGGTAGATGGACCTCCCTCAAATTTACCTCTTTAACAATGGTTGATGGATCTCCCTCAAGCTTACCTCTTTAACAATGGTAAATGGATCTCCCTTAAGCTAAACTCTTTAACAATGGTAGATTGACCCCCCTCAACCATACCTCTTTAACAATGGTAGATGGACCCCCCTCAAGCTTACCTCTTTAACAATGGTTGATGTATCTCCCTCAAGCCTACCTCTAACAATGGTAAATGGACCTCCCTCAAGTTTACCTCTTTAACAATGGTAAATATACCTCCCTCAAGCTTACCCCCTTAACAATGGTAGATGAATCTCCCTCAAGCTTACCTCTTTAAAAATGGTTGATGGATCTCCCTCAAGCCTACCTCTTTAACAATGGTAAATGGACCTCCCTCAAGCTTACCTCTTTAACAATGGTAAATGGACCTCCCTCAAGCTTACCTCTAACAATGGTAAATGGACCTCCCTCAAGCTTACCCCCTTAACAATGGTAGATGGACCTCTCTCAAGATTACCTCTTTAACAATGGTAAATAGACCTCCCTCAAGCTTACCCCCTTAACAATGGTAAATGGAACTCTCTCAAGATTACCTCTTTAACAATGGTAAATGGACCTCCCTCAAGTTTACCTCTTTAACAATGGTTGATGGATCTCCCTCAAGCCTAAATCTAACAATGGTAGATGGACCCCCTTCAAGTTTACCTCTTTAACAATGGTAGATGGACTTTCCTCTAAGCTTACCTCTTTAACAATGGTAGATGGACTTTCCTCTAAGCTTACCTCTTTAACAATAGTAGATGAACCTCCCTCAACCTTAACTCTTTAACAATGGTAGATGGATCTCCCTCAAGTTTACCTCTTTAACAATGGTAGATGGACTTTCCTCTAAGCTTACCTCTTTAACAATAGTAGATGAACCTCCCTCAACCTTACCTCTTTAACAATAGTAGATGGACCTCCCTCAAGTTTACCTCTTTAACAATAGTAGATGGACCTCCCTCAAGTTAACCTCTTTAACAATGGTAGATGGACCTGCCTCAAGTTTACCTCTTTAACAATGGTAGATGGACCTCCCTCAAGTTAACCTCTTTAACAATGGTAGATGGATCTCCCTCAATCTTACCTCTTTAACAATGGTTGATGGATCTCCCTCAAGTTTACCTCTTTAACAATGGTAGATGGGCCTCCCTCAAGTTAACCTCTTTAACAATGGTAGATGGAGCTCCCTCAAGTTTACCTCTTTAACAATGGTAGATGGACCTGCCTCAAGTTTACCTCTTTAACAATGGTAGATGGACCTGCCTCAAGTTAACCTCTTTAACAATGGTAGATGGACCTGCCTCAAGTTTACCTCTTTAACAATGGTAGATGGACCTCCCTCAAGTTAACCTCTTTAACAATGGTAGATGGACCTCCCTCAAGTTAACCTCTTTAACAATGGTAGATGGAGCTCCCTCAAGTTAACCTCTTTAACAATGGTAGATGGACCTGCCTCAAGTTAACCTCTTTAACAATGGTAGATGGACCTGCCTCAAGTTAACCTCTTTAACAAAAGTAGATGGACCTGCCTCAAGTTAATCTCTTTAACAATGGTAGATGGAACTCCCTCAAGTTAACCTCTTTAACAATGGTAGATGGACCTGCCTCAAGTTAACCTCTTTAACAATGGTAGATGGACCTCCCTCAAGTTAACCTCTTTAACAATAGTAGATGGACCTGCCTCAACTTAACCTCTTTAACAATAGTAGATGGACCTCCCTCAAGCTTACCTCTTTAACAATGGTAGATGGACCTCCCTCAAGTTAACCTCTTTAACAATAGTAGATGGACCTGCCTCAAGTTAACCTCTTTAACAATGGTAGATGGACCTCCCTCAAGTTAACCTCTTTAACAATAGTAGATGGACCTGCCTCAAGTTAACCTCTTTAACAATGGTAGATGGACCTCCCTCAAGTTTACCTCTTTAACAATGGTAGATGGACCTCCCTCAAGTTTACTTCTTTAACAATGGTAGATGGACCTCCCTCAAGTTAACCTCTTTAACAATAGTAGATGGACCTCCCTCAAGTTAACCTCTTTAACAATGGTAGCTGGACCTCCCTCAAGCTTACCTCTTTAACAATGGTTGATGGATCTCCCTCAAGTTTACCTCTTTAACAATGGTAGATGGACTTTCCTCTAAGCTTACCTCTTTAACAATAGTAGATGGACCTCCCTCAAGTTAACCTCTTTAACAATAGTAGATGGACCTCCCTCAAGTTAACCTCTTTAACAATAGTAGATGGACCTCCCTCAAGTTAACCTCTTTAACAATAGTAGATGGACCTCCCTCAAGTTAACCTCTTTAACAATAGTAGAAGGACCCCCCTCAAGTTAACCTCTTTAACAATGGTAGATGGACCTCCCTCAAGTTAACCTCTTTAACAATAGTAGAAGGACCCCCTCAAGTTAACCTCTTTAACAATAGTAGATGGACCTCCCTCAAGTTAACCTCTTTAACAATAGTAGATGGACCTCTCTCAAGCTTACCTCTTTAACAACGGTAGATGGACCTCCCTCAAGCTTACCTCTTTAACAATGGTAGATGGACCTCCCTCAAGCTTACCTCTTTAACAATGGTTGATGGATCTCCCTCAAGTTTACCTCTTTAACAATGGTAGATGGACTTTCCTCTAAGCTTACCTCTTTAACAATAGTAGATGGACCTCCCTCAAGTTTACCTCTTTAACAATGGTAGATGGACTTTCCTCTAAGCTTACCTCTTTAACAATAGTAGATGGACCTCCCTCAAGTTAACCTCTTTAACAATAGTAGATGGACCTCCCTCAAGTTTACCTCTTTAACAATGGTAGATGGACCTCCCTCAAGCTTACCTCTTTAACAATGGTTGATGGACCTCCCTCAAGTTTACCTCTTTAACAATGGTAGATGGACTTTCCTCTAAGCTTACCTCTTTAACAATAGTAGATGGACCTTTCTCAAGTTTACCTCTTTAACAATAGTAGATGGACCTCTCTCAAGTTTACCTCTTTAACAATGGTAGATGGACCTCCCTCAAGCTTACCTCTTTAACAATGGTAGATGGACCTCCCTCAAGTTAACCTCTTTAACAATGGTTGATGGATCTCCCTCAAGTTTACCTCTTTAACAATGGTAGATGGACTTTCCTCTAAGCTTACCTCTTTAACAATAGTAGATGAACCTCCCTCAACCTTACCTCTTTAACAATAGTAGATGGACCTCCCTCAAGATTACCTCTTTAACAATAGTAAATGGACCTCCCTTAACCTTACCTCTTTAACAATGGTTGATGGACATCCCTCAAGCTTACCTCTTTAACAATAGTAAATGGACCTCCCTTAACCTTACCTCTTTAACAATAGTAGATGGACTTCCCTCAAGTTTACCTCTTTAACAATAGTAAATGGACCTCCCTTAACCTTACCTCTTTAACAATAGTAGATGGACCTCCCTCAAGCTTACCTCTTTAACAATGGTAGATGGACCTCCCTCAAGTTTACCTCTTTAACAATAGTAGATGAACCTCCCTCAAGTTTACCTCTTTAACAATAGTAGATGGACCTCCCTTAACGATACCTCTTTAACAATGGTTGATGGACCTCCCTCAAGCTTACCTCTTTAACAATAGTAGATGGACCTCCCTCAAGTTTACCTCTTTAACAATAGTAAATGGACCTCCCTTAACCATACCTCTTTAACAATGGTTGATGGACCTCCCTCAAGTTTACCTCTTTAACAATAGTAGATGGACCTCCCTCAAGCTTACCTCTTTAACAATGGTAGATGGACCTCCCTCAAGTTTACCTCTTTAACAATAGTAGATGAACCTCCCTCAAGTTTACCTCTTTAACAATAGTAGATGGACCTCCCTCAAGCTTACCTCTTTAACAATAGTAGATGGACCTCCCTTAACCATACCTCTTTAACAATGGTAGATGGACCTCCCTCAAGTTTACCTCTGTAACAATAGTAGATGGACCTCCCTTAACCATACCTCTTTAACAATGGTTGATGGACCTCCCTCAAGCTTACCTCTTTAACAATTGTAGATGGACCTCCCTCAAGCTTACCTCTTTAACAATAGTAGATGGACCTCCCTCAAGTTTACCTCTTTAACAATAGTAGATGGACCTCCCTCTAAGCTTACCTCTTTAACAATGGTAGATGGACTTTCCTCTAAGCTTACCTCTTTAACAATAGTAGATGGACCTCCAAGTTCAAATCTGTTTAACACATCATAACTGCCAGGTACTGTTCCTATGTTCAAAAACAGACGAACTTGACATCGATCATCCTCTGCTCTGATGGCAATCTGGAACTCTGGTTCGGTGTAGTCTAGATGTGAGGTCTGAGTAACAGTACAGGATGCTGTAGACCTCTTCTCCTAAAATAGATCCATTTGAATAATATATCCATATATATCTATGCTAATTTATTTTTCTTTGTATATTAAATATGTATGAAACATTTTATTTTTTTTAAATCATTCAAATCTGATTCCAACTGCAATAATTTGATATGAAAGTCTGTATTGAATAAATAAAAATCTAGATCTAAGTAACAATAACTGGGTTAACGGCTACAGAATGTCTGTGTCACAAATGACCACGGATATATTCCACTTGTGACTTATCAGGAGGTTTGTATATAGAGCAACATGTATTTCACATTGACAATTCAAGCAATCTACAATTAAATTTCATTGTGGTTCTTCGCATTTAAAAACAAGAAATGTGTGCATCACAAAATATGTCTGCCTATATAAAATTATATTTATAGTAATGGTGACCTTGACCTTTGACCTAATGACCCAAACTAAATAGGGTTCTTCCCCTTCCACAGGGGAATCATGTGGCCAAGTTTGTTAAAGATCCAATATACAGAACTAAAGATATCATGTGGAAACGATCTTGTTGTCAAAAATTCTATTTATAGTAACAGTGACCTTGACCTTTGACCTAATGACCCCAAAATAAATAGAGTTCTTCCCCTTCCACAGGGCAATCATATGGTCAAGTTTGGTAAAGATCCAATATACAGAACTAAAGTTATCATGTGGAAACGACCCTGTTGTCAAAAATTATATTTATAGTAACGGTGACCTTGACCTTTGACCTAATGACCCCAAAATAAATAGGATGCTTCCCCTTCCACAGGGGAATCATGTGACCAAATTTGGTAAAGATTGGATATACAGAACTAAAGTTATTGTGCGGAAACCTGTGTGGACGCCCGCCATACCCAATCACATAATACGGCTCGTCTCGAGACACAGGCATATAAAAACCAAGATTCTTCATTGCAGTCTATGTTAAGATTTAGACCCCTAGGACTTGAACCCCATATACCTTGGGCCAATTTGTACAAGATTGAAATTCCATTTCACAAAGACACTTCATGTCAAATACTATTACCATTTCGGATTTATTTTTATTACAGCTTGTGTAAAATTTTGGACTTGAAAGGCTTGGGCCCCTTAGACTATGGAATCTTCATTTGTGCAAGCTTTTCTATGCCTGTCAAAATGATGATCCATGCCATTCATATTTGCATTTCCATTACTGATATTTCATTAAAGAAAATAAATAATTTTCACTGCACACCAAATATTGTTGCATTTCTATTACTGATTCCCGAGAAGAAATTTGTTAAGATTTCCTTAATTTCCCCCTTTTAGGCCCTGATAATAGCCCCTTCGAGGATCAACTTCATTTGAATGACTATAAATCTCCTTTTCCCAAGCACCATCCTTGCCAAGTTTGGTTCAATTTTGTTCCGCAGTTTCGGAGAAAAAGATTAAAATATGAAAAGCTTACAGACCAACAACGAACGTTACATCTCCTTTTCCTAAGGACCATCCCTGCCAAGTTTGGTTCAATTTGGTCCTGCAGTTTTGGAGAAGAAGATTAAAATATGAAAAGCAAAACTTACGGACCTACAATGAACATTAAGTGATAACAATAGCTCATAGCAGGTGAGCTCAAAAAGATAAAAACGATGGAAATTGCCCATTCTCTAAATTCTTATGTAAAATATAATACATACTATCTCGTTGGCACTATTTGTAAAACTGGAAACTTCTGGAGGTGTATAATCTTTCTCACCAGAACGATTATCAAATATCTTTTTACGTATCGTTGGAGTTCTGTATCTCCATATTACTGCATTAAATAGCGTGAATTTTAATTTTATTCCCCATGGCAATCTTATCTCCAGTGTGACTCTCCCTGATAGCTGCAGTTGTAATGGTGTCAGCTCCAAATACATAGACAAGCTGTGAAAAAACAGAAATTTTATGTTGTGCATATCTTTATTTTATTGTGTTCTTTAATTTTATTGTGGAATTATATCGTGGGGAAAATAGGATATGCATATTGACATGTAGTGGTAAGTATTCTGATATATGTTGTAGGCAGAGTAATAATCTAAATGTTTTTATATATCAGTGTGACAAAGTAGAAAAAGGCTCATAATTCAGCACAAAAAATAACAAAAAATAACAAAAAATTCAAAATTCACAAATTTAAAAAAAAAAAAAAAAAAAAAAAAAAAAAACCCAAAACAATTCAACCAGAGACAAAAAAAAAAATAAAAAATAAACAATATGTACCAGGGATATAACTAGTTTTAAAAGCTTTGGGTCGTCTGAACCCCTGATATAAGAAAGTCAACTGCCCACAAAGTTTTCAGTAAAAGTAAATAATACCTATAAATACATAAAAAGATATCTGAAGAATAAAAAGTGACTAACTAAAATGAGACCCCTCATTAGTCATATAGTATTATTCAATTAGTTCGAATTTGATGAAAAGAAAAGATATAATTCAATCTATATCTCCAATGCTTTATCTTAAAATACACTTATTTTTTTTATTAACAATTTATGTCATACTTACCCAACATCAAGAGGAAATTTTTTAAAGCCAATCTCAGCCACTGAAGGGAATTTCAAATCCATGATGTATCCGTCAAGTCTCAAGGAGCCACACAATGGTCCAAAACAAACTTTCATAGATCCCCAAGCATGGATTCCACCATAGGGTGTTATACCAGCGAATGCCTTCATGTCTAATACCTTAGCTCCAACTTCAAATTCCATCCCATAGTAAGCTCCTGCTCCAAATTCTGTAGAAAAACAAAACCAAGAATTCATTGTTTGTTTGTTTGATGGTGTTTAATGCCACTTTTAACAATATTTCAAAACCTTAACCCTTAACCCCCTAAATTAGTATTTCATATATTAAATGATTCAATGTCTTTTTTTTGCAAGTAATATTTTCAGACGAGGGAACTTATTATTTGAAAAAAAAATTGTTGTTGTATATTTATTTTAGGTTGCTGAAGATTAAAATACTCGGAAGGGAGAGTTCAGATACCCTATTAACTGATTAAGACCAGTCATATTTTTATTATTGAGTGAGTGAGTGAGTGATTGTTGCTTAACGCCAACTCAGCAATTGTTCAGCTATATCATGGCAAGAATAACTTAATTTTTGAATGAAATGATGATGAGGTCCACTTTATACTAGACCAACACGCTTTTATTTTATAGTGCCAGCTCAATCAAACAACAGTCTGCGGATAGACATGTCGCCCCACTCGGACACATTATCCTGATTCTGAGCCAACCAGTCTTTACTCTTTCTCCTTAATGCTGCGTGCTTAGCAGAGAGGCAACAAATACCAATTACACGCTAACCATTACACCACCGATGCGGTTTTTAAAATTATAAGTTACCATTCTAAGACCAGTTTGATATCATGAGTTTGACCTGTTAAACACTAGATTGTATATTGTTTGTTTGTTTGTTTGTTTGATGGTGTTTAATGCCACTTTCAACAATATTTTAGTTATATCGTGGTGGTCAGTTTTATTGGGGGAGGAAACCGGAGAACCCAGAGAAACCACCGACCTGCCACAAGTCACTGACAAACTTAGATTGTATAGGTGACATCATATATAATATAAAATTACAATAACTTACGCATAGTGATAGCAATAGGTCCAACAGGAAAGATCGCATGATATCTAAAAAACTTCACATTTTGTCTTGGAAATGGTACTTTTCCCTTGACAACAAAATCAAATAACTTGAATATGTTACTTGGATTTGAAAGAACTTTGTTGAAAAATTCAGATAGCTGTAAAATAAAATTAATAAAGATAGATGTAAAAATAAAATTATTTATTTGATAAAAAAACAAAAACAAATAAAGTTACAAGCAGCTTGCACTCTTAGATTACCTGATTTAATAAATCTGAATCATGTGAACTTTCAACTTGTATCTAATTCAATCTGAATCATGTGAACTCCTAAGTCATATCTAATTCAATCTGAATCATGTGAACTTTCAACTCATATCTAATTCAATCTGAATCATGTGAACTCTCAACTCATATCTAATTCAATCTGAATCATGTGAACTTTCAACTCACATCTAATTCAATCTGAATCATGTGAACTCTCAACTCACATCTAATTCAATCTGAATCATGTGAACTCTCAACTCACATCTAATTCAATCTGAATCATGTGAACTCTCAACTCACATCTAATTCAATCTGAATCATGTGAACTTTCAACTCATATCTAATTCAATCTGAATCATGTGAACATTCAAGTAATATCAAACTCACTCTCCTCTCCTAATTATTATTCATATTTTCACTTTTACAAATCTTTCCACGTATAATTTAATATAAAGGTGCATGAAAACAATGGCATAACATAAACATGTATAGTTTTGTAGCTCTTTGGAATGTTGGGAAATTATGACAAGAAAGAACATGTTTAAACATTGATACTCAACAATTCCACCAATATCAACAAAACAAAAAATAGGTTTCAAAGAAGGAGAAAATTGAAATGTAACAGCATACGAACGAAAATACACACAAAGAAATGACAATAACTCAAATGACCTTTTGTGTCAGGAGAGTTAATAAAATGTTTCTTCTCAGCATAGATTCATTCATAATTTAAGAAAGGTATTGTAATAGGCTATAAAGAGATTGAAGATACCAAAGGGAGGTAATCAGAATCTGTAAATCAAAGAAGGACAGACAACACAATGACCAAAAATAGGACAAAAGGAGAAAGATCCACAAACATACACATAAAACTAAATATTGAGCAACATGAACCCAACTAAAAACCTATGTTAAGTTATATATTGTTTATCCTCGCTTTCAGAATTTTTTTTCAGCAATATTGTGACGAGCTGACTCAGCTGGGAGGATACTCTGGAGAGTTAAAACAATCTGACTAGAAATGGTAAGTTAAAGAACTGAACCACTCGGCAATCAAGGTCCCTTTATTGTAATTGTTAAAATTGAACCATATTGTCAATAATGACAGTCAGTGTCATTGACATGGATTATGATATCAATGAATATCTTCATAAGTTAAAACACTTACCAGAGCTTTAGCTAGATCTTTTATCTGGACTAACAGTTCAGCGACAACAACAGGATCCAAGTTCTTCAAATCTAGCATAGCTTTAATGTCTCCTATTGTCATGCCTGCTAGTTTCTGCCCCAGTAATTCTACCCCAGCATTGGACAAACCTTTTCCGACAACAAACGTTTGATCTGCACGACCAACAATATCTGTAGCCGATGTTAACATACTAGTTATAGCTTTACCTGTAACAAAGCAGCAATGAATGAACATGTAGAAAGAGTGAGGCAGTGGTTGTTTAACGCCACTTGAGCAATTTGTTTCTGCTATGTAATGGCGAGAACAACTTACATTTTGATAAGATGATAATGATGTCCGCTATGTACTAGACCAAAACGGTGAGTTGATTTTTATAGTGCTAGCTCACTCAAACAACAGCCCGCGGATAGACATGTTGTTCCATTCGGACACATTATCCTGATTCCGGGCCAACCAGTCTTTGCTCTTTCTAATTGGTGTTGCATGATTAGCGGAGAAGCAACAAATACCAATTTTATAGTCTTTGGTTTGACTCGACCGGGGCCAGAACCCACGATCTACAGCACTCATAACGAGCATGCTAACCATTACACCACCGATGCGGACCACATACAAAGAACACATCAAGTTATATAAATGAATATGGTAAATGTGTCATTCAATATAATCAAAGGACAAAACTGATCGCATATTGAATAGGTGAAATCATTCTAAAATAAATGGCTACATTTGACCACTGGTTTTTTTGCTTTTTTTTAACAATATTTTGTTATATTGAGGTAGTAAATTGTACTGGTAGATTAAACTTACTACAGTAAATCCTGTCTAAACCAAATCTCATTGGGACCAGCATTTGTGTTCGGAATAGACAGGTATTCGGCTTATATGGGATAAATTAACAAAGGTTTCCTACATTTGGGACTTGATTTAATATTCTGTATATACAGGATTACAGTTTAATCAAGGTTTGATTTAGACAGGTGTCACTGTATATAAATCACCAATTCTCCATTCCTCTCACAATCTCAGTGAAGATAGACTAATTAAATAGATGTATAGTACCCATAACCACATACCACAGAGACCCCTTAATTTATAAAGAAACTTGATACAAACCTCCTGTGACATCTACGCCTTTGCCACTAGTCCATACAACAGACATTGCAGCAGGATTATTCTGCCCAAGTGCCTTCATAACAGATCTAGGTCCAGTAGTTGTGTCTCTGTCAGAAAGGGGTACCGTCTGTAGGTTATCAAGTATTTGTTGATTCTGTCAGATACAAGTAGTAATATATATATATTAGTATAAAACATATGGAAATGCTTTAGTTTGATTGGATGATTAGTGTTTACTATTTTTGAACAATTTACGCCTAATCTTCACAAAGGACGACTATACCTAGCGATAGGAACTATACCAGTTTAAAACAATTTTCCCCAGGGACTACAGATGTGGAATAGATTTTCTCGCATTAATTTTATAACATTTTTGGCAAGATTTGCCTCACTTAAAATAGACAGTGATGTAGTCCATTTATTGTTTGCTGTCAACATGACGAGGTTTGACAATGTAAACACAGACAATTTTTTCTTTTATGTCCAAAATGAGATGTTATTTACTAAACATATTATTATTGTCTTCTCCTTCTCCCTCAGGAGCACAATACGTCACTAGAAAACACTATTAGAAAATAGTTCCCTCAATAGAAGGCAATAATAGAATATTAATGTGCGTAAGAAAGATTCCTCAACACAATTAACACTAAAATATTTTCTAAATTGAAGATTGATAAATATGGCTTCATATAACTTCAGTATCTCAATCTATAATTTTCATACCTCTTCCCTCTCAAAGCAAATTATAAAAGATATAAAAGTTACGTCTTAAGGTGTACAAAAGACAAAAATCTGGCCACTACAATTCCAAAGTGTAAATAATGTAATCATTAATAAGACTAAGGTTCTCCTCCCTCAGGCATAGGTGACCTTAGCTGATTTTAGGTTCTCCTCCCTCAGGCATAGGTGACCTTAGCTGATTTTAGGTTCTCCTCCCTCAGGCATAGGTGATCTTAGCTGATTTTAGGTTCTCCTCCCTCAGTCATAGGTGACCTTAGCTGATTTTAGGTTCTCCTCCCTCAGGCATAGGTGACCTTAGCCGATTTTAGGTTCTCCTCCCTCAGGCATAGGTGACCTTAGCCGATTTTAGGTTCTCCTCCCTCAGGCATAGGTGACCTTAGCCGATTTTAGGTTCTCCTCCCTCAGGCATAGGTGACCTTAGCCGATTTTAGGTTCTCCTCCCTCAGGCATAGGTGACCTTAGCCGATTTTAGGTTCTCCTCCCTCAGGCATAGGTGACCTTAGCCGATTTTAGGTTCTCCTCCCTCAGGCATAGGTGACCTTAGCTGATTTTAGGTTCTCCTCCCTCAGGCATAAGTGATCTTAGCTGATTTTAGGTTCTCCTCCCTCAGGCATAGGTGACCTTAGCTGATTTTAGGTTCTCCTCCCTCAGTCATAGGTGACCTTAGCTGATTTTAGGTTCTCCTCCCTCAGGCATAGGTGACCTTAGCCGATTTTAGGTTCTCCTCCCTCAGGCATAGGTGACCTTAGCCAATTTTAGGTTCTCCTCCCTCAGGCATAGGTGACCTTAGCCGATTTTAGGTTCTCCTCCCTCAGGCATAGGTGACCTTAGCCGATTTTAGCTATCCTTTTTAGGCCCTTTTGGTTTTATTGCTCCCAAAACTTTTTCAATTATTTGAATTTCCAACTTTTTGATTTTGAGTGTACCTGATGAAGGTTATTCCAGAAACATGTTGTGCACACTAAATTTGATATCTACGTTTTTATTGAACAAATGTTTCTATTCCTATCATTTTTTTCTACTTCTAGTTAATGAAACATACCTCAAATTCTTTGACCTTTGACATGAACTCCTTAATTTCATCAGATGATGCACCTCTTTCTGAGAGTCTTCTTAAACTAGTCTTAAGATCAGCGGGATTTAATCTGAATAGAAAAATATTGAAATAAATGAACCTTGAAAATCTATTATCATAAACAATGTAATTATCTTCTGATTTTGCTGTTCTTGAAATTTGATGTTTTTTCTCTATTTTTTTTTCCCTTCAATTTCATAATAAATAACAATGACTAAACGTTTCTGAATATATTATCATCAACAGTCTCTCAATCGCTAAATATAGTTTCCTTTCATACTCCTACTAACTCCCCAAGACTAATACTACTCGATACATTATGTGATAACGTCTATCAGTGACTTGCGACAGTTCGGTTGTTTCCATCGGGTACACCGCTTTTCCCCACCAATAAAATTGACTGCCATGATATAACTAAAATATTGTTGAAAGTGGTGTTAAATACCCCAACACCTAACCCTCAATTGACAATGATGCCTTCATAGATGCAATTGTATGGTAGCTGAATTTAACATTTACCTACCCAGTTAGTGCCTTTCACAAAATAAATTGTGAATTTTATTCCCATCCTTGATAAGGAGTGAGTGAGAGAGTGATTGTTGTTTAATGTCAACTCAGAAATTTTTCTGCTATATCATGGCGAGATCATAATGATGTCCGCTTTGTACTAGATGCGGGTAGTCATGTGGCTCCACCTGGACACATTCTGAGTCAACCAGTCTTTATTCTTTCTCTCCTTAATGCTGCGTTCTTAGCAGAGAAGCAACGTATACCAAAATATAGTCTTTGGCTTGACCCGATCGGGGATCGAACCCACGACCTACCACACTCGAGTGAGCATGCCAACAATTACACTATCGATGTGGTTAATATATTAATATACAGTTGAACAACATAACTATTCATTATACAAGTTTACACAATAATTATTGTATCCTAGAAAAAAGGGAGCTTACTCTTCTACACTTTTCTTCTTTCTCCTCCTTTTTCTACCACTGGCACAAGATGGTCTGACTAGAGTCACTTCCTCTGCTAAGGTAAATGTCTGACAACCCACGTCTTTTATGTAGCAAATCTTTATAGACAGGGTGACTTTATACAATGACGTGGAGGATTCTATTACCGTGACAACCATATCAAATACATCATTCACCTTCTCTGATACAGAAGATCCTACAAAAACAGATACTACTTATAACATCAGGGGAGATAATCATGTATCTTAAGTTCTGTCAAATAACTTACATTCAAATTAAAAACTGACATGCCTATTAAAAAAAACAAGTTTTTAATGAATTTTAATAAATTTCAAGGGTTAGTAATAAAAGGCTTATGAGAGTCTGTTATCAATCATATTGTCAGGAAAACGCTTCAATTTGACTCAGTTGTTTCAAAGATTTATTTTCAAATGCTATGTTGTCTTCTTATCATACAAATACTATAAAATTTGTTCCGTTCTGGTCCTACCATGCAATATTTCTCTCAAACTGACATATGCAAAAAAAATCAATAAATCTATAAAACATTTCACTGAAAAACACCATTTTTGAGTCTTTAAAAAAAAATCCTAATCAAGAATTGGGGAAGGGGGATTATCCTATATAATTTTCTCAGATAATTACAATTAAGTGTGGATCGGCTTTCTCTGTAGTTTTTATTTGAGCCTCATGCTATGATTCTGAATGTGGACAACCCAAAGAACATCCGCTCAAGTCTCATCATTTGTCTATGGTCTGAAGAGGATTAAAAAAAAGTTTGCTAGAGTCTGGTCATTTGTCTATGGTTCTAAAGTGTTAAAATTTGAAAATATATCACTGTACATGTAATAAAGGAAGACAGATTGCAAACACCAAATAAAGGCAAAAATAAAAATGACCTATGACCTATGAACTAGATGAAAATCTATTAATGAGGGCAACAATAAAAATGACCTATGACCTATGAACTACATCAAAATCAACAATGAGGACAAAAGTAAAAATGACCTATGACCTATGAACTAAATCAAAATCTACCAATGAGGGCAAAAATAAAAATCTACTTACCTGTTAAAGTATCTAATCCACTCTTACTCCATGTCTTTCTCTCGATGCCACATGACATTGTATCACACTGGGTTAGTTTAGCCAACACATTAACATTTCGTGTGCCTGTTATAAAGTCAACCCCCACACAGCATTCAATTCCTTGACAATCACTGGTTAATCTACAGCCTGGGAAGGAAGATACTGGGAACGGTATACTACTACAACCTAAAGAAACAACAACAACAAATAAAACTGTAAATTAGATAACATTTCTACCTAAGGTTTATAACCACTTAAGTTGTGAGTCCGATTCTCACTAGTGGTGTGGTGTACTCAACCATATTACTCCATTTAATAAAAAATTATTTAAGCTAATATAAATAACAAATACAAATATCAATTATTTTATCAAACATAATAATTCTAATTGCATTGTACTTTTTGTTTATACTACTATATATTGTATCAGATTCATTTCTTTTTCTTTGTCATGTCTGTAAGAAATATCTGATGCCCCCGGTCAAAAACTGAACAACATAGAATGCCTGCTAATATGCATAAATATCTTGTATCTTGGAGAACGAATGGATGGACGGACAGAGGTAAAACAATATGCCCCATGATAGTTGTGGGGCATAAAAATACAAAATTTCTCAAACCTTGTTGTATCGAAGGGAATCAACCCACTACTTCATTTTGAATTAGACAAATATTATCTTAGAAAACAACTTATATTAGCTCAGTCAATACTCACCATTTTGAAAATCTCCTGTAAAAGCTGAACAGGCTGAAGGTTTCCAAAAATCAAAACCAAGTCCTGAAAAAATATAACGCAAATATGACATTATGCAAAGGTATAGTTCCATAAATGCCCAAACGTCTGTGTTTTATAACATCTGTCTGGCCACATACAGGCACCTTTAATTAATAGTGAAATTAAATAAAAGGATCTGAAAGCATAATATGTCATCACTGTTCATAAAGTTTTAGTACGACCAATTGCTATTTTTGTTCTTTTCAAGCGAGGCTCATTGTGACAAAAAGATAATAATTATATATAGAAACCATGAATCAAACATAAGGACGTGTGTGTATTCAGAATACATGTGTTAAATTACTGATAGTTTTTGGAAACTGTGATTTTGGAATTTTCCTCCGGTGTCCATGTAAGGTTATACTTTCATTATTTCCATTTTCTATTTTCAGATTTAATCTCCACATGATCCCTGTGACCTTTATATATATATATATATATATATATATATATATAGTCGAGGGTTTTATTGGATTTTATTTTATTTCTTTAGAATACACAAATATGCAAACTTGTAATTTTGTTGTCTAAACTTGTCACATTTGTCTTCTTCAAAAATTGGTTAAAAAATTCCAGTGTGGTCACATGTCATCCATTTTGCTGATAATTGGTACTTGGCGATAGTTGGTCCATGACCAGTACATTAGTGTGCATGACGTGTTTCTGGAATAACCCTCATCAGGTACGGTCAAAGTCAAAACATTGGAATACTAAATAATCTAAACATTTTAGGATCAGCAGTACCAAAGGGCCTAAAAATCGGATACGGTCACCTAAATCCGAGGGAGGAAATCTGAAATAAATAAAGAGAGATATGATGGCCACATGAGGTAGCATGATAATGGATTCTTACCTCCGATAGGTGATGACATTCTGCTATTACAAGCCTCATACTGCATTTTAACATTACTTAGGATAGAATATTCCTTTAAACATGTACTGTTCTTGGCATCAAAACACAACTTGATCTCAGCATCCACGGAGAACTTATTGTCTGATGGGATGTTATATATTGTAAACCTGAATACATAAATACATTGTCATGGAAAATCAATTGCATTCGGTGTCAGACATTAAAAAACCATCAGAAAAATCATCGTTTTTTGTGTTGTCTTATTATGTGCCTTTACGTTCTCAGTTCCGTGTTGTGGTGTGTGTTACGATTTCTGTATAAAATGATGTTCGGTTTGTCGTTATCTCCAGTTGCTTACAAGAAGACTCATGTCTTATTTACGTTATTTGTGTTTCTTTGCGTAGAGTGGTGTCCAACACATATTGTGTGTTTTGTTTTGTTTCTCTCCATTTTGTGTCTTGAGTACCCAGTATTTCCAGTTTCTTTTTTGCCTCTTCGGTTTTCTCTATCATTTATTTACAAACCCCTTAATACAATTACAGAATTCTTTTATCTACAACAATGGTCATTTTCAACACAACAGAACAGAAGCTGATCTTGTTTTTGTGTTTGTAAGAGAGGATATTTTATCTTGTGATTTTTGTGTACTTCTTTGCAGATACAAACCCATTTGGTCAGCCACAGCCTATTATGTAAACATTCCTTTTTACTAAATACCCTATTTAATGCAATTATAAATGTTGTACACTGTTTTCTTCTTTCCGTGTTAAAATAACAATTTCAAAATGAATTCTTAAAAGAAAAATAAATGTATACAACTTTATCAAAAGAAAGTTTAATCAGTGGAGTACAATTATAGGCAATATCAACTGTTACTAAGTCAACAGTAAGCCATTATTGTCTAAAGTCAAGTAATACTTTTTTTCAGCTATAATCATGGCAAATACAATTTACATTTCGATGAGATGATGATGAACTGTGTATTAGACCAACACGGTTGAATAGCATGCTGAAACAACATTCAGTGGGTATACCTACCGCACCACTCGGACACATTATCCTGATTCTGAGCCAACTAGTCTTTGCTCTTACTCCTAAATGTTGTGTGATTAGCAGACATGCAGCATATACCTATTTCATAGTGGTTTGACCTGACCTTGAATTGAATCCGTGCTCTATCGCATGTGAGTTGAGCACGCTAATCATTACACCACTGATGTGGTTAACCAAGCAAATAATCTATAAAAATCAACACGGCAAAATCTGTTTTATATCATAACAGGATTAGTACAACTGAAGAAACGTACCACTGTTGTATTGAATTTATGTAGGTATTGTGTATGTTTATTACGAAACATGTTATCATATTCCCATTACACCTAGGGGCCGTCATGGTCGTGATGGCATGGTAGTTGGATGTACATCTACTAATGCAATCACTGCATATCACCACTAACGATTTGAGTTCGAATCCCCCTCAGGTGAGGTGTACACAATACAATATTATGTAATAAAGTTTGTCAGTGATTTGCAGCAGGTTAGTGGTTTTCTCCAGCTACTCCAGTTTCCTCCATCAATAAAACTGACCGCCACCATATAACTGAAATATTGATGAAAGTTACATTAAATACCACAGTCCTAACCCATGACATCTATTATATCACAATAGGACCATCATTACTTACCCATGACATCTATTATATCACAATAGGACCATCATTACTTACCCATGACATCTATTATATCACAATAGGACCATCATTACTAACCCATGACATCTATTATATCATAATAGGACCATCATTACTAACCCATGACATCTATTATATCATAATAGGACCATCATTACTAACCCATGACATCTATTATATCACAATAGGACCATCATTACTAACCCATGACATCTATTATATCACAATAGGACCATCATTACTAACCCATGACATCTATTATATCACAATAGGACCATCATTACTAACCCATGACATCTATTATATCACAATAGGACCATCATTACTAACTCATGACATCTATTATATCACAATAGGACCATCATTACTAACCCATGACATCTATTATATCACAATAGGACCATCATTACTTACCCATGACATCTATTATATCACAATAGGACCATCATTACTTACCTCAGTAAAAATACACCATGTAATCTAACATCTTCAGTTTTTCCTAGAAAAGAAAAATCCTTAATAAATAAATATGTTAATCCTTTTTCTAACAAAAAAACTTGAGAAACATATTTTCATCAACATTTAGCTGCCAGACCGATAAATATCTAAATGATATGTTGGTGAGTCTGAGGTCATATGGTATAGACATAGGGTATAGACATAGGGTATAGACATAGGGTATAGACATAGGGTATAGACATAGGATATAGACATAGGGTATAGACATAGGGTATAGACATAGGGTATAGACATAGGGTATAGACATAGGGTATAGACATAGGGTATAAACATAGGGTATAGAAATAGGGTATAGACATAGTATAGACATAGGGTATAGACATAGGGAATAGACATAGGGAATAGACATAGGGTATAGACATAGGGTATAGACATAGGGTATAGACATAGGGTATAGATATAGGGTATAGACATGGGGTATAAACATGGGGTATAGACATAGGGTATAGACATAGGGTATAGATATAGGGTATAGACATAGGGTATAGATATAGGGTATAGACATAGGGTATAGACATAGGGGTATAGACATAGGGTATAGAAATAGGGTATAGACATAGGGTATAGACATAGGGTATAGACATAGGGTATAGATATAGGGTATAGACATAGGGTATAGACATATGGTATAGACATAGGGGTATAGACATAGGGTATAGACATGGTATAGACATAGGGTATAGACATAGGGAATAGACATGGGGTATAGACATAGGGTATAGACATAGGGTATAGACATAGGGTATAGACATAGGGTATAGACATAGGGTATAGACATAGGATATAGACATAGGGTATAGACATAGGGTATAGACATGGGGTATAAACATGGGGTATAGACATAGGGTATAGACATAGGGTATAGATATAGGGTATAGACATAGGGTATAGATATAGGGTATAGACATAGGGTATAGACATAGGGGTATAGACATAGGGTATAGACATAGGGTATAGATATAGGGTATAGACATAGGGTATAGACATAGGGTATAGATATAAGGTATAGACATAGGATATAGACATAGGGTATAGACATAGGGTATAGATATAGGGTATAGACATAGGGTATAGACATAGGGTATAGACATAGGGTATAGATATAGGGTATAGACATAGGATATAGACATAGGATATAGACATAGGGTATAGACATAGGGTATAGACATAGGGGTATAGACCTAGGGTATAGACCTAGGGTATAGACCTAGGGCATAGACCTAGGGTATAGACATAGGGTATAGACATAGGGTATAGACATAGGGTATAGACATAGGGTATAGACATAGGGTATAGACATAGGGGTATAGACATAGGGTATAGACATAGGGTATAGACATAGGGCATAGACATAGGATATAGACATAGGGTATAAACATAGGGTATAGACATAGGGGTATAGACATAGGGTAATAGACATAGGGGTATAGACATAGGGGTATAGACATAGGGTATAGACATATGGGTATAGACATAGGGTATAGACATAGGGTATAGACATAGGGAATAGACATAGGGTATAGACATAGGGTATAGACTAGGGTATAGACATAGGGAATAGACATAGGGTATAGACATAGGGTATAGACATAGGGTATAGACATAGGGTATAGACATAGGGGTATAGACATAGGGTATAGACATAGGGTATAGATATAGGGTATAGACATAGGGTATAGACATAGGGTATAGATATAAGGTATAGACATAGGATATAGACATAGGGTATAGACATAGGGTATAGATATAGGGTATAGACATAGGGTATAGACATAGGGTATAGATATAGGGTGTAGACATAGGATATAGATATAGGGTATAGACATAGGGTATAGACATAGGGGTATAGACATAGGGTATAGACCTAGGGTATAGACCTAGGGCATAGACCTAGGGTATAGACATAGGGTATATATATAGGGTATAGACATAGGGTATAGACATAGGGTATAGACATAGGGTATAGACATAGGGTATAGACATAGGGTATAGACATAGGGGTATAGACATAGGGTATAGACATAGGGTATAGACATAGGGCATAGACATAGGATATAGACATAGGGTATAAACATAGGGTATAGACATAGGGGTATAGACATAGGGTAATAGACATAGGGGTATAGACATAGGGGTATAGACATAGGGTATAGACATATGGGTATAGACATAGGGTATAGACATAGGGTATACACATAGGGTATAGACTAGGGTATAGACATAGGGAATACATAGGGTATAGACATAGGGTATAGACATAGGGTATAGACATAGGGGTATAGACATAGGGTATAGACATAGGGGTATAGACATAAGGTATAGACATAGGGGTATAGACATAGGGTATAGACATAGGGTATAGACATATGGCATAGACATAGGATATAGACATAGGGTATAGACATAGGGTATAGACATATGGTATAGACATAGGATATAGACATAGGATATAGACATAGGATATAGACATAGGGTATAGACATAGGGCATAGACATAGGATATAGACATAGGGTATAGACATAGGGTATAGACATATGGCATAGACATAGGGCATAGACATAGGATATAGACATAGGGTATAGACATAGGGTATAGACATAGGGTATAGACATATGGCATAGACATAGGGCATAGACATAGGATATAGACATAGGGTATAGACATAGGGTATAGACATAGGGTATAGACATAGGGGTATAGACATAGGGTATAGACATAGGGCATAGATATAGGGTATAGACATAGGGTATAGACATAGGGTATAGACATAGGGGTATAGACATAGGGGTATAGACATAGGGTATAGACATAGGGTATAAACATAGGGTATAGAAATAGGGTATAGACATATGGTATAGACATAGGGTATAGACATAGGGTATAGACATAGGGTATAGATATAGGGTATAGACATAGGGTATAGACATAGGGTATAGACATAGGGTATAGACATAGGGTACAGACATAGGGTATAGACATAGGGTATAGACATAGTATAGACATAGGGGTATAGACATAGGGGTATAGACATAGGGTATAGATATAGGGTATAGACATAGGGTATAGACATAGGGTATAGACATAGGGTATAGATATAGGGTGTAGACATAGGATATAGACATAGGGTATAGACATAGGGTATAGACATAGGGGTATAGACATAGGGTATAGACCTAGGGCATAGACCTAGGGTATAGACATAGGGTATATATATAGGGTATAGACATAGGGTATAGACATAGGGTATAGACATAGGGTATAGACATAGGGTATAGACATAGGGTATAGACATAGGGCATAGACATAGGATATAGACATAGGGTATAAACATAGGGTATAGACATAGGGGTATAGACATAGGGTAATAGACATAGGGGTATAGACATAGGGGTATAGACATAGGGTATAGACATATGGGTATAGACATAGGGTATAGACATAGGGAATAGACATAGGGTATAGACATAGTATAGACATAGGGGTATAGACATAGGGGTATAGACATAGGGTATAGACATAGGGTATAGACATAGGGTATAGACATAGTATAGACATAGGGGTATAGACATAGGGGTATAGACATAGGGTATAGATATAGGGTATAGACATAGGGTATAGACATAGGGTATAGACATAGGGTATAGATATAGGGTGTAGACATAGGATATAGACATAGGGTATAGACATAGGGTATAGACATAGGGGTATAGACATAGGGTATAGACCTAGGGCATAGACCTAGGGTATAGACATAGGGTATATATATAGGGTATAGACATAGGGTATAGACATAGGGTATAGACATAGGGTATAGACATAGGGTATAGACATAGGGTATAGACATAGGGCATAGACATAGGATATAGACATAGGGTATAAACATAGGGTATAGACATAGGGGTATAGACATAGGGTAATAGACATAGGGGTATAGACATAGGGGTATAGACATAGGGTATAGACATATGGGTATAGACATAGGGTATAGACATAGGGAATAGACATAGGGTATACACATAGGGTATAGACTAGGGTATAGACATAGGGAATAGACATAGGGTATAGACATAGGGTATAGACATAGGGTATAGACATAGGGGTATAGACATAGGGTATAGACATAGGGGTATAGACATAAGGTATAGACATAGGGGTATAGACATAGGGTATAGACATAGGGTATAGACATATGGCATAGACATAGGATATAGACATAGGGTATAGACATAGGGTATAGACATATGGTATAGACATAGGATATAGACATAGGATATAGACATAGGATATAGACATAGGGTATAGACATAGGGCATAGACATAGGATATAGACATAGGGTATAGACATAGGGTATAGACATATGGCATAGACATAGGGCATAGACATAGGATATAGACATAGGGTATAGACATAGGGTATAGACATAGGGTATAGACATATGGCATAGACATAGGGCATAGACATAGGATATAGACATAGGGTATAGACATAGGGTATAGACATAGGGTATAGACATAGGGGTATAGACATAGGGTATAGACATAGGGCATAGACATAGGGTATAGACATAGGGTATAGACATAGGGTATAGACATAGGGGTATAGACATAGGGGTATAGACATAGGGTATAAACATAGGGTATAGAAATAGGGTATAGACATATGGTATAGACATAGGATATAGACATAGGGTATAGACATAGGGTATAGACATAGGGTATAGATATAGGGTATAGACATAGGGTATAGACATAGGGTATAGACATAGGGTATAGACATAGGGTACAGACATAGGGTATAGACATAGTATAGACATAGGGGTATAGACATAGGGGTATAGACATAGGGTATAGACATATTATAGACATAGGGTATAGACACAGGGTATAGACAAACATTTACCTACTGTATTAGTAACTATTAGAACTAAGATTTGTAAGAAGAGTTTGAAGATACCAAGGTGGTAATCAGAATCCGTAAATCAAAGAATGACAGACAACACAATGGACAAAAGGAAAAGGACAAAGTAAGTTTGACGGCTTGCCATTGGCAATGAAATGACTTTATTTATAATTTTTGTTTTTCCTGCGACTATCTAAACTTTTGCTTACTGATCCATTGCAGTGGACTGCATAGAAGGTGTAATGGTTAACGTGCTCACTTCAAGAGTGGTAGATCGTGGGTTTGAGGCCCGAATGAGTCAAACCAGAGACTATAACATTGGTATTTAATGCTTCTCTGCTAAGCAGGCAGCAATAAGTAAAGAAAAGCACTGGTTGGCTCGGAATCAGGATAATGTGTCCGAGTGGTGCGACATGTCTATCTGCTGACTGTTATTTCAGTGAGCTAGCACTATAAAAATCCAACTCAGCGTGTTGGTCTAGTACAAAGCGGACCTCATCATCATCTCATTAAAAATTAACTTGTTCTCACCATGATATAGCTGAAAAATTGCTGAGTTGGTGTTAAATAATAATCACTCACTCTATCTCTCTTTCACAGATGGATAAAAATAGTAATTGTTTATAATAAAAATAGCTATTTTTATATCTAAGTCTGTTTAAAAAAAAATACCAATCACATGATATTTAAGCAGTAGCATAGAGCAAGTTCAGTAATTATATATAAACAACTTACCCCACTGATAGTTCAGCATTTGAAATTCATAACTCAGATCTTCTATTGACACCAGTAGTTTGTATGCACATGTGTCTAGATGTATACTTGACCTTAGTGATCTACGTAGGAGGTCGCTATGCAAACAACAGTTAAACGATGAACATGTGGAGGACAAATGACACACCAAGTCACCCCCTAAAGCTGGCAATGATGTAACACTGGAACATTCTGAAATATTTAATATACAGCTATAGTTGTCCTCAAAAGATCAAAAAACATTGACAATGACTTAAATCTGAGCTTAAATATCCAAAAACTTACATTGGAAAATTAGACATCCAATCTGTCTCTTCTGACTCCGTTACATGGCAAAATTATATCAGACAAAGAAACTGTGATTTTACAGCGAAATCTGTCGAAACCGAACATGGACAATAATGGTGCATGTCCTAGATATTGAAAACTGTTTATAATTTTTGGAAAAGAATTATCTTTTCTTGTGAAGTGATGGTAAACATTAATGGGCTATTTGAAAGTCTTAAAAAGGCAGAATCAATCATAAAATATTAAGAATATATTTCTTATGGAGTCAGTACAACGGTTATTCATTGGCAAACAAAGTTATTTTGTGTTTGTCCACCATCTTGGAAAATGTGATTCTTTTATGGCATGTCGCTGTATTTACAATAATCATTTTTTTTCCAGATTGGTGGGCGATATGAGCTTACTTATGACTTAAATTACTCTGAAAGTTGGTGGAATCAACCCATAAAAGAAGTCAAAAAGATATTCTATTCCAACTTAAAATAAATATGTTGCAAAGCAAGGCAATTTGTAGTGGTTCAATGAATTCTGAAAAAAGAGTTAGAGATGTACAGTCAAACCTGTTTTAAAGGGATATTAAAGCTCATTTTGGTAATTTTTTGTATCTCATGAAAACTTGCAATTGGTTCAATAAATGATATTTATGAAACATTAACCCGCTTTTTTTCAATGAAACTTTGTAATTGTGACATAATTCGTTGATAATTCTGTCATATCTTACAGTTTTCTCTGGGTTTTTCCAATAATTGAATTTTTGCTTCCTGGACAAAAATTCATTTCGACCCTTTTAAGTGATATTTTAACGATATTAGGGATTATATGGGCGTGCAAAGTATTTTTGGATTGTTTTTACATTTAAATTGAAAAGAAACAACCTTTGTCACGAGTTCAAAAAATATATGTTAAAACGAGCTTTAATATTCCTTTAAGAGGTCACCTTTGGAACAAAGAAAAAGTGGTCTTTTAAGACAGGTGACCTCTTAAAAGAGGTTCAATTCATATGAAATTTTCTATGACAGGACAAGAAAAAGGTGACCTTTTAATACAGGTGACTGCTTAATAGAGGTGACTGCATGGGCAGGTTTGACTGTACTATGTTTGCTATTTTAACGAAACAAGGAAATTGTAAATCGGCAATGAAATGTCTTTTGACACACCTCAAACAGGAAGTGGTTTAAAGGGGGAAATCCAATCTAAAGATGTTGAAAGCACTGCACATTTCTCAGAAAATTAATCTTTTGAGGTCTGTTTTAATTAAAAAAAATATTTACGACATCCAATAGAAGACATTTGGAACCTTTAACCAGTGAGGAAATTGAAACATTTTTTTAAATACCGAATAATATTGTCTGCAATTCCTACCCATATAATAAACATTTGAATTACTTACCATTGAACCAACCATCTGTAGCACTGCTATATCCTGGAGATGTCATGCTACATGAATCAGAGAACCCCATGTAATCATCCAGGCCTAGCACCTTTATCAAGTCATTAGAGACAATATCTGTGATGACAGAATTAACTGACATAAAATATACAATAAAATACATACCATTGAACCAACCATCTGTAGTACTGTTATATCCTGGAGATGTCATGCTACATGAATCAGAGAACCCCATGTAATCATCCAGGCCTAGCACCTTTATCAAGTCATTAGAGACAGTATCTGTGATGACAGAATTAACTGACAAATCTCTGTCCATTAACCATTCTGTCAGGGAGAAATCTGGAATGGAATATAATATATTCATTTAGCTGTGTCCACGTTTTGAAGGCTATAAGAGGTATTTTGAAGACTAGAAGATCTGTGGCCCCAAGAACAAGCAAATAACAAACTAGTTTAAGATATTTTTTGATTTATAGTCCATGGTATTTTTTTTTATTTGTAATCCATTGTCCATGGTATTTTTTTGTTTTGTATTCAATGGTATTTCTATTTTTTTTGCATGCCATGGTGTTTTTTTATTTGTATTCCATGGTATTTTTTTTATTTTGTATGCCATGGTGTTTTTTTATTTGTATTCCATGGTATTTTTTTTTTTATTTTGTATGCCATGGTGTGTTTTTTATTTGTATTCCATGGTATTTCTATTTTTTTTTGCATGCCATGGTGTTTTTTTTATTTGTATTCCATGGTATTTTTTTTATTTTGTACGCCATGTTTTTTTTTTATTTGTAGTCCATGGTATTTTTTTATTTGCATTTTTCATATTTTAGTCAAGCGTATTTCTTTAATTTTGCAGTCCCTAGTATTTGTTTTCTTTTGTAGTCAATGACATTTTGTAGTTTGTAGTCCATGGTAGTTTTTGCTAAGTAATCCATTGTATTTTTTTATTTTGTAATTCCATAGTATTTATCATTTTAGAGTCCACTGCATTTTTTACTTTGCAGTCCAAGCTATTTTTTTCCCCATTTTTATTGTCCATGGATATCTAAATGGAATAATCCTTACCAGAATTCAGAAAGCCAGCATCAGGATCACAAAGTTTATGGTCTATAACTGTATTGGTTAATATAGAGGCAGAATAATCACATGGTTTTGTATCTGTATAACAAACAGACAGACCTATATCTACATTATATTGATGGTCCTCTTCATTGGTCTCTATGCTATATCTGTAAATTAAAATTCAAAATTGGTGAGTGATTGATTGTTGTTTAATGCCAACTCAGCAATTTTTAGCTATATCATGGAGAGTGAGTGATTGATTGTTGTTTAATGCCAATTCAACAATTTTTTAGCTATATCATGGCGAGAACAAGCTAATTTTCAATGAAATGATGATGAGGTCTGCTTTGTTTTAGACCAACATGCTGAGTTGGATTTTTATAGTGTTAACTCACTGAAACAACAGTTCGCAGGTAGACATGTCGCTCCACTCGGACACATTAGTTTGATTCTGAGCTAACAAGTCTTCGCTCTTTCTCCTTAATGCTGCGTGCTTAGCGGAGAAGCAACAAATTTCAATTTCATAGTCGTTGGCTTGACTCGACCGAGACTCGAACCCACGATCTACCACACTCAAGACAAGCACGCTAACAATTACACCTCTGATGCGGTTTCAAAATTGGTGAAAGTTGTTTTAAATTTTACATTACAGAATGTACCTTACATTTAATATCTTTAGTCCATATTTTATTCATTTAAGATGAAAATTTAAACAGTAAAAAACCTATTGGGAATGACCTATCAAAGATTTAACAATATATCGAACCAAAAGTTTAGTCAAGAGCTTCAGCAATATCTAATAATAAACAATTTTGGTAAAGTATATACAGTCAAGTGACATTGTATCACACTGGCATAGGAGCCGTGTGCTTGTACTCGAAAATGCACCACTGAGAACAACATACTTTCAAATTTATACAGAGGCTGTCGTGGTCGTGATCATATGGTAGTTGGATTTATAATTACCTGTGCAACGAGTGTCTATCACTACTAAAGTTGAGAGTTTGAATCCTGGTCATGGCGAGGTGTACTTGATATAGCATTATGTGATAAATTTGTCAGTGACTTGCAACAGGTCATGCTTTTCTCCAAGTACTCCGATTTCCTCCACCAATAAAACTGACCACCACAATATAACTGACATATTATTCAAAGTGGTGTTAAACATCATAACCCCCCTTCAAACTGGTATAGTTTTCTTAGAGAACTAGAAGTAAGAATATGCTTTGTTTATAGTAACTGTTATGTTAATTGAATACTAAGCTATTTAAATTTAAGAAATAAAAATAGTAGATCCCTTTGACTTTAAAATATAAACAAGTTTTAATGGTATTTTAATTTTTGTGATGTTTCAATGCTCCAATGTAATGAGGCAAACATATTATTCTTACAAAAACTATATATAAATGGAACAATAAAAACAATCAAATTTAGTGAGCATGACACATTTCTAGAATAACCATCATCGTGATATTATTTGAAAGCCAAACAATTTAAAAGTTTTTTGGAACAAGAGAACCAAAGGGGATAGTTAAAATTGGCTAACAACATACATCTGGTCCTCGTTGATAAAATGTACTTACTTTAAATTAACGATTCCAAAGAGAGAGAACAAATGATCAACACCTGAAAATACATAGATAATATATAAAACATGGCGACTCATTCATTACAACTATTGTTTGGTGAATTAGTTACTTTTACCATTGATAGTTATTATTAATTCAAATATGAAAACCTTATTTTGCTTTGTAAACAAAACAGTGATATATTTCTTTGTAAATTTTCATTGGCACATGCGCGGTCCACACATAAAAATCGCACAATAAAGTTATTTACACTGTTGTAATGTTGGATCTGTCACCGATCATTCACCAGTCTGTCACCAATCAGTCAAACAGTTGCGACTACTGTTCCAGGTACCGTAAGAGACATACCTGATGCACTCAATGCAGCAACATGCCATAGAGTCACATCTGTGAGTTGCAGGAGACCCATTTAACTTGGATACAATCACAAAATTAAGCACAATCAGTTCAAAACTGTTTTGCAAACAATGGGCATAAAAACTTATCTTTCTATTGTTTGTGGGTGCACTAATTGCATGTGCATTTATTGAGCTTATAGAGTGAAATTTAATTGATTTTGAATATAGATAGGTTGTAAACAAAATGTGCAAATTTTTTCTATTGTAGCTATAATAAAAATGTTTGTTTTTTAAATTAATTTTTAATATGGTATTGCAATGCTTTTTTCCATGTGTATATGAACACATTGATTTATGTGAAGTGACCATCATGCAACTATTTGATAGATAAAATAAGGGAATATGAGTGAAGACCACAAATACAAATCTAATAATGTTCGAGTCATGAAAATGTTAAGACAGCTACCCATGCAACATAGGTAAATTGTGTTAATAACAGTCTATTAAGTTTAATTTAATGACCTAACATTTATTGTGTTTTCCAATATACAATTCTAACCAGTATCTGATGCCTTTTATTTCTTAGATTAAACAAGGGGCTGTCATGGTCCTGATTGCATGGCAACTACCTATGTAATCAGTGCCTATCACCACTAATGTTGTGAGTTTGAATCTCGCTTATGGCGAGGTGTACTTGATACAACATTATGTGATAACGTTAGTCAGAAACTTGTGACAGGTCAGTGATTTTCTCAGGGTACTCTGGTTTTCTCCACCAATAAAACTTACCATCACGATATAACTGAAATATTATTGAAAGTGGCGTTAAACACTCGAACCCAAACCTTAGTTTTAGCATAGACAAGTAATCATAAATAAACCAAATTGAATGGGTCTAAATGACATAATGTAAAACACACTAAATCTTACTATGATTGAAACTGTTGAGTTTGAATTTTGTTTTGAGTTTGCCTATCTGTAAATGTAGTGAATTTCTACAGTCGTCTATCTGTAGTACAACTGGTACTGATTTCTTTATCCTGGGTAGATCTACACAACAGACAATACCATCACACGATGAAGTCACTGAACATGTCATCCATGTTGGTACACTGGGAACTGTCCAACTACAACCTGTTTAACAATACATAAAGAATATTCTGATACAACATGAAATATTATACATATCCTGATTGGATGACACAAATTTGAAATTCAAACAAAACATTTTCTGTTCTAACATAAACAATGATTTTTTAATAAATGAATTTTATTCTCATAAACCAAATACATATAGTTACAGAGAAGTAAATAATAATATACAACATATTAAATTTTTTTACATGTGTGGAAAAAATTACAATTACATTAACCAGGAGGTGGGACTTTCATATTAATAATTTTTATAAACTTAAATAGTTTTTCTAATACAATAACATTACATGAAGAAAATAATTGATTAAATTTGAAGGTATTGACATTATTACATCAATAACTTGGTAAATATTTTCCCCTTTCTTGTTTTTAAAAAATTACACAACATTATATAATGAAATCTCAGGCTTTTTACTCCTGTTCATATTTTTATATAAAAATTTGATGGAGAATGTGAAGAAAAATTCTATTACAAAGACATGCTAAAAGTGCCAAACTTAGAATTTGTAATTTAATTTTTTTTTTTTTAATATTTTCCCCTAAAAAATTGCATTGTTTACAGCAAATATAAAAATAATGTCTTTACCTGAATTGGTGTCAAGTTTAAATTCTGAGTAGATGTCAGTACAAGCTTGATCGGTTATAAATCGAGACACTCCCCATTTTTGCATCAGTCGTTCTACTGCCCACTGAGGTAATGGGTCCAAGTTCTGTGGGAGGTTGTTTTTAGATATCCATGAATCCAAACTAAAATCTGAAAAGTCAAATGCAGTAATTCATAAGTCCTAAAACTTAGCATGAGTCATGGTTATGGTGTTTAGCACCACTTTCAACAATATTTCAGTTATATCGTGGTCAGTTTTATTGGTGGAGGAAACCTGAGTATCCGGAGAAAACCATAGACCTGTCGCAAGTCACTGACAAACTTTATCACATAATGTTGTATCGAGCACACCTCGCTATGAGGGGCGTTCAAAGTCACAAATTTTATAGTGATATGCACTAATTACATAGGTAGCTGTAAATTAAACTACCATATGACCATAACCATAACAGCCCCACCTTGGTATGAAACATTTTAAATTAAAAATATTATTATGAAATTTGATAAAATCGAGAGTTTATATTAAAATTCAGTTAGAGTTTGTAGTCAAATGTAGCATCATACCTTTCACTTGGAATCCACTCTTCCATTCACACAATGATTTTGGAAGTTTGTAATTTGTAAAGATTGGCACTGTGTCATAACATGGGACAGAGACGTCAGCATCAAGACAGGCACTTAAAGTCATATCAACCTGGTAGTTACCCTCTGTCTGTAAATCATAGACTGTCATCCTGAAATATATGTAAGCTATCTAAACATTATGTGTAGTCATGAGCTTAACTGTGGGACTTAGCCAGGGTCGGACTATTACCTTTTGGGCCCCTAGGCTAATGAACTTATGGCCTCCTCAGATGGAGCAACCCTCTAACTCGCCCTGACCCATCTTGAATATTTTTTACTCGTGATATATTTTAGCCATATTTACATAGCTTGAAGTAAACTTTTTAGGGCCCCAAAGCTTGAAGTGCCCTAAACTGCAGCCTATACTAGCATATAAGATAATCCGGGCCTGGCCTTTGCTTCTGGGGCCACATATGGTTTCTACATTTACAAAATTAGCTGAATGCCTGAATACAATGCAAGAAAAAACAACAAATAAGGTCTTTCAAGACAAATACGTTACTGCTCATCCCCAATTTAACACCTAAAAATCGACTTGTTGCATTTGTACTTTTTGTCGCTGTCCGCCTATGTTCATGAATTGTGCGACAGGTATGTTTTCGTGAAAAAAAAGTACATGCAAGTACAAATTCAATTTTTCATTGATCCGACTTGACTTGAAGAAGACACTAGGATATATTAATTGAGTGATAGATCGTACTCACCACTACAGATACTGATATAGTCGTTTCCATATACAGCGTATATTAATGTAGAAAATAAGCTATAGAAATCTTGAAATTATCGCGATTTTAAATACACACGAAATTTAAATTATTACATAAATTGTGAAATTAAGTGCACACGAAAATAAATGCAAATACGTACCTAATTCTTACAAGACCAAATAACCACATTTCTACTGGTGTTCCCCATTGGTAATCAAGCAGACTCTTCTCAAATGTTAACTTTTCAATTCTTATCTTCAGTATTAACTTGCATGGATCAATCTCTATTGAGGCTTCAAATGACCGTCCTATTTTATCTACATTAATACAGCACTGAACACTGTTACATGATTCTGTCATGTGACACACTGTGTTGCCAGGCAGTGATGGAAGCATTGTTGTCAAGGACGGACAGTCTGTCAAATATAATTATAATGATTATGTAATGACAAGGGAGACAACCCGATGGACAAAACAAACATATATAATGTAGAGGGAGACAGGTCAACAATCCCTGACAATGGAAGTGTGTTGAAAATCTTTTTTTTATTTATTATCCCAGAAATTATTGTGTTGTCTTCTACAAAACAAAACATTCAAGTTTTTAAACATCATCTAGTAGTTTCGGTTCAATAATTTTTCAAAATTTTTATTTATTTTACTTTCTGGTTTAAAAAAAAAATCCTTTTCAAGCTGAAAGGAATTATTTTAGTACAACCACCTACCAATGCTCCATGCAGTTGAGCTATAAGGAGATGTATTGGTTCCACATTGAGTGTCCATCAGAAACTCAGTAATTCCTAATCCATCCATTAATTTCTTCCTCTGATAATCACTTAAAATATCACCAGTGTCCAGATTGAAGGTATCTTTTATGTACTTGTCAAATGAAAATTCTGAAAATAAACACATTCAGCGAATGAATAAAACACCACATTTCTTGAGAGACCTTTCCAATAACAGACAACCTCATCAGTGGTATAATGGTTAACGTGCTTGCCTTGAGTGCAGTAGATCGTGGGTTCGAGCCCCGTTTGGGTCCAACCAAAGACTATAAAATTGGTATTTGTTGCTTCTCTGCTATTAAAGCATGCAGCATTAAGAAGAAAGAGCAAAGACTGGTTGGTTCGGAATCAGGAAAATGTGTCCAAGTGGGGTGACATGTCTATCCGTGGATCGTTGTTTCAGTGAGCTAGAACTATAAAAATCCAACTAAGCGTGTTGGTCTAGAACAAAGTGGACCTCATCATCATCACATTGAAAAATAATGTGCTCTCACCATGGTATAAATGAAAAAATGGCTGAGTTGGCGATAAACAACAATCACTCACTAACTCACCCAATAACAGACCACTCTTGGGATGCCACTTTAAAATACCACAAATCTAGCGTACCTATGTATAATAAACCTCTTTTGAGAAACCAGAATATTTTGTCGGTCAATCAAATTTCATGGTTTTACAAAAAAAAAAAGTATACAACAAGAATCTTGGTTTTCTGATTATGCAATGGTGATTAAACTTGGATTATAAATTAAATTATATTTTGAAGATTTATTTGAATAATCTAATAATTAAGAGCAACACTCCAAACTGTGAGACTAATCTGCTTTAAATAATAGTATACAGTTAAACCTCCCTATGTGGTCACCTCTATTAAGCAGTCACCTGTATTAAAAGGTCACCTTTTTCTTGTCCTGTCATAGAAAAAAATCATATGAATTGAACCTCTTTTAAGAGATCACCTCTCTTATAAGGCCACTTTTTCTTTGTCCCACTGGTTTGACTGTAATTTCAATATTTATGTTTTTATTAGTACAGTCAGGGTTCTTAAAGTGACATTAATTCTAACCACTATTAGAAACCTGATAAATTTTATGTGACTTCTGTTGAACCCTCAAACCAAACTGTTACCAAAATCTGGAAGATCCAATAAATCATATATTACCCTGTCAACATGGCAACAATTGCAGAATGCTGTAGAATGTTTGAAATTTAATTAATACCTGGATCTATAAAGTTGCTCTTCCATTTACACACAGATTTTGGTAGTATTGCATTATCCAGGATTGGTATCGTCATTAGACAAGGTCCATTTGATTCTAAACAAATGCTTAGTTGTAAATTAACTACAAACTGTCTCTTGTACTTCAAATCTTCAATGTCGTAACTAAATAAAAACACAACATCAATTTTAAATTATACTCCATAAAAAATACATGCTGTACATTTTGAGTTCAGAGTAAATCATTATTTTTGGTGTTTAATGACACTATCAACTCATATTTCAGTTTGGGCCGTCTGGGCCGTGATCGTATGGTAGTTGGATTTACAGTTATCTGTGCAATCAGTGCCTGTCACAACTAATGGTTATGTTGAAGGAATGTTTTATGGTGATCACCATGACTTGGGTTAACAGTTACAGATCATCTGTGTAAATGATGACCATTGATATGTTATGTTTGTTGAAGTCACAATCTCGTCCGTCTTTCCTCTTTCATGACTTATCACCAGATATTCAACAGGAGCAATACGATGGGTGACAAAGGAGGAACAGGAAGTGCTTTTCTTACTAAAACACCCAGGTTTTATGTTGGTTTTGTGTTGATCAATCTTTAGTTTCTATGTAGTATTTTATGGATCATGGTTTGTCCTTTCTCTCTTTTTCTTTTGTTCATTGTAGTTGTCTACCCTTCCTTGATTTTTTGTCTTCTGATTACACTTTTGGTATCTTCTATCTTTCTTTGTAAATTGCATACATTAGAAGTAACATGCATATTAAACTACCACTTGATCATAGGATGACAATAAATAGACACAGTTAAACCTGCACAAACCACACCCTGATTAAACAAACCTGTGTAACCCAAACATAACCTCCATTATGTTATATTAAAGTAACAGTTGCCACCAGTGGTGCAGGAACTGCTTACCCTTCCGGAGAACCCGAGTTCATCCCCGGTTTTTAGTGGGGTTCATGCTGCTTATCTTTAGTTTTCAGTGTATGGTTTCATAGATCATTATTTGTCCTTTTGTCCTTTTTCTTTTGGCCATTTTGTTGTCTGTCCTTCGATATACGGATTCTTCAAACTCTTTCCTACAGTAATTACCCCGACTACTCTGAACATAGGTTACATTTAGACAGGTTTTCTATAAATAAACTTACTCCAAACGTATTGCTCCAAACAGGTAGACGTGATCCTTTTTATTAAATTGGTAATCAACTAGACTTATATTAACAGACAGTTTTTCTATCTTGACTTCCAGGGTGTAGTCACACACATCTAAATCTACAGATGTTGTAATAGACCTCCCAATGAGGTCTACATCAGTACAACATGTGATTCCAGTACAGTAGTCAGCTATGTGACAGGACATTGACCCATTAGGAAGAGCAGGTAAACTGATGTCATGTGGGCAATCTGAAGAAGAAAAAACATAGCTGTGTTGGTGGACTATTAGTTCCTGAGGATATAATTTGACAGTAGTCAGTGCTGCAGTACTGACATGGTTTATTAGATATACAGTCAAATCTATATCTAAAGGGTACTCAAGAGAACCTGAAAATGGGCTCTTTATGATCAGTTGTCCTTTATATACAGGTTAAAATGATATGCACTATTTAATGAATTATTAATTTATAGACAGAGTGTTATTATGTAGAGGTGCCCTTTAATGCAGGTTTAACAACATTTATCATCGCAATTTACATTTCCTAAATAATGTAATTATTAATAAAACTAAGGTTCTCCTCCCTCCTACATAAGTGACCATAGCCGTTGGTTATCCTGTTTAGGCCGTTTAGTTTTATTACTCCCAAAGACTTATAAATTATTTGGCTTTCCAATCGTTCGGCTTTGAGCGTACCTGATGAAGTATTTTCCAGAAACATGCCGGTTTTTTTTACTAGTAATATTCAATGATAATGATTTATCTAGAAATCTATACTGTCATCTATTTATTCATTTGTCCTTTTTCAGGTGCTTTTTTTTTTTAATCAAATTATAAAGTTTTTCACTTATTAACTAGAACAAATTATTAGCACAGAACATGGGCTCAAGCGAGGAAAGCACATATTTAAACACTGTAAATAATACTACTGGATATAACTTAGTAGAATTATAAACACTTATAATAGTATGCCACAAGACTGTATCAAAAACACTGTAATTTAAGTGTCATGGGTAATTAACTCCACTTTCAACAATATTTCAGTAATATTTTGACGGTCAGTTTTATTTACGCAGGAAACCGTAGTATCTGGAGAAACCATCAACCTGCCGCAAGTCACTGACAAACTTTATCAAATAATGTTGTACCGAGTACACCTCTCAATGCGCAAAATCCAACTACCACGGCCCCTCTGTAATTTAACGTTACGCACTTACCATTGGTCCACCCATCTATTGTTGGTATATATGGTGAAGTTTGTCTGTCACATTGACTTTCTAGTAAGAATGATGACAATCCAAGTCTATTTAACAGTACCAATGCAATTTCTGAAGGCAGTTTTTGAATCTGGGTATTTAAATCGTTTTTAACCAAAAAAGTTTCCAACGAAAAATCTGGAAATATAAACATAATAGAAATGAGTTTATTTCTTACAAATATATATGTGAGTTCAAATCCTGTCGAGGGAAGAACAAAATTTGACAGCTCAAAAATCTAATTCTAACACTGTTTGGTTTAATTTTCAGACGTATATATATATATATCAAACACTCACATCAACATTGCAAATATTTGGTTTTGTTTTCAATACTATTATTTTTTTTCCTTATTTTTGTCTTCTTTGAAATCAGTACAGTGAAACCTGTCTTGTAAGACCTATCTTATTGGAGTAAAACATCTTATAACATCACTTAAAAATGTCAAAACCTGTCTTGTAAGACCTATCTTATTGGAGTAAAACATCTTACAAGATCACTTAAAAATGTCAAAACCTGTCTTATAAGACCTATCTTATTGGAGTAAAACATCTTATAACATCACTTAAAAATGTCAAAACCTGTCTTATAAGACCAATCTTATTGGAGTAAAACATCTTACAAGATCACTTAAAAATGTCAAAACCTGTCTTGTAAGACCAATCTTATTGGAGTAAAACATCTTACAAGATCACTTAAAAATGTCAAAACCTGTCTTGTAAGACCTATCTTATTGGAGTAAAACATCTTACAAGATCACTTAAAAATGTCAAAACCTGTCTTGTAAGACCTATCTTATTGGAGTAAAACATCTTACAAGATCACTTAAAAATGTCAAAACCTGTCTTGTAAGACCTATCTTATTGGAGTAAAACATCTTACAAGATCACTTAAAATGTCAAAACCTGTCTTGTAAGACCAATCTTATTGGAGTAAAACATCTTACAAGATTACTTAAAAATGTCAAAACCTGTCTTGTAAGACCTATCTTATTGGAGTAAAACATCTTACAAGTTCACTTAAAATGTCAAAACCTGTCTTATAAGACCTATCTTATTGGAGTAAAACATCTTACAAGATCACTTAAAAATGTCAAAACCTGTCTTGTAAGACCTATCTTATTGGAGTAAAACATCTTACAAGATCACTTAAAAAAGTCAAAACCTGTCTTATAAGACCTATCTTATTGGAGTAAAACATCTTACAAGATCACTTAAAAATGTCAAAACCTGTCTTATAAGACCTATCTTATTGGAGTAAAAGATCTTACAAGAACACTTAAAAATGTCAAAACCTGTCTTGTAAGACCTATCTTATTGGAGTAAAACATCTTATAAGATCACATTAAAATGTCAAAACCTGTCTTGTAAGACCTATCTTATTGGAGTAAAACATCTTACAAGATCACTTAAAAATGTCAAAACCTGTCTTATAAGACCTATCTTATTGGAGTAAAACATCTTATAACATCACTTAAAAATGTCAAAACCTGTCTTATAAGACCAATCTTATTGGAGTAAAACATCTTACAAGATCACTTAAAAATGTCAAAACCTGTCTTGTAAGACCAATCTTATTGGAGTAAAACATCTTACAAGATCACTTAAAAATGTCAAAACCTGTCTTGTAAGACCAATCTTATTGGTGTAAAACATCTTACAAGATCACTTAAAAATGTCAAAACCTGTCTTGTAAGACCTATCTTATTGGAGTAAAACATCTTACAAGATCACTTAAAAATGTCAAAACCTGTCTTGTAAGACCTATCTTATTGGAGTAAAACATCTTACAAGATCACTTAAAAATGTCAAAACCTGTCTTGTAAGACCTATCTTATTGGAGTAAAACATCTTACAAGATCACTTAAAATGTCAAAACCTGTCTTGTAAGACCAATCTTATTGGAGTAAAACATCTTACAAGATTACTTAAAAATGTCAAAACCTGTCTTGTAAGACCTATCTTATTGGAGTAAAACATCTTACAAGTTCACTTAAAATGTCAAAACCTGTCTTATAAGACCTATCTTATTGGAGTAAAACATCTTACAAGATCACTTAAAAATGTCAAAACCTGTCTTGTAAGACCTATCTTATTGGAGTAAAACATCTTACAAGATCACTTAAAAAAGTCAAAACCTGTCTTATAAGACCTATCTTATTGGAGTAAAACATCTTACAAGATCACTTAAAAATGTCAAAACCTGTCTTATAAGACCTATCTTATTGGAGTAAAAGATCTTACAAGAACACTTAAAAATGTCAAAACCTGTCTTGTAAGACCTATCTTATTGGAGTAAAACATCTTATAAGATCACATTAAAATGTCAAAACCTGTCTTGTAAGACCTATCTTATTGGAGTAAAACATCTTACAAGATCACTTAAAAATGTCAAAACCTGTCTTATAAGACCTATCTTATTGGAGTAAAACATCTTATAACATCACTTAAAATGTCAAAACCTGTCTTGTAAGACCAATCTTATTGGAGTAAAACATCTAACAAGATCACTTAAAAATGTCAAAACCTGTCTTATAAGACCTATCTTATTGGAGTAAAACATCTTATAACATCACTTAAAAATGTCAAAACCTGTCTTATAAGACCAATCTTATTGGAGTAAAACATCTTACAAGATCACTTAAAAATGTCAAAACCTGTCTTGTAAGACCAATCTTATTGGAGTAAAACATCTTACAAGATCACTTAAAAATGTCAAAACCTGTCTTGTAAGACCAATCTTATTGGAGTAAAACATTTTACAAGATCACTTAAAAATGTCAAAACCTGTCTTGTAAGACCTATCTTATTGGAGTAAAACATCTTATAACATCACTTAAAAATGTCAAAACCTGTCTTGTAAGACCTATCTTATTGGAGTAAAACATCTTACAAGATCACTTAAAAATGTCAAAACCTGTCTTGTAAGACCTATCTTATTGGAGTAAAACATCTTATAAGATCACATAAAAATGTCAAAACCTGTCTTATAAGACCTATTTTATTGGAGTAAAACATCTTACAAGATCACTTAAAAATGTCAAAACCTGTCTTGTAAGACCTATCTTATTGGAGTAAAACATCTTACAAGATCACTTAAAAATGTCAAAACCTGTCTTGTAAGCCAATCTTATTGGAGTAAAACATCTTACAAGATCACTTAAAAATGTCAAAACCTGTCTTGTAAGACCTATCTTATTGGAGTAAAACATCTTATAAGATCACATAAAAATGTCAAAACCTGTCTTATAAGACCTATCTTATTGGAGTAAAACATCTTACAAGATCACTTAAAAATGTCAAAACCTGTCTTGTAAGACCAATCTTATTGGAGTAAAACATCTTATAACATCACTTAAAATGTCAAAACTCTTCTTTATTTAAATTACAAAGATATGGATGTTGTTGTTTTTTCTACAAATGAGTCCAACTAAAGACATGGCTGGTTTTGTTTTTTTAACAAGTCAGTCTAATTTAAGATATTGGTTTTGTTGTTTTGCAAGTGAGTCTGATAAACGATATGGGTTTTGTTGTTTTTTCTTCTTATATTGGCATGAAACTAAGCATATGACTTTGTTTATTTAATACACAATACTAAGTATATTATATACAGTCTGACAAAAGTTAAGCACCACCTGACTTGTTTCAATAATATCTTTTCTAATAATGAACTTATTTCAAATCGGTTTGCTGTTTTCGTTACCTGTACACACATACCTACTTACCTGTGAAACAGGTTATTGATCGATTTTTATTTATGTGTATATGACAGGGTGTGTAAAGTGCCACGTGTACTTTTCAACATTTGTGTTTGCGAATGAAAGCTGATTTTTTTTTGTGCAGAGTTTGAAGTTTCATTTTCTATTGGTTTGGTATAGTGCGGCGAAAATTAACCATACCAGAAAGGTGGCAAGCTGTTGGCATGCATAACGGTGGTTTTAGCCATAGAAGGGTGGCAGACCACTTCAGGGTTAACTATTCCATCATTGTACGACTGATGCAGCGTTTTCGTCAAATGGGTAATGTTACTGACCGTCCACGTGCAGGTAGACCTCGCAAAACGATGCCAAGAGAGGACCGGCTCATATCCAGACGGGTGCGGCAATGGCCGTTCAGTACAGCTGGTGCACTTCGTGGTAATTTAGCGCTTGGAGGCCACATTAGCACACGCACTGTAATCAGACGCCTCCACCATCAGGGAATGCGAACGTGACGATTCATAAAACGTCCACAGTTGACATTACGTCATCGCCATGCTCAATTTGACTGGTCACATGATCATTTGGGGGGACTATTCACACATGGAGACGGGTTCACTGGTCTGATGAAAGTCGTTTTTTGCTACGCTCTACCGACGGTCGTGCAAGGGTTTGGCGCCAACGAAACACTTCATTTCAGGACAACCACATTTTGGGCACAACTGCTTTTGGGGGTGGGGGTGTAACTGTCTGGGGTTGTTTTTCCTTTGACTGTAAGTTGGACTTGTGCGTTCTTGATGGTAATCTGACAGGCCAAAAATACCGTGACAATGTGCTCGCTCCACGCGTAGTCCCCCATTTCGACAATCATGCGTTGGTTGACAGGCCAATGTTCATGGACGACAACACTAGGCCACATAGAGCCCGAATTGTACTACATTTTTTACACAAGAGGCTGTTCAGACAATTCCATGGCCTGCGATGTCACCAGACATGAACCCTATAGAGCATGTATGGGACTTTATTGGCTAAAAAATTAACCAACGAAATCCAAAATGTCAAAATATTGACGAATTAAGAACTGCTATCTTACAAGAGTGGCAACAGTTCCCCCAAGAACGGCTTAGGCGTCTTGTGCGAAGCATGACGAGGCATGTTACAGAACTTCACAATAAACACGGTGGATATACTCGTTATTGATTTTTATGCCTTACACATATGCACAATAGATGCATTTAAAAGTTCTTAAAATCTGAAGACTGCAGTTTAATGCAATGTTACAAACTTCCATCAAAGACAAACTGGTTTTACGTTTTTCCAATGCCTGTTTTGAACCCCATTTTTGCCACGTCATAGTCACGTCTTTCAGGATGATAAATACTTTGTAGATTTGTAATTTTAGAGCCCTTGTTGTAGTCTTTTAAGAAGTGTAAGAAAAATGGTGATATCTATTTTATTGTTTTAACAGTATTGATGTAAAAAAATATATCGATAAAAACATAGGGTGGTGCTTAACTTTTGTTGGAGTGTATATATAATTATTCATCTAACATTATGTACACTTTCCTTTTAATTTAAAGAAAGAATAAGGTCTTGCATGTTGCGTGAGCTAACCCCATCACTACTCGTTGCAATCTCAACTCGTAGTGAAACTGGCTCACATAATAGGCTCGACCTGATACAAAGTCTTGTACCAACACACTATGTATGTAAAACGTTTTTATTTAATGTGTTACCTTTTACTTTGAAGTCAGTATTCCAGTTACAAATTGGTTTAGGTAGTTTGGCATCCTGTAAAACATGAAGTAGAACTTCACATGGACCTGCTCTTTCCAAACATACAGTTACGTTCATATTAACCAGTAATACCCTATCATCAGCAAGGTTTTCTATAGTGAACCTAAAAAAGATTAAATGATTCTAATACAAAGTTCTTCATGGGCGACATAAATAATGCTGTGATAAAACTCTTGATTTATTTTAATTCGCACATGGGTACTGTCAGACTAATTATGGACTCATTACTGAGTGATTTCATCTTTATATATATTCAGTACCATTGTTTTGTTTCTTTACACATTTTATTTTTTTTCGGAAAATATACTGAAGATCACCCATCTATCAATATTTGTAAATTGTCGACTTGCTGTGATGTAGTTCCAACGAACTCTGGTACCAGAAGCTGGTTACCGATTTATTGTATGATTTCTTTAGCATTTTACCGGTACTTGATTAAGTAGCTTAAATCAAACTGACATAAAATTGGAAACTGTCACTAACTTAGTATAAACACAGTCTATTAATCTATACAGAAACAAGAATTATGGTAAAGAGTATATTAATCATACATTAAATTTTATGCAAACTGATTGCAAGGCCAAAACAGACCTGAAATAATATTTACTTACTCTAAATTGAGTAATCCAAATAATGTATACGTTTCTTTCTTTCCCCACTCATAGTCCACCAGGGAATATTCTAGATGTATCTTGTCAATTTCAACAGTAAGTTTATAGCTACATGTGTCTATATCAACATAGGTACGGAAACTTCTGCCTAACGTCGCCACCTCTATGCAACAGTCAATAGATGTACACGTGTCTGGTATATAACATGTAGCACTGTTTGATATGTCAACAGGTAGTGTAATAGATTGACACTCTGAAAGATAACATATTTCTGTACTGAATAGAATTTATTATATTTTATATGGTTTCTATGGTAACATGCAGCAGAGTTTGATATATCAACAGGTAGTATAATAGATTGACACTCTGAAAAATAAGATATTTCTGTACTGAAGAGAATTTATTATACTTTATATGGTTTCTATATATGGTAACATGTAGTAGAGTTTGATACTCTGACAAATAAAATATTTATGTACTTAATAAATTTTATTATATTTTATATGGTTTCTATGGTAACATGTAACAGAGTTTGATATGTCAACAGGTAGTGTAATAGCTTGACACTCTGAAAGATAAAAATATTTCTGTATTGAATATAATTGATTATATTTTATATGGTTTCTATGGTAACATGTAACAGAGTTTGATATGTCAACAGGTAGTGTAATAGATTGAAACTCTGAAAAATAAGATATTTCTGTACTGAAGAGAATTTATTATACTTTATATGGTTTCTATGGTAACATGTAACAGAGTTTGATACTCTGAAAAATAAAATATTTATGTACTTAATAAATTTTATTATATTTTATATGGTTTCTATGGTAACATGTAGCAGAGTTTGATATGTCAACAGGCAGTACAATAGATTGACATCTGAAAGATAAAATATTTCTGTACTGTATATAATTTGCTATTTTTTATATGGTTTCTATGGCAACCTGTAGTATACTTAGATATGTCAACAAGTAGTGTAACCACAATTGTGATGTAAAAATAATTAGTGTGCTTGCTTCGAGTGCCGCAGATCATTGGTTGGTGTGCAGGTCGGTTCAAACAAAAAACTAAATTGGTATTTGTTGCTTCTCCACTAAGTAAGCAGCACTAAGGAGAAGAGCAAAGACTGATTTGTTTGATATGGAGCCGGGATAATGTGTCTGAGTGCAACAACATGTCTACTACTTGACTGTTGCTTCAGTGAATCAGTTCTATAAAATCTGCTTCAAGTCTAGGGAAATTAATTGAACCTTGAAGAAACCAAAATTTCCTGAGTAATAAAGTTATTCCAGAAAAGACTTATCCAATTTTTCGAGATGACATGGTTCAAATATATTTTTTAATTAATTAAAGAAACAAATCAGATTTAAAAATTATATTTGTAAAATGAAATCATACCATTGTTCCAACCGTTAACTGATGTCTTATAAGGGATGCTTGTCCTGTCACACTGCTGTAGATACTGAGATACACCAAGATACTCCAGTAACTGAGACACACCAAACTCTTTTAGATCTGATATACCACTTTCTTCCATAAATTTGTCAAGGGAAAAGTCTGTAAATAAAAATTATGTCATTGTATAGCAGTACAATGGTTGTAGGAGAATGTAACCAAAATATAACATTCAATATTCCAATATTTAATGATTGATTTACCATGGCGACCAGTTTTAGTGGTGGAAGAAGCCGGAGTATCCAGAGAGAACCACCGACCATGGGCAAGCAACTGGTAAACTTTATCCCTTGAGTCGAGTGCACCCTTTTTTGTAATTTACAAAGCCGGGCACAAAGCGAGCTCTTTATGGTTAAAAATGTGTACCTAGGATTTTCTTCACATGGCTTCACATACTGATGGATATTTTTTTTTTTTTGCACATTGTAAACATGTTCCGTGTAGCACACTTACACACTCTACTAAAGAAGATCTTCTTAACATAAAGCGCAAAGGTGATGCTAAATCACGGACCCTCTCTCGTACATCCGATACCAATGAAACCAGGAACCCGTGTGTAAGATAAGTCATTTTGTTAGCTTGTTCTACTTATATTGATATTTTCAAATTTATTAAATCTCTTCTGACATACTGACAAGAATTTCTTTTACGTGAAAGTTAACTTTTGAGATCTCGTAAAGAACAACAAGAGTTCGATTGAATGAGATTAGATTCAACTCTAAAAAAAAGTCGTCTTCGATATATCTCGGCCCAAAAAATCTCTACACTATTTTGATGCACTGGATGAGCGTAAAATTAGCAGATAATTTTCAGATTCACGAGCATTCATGGCCGTGCTGTGCCATATTAGTGATAGGCTTGTATGAGTTGTTAGGTAATCCAACTACCTAACTCATTGAGCCACCCGGACCCTGCTTCAATATTTACACATGTGTAATAATATTCAATATTTCAATATTTACACATGTGCAATAACATTCAATAATCCAATATTTACACATGTACAATAACATTCAATATCTTACACATGTGCAATAACATTCAATATTCAAATATTTACACATGTGCAATATTCTTAACCATTAGATTATTTAATTTTTCTATGATTATTTTACTGACATTAGAAATAAATAAAATAATTAATCAATTAATTACTTAATTAAAAAAAAAAAAAAAAAAAAAAAATCAGACAGATTAATACCTTCACTACAATCAATAGATGTGGTAACTAGCCGAGGTAATGTTGTATTTAATTCACTGTAATCTGTGTTGATGTAGAATTCTGGTTTATAGGCTATGGTAGTTAACAGGTTAACATCGACCCCTGACCCTATTCCCACACTGATGATTCTGACTCCTTTACCACTACACAATCCAGCTTGGTTAACCGCCTTGTTAATGTCAGATTTACCATCGGTCAGTAAGACCAAGTAATTGTCGGCATTTGAACGGTCTCCGTTACTGGCAATGAACATCTTGTGACAAACATAATTAAAAGCATCTGCAATGTCAGTATATTTTCCATCTTTATAAATGGTTTTTGTCAATGCATCTTTGATAGCCGTTTTATCAAAACCATCGTTAAGGTTTAGTATCGTTCTTGATGTCCCATGACCTTCAAACAAGGTCATCCCTACATGTATTAGATCCTTATGGATCACTAGGTTATCAACGGTATCAGAGATAGCCTTTATGGTGTCATCAAAATGTATCTGTCCCACGCTACCAGATTCATCTACCACGAACACAATGTCAGCTGGTAAAACTGATTTACATCCTAGAAAACACATTTTGAATAATTACTGATACAGGTTTTTTTTAATTATTCAAGGTACAGTGTAAGAAATATTTTCTGTTTGACCAACCTTTTTCCAGTAGTAACATGCATACAGGGAATATGTATAGGTTAAGAAACACATCAGGGTACGCAGTAAGAAATGTTTTCTCTTTGACCAACTTGGCTTGGAATCAGGATAATGTGTCCGAGTGGGACGACATGTCTATCCGTGGACTGTTGTTTCAGTGAGCAAGCACTATAAAAATCCAACTAAGCGTGATGGTTAAGTACAAAGGGGGGCCTCATCATCATCTCACCGAAAATTTACTTGTTCTTGCCATAATATAGCTGAAAAATTGCTGAGTTGGCATTAAACAACAATCACTCACTCAATAACGGTATAGGTTAGGTGTTTATGGGTGATTAACACATCAACATTAAATCAGTTTAATATGTTAACAGTCAGGGGTTACGGTGAGGGTTATGGTACTTACTGCCACTTTCAACAATATTTCAGATATATCGTTGCGGTTGGTTTTATTGGTGGAGTACCCGGAGAAAACCACCGACCTGTTGCAAGTCACTGACAAACTTTATTATAAAGTTGTATAGAGTATTCCTCACCATGAAGAGGATTTGAACTCACAACTTTAGTGGTGATAGGCACTGATTGCACAGGTAGTTGTAAACCCAACTACCATATGATCACGACCAAGATGGCCCCTATATATATGTGTGTAAACATATAACAAAGACAGGAGATTTGGAAGTCATACAGCAAAACTAGTCTGGAGAGATCTTAGTATTAGGGGACCATCACTCTTCTTTTATGAGATTTGCTTAAAATGTCAACAGGGTGATGTTTCAATACAGGTTTCAATGTAGCCTTTAAATGTAAAACATTGGAAAGAAATATTCACACAGCCAGCTATTAAATAATGTACATACCAGGAATTCTGTATGGTTGATTCCAATTACACAAAGGTTTTGGTAATAGAGCATTATCAAATATAACATGTTCTTTACAATTTGTGCCATCCGTCTCCCAACAAAGAATCAGTCTCACAGATACCAGGAACAAATCATCTGCTGACAAGTCATCTATCTTATACCTAAATAATGCAAAAAATATTATTTGACTTTCCAATCTTTTGATTGTGAGCACACCTGAAACGTGTCTAGCACACATTAAATTTGATATCTACTTTATTAGTTACATTGTATATCTATTCAGTCTATTTAATTTGATTTATGTCAGTAAAATTGTTGACCATCTTTTCAAAACTGATTGAATGATTTCACAAACATATAACTGTTGCTGGCGACCATTTGATATGTATATATATATATATATATGTTTAACTCTTGAGCAGTGTAAACAGGAGATGTTTTCTCACGGGTCTTAGTACATTTTATTATATCATTTTATTTTAATAAAAATGAGGCTTTTCAATGAACCATTCAAACATTCTCAATTTGATTCTAAAATTATACGCTTTTTGACATTTTATATACAAATTATTTCCCTTACAGAGGACAAAATGGTTCCCGTTCAACCCACGATCTAACGCACTCTAGGCAAGCATGCTTACCATTACACCACCAATGGGGTATTTGAACAAGAAGTTTTGAGTTAACACTTTACCTCAGAGTAACTACACCATACAAATCAAACTGTTTCCATTTTCCCCAATCAAAGGTATCCATGGTAACATCAAATTTGAGTTTCTCCACACCAAAACTGATGACATAGTTACATGGATCCACCGTCAGGAAACTGTGAAACGATCTACTAATGAAATCTACATCTAAACAACATTGTATCCCCATACAAGTATCGTCCAGGTAACAACTGATGTCATCTAATAGGGGAGGTAACTTTATTACACTGTCTTGGCAATCTAGGTGAAAAGATATTACAATATAGTTCATAATATTGACCAAATAAAATGTTGTTGAAATGTATACGATCATATAATATGATGCTTTCTTATTAGTAATGACTATCAATGCAGTCAAACCTGTATTAAGAGGTCACCATTGAGACTAAGAAAATGTGACAGGTGATTTCTTAAAAGAGGTTCAATTCAGGTGACTGCTAAATAGAGGTGACCACATGGACAGGTTTGACTGTATTTACCATTGGTGGACACCATTACTTTCTATATAAAATCAATTCCGACCACGTTCCGTCTTTTTCGTGTCTTGACGTCTGAAAGGTAAGGCAGACGACTTCCGGTGTTTACGCTATTACTGTGACAGCGTCAGCATATCATAGTCGTAGATGCGGTAGATTATAAGTAATTGTAATATGGAGACGCCAAGAAAACGGCTGAATAAATACTGCTGTTCGGTACCTTACTGTCTGTCTGATATCAGAAATATATAAAGGCAGATCGTTTTCCTTTCATGATGCTGACAGCAGCAAATAAAGAAAGAAAACAAATTTAATTTAATAGAAGTAATTGTCTCTGCATTGAAGTCTTTGATACAAATAAAATAACTTAATTGATATCTGTCTTTTACAGAAAATGCTAAGATTTTTTAAAGTTGAGGATCAAACGTTAAAACCGCACAAATCGATTGGAGTTTTTGTTGTGTACATTGACACCGGAAAATAACAAAATTTTGATGGAATGGAAATGATTCGAAACAACCGTATTACAATTACTACTGGGAAGACAGGACATAGATTACTACCAGTTTCTATAGTCTATATCTTGCATAGTTCTATTATTAGATGGCTCATTTTGCTGTGATTTGTCATATTTTTTTCATTCAATTTTTTGATTTTTGTGTAAGTAATATTATTAATTAATTTTGCAGTTTTTTTTTGTCTTAAATTCTGTTATTTTCTAGATGTCATTTTATTAGCACCAATGTTTTCTACAAACTAAAAGTTAGTGGCAGGTCAGTGGTTTTCTCCGGTTTCCTCCACCAATAAAACTGACTGCCACTATATAACTGAAATATTGTTGAAAGTTGCGCTAAACACCAAAACCCTAACTTCACGCTACAAACTAAATTCACTAATGCATTCCTGGTAATAAGACCAGCCACCCAATAATATTCATTACCAGAGCTCCATCCCTGGTAAGATGTAGCAAATACTGACAGGGGGTCTGAACGGTCACATTGTTTGTCTTGTAGAAATCGTGTCAATCCTAGACCATCCATCAGTTGTAATATTCCTTCACGTGATAAAGTGACACCTGGTGTAAAGCCTGTGGATGAATACCAGTTTGATAGCGACCAATCTGAAGAAGAAAAAAATTATTAAAAACAAATCCTTATATTTTCTGTGAAATACATGTATCTCAAATTTTCATGAATGTTATTTTGTGATGCAATGATTATACATGTACCATATTATATATTTGAATAGAACCATATTTAGTGGGTGTCTTATAAAAGGCAGGAACTGCTTGCCCATCACAGGCTCATGGGTTTACCCACGGTTTTTGGTGGGGTCAATGTTGCTCATCTTCTTATTTCAATGTGTTGTGCTTTAAGCTTTGTTTGTTTTCATATTGTGCCTTGTGTACCCTATTATTTTGCCAGTTATCTCTTGATTTTCTATTCTTCATTGCCTTTGGATTTCTCTATTGTTTATTAAAGCAATAAGACATAAAAAATAATATTCAAATAGCACAGTAGGGAAATGAACAATAGATTTTTTGTATTGCTATTAGATAAATTTCTTCAGATAATATACAAATGTTTTTTTATCTCTGCCTTTGAATTTTGACCCTGAAATATAACATCTCAGGAAAATTGTAAATTACATGTTGGTAGATTGATTAATAGCAGGGGCGGATCCAGGGGGGGGGGGGTGCACCCGGCACGTGCCCCCCTTAAAATTGGAAAAAATATGATTTTTTGGCATAAAATCGTGATTTTTCACACGAAATACCCCAAAAATTTTCACTCCTCCCTCCACTCTGCACAATTTTTTTAACTGTGCCCCCCCCCTAACTTGAAATCCTGGATCCGCCCCTGAATAGAGCATAATATTTCTATTGTTGTGTGGTTTTGCATATTTCGAATACAGAAGACATTATTGAGCTCCTATATTTTAATATTGTGTGACAGAAATCAATTCGTTGGCAATTTACATTTATAGTACACTTTTTTAGTGGAGTGGATCTGTGCAGTTCTTTTATCATTTGTTTATATATGTATTTCCGTTAGATATAAAGTTATCAAGAGAGGAGGGTTGGGATCCTATTAACATGTTTAACCCTGCCACATTTTTGTGCCTGTCCCAAGCCAAGACCTGGATTTCCAATGTCATATGCATGTTCTTCTTTGCACTCAGTGAGTTCAGTTAAGATTGTCCATTTTGTTGATATTGGTGGAATTGATGGCCATCACTGTTTAAACTTTCTTTTGGTAATTTCTCCTTAATTTTTGTACATTTTGATATTTCCCAACTAATACAGGTGTAATTTGATAATTATTCTGTGGTAATAAAAACATAGGTATCAAATTTAGTGTGCATGACACGTTTCTAGAATAACCTTCATCAGGTACACTCAAAATGGAAAGATTGGAAAGATAAATAATTCAAATTTTGGGAGCAATAAAAACAAAGGGCCTAACAAGACAGCCAAAATCGGTTATGGTCACCTATGCCTTTCTTTTATCCAATGACTGGTTGCTATGAACAATAGACATATATGATACAAGGTTTCGTATCTGATGTGAGGAATCTAATCTTAAAATCCTGGATTTCAATAGAAATACATAAAATTACTTATCATAATAAAGAGGCTGTTATTGTCATGTCAGCAGTGCCAGATTATCTTATAGGCTGCAGCCTATGCCCCTCCAGATTATTTAAAGAATTTGATTTAGATTTAGTTCAAGCTATGTAAATGTCGCTAAAACATATCACTAGTAAAAAATATTCAAGACATGTGTGGTCAAGTTAGAGGTTGGTTCCTTCTCAGGGGGGTCCCATAATTTCATTAGCCTTAGGACTCCAAAAGGTCATAATCTGGCCCTGCATGTCAGCTTTTTGTCTTATGATGTTACTTACTTTGATCAATGAAGCCTTTCTGCCAGCTACAATGGAGCTTTGGTAGTTTGGTGTTGGAGAAGATGGGTACATCTATTAGACATGGTCCACCATCGTTAACACAAAATTTGACACCAAGATCTATGTAGTAAACTCCTTCACCTGGCATGTCTGTTATCTTATAACTGAAATAGTCAATTTAAAACAGATTTTTGTTCATGTTGATTGTTATATTGTTATTAGCTTTAAAGATCGTTGTTTGTCATTTTGTTATTTTTCTTTTAACAATTGTATTGCTAGTCCTTATTCGATTAATGCCCTTTGATTATTCCTTTGGTTTCTTCAAAAATTTCTTATGTTGTCATTAGAAATATAATTCACTAAAATAAATTAAGTAAATATATGTAACTCTGAAAACTGATTTCCTGTCATAAACCTACAAAATCTACTGTCTAACATTCGTAAATATCCCCACTCCCCTCCCAAAAAAAAAGATCATATAATGAGAGCAAATTTGAATTTCAGTGTATCCAACAATCAGAATGTATAAATTAGATTCATGCTGTTCGATCTTTTCTTTGTAGATCGTTGTTTGTCCTTTTGTCCTTTTTTCTTTTGGTCATTGTGTTCTTCTTCTATTTACGCTTATGATTACCCCTTTGGTATCTTCATACTGCTATAGTTATTTATTCTATTTTAAAGAACTCTAGTTATGATACTTACTTTAACTGTATAACTCTATGTATGTAGAACTGTTTTGGTACATTAAAGTCTGTTGTATACAGAGAGAAGTTAAACTTGTACTTCTCTATACCCAGACTGAATATAAAGTTACAGGGATCTATCGTCAGGTAGAAGTTGATGTTTCGTCTGATGAGTGCTACAGGTGTACAACAGGTAACAGAGGTACAGGTAGAATCCAGGTGACAGACAGTATCACCAGGTATGTCTGGTAAAGTAACATCACCACTACATTCTGTAGAAACAAGATGTGGAGTACATTACTATAATGTTGTGTAGCAATATCAATATGTACAATGTATTACTTTTTTTGTAATTGTTTATATTTAAAATTGTTATACAAAAGAAGTTCAATACATACAAAATAGATGAAAAATACACAAAATAATATATACAGTAGAGTTCGTTTATAACGAAGTCCAGGGGACTCTCGATCTTAGTTCGTCATAGGCATCGTTCGTTATAAGAGAAACAATGTAGAATTACCTCCCCTTTTGAAAATCGTACAGTAGAACTTCGCTGGCTCGAACTCAAAGAGACTGTCAAAATCTGTTCTAGCTATCGGTAGTTCGAGCCACCGAGGTCGCGTAATTTTAGAGAGAGAACAAATCTGGTCAGTTTCATTACGCTATGATAACTGATGCACAGTAAAGTAGGCCTTTATCGTATAAAAATATTTAATCCTTTAGACAGTTCTCAAAGATTACGGCTTCTGAATACCTCTTTGGTATCTTCAAATGTTCTTTAGAAACATTTTTTCAACTTTGTTCACGATCTATTTTATAAATAGGAAATATGAGGTCGGGTATTAACACTTGCATCGATATCGGTATAATGCTGATAATTCGGATATATATTTCTAATGGCCAATTTTAAGAATGTAGCCATTTTCCTTTTGTTTTATTTGAATTTGAAGAATAATTGTTTCTTTTTGGTATTATATACACATAAAAACTCAGGTTAATCGAAATTTCAGAACAAGTACATTTTTTTTGTTTTTGGTATTTAGATGAACCTGGAGACCACGCAGTTTGTTGTTTAATTAAAGAGTCTATCATCAAAGAAAAAATAAACAATAGCGAATGAATTAATCTCACACATGACTTTGTTTTTAATTTCTTTAGCTTGTGCATCCATTCATTAAAATTTAGATTACGCTTTATTAATTTTTAATGCAATAATTTAGCGTGTGTGTTATTAATTGACAACTTGTTAATCACATCATTAATACCCATTTTATTGTTTGAATATTTTAAAGAAAAGTCTTGATTGACATCATTAACAACATCAAAGGTGGGATTATTGATTTTTCAATTATCAATAACGGAAGTGTCAAGTCCACTTGACCATTCTAATATGTGATCGTCCGTGCGTAACGGAAGACAGGTAAACAATTTGTTTGTTCAGCAATTTTCTTTGTTATATCATGTCAATTTTGAGTAATAAAAACATTGTTTGGGTTTAAAATTCTCTTCGTTATAAGCCTGATTTTGTTATAAAAAATTTGTAATAGGCCTTCACAAATACATTGTTTAAATAGCGATGGGACCGGGGATTTATCTTTACTTCGCTATAAGCCTGATTTCGTTACAAGCCTATTCGTTATAAACGAACTATACTGTATAAAAAGATATTTTGCTTTCATACAAACAATATAAAATACAAGAACAAAGATAATATAATATGTATCAACAGATAATCAGTCATTCATTGCTGCCATAACATTAAGCCATTTAAAAAAAAAATTACTCTTTCTGTTTGGGTGGAAAAGGTGGATTTTTTTTTCTATTTTGATATAATATTTGAGGTAAGTATTACTTGGTAACCATTTGTCCAGGAAATTGATATAAATATTCGTATTTATGGGATTACAGGGTTGCAGGTAGGATTTTTTTAAAAGGGTTCAAATATTCTCTTTATAATGAAAAAACATGAACAATTTGTTGAACATCTGTGAACACAATGTTTAAAAATGTATTATTCCTTTTTTTAAACAAGGGACAATTTTACTATCTTTCTACCTTCCACCCTCCAATTTATCATTTGGTTAGAAAATTAAGATGAAACTGCATTTTTAATTTTGCTGGTACAGTAGATCCCTTTTTCTCCCATTATTACGGCGTTTTAACCCCGCTGAACCAGTGGTGGAAAAATCTGTAATTCTCTAGAGAATTAAAATGTCTCGTGCCTTTCCCCGCATTAATTTCAAAGGTATTAATTTCAAATTTTGAAATTCGTGTTAAATAATGTGAAAAATAAATTCTCCTTTAGTTGCCCATGTGGGTAACGATATTTCTCCACTCTCGATAGTTAAATTTAAAATTTTAACCACTCGCCTAACGGCTTGTGGATAAAAATTTTAATTTAACTCTCTTGAGCGGAGAAATATCGTAACCCACGGGTAACTGAAGGAAAATCTATATGTATAAACCATCTCCTCCCCCTTTATCATGCCAGATTTCAGATGCACTGCGATAGTGAAACACTAGTAAAGTGTCCCTTAAAGAGAGACCACTTCTCTCATAATGTCATATTTTATGTAGGAGGAGTGGTCTTATAAGAGGGATGCAACAATATAGCTGTAATACTGTTAAAGTTGGCATTAAACACCAATCAATCAACCTTATAACAGGGTGACTAATGTATAACAAAACTCATGGAAGTTAATTATAAATCAAGAATCAACATTTTTTGATTTACTATAGAAAAAGAAACTGACATTTTAACAAATACTATTAACCAGATCTGTCAATGTTTTTTAGTATACCTCTGTTCCAGCCATGATTATCAGGGTTCCTATAAATTATGTCTGTGTTCAGATCACAGCTAGGTTGTTGTAGGTACTCAGAAACACCTAGATGTTCTAACAGTTTGGCTGCTGTAAGTTCTGTTAGTTCTGTTACACTTGATGGTAATCCTTGTTCTGTTAACCAGGTACTCAGCTGAAAATCTGTTTAAAAATACAAAGTGTGATGAAAAACAACCACTGAATTGCAAGGTCTAATAAGTTTTAGGGCCACCGCCATGACTTGGTTACAGAATATCTGTGTCACAAAAGACCACGATATCTTTCGTTTGTTGTAATCACAATCCATCATTTCCTCATTCATGACTTATCTCCAATATGTAACAAGGGAAACAGGATGGGTGCAACATGTGGAGCAGGAACAGATCACCCTTCCAGAGCACCTGAGCTCACCCCCAGTTTTTAGTGGAGACCGTGTTGCTCAATCCTTAGTTTTTTGTGTACTGTTTTGTAGATCATTGTAGAAGTCTCTGTACATCTGCTTCAATTGCTGTTGGTTTAACCAAGTAAAGTGATAGGATTAAGAATTATAGTGACACTTTTTGAAAATAAGCAGTTATGGGTCGATAATAAGCCAATACTCACAACTTTAGTGGTGATAGGCACTCAATGCACAGGCAGTTGTAAATCCAACTACCATATGCTCACGACCACTTGACATTATATATCACTGAAAGAATGAAACAAATAAATCAAATGATAAAAAAAAATCTTTGGATAATTACTTAGTATAGGAAATGCTCCATTCCAATGACAGGGTTGTTTTGAAATCTTAGTGTCTTTAAATATATCATAGATGTATCTACAATCCCCATGGCTCTCAAAACAAATAAACAGACTCATGCTGAATGATAACATCTCTTCTGCTTCTAGATCTTCTATGGTATAACTAAAATAAAACATAATATAAAACATTGTATTATAGGGTTAGGGTTAGGGTGGGGGTTATTGTGCTTAACGCCACTTTCAACAATATTTCAGCTATATTGTGGCGGTCAGTTTTATTGGTGGAGGAAACCAGAGTACCCAGAGAAAATCGCCGATCTGCCACAGGTCGACATTGTATTATAAAATGTATTGTACTAAAAATGATTTGATTCAAAATAAATATTGTTAAAAAAATATTTATTTACCAATTAGAAATACGTATTTGAAATCTATGCAATGTATAGTCAATGGAATTTAACATATTGTATCTTGTGTTGGAGGTTATGGTGTTTAACGCCAATTTCAACAATATTTCAGATATATCGCAGCAGTCAGTTTTATTGGTGGAGGTAAACTGACGTACTCGAAGAAAATTGCCGACCTGGCGTAACTCACTGACAAACTTTATCACATACTGTTGTATCGAGTACACCTCACCTGAATGGGATTTGAACTCACAACGCTAGTGGTGATAGGCACTGATTGCATAGTGTAGTTGTAAATTCAACTACCATACGATCACGGCCACGATGGTCCCTTGGTCTATTGAAATAGTGCTTTCATTTCTATTAAAATGATATGGTAAAATATCGTAAGACCTGCCGTCATTGATAATTGTATATTTGTGAAATCATTCAACGACAAAGACGACCCCTATCTTGTGTTGGTGTAATGCATAAAGTAAATTATCTTCTTACTTCAATCTGACCATGTTCCTAAGGGAGATAACCCTCTCTGTGTTAAAGTTGTAATCTGACAATGACTCATTGATCACCAAGTTTTCTATCCCTATGCTTAGTCTGAGGTTACATATATCAATCAGAACATGGGCTTCTACAGTCATGTCTAGTAGAGGGATGTACACACAGCACTGTATCCCTGTACAATAATCTGGTAACCTACATGCCATGTTGTAAGGCAAAGCAGGTAATGATAAATCAGCTGTACATACTGTAAAATATACAAATTTACACATCAACAACATCTTTAACTGATAACTAGAAGCTGAAGTACAATTATTTTGAAAATCATTATTCAATACCGATTTAATTCCTAATAATAAGACAAGGTTAAAATAGAAATAAAAGCTTTGTTGAATACTCATTTAAATCGGTACAAGATGTTTTGAATTTCATTATGTTTGTTGTATCACAAGGTTTATGGTGTTTAATTCCACTTTCAACAATATTTCAGTTATGTCATGGCGGTCAGTTTTATTGGTGGAGGAAACCGGAGTTCCCAGAGAAAACCACCGACCTGTCGCAAGTCAATGACAAACTTTATCGCATAATGTTGTAATGAGTACACCTCGCCTGAGTGGAATTCGAACTCACAATGTTAGTGGTGACAGACTCTGATTGCATAGGTAGTTGTAACTCCAACTACCATACAATCACGACCAAGACGACCCCTAATTTGGTACAAGATGCTTTGAATTGCATTATGTTTGATGTACAATAAGGGTAATTTCCTATGGCTTCTTCGCCATTACATCATTTGTGGCTTTTCTAACTGATGTTATCTATTTCTCTGTCTACAGGACAAAAATGAGGTCATGAATGAATATTAATAAGTGAAATACTTACACCCTGTGTTCCATCCATCATTATTGGTATAATAATCTGCCAGCTGACATTGAGGACTCTGTAAATACCCAGCTATACCCAGTTCCTCCATCAGTAAGTCTTTGGCATAGGATTGTAACTGTTGTTTTACATCTATTTTATGGTCATCTAACCATCTAGCCAGGGAGAAATCTGAAAAGTATTGACAAAATTTAGAATACCTTTAAATCATGCATTGAACCACATATTTAAATAAATTGCATCTAACTATAGTTTGTTTTCAAAATCATACAGCTAGTATTTAATTTCCAAGTGTTAACTTAATATAAAATTGGCTACCATCATTATGGTTGCATAATGCGCATTCGTGTATTATGCACACAACTCTTTTGGCCCGAAAATCCCCAGAAAAAAGCTGGTTCCTGCCGATAATGTGCATAAACGTTTAAGACGTTTATTCAGCTATACACTAGATTCTTTATTAATAAAATAGCACGAACAATACCTTTTGAAACAAATAAGGAGAATTAAATGTTTAAAATGACTTACCTGGTATAGCAAAGCCTTGACTGAAATCACACAGAGATTTAGGTAGCTTGACATTTTCTAGTATTTTTAAATCTAGTTCACAAGGTCCGTTTGATTCTAAACAGATACTAACGTTCGTGCTGACTAAATACACTCCTTCATTCTCTAACTCTTCTACCTTGTACCTTAAACAATAATAATTTTCTGAAATTCCGGTTTTCTTTAAAGTTTTACCTCACTACTAGACAAAAAAGACCTCGTCTTGTCAAAAGTTTATTTCTGGATTTCTTTAAAACTTTATCACCCTACTAGACCAACCAGAAATAGCCTTTCCAAAAAGCTAATGTAAACAATACCATTACATGTGCAATAAAGGGCCAAGACATGTGTAGCATGATATGCCCACAACATGATGAAAATGAAGAGTTGAACAAGGATACATAACAAGCAAATGTGTATGCAGTATTTGCTTGACACAGTCAATAGCTAGACACAATAACGTCTTAGACACTGTAATTTGCTGGACCACTGTATTTTGGAATTTGGTGGTTTTTTTCTATTTTAAACATTTAGCCCTCTTTCAACCCCTTTAATCATAGAAAGCACAATAACCTGATCATAAAACATAGACAGGGAATGTTAAAATGAATATAACTAAAAACAGGCTAAAATTAGATGAAAAATATAAATTATGCATATCTTCAATAAATGCAAAATTCCGGAATTAGAGTTCAATTTAGATCTTTGTTTCATAACGATGAGCACTTTGTGAAGAAAACTCTATTAAACTAATTTGGCACTTGTGGCCCCTTTCAGTCAAGTTTATCTGGGAAACTATAAGAGATAGCGGAAATTCACTGACATACTACTGGAAGCTTAGCACAATCAATTCAAAGAAATAAACACATCAAAATTGGATACATACTTTCCAAATATGTGTAATTTTGGCATTTGGGTCCTTTTTGTGAAATAAAATAGCCAAATTATTTTCATGGTCAATCAATATCCCATAAAGATCATAATTTTGCAAAGATCTATATAATAAATATAACATTCAATACCTTATATTAGTGAATTAAAACATGGAGAAAGTCTGTACAGTACCAGGTCAATATTAAGTATTTTAGCCAAAGGGAAGCAACTCTAACTGAATTTTGACAACAAAAATAACAAAATATTAGCAAATCCAAACATGGAGATAGTCTGCATAGTACCAAAATCCATATCAAATATTGAAGTGAAATGAAGTCACCTACAAATTTTAGCCAAAGGGAAGCAACTCTTACTAAATTTTGACAATAAAAATAATATAACATTCATTACCTTATATTAGCAAATCCAAACATGGAGAAAGTCTGCACAGAACCAAAGTCAATATCAAGTATTGAAGTCTTGTAGATAAACTTCTCTATTCCAACTGTTAATGTATTATTACAGGGATCCAGATCAACGAAGGCATTGATGGACAATCCTAGCATGTTTACCTGTGCACAACAGTCAATACCTGTACAGGTGTTAGACAGGTAACAGGTAACATCTGGTGGCAGAGGAACAGATATGACGGTACTACTTGATGAACATTCTGTAATTGCGAAAAAAAAATATTGGATTAAATTACTTCTACTTCTGACAAAATATTGACCACCTTCAACAAGTTGAAGATTGGTTTGAAAACAAATTATTCTAGAAAACATCAATTATACATAATTTAAAAATGTGGCTTTTGGTACAAAATTACAAGAAGAGTTTGAATATACCAAAGGAAGAAGCCGTAAATCTAAGAAGGACAGACAACACAATGGCCAAAAGAAAAAGAATGGCTGCTGATTACCCTTTAGGTATCTTCAAACTTTCTTAAATTGTACTGGAGTCAACTTTTTACTTGTTTTCACTTATATTCTGTTCTTATTGAAAAAACACCAGACTGATAATATCAACAAACATTATTAATAAACAAAATAAGTAACTTACTATCTAAGTTCCATCCTTGATGGTCTGTAGGTGTATATGGTGGTTTTTGTCTATCACAATGAGGTTTCTTCATAAACTTATCTACGTTCAAGTTTTGTAGAAGTTGTTGTACAAACACTTTCTCCAACGTTCCTGTGTTTACTATACTGTTATCTGTCAGCCATTTTGAATATGAGAAATCTACAAATAAATTATAATATTGTTATTAGAAGCAACCATAAAAGATTTGGAGACTTTCAAATTTTATTATAAACCACATTTGTTCAAATTTATTCTTTCCTTTTTTGGTAAATTTGTTGGTTTATTCAGTTGTTAGCTTACTAATTACAATTATTGGTGTTTGATGCCACTATAAACAATATTTCAGGTATAACGAAGTAGTACGTTTTATTGGTTGGTTTTTCTGAATAAAAATTTCTGTAGCCAAATTTTATAAAAAAAAATTAATTGCAAGAAGATGCAAAAATTAAAGAATCTGAGCCTGCGGTTTTCAACAAGAAATGTTGATAAAATTTGAAAAAAAAATGCAGATATTTCATGTAATAATAATAATAATAATCTTAGACTATGGGACAAGCAAGCAATAACAAGTTAAAATGTGACACAGAAATAATAACAATGACAATACTGAACAATAATGGTGAACGTGTGTCAAAAATAACACTACAACTAAACTCATTTTTATTTTTCAAATATATTTAGACATACCAGCTTGTTGGAATCCCATATCCCAGTTACAGAATGGTTTAAGTAATTTAGCATTCTGCAGTATGGGTATATCAATAATACAGTTATCTGGGTCGCTCTGTTCCAAACAAATCTTCAGATTCAGGTATATCATGTACATCTCGTCACTTCTCAAGTCAAAAATTGTATACCTACAAATATAAAAATTCTACATTAATTAAAACGTAGATATCAAATTTAGTGCCCATGACGCCTTTCTGGAATAACCTTCATTAGGTACACTCAATATCAAAAGTTTGGAAAGCAAAATTAATATTTTTATGTCATAAAGATATTCATTGACTTTTTTTCTGATTTAGTTTTTTTATAATTTCTTAAGTGTGTCAAAAATGATTTTTAATATTCAAAATTTTGTTATCAGATCATGAATCCAAGTAATTCTGTACCATATAGTTTTGGTTTGGTGTTGAACACCACCTTCAACAATATTTCAATTATATCGTGGCTGTCAGTTTTATTGGTGGAGGAAACCAGAGTACCCTGAGAAAACCCCAGACCTGTCACAAGTCACTGACAAACTTTATCGCATAATCTATTATAGTTTTCAAAATTTTATAACTTTTAATATTTCTTTCATAAAATTTCATCAATACTTAATTTTTTGTTACAAAAATGCAGGAAATTAAGATATATATCAAAAATGGATTGATTTTGTCAGGAATTGAAAATGACATGTTTCATATTACAATATTTCATATTCATTTACAGAATGAATAAGATAGGTTTCCTACATAAAAATATCATTTCTCATATACAGGCAAACATGCGGTCACCTCTATTAAGCAGTCACCTGTATTAAAAGCTCACATTTTTCTTGTTCTGTCCTAGAAAATTTCATATGAATTTAACCTCTTATAAGAGGTCACCTGTCTTATAAGACCACCCTTTCTTTGTCCCAAAGGTGACCTCTTAACACAGGTTTGTCAGTATATATATACATCTGGTCACTTACATAAGAACAATTCCTCCCTGCAGTGTAAACTTTTCTTCCTTGCCCCAATTATATTTCAACAAGGACATCTCGACATGTAGCCTCTCTATGGTAAAACTCAAGGTATATGTACAGGGGTCAATGGATATCTCTGTAGCGATTGGTCGATTAATTAGCTTGATGTCAGTACAGCAAGATAAGGTGGTACAGTTGGATGGTATTACACAGGATACTGGTGAAGGCAAACTAAGTACTAAATCACTGTCTGGACATTCTAAAAATAGAACAACAAATTGCTAAAAATATTATTGCTTAATTAAGCATCAGTATCAGTTTTGCCTCACAAAATGAAACATTTATATAGGGGTTGTCGAGAATTTATGTTTGTGTTTAAAAAATCATAAATGCTTGTAAATAAAAGTTTGAAAAAATTACATGAAAATAATGAAATAAGAAAAAAAAATATGTGAATAACCTCTGCTTTTAAGGGTGAAAATTTCAAGAAAATCGGATAAGGAATGACTTCAAGAGGATAGTTTGAAAATATGGGATTTAATATGAAATACCAGGGAAATATCTTAGAGTGGAATTGCTTTTGACACGTGAATGTGTGACATTTTATTTTATCCTCCATAATATTCTTTCCGGCAGATTATTTTTAATATAAAATATTATCCTTGGACAATATTTCAATATTAAATTTCTTCCAATGCTATTATATATTTTCCAGATGAGGTGGAAGAAATTTAATATCAAAATATATCCGTGGATAACATTGCACATTATAACTTTTCAACTGGAAAAATATTATAGAGGAAATAAATGTTAGAGAATACCGAAGGGGCAATCAAAAATGAACAATACAGAGAAACTGGCACTTTTTTGACGCTTTCATTTGCATTCTGTGGGTACTTTTGGTCTTGTATATATGTAACAATATCATTGTACTCATCTTCTTCCATTATTCAATATCGACTGTTACCAATGAATCAAATTTTCAATATATTTAAACTTACATGACTCTATTGATTTTATAATGGGTTTGAAGATTACTCAATCTGTCATTTAAATTGACAGTGTTCTGGCTATAATATACTTTCCGTATATATATATTTACCTGTAAATTTTATTCATAAAATATTTTCCTGATGGGTCAGGTGATTTATTAAGGAAAGTATTTTATTATAAAATATTTACCGTAACATAAAATTTAATATTAAATTCTTTCCACCGGATAAAATTTCAACCGGAAAAAATTATGTCTTACATATGTACATTCTTTTTTCTTATAATGGACTTTACGAAATATTAATATAGTGTCTGTTGCAGGTTGTTTATACAAGTTTATCAATTACGACTGATTTGTCCTAAAGCCATAAATAACATATTAGACTATGTGTACCATCCGAGTTGTCTTAACTACAAACCAGGTTTTCTCAGATTACGATCTAAGATGTTCTGAGCCGATATATCCATGGGCCGTGTTGTCCCCCATTCATTTTCACCTTAGAGAAATTTGTCAACAACCCAGATGCTAAAATTCGGTAAAACTAATTTTTGAAATAAACACCGAATTTTCGCTGGAATGTTTTTTGCGGAACTGGTCCATTGTTTTACATGCATTATTTTCATTCCAATTCATACTCACCATTTTTCCAACCATTAGTAAATGGTTGTTTTGTTCTGTCACAAGGACTGTCCAATAGGAACTCAGGTAAACCAAGTCTAGATAATAAAGTCTGTGTTACGGCTGATGACAACTGATCAGATAAGTCCTCCTTCTGTTCTTCTAAAAACTTTGTCAACGAAAAGTCTAAAAATATATAACAAATATAAATATAAAACAAAACAGGACGTAAAAATGATATTGTAGTACAAACAGCAAAATTTATCAAATAAGACTTCCTTCTGGTCTTCCAAAAACTTTGTCAACGAAAAGTTAAAAAAATATATACCAAAAACTATAAAACAACATAGGACCTAAATATGATATTGTACTACAAACAACAAAACAGCAGAAATATTTAAGAGTTATTTCATTAAAAATTGTTTTGTATTGTGTGAGACCCTTTGTGTATAAATCTTACGGTTATTTGATGTTCATTCACATTTCATAAACATGACTTATCTGCGGGTTTGTAACTATAGTCACACGACAGGTGCCACATGTGGAACAAGAACTGCTTACCCTTCCAGAGCACCTGAGTTAACTCCCGGTTTTTAGTGGGGTTCGTGTTGCTTGATCTTTATCTTTCTGTGTAGTTTTGTAGATTGTTGTTTGTGATTTTGTCTTGTTTTTTTTGGCTATTGTGTTGTCTATCCTTCTTTGATTTACAGATTCTGATTACCCCTTTGGTATCTTAGATTTACAGATTCTGATTACCCCTTTGGTATCTTAGATTTACAGATTCTGATTACCCCTTTGGTATCTTAGATTTACAGATTCTGATTACCTCCTTTGGTATCCTCAAACTCTTCTAACATGTACAACAGATTTGGGTTCATGCCCCAATACTCACCTCAAGTGTTAAGGTCACCCAAAAAGCGAGTAGTTTCATGCCTCAGTTCATGGTGATAACTAATCAGACTGGCTTTTCTTTCATATCTAATTGCATCTGGTAATTGGAAATGAATGTTTCCTTTGCTATATGTTTGATCTTCTCTAGAAAATTTTCCTGATATAAACGTGTCGTGCACACTAAATTTAATATCTACGTTTTTATTACAAAAGTTATTAAGTAAAAACCGGCTTTTGTATTATGAATGCTACTGATTTCATTGGCCAACATACTTCTTATATTTTTTTGATATGGAAAGTAGGTTTTAATCATGGAAGACTATTTCAGCTAATTCAATAGATATTGTTTAAATGATTACCAGGAATACTAAATCCTGTTCCGGAGTTACAGAACACCTTTGGCAGTTTATAGTTGTCAAAGACTCTCATACTGAGGTAACAGTCCTTCTTTGCCTCAAAACAGACACTCATATCCAGTGTAATCTGGTACTCAGAAGTCGTGGGTAAATCATCTATCACGTACCTATAAAATAAAGTGATAAACCAGTTTGGTGGAGGCAATCAAGTATTCAATTACAAATGGACACAATAGTTATATGTTATGGAAATTAACATATATGCAGGAAATGCGAGATCAAAACCAGTTGGAACGTGGAAATATTGTATTCACAAGCAGATTTCATGGTTGACACATTAACCATTTATAATACATGAAATGAATTTGAGAAGTATGTGGCATTGCAAAGGAATTCAGAATGTTTTTAAAATGTTCAGGAGATAATTTGTTACTATCATTTCTAATATTGATATAATTTTAATCAATTTCAGGAATTGATGTTTTTCAAATTTTGTTATAATAATTGTTAATAACATTTCATTACAATAAAATGATTTTGTCACAGTTGCAGGATCGTTTCCTGTATTGTGCCTCGGATCATATTATGCTCTTATTTTCTCGTGTAATCGCAGGAAGTCCTGTTTAGACCATCACATATCTACCATCATTGGCTGGTTCTGAAACTGTACCAGTTTGAGATTAGCTGCTTATATTCATATAAATTGTTAATCTTCACTCCCCTGATTAAATTAATTGTGGCCAATATTCTCCACATTATATATTGTGCTTGTCAATTCCACCAAATAATGAATCTTTGATTGAATTCAATGATGAGAACACTGGAAGTATAAAATTATCCGATTCCTGTGCATAATAGTATAATACCACTCAGACTGGTGTGTGTGTGTGTGTTTGTGTGTGCGTGTGTGTGTGTGTGTGCATGTGTAATAATTGATATTGATTATGTACTGTACATTTGTATATTATTTACTTACTCTAATCTAATAACTTTCATTAGGTATTTCTTTTCAAGTGTACCTAAAAATACAACAACAATTATCACTGGGTTTGTAACAAAAGTAACACGATGGGTGTCCATTTGCAAATAAAGGCCACAAAATGTATACATTTGATACCCACTTTTTGAGAGCTTCAAGTACAATCCTATGTAAAGTTGAAATCATCTCTCCCTTAACCTACTTGTGCAATCAATGCCTATCACAACTAACATTGTGTGTTCGAATCCCACTCATGGCGAGGTGTACTCAATACAGCATTATGTTATAAAGTTTGACAGTGACCTTTGGAAGGTCGGTGGTTTTCTCCGGTTTCCTCCACCAATAAAACTGACTGCCTTCTCCTGTTTCCTCCACCAATTAAACTGACTGCCTTCTCCTGTTTCCTCCACCAATAAAACTGACTGCCATGATATAACTTAAGTATAGTTGAAAGTGGTGTTAAACACCATAACCCATAACCCTTTCTTAACCAGGAGAAATTTCTATAAAAAAAATAGGCAATATATACACAAATAGTCTCCAAAATACAACTCTGTTATCTAAATAATGAATAAAGTATGAAAATATAATGCATGCAAAAATCAATAACATCATAAATTATCGGTATACATACTCACCCCACTTGTAGTCAAATAAATTGATTTCCTGTTCTAAGTTTTCTATACCAATTCTAAGTTTATGCTGGCATGCGTCAAGTTCTACGTAAGCTGAGAATGATCTTTTTAAGAAATCAACATTCATGCAACAACTGACACCAGTACACGTGTCATACAAGTTACATACAGCTGAAGATGGTAATGATGGCAGTGATAAATCTTCTTTACATTCTGAAATTTTAAAATGTATAATATTTCTATTTCAGTATAATTTAATACTAAATTGTGGTCAATGTTAGCACACATTTTCATATTTATTGAGATCTGTTAGTGAAGATAGGTTTGAAGATACCAAAAGAGTAATCAGAATCCGTAAATCAAAGGATAGACAACACAATGACCAAAAAGAACAAACAACGATCTACAAAACATACACATAAAACTAAAGATCGAGTAACACGAACCCCTCAAAAACCAGGGGTGAACTCAGGTGCTACGGAAGGGTAAGCGGTCCCTGCTTCACCAGTGGCACCCATTGTGTTAATCTAGTTACAAACCTGGTGATAAGTCATGAATAAGGAAAGGGCAGGGAAGTTTTCCCAACTCGAAAGACGGATAAAAGAAGATAATTAAATATATTAAAGAACCATAATTTTATCTATTTATATTCCTTAATTGCCTTGTTACAACAATACACATTAAAACAGTAAATTTAACTGACACGCTATATTCATTAAAATAACAATGAAAGTGGTAACCTCTGTGGTGCATTGTTCATATTAATTAATTATCAAAAATCATTAAGAAATTTAAATTCACAATTATGAAGAGAAAGTTTAAACAGTGATGGTCATCATTTCCACCAATCAATCACTTTTTATCTAAACTGAACTCACTGAACACAAAAAGAACATCATATATAATGTTAAATTTGATAACTGGATCTCCTACGGCAATACATATAAAATGTGTAAACAAACAATAAAAAAAACTTTTACAGATTTGTTTCCTCTCAAAAACACCACAAACATGGACAGGACAATAGCAGAGTCAATGAATGCTCATAGTTAGATAACTACAACTACAAATAGGATATGTTTGTTAAAGGCTATTACTCTTTAGACAACAAAAATCATAATTGGTACTTCTAACAGATTTAATATTAATTAGTCATGAACATCCAAAGAAATTAACTATTGTTGAAAGTGGCGTTAAACACCATAAACCAAACTAAATTAATAGTCTTCGTGGAAGACCAGAATAAATAGGTCATCAAAAGAATTTTTTTTTACTAGCCTGATTTCCATCCATCAATATTTGGTGTGTATGTATCTGATGTTACAGTACATGGCTGATCTTTGAGATAACTAGATATGCCCAGATCCTCATACAGCTTCTGTTTAAACAATTCTGTCAAGTTGTTCAATATTTCTCCTGCTGACGATGCATAATTCTCAAGTGAAAAATCTGTAAAAAATAAACATGCATTTATCAGCAAATTACTACAATTACTACAACACACAGACACAGTTAAATACGTTTATGTCAAACTCAGATTATTCCTTTTCTTGTGTGGATAACTTAAAATTATAAATTTTGTATGTAAGTAGAAGATTTTAGTTAAATTTATCTGATAGCTTGGATACTTAGCTACTAAGGAGTACATCAAACACATCGGTGGTGTAATGGTTAGCGTGCTCGCCTCAAGTGTGGTAGATCGTGGATTTGAGTCCAGATCGGTTCAAACCAAAGAATATAAAATTGGTATTTGTTGCTTCTCCACTAAGCATGCAGCATAAATGAGAAACAGCAATGACGGGTTGGTTTGGTGTCAGGATAATGTGTCCGAGTGGGGCGAGTGTTGTTTCAGTGAGCTAGCACTATAAAAATCCAGCTAAGCGTGTTGGTCTAGTACAAAGCAGACCTTATTATCATCTCATTGAAAATTAACTTGTTCTCGCCATGATATAGCTGAAAAATTGCTGAGTTGATGTTAAACAACAATCACTCACTCACTTAGGAGTACATCCATCGATCACTTCCACTCAGCAATAACAAAGTTACATTGTACCGAGTTTCATAACAAACCATAGTACAAATTAAAGAATCTATTAGACTGTTATTAGCTGTACAGTATAGAAATTCTAAAATAAATACAGCCAAATCTGCTTTAGTGACCACCTCTATTAAAGAATAAATTGTATTATGTGACCTTAATTTCTATCTCCATTCACAGTGCATTTCGTATCTATCAAACCTGTATTAAGTGACCACCTGTCTTATGTGACCATATTTCACTGTTTTCTTGGAAGGTCACATCAGACAGGTTGGACTGTAAATAAGTTCCTTACCCGGAATAGAAAATTTTGTATCCCAGTTACATAAAATCTTTGGTATATCTGCATCATCAAACAGAACAATGTCATACAAACATGCTCCATTGGTCTCTACACAGACACTGAGGTTGAGGTTGACTCTAAACTTTCTCTCTCTTTGTAGATCCAGTATGTTGTACCTACAATGAGTTTTATATTGATATTATGTTAGAAATTTACAGCTAAATAAACTTTATATACTACTTTACCCACTTTACTGTATAGCTTTTTCTCCTCAAACTTTATCACATACCCGATTCATGTTGAATTTCGGTAAAAATGCCAACAGTATATGCGTGGACGTCTGAAAGGACACCATAAAGAGAAATAGAACAACGCTTGTTTCTGCTGTTTCAAGACAACTTGGCGGTTGTTTTGGGCTTTTTGACATTGCAGGATAAACACAAAGGCTTGCTTTTCTATCTGTATATAAAGCTCGTACAAATAACTATTATATTTTCGCTGCACTGGAAGCAGAAAAATGATGAAGGAATAGGTAGTGCTTCCACCAAGCTAGGGCAGACGTCATCAGTTCTTTTGTTTGTTTCTGGTTCATGTCAGCCGATAGTGGATGATATCTTAATGTTACTATGGTAACAAATTTATTGTTATAAAGCTTACCTTATTCTAATGAATCCATTTAAGTTGAAGCTTTTGGTTGTACCTGTTGAAACAAATATGATAACATATATTTCATTTTGTTTCCAAGATTTAATTAGTAACTCATACAGTAATAACATCTTCAGCTTCAATGGGTTAATCTTTTTGTAAATGAAGAATTTTTTTTCACTACAATATGATATTAAGGGTTAGGATTATGGTGTTTAACACCACTTTCAATAATATTTCAGTAATATCAAGGAGGTCAGTTTTATTGGTGGAGGAAAACGGAGTACCCAGAGAAAACCATTGACATATAATGTTGTATCGAGTACACCCCGCTTGAGCAGGATTCGAACTCACAACATTAGTGGTAATAGGCAGTTATTGCATAGGTAGTTGTAAATTCAACTACTATACGATCACGACCACGACAGCCCCTAATATGGTGTTTAAGTGAACTTTGATATTCATCATTGTATTATATATGAAATTGATAAAAGAATGATTTCAATTGTAATAGGAAAGGAATAAATTTCATTAAGCCATGCTGTTCAGTTACTGTGAACTTTTAAACACAAGTGCATTTTTTTCTCCTCACCAAACTGATAGTCTGTTAGATTGACAGGATCGATCTTCAGCTTCTCAATCCCTACAGTAAACATATTGTCACACGTGTTGAGATCTACATAGGCATGGAACGATCTTTGTAGGAAGTCTACATCTACACAACAATCTACTGCAGTACAGTGGGATGGTATAAAACAAGAGACTGGTACTGGTAGTGGAGTCAGTGGTACAGTTAAAGGACAATCTGAAATACAAGCAAATACACATTAATTATATGAACAATCTACTGCAGTACAGTGGGATGGTATAAAACAAGAGACTGGTACTGGTAGTGCAGTCAGTGGTACAGTTAAAGGACAATCTGAAATACAAGCAAATACACATTAATTATATGAACAATCTACTGCAGTACAGTGGGATGGTATAAAACAAGAGACTGGTATTGGTAGTGGAGTCAGTGGTACAGTTAAAGGGCAATCTGAAATACAAGCAATACACATTAATTATATGAACAATCTACTGCAGTACAGTGGGATGGTATAAAACAAGAGACTGGTACTGGTAGTGGAGTCAGTGGTACAGTTAAAGGGCAATCTGAAATACAAGCAAATACACATTAATTATATGAACAATCTACTGCAGTACAGTGGGATGGTATAAAACAAGAGACTGGTACTGGTAGTGGAGTCAGTGGTACAGTTAAAGGGCAATCTGAAATACAAGCAAATACACATCTATTATATAATATAATTAGATTAAATAAATATTGATTGGTACATATCGATTCACAGTAGCTTATCAAACTACATTGTATAACTATATTGAAAATGAAAAAAAAAAAATCGGTTAAGGTTCCGTAACTCTTACAAAAATCATCAAATCAAAATGGAGATATAATATGATCAATTATACATCATGATCAATTTTTCTATTAAATATGAAAGCTTTCGGACCAACGACCTCAGAGTAGTTGCGATCACAAAGTATATTGAAATTGTATGAAAACATCAAAGAACAATAACTCCTACAAAAATCATTGAATAAAAATAGCAATATCAGATGATCAACAAAATATCATGCATAATTATCTTATGAAATACGAAAGCTTCCGGGCCAACAACCTCAGAGGAGTTGCCTTCACAAAGTGAAGTGGGATGGATGAAGCAACGAATGCACAAACCAAAAAACTATATACCCCCATACTATCATATGCGGGGAAGAAAAATAGTATTAAGATATAAAACTATACCGTAGTTTAACAATTTACTGTTATTAAAATGTGGATGTTAGTCAATACATCTTGTACTCAAAATATTTTTATAGAGATTAATTGCATCTCCTCCATCGCTACACTCTCTTCTCCCATCTCAATAGAAATATATCAATAAAAAATATACATTCTATCATGGTTTTTTGCTCCCAAAATTCTAAATTATTTGGCTTTCATATCTTTCGATTTTGAGCGTACCTGCTGAAGGTAATCCCAGAAATGTGTTGTGCCCACTAAATTTGATATCTACGATTTTATGCATATTCAGTATTTTAACATATTTTTTAAGAATAGCTATACCATTTTTCCATCCATCCACAGCTGGACTATATACAGAACTAGACCTCTGACAAGGGTTGTCCTCCAATAAGTGTCCGATACCCATTTCTTCTATCAATTTGTCTGCCATTAGTTTTGTCATGTCTTCTTTGCTTGGTACAGCTAACTTCTTCAGATAAGACTGCAGAGAAAAATCTGTAAAAGATATTCAACAAATGCTTTTATGATGCTTAATGCCACTTTCAACAATATTTCATATATTACATTGTGGCAGTCAGTTTTATTGGTGGAGGAAACCGGAGTACCCAGAGAAAACCACTGACCTGTTGCAAGTCACTGACAAACTTTATCACATAAAGTTGTATCGAATACACCTCGCCTGAGAGGAGTTTGAACTGACAATGTTAGTGGTGATAGACACTGATTGCATAGGTAGTTGCAGATCCAACTACCATACGATCACAACAATGATAGCTCTGCATAGAGATATAATGGATCCACTATGAAGTATTGTGTGTGACTTCTGAAAGGTTTGTGGTAATTGGGTTCCACTTCACCAATAAATTGGTACCAAATGATATTAGTGAAATATGGTTTACAGCGGAGTTCCTTATCCAGTCCACTTACCAGAGGGAAGACTTGTTGTTTTTCAACAACTTTATCGACTGATTTTGATGAAAATGAGTGAAAATAAAATCATTCTCTTACAATTCCATACAAACATGTTAACATTCTCTCTTTGGTGCTTGATCACATTATTCTATGAAACTGTATCATTGATAGAAGTTACACAGATCCAACCAATCAGTCAATGAGATAAAATATTCATCTAATTTCCTCTTACCTGTAATATAGAATCCAGTATTCCAGTCACATGGAATTCTAAGTATGGTGGTATCTTGTAAGATAGGAGAATGGTACAGAACTGTGTTGTCATCAAGTTTAACTGTGACATTCAGATTGACTGTTAATTCATTCTGGTCATCTGTATTGTCTATAGAGTAACTGAAATTTGGAACAAGATAGATTTGTGTGATTTGTACAGTAAGACAAGGGGCTGATTTTACAGAAGTATGAACAAAAGAAGGCCAATATCCCTAAGGTATTGCTTTCAATTTAAAATTATTTGACTTTCCAATCTTTCAATTTGAAGCGTACCTGATGAAGGTTATTCCAGTGATGCGTTGTACACACTAAATTTTATATCTACGTTTGTATTGTAGTTATTTCAAACCTTTTTCACTTCTGAATGGCCAAGTCTGTTTTGGTATTTAGTTTAACTGCCATGGATGGATGGATGCAAAAAACACACAACACATTATTATTAAGTTTGATTATCATCTAGTTATTCTCTAAACACACAACACATTATTATTAAGTCTGATTATCATCTAGTTATTCTCTAAACACACAACACATTATTATTAAGTCTGATTATCATCTAGTTATTCTCTAAACACACAACACATTATTATTAAGTCTGATTATCCTCTAGTTATTCTCTAAACACACAACACATTATTTTTAAGTCTGATTATCATCTAGTTATTCTCTAAACACACAACACATTATTATTAAGTCTGATTATCATCTAGTTATTCTCTAAACACACAACACATTATTATTAAGTCTGATTATCATCTAGTTATTCTCTAAACACACAACATATTATTATTAAGTTTGATTATCATCTAGTTATTCTCTAAACACACAACACATTATTATTAAGTCTGATTATCATCTAGTTATTCTCTAAACACACAACACATTATTATTAAGTCTGATTATCATCTAGTTATTCTCTAAACACACAACACATTATTATTAAGTCTGATTATCACCTAGTTATTCTCTAAACACACAACACATTATTATTAAGTTTGATTATCATCTAGTTATTCTCTAAACACACAACACATTATTATTAAGTCTGATTATCATCTAGTTATTCTCTAAACACACAACACATTATTATTAAGTCTGATTATCATCTAGTTATTCTCTAAACACACAACACATTATTATTAAGTTTGATTATCATCTAGTTATTCTCTAAACACACAACACATTATTATTAAGTCTGATTATCATCTAGTTATTCTCTAAACACACAACACATTATTATTAAGTCTGATTATCATCTAGTTATTCTCTAGTTTGTATGTTTTTGTTTTTATTTTTTGTATATTTGCTAATATGTTTTATTTTTCTAATTACAATGTACATTATTATTACTAACTAACTTAACTCTAAAGCAAAATGGGACAATACAGCTACAATCATGCATTTTTTTCCGCCAATATTTTCCTTCAAATCAATTTTTGAAAGTCATCAATTTCATTAAAATCCCATTAAATTCTATCTAAATTGATCATAAAGTGATTTTTTACTTACTCTAATGTCACAAAATTCAAAATTTGGAACTTCTTAGTAATATCTGAAATAAAAAACAAAGTACACAGAATAATAAATATTGGATTTAAAAATACTTGTAGAGTAATGATGCAGATCTAATCAGCTTGTAACATCACATTAACCATTCATGGTAAATTAGTAAGAAAAGATATGGATGTAAATGGACATGACACTATTTAACTTTACACCTAGAAATAAATTCAAGTAAAGGAACAACGTTTTTATTGCTGTTTTGCACTGACAGTCACAATAGGGTCTTCAACAATGAGAAAAACTCATACCCTAAGTCCAATACACAATCTGAATAAGTCCATATAAGCATAAACTGGAATTTCACTTGGTTAGTAATGTACCGTTTGGGTACAGCCAAGTTTGTATTTTCTGAGAAAGGAATTGCTCGTCGAATCAATGTTATTCGACATGTAAAAAGATTAAATGATCAAAATGTTCAAAAGGTTAAACTTTATTTTACCCTCGATTCACATTTGTTTTTCAGGGGCCGTCGTGGCCGTGATCGTATGGTAGTTGTATTTACAACTACCTAGATGCAATCAGTGCCTATCACCACTGATGTTGCGAGTTCGAATCTTAATCAGTGCGAGGTGTACAACATTATGTGATAAAGTGATAAAGTGACTTGCGACAGGTTGGTGGTTTTCTCCGGGTACTACAGTTTCATCAACCAATAAAACTGACTGCCACGGTATAACTGAAATATTGTTGAAATTGGCGTTAAACACCATACTAGGATATTGTCCTATATATTCCATATCAAACCACCTATTTTCAAAACATTCTCCTGAAGTCATTCCTTATCCGATTTACTTGAAATTTCCACCTTTAAAAGTAGAATTAATTAGTGTTTATTATTTTTTAGTTATACCTACCTAGTTTATAATCAAAAACAGACAAATCCTTCCTCATTTTCTCTATAGAGTATGAAATTTTCCTAGAACAGAGATCAACGTCCAATGACAAGTGGACATTTCTCTTAAGAAACTTGACATTAACACAACAGTCTAAAGATCTACAGTCAGAATGGAATCTACATCTAAATGTTGATGGTAGGTCAGCCAAGGTCATGTTTGGAGTAGCACATTCTAAAATGAGAAAAAAAACATTTATAACAAAAGATTCAAATAGAGCATAAAAGATTGTTTAGATTTATAAGTTGTTTAGTGTAAATTCGGTTTTTGTTGGGTCCATGTTGCTCCTATTTTTAGTATTCTGTGTTGTGTTTTATTTTGTTTGTCTTCATCTTGTGTACCCAAAGTTACACCAGTTTCTCTTTCATGTTCATTCTTGATTGGCCCTTCGGTTTTCTCTTAACGTTTATTTAGTCCAAAATATTTTTAATGGCAATATGAATTGTAATGACAATAGGAAAGCCATAGCATTTCTTCCAACCATAGACATACAGTAAAACCTGCAATCACATGTATTAAAAGGTCACATTTTTTGTCCTTTTTTGTATCTGTTCAGTATAATACAACTATTGTAGTCTTTGTGTGAGATAAACATCCAAATTGTAAAAACTCAAGGAGTTGTTAACTGTCGTCATGTTGACAATTCTGGACGTTCAGCTCAGACGAAGGCATTAATTGTTTAAGGTCCATCTCTTAATATATTGTACATAGACAATTTAAATAAAAACTAACCATTTGTCCACCCATCTCCTGTGTAGTCAGCCATGTCACATTCTGGACTCAGAAGATAATCTGTGATTCCCATCTTTTCCATTACTTGTGATCTAAGAATGTCTGGTAATGAGTCTGTCACTGTTATACCACTGTTACTTAACAGCTTAGAAGGAGAGTAATCTAAAAATAAACACAGGTAGGCTTAGGTTTATGGTGTTTAATGCCACTTTCTACAATACTTCAGCTATATTGAAAAACAAAGGTAATACAGGTAGGCTTAGGTTTATGGTGTTTAATGCCACTTTCTACAATACTTCAGCTATATTGAAAAACAAAGGTAATACAGGTAGGCTTAGGTTTATGGTGTTTAATGCCACTTTCTACAATACTTCAGCTATATTGAAAAACAAAGGTAATACAGGTAGGCTTAGGTTTATGGTGTTTAATGCCACTTTCTACAATATTTCAGCTATATTGAAAAACAAAGGTAATACAGGTAGGTTTAGGCTTATGGTGTTTAATGCCACTTTCTACAATATTTCAGCTATTTTGAAAAACAAAGGTAATACAGGTAGGCTTAGGTTTATGGTGTTTAATGCCACTTTCTACAATATTTCAGCTATATTGAAAAACAAAGGTAATACAGGTAGGTTTAGGCTTATGGTGTTTAATGCCACTTTCAACAATATTTGAGCTATATCAAAAAACACAGGTAATATAGTTTGTTTATGTTTATGGTGTTTAATGCCACTTTCAACAATATTTCAGTTATATTAAAAAAAAACAAAGGTAATACAGGTAGGCTTAGATTTATGGTGTTTAACGTCACTTTCAACAATATTTTTCATCTATATTGAAAAACACAGGTAATATAGCAATGAGACTATCTACATCAAACAGTCATTGTTCATTTTCCTATACATTAAATAATCAGTAACTAAAATTTGTGTATTCTCGATGAATGTATTTTCATTGCTATCATTTTTTGTAAAATGACACAAAATGGGGACTGTCGTGGTCGTGATCACATGGTAGTTGGATTTACGACTACCTATGCAATCAGTGCCTATTACCACTAAATGTGTGATTTCAAATCTTGCTCATGGCGAGGTGAACTCTGATAAAGTTTGTTGGTAGTTTTCTTTGGGTACTCGGTTTACTTCCACCATTATAAATTGACTGTGATGATATAACTAACATATTGTTGAAAGTGGCATTCAACACCCATAACCCTAACTCCTAACCCATAAAATGATATATTCATTGCACAATAGCTTCAAGTTTAAATAATTTACTCTTAATTTCCCACACATATGTGTTTTTGGATACAATAGTTTTTTTTTCATAATGTGATATGTCCTCCTATTTGACTAATGTAAAATTACTGTTATTAATGTTTACCATGGTTTGATTGATTGATTGATTGATTGATTGTATGCTGGTCATTGTTTATTTTAACATGCAGCAATTACCACAAAGTGAATACAGAATGTCATTATAGACATCAACCATGGCTTTTATTTACAACTATGTGAACTTAAATAACAGAGAAGGTAAATTATTTGTTTTTACAGTATATTAATTGATGAAAGCAAAAAAGTTTACAAATTTGTCGTGGCACAAATACAAATTCACAGGTCTTAGTCAGGAACCATTGAACTTTTGCTTAAGACTCAAAGAATATGCAAAAAAATATATACCCTTTTGAAACTTTCAGAGAATGATAAAGAATATAATTACAAAATCGATAAATGTCAGGTTTTTTTCTTATCTCAGAATTACAACTGGCTGCACTTGAACCATCAATTTTAATAGTATCATTTTTGTGATAGTATGTGGCCTTTTAAGTGGTAGCGAATCTGTGCAGCTTTTTAATCGTTTGTTTATACATGTATTGCTGTTGGGGATCAAGTTATCAAGACTGCAGCATTGAGATCCTATTAACCGGTTTAACACTGCCACATTATTGTGCCTGTCCCAAGCCAGGACCTAGATTTCCAACATCATATGTCATGGTCTTCTTTGTTGTCAGTCAGTTCAATTAAGATGTGGGGTATTGTTGATATTGGTGGAATTGATGTCCATCACTGTTTAAACTTTTTTTTTATATGTTTGGAAATATCTTAATGAAATGTTGTTGAATAAATGAAGGCACTTTATCCAAAAAACAAAATGACAAAACAAAGTCTAATATTGACTTACAAGGTGTCAGTACTTACCAGAGAAATTAATTTGCCAGTCACATCCCAATTTGGGTAGATACATATCCTTGAAAACGTCCCATTTAACCAGACATGGCGCAGAAGGTTCCAAACAGACTGTAATCTTTACATTAACTACATATTTTTTTTTATCCACTAAATCACTTATTGAATATCTGTACAAAGAAATGACATGATGATATATTTTATTTAATAGTGGAATAAATAGTGCAGGTATTATAAACGATATGAGGTTACCTTTGGAACAAAGAAAATGTGGCCTTTTAAGATAGGTGATCTCCTAAAAAAAATGCAATTCATATGAAATCCTAAATAAAACAGAATCGTATGTAAATCGAACAACAAATTTTGTCTCAATATTTTTGCAAATTTTGTTTGGTTTAGGTACGCATTATTATATTATTAACAATAAACATTGCTACCATGTTCTTATGTATATAACTTACTGTAATGTAATCAGTTTACTCAGTTGGACTTCATGTGTTTCATCTGTCAAAAGAAAAATACAAAACATTTAGAAGAAAATATTAAATTAATAGAAATATCTGTGATCAATTTGATTTTACAAAATTAACGAAATATTCTGCTGATTTACATCGGCATTAGTAAATAGAAACAAAAAACAAAAATGTTTGTAATATTATGAAACGACTTGATTGAAAATAATTATTTCTAATAAAAACGTATATGTCAAAATTTAGAATCACCGTTATCAGGTATGCTCAAAAACATTTCGTCTCATTTTGGTTTAGGCTGTTTAATGCCACTTTCAATAATATTTCAGCTATATCATAGCGGTCAGTTGTATTGTTGGAGGAAACCGGAGTACCCATAAAAAACCAATGACTTGTCGCAAGCGACTTACAAATTTCATCACATAATTTTTTATTGAGTACACACCTTGCCATGGCCGAGGTTCGAACTCACAACTTTAGTGGTGATAGGCACTGATTACATAGGTAGTTGTAAATTCAACTACTATATGATCACAACCATGACGGCCCCGTTTCATTTTTAATTTTATAATAATTTCTTTATGACAGCAAATAGTACTTTTATTAAATATTGCCTTCAACAGTAAAAAGTAAATGAAGCTGTTTTCATAACAATTAAAATTCAAAATATTAATGATATTATTTCCAAATTTTCTTTTTGATCTTTATGCACACAATTATTTATATTGTCAAGCATGATTTGAAAAATTATCTTTTATTTCCATGTATAATATGGAACGTTATACTAATGTAATGGATGCGGCCTAGCTAAATCATTGATAAATAAAACTGCCTTTGATATGTCTTGCTTGAAATGGACTTCTTGTATCAGAGGCTTTACCTTTAAATCGATCGTCCTGTGAAATCAAATCTCTCAAAACAAATAAATCATAGTACACAGTCAAACTTGTATATAAAGGCCACTCATGAGAACCGGAAAATGTGGCCTTTATGAGCAGCTGCCTTTTAATAGGTTGATATTATAATATGCACTATTCATTGATGGGGGGAAATGAGACTGTTCTTTATAGACAGTGATTTCTTATATAGAAGTGCTATTTAAGGCAGGTTTGACTGTATATATGCATATATATATTAGGATACATACCAAACTTAAAACCAAAGTAAGTTTTCTCTAATCCCAGGTTTTCTATACCAATCTTCAGTTTATGTAAGCAGGAATCCAGTAACAGATAGACATGGAATGTTCTACCTATCTGAGGTATCTCTACACAACATTCTATACCTGTACAGTAGTCAGGAACGTAACAATTCAGGTTCTCTCCTAGGTCTGGAAGAATTAAATCAGCTGGGCACTCTGTAATAAAAACCAACCAATCCAAATCAACGTCTATTAAATATGATTGTACGACAGAGAATGGGTGTGTAGGAGATAATAGGATTTATAAAGTAATATATGTATTATAAAAAACAAAAGTATAAACAGTGATTAGTAAGAAAGGATATGGATGTAAATGAACATGAGAGACTATTCAACTTTACACTTTGACACAAACTAAAGCAAAGGAACAGTGTTTTTATTGCTATATGTATTAAACCACACAGGTGAAAAACATGTTTTTTCAAATAATTTTAATTGATAAGAAAAATTAAAGTAGAGTTAGGGTTATGATGTTTAATGCCACTTTCAACAATATTTCAGTGATATCGTGGCGGTCAGTTTTATTGGTGGAGGAAATCTGAGGTCCCTGTGAAAACCACCAATCTGTCAAACTTTATCACATAATATTGTATCAAGTACATCTCACTATGAATGGGGTTCGAACTCATGTTAGTGGTGATAGGCACTGATTGCATGACTCAATATTAATTTCTTAAATGACAATAATAAACACACCCTTTGTCCAGCCATTTTCACTAGGAGTGTAGAGAGAAGATGATCTGTTACATGATGGAGTTTCCATGAACTGAGCTATTCCAAGTTTTTCCAACAAAATATCCTTTGCGTATGCCGGAAGCTGCTTACTTGCATCTAATTTCAAATTTTCAGCAAACTCCTTCAGTGAAATATCTGAAAATAGAAATATTGACCCATATTGTGCATATTATATGAAAGCAGAAATAAAATAATTTTTTTATGCAACTGTTTTCAAATTTTTAGTGAACTCCTTCAGTGAAATCTCTAAAAATAGAAATATTGACCCATATTGTGCATATTATATGAAAGCAGAAATAAAATAATTTTTTTATGCAACTGTTTTCAAATTTTTAGTGAACTCCTTCAGTGAAATCTCTAAAAATAGAAATATTGACCCATATTGTGCATATTATATGAAAGCAGAAATAAAATAATTTTTTTATGCAACTGTTTTCAAATTTTTAGTGAACTCCTTCAGTGAAATCTCTAAAAATAGAAATATTGACCCATATTGTACACAATTCATGAAAGCAGAAATAAAATAATTTCTTTATGCAATTTTTTTTCCATCTTATGTGGGAGAAATCATTTCATAAAATGGTATAACCATGCTTGCACTGTCTGTAACCCATGGCTGACCAAACTCTGATACTCTCAACTCATTCTGTTTCAGAGTTGTCCAGTTACTCATCCAGTAATTAGAAGTTGCTATAGAAACATAAATTTGCTCAAATTTTCAATTGGTCTTTTGGTCACAAAAATGAAAGTCACACCTGAGTTCACCCCTAGTTTTTAGTGGGGTTCGTGTTGCTCGATCTCTAGTTTTCTGTACAATGTTTTGTAAATCGTCGTTTGTCCTTTTGTCCTTTTTCCATTGACCATTTTATTGTCTGCCCTCCTTCAATTTACAGTTTCTGATTATCCCTTTGGTATCTTCAAACCTTTCATATGTAGTGGTGTTGCCATATAGATATGCCCCTACAAAGTTATCTATATTTTACATACCACCAAATGACAGATTAGTGCTGAGATCACACAAAGGTTTAGGTAATCTGGCATTTCTTAGGACATTAGATGTCAGCACACACGGACCATTAGCTTCAAAACATACACTTAGATCCATATCTACCAAGAACTGCTTCTCCATTGATAAGTCTTGAATCACAAATCTTCAAATAAAATTAATATTTACAACAATATAGCAGTCCTCATCACGATGAGCACTGGTCCTCCCGCCCAAGACCAGTAAAACTTTGTTCCGACCAGTAATTTTTTCAGTTTTTATTCAGAACTATATAAAAATAAATTCAAGAATTTGATTCAGACCAGTAAATTCAAATTTTCATTTCAAGGACCCATATGGGAACATTTTGTTTTTTAATTCCTGTAATAATTTGGACTTATTCCATATTTTGAGAAGGTGGAAAAGAGTTATCTTCGTGTAACATACATTCCTGCTCGAGATTCATTGCTTAATATGTTTCATGGAAGCAGCCAAATTAACTTTGTAAAAGGATTTTATTTTTTGTTTATTGTTAATATATACATTCTTCCGCAGCACATATACCCCTCTCCCTTCTTTTTCATTATTCAATTCGGGAACAATTTGATTGTTGGCCAATGACATGCATCTTAATATGTTATAGGAGAACCATTCATCTGTAAGGATAACCTTACACTCACTTGAACATATATATTGTAATTACCATTGAAAACCTCTGTTATTGTTAGATGAAGAACAGCCATAAATGTGTCACATTGCATGGCGAGTGTCTTATAAGAAGGAACTGCTTACTCTTCATGAGCACCTGAGTACACCCCCAGTTTTTTTGGTGGGTTCTGTGTTGCACATCTTTTTAGTTTTCTGTGTTGTTCTATCATGTGGCTTTACGTTCAGAGTTCAGTGTTGTGATGTCCATTACGATTTCTACATAAAAACGATGTTAGGTTCGTCTTTACCTCCAGTTATTTGTAGGAGGGTTCATGTCTTACTTACATTATTTCTGTTTGTTTGTATATAGCGATGTCCAACACATATTGTGTTGTGTATTTGTTTTGTTTTTCTTTGTCTTGTTTACCCTATGTTGCCAGTTTCTCTAGATAGTTCATTTCTGATTGCCCTTTCGGTATTATCTAACATTTATATACTGAAGTTTAAAATGGATTGTACGTTCTTGTTTTATAATTTCTAAACATAAAGTCCTGTTAACATTCAGTTTTAATATTAAAATGAAACTATTTTATGACAACTTACTCAATTCTGATAAAATTTGCCATTCTAATTGTCTCCTTTTCACCAAATCTGTAGTTGATTAGAGACTTGTTGAAGATTAAATTCTCTATACCACCAGACAGACGATAATTACAGGTATCAACGTTAATAAAGAAATTGATAGATCTACTGATCTCTGTTACATCAATACAACAATCAACACTTGTACAGGTATCACCAAGGTTACAGCTCACAGAACCAGGTAAATGTGGCAGTGTAAATGGGAGGGAGTTCTTACAACCTGTAATAAATCAAAGTATTGGTATCACCATGGTTACTACTCACAAAACCAGGTAAAAATGTGGCAGAGTAAATGGGAGTGCGGTCTTAAAACCTATAATAAATCAAAATATTGGTATTACCATGGTTATAACTCACAGAACCAGATAAATGTGGCAGAGTAAATGGGAGTGAGTTCCTACAACCTGTAATAAATCAAGGTATTGGTATCACTATGGTTACAGCTTACAGAACCAGGTAAATGTGGCAGTGTAAATGGGAGTGAGTTCTTACAACCTGTAATAAATCAAAACATTGGTATCACCATGGTTACCACACACACAACCAGGTAAATGTGGCACTTTAAACAGGAGTGAGTTCTTACAATCTGTAATAAATCAAAGTATTGGTATTGCCATGGTTACAACTCCTAAAACCAGGCCTTTTGGTCATAAACTTTTGAGCACAAGATGCATTCGTACTCAAAAAAACAGACAATCAGGACATTGTATCAAATAAATAATTTGTTCTGATTCAAAATTTTGGAGTACAAGTATGAAAATTATACTATATAAAACATTTTTACAATGCTAAGTGCAATGAGCAAATATCAAGTTCATCATTGTATTATACTATACACAAATAACAAGTCGACTGAAAACATACACATACAGATGGGAGGCTGTCATGGCCGTGATCATATGGTAGTCGGGTTAACAACTACCTATGCAATCAGTGCCTATCACCACTGATCTTCGTGAATTTCGAACAGGGCAAGGTGCACAAATTTATGTGATAAAGTTTGTCAGTGACTTGCGACAGTTCGGTGGTTTTCTCCAGGTACTCTGGTTTCCTCCATCAATAAAACTGACCGCCACGATATAACTGAAATATTGTTGAAAGTGGCACTAAACACCATCAAACAAACAAACAAACAAACAAACACATACAAATACATACATCACTTTTAAATAATATTTTAACTTAATTTGCTTACCATTGTTCCACCCACTGCCATCTCTAGGAATGTAAGGAGCTGTTCCTCTATTACAAGGGTTTTCTTTAAGATCCAATGGTATACCAAGGACATCTAATAACTTATA